>OX422221.1:437928900-439238900 GCA_949130495.1 Sambucus nigra | reverse complement strand
CCAACGATGTTACAATTCTGGTACCCCAAAGAAACATTTTTCATTTCGTCCTGGATGAGGTCTGTTCCACTTATGAGGAGTTCTTGATCATATCGGGGGTCAACCCCAGTGTGGCGGAGGCCATGCCTAATTTTTCCAGTGTTCCGTGAGTTTCATTATTGGAGTTACTTCTCATATCTCATTCAGTGCTAGACCATTGGTTAGCGGAGGGGAAATTTCTCTATAAGTGTTTGTGTAATCCATGCGCCTTAGGGGTTTTGTTGATGCTGACTTTACTGGGGCCATCGCCTTAGGCCTAACTGTGAGGCTACTATTGGTGATGGGGGATTTGACTACAGATCCTCAAGTTATTGCGAGAATAATCTAAATGTCTTAACGCCATAGTCCCGTGGTGGTTGTGGGGGTTGAGACCCTGAATGGCTTAGATGCTTGGAAGGAGGGTCGTTATGACATGATAAGGGAGAACCCCGTAATGCTATTCATTGGCTTACAGAGAGGTTTCGCTCGATGACCCCTCTTGAGTACCCTTTCGCAGTTGTGCCCAATTTTTTTGTCCAGCCTTTATTTAGCTTCGGCCTATATGTGGAGATTTGGGTAAACTAGCTTATAGAGCATTGATCTCGGTCCTGTCGTCGATCGATGCCATAATGGGGGGACTTGTTCCCCGTCCTCTAGCTTGGAGATTACTGGTATGTGTGGATGGTGGGCCTTTGACAGTCTTCCTTCTACTTTCCCTGGAAAATCTTGCGCCAAGTTAGGTGGGAACAAATCGGTCCCCTCATATAATAAATTTCTTTCTCGTGGAGGATTTGACTGAATCATAGAGGATGATGCTGGGCTCTTAATGGCAGCGCCATCGATCGTCTATCCGTCCATAACATTCCGTGGGTGGGGCCTATTATGTATCTGGGGATTACCTGAAATGGCTATGTAAGTAGGTAGTATAGAAGGTCCTAGTGGAAGAGATGGATCAAAGGTGGTTCGTGGCTTTCGACACCACGGAAGATGTTGTTATGGTCCTGTCCAGGTTTATCAGGGTGTATCACTCCATGGAGCGCATACGGAGTAACAATCAAGAATGGGAAACTTATGGAATTTTTTTTAAATATATATTAGGGACAAAACCCCCTAATATATTATTGAATATGAGGAGAAAAGCCTCTCCTAAGTGGCAAAGAAAGCTTAGATACAATAAATGTAAAATGAAAATAGGAAAGTAATGAATTTGGGACTTTATGAAAGCCCCGTTACAAATAACTATAACTAAGATCATTTCAAAACTGATATAAGATATAAACATCCCATTTTGTCAAGTTTTAAAGCCCCTCTAGCCAATATAGGGTGATCCTGAGAATTATTGAAGATTGAGAGAAATTGGATAGATGATCCATAAGAAGCCAGAGCATATGCAACCATATTTGATTACCTATAGCAATGGTTTAAAGAATAATTGGTATTTGATAAATTTGACTTGATTTCTTCCATAACTTTAGAGAGGTTCCAAGGAGGTTTGCAATTCTGATTTATTAAGTTAACCATAAAAGAAGAGTGATTCAATTGCCTCATCCTCAATGTTATAATCTAAGCACAATCGGGATACCATTAATAAACTTCTCACTTCCACATAAGAATTGGAAGCATTCCCTTCAGGTTAAGAAAGAGGAAAAAACTATATCCCCTTTATCATTTCTCAAGATCCCACCTATGCCACCCCTCCCTGGTTTCCCTTTAAAGGCTCCATAATTGTTTAATTTAAATTTAAGGGATTGGGGAATTCTACATTTAATGGGTTTGGTGTCACGACCCCGTACCAAAGTTAGTAGGGAATGAGCATCCTGACATGCCACCAAGGCGTTCAATATTCAGGATTTAATTTGTTTCCTTAAATAAATGCAACGGAAATACATCCACATAGTCATGAATCGTAAACTACTGAAAATGAAGGAATTGCTTCATCAGATCTTTCTAAAAGGAAACTTTATATAAGTTACAACGAGTTTACAACTTTAGACAAAATTTAAAACCTATTACATGCTCTATCTAATCACCTAACATTTTACATAAAGTATAAAAAAGAGCTCTAAAAGCCAAATATTCAATATAGTCCTTTTATGTTGCATCTGTGAGCATAGTTATTTCTTGAAAAATTATTACAAAGTTAGCTAAAATTCGAATGAGATTTTATCTCTAGACATTCCAAGGTTTTTCATAAAATAGATACATATTCAAGCAAGAACAAAAGGCATGGATATATATATACAAGAATTTGTAGTAGTATATTTATATATGGATGATAATATGTAGAAATGAATAGCTCAGAATAGAACATATGTGACAATTTAAAGGAAATATTTTTTTCTTTCAATCATATCATTTTAATGGCCAAGTACACTCTAATACCGTATTCTTCTACCATATTATTCCCCGATAGTTGAGGGTCAATCGAACTTGTTTGTCACAACGCCTTATTTAGGGCACACCAGCGATAACCCAACTGGTAAGGTCAGTCAGTAAGAGAGGTCCCTTAGGCCGAATCTTATTTCCAATATTCAGTATCATTTTCAAAACTCAATTTAATCTGTATGTCTATATGGACAAATATAAACATATCACAAGGAATCAATCATCGGCATCAGATGAATTTTGAGAATAAAATAGGTTCACAAAATATATATAGTTTTCATGATATCATATAATTAAAATTTACAAGCAATATCAGAGTACTCACCTAAAAAGAGGTTCGAAGTTACAAGTATCGGGTCTTGGATCACTAAGACGAAATTTCTTCTTAAACTTCCCCGTAATTTCCCTCACCATTTCACTATGATCTTTCGAATGAATTTCGTGTAAGAAGTAATCCTAAGGCCTCTACTTATAATTTTCCAAAGTTATCTAGGTGATGACATGTGTCCCAATGACTGAGCGTTCATTTTGGTGAGTCGGGGTTAGCGTGTCGCGCAATGGGTCTGTCTTGCAGTCTTAATTCACCAGATGGTGACACGTATTTTAACTTTATCTAATTGCATGACATGTGTTTTTTCCCTTCCTTTAAAGCCTACACGTGTACGGTGGAGGTGTCAAAACCAAGCACGAGCTGTAAAGTTATTAAGGGTATAAGGGTCATTTTACACATGAAGGGTATTTTAGTAATTTTACACCATACATTTTCAATATTTCTTAGAGGTCCTTGAAAATATTTTATTTACAAAATGGTCCTTTTTTATGTTTTCATTTTAGTCTCAAAAACTTTCTTTATTTCAAATCAACTACCTAAAGTTTCATAAAATTTCATTTTCTACCCCAAAACTTATCATTTAGCTTAGGGTATGCTATAAGACTTTTATTTAATCCATTTTGATGAAGAAGGAGGTTATTTAAAAAATTTTAATTCGTCCAAACCAATCTCCCCTTCTAACCAATCAAAATATAACACATGGTGTGGTAATAAGACAAAATATAACTTAAAGGATAGACAAATTTGCCCTTATTTCGTAATTTTGGTATAACTTCTTGCTCGGCCCTCCGTTTAACACACCGTTTATTGTGTTACAAACCTAATTCATATATATACAACTTTTTAGTTTTTAACTCAAGTCTATTGTTATATTATAATGTTCAAAACTAGTCTCCAGTATGAAAATTCCTACCGAAAACTTTAAAATTTTATGTTTGTAACTAATTTGATATTTCATGATTTATGGAGGGAGGATTAGACTAAAAATAATAAATTAACCTTATCCATATCACATATGAAATAATACAACATTTAAAACTGTATGTGAACGTATAAAAGTGGGGTCATTACATCCTACCCTCCTTATAAAAAATTTGGTCCCTAAACTTTACTTACATTAATTTTCAAACAGGTATGGATATCGCTCCTTTATTTAATCTTCCCGCTCCCATGTTGCTTTTTCAATGGAATGATTACGCCATAATACTTTGTCCAGTGGAATTACCTTAGTTCGTAATATTTGGTCTTTATGGTCCAAAATTTCTACTGGATGCTCAATGTAGGTAAAATCTTCTCTAACTTGAAGAGGTTCATGACTTAGGATATGAGTTGGATCTCGGACGTATTTCTTCATCATTGACATATGAAACACGTTGTGCACACTAGAGACTTCAGGGGGTAATTCTATTCTATACGCAATAACTCCTATCCTTTCAAGGATTTTAAAAGTTCCTATGTATCTTGGACTCAACTTCCCTTTCTTCACAAATCGGATTACTCCCTTTGCTGGTGATACTTGTAAGAGCACATAATCTCCTCTTTGGAATTGTAACTATCGACGACGATTGTCAACATAACTCTTTTAATGGCTATGAGCGATTCAAAGTCGGTCTTGTATCAATTTTATTTTCTATGTTGTGATCTGGATCAATTCTGGTCCCAGTAATTTTCTTTTTCCAACTTCTACCCAACATGTAGGGAAATGACACCTTCTACCATAGAGTGACTCATACGGAGCCATTTGAATACTTGCTTGATAACTATTATTGTATGCAAATTCTACTAACGGTAAATGATTATCCCAATTCCCCTTCAGATCAAGTATACATGCCCTAAGCATATCCTTTAAGGTTTGAATGGTTCTCTCAGATTGTCCATCTATTTGAGGTTGAAAAGCGGTGTTGAAATTCAATTGTGTTCCTATGGATGGTTGTAGGCTTTTCCAAAAGCGAGACATAAATCTAGGGTCACAATCAGCAACAATTGAAATTGGGGTTCCATAAAGCCTAACAATTTCCCATACATATAACTTAGTTAATTTTTTAAAGGAATAGGTAATGTTAATGGCAAGAAAATGAGAAGATTTAGTTAACCTATCGATAATCACCCAAATAGAATCGTTACCATTTGAACTCCTTGGTAATCCTGTCACAAAATCCATAGTAATATGTTCCCATTTCCACTTAGGGATAGGTAGGGGTTGTATTAATCCTGATGGTTTCTAATGTTCAGCTTTTACTTGTTGACAAACCAAACATTGAGATACAAATTTCGCTATCTCGTTTTTCATGTTATTCCATCAAAACACTTCTCAAAAATCCCTATACATCTTTGTACATACGGGATGAAATGTGAATCTCGACTAATGACTTTCCTCCAGAATTTGCCTCTTTAGTTGGGCATCATGTGGAACACACACTCTATTTTCGAACCTCAATATATCATCTCGTATTTTAAATTCATTTCTCTTCCCTTTGATAACTACTTCTCTAATCTTCTTTAGTTGTGGATAATTTATTTGTGCAATTTTGATCATTTCCATCAACATAGGTTGTACTTGTAAGTTTGCAATTATTCCTCTTTTTTTATAAATACGAACATCTATTTCCATACTTCTTAAATCCTTCAGCAGAGATTCTTGGCTTCTAATTAGACATGATAAATTTGGTGTAGACTTTCTACTTAAAGCACCATCTACTATATTAGCTTTCCCAGGGTGATAATGAATATTTAAATCGTAATCCTTTGTCAATTCTAACCTCCTCCTTTGTCCCATGTTCAACTCTTTATGAGTAAAGATATATTTCAAACTCTTATGATCGGTATAAATCTCACATGTCTCACCATAAAAATAATGTCTCCAAATCTTAAGAGCAATAATTACAGCTGTTAATTCTAGGTCATGGGTTGGATAATTTTGCTCATGTGGTTTTAACTATCTCGAGGCATAAACTGCTACTTTTCCATTTTAAATTAGCACACATCCCAAACCATTTTTAGAAGCATCACTATAAATCACAAATCCCCCTGTACCGAAAGGAATAGTTAAAATTGGGGAAGTTACTATTCGATTCTTAAGTTCTTAAAAACTATTATCAACTTCCTCACACCATTCGTATTTCACCTTATTTTGGGTTAATCTAGATAGAGGTTTAGCAATACTAGAAAATCCCTCAATAAATCTTCGATAATAACCTGCTAATCCAAGAAAACTACGAATCTCCATCACATTAGTTGGTTTATGCCAATCTAGTATAGCCTTGATCTTTTGAGGATCAACCGACACTCCCCCCCTTAGAAGTGACATGTCCTAGAAAAGAGACACTAGGCAACCAAAACTCACACTCATTTCATTTCGTATATAATTTCTCCCTCCTAAGAATTTGTAACACTATCTCTAAATGATTTTCGTGTTCTTCAGTACTTTTAGAATAAATAAGGATGTCATCAATGAAAATAACCACACACTGATATCCATAAAAGCGACTGGTGAATTAGTTAGTCCAAATGGCATCACAAGAAATTCATAGTGACCATATCTAGTATGAAAAGCTGATTTCGAAATATCATCTTCCTTAATCTTCAACTGGTGATAGACTGACCTAAGGTTAATCTTTGAAAATACCCGCGCTCCTTGTAGTTGGTCAAAAAAATCATCTATACGAGGTAGGGAATATTTATTCTTAATGATCACCTTATTTAGGTCAAGATAATCTATACATAACCTCATCGTCCCATCCTTTATTTTAACAAATAACACTGGAGCACCCCCAAGGGGATACACTTGGTCTAATAAAACCTTTACCTAATAGATCTTGTAATTGAACTCTTAATTCAATTAATTCTAAAGATGCCATGCGATAAGGTTGTTTTGAGATTAGTATAGTTCCAGGAATAAGGTCAATCGTAAACTCTATTTCTCTACTAGGATTAAGACTGGGCAAATCATCTGGAAAAACATTTGGAAAATGTTTATCTATAGGAATATCTTCTAAACTAGGCTCTTTGTTTGCAAATCAATAACACTTTCAAGGAATCCTTGACATCCCTTCTTAAGAAAACTACAATATTGCATTGTAGAGATAATACGTATGGGAGATAGGATGCCAATTCCTTCAAAACTAAATTATGGATGGTTAGGAATTTGGAAAGTAACTCTCTTCTAAAAAACAATCTACCTTAGCATGATATGATGCTAACCAATCCAAAATGACTTCAAAATCTCTTATGTCTAAAATTATCAAATCGTCAAATACTTTATGAATACTAACATCTATAAGGAAAGATTTATATACTAATGTTCCTGTCAATAAATCACCCAAAGGAGTAGAAACGTGTATGCTATGATTCAAGGGTTCAGGAATATTAGGAAAATGATTAACAAAACGTACAAACGCAAATGAATGTGTATAACTAGGATCTATTAAACCTTGAAAAGTTTGTTCACATATAGAAAGTGTACCTGACACTACTGCATTAGAAGCCTTTGCATCGGAAAGATTAAAAACTCTACCTTGTCTACCATGATCCTTATTGTCATTAAAAGTCTTTATTGGCACCTTCCCTTTGTTTGGGAAATCTCTCATTTTATGTCCCTTTTGTCCTCACCCAAAGCATCTTCTAGTCTGCAAATAACATGGTTGCCCTCTGTGAATATCACCGCATCGTATATTTCTATCAATATTAAAGGGTTCGTTTACAAAAGTTTGCCCTATATTAGGTATAGTCCTAAATGGTTTGTTATTGGGGTTCCTTCCTCTTTGTTCTTCAAACTTTCTCTTTCCCTCTCTAACTTGATTATATTCTTCACGATCCTTCTCAGCTATCGTTGCCCTAGTAACCACATCATTATATGATGTCAATTTCTGGATGGAAATTCGATTACGAATATTCAACCTCATCCCATGTTCAAACTTCTTGGATTTTAAAACATCGGTTATCACAACATGAGGTACAAAATGGGATAACTTAGTAAACTTTGCCTTTTATTGACTAACTATCATATTTACTTGAACCAGACTCATGAAGTCAACTTCTTTTTGTCTTGTACCATTTCGGGAAAGTAGTACTCATAGAAAATCACTAAGAAGTCATTTAAACCTATATGATTATGTCTCCCCTCATAAATTCTCTTAGTCATTGTCCACCAATTTTCGGCTTCACCTTCTAACATAAATGTTCCAAATGAAACCCTTTGTTCACCAGTACACTTAAGAATGTCAAATATATTTTCCATTTGCATCACCCATCTTTCTACTTCGGTGGGGTTAGGAGTACCTTTAAAAGACTGAAAATTTAACTTTTTGAATTATTCAATAGTACAACTACTTAGTTCAAGATTCCTTGGTGCTATAGTATTCACCTGATGCTCCACAATCCTTGCTAGACTTTTAATTGCCTTATATGCACCTTCCAATCCTTCAATACTTGAACCACTAGTTCCCGCAATTGATCTCGTCTTGGTTATTTTCTACAGTCATGGCCAAACGTAAGATGTATTATACTATGTCAAAATTTCAAATTTGAAGAACAATTATATATATATATATATATATATATATATATATATATATATAGTTATAAAAGATGTAAAACATATGGGGGGTTATCACATAAGTTGGATATTTAATCATATATCATATGTATGGAAACTTAAAATCTATAACATTGGAAACTTATGTTCAATAGTCTACAGGTTCTAAACCTATGCTCTAATACCACCTCTGTCACGACCCCGTCCCAAAGTTAGTAGGGAACGAGCATTTTGACATGCCACCAAGGAGTTCATTATTCGGGATTTAATTTGTTTCCTTGAATAAATGCAACGGAAATACATCCACATGGTCATGAATCGTAAACTACTGAAAATGAAGGAATTACGTCATGAGAACTTTCTCAAAGGAAACTTTGAAAAAAGTGCGACAATGTGATAATTGATTAAATTCACAAATATCTAATTTGGCACACTTATTTAATTAAAGTCTATTTTTAAACAAACTAATTCATCCCCTACACATGCATCTAAACATCATAAGAAATTCAACCCATACATGAAAAATAAAGACGACCGATATAGGAAAAAACCCCTTTCGGGTAAAAACCTTTTATAAACACTTAGAAGAATTCACAAGAACTTTGACATACATACAACCCCATAATCGCCCACAAGTGTGTAATGCACGGTGCCTTCAGCAAATCTTCAAAGATATAAGAGATCGTGAAATACCCTTCAAGCATCGGTTCGTCGTCTTCAGCTCGTCCACACGTAGAATGACTACGCTCGGTATCCACCGATCAAATATGGAGATCCCTTCTCCACAAAGGTTGAACGAAAGCAACGTTGTTCTTAAACACCAAGCAATTCACTAAAGCATATGAGAGTTTTGTGAATTGAAAACCAAAAGGGAATTAAACCCTAAAAGAAGAAGCCAAAAAGGATTATGCTTTCACAGTATTTCTGTTCGTCAAAACGCTATGACTTCTTAATGAAAACGTTACCATTTAATGAGTATTTATACAAAAAAGCACTGCCTCGAAATCCGAGCTCGTTCGAATGAGAAGCATATGTCGCTCAAACGAAGGACGCGTGTCGTTCAAACGACATCGCACGACTTCCAATCTCATTCGAACGATATGCTGATCTCGCATGAACGACGTGGGCGTCAAAATCGAGGTCCACTTCAAAGCTTAGAAAAAATACTCATGTCAATATTTGACAAAAAAGTCCGCTCCAACACTTAGAAAATATTTTGTAAAAATCTCCCAAAAGCTCTAAGTGAATAGTAAAGGTATTTAAAACATAACCTTACCAAAGCAAACTTCGTGGAGCCTTGAATGATGAAGAACTTGAGTAATTCGAATTCGTCTTTGATGTAGATGTCTCTTGAACACTTTTCGACGGTGTAGCGGTATATGACATAATAAATTGATAATGGACCTATGAAAATATGTCCTTACAAATCTCCTCCTATGTCTATGCCGGTACATACATAAAAAATACGAATTATCAAAAACCAAATTGCTTAGACAAATCTACCCTCCCATGAATAAATTTGCAAGACTTCAAAACTGTTCTTCAATCATCTTCGTCAAATCTCAAAACTTTTCTCATCAGGGTGTGTAACATCATGATCTTCAATATTTGTACCTACACACATGAGATAAAGAAAAATACCTTCGTGACACATCGAGTTTGAAATGATATAAGAATGAAGCATTAATAATCAAATCTCCCCCATAATGCAAAAACTCCCCCATAATTGATAATTTTTTCTCCCCCTTTTTATGATGTCCCCAAATAGACAAATAAGAAGAAAAAATCAAAACATGGAGTGTCATGATAAAAATGCATAGCAAATATGAATCAATCAACGCGCATGCAAAGGAGTATCTAAAAAAACTCACCAACTATTTTTGGTTTTTCAAATTTTTTATACAAAAATAGGATACAGAAAAAAATCACACCATGGATTTAAACTCAAACAATAAAGTCATGGAAATGGAATGTATGGGTGTGAACACATTCGATAGGTAAATAAACTCAATCAATCATATGTGCATGATGAATATGTGTACCCCTAACGAATGAACATCAAAAGTATCCTTAGGTGTAAAAATTATTGAATTGAGATGACATCGTCTTATGCAAATCAACAAATCAAAGTCAAATGATTTCAACACCAATAACGTCCAAAACTATTTAGCGTTTTTTCAAGACTTTTAAGGACGTGCCAACCCGTTATAAAATCTCCAAACAAACACCCTCAGATATATTTTCTTTTTAGAGATAATCTAAATTCTCAAACTTTGGAGAATTGGTGCAAAAACCTAAATGGCCTTTAATTGGTATGAATTTCTTTTTATTGCCTTTAATTTTTTTCGGGCTCTTTTAAACCTCTTTGGACCCCGGATAATAAAATTCCTCCATTTTTTAGGTCCAAATTAACGGTGGCTTAGTATTCGTAAGGGCAAAATGAACCTTTCGTAGTACTTTTTCGTTTTCAAACAAAGCACACAAACTCACAAAAGGGTTCTTATATGCACAATTTCCTTATCAAAATTTATCGCGCTTGGTTCGTTTTAAAGGACAGGATTGAAGTGAAAATACCTAACCAACATGTGATAAGACAAGCAGAATAATCAAACAAATCCGTGCATGTGTGCAATAAAGGAAATCATAAGTCAAACATGTAGGAAGAAACACTAAATTACATCTTAATGACTCCAAACATTATAAAGCACAAGGATGAATTGACCTATTGTCTCAAAACACTATCAAATAGTCACATGAAAGATGGAATGATGTTTTGACTCGGTCATCCTAAGTGTGTATCCATAAAAGGTGCAAAGAAAAGACAAAAATCTTTTTGGATTTTCAAAATTTTCTAAAAAAAATATGAATGCACACTCAAAAAATAGAAAATCTTTCTTGCATTTTTGAATTTTTTCAAAAGAAAAAAATTTATACAAAAAGTACATGTCACAACGCTAGCAAACATAAATATCATGAAACAAAAACTAGCGTATGACAAACATGCGAACACAATCATATATATGATATAACAAGAGAAGAATCATGTGCAAGCAAATGAGAATCAACTTGTCTAAAATCTAGTGCCTCTAAAAGTGATTTCCTAACCCAAATGGATGTGAAACGTCATGTGGGGGATTTGGAAACCACGGGCACACTATACATAAACTTCCTAGGACATTTTTCAAGATCAAAACAAAAACGCCTAAGGTGACCTTTCCTACCACAATATGAACATGTGTAAACGGGTGGAACGACACCTATGGGTTGACCTTTTCTAATATCCTTGGAATTAGTTGACCGTCTAAAACAAATAATGGTTTTGGCTTTAGCATTGGAAGCATGAGAATAAGATGAGCCATTACCATCACTATCAAACCTACTTGAGTCTGTCAAATCATTTTTTAACTTCAAAATTTTTTACTCAAGCAAAGAATTAGACTCTTCCAAATTAAGGGACGCCTTCTTCAAATTATCAATCAAACCTAGAAGGTTATCTCGCTCCCCCTCAATCAAAGCAAAATTTTTCCTAAGAGTCTCTTCACGTGCCACAAACTCATTGACTAAAATATTTTTGTCATCTTTGGCACAAACACAAACCATCGAATTTTTAAGATCCTCTAATTCGTTTTCTAAAACTAGGACCCTATCATCACTCTCCTTCTTGGAAAATTTTAAAGCAACAAAGTCATGGTCCAAGGAAACAAATTTTTCACGATAAAAATCTAGTTAATTTTGAACCGTTTGCAAAAGATCCATCGCGGATTTAAAACGAGAATTTTCTTTTTCCAAAACTTTAATTCTTTTTGCAAAAGTCAAATTCAAAAGATTTATATCATCAAAACTTTGACTCGGGTCATCAAAGGAGGCCATCCGATTAGATAAGTGCTCCATCGAAAAAATTGTGATTTTTAAAAAAACTGATTTTTCAAAAAAAATCAATATCACACAATTTTGCGGAAAATAGGAATACACGATAAATTAGCGCAACCTGCTCTGATACCAATTTGACGACGTGAGAAGTCAAATTGTATAAAAAAAATCCTTGAAAAATCAGGATCACGCGATAAATTAGCGTAACCGGCTCTGATACCAATTTGAAAAAAGTGCAACAGTGTGATAATTGATTAAATTCGCAAATATCTAATTTGGCACACTTATTTAATTAGAGTCTATTTTTAAACAATCTAATTCATCCCCTACACATGCATCTAAACATCATAAGAAATTCAACCCATGCATGAAAAATAAAGACGATCGATATAGGAAAAAACCCCTTTCGGGTAAAAACCTTTTATAAACACTTTGAAGAATTCATAAGACCTTTGACATACATACAACCTGATAATCACCCACAAGTGTGTAAGGCACGGTGCCTTCAGTAAATCTCGAAAGATACAAGAGACAACGAAATACCCTCCAGGCGTCGGTTCGTCGTCTTCCACTCGTCCACATGTAGAATGACTATGCTCGGTATCCACCGATCAAATATGGAGATCCCTTATCCACAAAGGTTGAACAAAATCAACGTTGTTCTTAAACACCAAACAATTCACTAAAGCATATGGGAGTTTTGTGAATTGAAAACCAAAAAGGGAATTAAACCCTAAAGTAAGAAGCCAAAAAGGATTCTGGTTTTGCAGTATTTCTGTTCGTCAAAACGCTGTGACTTCTTAATGAAAACGTTACCATTTAATGAGTATTTATACAAAAATGCACCGCCTCGAAATTCGAGCTCGTTCGAACGAGAAGCATATGTCGCTCAAAAGAAGGGCGCGTGTCGTTCAAACGACATCACGCGACTTCCAATCTCGTTCGAATGAGATGCTGATCTCGCGCGAACGACATGGGCGTCAATATCGGGGTCCGCTTTAAAACTTTGAAAAAAATTCTCATTCTCAATATTTGACGAAAAAGTTCGCTCCAACACTTAGAAAATATTTTGTAAAAATCTCCCAAAAGCTCTAAGTGAATAGTAAAGGTATTTAAAACATAACCTTACCAAAGTAAACTTCGCGGAACCATGAATGATGAAGAACTTGAGTAATTCGAATCTGTCTTTGATGTAGATGTCTCTTGAATGCTCTTCGACAGTGTAGCGGTATATGACATAATAAACTGATAACGGACCTATGAAAATATGTCCTTACAAACTTTATATAAGTAACAACGAGTTTAAAACTTTAGACAAAATTTAAAACCTATTACATGCTTTATCTGATCACCAAACATTTTACACAAAGTAACAAAAAGAGCTCTAAAAGACAAATATTCAATATAGTCCTTTTATGTTCAATCCGTAAACCTAGTTATTTCCTGAAAAATTATTACAACATCAGCTAAAATCCGAATGAGATTTTATCTCGAGACATTCCAAGGTTTTTCATAAAATAGATACTTATTCAAGAAAGAATATAAGGCATAGATATATATTGACAAGAATTGGCTGTAGTATATTTATATGTGAACGACATTATGTAGAAATGAATAGCTCAGAATAGAACATATGCGACAATATCTTTTTCTTTCGATCATATCATTTTAATGGCAAAGTACACTCTAATACCGTATTCTTCTACCGTATTATTCCTCGGTAGTTGAGGGTCAATCGAAATTGTTCGTCACAATTCCTTATTTATGGCACACCAGCGATAACCCAGTTGGGAAGGTCAGTCAGTTAGAGAGGTCCCTTAGGCTGAATCTTATTTTTAATATTCGGTATCATTTTCAAAACTCAATTTAATCGGTATGCCTTTATGGACAAATATAAACATATCAAAAGGAATCAATCATCGATATTAGATGAATTTGAAGAATAAAAGAGGTTCACAAAATATATATAGTTTGATGATATCATATAATTAAAATGTACAAGGAATGTCAGAGTACTCACCTAAAAAGAGGTTCGAAGTTACAGGTATCGGGTCTTGGATCACTAAGACGAAATTTCTTCTTAAACTTCCCCGTACTTTTCCTCACCATTTCTCTCTGATATTTTGAATGAATTTCGTGTAAGAACTAATCCTAAGGCCTCTATTTATAATTTTCCAAAGTTATCTGGGTGATGACACGTGTCCCGATGACTTAACATTCATTTTGGTGAGTCGGCGTTAGCGTATCGCGTAATGGGGCTGTCTTGCAGTCTTAATTCACCAGATGGTGACGCGTATTTTAACTTTATCTAATTGCATGACATGTTTTTTATCCCTTCCTTTAAATTTGACACGTGTACGGTGGGGGTGTCAAAACCAAGCACGAGGTGTAAAGTTATTAAGGGTATAAGGGTCATTTTACACGTAAAGTGTATTTTAGTAATTTCAAGCCATACATTTTAAATATTTCTTAGAGGTACTTAAAAATATTTTATTTACAAATTGGTCCCTTTTATGTTTTCATTTTAATCCCTAAAACTTTCTTTCTTTAAAATTAAGTCCCTAAAGTTTCATAAAATTTCATTTTCTACCCCAAAACCTATCATTTATGTTAGGATATGCTATAAGACTTTTATTTTATCCATTTTGATGAATAAGAAGGTTCTTTAAAAGTTTTTAAGTCGTCCAAAATAATCTCCCCTTTCAACTAATCAAAATATAACACATGGTGTGGTAATAAGACAAAATACAACTTAAAGGATGGTCAGATTTGCCCTTATTTCGTAATTTCGATATTAATTCTTGCTCGGCCCTCCGTTTAACACACCGTTTGTTGTGTTACAAACCTAATTAATATACATACAACATTTTAGTTTTTACCATAAGTAAGTTGTTATATTATAATGGTCAAAACTAGTCTCCAATATGAATATTCCTACCGAAAACTTTTAAATTTTATGTTTGTAACTAATTTGACATTTCATGATTTACGAAGGGATGATTAAACTAAAAACAATAAATCAAAATTATACACATCACATGTGAAATAATACAACATTTAAAATTGTATCTGAACGTATAAAAGTGGGGTCATTACATCCTACCCTCCTTATAAAAAGTTTGGTCTCCAAACTTTACTTACATTAATTTCAAACAGGTATGAATATCGCTCCTTTATTTCATCTTCCCACTCCCATGTTGCTTCTTCAATGAAATTATTACTCCATAATACATTGACAAGTGAAATTACCTTGGTTCCTAATATTTTTAATCTCTATGGTCCAAAATTTCTACTGGATGTTCAACGTAGGTCAAATATTCTCTAACTTGAAGAGGTTATTGACATACGATATGCGTTGGATCTGGGATGTATTTCTTCATCATTAGCACATGAAACACATTATGCACACTAGAGAGTTAAGGGGGTAAGGCAATTCTATATCTAACAACTCCTATCCTTCTAAGGATTTTAAAAGGTCTTATGTATCATGGACTAAACTTCCCTTTCTTCCCAAATCAGATTACTCCCTTTACTGGTGATACTCGTAAGAACGTGTAATCTCCCACCACATTGGTATCCATTAATTATCATTGAGAACCGATTGTTAGAAATTCTCCTCCACGTAAAGTCTATCCATATCTCCCCAAATCCAAAAGATATTAGGACTTAAATCAAGAAACCCCAATGGAACCTATCATATGACTTCTCCGTGACAATTTTGAAGATCATAATTCCACCAAAAGATTTCTTACCTAAGTTATAAACCATCTCTTTAGCTAGGAGCACATTATCTTGATTTGACCTTCCTTTGATGAAACCACTTTGATTTTGAGAAATGATCATTGGCAACACTATAGAAAGCCTTGTAGACAAGATCTTCGAGATAATTTTGAATGAGAAATTGTAGAGAATAATTATTCTTAGATATCCACAAGTTTTATGAGTCTTAACTTTGGGGATTAAGACTACT
This sequence comes from Sambucus nigra, assembly GCA_949130495.1. Taxonomy (NCBI): domain Eukaryota; kingdom Viridiplantae; phylum Streptophyta; class Magnoliopsida; order Dipsacales; family Adoxaceae; genus Sambucus; species Sambucus nigra. The sequence goes on along the minus strand of OX422221.1, from coordinate 439,222,793 downwards.
GATGTACTAGTCCAAATTTGAAGAAGATCACATCCTGCAAAAAAGAGTTAATAGTAAACAATAAATCTTTTTTAATATTATTCTATCAATATATATAAAATAACCCTCAAAACCATTTTGACCAGGGGTTGAGTCTTCATTTAGATCTTTTATAGCTGGAAGAATTTCCTCTTCATTAGTGAAAGATTCCAATTTCTCATTAACTTCATTAAATATTATGGAAGGAATAATGTCCCTGACTTCAATCATAGAGATGACTTGTTCTGCCTTTAGATGGTTTCCATAGAAATTAAGAATATGTTTCTTAATATCTTCAAAGTCTTCTAAAGTATTATTTATTTTGATCTCTAATGGAATGTATCATCAACTTGTGATTTTCAGCCTTCACACAGTTGTGAAAAAACTTTGCCAGTCTCCTTCTTTGAGCCATTTAACTGATGACTTCTGCCTCCAGTACACCTCCTCATTAGCATAAGCCTTCAACATCTATGCCTTGCCTTTATTCAATACTTCCTAATTATTTTCAGTTCTATCAAGTTCATAGTTGAGACAAATTAAAAAACATCTTTTAATGTCTCCTTATTCCACTTTTTGAGCATTCCTTTTAGACTCTGAAGCTTCATTCCAAACCTTTTTAATCCCACCTCATCCATGTCCTCCTCCCAAGATTTCTGGACCAAATATTTGAATAGATGATGGTTGCACCACATATGTTGAAACTTGAAAGGTTTAGTCCAAGAATCTAACTAAGATTGAACTATTAGAACAAGAGGGGCATGGTCTGAGGTGGATCTGTTCAGATGTTTGATCTTTGAATTGGGATAGTCAGAAGAAAAAAAAATTGGTTAACCAAGCATCTATCTAACCTGACCGTAATCATATCATCCTCCCTTCTATTATTGCACCAAGTGAATCTAGTCCAGTTATATCCTAAATCAATTAAACCATACTCATTTATGGTTCGATTAAAATCCTCTACAATAGCTTTATTAATATCAATTCCACCTAGTTTTTTAAGTTAGGAGGATACTATATTAATGTACCGAATGACCAAATAAGGATTACCTTGATGATTACTAGAAAGGGAAGACACTTGATTCCATAAATCCATTCTTTCTTCCTTTGTGCATTTAGCATATACTATAGACATAATAATGTTGTCCTTCACTGATGAGTGGATAAGTTTGAAGGTTAGTTGTTGGGTATTATCATTTAAACATTGAACAGTGACATTGAAACTCCAAAACATCCATATCTTCCCATTCACATTGCTGCAGCTCTTATAAAATCCCCATTTTCTTCTATAATTGTCTATTTTACTTGAATCCACCTTAGGTTCCAATATGGCAAAAAAAGGATTTTTATGAACCTTGCACAACATTTTGAGTATTCTATTTGTAGATTTCTTAGCAGTCCCTCTAACATTCCACACTATAAATTTAATCATTGAGACTTTGAGGAAGTGGAGCTAATGTTACCTTTAAAAGATGCACTTGTGATTCTTCTACACTTGAATTCTTAATGCCTTCTGCTTCTTTGAATTGTCATCTTCTATCACCATCTCCAATATTTTAGTCTTGTTCATTAACATACTCTGCTTAATTTTGTTTTCTAAACTTCTAGTTAAAAGTTGGAGTTCTTCAATTAAGGGGGTATGGTAGGATTCATCTTCATCGACATCAGTTAAGTACAATGGTTTAGCTGTTAAGGTTTTCTTTAACCTTGGTACAACTGATCCTTTTGGAGACAAATCATGATTTTATATCACTTGAATTTCATCAAATTATAAATCTTGTCTATATGGTCTTGGATATTTCTACACTTTATTTTCCATTCTTTCCTTTCTTTGAAAGGAGCCTTAATTTTTTTTTTTGAATTTCAGTTTGTTTTGCAATTAGGTTTGCTTCTTGGTCTTCAACTTGTACTGCTTCTATTTTAAAAGGCTCCCGATATGCCTTCTCTATAAGACTTCCATTTAAGTCATCTTGTTCCACATGATTTATTCTCTCATCAACTCTTTGCTTGTCATCTATCTGAGCACAAGAATCGTCATTTGCATTTTTCTGTGTTCGTTTCAAAATCTTCTTTGGGTTTATTTCACCTTTCTTGTCTGTTTTCTCTACATTGTTTGGAAATTATAGAGGGGGATTGAAGGTAATTTGGATATTAGAGGTAATTCCACATCAAGTAACAGTTTTTGGTATTAAGAAGTCGAGGTAGCTTAGCGTGGCAACTTAGCGAGGTAGCTTAGCGTGGCAACTCATACTTTGGTTTGCTATGTTAGTCATATTGTATCTTTGTTTATATTGATTGTAAGCTATAATGGTTGTAATGATGTAACGAGAATAATAATGAGTTTTAGTGTGAGGTTAAACAGTACTCGCGAGAGACCAGGCTTGGCAGGGCCTGGGAGAGCTTTCATGCCCTATCGAATGACCTCGCCATGGGAACTTTGGAGGGACTTGTTTTGGAGGATTGAGAAGTGAGGCACCGTTGGGTCTTGTCCTGACCATCTTAGATACACCTGGTAAAACATTGAAGAACCTTGACCGTGGAACCTCGGGCGGAGCAGCTTGGAGTTCCATCAGGCGTTGAGTTGTGAACCAAGCAACCCTCTACTTAATGTCACATCTACTGTAGGTTATGCCACTAGATAGCTAAACAATGTCAGACCTACACTTGAGTAAACCACCATGGTATTTGGGGATGTCACGCAGTTGGTGAGCCACATCTGCGACAACAGCCCCCTGACACATAGTGGTTAGGCAAAAGGCATGTCTTGGCATTTAATGTTTATTATGTGGAGACAACTAGTGCATCAGGTATTTAATGAGGGAGGTCTTTCACAGGCATTGATGACTGAGTTGCCTTGGGGGTGGTGTGGGGGGCTATTTAAGGACCCCAACCACCTTTGAGGAAGGGAGATATTTTTTAGAGTTCAGAAGTTAGTGCTAGAGATAATATACATTAGAAAGATTTATCATAAAACCAGAGAGTTTTTTACTCATCCACCATTGTCATTTATTACGAAGCTTTTAATACTTGATAGAGATTGTTGAGGGTGGTTGGTGTTTGGCTACCTGCCAAGGTGTATCTAGGGTGCTTACTTCTCTGTCCCTCTATCTAAGTTACTTCTAAGTTCATTACTATCTCCTAAGTTATACACGAGAGACTTGTGAGATTAAACTAAGTCTATCTTCACTCAGTTGTGTTCGTATATCTTGTGGCTAATCAATAGTGTTGCTATTTAACTTATCATTATTGTACTCAAAATGGGTTATGCCTCCATCTTATCTAAACTACCCTCTTATATTTGGCGACTCTGCTGGGGAGGCATTCTTCTAAGAAAGGAGTATGGCGCAAGATAACGTTAATCGAAGGCTTAACTTTGATGACATCCAACACAATGAAGAACAAGCTGCTAAAGAACTGGAGATTTTAAGGGAAGGGGCTCCTCGAATAGAGGTACCTCCGATACAGGTGATGACAGGCATACCAGGGGTGACACAGGCTTCCACGAGTGCGGGGTTGGGACCCACTCAAGTGGCACTCCTCATGAGTAAGTTTTATGAGTTTTTACAAACTCCAGTAGCTTCAATGGTGCTGGGAGGATTTGAAGCCAATTCCTTAATAACACCCGAGGCAGCCCCAACAGCCCCACCAGGTGCAGGTGTAGCGGGAACAGTCCCAGCGAGCATACCTTATTTTACGAATCCAGCAGTGGGAACCTTAGGAGTATCAATGGCCCCAATTATGATGATTGTTCCAGCTGCAACGGGCACTCAGCCCGTGGTCCCGTTGGTTGTTGCCCCAGTAGCATCACCCATGGAGGAAATGAGGAAGGAGATGCAGAAAGATATGTTGAGGTTCATACAAGCCTTTTCACAATATGCTGGCGAGGTAGCTTCGGTCTATAATGAATTTCGAACACCTTATCCCCAGGAATACAACGATGAGCCCTATCCAAAGGACTATATTCCTCATATTTTTGAAAAATACACAGGGAAAGGTGCCCGAAGGAGCACATTAAGCACTTTGTTGAAAACTTGGGGGCACATTGTAATAATAAGAAGCTCAGGTTGAGGGAGTTTTCTAATTCCTTAACTGATAAAGCATATACCTGGTATTCCCATTTGGATCCCAAGAGCATTTCTACGTGGGAGGAGATGCATATTTTGTTCGTCTAGAAGTTCTTTCTGGCGGAAGATGAGTTTACTTTGACCCAACTAGGGAGGGAGAAGCAATGACCCGGAGAAGAAGTGGTGGCGTACGCTCGAAGGTTCCGGGAGAGATCCCTAGATGCGAGGAAGGAGGCTAAAGAGTCCAAGTTATTGTAGATCTATGCAGAGGGGCTACTTCCTGAGTACATCTATCATCTCATTAATGAAATGCACAATGGGACTTTTTCGGTATTCTTAAAAGCGGCAAGAAATATCTCCTTGGTGGTACGACCAAATCCGATGGTGGTGACCATGATGTTTAGGCAGTCGATACAACCTGTAGGGGGAGGTCTCAGCCCCCACGAGTAGGGTACACCGAGGGAGGAGATGGGGGCAAGGCAGCGAAGAAGGACAATAAGAGGAAGTTTTAAAGAGACCTAGAGGACCCACCACCATTGCCTTGTACAGTGGAGGAAGCTTTTAGCTGCTACAATGCAATGGTGCAAGGAGGAACGGTCTACGAACCAGAGGGCATTCCTGTTGGGGAACCCAATGTGGCAACGAGGGTGGATCCCAAGTATTTCCAGGTCCATCGGAAGATCCAGCACCCAACAGAGAGTTATTTCACGCTGAGGAGAATCATCGACAAGTACATAAAGGTAGGGACGTTGCAAATCCCTCTGCAGAATGTTAACAACAACCCACTCCCAGTACATGGGGCCAATCTGGTGGTAGTCTACGATGAGGAGGCCGAGAGATAAGGAATATAGCCAAGATCGAAGTAAGAGGAATTCGAGGAAGCTTTGGAAGATTGTACGAAGGGAATGGCTAATGTAGTGTTGGCCTATGACGAAGCAAGTGCCAAGGACGTGGAGGATGTATACAACGTTTAAGGTGAGGAAGCATACCTAGTCCTAGAATACTGTGCAGTTTTAAAATCCCCAAAGTTCACTTGGTTCTTTGACCAAGTAGGAATACCGAAGGAGAGTAGGTTGGAGATAACCCAGGAAATACTTGATATTACGAGGAAGAACGCGGGCCCTTCGCTGAGATGGAAGGGACCCATGGACAGGTTGGTGAGAAGGTTTCTGTTAGAAGTAACCTTCAGCGATGCAGATAGGGCTATAAGCTTTCCTCATAATAGGCCATTATATATGACTGCGAGCATTAACAGAATTAGTTTCACAAAGACTCTTATGGATGGGGGAGCTTCCATCAATATCATGCCAATCAACTCTTTCCATGCAGCTAATATTCCAGAAGAAAGGTTGGTCCCCATGCCTTTGGTGATTTTGGGATATGATAACCAATCTTCCAAGTCCATTGGGTACGTAAATGTTGGGATTATAATAGAAAACATGAGTTCCCATATCATGTTCCACGTAATAGAGAGTGCAACTTCCTATCATCTGCTAATAGGAAGGATATGGATGCGCAACTAAGGTCTGGTTCCTTCAACATACCACTAATGTGCTAAAGTGAATATCAAGGGAACGTAGGTGACCATTAGGGCTACTAAGAGGCCCTTCACTATTGAGGAAGCTCACTTGGTGGACGAAGCATTTTACACAGAGTTGGAGGAGGATGTTTAGGTCTTAATGTGAAGAATGGAGGGAGCATGGGTTCCCTCAATCAGAGAAAGGATGGGGCCCTTAAACCAGTAGAAGAAGGAGGTTGCAAGCAACAAAAGGGTAATGGTCGAAGAATCTTACCAGGTGGTCCCTCGACCCCAAAGCATCTCGAAGAAGATCAAAGATAGGATGAGGCCTAGAGTGGATTCGATGGAACATGAGGTCCAATAACAAAGCATGCTGAGCCGATTCTAGGGAAAAAGAGTGGTTGAGGCTTCTAGAGAGAAGAAGAGGAAGGCAGTCACCGTTACCAGCAAATAGTGCAAGAAGGTCATTACCGAAGAAGGAAAGGTGGTATATCGATTGTAATAGTCTGAGCGGGCGGTCGTAGATACTGGTGATGAGTTTGACCCGATATATGAATGCTTTTTGGTGGATCAACGGGGATAATACATGGTGATAGACAACTCTAGCATACATGAATTGGTGGAGGAAGTTACTGAGGAACCAGATTATATGGCGGATCGACCAAAACTACATGCATAAGAACTAGAGCAGTTAAACCAGGCAAAAGAAGGGGAAGATCCAAGGCCCATCTTCATCTCGAAGGATCTCAGTATGGAGAAACGAAAGGCCTTGGTTGATTTGATTCGGGAGTTTATAGACGTCTTTGCATGGAAAAACACAGAGATGGAGGGGATGGATGAGGAAGTAAGCTGCCACAAGTTGAACGTAACGCCTTCAGCCATTACAATGAAATAAGCGATGAGAACATACAAGCCTGAGCTAAATTTGAAGATCAAGGAAGAGGTTCAACACTTACTAATGATAGGTTTCATTAAATCGATACAACACCCACTCTAGCTGTCTAGCATTGTCCCAGTGGGAAAGAAAGACAAAAACCAAATAAGGATCTGTATGGATTTCAGATATTTAAATAGAGCTTGTCCTAAAGATGAGTTCCCTCTTCCCTCCATTGATAGATTGATATATGCAATGGCTGGTCATGAGATGTATAGCTTCATGGATGGGTATGGAGGGTACAACTAGATCAAGATGGACCCCATGGATGCAGAAAAAATGGAGTTCAGAACCCCGTTGGGCAACTTCATGTATAAGGTGATGCCGTTTGGACTCAAGAATGCTAGGACGACTTACCAAAGAACAATGATGACCATTTTCCATGACTTCTTTCACAAATTTATGGAATTTTATGTGGATGATTTGGTCATCAAATTGAGGAAGGAGGAGTTCCATCTGAGCGATTTGAGGAAGGTGTTTTCCCATTGCAGGAAGTATAAATTAAAGATGAACCCACTGAAGTGTGTTTTTGGAGTAACAAGTTGGAAATTTCTAGGCTTTATGGCTGATCGACAAGGGGTGCAGATGGACCAGGACAAACATCGGGTGATCTTGGAAATTCCATGCCCAAGAACGACGAAAGAGATGAAGAGTTTCCTCGGTAAAGTCTCTTACCTTAGGAGATTTGTGCCTGGATTGGCCGAAATAACACACCCGCTGATGCAACTGTTACGAAAGAACACGAAATTCAGGTGGGAGGAGATGCACCATGAGTCTCTCGTCGGACTAATGAAATTACTCATTTCACCACAGACCATGGTTCCCCCAAAGGCGGGAATACCATTGCAGCTGTATCTCACATACACCACGAGGTCCGTGGGAGCTTTGCTGGCACAAGAGATCTATGGGAAAGAACGACCAGTCTACTACCTTAGCAGGATCATCAATGGGCCAGAAGTCATATATAGTGGCTTGGAAAGGCATTGTTTAGCCTTAGTCTTTGTAGCACAAAAACATAGACATTATATGTTATCTTTTACAATTAATATTGTAACCAGATGTGATACTAGTAAGTATTTGTTAGCAATAACCATATTGATTGGTAGAGCAGCTAGATGGCTCCTTATTCTCTTCAAATATGACTTAAAGTGTGTGGTTCCTCGCGCGATCAAAAGCCAAGCCTGTGCCGATTTGTTGGAAATTTTCCCCTTGGTAACGTTTAAGCCACCCAAAGAAAGTATTCCAGGAGACGATTGTAACACCCCGTATTTATGCTTAATTTTAAATTACGTAAGTAGAGTAATTTAATGGGATTTAATTACGCTTTAATTAAATTACGTAAGAGTGGTAACTTAATGTAATTTAATATGATTGATTTAAATTACGTGAGTAGAGTAATTTAAATAGATATTATGTTAATAAAATGAAAATGTGTTATAGAAAATTTATTAAGGTGAAAATAAATTTTCAATGATAATATGTACGGCCTAGTGACTACGGACGTACCGGAGGTAACTTGACAAATTTAAGATTGAGAGTAGAAAAATATTTACGGGATTCAAATGATAATTTAGAGTCCACGGTTGATTCCGAAAGGGTCGAATTAGTCAAAATAGTGTACCCGGGGGTACTAGTTGAGTACCGGGTCATTTTTGGGCTAAACCGGGACCATTCGGGGGCATTTTGGTCACTTTGCAATTAAGGGAAAGATGACCTACGAATTTTTGTAACCCTAAATCTGATTATAAGAATGGTGGCTAGGGTTAGACACTTAGAGTTACACCATAGCCATTAGAGAGAGAGAAAGAGAGGCAAATTCCTTAGGCAAGAAGGAGGGAGAGATCATCTTAGGAAGGTTTCATCAAAAGATTGTTGGGAAGAAGGATTGAGGCACCAACATCATCAATCATCATCAACAACCACGAATTCAGACCCTACAAACCTTAAGGCAAGTGGTTTATTGCAGAAATAATTGAGTTATAATACCCATGTTTAAAATTGAGGAAGAACATGATTTTTATGATATTCTTGGGAATAAACTGTTTAGAAAAATCCATGATTGATTAGGATTTGCATGTAGTACGTTTTTGAATTTCTAAGTATGTTTATAGCATAGAAAACTTGATGAGAAATTTGTATGAAAATCTGGAACTTTGATGAAAAATATAAAGAATGCAGTTTTTAGGGTTCTTGAATATTATAGACATTTTCAGTGAATTTAGCCAAGAATTATATTGATTTTGATGTTATAAATCGTTAGTAATCATCCCAGAACATGTAGGTATGAATAGGAATTGTTGGTTGTGATTTTGATGGCCTATCATGAAAGCTAGAAATGTAAAAATGGTGAAACCCGTAGGAAGAAGACGAACTGGGTCTGTCACTGCTCGATCGATCGATCGACCCTTGAATGTCGATCGATCGACCCCGTCTGAATTATAGAGAATTTGTGTATAAACTCCTTTAATTGATGGGAACTTTAGAAATGATATTTTTCCTATGAGGAGACTTGAAAATTACCAGTAGGTGTACCATAGGGTTCCTCCACTTATGATTGAGTAGAAATATTGGAGAAATAGAATGACTAAAGAACGATTGACCTCGCCGTGAGTTGAGAGGGTTAATCTAATTTCGGTTAAAGTGAGACTTGATTTTCGGAAAGATAATACCAGTAGGTTAAACATTTACTTAACTACTGAATTAAGGGAGGGGTAACTAGGGCCCTTAGAGTTGCGCGAATACTCAAATAAATACAATAGTGAGTTATGTTGTAATTAATAAGTACGTAGATTATAAGAAAGATATATTACGTACGGGTATGAATTATTAGGTCGGGTGCGTACCTACTGAATTTATATAAATGATATTGGGTAAAGAGAACACTACCTAAATGAATTATGTTAGGGTCGATGTGACATTCCGAACTAACATAAAGTTATATTAAATTTGGGGTCGATGATAAATGCCGAACCAAATTTTATACTGGTGCCGCGATGAAAGAGTTCCGAACCAGAATATGTGTATATATTTATATTTATATATAGTTGGGGTCGATGGGACATACCGAACCAACTTTCACTTGGAGTCGATGAATTATTCCGAGCCAAGGGTCCTTTGTGTGTAATAAAAGGATATATTAGTGGTAACATATATTATATACATTGACGTGGGATAAAATGTTATACGTGCTAAATCTACCAATTGAGAATAGTAGACAATATTATGATAAATAAATGTCCTGGTAATAATTTATAGCATATTGTAAGTATTACGAGAATAAGGTTATGAACGGTAAATGAGTTAACTACAGTATGGGTAGTATAACTAGATAGACTTAGTTTCCTCGATAGTTACCTGCTATGTAAGAGAGGTGAGGAGGTTCAAGGGAGTGTGCGAAACGTTAATATGTGTAATCAATAACTTAATTGTGATAACCGCTTGCAAAATATTTTCAAATGTTTTGAGTACTAACTCTTGCTATGTAAAATTTTAAAAACCTTTTAGGTGCCCAGCCACAAGGACACCCAGCTTGATTTCCTGTCAGAGATTTGGGAGCTGCAGCCAGTGTGGAGGTTGCAGGGATTGCTTAGACGCTTCTTTCTTTTCAGTTCTAGTGCAGGATCTCAGTTTTATTATTCCTTGTTGGAACATGTCGTTCCACCTCTTCTATTACAGTTTATTTAGTTATGGATTTGTAGTTGTCTTTCGGGGCCGTGGTTTACGGCAAGACTTTAACTGTTTTCAGTTCTCTTTTGCTTACTGCATTTTCATATCTAGTTTTGGTAATGTGTGGTTTGGATTATGTGTTTATTTAAGAAAGTTAAAATTTGGCATCCGTTTTAATTTCACTTAGGTGATTAGTAATTTTTAAAAGGCGTTCGACAGTGATGCTAAGAATGAACCATTAAAGAAACCTGTTTATATTAAAATAAGGCTTGATCACCCAAGGTTTAATTAGGCGGGGTGTCACAGATGGTATCAGAGCATCAGGTTCTAGTGTCCATAGGATCTGTACGGCTTATTACGATTCAGCGCTACGTTTGTTTATATTAGAGCCCTACTATTAGGATTGTTGATTTAAATTCCACTGTTGCGATATCGTACTTCTGCTCTTAAATTTTGTATAAATTGTGTACTTATACAATTTGAATCTTATTTCAGATGCCGCCAAGGAGAATGAGAGCAGAGAGGGCTGAAGCTAGAGAGGAGGTAAGGGAGGCTCAGCAAGAGCCACAGGTACCGATACCACCACCCCCACCCGAGCTAATCTCCACTACTCAGGTCGCAGCGATAGTGGCTCAGGCAGTTGAGACAGCGATGAGGGCAATGGCAGCCCACTTTCCTCAGCCCCAAGTACCTCCCCCTGTGGCACCGGTAGCACAAGTTCCGACAGTACTATCTACTTGGCAACGAGTCAGGGAGGCATTTCAGAAGGGACATCCACCCGAGTTTCAGGGCAGTACTGATGTTGTGGAAGCGTGCAACTGGAAGAAGAATATCCAGCGCCACTTGCGCATGCTAGAGTGCACCGGAGTGCAGGAACAGATGCTAGCCACTTTCCGTCTGTCAGGAGCGGCCCTACAGTGGTGGGAGTCAGTTACCACCATCGAGGAGAGAGATACTTTGACTATTTCTGAGTTCTGGGTGCGGTTTGACCGCAAGTATTTCCCTCCAGCAGTTGAGTCAGAGATGAGAAAGAAGTTCAGCGAAGTGGTCCAGGGTGAACGCTCAGTTGCAGACTACGAGGAGGAGTTTACCCGCTTGGCCAATTTTGTGCCAAACGAGGTGAGCAATGAGGAGAGGAAGAAGTCCAAATTTATGGAGGGCCTAGCCTGGAGAATCAGACAACACTTAATTGGTAATCCGGCATTGGTAACTTACACAGATGTCGTCAATGCCGCTCTACTACACTGTCAGGATCACCGTTTTCATACTAAGGGAAGTAAGAGGGGTGAACCTAGCCAACCGGGCAAGGTAGATGGAGGTAGTGGCAGCAGCACTACACAACAGCAGGCAGCAGGGCAGTTGGGACAGGATTCCAGACAAGGGAACCCTGCCAAGAAGTTTAAGCACGGGAAGTATCGCTTCGACCGACAGGGCCAGCAGGGTCCTCAACAACCAGCCCCTCAGGGTCGACAGGGCCAGGGAAATCCAAATGGGGGACAACAAGGCCAAGGGCGACAGGGTCAATGTCAGGGCCAACAGGGCCAAGGACAAAGACAGTTCCAGGGACAGTGCTTCACTTGTGGTCAACAGGGTCACAAGAGCAGAAATTGTCCACAGCAAGACCGGGCACAACAGCAGGGTGCCCAACAGGGACAACAGGCACCATTAGCCCCAGCAGCGGTACAGGCCCCACAGCCAGGACAGATGCAGTATGGGCGTGTGTTCAACATACGTGACATTCCATTTCAGCCGGCACCGCCAGCACCGCCGGCAGTTGCGGGTATGTTTCCTATTCATGGGCTTGAGGGGAATATTTTGTTTGACACCGGGGCAACGCATTCATTTATTTCCACTAGATTTGCACGGACAGCCGGCCTATTAGCGACAGCATACACTCATCTTATGTGTGTGGAATCACCGATGGGTAGTGGGTCCCTCATACACTCGATTTGTAAGGGTGTGGACATTATGGTCGGGAGACTGAGCCTGGCAGCAGACCTTCTAGTGCTGGATATGGAGGGATATGACGTCATCCTAGGCATGGATTGGTTGGCACATAATAGGGCAATGGTGGATTGTTATGAGAGGACCATCGTGTTCTCTATCCTGGGGCAGGAGATGTTCCTTGTGACTATGCCACTTCCCGAAGGAGGATCACGAACTCACTTATATTATATTGGGGAGGAGACCTCACATGGGGTGGTCATTTCTCTGGACTCAATCCCAGTTGTGAGGGATTTTGAGGATGTCTTTCAGGAGATACCAGGGTTACCACCTAGCAGAGAGATAGAGTTCGTAATTGATCTAACACCGGGGACGAGACCGATTGCCAAAACACCTTATCGCATGGCTCCTTCAGAAATGCGGGAACTGAGAGAGCAAATCCAGCAACTGTTAGGACAGGGTTTCATTCGACGGAGTACATCGCCATGGGGTGCGCCAGTACTGTTTGTGAAGAAAAGGGATGGTTCACTTCGTCTGTGTGTAGATTACAGAGAGCTAAACAAAGTAACGATACGTAATAAGTATCCGTTACCGAGGATTGACGACTTGTTTGATCAATTGAGAGGGGCGGCATACTTCTCAAAGATCGATTTGAGATCGGGTTACCACCAATTACGCATTCGTGAAGAGGATGTACCTAAGACCGCTTTCCTGTCGCGGTACGGGTCATATGAGTTCAGAGTGATGCCTTTTGGGCTTACTAATGCACCGGCAGTATTCATGGATCTCATGAACAGGGTATTCCGAGAGTTTTTGGATCAGTTTGTGATTGTGTTCATAGACGACATTCTGATTTACTCCCGTACGGAGGAAGAGCACGCAGAGCACTTACGATTGGTCCTACAGACATTGCGGAACCATCAGTTATACGCCAAATTTGAGGAGTGCGGATTCTGGCTCCGGGAGGTTCAGTTCCTAGGCCACGTCGTATCTAGCAGGGGCATTGCAGTTGACCCAAGTAAGGTATCGGCGGTGAGGGAGTGGGGACAGCCCACGACACCGACAGAAATCCGCAGTTTCTTGGGCTTGGCTGGTTATTATCGTCGCTTCATCAAGGGATTCTCAAAAATTGCCGGACCATTGACGAATCTAACTCGGAAGGGAATTCCCTTCGTATGGAGTGATAGTTGCCAGTTAGCTTTTGATGAATTGAAAGACAAGTTGACATCAGCCCCCGTTCTTACCTTGCCGAAGAGCAGAGTGGAATACCGAGTCTATACTGATGCGTCCTTACAAGGACTTGGGGGTGTGTTACAGCAGGAGGAGAAGGCTATAGCTTATGCGTCACGGAAGCTTAAGACACATGAGAAGAACTACCCCACCCATGACCTCGAGTTGGCAGCGGTTGTTTTTGCTTTGAGGATTTGGAGACACTATCTTCTGGGCGAGCAGTTTACGCTATTCACGGATCATAAGTCATTGCAATATCTGTTCACTCAGAAGGACCTGAACATGAGGCAGAGAAGGTGGCTTGAATTCGTGAAGGACTACCAATTTGATATACAGTATCATCCCGGTAAGGCTAACGTGGTAGCAGATGCGTTAAGCAGAAGACCTATCGGAGAGTTAGCTGAAGTTTGGAAGGCAAAGTGGAGTGAGCTCCGACACGAGGATGATATGGCAAGAGCATGTATGGCAGTTCTAGCTATCACTTCCGAGAACGTTATGCGGATAGTGAGGGCACAAGAAGAAGACCCATTTTGTCAGGATAAAGTACGACAGTTACTGGCCAAGGGGGCAGAGTGCTACTCCATCAGTTCGGAAGGTGGACTACGCTTCAACGGTAGACTGATAGTACCCGAGGATGATGATCTGAGGCATGCAGTTATGACAGAGTCGCACGGGTCAAAATTCTCAGTACACCCAGGTGGGGACAAAATGTATCAGGATATGCGACGAGTATATTGGTGGTCAGGTATGAAACGAGATATTGCAGAATTTGTCTCGAAGTGTGCTACATGCCAACTCATAAAGGTTGACCATCAGAGGCCTTCAGGAATGCTACAACCACTAGAGATTCCCGTGTGGAAGTGGGAGAGTATCTCTATGGATTTTATTACCGGGTTACCAACCTCGCAGAAGGGCCACGATTCCATTTGGGTGATAGTGGATCGTTTGACTAAAGTCGCACATTTCTTACCGGTTCGTACGGATTATGATACTATGCGGTACGCGCAGCTTTTTATTTCAGAGATAGTTAAGCTGCACGGAGTTCCCATTAATATCGTATCGGACCGAGATAAGATATTCGTGTCGCACTTTTGGCAGAGTTTTCAGGAGGCCATGGGCACCGACTTACGGTTGAGTACGGCATATCACCCACAGACGGACGGACAGACAGAGAGAGTAAACCAGATGCTAGAGGACATGCTGAGAATGTGTATTCTAGATTTTGGGGGAAATTGGGAACCATATCTTCCTTTGGTAGAGTTTGCGTATAACAACTCTTACCAATTCACTATTGGCATGGCTCCATTCGAGGCGCTTTACGGGAGACCTTGTCGTTCACCCGCTTGTTGGTTAGAAGTGGGGGATAACAGGCTTTTAGGGCCAGAAATGATACAGGAGACTTCCTCCAAAATAGAGTTGATTCGAGGACGTATTCGAATAGCCCAGGATAGGCAGAAGAGTTATGCTGACGCTGGCAGGAGACATGTGGAGTTAGACGTGGGTGATCAGGTATTGATTCGAGTATCTCCTATGAAAGGGGTTACGAGGTTTGGCAAAAAGGGGAAGTTGGCACCAAGATATGTAGGGCCGTTTCCTATCATTGAGAGAGTGGGACCGGTGGCTTACAGATTGGGACTCCCTGAGCATCTTCAGCGAATACACGATGTGTTCCATGTAGCGTCGCTGAAGAAATACAGGAGGAGCGAGAGAGCCTTCTGGCACATTCCACTGGAGGAAATCGATTTGCAGCCAGATATCTCGTATGAAGAAAGACCCGTGACTATCCTGGATTATAGTGAGCGCAAACTAAGATCCAAGGTGGTACCCTTAGTGCGAGTACAGTGGAGACATCACAATATGGATGAGTCCACTTGGGAACGGGAAGAGGATATGCGCGAACAATATCCAGAATTATTCATAACAGGTATTTTTTTTTCCTAATTTCGAGGACGAAATTCCTTTTCTAAGGGGGGAAGTATGTAACACCCCGTATTTCTGCTTAATTTTAAATTACGTAAGTAGAGTAATTTAATGGGATTTAATTACGCTTTAATTAAATTACGTAAGAGTGGTAACTTAATGTAATTTAATATGATTGATTTAAATTACGTGAGTAGAGTAATTTAAATAGATATTATGTTAATAAAATGAAAATGTGTTATAGAAAATTTATTAAGGTGAAAATAAATTTTCAATGATAATATGTACGGCCTAGTGACTACGGACGTACCGGAGGTAACTTGACAAATTTAAGATTGAGAGTAGAAAAATATTTACGGGATTCAAATGATAATTTAGAGTCCACGGTTGATTCCGAAAGGGTCGAATTAGTCAAAATAGTGTACCCGGGGGTACTAGTTGAGTACCGGGTCATTTTTGGGCTAAACCGGGACCATTCGGGGGCATTTTGGTCACTTTGCAATTAAGGGAAAGATGACCTACGAATTTTTGTAACCCTAAATCTGATTATAAGAATGGTGGCTAGGGTTAGACACTTAGAGTTACACCATAGCCATTAGAGAGAGAGAAAGAGAGGCAAATTCCTTAGGCAAGAAGGAGGGAGAGATCATCTTAGGAAGGTTTCATCAAAAGATTGTTGGGAAGAAGGATTGAGGCACCAACATCATCAATCATCATCAACAACCACGAATTCAGACCCTACAAACCTTAAGGCAAGTGGTTTATTGCAGAAATAATTGAGTTATAATACCCATGTTTAAAATTGAGGAAGAACATGATTTTTATGATATTCTTGGGAATAAACTGTTTAGAAAAATCCATGATTGATTAGGATTTGCATGTAGTACGTTTTTGAATTTCTAAGTATGTTTATAGCATAGAAAACTTGATGAGAAATTTGTATGAAAATCTGGAACTTTGATGAAAAATATAAAGAATGCAGTTTTTAGGGTTCTTGAATATTATAGACATTTTCAGTGAATTTAGCCAAGAATTATATTGATTTTGATGTTATAAATCGTTAGTAATCATCCCAGAACATGTAGGTATGAATAGGAATTGTTGGTTGTGATTTTGATGGCCTATCATGAAAGCTAGAAATGTAAAAATGGTGAAACCCGTAGGAAGAAGACGAACTGGGTCTGTCACTGCTCGATCGATCGATCGACCCTTGAATGTCGATCGATCGACCCCGTCTGAATTATAGAGAATTTGTGTATAAACTCCTTTAATTGATGGGAACTTTAGAAATGATATTTTTCCTATGAGGAGACTTGAAAATTACCAGTAGGTGTACCATAGGGTTCCTCCACTTATGATTGAGTAGAAATATTGGAGAAATAGAATGACTAAAGAACGATTGACCTCGCCGTGAGTTGAGAGGGTTAATCTAATTTCGGTTAAAGTGAGACTTGATTTCCGGAAAGATAATACCAGTAGGTTAAACATTTACTTAACTACTGAATTAAGGGAGGGGTAACTAGGGCCCTTAGAGTTGCGCGAATACTCAAATAAATACAATAGTGAGTTATGTTGTAATTAATAAGTACGTAGATTATAAGAAAGATATATTACGTACGGGTATGAATTATTAGGTCGGGTGCGTACCTACTGAATTTATATAAATGATATTGGGTAAAGAGAACACTACCTAAATGAATTATGTTAGGGTCGATGTGACATTCCGAACTAACATAAAGTTATATTAAATTTGGGGTCGATGATAAATGCCGAACCAAATTTTATACTGGTGCCGCGATGAAAGAGTTCCGAACCAGAATATGTGTATATATTTATATTTATATATAGTTGGGGTCGATGGGACATACCGAACCAACTTTCACTTGGAGTCGATGAATTATTCCGAGCCAAGGGTCCTTTGTGTGTAATAAAAGGATATATTAGTGGTAACATATATTATATACATTGACGTGGGATAAAATGTTATACGTGCTAAATCTACCAATTGAGAATAGTAGACAATATTATGATAAATAAATGTCCTGGTAATAATTTATAGCATATTGTAAGTATTACGAGAATAAGGTTATGAACGGTAAATGAGTTAACTACAGTATGGGTAGTATAACTAGATAGACTTAGTTTCCTCGATAGTTACCTGCTATGTAAGAGAGGTGAGGAGGTTCAAGGGAGTGTGCGAAACGTTAATATGTGTAATCAATAACTTAATTGTGATAACCGCTTGCAAAATATTTTCAAATGTTTTGAGTACTAACTCTTGCTATGTAAAATTTTAAAAACCTTTTAGGTGCCCAGCCACAAGGACACCCAGCTTGATTTCCTGTCAGAGATTTGGGAGCTGCAGCCAGTGTGGAGGTTGCAGGGATTGCTTAGACGCTTCTTTCTTTTCAGTTCTAGTGCAGGATCTCAGTTTTATTATTCCTTGTTGGAACATGTCGTTCCACCTCTTCTATTACAGTTTATTTAGTTATGGATTTGTAGTTGTCTTTCGGGGCCGTGGTTTACGGCAAGACTTTAACTGTTTTCAGTTCTCTTTTGCTTACTGCATTTTCATATCTAGTTTTGGTAATGTGTGGTTTGGATTATGTGTTTATTTAAGAAAGTTAAAATTTGGCATCCGTTTTAATTTCACTTAGGTGATTAGTAATTTTTAAAAGGCGTTCGACAGTGATGCTAAGAATGAACCATTAAAGAAACCTGTTTATATTAAAATAAGGCTTGATCACCCAAGGTTTAATTAGGCGGGGTGTCACAACGATTTGCAGGCCAACCACCTAGACACAATGGATGAGGAATGTACAATGCAGTTTGATGGATCTTTGGCGGAAAAAAAAGGAGGAGCATGGGTCATTCTTTCAAAAGGAATGGAGGAGATTTTCCTTTCCTACAGATTAGATTTCCCTTGTTCCAACAATGAGGCAGAATATAAAGCATTGGTGTTGGGATTACTAGAGGCTCTTCGAAAGGGGATCCGTTCACTTTGCATAAAAGGGTATTCAAACTTGGTGGTTCAACAAGTTAATGGAGAGTACGCATTGAAATACATAAGCCTAACACCATACAGAACAATCATTCAGAGGCTTCTCTGCCAGCTCCATCGGACCAAGATCAAGAGGAAGCCCAGAACGATGAACCGCCACCCAAACTCATATTATACCATTGTCCAAAATATGGTCATGAGGAGCGATATAACTACCGTCGTGATCCAACGAAGAACATCTCCATCGATGGTGCAGTTAATTCTACCAATGGAAGAGGACATATACTGGAGGGAAGAGATTAAAGCGCAACTGGAATATGGGGAAGGAACAATGGGGGTGAGAGAATTGCCCAATATTTCACGAACCAGGGAAACCTTTACTTTAGGAACGCATGAGGATGGCTGTCGAGGTGCATCGGTCCAGAAGAAGAAGAGTGAAGATTGAAGAGAACACATGAAGAGCACTGCGAGACAACTGAGATACCCTTCTACCAAAGAATTCAAAGAGAGGGGTATTTTTGGCCAAGAATGAAATAGGACACGGCGGAGCTAAAATGAAAGTACGACAAATGTCAATCATTCTTTGAGGCATCTGAATGTCATTTTGTGGAGGCTTAGGCTGACTGGAGACAACCCTATATTGACTTCATTAAAGGTGGAGTTATCCTGACAGAGAAAATTTATGCGATGGGACTCCGACGAAGGGCCCCGAGATTCTACATTCATGAAGGGAAGCTTTATCAAAGGGGATACTTCAACAGGATGTTGCATTTCATCATGAAGGAAGAAGCAGCCGAGGTCCTTAAATAGGCGCATGATCCATCTCACATAGGAGGGGACAAGTTATATGCCCAGTTAATGACTTTGGGACACTATTGGCCAATGATGGAGAAATATTCTGCTGAGTTCGTTCGAAGGTGAAAGGCTTTCCAACTTCTTGGAAACATGATCCATGCCCCATCACTGGACTTACACTCCCTGGCAATTCCCTATCCTTTTCACACTTGGGCGTTCGACCTAGTTGGGGCAATATATCCTTCTTCAAGGGGGAAGATATGGATACTAAGAGCAACGGAGTGCTTCACAAAGTGGGCTGAAGCGATACCACTTAGAAAGGAAACAACGGGGGTGGTGAGCAACTTTATCAGAGAATACATCATTTGCCATTTTGGGATCCTAAAGGTTATCCTTTCAGATAATGGAACCCTTTTCGTCAATTCAAAAGTAACGATGCTCACAGACAAATACTCCATTATCCATCACACTTCGACGGTGGCATACCCAAAGGGAAATGGTCAAGTTGAAGCAACTAACAAAACTTTGGTTAACATATTGGCTAAAATAATGGAGGATTTCCTAGGATCATGGGATGACAAGATACCAGCCGTATTATGGGCCTATCGAATAACTAATAGGAAGCCCACTGGGTATACACCATTCTCTCTTGTTTATAGGGCTGAGGAGATTCTCCCAGTGGAGTTAGAAGTTCCCTCTACTCGATATGCTTTGCGAAGTAGCATGCTCCCTCAGAATAGACATGTGCAGCTGGAAGAGTTAGATGAACACAAAGATAATACGATGTAGCACTTTCAAATGTATACGAAATATCTCTCCAGGGCATATGATAACTTAGTAAGACCAAGGAAGTTCATGGAGGGAGACCTTGTATTAAAAGCAACAGTGAAACACATCAGGGGGCTTCCTCTACACAAGTTTGTGGCAAATTGGGAAGGACCTTTCATTGTAAAAGAAGCTCATGACTCAGGTTATTTCTTAATTTCTAAGATGGAAGAAGATAAACAATTCAAAATCAACAATAAATGGTTGAAGGTTTATCATGTGTAAGAAATTATGTTTGGGCCACCGATGTATCTAGATGATTATGAATATAAAAGTTCTTTTCATGACAAGTATACAAGTTCTTTTTATTATAACTCAAGAAGAGATGAAAGAATTATAGAACTTCACACTTTAAAATCTATGCAAACAGTTGTAACACAAAGAAATGGCATGAGAGAATAAACATCTTTTTCTATTCATAAACTTTGGGGCATTACAAAATTGGGAGCTATTGCCCAAGAATTACATGAAAAAGATAAAAAAATATATACACAAGTTCAGTGGCCTAAGAGGAACCACAGATCTGTAGAAGAGAAAAAATCACCAGGGAGGACCGAAGAAGCTTCTTGGCAAGACCGTTGAGCATTGATAGAGACCTCCAACCTCGTTTGCGCTTCTGTGCGCTTGATAAGGAGTCTCTCTCATTTCAGCTTCACCAGAAGCAAATCTTCTTCGATGTCCTCCACCTATTTATTGATAACATATAGAAGAGGTGCTAACTCGGACAATTTAGCGTCATCGGCCCGCTGATCCCCCTGATGTTTCCGCAATAGTTCCCTCTGGCTGTCCAGTTACCGGCTCTTCAAAGTCTTTAAATGTGTGATCAACTAGTCAAAATGGAACCCGTCGTGACCCAACTCCCTCAGATAACCCAGGAATTGGTTGAGGAGGGGTATGGTAATGTTTGCAATTGGAGTATTGGCAATTTCAGCGACAACGGTATCTATGACCTGAAAGTTGTAACTCATAACCGAGATGTTTGAACGCAGGCAATCTACCGTGAATGTTTCATGATGATGGTTCATAAGTTGCTCAACTACCAAACGGTGGTTGGCAGGCATTTGAGGAGAACGTTGACGCACCATTAGGCAGAAGGCGTGAGGATCTAGGTTGGGCAGAGGAAGCTCACAGCCAGATTCACTCTTTGTAGCATCACCGGTCGTGGAACCTTGATCATTATGGTTAGAATCTTCTGAAATGACAGGTTCTCGATGGGGCGAGGCAATGGGCGAAGGAACT
The DNA here is from genome assembly GCA_949130495.1 of Sambucus nigra. NCBI lineage: Eukaryota > Viridiplantae > Streptophyta > Magnoliopsida > Dipsacales > Adoxaceae > Sambucus > Sambucus nigra. The sequence continues at coordinate 439,201,641 of OX422221.1, read as the reverse complement.
GGTGGAGAATCCTCCCAAGCAACCTGAAAATAGTTAGAGGAAATAAAGAGTTTATGAAAAATCTTAACAAGTGTTTTCGTTGTTAAGTCACCGATATAGGTGGAGTTTATGAAATAGGTGGAGTTTATGAAAAATATTAACAAGTGTTTTCGTTGTTAAGTCACCGATATAGGTGGAATTTATGCAAAATCTTAACAAGCGTTTTCGTTTTTATGTCACCGATATAGGTGGAGTTTATGAAAAAACCTTAACAAGTGTTTTCATTGTTAACTCACCTACATAGGTGAAGTTGGAGAAACTGAGAAATGCATAGAAATTAGGGAAATACCTCAGCAGTAGTAGAAGCGAGAAAGAGAGTCACCACGGGGGACATAATGGTAGAAATCGTTGGGGGCGAGCTCATTACCTCAGTAGCTTCAACGGGGCCTAATAGAGTTGACTTTTGCTTGTATCTTTGTCGTGTCGTTGCTTGAAAAGTCCTTCTAATCAAAACCTCAAATACCTACAAAATTAATAAACTCAAGTGTAAAGGTAAGTAAGGGTATCAATCCGCTTCCAAGGGAGTAAGCTAGAGACAAATTCAATTGTAATTCACTTTTTATTTTCTTTTTGTGCTTTTTCACTTTTTCTAATTTTTTAGCTTTTTCAATATTAAAACAATAGGGTGAGGTAAGGTTTTAAACTAAACTAAACTAAGATCAAAATAACTAACTAGAAAGTGACTAAAATGAAAACAAAGTCTAACACTAAAATAAGAGATAAAGTGAGGTAAATAATTGTGAGAACAATCAAGGAATGGGATTATACCACAAATTTTAGTTATTCTAATTAATTAATTTAACTATTTGAATTCTCCCAAATTAATATCAAAATTACAAACCAACTCTCGTTGCAAGTGTAATTATAATAGTAATCTTTTAGAAAATTAAGTTTAACACCCAACAACTCTAGAAAAATAGATCTACACTCCTTTTAATTAATCACCCTCTAGGATCGATCAATTAAAATTTATGTAAATCTTAGAAAATAAATTTAGAGTTGAAATTCAAGTTATAATACCCCACTTAAGAAACCCCTATATCTAGTTCGAATCTAAAATGGGTATTATAACTAGAATTTCGATTTTCTCTCCAAAATTATTTACCCTCTCTCGAGGCGTAAATTTAATGGTGAGGGATCAACATTAACATTCAAAGGGAAATTTCAAGTAATCAAACTAATTAAACTAAAATAACATCAAATAAGGGTTTCACCCCACCCCTTGAAAGGGAATTTAGCCTAACATGATATGAAATTTGACAAATTAATAATCAAGGCTACTAAAATAAAATATAAAGGAATAGAACAAGCAAACCAAATCTCTTTGAGAAAGTTGAACTCTACTCTTCCAAATTGAAGCATACAATCCCTCTAATTGAGCATCCAAGTGATTTGAAATTAAATATCCACTCAATTAAATCTCTTACAATATTTTTATCTCACAAATATCTAACAAAAATAAAAAGAATAAAATAAAACTATTTACAAATGGTGTTTTCCTCTACAATTCTCTCTCTAGAAATTTCTATCTAAAAGCTCTCCCCTAAATGTGGTCTTGAGTCTTCTTTTATAGTATGCATGGAGATAGGGGTATTTTTGGGAATGAACTAGAGTGTGCATGGAAATGGTGAGGTGTGGGAATATAATCTGATTTGGTATAAGGGTTATTTGGGAAGTTGGGTTAAAATGGTAGTTGGGGGGTAAAATGGGTAAATGGGAATTAAGGGTTTTATTAGTCACATGGGGATTGGGTTTATTTGTTGGCATTTGGTTTGGCAGATCGTGGCTTGAATCGGACATGGTTTTTTTTGGATGAAAATGGGTTTTGAATGGGAAATGGGTTTGGGTTCTTAGTTATAGGGTTCTGCTGTTGGAAACTGGGTATGGGGATGGGTCGGATGGTTTACAGGTAGTGGAACGCCGAAGGAGGTGGTTTTGGGTGTGGGGGTTTGGCCGGGTTTGGGTAGTTCGGGTATGGCCGAAAGGGGCCAGGTTGGCTGCGCCGGATCGGTTTCAAACATCGCTGGAGGGGGGGGGGGGGGGGTTGCAGGAGGTTCCGCCGGCAAGGGGTCCGATTTGAAAATCTGAGGCTGGATCGGACCTAGGGGTGCAACCGGTATGAGTTTTTACCGCACCGTACCATTTTGGTCCCGAAAAAAATGGTTTTGGTTTCATATTATGAAATACCGAAAACCGATTTTACCAAAACCGAAAATACCGTCAAAAATTTGGTTGGTTTTGGTTTTTAGATACAAAAAATCGATTTACCGAATTTACCGTACCGATATCGTACCAAAATTACCGTACTGAAATAATGTACCAAACTTTTTGTGCAATGTCAAATTATTTTGGGTATCATACTACTTCTATTTATTTTATTTCTCATGAGTGAGTTTTTATATTCTCTTTGAATTTAAATTTATTTATTTGAGTATTTGGTTTAAGTGTTAAATAATCAAGTTAGTTAAACATATATTTTGTTTAATTAATCAAATATTTAACACAAAATGAATTAGGCAGCATTTTGTTAAAATAAAAAGAGACGTTTGTTTGGTTGGCTATATTTCCGTTTTGCCTTATTTCATTTGGGCTTTACATTGTGGTTTATGTAGAGATCTTTTTTTAGGGTTTCCATTTTCTTTTTTTTACCCCTTTCTCTCTCAAAAAGTGTGGCCGTCATTTTTGTTTGAGCTCTCTCTCTCTCATTTTTTTTTCTTCTTCAACCTTGGGTTGATTTTGAGAAATAATTTTTTGGGGACTTTTATTTGAGAACACCATTTTTTTGTTTTGAGATTTGGCTTTCGATTTGGTGTGGTTACTTCGTTTTGAGATCGGGTTTTCGGTGACAATTTTTTCGGCGCCAGCTGTATTCGGATCTGAGTTCCCTCCGTATTTTTCGGTGATTTTTTTTCCTGATGGGTTGGCTTTTCCGGTGAGTTGACTTTTCCGGCGAAGGTTTGTTTTTCCGGTGTTGGAGGTGTGGATGATTTTGATTTTCCGGCGAACATTTTGTGAGGTAACATCTCCCTCATTTTTTTAGGCTCATCATCTTGGCTCACTCTCCTCAGGTACCAGCTCCCTCATCTCGTCTCACTCTCCTCCGGCTCCGACAAAAGCAAACCGGTTATTTTGGTCTCATATCTGTTTAAATCTATTGTTCCAAATGCTACAAATGCTAAAAATTGTACCTGTTTGTGTATGTTTCTAAGTGTTCCAAACAACTAGAAATGCTAGAAATTGTAATAGCTAGAAATGCTAGAAATTGTAACAGCTAGAAATGGGTATATCGAAATATATACCAGATTTACCGAATGCATAAACCGATTTGAAATTTTGGTATTTACCGGGAAAAAACCGAATTGAAACCGAAATTACCAAAACCAAAAAAACCCGAAAAAACCAAAAAACCGGTCAGTTTGGTTTTGTTTTTTGTTTTGATGTACCGGTCGGTAAATTGGTACGATACGGTTTTACCATATATAATGTGGTTTTGGTATTGGTAAGGGGTCGTTACCGACCATACCGTACCGGTTGCACATCTAATCGAACATGGCGTCTTCGGCGCCTGAGATGGAGGGGGACGGGACACGGGTTTGTTCAGGGAGTTGCCAGAATGTCGTCGGCGGGTTGAATCTTGGGGCTCCGGCATCGGAGGTGAGGTTGGGTCGGATGGGGGATGAAGTCCGGTCTTTTGAATGGGGGTTTGGGGAATATGGGTTGGTGGTTTTATGGTGAGGAGAGAGAAAGGTATGGGGAAGAAGATGAGTTGGGTAAGGGTTGTGTGTAGGTGAGGTGTAGGCTTGTTAGGGTGTGGGAGAGGGTGTTTTGGGTGTCTGTGTTTTATTTGGACACTTCAAAATAACACTAAAAAAACTAAAAATCATAAAACTACAAATTTAAAAATTAAATTTCTATTCTAAAAATAAAATAAAAACTCAATAAAAAAAATGAAACTAAAAAGAAATAAAATAAGAATAGAATTATATTAAACTAAAAACTAAAATCCTAAAGAAAAAGTAAAATTTAATAAAATTAATAAATAACTGAAATCTTAAAATTTTTAATCCTAATAAAAACTAAAAACTAATAATTAAAACAAATAAAGATAAAGATAAAATAAAAATATACTAATAAAAGTAAAATAAAAAATAGAAAATAAAACCTAAATAAATCTAAAATAAACTCTAAAAATAAAATTGACTCAAACTAAAAATTTTAAAAAAATAATAAAAGGTCACAAACAAAACCCACACATGGTTTAGGGTAGGTTTAGGCTAAGCTTAGGCTCGGGTTTGGTAGGCTAGGGTTACGGGATTAGTAATTAGCACCATTTTAACTGCAAATTACCTGAAAATATAGCTTTTGACACCGCAATTGCAATTAATCCCGCATATTGAACAATTAAGCACATAAGACCCATATTATCGAGAATTAGCAACTAAAGTACGTCTATTCGGGGTATAAAATATATAATTTTGGGTGCTTATCAGGTCCCTTGGCTGAAGAAGCCTCAACGGTAGGCAAACCTCCCTCGCCAATATAAGGTACTAAGGCTAACACGGTCGTATCATCAGAAGAAGACGCTGGACCTTCAAGAGATACCCCAATGCCGGTGGGTACAGAACAGCTAACATGAGGAGTAGCAACATCAACCTTGGCATTGGAAAGGAAAAGGCCATTAAGTGCAAAGGGTGGAGAGAGACTTGGAGAAAGCTACAACAACAAAGCTAAGTGTTAGAAATGACAAATTAGTACTCAAAAAGAGAGAAATACTTATAAACGTTACTTACCCCAGTTATGGCACCAAAGAGGAGAATTGCAGTCAGAGGTCTCATCAGTGAAGTGGGAAGGAGAAGGTTAGCTTTAAGAGAAGCCACTTCCACCTAAAATAGCCCAATATATCAGAATAATAAACAAAGCAATGGCACAGATAAAAGACGTTAGACTTGGCAAGAAATTTACCTCAGGGGCACTCTCCTCGACCACAACGAGGGGCAGAGGGATTGCTTGCTCGGAGGGTAATTCAGAGGAGGCTGGAGTAAATACCTCTGGTTGGCTAGAAATTTTAGTAGACCCAATGGTAGTAGCCCCCGTAGCAGCTTCTTTGGCCCGTTGGGAGGCCAAACGGCTAGAGTAGGTCAGGTCTATCATGGGGGAATAGGGAGGAGTGGTATTGGCTTGAGAGATACCATAACGCCCCCACGAAATGGCTTACAGGTGGACTAGGGGGACTGGGCCTCTCTTCTTCAACTCCTTGTACCAAAGTTATCAAAGAAATAAGTGAATGCAACTTGCCTTAGGAAAAAAGGGGAATAAGAACAAAACATACACAAAGTTTTCTTCTAGGTATAACCACTGGTGAAGGTGGCGAGGAGGCAGCAACCAAAGGAGTTGGGGATAGAGGTACCTAGGCTATCCATTTCTTCTGGGACTTAGTGCCCAGAGTTTTCTTCCTTACGCCCGTTGCATCAGCACCTTCAGGTACCCTTGACCTTTTCCTCCTCTTTGTCGTTGGCTCAGTTAGATCAACCACGTTCGTGGGGAAGGCATTTGAAGGGGGAATGACGAGAGGACATTATTAAAACTCGACGTTGATTCATTCTACCTCATCCCGGGCTTGACTTTTCAATTCCTCGACCTTTTCTGCAGGCATGGCAGGGGGAACGAAGGCAATGGGGAAATCTTTCAAAGGAGTTTGTGATTGAGCCTAGGGCTTGGACTTTGAAGACATGGACTTCTTGGCCTTTTTAGCAGGTGGCTGAGAAGGCCCTTCTCCTGTTGCAGCTTCGGTCGAAGGGGTAATTTATTTAGGAATTGCAACGGCCTTAGGTTTCGTGGTGGCAGTTGTGTTCATTGGGCAATGAGGGGGTAGTTCCTGGGGAGATTCTTTAATAGTTTTACTCAAGGAAAACTCAACCCCAAGCACGGAGTTCCCCTTAAGACCTAATTCATAAGAAGAGAAAGAAAGGATCGGGGGATATTGGGGGGGGGGGGGGGACTGAACATACTCATAGATCATTTCCATCTTCCCCAAATGGAGCTTAGTGGTAATAGAGGTGGATACTTCTCCCTTCCTAGTGACATTAGGAAGGGTGACACGGCCATCGATGGTGGACGTCACACCAAGAACCGCGGCTACAGCGTGGAAGGTGCAGTCTTCAACGAATGTGGCCCTTAGGTGGTTGTGTTAAAACATAGGTCGAGGGGACCCCTGATCAAACCCGAACTGTCTGCTACATCTGTCTGGGTTGTAGGGTTCTGAGGTGAATCCCCATTTGATTTAGGAAGGAAGAAACCCAGGGTTAAATAGAAACACCACGGCTTGCGAGGGATCTTCTAACATCTGGGATGAACCTGACTGTTGTGGCTGCAGAAGGAAAGAAATCTCAACTATGGGAAAATGTAGACTCACTATATGGCCTCATCACAAAGGAGTCTAAAAGATCAAAAAATTTAATTATCTTTTTTTGACTTTGTTTTTTGTGAAAACATAGGAGGCGTGGGGGCTTGATACCTTGGCTCAAAGGCAGAAAAATAGACTTGGCAGCAATGGCAGGAAAACGAGTGTAGAGGAAGCCCGTCAAAATGATGGTATTGGAAAAGTTCGCCAAGTTGTAACGACCTAGTGAGCGTGCCATGTCTATGTGAGTTCAATCCAACCAGGAATAGAGGGACCCCAATGCAATGGCGGCCAGAGGAATATTGAAACCTTTGGCTAAAAGAATGGACATTTTTATAAGGTCCCTCCTGGGCTAATCATTGGGTTTCCCAATCAGGAAGAAGCGTGAAAGCAACACAAGTATGTAGGTCGGTAGTTCCATGGATGTACCACTACCTCGGCCCGTTGTATCATTGACATCCTTTGGGTTCAGAGCTTCGAAAAAATAGCTGATAAGGGGAGTAAATGTGGCTTTGTTCGAGGAACCAGTGCAACTGCGGCAGATTTGGTCCAGCTCAGCTCGATTAGCAGCTTCTTCGGCATCTATGGCCTCATCGTGATATGTGAAATCACCCATTGGATCAAACCCAAAGATATCAAAAATTTCCTCCAATGTAATGATGAACTCTCCCCACTCAGCAAAGAACCTGTGAGTTATGATGTTCTATCTGGAAATTAGCACTTGGAAAGCCACATTGTGCTTGGAAAGGGTGAACTCCCCAAACTATTAGGCTCGATGAAGCCCAACCTTTATGAGAGCAGCAGCGTAAGAACTCTGCATATGCGTATGCCAGGTAGTGAAATGGGTTGGTGACCCCCAGGTGCTTCGAAGTCAATCTGGGAATAGGGGAAGTCACCACGATCCAAATAAAAGTGCAGAGTTCCCTATGGGGGAAGATAGCCCTACTTTGATGAATCCATATCCTCATCACCCAACAGTAAAGAGTCAAACTTGGATGAGAAATGACAAGCCTTGCATGCATCAGAAAATTTATCACCATCGCCAAAGATGGGAGCCCAGCGATAGAAGCGCAGTTGTTCTTGACGAGCAACATCCAGGGCAGCAGCACTAGGGACAACGGATGCGCTAGAGATAGCAGGTGGAGCACTAGTGGTAGGTGTGGTAGGGTTGATTGAGGAGGCCATTACATACAACAGCGAGGTAAGGAAAAAAATCTTGGAAAAATAAGGGTTGGGAATGAAGGTGGAGCAGCACGACCATAAGTGGTGGAGTAAAAGGCGAGAGGAGGAGGAAGCTAGGTAAGAGCTTGGTAAATAATAGAGTTCGCACACAGTTTCTCTCTCTAAGGAATACGGGAGCTTGAAGAAGAAGAAGGAAAGAGAAGGGTTTGAAAAAAGAGACGTTTGTAACATTTTAAGGAACTCGTCTGTTGAGTTTCCCACCACCACACGTGCAAGGTTGCCTATAATATTTTCAAATGTACACATGGCACTTTGGGAAGTGTTTTGACAGCTGAAAAGATAGCGCCACATCATTTACGAAGCGACGCCTGGGGAATAGAAGGGGTTGCCTTCTTCAACAAGTTTGAGTTTTGGCACCAGAATTTTTGTCAGACATATCCAATAACTCCTAACGAAAAGGATGTCCCAATGGTTTAATAAGCTAAGATGTCCCCTCGCCACAAGTCCAAATGTTATTTAAATGGTGACTGGGCCGCATCGGAGAGAATTTATGCTTTTTCGAACATAGCGAAGCATTACAAGGGAGAATTTCACTTGCCAAGAATCAAAACGAGTATTTGAGAAGGTTAGCGGGACTTTTAGGAGAATTGAAAATAACAAAGCTAGACCGGTTAAAGGAAAAAGTTACGACGTCCCTTCGTCAAGTCCCCAACAAGTCATTGTGCTTCGGCTCAGGTACATCGGGGATAATTTTACTTTTTCCTGGAGATTATAGCTTCGTGGTTCAAATGAAGGAAAAGAGGCCAGGATTTTTTCACATAGAGAAGGTTTATCGAATTGAGAAGTTTTGTGCAGACATTTCTTGTGCCAACAAATCTCTCCACGAAGGGGAAAATGTAGAGGGGGCTTGAAGGTAATTTTGAGATTAGAGGTAATTCCACATCAAGCAAAAGTGTTCGGGATTAAGAAGTCGAGGCAGCTTAGCATGGAAACTCAGCGTGGCAACTCAGCGAGGCGGCTTAGCGTGACAACTCATACTTTGGCTTGTTGTGTTAGTTATATTGTATCTTTGTTTATATTGACTGTAAGATATAATGATTGTAATGATGTAATGAGAATAATAATGAGTGTTAGTGTGAGGTCAAATGATACCCACGAGAGACCAGGCTTGGCAGGGCCTGAGAGAGCTTTCATGCCCTATCGAATGACCTCGCCGTGGGAAGTTTAGAGGGACTTAGTTTGGAGGATTGAGAAGTGAGGCACAATTGGATCTTGTCCTGACCATCTTAGATACACCTGGTAAAACATAGAAGAATCTTGATCGTGGAACCTCCGGCGGAGCAAATTTGAGTTCCATCAGGCCTTGAGTTGTGAACCAAACAACCCTCTACTTAATGTCACATCTAGTGTAGGTTATGTCACTAGCCAGCTAAACAATGTTAGACCTACACTTGAGTAAACCACCATAGTATTTGGGACTGTCAGGCAGTTGGTGAGACACCTATGCGACAACAGCCCCCTGACACATAGTGGTTAGGAAAAAGGCATGTCTTGGCATTTAATGTTTATGACGTGGAGACAACTAGTGCATCAGGTATTTAATGTTTGTGACATAAAGTATAAGGGAGGTCTTTCGCAGGCATTAATGATTGAGTTTCCTTGGGGGTGGTATGGGGGGCTATTTATGGACCCCAACCACCTTTGAGGAAGGGAAATCTTTTTGAGAGTTCAGAAGTTATTGCTAGAGATAATATACATTAGAGAGAGTTATCACAAAAATAGAGAGTTTTTTACTCATCCACCATTGTCATTTATTGTGAAGCTTTTAAAACTTGACAGAGATTGTTGAGGGTGGTTGGTGTTTGGATGCCTGCCAAGGTGTATCTAGGGTGCTTACTTCTCTCTCCCTCTATCTTTGTTACTTCTAAGTTCATTACTATCTCTTAAGTTATACACGAGAGACTTGTGAGATTAAACTGAGTCTATCTCCACTGAGTTGTGTTCGTATGTCTTGTGTCTAATCAATAGTGTTGTTATTTAACTCATCATTACTGTACTCAAAAGGGTTTACGCCTCCATCTTATCTAAACTACCCTTTTAGAGAAATAAAAGGATATAAGAATCCTCATAATGCCCCTTTTTCTTGTAATTCTTTCAATACTTAGGTTTATTTTCCACATGAACCTCCTGCCAGAATCTCTTATCTCCACAGCCTATCCACACTCTCTTGAATATCTTCTTTGTGAGATCCACTTCTTTGCACACTCGAGATATACTTAGTATATTGATTTCTACTGTCAAAGTATCCAAATTTAAAGGCTTTCCAATCAGTTGAGCAATTGAGAAAAGTGAAGATTTGGAGAAAAAGTGTATTAGAAGTTGGGGGAAGGATATCTATATTGGAGAAATACTTCTTACTACATCACTTTTAAAGTTTGGTGACCATTTAGAAGAACACATTAGATATCTTTATAAATACCATGTCTCACGCATCCATATACTTGATAAGTCTTCTTCAGAGTTTAACCTGGTCAATCTGTGATTGTTTTCAAGAAGGCCACCATCGAAATCTATTTTTAAGGAAAAGGTTTGGAATATTTTCCTTATATCATCGTCTTCCATGAGAAAATTTGCCAACTAAGGCATGTTAAAAGGGTTTAGCCAGAATGTCTATGTCTTAAGTAGAAAACATAACGGTAGGATCTCCCTTAAAAGATAAAGATGCTTTAAGAGAAAGGTCATGATAAGAAGAAGAGGATTATGTGACTATAGAAGAAAATGATTGATTCCATACTATTTTGATATCAGGAAGTTTTGGTTCAACATGGGTACTGGTGTTTTGGGTTGCCATTCAAACCCTAATTAGGGTTTGAGAGGGAGAATTGGAGGCTCTAGAAAGGGAAAGAGAGAGAAGGAAACTTGGCTACCTCTAGGGGCTTGTAATGATGATGAAACAGGGACATCCAACAGTTGGAGGCAATGAATCTTTTGAATCTTTTGGTGACTTTCGTGAGGCTATGGTTATTGGGATGTTTTTGTATTTTGGAATTTGGGATATTTTTTGTAATTTGCCAGGTTTTTTTTAGGAACGATTTGGTTAGCATAGAGGGTTATTTGGGTTGAGTCCCTATGTTGATACTTCGTGTAACAACACCATTATCCATAATTATAAATAAAAGTTTATTTTGAAAATATTTTGTTGTGGCTCTTGATGGGTTTTACATTTGAATCATCTATACTAATCGCTAAGGCATACATAATCCATTTGTTCATGTAAATAATAAAATGAACTGCAATTATCGGAGGTTTGAAAAGAATAGAAATTTATGAAAAGAAGGGGATTGGACCCATGTATGTAATATGGGTTGCCTAGAGGGTTTTAAATTTTTTCATGAGTTTCATCTTGGAAAGAATTTTTTTTTGAGAGGATCAGGTCCCACGTAGTTCTGGGTAGGGAAAATGAATAATTTTTTAAGAATAGAAGGAGGTGAGAAGAGTCATAGTACAATGAGATTTTAGACCAAGGGTAAAAATTCTTGAGATGGTCCAAGTTAACTGGATGCGCCATTTTTTCTCCATCAAGGTCTGTGAGCATAGTGATGCCTCGTAGGAGAATATTCTTCACTATGTGGCCACTCTAATTTGGCTTGAATTTCCTCTGGGGTCCAACACAAGTTCTATTATTTCTTTGAGGGCAAGGTCTCCTTCTTGGACACACGGTTCTTGACTTTCCTATTGAATGATGACACTATCCGGAGGTGGTATCCGTGTATATGGTATAGAGCCTTTAATCTCTTTTCATTCAAGAGAGGTAATTCGTAGAAGTGACTCTGGTTTTGTTCTTCTTCATTAACTTTGCTATCAAGCAGGATGTAGAGGGAAGATATTTTTCATCTCAATGGGTAGGACTACTTCCATTCTATATACTAAAGAATAAGGGGTAGCCTAAGTATGTGTTCTTATTGAAATAAGGTAGCCCCAGAGGGTGTAAAAGATTCGATCAACCTAATCTCTATAACTTTCAGTCATCTTCCTGTTTATGGTCTTGAGGATTTTATTGGAAGCTTCGACAACACCATTGGTTTGGGGTCGATAAGGAGAAGATTTATGTCTCTAAATTCCATACCCATCGACTAGTTCAGTAACTTTACCTATGAAGTGGAGCCCATATTCTGACACTAGATCATGGGGAACTCCGTATCGGAAGACGATGTTTTTTTTAATAAATTTGGCCACTTTCTTGGCATTAATCACCGCGTATGGCTCGGCTTCGACCCATTCAGTGAAGTAATCAATGGAGACCAGTATAAATTCATGACTGTTTGAAGCTTTGGGAGTAAATTTCCCTACGATACCGATTCCCCAGGTGGAGAGGGGCCAAGGACAGGTCGTGTTGTATAGCTTACGAGGAGGAAAATGTTGGATATTAGAAAAGTTCTAGGAATTATGGCATCTTTGTACATAGGCAGTGAAATCTTGATCTATGGTGGCCCAATAGTATCCTTAACGGATGATCTTTTTGGAAAGCATGTGACCGTTCATATGGAGATCGGATTCCCCATTGTGCATCTTCTACATTTTGTCTTCGATATCATCCCCTGCTATGCAGCGTAAATGGGTTCCATCGAAGTATCTTTTGAACAGTGCTTTATCGCAAATGATATATTGGGTAGTCAGTTTGTAAATGGTCATGCGGTATGGTAGCAGTGTGTAAGCTTAGCTTTCTTCTGAACTAAAAATGGGGTCATTGTTATCCCCTCAGGCATGTCGACCATAGAGGCTTGGGTAGTAAGGGCATCAACCAAGATATTCTTTGTACGGGGTAAGTAGTGGAAGATGACATCCTTAAATTGGGAGGCCAGTTCATCTTAGTGGGCATATAGAGGTAGGAATTTTCATCTTTGACTTTCCATATTCTGAGAATTATAGCGATGATAAGAGTATAATCTCCATAGATTTCGAGATGCCAGATTCCTTTTTGGAGGGTGATCTTGAGGCCTACCATGCATGCCTCGTACTTGGTCATATTGTTAGTGCAAGGAAAATCTAACATAATGGAAATTGTTTTGTGAGATTCTCTAGGGGCGATCAAGAGTATCCTAATGACATATCATTTCTTGTTAGCAGTTCCATTAAAGAACATTTTCCATCTAGGGTTCTCTTGAGAGGTGCAAAGAATATCTTCATCTGGTAATTCAGAGACCTAAACATCGGCTTCTTCCATGGGGTGATCAACATTGTAGTTAGAAAAGTTTTCGCCTTTCGTGGTTTTTTGCGTAACATACACAATAGCGAACTCAGCTAACAACATCAACCATCGGGTCATTTGACTGGACAGAGGGGACTTTTCTAGTAAGTACTTGATGTAATCCATACGAGACACAAGTTTGATAGGGAAGGTAAGCATGTAATTACGTAACTTCTGCGTGACCCAGATCAGGGAAACACATATTTTCTCCAAAGTAGTGTAGTTGACTTAGTACCTAACTAATTTTTTACTGTCATAGTAAATATCATTTTCCTTTTGGGATTCTTCAATATATTGAGCTATTAAATCCCCTATTGTAGTATTTGTCATAGTCAATTATAGGAGTAGGAGGAGACCTGGCTACGGAGGCATTAGTATCAGAGGTCGAGTAAGGTACTTCTTAATTCGGCCAAAGGCTTCTTGGCAGGTTTGATTCTACACTTTGGTAAAAAATATTCTGAGAAGCTTGAAAATAAGTTCATAGATAGAAGTTAATTAGTTGATGAGTTGGTTGATGTACTATAATTTTCCTATGAATCCTCACACTTCCTTCTTCGTCCATGGCTGTGGCATCTCAAGTTTGGCTTCTCTGTCGGTAGGGTCTGCTTCGATTCCAGTTTCACTGATTATGAATCCCAAGAGTTTTCCTTTTATTTTGCTAAAAATGCATTTTCGTGGGTTTAACCACATTTGGTATTACCGTTGTCGCTAGAAAAACTTCAGAAAGGCGGGAATATGACCCTTTTGAGTCTTGGATTTGATAATTAGGTCATCCACTTAAACTTCGACCTCTTTTGAATAAGGTCATGCAGGATGGTTGTGGTAGACCTCTGGTAGGTAGCCCCGACATTCTTGAATCTAAATGGCATGACAGTGTAGCATAAAGTTCCCAATGGATTGATAAAGGTGGTTTTTTCCTGATGGTTAAGGTTCATCTTGATCTGATTATGTCCGACAAATTACATGAGGGTGTGGCTATCCATGTTGTCTACGATCATGCCAATATTGGGTAATGGGTAATCATCCTTTGGGGATGCTTTGTTCAAATCCTAGTAGTCGATGGACATGCAGACTTTCCAACCTGACCTCGACACATGAACGATGTTGGAGAGCCATGTAGGATATTCGACTATATGAACAAAACCTATGTTAAGTTGCTTAATCACTTCTTCTTTGACTTTGAGTGACCATTCGGCGTGGAGCTTCTTTAAATTTTGTTTTCACAGTTTGCATTTTGATAATGTTGGGATCTTGATTTGAGCTATTTCTTGATTAATGTCGAGCATGTCATTATAGGACCATGCTAAGACGTCCATGAATTCCTTTAGCAGTTCTTTGAATTGCTCATATTTATACTCGTTAAGGGTGGACCCTATCCTAATCTCGCACTAATGGCTACTAGAATCGATATTAATAACAACACTTTCATCATCACTAATTTGAACATGGTTAAGTTGTTTATAATTCTCTTTATTAAGATCAGTTAAGAATTTTTCATTTGCAAAATCATCATCAAGAAGTGTTTAATTAAAATCAATTTAAGGCACAATATGATACTCAAAATCTTCATTTGTTTCATTCTCACGAAAAATAGCTTTGAGAACCTTGTCAAAAGAGGTCTTAGTTACATTTATATCTAAAAAGGGAACAACAACATTAGATGAATATATTTGGATAGGGTAGTGAAGGCCCCATTTTCAAACTGTGCTTTATGGTGACAAAACAATTTTTCTTTCAAAAAAACCTTTTTCCAATTTTAACATGCACCAAGTTTGTGAACCAATATTACTTAAAACCAATGTTATCTTGTTTAATCCTAAATATGCATCTAGATGATTAAATAAAGTAAAATATATTAATGTTCACAATGTCGGATGTATAAGGAAACCACTATGGCAAAAAACCTCAGACGACCTAACCCGAACAATTACTACGATACGGTTTTACAAAGGAAGAAAAATAGACTTACATAAAGACTCGATCCCCGTAAGCTTTAACACTATTCTTCACTTTAATCGCTCCTCCACAAAGATCATGCAAAACTATTTCTACGATAATCATCTACAACACACGACTCCATGAGTGCCTCAGTGTCCATGAATGCAGCTTTAGCAACTGTCTACGATTGGGAACATGGCCTTCATCATTTCTTCACCGCAAAACTCCAACGAAATAACTTATTCAAATAGATTAACAAACTTCAGATGGTGTAAACAAGATGTCTATATCATAAGAGTATGAAAGCTAAGATCTTGAAAACTATATGAATGATTTTATGTTTGAAATCCTTAGAAAACTTAATCTGAAAAATAAAACTATTCTAAACTTTATTTTGGTTATGAACTCCCTAAAATTTTGAGAGAAACACTTCTTAAATAAAAAAGTTAAGTTGACAGCTCGCTCAAACTATATTCCTATGTCATTTGAATGACTTGCCTTGTCATTGAAACGACTTGCCATGTCGTTTGACACTGAGATGTGATTTGAACGACTGTTTATGCCATTTGAAGTCTCTAAAATGAAGGAGAGAATTCACACGACTCTAAACAATACCTTTCCCAGAATAAATGAAGATAAAACCTCTTAAAATCATTTTTGACATTTTTCAACATTTATAAACAAAATATGATCCTTAAAACATTTTTTGATTCTTATAAACTTTATTCATTCATACCCGAGAGTATTTCGGAATCCAATAAGATACGAAGATGTGAAATGTGCACCAATAAAACATGACATGATATATCTTGAATCTTGGCTGCTACGTCTTCAAAACAAACACGTCATATACTATGTGGATATCATGACAAGGTAAAAATCTATCTATGACTCAAACGAGTTTTGTTCTAAAAATAAGTCAATTACATACAAATTAACTCAATTGGAAATTTTGCCCCTATAAATCTCCCCCTTTGACTATTCAAGGACAAAACTTAAATAGTGAAATGCATAAGTCGTGCTGTCAAGCCATATGACACCTAAATCCCAGCCCATAAAACCCAAATAAAAAAATATAGGACAAGACTAGTATTTGTAGGTTCAACAAGCATGAGATGTCCGAATATGATGTAGTCTTGAAATCTCGAATCGTTGAAGAATACCTACACACATGAAATAGACAAATACCCAGTGAAGTATGGAGGAACAAATGATATTTAAAAAATCTACTAATATGTAAAACAAACCATTTGTTAAACATGTGAGAAAATCACGATACTAATTTTTGCAATACAACATGATACCAAAATATAAACACAAATATGATAAAGAAAACATGATACCATTTGGCAAAAGGAACATATGTTCTCAACAGAACTCCCTCTACATCACATACCCCTATTTTGTCTTGAATAGACAATAAGTGAAAAAGATAAACAAACAACATCATATCTAGAATGAAATAATCAATGAAGCATATCTGGATAAACACATAAAGCCAACTAATAATAATCACAAAGTACCAAATCGTAGCTAGCAAACAGTCACACAAATGAAATCATCAATCTAAGCAAAGATGTGACTAAAAGATACCTATGCAGTAAAGGAATTAATCAATACTAATTGCATATAAACTGTCCAAACAAATATCATCTATACAAAAATAGTATGAAATCATCATATATACGAAGCATGAAACAGAATAAGGGCTAAAAAAACTAAACAGGGTCGTTCGAATGACTATGCTATGTCATTAGAACGACATAGGCATATCGTTTGAATGACGTAAAAAATAACCTAAAATAGTTAGGTGTCATTCGAAGAACCTAACTAACAACCCTAAAAACTATCCTTCTGTGACATAATCACCGCCTCAAAATTCATGTCATTTGAACTAGTCTTCGAACGACTTGGACATGTCGTTCGAACGACGTCCAAAAGTCATCTGAACGACTTCAAAAATTTTTGTATTCCTGTTCTAAAAATGTACTGAAAATAGGAAACAATAGCAAAACTGTCTCAAAACTGAAAATAAAACAAGTAATAAATAATATGAGTTTCATGCTAACATAGTATCAATGTGCTCAAACAAGGATATGGGCTGAATGGGCGTGAAAAATAAAAAATCAATCACAATATGAACACATTGAAATGATTAAGAAACTCTAATTAATAGGTAAATGTCATCAAACCTAGTTTTAGCTATATGTGATAATTAATATATTGAGTTAATGAACTAAACAAACAACATGCACACAAATCCTGAATTTTTATAATTCAACAAACAATAGCGTCATGATACGATTTTTCAACATTAGGATTCGTGGTGAAAACCCATTGTTTTTCCATCCAAACACCCTCATATATTTATATTTCTTTTTTAGCTCTTTTGAGGTTTTTATTTTTCTCAACTGAGAGAAATCCTATTGGCAATATTTTGGCATATGTTTCTTTTTATTGCCTTAATTTTTTCTCAGACTCTTTTAAACGGTGGCTTTCACAGCGAGTTAATTGTACTCCACGTCCCATTCTAGTGAACGTTCATCATTTTTCCAATATAAGAAATATTAATCGTCATGGCAAATGGTTCTTACATGCGTACCTCCTCCTAAGTCTTATTACGCATAGATGACAAAATTGAAAGGAGAATGTCTCACTAAACTCAGATATGCATGATAAGTCAAACATTCATAAAAACTTGTACATGTGTGCAATGATGGCATATATACAAAGTCGAATCCAAATGCAAATAAACTTTGAAACAAGCCCCTTAAGACAATGGCTAAGGCAATTCAATCATCAATAATTATGATAAAATATCCTACCCACATGGATAATGAAATGATGGGGGTCCAAGCACACTAATATGCCATATCAAACATGAAAACTCATGACACAAAAATAAATCGAAAATCTTTTTTTGTTTTTCAAAAAATATTTTGGACTAAAAAAATAATATCTTTTTGTATTTTCTCAAAAATATATGAAACCAAAAATCCTATTGTATTTCTTCAAATAAGACTCAAATAAATGAAAAATATAATATAAAGTGATACACATGTCATGCCACTAGCTAGATATAAATCAAGAAGTAAGGACTAGCATATGACAAACATGGAAACACAATGATCTTTTAGATATAACATGGGAAGAATCAAGTGAAACCAAACGAAACCATCAAGTTTAATTCCTAAAGCCTCAAACTTCAATTTTCTAACCCAAGTAGGGGTGTAACGACGCATGGGGGTTTTGGTAACCGAAATAACTTTATTCCTAAACTTTCTAGGACCCTTTTTAAGGTCATAACAAAAATGCCTAAGGTACCGTAATGAGTGAAAGTGAAAACATGACGAAAATGTGACCTAAATCTGGATCTTTCCCAATGTTCCTAGTTGGATCTCTCATACGACTGGTATTGGCTCTAAAAATGGGTGCAATACGATCACCAAAGCCTATACCATGACTGTCATCCTTGATTTGGACAGTACCTAAAACCTTATCCAACTTTCTCGACCTTACCTATAAATCAAACTTCACCTTACTCGAGTCTCTCAATTTCTCCTCAAGCTCACTAATCCTAGACTCAAGCTAACACCTATCCACCTCAAACTCTATAACCTTTTTCTTCAAAGCCTCCATAAAGCCACAAAGATTATATCTCTAACCTTTAACGTATTCTAGTTTCTCTTGAAGAGTCTTCTACCATGCCTTAAGATCCTTAATCAATACACTATTATTTCTATAGGAAGATCATTTAACTTATCTTGCAACTGTAAGTTTGACTTTTTCACCTTTACCGCTTCCCTATACAAATCATTAAAGGCAATTTGCAACTCTCCCACATATATCTCCTCCTCTACACTTGCTTCATCCTCACTCACTTAGGATTCATAATCGATGACCCCTGAAGTGTCATTCACATGATTATCTTCATGAGAAGATTTATCTTCATCGCTAACATGACATGCCATAAATGCTACAAAGTTGTGCTCCATGAGGGAACTGCCTCCTTCTTCCGGTTCACTATCAATTAAGGTTTCTTTATATGTTATCGATTTCTTGCCCTCTTAAGTCTAGTGGGGAGTTCAGCTACCTTATGACCATAACCCTCACAACCAAAACACCTATAGGACTCATCCCTCTTAGCATCTCATCTTTATTCTTAGGGACTTGATCCACCTTATTGTTCTTGAATTTCTCAAGTTTTTTGGCATATTTTGATTGCTTTTGTAACTTAATAAACTTTTCGAACTTCTTTGCCAATAAGGCTACATCCTCAAAATCGGAGTCAAAATCATCATCCAAAACATTTGTTTCCTCCTTCTGAGCTTTCAAAGCCATGCCATTTTCTTTCTTTGGCTCGTGCTTGGAGGTAAACATGTCAAGATCATAAGTTTATAAGTCACCTACAAGCTCTTCAAGTTTCGTAGATTCAAGTGTGCCTAAGGAGTTTAAAACGATCACTATAGGATTAAATCTACTAGGCAACGACATTAAGATTTTATTTATGACTCGGTTGTCGGGTATTTTTTCTTGCAAGTTAAACGACGAGTTGACAGTGTTGCCCAATCCAACATAAAACTCATCAACCGACTCACTCTCTAGCATCTTAATCGTCTCGAATTGGGTAGTGAGGTTTTGAAGTTTAGACACCCTAATTGTGATCGTGCCCTCATGAGTAAGTGAGAGAATATCCCAAGCCTCTTTGGAGGTTTCACACGTCATGATTAGATTATACTCTTTCGACGTGACACATGAGGAAATAACATGAAGACCTTTTGAATTATAAAATGCTAGTTTATATTCAACTTTGGTCCATAACTTAAGAGGTTTTAGAGTAATGGCCTATCCCTCTCTCGTGACTGGTGGTGTCCACCCTTTTTCGACTGCTAACCATACACACACTCATCCATTGATTTTAAAGAATTTCTCATTCGCATTTTTCAATAAGCGTAATTTGTGCCATAAAAAATAGGAGTTATAAACTATGAAAACTTTTGAAATTCATCATTAAAAGCATGACGAATCAACACATAATAAAAATTATTTCTAGCTATGATACCAATTTGTAGGCCCCTTTTTCAAAGTGTGCTTTAAGGTGACCCCTTTAAAAAAAACTTTTACTAATTTTAACACGCACCAAGTTTATGAACCAATTTTACTTAAACCCACTTTAATCTTGTTTAAACATGCATCTAGGTGATCAAAGAGAGTAAAATAAATTAAATTTCACAATGTCGGATGTACGAGAAAACCAATAAGGGAAAAAAACCTCGAATGGCCCAAGCCAGGAAATCATTATGATATGATTTTATAAAGGAAAATAGAGAGACTTACACAATGACTCGATCCCCACAAGCCATGACACACTTCTTAAATTTAATCGCTCATCCTCAATGCCCATGCAAAAATCCTTCTACAATACTCGTCCATAGTGCACGACTCCATGAGTGCCTTGTATCCACCTATGCAGCTTCAGTAACCGTAAATGATTAGGAACACGACCTTCACCATTTCTTCACCATAAAACTCCAATGAAACAAATTTTTCCAAAAGATGAACAAACTCTAGCTGGTGCAAATAATATCTCTATGTCAGAAGATTATGAAAGCTCAAATCTTGAAAACATTAAAGATGATTTTATCTTTGAAATCCTTAGAAAACTTATGTAGAAAAATGAAAATGTTCTAGACTGTATTTTGGTTCTACACTCCCTAAAATTCTGAGAGAAAAATACCTTAAATAAAAAGGTTAAGTCGGTACCTTGTTCGAACGATATTATTATGTCATTTGAACGACACTAAGATGTTGTTTGAACAATAATTCATGTCATTTGAAGAGTTTAAACTCAAGGAGATAATTCACACGACTCTAAACAATATTTGTCTTATAATATACGAAGATAAAACCTATTAAAATCAATTTTGACATTTTAAAAACATTTATAAACAAAATATCATCCTTAAAACATTTTTTGATTCCCATAAACATTTTGTATTTATACCTCAGAGTATCTCACAATGCAATGTGATATGAAGACGAGAATATGCACTAATAAAACACGACATGATATATCTTCTAGCTTGGCCACTACGTCTTCAACACAAACACGTCATATACTATGTGGGTATCGTGACAAGATAAAAATCTATTTATGACTCAAACAAGTTTTGTTCCGAAAATAAGTCTATTACATATAAATTAACTAAATTGGAAATTTTGCCCTTACAGGTAGACAATAGGGTCTAATTAAATATGCGCATATTTGAAAAGCACGACATTCTAGTTCAGGAGAGGCATATCAACATGTCTAATTTGAATTAATGGGTCTTATGGAACGGAAGCTGAATGGATCATGTAGAGACTTAGTCCCAGTTTTGAAAGGTTGAATGAGTCCCTTAGATTGCTTTCCTCAAAATCCCCAATAACTATCAAGGCTTTCTTGGTGAGAGGTTTAACTTCATGTAGGCAATCTGCAACATAAGGGTTATTGTCTTGAAAGAACATTTCCACTCCCGACTTCATCTTCTTACCAATGTGGCCATACCATGATTCGGGGAAGCCACATAATGGGAAGTCTTAACCTTCCTTGATAAAACTTCCATTCAAAGAGTCTCTCGATACAGTCCTATTATCTTACAATCTTCTTTCTAGCCGTGGCCATCAAAGGGCTTTGAGTTCTTCTGGTGAGGGTTCGTAGCCTAGGCCACATGAGGGAAAGCCTTATTTATGAATATGGCCTCAGTTATCTCTTTTTGTGTACATCCTAGCCCCATTACAGGCATGGAGAGAATGTTCTTGAACATATTAATCACGTTGATGTTACCATGATGGTTGTGTTTCAAACATAGCTAGTCTTTGAAACTATCTTCTATTAGAAGGGGAAGTGGGTCAACTCTGAATCCAGAGAGGAGCATATCATTCTTCCCATGCTAGATCTCTAATATCGAGTTTCTAGTACTTATGGTGGATGAACTGTCTTCATCCCCCAAGATGGTAAGAACCTGTCTATTAGCAAAGAATTTCAATTTGTGATGAAGAGAAGACAATACCCCTTGGATATTATGTAGACATAAATGGCCAAGAAGAAGGTTAAAAAATGTCGATATGTCGCTAACCTGTAACTCTCGGATTGATAGGGATAGCCCCTATTATGAGTTTTATGGTCCCCATTACCTCTCGGCGTGTTTTGTCATAAGCACGCACGACGACGAAAGTAGGATTGAGATCACTGACTTTCAAACCCAAGAAATTGAAGGTTCTCGGAGGCCAAACATTAAGGGAGGATCCATTATCAATAAGGGAGGGTGGGAGTATCTTTCCCAATGCTTAAACGAAGATATTAAGGGCATAATTATGGTTAGGGTCAATCTTTGGTATCTCTGCTTCGAAAATGGAGAGGAGACTAAAAAAATGTTAAGAAGCCAACCATGTTTACGACTTTTATATAAGTATTTATAGGCCCGATGATGAGTTTTATCAGAGAATTCCATTGAAAATGGGAGGGCATGAAAAGCACCCATAAGGTGATGTTAGCTTGGGTTTTTTAGAGCTATCCAAGGACTTTACTTTCTTCTATGGTTTTCTCTAGCATGGAAAGTTCTTTGACAACTCCCTTTCCATTATCTGTATCGATCACATGAGGAAATAGGTCTTTGTAGTGTCTCTCTGACCTAATTATGTGATCTACTGAGGTGGGGAAGAAGAGGTTTCTGGCTGAACGACCATCTTGTTGATTTCCCCTAACCGATCTTTGAAAGAGATCATTGCGTACATACTAGCAATTAGACTGGTGTCTTCCTAACCGGGTTCCTCATCTAAGCTATAAAAGTCATTCCTTTATTCGATGGCGACTATATCCTCTTTCCAAGAGAAATCAATTAATTTAATAACCTCAACGGTTTCACCATTAAATCTTCGCACTCAGGGTGAAGGTGGAGAATTTAAGGGACCAACGATCCCTAAAGCTTTAAAGCATTGAGTAACTCATCCATACTACAAATTTCACTTTCCTGTCAAAATGCATCGGCCATAATTTTCATTATGTCATTTATATTGACTACATCAACAGGTACTACCGAATTATTTGACTCTCGAGCCCATTTTTTATCTTTCATGAATAAGCCATTAAATTTGTGATAATCAACGGTCATCTCAGCAAGCAATTTTAGCCCGAACACCAAGAGTTGGTTCAATATAATATGTACCTCCATATCTTTTCCTTTAAATTGGGTACATATGGAAATACAAGCCCTTTTGAGGAGTGAAAAAGCTTGGTCGGTGAAGTAGGTAGGGTGTAGGAGAATATATGGGTAAATTTTGAGCGGTTAGGGCGAGATTACGGGTATAATGTGTGCTTTACTCAGAACGATGTGGGAAAATGGATCAAATTATGGGTCCCACTCTAGAAAGATGGCATTTTTATAAGTCGAAACTTGGTTATTAGTGGTGTTAGGTTTAGGATGGGCCGATGGGGAGATGATATCTCGATCAAATAAACCTTGGATCATATTTTGAAGATGGAAGCCTTGTTCTATAGTATAGTCAGAAAAGTAGTGGAAATAATAGCGGGCATCATCTTTGAAATTTTTGGGGAGTGGATTTCGTAGTGGATGAAGGTCCATGGGTTGATGAGGTTTCGGCTTAGCGGGGCTTATTAGATTTTTCACAGGGGATCATGGAGCTTAGTGTATTATTTCTTACTAGGGTTATGGCAAATTTTTGGTGCCTAAGAGGTAGAAGGTTGGGAGATGTTATCGATGATTTAGACTATAGCACTGGTTGGCTTCTCATATTTTCAAGGAGTGGACTTCCTTGTCACTTTCTTCGGCTCAGATTCTACTTTGGCAACGCCTTCCTCAATTTCTGCAGCATCTTCTCAGAGGGTTCATAAGTGGGTAATATTGTCCTCCCATGGATGCTCAAATATGTGGTAATAAGTTATTTTTCATGATACTAACTTTTTCCTGCTTGAAGCTGTAATACGCCGTAATTTTAATGACTTTTAAAATGGGTTATATTTTAAATTAATGGGCTAATGGGATTTTATTATGAATTAATTAATTTGGGTTTTATCCGAATTGAGGATATTAAAATAGATGATTCTGAATATTACTTAAAGATATTTAGGTAATATATGAATGTGATGTTATTGATATTACTGTGAATTGTTAATTCAGTAATTTGAGTTTTTAGTCGGACGCGGTATGGGATGTGTCGGGACTAATTTGTTAAATTAAAAGGGGAATTTATTTTCTATCAACCTTATAGTCATTTTGACTGCGTCGCTGTGTCCAAAAGGTTTGAAATAGTCAGAAATGTCTATTTGGATGTTGGTTTTGGGTCCCAGGTCAGTTGGAAATGAAAAGACAACCCAAAAGGGCATTTTGGTTATTTTTACAAAGGGGATGAATAGTGATTTTAGATTTTGTCCTATTATAAATATTTGGAGATTAGTTGAACATGGGTTCATTCATCTCTTCTACACAAAACTTGAGAGGTCATCTTTTGAGAGAAAGTGAAAGGTTGCTTGGGAAGAGAGAAGCTTGCTTGGAAAGGAGAAAAACAAAGACCAAAGGTTACCACCACCAACCACCATCGAAAATGGCCGGTAAAGGGGAGAACCACCTGTGATATACTACACCAAAGGATCAGATATTCATTAGAGGCAAGTGTTTGATAATTGCAATCTAAGTTTGTATATTTTCCATGTTAGAATAGTTATAAAAACATGAGATTTTTCATGTTTGGAAGATGAAAAGATAGAGTTGTTAATGGATTTCTGGAATCTGAAAATATATAGGAATCAAACACATGTTGTAGGTAGTTAGTAATCCACGAAATATTCATCAATATGTGGAAGAAATTCTGAAAATCATTGTTGTGTTCTTGAAGATATCATGTTTATAATGTTCTGGAAAAATAGGATGAATATATGCATTTAATTCAAACTCTTGATGATTCTAGGATGTTTAGTGCATTAGAAATCATTCACATATGTTGATATACCATGTAGTAAGTATTATAAGGAATTTGGTTTGTTAATATGAAGGTTTCATTGATAAAAAATTGTTAAACCCGTAGTAGAATAAATGCAGAAAAAACTAGGCTGTTACCTGGGCGATCGATCGATCGACCCCCTGCCTTTGATCGATCGACCTCCCCAGAATTGTTAAAGTTGTCTCTTTTTAATGTTTGTTCTTATCCCAAACCATCTGTAGATCTTTGGTGATTATTAATTGGATTTTAAGGGACTTAGGTAAGATCAGTAAGGCCTAGTTAAGATTCAAATTAATTTGATTGGGATTTAATGGATTAGAATTATGATAATTAAAGTTAAAGAGATTTCGATTGCTGGATTCATGTGTTGGATTCTGATTTATTTGTATGAGGATTAAGGATAGGTCCAGTAGGGGAGATTTAATATAACACCTGGGTAGCCTTAGGGTTACAATTTGAACATCAAGGTGTGAGTTTAAGCTCATTATTGATTGCGCAAGGACTGAGTGTAGTACAAGCGCTTAATGGTATGGATCCTGGTTAGAGATGGAAGTTCAGACCAGATTTGGTTGAAAGAGGGGATGAGGTTATCCTAGTTGCGTGTTTGAAGTTGACGAACCTCCTCGATCGACAAAGTTAAGTAGTAGTGTATTGGAGGGGTTCCTTGTTTGGATTTCGCTTTGCGAGAAGCTGTACTCATAAACCTTAACGACGTCGAGAGTGGAGAGATGTTATAGGATACGAGGATGTTTATTTTGTTGATAAGTCATATAGTGTGAATGAAACACTATAGACTATGATCCATGTGATGATGGTATTCAATCCTAGTTGATAGAAGATGTGAGATTAGATACTATCGGTTATAACCCTAATTAAAGGAGAGTTTAATTCGTAGTAATTAGGGAGATAAGATGTTATGGACCAGTAGGATATTAGTTATTTCTTACTGAATAAAATGTTGAGGAAAAACCTATTTAAACCTTGAGTAATGAGTGAGGGTAGGGGACAATCAAATTAAAGAAGTAAAGTCATGATATTTTAATACGTGGGATTTAAGAGATATAATGCTACGTATGGGAATTATCTTAGGGTAGTGGAATTACCTTGTTGATATTGTATTATAGGTAGATGATAATGCCTATTTTATTGATTGATGATTATGTGTATGACATACCTAGCTTACTTTCTATCGACAGGAGGTTTGCACGTGAGGGCAATCATATCCTGATGAATCCATGGGATCTTTGATTTATCGCTCAAGAACATAGGTCTATGAAAAACTTATTAGGGAGTTGATAAGTCCACTGACTATGGGAATGTAGGTATGTGCGTGACCCATTGATACGAGAACTATGTTCACCTCCAATTTGTATGTTGATGTTTGTGGTTCAAGGAATCCTTACCGAACCTTTAGTCCCATATTCGGTGACCTGCGATGATGGGACGTGATAGGAGAGTAATGCATGCACCGCAGCTCTGACTCGGGGTGCCGTATTATATATATATATATATATATATATATATAATGAATTAAATGATTATATATGGTGGTTAAATCAATCTACTGTGTGATAATCGTAGATAACGGTGAATTGAGAAAAAGAATTGAACTAAATTAATGAATAATTATTCTTATAGATTTTAAGAACTTAATTTATATTAATGAGAAATGATTCATGTTAATGGGAAACGTATATGAATGATTATACGACGTATGGTATGGGACATACGGGGTTATGATGTGGGATGGAATCATATTATGGAATTTTTTTGAAGAGGAACCATTAATAGGAGGTTAATAGGAAACGTTAAGTGTGCACTCTAGATGAGAGGTGAGAATAGCAAGTGAGAGTATGGTTACTAACATGTACATAATAAATGCTTTATTGAACTTGTTAAATACTTGCTGTTTTCAAAATCATTTTTACAATCGAGCTCTGACCCGTTTCCATGCATATTTTCTTTTCTATTGTACCTTCTATATCAGGTGTCCAGCAACAGGGATGCCAACCTTAGTTGATTTTGACGATCTATGGAGCTATGGAGTATTGCTTAAACGCTTATCTTCATTTGATTCACAGTATTCTCTTAGTTAGGGCATGTCGCCCAAAAGGAATTCAGTCGTCTCTTTTCTATCTGAGTCAAAATAATCTTGTACTAGTGTCATTTTAATACATTTATTACGATTGGGATTACTGTATTGGATTATTATTTTGGAGTGTTTATTCCAAATGCATTTAAATTATTTTGAGTTATTTGTTCGGTTACCAATGTTGTAGAATAATATGCGTTGTGTTATTTGTATACTAAAAATGGATTTTGTTGAAATTAAAATTTGGAAAGTTTTTAACACCAGTTTAATTGGGTATTGGGTGAGTTGTAAATATTTTCGACAGGGATGCTAAGAATGAGCCAATTGTATATTCTGTTTTAATTTGGTATGAGACTGGCCACCCGGTATTTAATTAGGCGGGGTGTTACAGGTGGTATCAGAGCATCAGGTTCTACTGTCCTTTAGGGTCTGTACGGCTTACTGTGTTTTTAGCTTAGCGTTCTTTGATGTAGAGCCCTATGTTTAGGATTGCTGATTTCTTTGGCAAGATTCTGTATATATTAGTGAATCTTATTCACGTTCGGACGGGTTCGTACAAGAAGTATGGTAGATGTAGGCCATTGGACGGATCATGGAGATAGCACTTAGGAGGTTATGAAGTATGTTCGAGTATGATGACCGTAGTCGAGGTCACCCCTATTATGGAAAATTGAGGAGAGTCATCAGTATAAGTTCTTGAAATACGGGAATTGTGTGTGTTACCTAACGAAGGCAATATATTCAAAGGCTTGGGCATATAGTGGAGTGTGGTTAACTAGAACTAAAAATTTGGGGTGAAATTTTTCTTGACTCATCGGAGCAAAGTTATAATAGTGGGAGTCAACAACCACCACCCGCGAATGAGGGTATGCTTTCTATCTAAGGCATTATGAGGTGCATACTAATTTTTATAGCAATTAATATTGTATGGGAAAAAGGGTTACTAAACTTAGCCTATGGCACTTTATTTACGTAGACTCACCGAGGGGTTGTGGGACACCTATATTTTTCATGTCATCATGTGGGTCTGATTTTATCATGAAGTTATTTACTTTAGGCATGTCCGAACATGATGTGACTATCGACGTGGATTGACTTGGGGTATATGCGAGCGTATGTACTACTATAGCCAGCATCTTGTCTTTAATAAGAGAGTAGATGAATAGACTTTTATTTGAAAATCGATAAAACCCGTAGAGAGGTTATAAACTATTGACTAAGGACCCGAGGAGTTTCGATGACCGACTACTTTAGGTAGTAGTGTATCGGGGGGGGGGGGGGGGGGGTTCCTTGTTTGGATTTCTCTTGCGAGACACCCCACGCATGAAACGAATAAACGTTGGGAGTCCAAATAAGTTAGGTCTTTAGGATATGAGTTTATAACCTTTGCGTTAAATCCGAGTATTATGCGGTTAACCATATTCATTTTATCACGAAAGTTGTACGATAGGGTGTATGGGCGCCCTGGACGGTTGGATTGTAGTAGTTTTCATAATTGTGAAATAGTAAGTAGTTGTCACTTCGGGATTTATTTGTTTAATACGTGAGGAGCATTTTTTTCCCAAACTTTGTCACGAAGATGGTATAAGGAAATTGGGTAAAGATTAAATTCGATTTTGTTGGAACTATATGTTGAGGCTTGGCGTATAACATCAATGGGGATTTTTAATAATATACTGTATGGGCGGTACAACATAGATTACTTGCGATGTGAGATTTATACTCAAAGTTGACCTTACCAGTATGATTGATCTTTTCAAATTTCGGGATGAAATTCTGTTATAAGGGGGGAAGTATGTAATACCCCGTAATTTTAATGACTTTTAAAATGGGTTATATTTTAAATTAATGGATTAATGAGATTTTATTATAAATTAATTCATTTAGGTTTTATCCAAATTGAGGATATTAAAATGGATGATGCTGAATATTACTTAAAGATATTTAGGTAATATATGAATGTGATGTTATTGATATTACTGTGAATTGTTAATTCAGTAATTTGAGTTTTTAGTCGAACGCGGTATGGAATGTGTCGGGACTAATTTGTTAAATTAAAAAGGGAATTTATTTTATATCAACCTTATAGTCATTTTGATTGCGTCGTTGTGTTCAGAAGGTTTGAAATAGTCATAAAAGTCTATTTGGATGTTGGTTTTGGGTCTCGGGTCAGTTGGAAATGAAAAGACAACCCAAAAAGGCATTTTGGTTATTTTTACAAAGGGGATGAATAGTGATTTCAGATTTTGTCCTATTATAAATATTTGGAGATTAGCTGAACGTGGGTTCATTCATCTCTTCTACACAAAACTTGAGAGGTCATCTTTTGAGAGAAAGTGAAAGGTTGCTTGGGAAGAGAGAAGCTTGCTTGGAAAGGAGAAGAACAAAGACCAAAGGTCACCACCACCAACCACCACCGAAAGTGGCAGAAAAAGGGGAGAACCACCTCTGATATACTACACCAAAGAATTAGATATTCATTAGAGGTAAGTGTTTGATAATTGCAATCTATGTTTGTATATTGTTCATGTTAGAATAGTTATAAAAACATGAGATTTTTCATGTTTGAAAGATGCAAAGATAGAGTTGTTAATGGATTTCTGGAATCTGAAAATATATAGGAATCAAACACATGTTGTAAGTAGTTAGTAATTCACGAAATATTCATCAATATGTGGAAGAAATTCTGAAAATCATTGTTGTGTTCTTGAAGATATCATGTTTATAATCTTCTGGAAAAATAGGATGAATATATGCATTTAATTCAAACTCTTGATGATTCTAGGATGTTTTGTGCATTAGAAATCATTCACATATGTTGATATATCATGTAGTAAGTATTATAAGGAATTTGGGTTGTTAATATGAAGGTTTGATTGATAAAAAATTGTTAAACCCGTAGTAGAATAAATGCATAAAAAACTAGGCTGTTACCTGGGCGATCGATCGATCGACCCCTGCCTTCGATCGATCGACCTCCCCAGAATTGTTAAAGTTGTCTCTTTTTAATGTTGGTTCTTATCCCAAACCTTTTTTATATCTTTGGTGATTATTAATTGGATATTAAGGGACTTAGGGAAGATAAGTAAGCCCTAGTTAAGATTCAAATTAATTTGATTAGGATTTAATGGATTAGAATTATGATAATTAAAGTTAAAGAGATTTCGATTGCTGGATTCCTGTGTTGGATTCTGATTTGTTTGTATGAGGATTAAGGATAGGTCCAGTAGGGGAGATTTAATATAACACCTGGGTAGCCTTAGGGTTACAATTTGAACATCAAGGTGTGAGTTTAAGCTCATTATTGATTGCGCAAGGACTGAGTGTAGTACAAGTGCTTAGTGGCATGGATCCTGGTTAGAGATGGAAGTTCAAACCATATTTGGTTGAAAGAGGGGATGAGGTTATCCCGGTTGCATGTTTGAAGTTGACGGACCTCCTCGATCGACAAAGTTAAGTAGTAGTGTATTGGAGGGGTTCCTTGTTTGGATTTCGCTTTGCGAGACGCTGCGCGCATGAACCTTAACGACGTCGGGAGTGGAGAGATGTTATAGGATGCGAGGATGTTGATTTTGTTGATAAGTCATATAGTGTGAATGAAACACTATAGACTATGAGCCATGTGATGATTGTATTCAATCCTAGTTGATAGAAGATGTGAGATTAGAAACTATCGGTTATAACCCTAATTAAAGGAGAGTTTAATTCGTAGTAATTAGGGAGATAAGATGTTATGGACCAGTTGGATATTAGTGATTTCTTACTGAATAAAATGTTGAGGAAAAACCTATTTGAACCTTGAGTAATGAGTGAGGCTTGGGGATAATCAAATTAAAGAAGTAAAGTCATGATATTTTAATACGTATGATTTAAGAGATATAATGCTACGTATGGGAATTATCTTAGGTTAGTGGAATTACCTTGTTGATATTGTATTATAGGTAGATTATAATGCCTATTTGATTGATTGATGACTGTGCGTATGACATACCTAGCTTACTTGCTATTGATGGGAGGTTTGCGCGTTAGGGCAGTCATATCCTGATGAATCCATGGGATCTTTGATTTGTCGCTCGAGAACATAGGTCTATGAAAGACTTATTAGGGAGTTGATAAGTCCACTGACTATGGGAACGTAGGTATGTACGTTACCCATGGATACGAGAACTATGTTCGCCTCCAATTTGTATGTTGATGTTTGTGGTTCGAGGAATCCTTACCGAACCTTTAGTCCCCTATTCGGTGACCTGCGATAATGGGACGTGATAGCAGAGTAATGCATGCATCGTAGCTGTAACTCGGGGTGCCGTATTTTATATATATATATATAATGAATTAAATGATTATATATGGTGGTTAAATCAATCTACTATGTGATAATTGTAGATAACGTCGAATTTAGAAAAAGAATTAAACTAAATTAATGAATACTTATTCTGATAGATTTGAGGATCTTAATTCTTATTAATGAGAAATGATTCATGTTAATGGGAAATGTATATGAATGATTATACGACGTATGGTATTGGACATACGAGGTTATGATGTGGGATGGAATCATATTATGGAAAAATTTTAAAGAGGAACCATCAACTCGGAGGTTAATAGAAAACCTTAAGTGTGCACTCTAGATGAGAAGTGAGAATAGCAAGTGAGAGTATGGTTACTAACATGTACATAATAAATGCTTTATTGCACTTGTTAAGTACTTGTTGTTTTCAAAATCATTTTTACAATCGGGCTCTGACCCGTTTCCTTGCATATTTTCTTTTCTATTGTACCTTCTATATCAGCTGCCCAGCAATAGGGACGCCAACCTTAGTAGATTTTGACGAGCTATGGAGCTATGGAGTATTGCTTAGACGCTTATCTTCATTTGATTCACAGTATTCTCTTAGTTAGGGCATGTCGCCCAAAAGGAATTCAGTCATCTCTTTTCTATCTGAGTCAAAATACTCTTGTACTAGTGCCATTTTAATACATTTATTATAATTGGGATTACTGTATTGGATTATTATTTAGGAATGTTTATTCCAAATGCATTTAAATTCTTTTGAGTTATTTGTTCGGTTATCAATGTTGTAGAATAATATGCGTTGTGTTATTTGTAAACTAAAAATGGATTTTGTTGAAATTAAAATTTGGAATGTTTTTAAGAGCAACTTAATTGGGTATTGGGTGAGTTATAAATATTTTCGACAGTGATGCTAAGAATGAGCCAACTGTATATTATGTTTTAATCTTGTATGGAACTGGCCACCCGGTATTTAATTAGGCGGGGTGTTACAGAAGGGTTCGTTTGTCTTGCTAACAACATTCTTTCTCCACCTTCCTATGAAGCTACTAATTGTTTCCCCAGGGTTCTACTTAAAAAGATCTAGATCTCGGTGAGTAACCTCTATCTCCTCACTACACTTTTATTGTGACATGAATTCTCGAGAGACATCCTCTCAACTATGGATTTTGGATTTCTCAAGGGATAAAAACTAATGAAAGCCGCTCTCTTTCAAGGTCTGTTGGAACATCTAGGCCATTATCTCTTCAGAGGCACTAAGGAAAGTCACAGCTCGATGATAGATTTTAAGTTGAACAATTGGGGGTTTGATTCCCCTGAACTTCTCGATATCTGGCACTTTGAACTTCAGTGGAAGTCTATCTTTGGGGTAGGGAGACATATGGGTGTAGTCCATGTAGTTCCCAGATATTTTGACTTGTCAAACTTCTTTGAAATCAACTTAAGGTCTTCCTTAACATGTTTAATTCACATCCTTTAGGATTTGTGGGTACATGTAGGTTAGCCCCTAGTTGGGCAAGGTTTGGAATAGGGATCTGAGCTGGCGGTTGTCCATTGGCAGGACGAGAGCGCAGAGCATACTGACATTCTTTTTGGACCCAAAACGAATCGAGATAGGATGAAACCATGGGACGAAGAAATAAAACCTCAGGTTCTTCGAGAATTAGGGCCCGTTGACGCTATATCTCATGGACCTCAGTTTGAAGGTTTTTAATATTAGCATTGAGCTGTCAAAGACGATCATCAAATCTGGTATGAAGAACTCATGAAGGTAGATCCCAAACTCGAATAAGGTAGAAGAAGAATCGCCGAAGCTTCAGCGTAGTTTAACGGAAGACCGTAGCCAATAAGGAACTAGGCTAAAGTCAGGTATGCAATCGTCCTGAGAGGGAAAATGGTTTGAATTTATTTTTGAAAGAAGGAGGGAAAAAACTTTGGGTATCTCGGAAGGATGAGAAAAAAATGGTATTTTTTTTAAAGAGGCGGGATAAAGGAGAAGAATATCAGACGGATTATTATTAATGTTATTATTAGGTTCTCATTAGTATTAGGTTTCCCTAAATGCAAAAAAAAATGTCAGACAGGACTTGAGCCTAGGAAAATAAGGTTAGAAAATAATGTAAAATGCGATTAGACTTTTTTCCAGGCTCACAGATGGAGTCTTGTTTTGAAAAAGGATAAATCATGCGAAGATTCGCATGGTAACCACCAAACTAAAAATGAGTGTCCTGGGTTTGACATGTATATGATGTTTATGTAATTATTAGTTTAGTGGAAGGGTTACCTCCTTTGTCATGACTTCCAAGATATGCCTCTTGCCTATAAGGGAAATCATTCATCGGTACGTGTGGATGAGCCATTTGATATGCCTGAGTGTACGTGAATTGCCTCACTATATACCTCATGGAGATAGTATGTGTGAGAGGTATTTTGATATACTCGACATACATTAACGAGTTCCTTGTTATATACTTCCCATCGTGAGTTCGGTCAAGGGTACGATGTGGGGGGCCGTTTAATATACGTTGAAGGTAAGAGGACTGTGGAAGGTGAGAGTCATAATGGTTAGGCTAACTACAACCCACAGTTTTAGCACTGATCACATAGTGACCGACCAGTACAGGATAAAATTTTGGTCAATAGACATGCTCTTTGGTGATGTATCGTGCAATAATGCATGAGTTTTAATTAATATATTATGGAGAGAGAGGATTTTTTATTTTTATGATGAGTAAGGGAATACTACTCTAAATGGGGATTATGTACAAGTATATCTACCATGGGAACTACACTACACATGGATATATGTGAGTGAGTATGTGTCATGGGAGTATATACAAGTGAGTGTGTGTGGTATTGAACCTTTGCATGGATCAACTACAAGTGCTGTGTGACATATGAGCATACATAGAAGTGTAGAGAGTGTGGTTGTGCGCTAGTGAAGCATAAGCATGGATATTCGAAGTGGTGTGTGAAGTATGTGAGTGTAACGTGAAGCTAAGTGCAAGTGTGTAAGTGTATATGGAGAGTATATATAAGTGTGTGAAGTGTACATGTGAGTGGAAAGTGACATACACATGAGAGACAAATATGCAAAAAGGTAAAGAGATGATAAATAAGAACATACATGTAGGTGCATACAAACACCTACATGTATTTTCTCTTATAGAAAGAATAAGGCCCATGCAAAAATAGAGTCTAGTCCTCTTATAGAATTCCATAGTGAAGGAGCCATCGTGGCCATCCCAAGATGTCGGCGGGTTGGGGTCTTCAGATGTGGATCCCTCCTTCCTTCCCCATTTTTACCTCTTTCGGTTTATAGTTGGATTGTGTCCTTTATAAGGCGCTCGGCCATTATCAATGTGGGGTGATACGCAAAGATAGATTCGTCAACCTATTTTGCACAAAATAGTCAAAACAAATGTTGCCACCTCAAGAGAACGACATCAAGGAAAATACTGATGCTTGCGAAACCAAGTAGTTTAAAGGTCCGGGGACTAAGTTATGGAATGGGAAGGTGTTAGGAACCCATCTATCATTTTCGGTCTCTCATGGGCATGAATTAATCTTCTCCTGTAGAACTCTATGTTGTGTGAACTGATATGCATATTATAAATAGAGGATGGAATCACTCAACTTGGGTCATGGTAAAGGCGGAGCGAGGTCATCCTTAGAAGTGTTCCAAAATTATAATTAAAAATAGAATGTAAGTGTTTGTCAATTCACAAGTCGCTATGATGGAACGATTGCATATATCGAAAAAGACACAAGCAAATATGGATATAAAAAGTATATATCATGAATATATGAGAATAAAATAACAAATGTAGGTGGGACGACTCGAGTGAAGGGATTTACCCAAGACTCCTACGTAGCTCGGGGGAATCAAAGTCCATGTAGTTTGAAAATGATATGAGATAGGGTCCAACCTATAAATCCAATCAGGAACTTTGTTATATATGTACGTGTTAAAAGTGATGTTTTAATGTGAGAAACTGTGATGAGAAAATCCCCTTTTGAAATTTATGAGTGAATCCTCTTTTTCTTTTTTTTGGGTTTTTCTATGAAAATAAAGTATGTGAGAATACTAATAATAATATTTTATAATTAGGACGTGTGATATAATGAAATAAGATATTAAAGCGAAAATGAAGTAACCAGTGTAAAATTAAGAGAAATTAAAGACAAAGAGGAAGAAATGGGCCTCTTTATGATGACTTGAAGTAGATATTCCTTGTAGATGCACTGCCCTTATGGTGGAGTGATGGTGGTTTGAGTAGGTGGGTGGGAATTCGAGAAAATTCTCTTTGAATTATAGAGAGGTATGTCCAAGTGTTCTGAAGTGAGGTCATGACCTCTATTTATAGGGCCAAGGGGGTGCCGATTGGCATGATCCGAGAACTACCTATCGACATAGAACCCTTGACACTCTGTCAATAGACAAGATCCTGGGGTAGACATTCGACAGTCTGAGGCAGGTTTCTTAAAAAATTATCATAAAAAGCAAACTGTTAGTCAGAATCGCAAAGGGGTCAAATCACTACGAAGGGGCTTCATATCCCTTTAAGAATCCATTGAGCTACTCCTAGGGTTGATACCTGACCGAGGTCAAATGGGGCCTAAAAGTGCCTGTTGGTCACTGGACAGGAAATTCCTAGAGGAAAAGGGATCATTCCTCCGAACCGTAAGTCCGAATCACGCACGAGATGGACCGTTGGATAGGGTATTCTGAACCATCGAAGATTCGTTCAATATCGTTCGGTTTGGAGAGTTTACCTTGGTTAAACGGGACCCAAAAGTGCCCTATGACCCTTCAAAGTAAAATAGGTTGTTCTTCCATATCGGAAGGCTGATTTGCACACATGGCGGATCGTTAGAAAGGCTATTCATTGCCCTTCAAATATTCATTCAGTCTCGTTAAAGATAAAGAGTTGACATGAGTCAAATGGAGCTTGAGAGCACTCGATGGCCTTGAGATCAATATTTGAGGTAAAAAGGATCGTTCATTGATAAGCACCCAAAAGTGCTTAAATTATACACGAAATAGACGATTTTTAATTGCTAATTTTTGATAAAATGGGTCTTATAAGCTTATATGTCTATTTCGTAGGTCATATGCCTATTTTTATGTTCAAACGCTCAAAACTCGGCAAAGTGAAGCTAAAAAGTGCTAACCCTAACTACCGTACCCTTACAATGTTCCCGATCCTAAGCCTAAACCGAGTCTAGACCTGTCCCGAGCCTTGCACGTGTCTAGTTTGTATTTTTATTATTTTTTAGATTCTTATTTTGGGTCATTTTTAATTTTAGGATTTATTTTAGATTTTGTTTTGAGTTGTGTATATTTTTTAAATTTTATTTGTGTCGTATAGTTGTGTACTAGAGTCAGTACTGTGCGTCGTGTGTTTTTATATTTTTTATGTGAATATAATAGATATGAGTTTTATTTTTATTTTATTTAATTTTTAGTTTTTATTATTGGTTTAGTTTTACTTTTTTTTAGTTTAATAAGTTTATTATTTTCTTTAATATTATTTTAATGTTGTAAATATTTAGCTTTTATTAGGTTAGAATTTAGTTTTTTTTATATAAATTTTAATTTAGCAATAGTTTTATTTTAGTTAGTGTTAGGTAGTTTTATTTTTAGGTACAATCTAAACACACACACATAAACTCACTCCCCCACACCCCTACTCTCCTACACCCTCACACACCCAATTAACCTCACCATCATCTTCCACTCAAGACCCTCACTCTCTCTCTTCTCTCCATACTCCAAACCAAATCAACCATTACCAAACAAATAACCAATCACCCCCACCCCTACTCTCCTACAACCTCACACACTCAATTACCAAATCCACCATAACTCACCACCACTATTAACCTCCATTATCCCCCACCTGTTGCATTGCTCTGGCCATTAAGCAATCCATCTATATACCCGACTTCGACCCAAGCAAAACCCGGTGCCCAAAACGCGATCAACCCCCTGTCATCCCAGCTAAATCTCACAGCGAACCCACCTTATACTCGCAGTCCACTCCTCAATCCATATCACCAACCTGAACCCGGTTCCAACTCATCTCCCAGCAAACTCACTTTAACCCATTTCATTCCCCAAATGCCTTACACAATTCTATTAAGACCTGAGCCAAACTCCAAAAATAGAACAAAACAATAAACCCATATGATTAAAATGACCTTTTGTCCCCTTTCCAAAAGCACCCCTTGCACTTCTACCACATGATCTCATCCCCTTTTTTCGAAATTACCCTCACCATTATACCTCATTAAACCCCTTGCACCATTACTCTTCCTACTTTATCCCTATCCACTTTCATTCGTATAAGAGCAATTGAAGACCTATTTTAAAAAAAAAAACATCATACAGAGAAAACCCTTAAGTGAGAACTATATGGCAAGTAGAGAAATAAAATAGGAAGAGAAACACCTTTGTAAATAGTTTTCTTTCTTTATTGTTATTTTATTTAGAGAGTTTGTGAGGATT
Organism: Sambucus nigra; assembly: GCA_949130495.1. Lineage (NCBI taxonomy): Eukaryota > Viridiplantae > Streptophyta > Magnoliopsida > Dipsacales > Adoxaceae > Sambucus > Sambucus nigra. Next base: position 439,163,938 of record OX422221.1, on the reverse strand, counting down.
AAATTGTGAGAGCTTGGATTGTATTGAAGAGTTTAGAGTTCAACTTGCAATTCAAGGATACTTGATTCTAAGATTTATTCTCTTATCTCTACTTTTTTAACTTCATGCTTAGTATGCTGATTATATTATATTTGTTATGTTTTATCACCATGTTGGTCTAGAAACCCCTTTCAAGGTGTGGGGTGATCCCATTATTTGATGTTAATATCACTTTAGTTAGTTTATTTATATTAAATATCCCTTTGATAATTAACTTTGAACTCTTACATTTTGATTTACGCCTCGAGAGAGGGTAAATAATTTTCGAGAGAAAATCGAAATTAGAGATATAATTCCCATTTTAGAATCGAACTATATATGGGGTTTCTCAAGGGTTGTATTATTCCTTGAATTTCGACTCTAACTTATATTTTCTATGATTTATATGAATTTTGATGAATCGATCCTAGCGGTGATTTATTAATTGAAGTTTAAATCTACTTTTTAAGAGTTGTAGGAGTTTTGAATTTAATTTTCTAAAATGTTATTATTAAAATTACATTTGCAACGAGTGTTGATTTTTGATTTTGATACTAATTTGAGAGGTTTAATTTTTTATGAATTAATTAATAAGATTATCAAATGGTGTCGTTGTCGATCTCTAGAGTTTGAAGCACTTGCGAAGATTTTGGAGTGTAGTTCATTTGTCATTTATTTTTCGTTTTTCGTAGCCTTTTTCATTTTATTAGAAGTTTTGCAGTAGGATTTCATTATTTGCTTGTATTGCGGTTCTTGGATACACTATCTATTTTTCATTTAAATTTGTAATAAAAAGAAGAAAAGTGTGATAGGGAAACCGGTCAAGGTAGAGGGAGGGCGTCCAAAGGCGATGATCTAGAAGGCTCTCTACTTTGGATCAGTAGGACTCCTAGGGCCGACTGAGATAGGCGAGATCTCCCCTCGTTCGAATGAAATCGTTCATCACCCCACGTGTGTCAAAACCTTGGTAGGTACATTTCTCAACCCTTGTGAATTCCCTGCAAGCGAGTCAATATTGTGTGTGACTACGTGCTCTTATTTGATTTTTATTTTCGCATTTATTTTATAATGCGTGTGATGAATTAATAAATTCAGACCTCCACCCGTTCATTCACGAGAAGGGATTTCATCACCTGACTCATTCTCTTATCGTTTGTGTGCTACCCGACCTATCATTAAAATTAAAATCAATCAACTAGCTAGCCCAATATGACACATTTTTAAAAAGGTGATCACAAAGATAAATTCCGTGATTTTTGTCACCTGCAGACTTAATTAAAATTTGACTACCATTTCACTAAATTTTGAAGATAAAAATTGGCTATGCGCTAGTTTAGATTTATCCTTGACTTGTGTTTGTTCAATTCAATTTTTTCGCAATTGATTTTAGTGAGTTTGTCAAAATTCAAAGAGTCCAAATATTTTCCCCATCTTTTCTTCCAAAAATTCTAAAAATATTTTCTTTCCTTCATTTTAAAAAAAAAATCAAAAAATATTTTCTTTCCTTTTGAAAAAACATTTAAAAATTCAAAAAATATTTCTCTCATCATGGCCGAAGAACTTCCTTTACGGGAATACTTGGGCCATTTTCCATTCTCTCGAAGCATGTTTGACGTTGAGCCCGAGTCGAACCGCCACACTTTACTTAGTGGCTTCAACTCTCACACCCACGTCGTTGATACTCATGCGTCATCCACGCACGCATCTCACATTCCATCGACTCCGATAATGCGTATCAACGCGTCAAATGCTTCGTCATGTACCTCTTGCTTTTTAGACGATCACTTGCCCCATGAGGGTCCATATTTTCCATATCCATCCAAACCCACCATGGACCATGTGTATCCATATGACACTGTTTTGGAATCCACTTAGTCCTATTATCATGATATATCCAATCCCGAGTGGTGTGAGTACCCAACCTATTCATGGAGGCTTGATCACCCTCCTACGTAATATTCTTCCCAAACCGATGTTGTCGATCCTCACACGTTCCAACAGTCGTAATGTAAATCAGGTGCACCCCATCATGATAAGTTCCTCACTACCCACCCTACGATTATCATCCTTTTGTCTCTTATAGAGATGCATCTCCCGTGTATGATACACCTGACCCCGCTCCCCATTATTTATATGAGTATTCTCCATTTCATAATTTCCATAGTGATTTGTGTCCACCTCCACCACCGCCTCCACCCATCACTCCAACACAACCATCCACATCCGCTCTCGAAAGCCTCTTGCAAAAATTCATCCTCGAGTAAGAGAAAGCCACTCAATATCAAAATCTAACTCTCCAACTGCTTGAACAACTCCTTAATGATATTGAGTGCGTGAGAGAGTCGGATTCCACCCTAAGTCTACCCATTGTTATCCCCTCGTGGAGCAATGGTGAGTCATCTTGTGCCACTGATTTTCAGTGTGACCAACCCTATCGTCCCGAGAATCTCAAAGATGAAACACCCTGTGGTCCGAGCTGTGAGTTGACAATTGTGTTGATTTACCCAATGATGGTGAGACTGATCAAACCTCGTTATGTCCAAATGAACCCACCATTGAGGTTCACACTCCCTTTCCCGATGAATAAAAAAGGCCTGAGTCTATACCTACTGAGCCCACCGCGTGTGTTCCCAAGGAACCAATTCATCATAGGTAAGTTCTGGCTACAAGTTCTCACCATTTTCGCGAGATTAAATCCGAGATGGTCTCTACCTCTCCGGAAATGGATCCTGTTCCACCATGCATGGATCCCTTTGAGCCCACTATCTCTAGTGATTTCCCTATTTCTGATCTTGGTGCCTCGTTTGAATTACCCACCAAATTATTTGGTGATATTCTTGTGTAGAATATGACCACTCCATCTTTCGATACCACGCTCCCTTATGAGCATTCCTTTACTCCTCCCAATGAGTGTGTGTCCCCTACTCTAGTGATATATCATCTTCCTCCGACTTTTATATCACCTAAAATACCCATCATCTATCCCGTCATCCACGAGAGTATATGTTGTGATACTCTATACTGTGACATCGATCTTGTTCTATCCCACACACCACTTACTTGCAGTCTTGATTCTTTTTATTGACAACTCATCGATGTGTCACATCACGACCAATATCAACCCTCATTCATAGAATGGTCATGCAATTTTTATGATTCCGAACCCATCACTATTTCAACACCCTTTGGCCTTCCCATCAAAATTGAGAACCATTCTTATAGGGCCCTTGTTTCCCTCACCATTCGTCTCAATAAGGCCCATGACTAGTGCCTTTTCACCCTCACCTTTACCTTTCTCCCCTATACCTTTCTCCCCACCCACCCTTGGTTCACCGATGATTTTCATTGTGTGAAGAACTATGCCATATAAGTGCATCGATCCTTTTAGCTTTCATCCAACAAGGCTGACACTTCAGTCTTGTTTGGGGGTGATTATCATGGCCCAATTTTTCTGGCATCCTGTACGTTCCTCATTCTTATCCTTAGGGTAAGTTCCCTAAGGTCCGGCTGAAGACATTAAACTTAGCGCTACCGGGAGGCAACCCGTTATTTCTGAGTACGAGTATCATCCTATTTGGGCTTTACCATGCTTTCAAGACTTATACACATTTTTTTATCTTTTCACTTATACAACTTTCATTTTGGCTACATTTGATACACTTCATTAGTAGTTGATTATGGTAACCTCTTTCCTCCCTTCTTCTCTCAATTTAAAAAATCATTTTATTTAACATCGAGGACGATGTTTCTTTTGGTTTAGGGGTAGGGAATTTTATCAAAATCGTACCTCTTTTTTAAAAAAATTCAAAACATAATTTTTAAAATTTTCGTGCAGTTTCTTTCATCTCACTCATTGACGTGAATTTTCTATCATCCATCTTTTTAAGTCCAGGAATCAAGCTGGAGGATATTTTTTTAAATAGCTTATGTAATACTTTCGAAGGCATTTTACGCCATGAATTTCTAGACTTAACAACATATGCACACTTATCACGTCACTACAATTTAGAGTTGAAGAGTACTACAATTCTGAAAAAACCCTTATAGATAACCAGTGGAGACTTTAACTTGTGAGATTTGTGCCTTTCAACTTTTAGAGAGTTTTACGCAATCTCCGAGTCACAACTTGATTCAACTTCCTTTTGGTCCGCACTTAAATCGTTGTATGATCTCATTATTCTTCATTAAATTTTTGGCTTCAACACTGAGAATGACATCACTTTTGATTTGTAAGAAAGGTATGTCTTGAAGTTTGTCCCGGTCACCAAATTTTCATCTGTACACCTACCATTTTTTCATATCACATTACCGTTCACTTATCCCATTACCGTCCCATATTTTTCCTTGTCCATATACATTCACCACTCCATTCATATATCATCCTTCATTTTTGAGAAAAATAGAGCTTTCCCAAATGTAAAAGGTCTTCATTGTTGGCTTCAAAAGCGAAAAAAAATAAATAGAAAATTTTGAAGAAAAGGTGGAAAAAAAAGAAAAAAAATAAGAAGTTGAAGAAAAAAAGTAAAGAGAGTTGCAATCAAGTTCGTATGAAATAAAGACAAGCGCTCATCAAATGTGATACATTGTTCTCAAATATCCATCCATCAAAACATCCATCATATTACCATCCTACCTCATATCATTCCGTCCTTCTCATTTCATTTACCCTCACCCATAAACATCCATATTTCCCCTAGGTGTTCGGGAAAATGAAGGTTAACGTAATGAATAACTCGACATTCTCACTATAGTGATTAGCCTTCTTTCATGAGATCATTTTTACTTTCAAAAAAAATTTCCTTTTTTTATGTGTGTGAGACATTTGAACTTGATTACATTTACTCACCTCCTCACACACAAGAGTGATACATTTACCCAAATCTCGTGAGTTCATTTGAGAGAGATGTATCCGTGAGATTTTGAAGTTGAAGCATTGATTCCGAAAAGGGGATCTTAGAATTACTCTTATGATACTCGACTCGTTTTGACTGATTCACACACACACGCGTTGATTTCTAGGAAGGATGTTCCTCGAGTATTCACTTACCTAATCTTTTTATACACTTTTAGCTTGTATTCCTCAAAATATTTCTCTCATGATGGATTGTGCGATTATTCTATGCCTAATAAGAGATTTATTGCCGTCAGAAATAAGGAATTTTGTGGGTATATTCCTTGCAAACTCTCATGACACAACACTCATCTTGTAGGGCAACCAATAGGTTTAAAGTCTTATAGCCCATGCTAAGGGCAATCGCAAGATGCCGCGAAAGTGGTACACTTTTGATTTTTTTATCTTTCTATCTCTCTATATTTTACTCGAGAACTAGCAATGTTATGTTTGGGGGGTGGTGTGATAAGAACCCAAAAGTGCTTAAATTATACCCGAAATAGACGATTTTTAATTGCTAATTTTTTATAAAATGGGTCTTATGAGCTTATATGTCTATTTCGTAGATCATATGCCTATTTCTATGTTCAAACGCTCAAATCTCGATAAAGTGAAGCTAAAAATTGCTAACCCTAACTCCCGTACACTTACCCTATTCCTGAACCTAAGCCTAAACCCAGTCCAGACCTGCCCCGAGCCTTGTGTGTGTCTAATTTGGTGTTTTTATTATTTTTTAGATCCCTATTTTGAGTCAATTTTAATTTTTAGGATTTATTTCATATTTTGTTTTGAGTTGTATATATTTTTAGAATTTGATTTGTATCGTATACTTGTATGTACTAGAGTCAGTACTAAATATAATAAGTGTGAGTTTTATTTTTATTTTAAATTTGATTTTATTTTTAGTTTTTAATATTAGTTTAGCTTTACTTTTTTTAGTTTAATAGATTTAATATTTTCTTTAATATTGTTTTTGTTTTGTAAATATTTAGTTTTTATTAGATTATAATTTAGTTTTTTTTATAAATTTTATTTTAGCAATAGTTTTTTTAGTTAGTGTTAGGTAATTTTATTTTTAGGTACAATCTAAAAACACACACATAAACTCACTCACCCACTAACACCCCTACTCTCCTACACCCTCACACACCTAATTACCCTCACCATAATCTTCCTCCCAACACCCTCACTATCTTTCCTCTCTCTATACTCCAAACCAAATCCACCATTACCAAACAAGCAACCAATCACCCGCATCCCTACTCTCCTACACCCTCACACACCCAATAACCAAATTCACCATAACTCACTACCATCATTAACCTCCATTAGCCACCACTGGCTTCCTTGCTCCGTCCATTAAACAACCTATCTCTAAACCCGACTTTGACCCAAGCAAAACTCGGCGCCGAAAATGCGAAAAACCCCTTGCCATCCCCATAAAATCCGACAATGAACCCACCTTATACTTGCGATCCACTCCTCAACCCATATCACCAACCTGAACCCGGTGCCAACTTATCTCCCACCAAACTAACTTTAACCCGTTTCATTCCCCAAATGCCTTATATTATTCTCTTAAGTCCCAAGCCAAAATCCAAAAATAAATCAAAACAATAAACCAACATGATTAAAATGACCTTTTGCCCCTTTTCCAAAAATACTCCTTACACTTCTCCCATATGCTCTCATCCCCTTTTTTCAAAATTACCCTCACCTCTATACCTCATTAAACCTCTTGCACCATTACTCTTCCTACTTTATCCCTAGCCACTTTCATCTTCTTATAAGAGAAATTTAAGACCTATTTGAAAAAAAAACATCATAGAGAGAGAACCCTAAAGTGACGCTTAGAAGACAAGTAGAGAAATAAAATAGAGTGAGAAACACCTTTGTAAATAGTTTTCTTTCTTTATTTTTATTTTATTTAGAGAGTTTATGAGGATTAAATTGTGAGAGCTTGGATTGTATTGAAGAGTTTAGAGTTCAACTTGTAATTCAAGGAGGCTTGATTCTAATATTTGTTTTCTTATCTCTACTTTTTTTTAACTTTGTGCTTAGTTTGTTGATAATATTGCATTTGTTGTGTTTTATCACCATGTTAAGCTAGAAACCCCTTTCAAAAGGTTGGGTGATCCCATTATTTGATGTTGATCTCACTTTAGTTAGTTTATTTATATTAAATATCCATTTGATAATTAACTTTACACTCTTACATTTTGATTTGCGCCTCGAGAGAGGGTAAATGGTTTTCGAAAGAAAATCTAAATTCAAGATATAATACCCATTTAGAATCAAACTAGAGATATGGGCTTCTCAAGTGTGTTATTAGACCTTGAATTTCTACTTTAACTTCTATTTTCTGTGATTTATATGAATTTTTATGAATTGATCCTAGCGGGTGATTTATTAAATGAAGTTCAAATCTACTTTTCAAGAGTTGTAGGAGTGTTGAATTTAATTTTCTAAAATACTTGCAACGAGAGTTGATTTGTGATTTTGATAGTAACTTGAGATAATTAATTTTAATGAATTAATTAATTTTGATTAATTAGAATATATGGTGTCATCCTATCCCTTGTTACTCCTCACTTTTATTTCTTCACTCATCTCATATTTAGCATTCTATTTAGTTTCATTTTCCTCATTTTTCCTCATTTTTCATCACATTTTTTAGTTATTTCATTAGACTTTACTCCTAGTTTAGTATATTTCTCCCACTAGTTTAGTCATCTCATCATCCTATGAAAATTGTTTTAATATAAACAAAAAGCTAAAAAAAAATAGAAAAAGTAAAAATTTTAAAAAGAAATTGAATAAAAAATTAATTGCATTACTTTTCAATTGTTTCACTCCTTAGGTTGGGATTGACTTCCTTACTTACCTCTATTATAGTTTTTTATTATATTTTTGTAGGTGATGAATGTTTTGATTAACTTGGCTTGACAACAATGACAAACATACAAAAAGTCTAATTTATCATTCAACCAAACTGTAAGTCCAATTCGTTCACGGAACATGCCATTGTAAATGGGATTCAGAGCCTTTTAAAGATCCATTAAGCTTTCGGTCAGGAGATAAAGTTTATGTAATACCCGGTATTTTTATGCATATTTATTTTATTATGAAATTATGAAAATTTGGATTAATTAATTTAAGAGAGAAAATTTAATTTATAATTAATCCGACTAAATGGTAATAATTACTAGCGTGACGAGAGTTAGTAGTTATCGGAAATAATTATGTTGAAATCATGTTGAGTAATAATTATGTTGAACATTACTTAGCGAGAAAAGTAATATTTGAGCACGAAAATAATATTGTGGTCGGGGACGAGATATACGATAGTTGAAATACAATTGTTTGGGACACACGTATAAGTCGTGTCAATATTATTTATTGGGGTTAAAATGATAAATTATTTTATATATAACTCGAATGACTATTTTGAGTGCGCCAGTGTGTTCGGAAGGGTCTAAATAGTCAGAAAACACTACTCGGGTGTTTTATTTGGAGTCCGGGGCATTTTAGCCCAAAACGACACCCCATAGGGATATTTTGGACTTTTGGGATTTTTGGGGAATTAAATGGATGAAAAATATGTTTTAATTAAAAGCAACATGGGTTAGAGGTTGCAGTCAGTTGTAACCAACGAGATAGATAGATAGATAGAGGTTGCAGTCAATTGTAACCAACGAGATATATATATATATATATATATATATATATATATATATATATAGAGAGAGAGAGAGAGAGAGAGAGAGAGAGATAGAGAGAGAGAGAGAGAGAAGGAGAAAACCAAGGAGGAAGAAGAGCCCATAGGAGAACCAATCCAATAACTCAAGATTTCCCACCAAGAATTACACCAAAGTGTAGATCGCGACGAGAGGATCAACCACATACCAAATTCAACCCAAGAATCAGAAGTCCATTCCAAGGCAAGTGTTTATCTTGCTATTTTATTTATCATATATTGTTCCTGTTAAACTCTGTTTATGATTTAGACATAATATGATGAAATTTGGGTTTAATTAGGTTTAATCGTAAAGGAACATTAGACTTTGGTGATGGGTTGCATGTAGAGTATTTACCCCATTTGTAGACTGTTAAATCTAGAGATTTTATGTGCAAATCATGAATTAAATTAATGGTTTGAATAATTAATGTCTTGGGTTCGTTATATCAGAATTCTTAGAGATTTTAGAAATTATGGGTTTCCCTTTGAAAACATAAATATTTGAACACTAACTTGTGTTAGAATGCACCACATAATGATTAGGGATAGTTTAAAACCATCTAAATTGATGTTAGAAGAAATTAGCATTGAGTTTGAGGTTTGGAATGTTGAGAAAAATGATTTTGGGGAAGAACAAGGCCAGTTCGAAATTCTCGTTCGAAGACCTGCTCAGGTCGTTCGAACAACCTCATTTGAATGACAATTTCAATGAGATATCTAATGAGATTTTGAGTTCGTTCGAAGTGAGGAGTTCGTTCGAACGAGAATCCCTTAACTTCTAACGAGATTCCAGAATACACCTTTTGAGTCCGGTTAGGTTAAAAAGTATCCTAGGGTTATCCAAGTGAGAGAAATAACCTACGTGAATGACGAGTGACCTAAATTCTGAGTTAATATTGAATTGGGAGTGCCGTTATTCTTGAAATGTAGAAATTCATAGAACTGAGTAGACTTAGGTTCAAGAGAGTATATACATGTATATATGATCTACGGAGAGGGTATAAATAATAATACTACTTACGTATTATAGAAATTGGGTTGCGTGAATGCCTATTAAGTTATATAAGTTATGTGCATGCTTATTAGTTAGAATATTATGTGTATGACATACTTAGATACTAGCTATTCAACGACAGTTAGCACATTGTGGATGGCCATATGTGCATAGCCCATCAACTTGGAACTATGTTCTCCTCCAATATGTGTATATGTTTTATTAGTTCCTGAGAGACATAACCTATTGTCCTTTATGTGTGAGCATTGCAATGGGACTAGATAGCCGAGTATGCCTAGCACCAGGGGTTTCTTAACCATGGGTGCAGTATTGATATATATATATATATATATATTTGCATGTATACATAGTGAGATGTTATATATGTATACTGAGTTCCTATTTTGTTTTTCATGTTGGCTACTTTATTAAAGTATATACTTATTGGGTCACCAATTGAGAATTAAGAATGCTATGAGAATGAGTTAAAGCATCTTTAAATTTATTCCTAAATAAAAAAATATATTCGCTTCAGGTTATTTAGATATTTTATCCGTCATAGTGGTTATACTATATATAAACATGGAGATTATCGAGACTAGTATGGGTAGTTAGGCTCTCTAGGTGTGCACATTAGATTAGAAGTGAGCATCCCAAGTGAGTACGCTAAGTTAACATGAATAATATTTGTGCTAATTAACCAATTTAAGCACTTGCTATATTTAAACTGCTTTCTACTCGGGCTCTGACCCGTTTTTCTGCAAATCTCTTTTCTTGTAATATTATTTTAGGTGCTCAGCCAAAGGGACACCAGGCTTAGGAGATTCCATTCATTTGTCGAGTTGTCGCTATTGTGGAAGCTACATGATGTTGCTTGCAGACGCTTCTAAGTCTATTTCTACTCATCTATCAGTTATTTACTTCAATTGGACATGTCGTTCTTCCTATTTTATATTAAGAGATTTACGGTTATTTTATTCTATCATTAGACTTTGATTTCATGTTATTGGATTGTTGTATGGTATTTTGACTGGAAGTGTTTAGTCCAGTCCTTTATTTAAATTCAGTTAGTTCTTTCTTTATGTTATTGTGATGTATGGGGATGATTAAATATTTCCCTTTAATGATGATGGTTAATGACAAGATAAAATTTTGACACCAACCTTTTTAAATATTAGGTGGTTAGTTTTTATTAAATTAAATTTGAGTTCTTCGACAGTGATGAATTTATCTAAACCAACTAGATATTCTGAAATTAATTAATTAAGGACTGATCACCCGGTAAATAATTAGGCGGGGTGTCACAATTTATTGAGGTAAAAAAAGGGCTCGAGAGATCTCGGTGTCCTATAGATTGATTTTTAGTAGGAAAATGTTTAATTCCTCCTAATCGTAAGGTCGATTCGCATATTTGCTAGTTTTTTTCACGTATTTTGATTCATGTCTTCTTCCCATATTTTGTAGCTCGTAATAAGAACTAAGAAATTTCCCTTCGTGAGATAAGAGTTGATGATCTTCTTAAGGCTTGAAAGGTCTGATAATGATTGCCTAACAGGGTGCCCCTTGTGATACAACTTACTTGTTGGTGTACAAAAATGTCACTATTAGATTCAATGATCGGTCAATCGATAAAGTCCCTGCTTTGAAACTTCCTAAAGAATGGTACTCTTGTCAAAATCCATTATAGGAAGAGAAGGAGGAAGAAGAAGAAAAGGAGGAGGAGGAGGAGAAAGAAGAAGAAGAAGAAGAAGAAAAAGAAAAAGACATGCCCCCTTGAAGTGGAGAGTGATAAACATCAATGATGATGACCAGGCCGTGCTATCCAATAGGATAAAGTTTCTAAAGAAATCTATGGGATTCCCCAAAAGTCATTGGTTCCAGTTTGGGGACCAAGGGGAAAGAGAAGGAGGTAAAGAAGAAGAAGAAGAAGAAATAGGAGGAGGATAGGAGAAGATAAAGAGAAAGAAATAAATAAAAGGCCAGAATAAGAATGGAGGAAAGGAAAAAGAAGCAGTATCCCAAGGCCCTAACTGAATCCTTTATCTCTCTTACTACAGAGGGATCCAGTGTCGCCAACACCCCAGCACTTTCCCTTAATTTTCTAAAGGGGTAGTGCTTGTAGCCAACCATGAGCACTTATCGCGGCTAGGGTCAGAAAAGGTGGTGCTCAATTCTACACATAAACTTGCTCTAGTAAATATTCTCTTTTGCTCATTATTTCTCTGTGTTCATCTTTTGGATACTAATTCTTCCTTTTATGTCCTTGCAAATTCTGTCAGATTTTACTACACTTATGGATGGTCAAGTTTACCAATCAAAGAAGAACTAGGAGCTAAACAAAGCCCTGAAGAATTTCAAACAGGACTTAGTTGATGCTCAAGCTTCTCTAGAAAGGGAGAAGGAGAGTTTGGTAAAAAGCTTTTGCTGATCTTCAGGCGGCCAATAACATTGTGATTGCAGATAAGAAGAAACTAGAGGAGGAAAACTTGGGCTTGGATGGGAAGGTCTAGAATTTGGAGGGAAATATCCCAGGTATGAAAGATAACATCTTTACGGATGGCTGGAATGGACCCTACGATGATGCTGATATCCATATTACTTATGCTAAGAAGGTTTCCTTTAAGAAGGGATGAGACCAAGATTTGGGGGTAACAGGAGTCCCTCCAGAGTTCGACCTATTCATCTTCATCCTCCAGGGACTTCTCTAATTTTTTATGAGGATATTCTTGTTGGTTAGCCTGCCAACCATGCTAAAAAAGAATCTACTGTGGTTGAGACGACTGCCGACCAAGCAGGGAGAGATGCCAAGAAAGGGAAAGCACCAGAAAGTTCTGAGTAGGTGAATGAGTAAAGTGCCATAATTTTAATGATTTTTCCTCTTTGTTCATGTGATGTAATTATTTCTTTTATGGCTGTATTGGCTTCCACCTCCCCTTTAATCACCAATGAAGAAAGACTTTTCCTTTGGTTGATATTTTTCATTTTTATGTTATGTTCACATTCCTTGCACTTGCTATTAGTTATGACGTTTGTAGGTTATTGTAGTAGAAGACTACATCTCTCCTTCCTCAAAATTGGGCAAGGTTTTGGTCCCGGGGGTGAGTGGATAGGCTTACTAGGCCTTCTTAAATATCTGCAAGAAATTGAAAACAAGTATGCAACATATAAGGATCAATCCAAACTGGTGGCAAAGCTGAAGTAAGATCTCAAAGTTATGGAGTAAATTATTTCCTCGGTGCAAGAGGAAATAATTAATATTAGGTGCTAACTCGCAGTAAGAAAGGATGTGGGACAAGTAGGCTAGGTGATTTAGGCCAAAAATGAATCCTTGAAGAAGGAGGTCACCGAACTAAAAAGAGACGTCTAGAGAGGGTATGTCATTGCATCGGGTCTTCATAGAGATGTCACAAGACTGAGGTATCTCCTCAAAATGGGTCCTCGGGATGCATGGGTAGCGACTTAGGATGAGTGATGGACTAGTGCCATAAAGTATGAAAGAAGCTGAGGAGGAAGCATTCAAGCATGGTTGGTTGGCTTCCCTTAGGGAGCTTAAGTCCCCAAAGGAATCAAGTCGCAAATAACCATATTTAGGCTTGAAAACATACTGTTTGAGGGGAAAAATCCAAAACAACCCTCAAACAGTTCCATAAGGGGAACAAACACCTCATAAAATATTTAGTATCATTTGGTTGTTGAATACATGTTTTTCCTTCGCAACTGCCTAAATAATTTTTATTTTTTTGTTAAATAAAAATGGCCACGGCCCAAAGCCGTGACCTCAATTTAAAAAAAAACAAATAAAAATATGGTCACGGTTCAAGATCGTGACACTATTTTTATTTATTTATTTTCAAATTAGCGCCATAGCTTTGGACAGTGACACACTCCACCCATGTGTTTGTGTGAGAGTGTGTGTGCGTGTCTTTGTTTATTTTTATGTGTGAGTGAGATAGACTGAGAGGTAGTGTGTATGTGTAAGAGTTTATGCGAGAGACTATTTTTGTCACATCACAAAAATAAGTTAGAATTTTCAAAAATATATAGTAGTCCCTCCATTTTAGATAGGAAATGAGAATTTTAATTTTTGTAAAAATTCTACATTACAGGAATTGTCCAAATCTCGAATCAAACGAGACCTCATCGAAAACACATTGTTTACAAGTCACATGAATGGGGAATTAGTCATTTGGAAAAGGAAAGTCCATTTCTATAGCCTTGTGAACAATAATTAAATTTTATAAAAAATGGTTGTTAAGGTAGAAATAAAGTGTACATGTCACACTCCTCATATAAAGACCCATTTCGTGAAGCATGGTCTATTTTTTATGATAAACACAACCAAAAATACTTCATAATAGTCCACTGTTTTTAAAATTTAAAGGAAAATGTCGTAAGTACAAGAAAATTACACAAATTATTGTGACGGCTTAATAAATTATTATACATTATTTTGAAGTAAGAACGTCACGTGAAGTAAGAACGTCATATTAACTCGTATAACCTTGTGTGTAATTTTCTTGTACCCATGTCATTAGTCAAACTTAAAACTATCAGTTTAATAAATCTAGACTTTCAAAGTTGAAAACTAGGTAGAGCTTGGATTCACATTTGAGCGGAGTGTGTGTCCCAATCAATCCCTACCCTCAACATGAATGATCTCTCTTAAAAAGTGTCTTTTTATCGCGACACAAAATTCGAATACAATTTGATAGACACGCTGACGTATCGCACTTGTATTGACTCATGTCCGAACTCAATTCAAACTCACAATAATAAAGTCTAGACATAAAACTAATACGAATGCGACTTATCAATATATCTATCAAATCTATGTATATATATAAAAAATTATAGCGCAAAACAGTGGGAGCCTGCCATGTGGCAACTGACTTAAATATCAATTAGCTTATAATTGTTTGAAGCTGCCAATATGGAAAAGATTTTAGTATAGCATGTGGAATTTGTAGAGTTCTTGAAATGAAATGGCAGATTAAAACATAAGGCTCAGAGGTACTCTTTCATTGCCATTTTAAGTTTCTTTTTTTACATGTTCATAATTGTCGTCCTTCAGTATTTCTTCCGGTGGAACAAAAATGGATTTTGGTTTGATGGAACCATATATAGAAGGAATTGAATGGTTTTCTAAAGCTTCAACACCCAAATGTAGCTTTGATCCCAGTATCTGGAGCAATTTGTTCATGTGCTCTAGTAGTGCTTTAGTTGTAAATGTAAGAATGATTCAGACGATGCAATTCAATATAACATGTATGCTTATTTTTCTTTTCTGTTTTCACCTTGATATATATATATATATGAAGCCCCTCTTGTAAGGACTCCTTATGGTGCAAACCCCGATACATACATTTTTTTAAAATAGTAAAAAAATGAATTTTTTGATGAAACTTCATGGATATGATCTCCACGGTGATAAGATCATCTCCAATTTTTTTCATCAAAAAATTCAATAAAAAAACCATTGAGATGAGGTGATAAGTAAAAAAATGATATAAATATGCATTTTCGATAATTGAAATGTTGACGATCATCTCACCCACTTTTTGATTGAATTTTTTTATGAAACTTCATAAATGTGATCTCAGCAGTGAGAAGATCATATCCATGAAGTTTAAAAAAAATTCACTCAATAAAGTGGTTGGCACCGACCCAACATTTCAACTGTTGAAAATGAATATTTATACATTTTTTTACATATCATCTCATCTGAATGATTTTTTTATTGAATATTTCGATGAAAAAAATTGGAGATAATCTTCTAACCCTGAAGATCATATCCGTAAAGTTTCATCAAAAAATTTATTTTTTTACTATTTTAAAAAATGGTATGTACCGGGATCTGCACCATAAGGAGTTCTTACAGAAGACTTTATGTGTGTGTGTGTGTGTGTATAAATAATAGTAAAGACTTTTGCCATTTTATTCTAGAATATATCCAAAGATTTGACTGTTACACTCTTTCAAGAATGGTGAAGTGGAAGATAATTAGTGTGTGGTCAGGGGGATCAATTTAGAATGGACGATACGCATTTTGAGACGAG
This sequence comes from Sambucus nigra, assembly GCA_949130495.1. NCBI lineage: Eukaryota > Viridiplantae > Streptophyta > Magnoliopsida > Dipsacales > Adoxaceae > Sambucus > Sambucus nigra. Next base: position 439,148,240 of record OX422221.1, on the reverse strand, counting down.
GGATTTGCAATTGAATGTCACAAATTTATGAAGACGATCAAGCTTTTATTTGAAGGAAAGTTGTTGAAGGACAATGAAATGGGTTCATCTGTGAAAGTAAGCCAGTTCGATTTGCAGAACAGTGCCAAAGTAAGGCAAATAAAACTCCAATTATTTTCACCTAATTATTAGGGTTTCATTTCAGATGATTAAGGCTTTTATTATTTAATTTTGGTACTTGAAGTAATTTTGGTTTATGATTGCAGGGTGTAGATAATATTCGAAACATGATCCAATCCTCTTTAAAGAGTGACTCACTAGGTGGGAGTTGTATTGTTTACGCCACTGTTTCGTTGTTCCTCAAGGATTTTCCCTACTTAAAACCTATAAGTTTACGCCACTGTTTAATAGTTTTTTTAGAAATATATATTGCAAATTTTGGGTTCAATCGAAATTTTAAGGTATCAATTTCAGGATAATTTCGTATAATTTTTATAGGTTATATTTTGTACATGCCATGTTTATTCTACTGAACATTTATTATTATTTTTTACTTATTAATTCTTTAAATTTAATCTAAAGAAGTAAAATTAGATCTGTTAAATAGTTATATTATTTCAATTTACAATTCTAAATTAAATTGATAATAATTAATTTATGCATTTTTTATAATTTTGCTTTTCTAATCTATATATATTCGGTCATGTATGACATGACATGTATGTTAGTTATGCTTAAATTTTGTACGGCTCTAAAATTATTCGTCCACGTGAATACAACAGTTAATGGAAGTGCCTTTTTGTAGTAGTTCTTGTTTTTTAAACCTTTGGTTACTAAATTTAAAAAGACTACATATCTGCAAAAACGTTTTTCTTGTGTACTCAGAGAGAAAAATTAACTCAACAGTTGCGATAAAAACCGTTATGTAGACATAACAGCGAGAGCCGGCGACTAAAGTTGTTTTGGAAATCACGCGGGTGTCCGAGGTAAAAGGTCCCCCCCACGGTACCGGTCTTCACTGCCAAAATCAGTGATGGGGACCAACCATTAGCACCACAAATTGTGTGGCCACGTGTTTCGTCCAAGTCTGGTCCCCAACCAACTCTCCAGCCCCACCGTTCACTTCCGTCAATCCGACGGCAACGACTCATCAATTCAAAGTACTCCCTGCAAAATATAGGTCTATTTGCTAGATATTTTTTATATGATATTTACTCTTTTCTTTTCCCTACTTTCATAATTAGATACTTATACGCACAACATGGAAAGAGTTTTTTCTCTTTTCTATGTGAGCCACATTTTATTATTATTTTTTGTGGAATTGCCAACATGTTAAATTAGTTTTAACATTTGATAATGTTAATATAAAGTTTTTGTTCAATTATATAAAAAATGAAAATAAAAGAGCTTATAAACAAAAAAAAAGTAGAGTTTAGACTTCGACTCTTCAAACTTTATCTTCATTTTCACTTCATCATTAATACTTTCATTTTTTACACTAAATGCCTAAACTTTTTATAACAGGTTAAATTACCCTAAAGCCATAACGGTTGTTGTAGTCTAAAATAATAAGACCACATAGACCAATAAAAAGGTGACACCTATCATCATGCTCAGTAGACCAACAAACTGTAAACAGATGTGGTCGGCTCAATTATCTCGTTGGTCGGCTAGTTGGCCGACCACTCCCAAGAATGTGAACAATCGATAATATGAACAAATATACATGAGACTCTTAACAGTCACCATGCACATGCATGTGAATGATATCTAGCTCCTAATTATCACGTAAAGATGTAAATACCCAATGTATAAGAGTATTCCATCTTTTTAATTTCTAACTACTATAAATAAATCACGAACTCTCTCAATTATAGGCAACTGAACATACTTTATTCAAAACCTAGAGAGCTCTTGAGAGGATTGTACCAAACCCTAAAATATAGTGGCATTGTACCAGTGGATGTATACACCTCATTGTGCTCAACCACATAAACCCTTGTGTCCTTCTCTTTATCTTTCATCTCTCTCTAGCTTACTTCATTCTTACCTTATCTGTGGTTATAATTATTGGTTTAACTAAGTTAAGACTAATCCTATTTAGCAAACCAAATTTAAACACCAACAGATTGGCGCCGCCCGTGGTAAAGGAGAAGTTATTATTGTTTTCTACCTCAGTCACGCCACTGAAAAATGACAGACATTCTACAAGGTTACAAAGTTGATGCCAACGCCTTCAGTCCCTCTACTCCTCCTCGTATGGGAGATCTTCAAGGAATTCTGCTGAATATAGCCAAGGGTCAAGAGACTATGCAAGAAACAGTGAGATAGCTTGCTCAGACGCTTCTAAGCAGGGCAGCTATTGGCCCCACAACTTGGGGAGACATGTTACCCCCATCACCCAGGTTGGAAAATAGTAGATTTAGATATTTTAGATCTTCTAATGACAAAACTTATCATAATGGCGCAACCTCTTCAATCAGATCCACTGATTACTACGATGGACATTCACTCTCTCAGGAGGGACCAAACGCCTTGGACAGACTGAGTAGAGGCTCAACCTTTGATCATTTGGGTCCCCGCGCAGCTAGGGATCACAATTACAGGAAGCCCTCCAGATCACAAGATCGTCGATAAGGGTCTATCAGGTCAAGAGCTTGCGCGTGAGGCTCCGTGCCAAGTAGACTTCCCAATAAGAGACGTCAACACAAACACGTGGCTAGTGGCTAAAAATGTTTCAATCAAAATTGATCCAAATGATCATCCCCGAAAGGGTTCAATCCAGTGGCTAAAAGATTGTCTGGGTGAGATATCCAAATCTAAGAATCCCTTGCATAGGAGTTTCGTGAAGAGATCACCCTTCATCCTAATAATTATGAATTTCCTAACACCTGCCAAGTTCAATCCACCCACGGTCACTCCCAAATATGATGGTAAAAATGATCATGTCCTTCACTTGGAATAATACCAATTAGCTGTCGTCAAAATCTTTTCTGTCCCAGATGATATGCATTGCCGAGCATTCTATAACACCATTATCGGGTCGACACAAATTTGGCACAACAATTTACGTCGTAGGAAAATATCTAGATTTTAACAACTCCTCGAGCTGTTTATCAGTAATTTCTATTTTAAAGCCATACCAATCAAGATGGTAGCTCATTTGTTGAGTGTTCACTAATGACCGGGGGAAACTACTCGCAGATACATCAATAAAAAATGTGAAATGGTGGACTACAATGAAAAGACAATAATCACTGCCTTGATGAGCGGTATTCTCCTCGAGAAATTATATTATGCCTTAGCCAAAGATCCCCCCAAGACTATGACTGAGTTAATGGCTAAAGCAGGAAAAATTATAAACATCGAAGAGGCTTTGGATCCTAAACAATCTCATCTCTCTAAGGTCGACAACAACAAGGGCTATGAGAAGAAGAATCAGAAACATAAAAAGGTCAAAAAATCTAAGAGGTACATGAATATACTCCTTTCACTGTTGGTTTGCACCACATCTTAGAGGAAATCCGAGAAAGAAGGGATCTAAAATGGCCTGAAAAGCTGAAGTCTCCTCCAAACGGGAGAGATAAATCCAAATATTACAAATAGTTGCATAGCCTTGAAGAACGACATAAAAAGTCTGATTCGAAGAGGCAAGCTCTCCAAATTTATTAATAGGGAAGGTAAAGTAAAAAAAAGAGATATCCAGAGACGATCAGAATCTCCTTATAGAGGGAGAGATGATAAGAAAAGAGGCAGAGATGATGACGATGCTGAAGACGATCCGGATCTATCGAAGAAACTAGAGCATGGGGTGAAAATAATTTCTTTTGGTTATCACTTCATTGCAGGTGGTGATGCTAGTGGAGGTAGCGAAATAGCCGAGAGAAAGGCATAACTGAATGAAGCAAAAGTGTGCTCATACATTGAGCAAATCAATTTGTCTGACGATATTGATGGCCGCCCAAGAAAAGTTAACAAATATAGGTTGGTGATAGGATTCTCCCAGAATGATCTATTTGGGGTACTTCATCCCTACGATGATCCTCCGGTCATCACTATGAGGGTACATGAAGTAAGAGTTGCTAGAATTTTGGTGGCCAACGATAGCTCAGTCGACGTCATATTTTACGACTACTTCAAAGGACTGAGGTTACACGATAACAAACTGAAGTCGTATCACAAACCTCTCATAAGTTTCTCAGTATAAAAAGTGTATCCTTTGTAACTGTCAAATTAGAAGAATTAATTGGCACTTGACTAGTCAGCCGAGCTAAGAGTATCCACTTCTTCATCTTTGACAAGAATGCCCTATCAGCCTATAACCTAATCTTCAGCAAAGTCAGTTTGAAAAAGTTTAAAGTCGTGTCATCTACTATCTATTAATTCATAAAAAATCCCACAAACTATGAGGTAGGTGTTAAAACTGGAAATCAAGTTGAAGATAGAGAATGTTATTATACTTCAGCCGACTAAGATGAAATAAAGAATCTCATTTCCACTTACCAGATTGAGACCTTAGACCCTCACGAGGATGTTGATTTGGTTAAAGGACGGGTTGTAGAAGTAGAGGAAACCATCACCCTTAACAACGTTCTCCCAGAAAGAACAACATAGATCGGTTTATCAATGGATTTAGCCCCTAAACACGAATTAATAAAATTCCTTAAACAACAGAAGAATGTGTTCACTTGGAGCCATGAGGATATGCCAGGGATTGGCCTAGGATTTATATGCCATGAATTAAATAAATTGAAGTATGCCAAGCTGATCAAATAGAAATGACTTATATTTAACCCTGAGAAGAATATGACCATCCAAAAAGAGGTGGACAAGCTGCAAAAAGAAAATTTCATTTAAGATGTGAAATATCCTGATTGGTTGGCCAGCATAGTGATGATTAGAAAAAGAACAACAAATGTTGTATTTCTGTTGATTTTAAAGATTTCAACGCGACTTGTTTGAAAGATCATTTCCCCTTATCGAGGATTGATCAACTAGTCGATGCCACTCCTGGGCACAAATTTCTTAGTTTTATGGATGCTTACTTAGGGTATAACCAGATCAAGTTAAAATCAGAGAACAAAGAGAAATTATTTCACCACTAGCCGAGGTACTTCTGGTTACAACGTTATTCCCTTTGGGCTAAAAAATACTAGAGCAACATACCAAAGGCTAGTGAATCAGGTTTTCGAGGAAAAATCGGTAATAAAATGGAGGTGTTTGTGGATGATATGATCACCAAGATCAAGAATGCATTTGATTATATCAATGACTTAGGTCAGACATTCGACCAGTTGGAGAAGCATCAAATGAAGCTCAATCCATCTAAGTGTGTGTTCGACGTATATGAAGGAATGTTCATGGGATTCATAGTGAACCAAAGAGGTATTAAGTCCAATCATGAAAAAATTCAAGCGTTAATAAACATGCGTTCTCCTATAAATAAGAAGGATGTGTAAAAGTTAATTGGAACAGTGGCGTCCCTCAACAGATTCATTTCTCGAGCTGCTAACACGTGTCTACCTTTCTTCAAGGTGTTGAGAAAGACTTTTGGGAGAGAAATGAAGAATGTCGGAACGCCTTCTTAGAATTGAAAAAATATTTAGGATTTTCACCATTACTTTCTCGACCACTCACGGGAGAGACACTGTATCTGTACTTGGTGGTATCTGAGTCGGTAGTTTGCTCGGCACTTATCCGACTAAAGAATGAGGTGCAGAGACCAATCTATTATATCGACCAGGCCTTCTGAGGTGCAGAAATTCATTACCCACATTTAGAAAAACTTACTTTAGCTTTCATTGAAGCCTCATGATGTAAGGACATAATTTTCATTGTCCATAGTTTACATAGAGTATGTCGTATACCGCTACAACCATCGAAGAAATTCACGTTTATTTGTACAAGACGACGGATCAAAATTTCAAGTATCTTCAACATATGCGTGACATGAGATACGATTTCATATAAAATGTGTTAAGGTTTCGCAAATGCTTTACTTTAGTATTGGGATGTTTTTCGAAACTATTTTTATCAAACTGGGGTATTTTTTTCTAAGTCAAAATTAATTTTTTAAGACATATAGGCTAGCTTTTTAAAATAATATTTTTTCTCTCATGTCATTCGAATGACAAGGCAATTTCTCTCAAATGACATTGACATGTCATTCAAACGACTGCTTCTAACGACATCACATGTCGTTTGAAGAGTCGCGCGAAGGGTCATTTCTTTACTGCTTCAAACGGCCGCGTACTGTTTTGTGTTTTAGATGTCATTTCTTAGGTCGTTAGAAACAACATCTAATGTTTTTCAAACGACATCCACTGCCTCAAAATTTTTGTTGAGCTATATATATATGTTTTGGAGACCTATTTCATTAAGACTTTTGATACACAAAAGATGCGCTTTTAGGGTTAAAAACCTAGTTTTTGATTCACCAAAACATATTAATTCCTTAATGAATACTTTGTAGAACCCAAATACATCTTGGAATTTTATCTTTATGGACTGCCATCTCTACTGCTAAATTGGTAGTTCTTGTGGGAGCTGCTTGCTAACGACTGCAGTCTTTGAGATTCTTGAGGGGATCTTTGCTGGAGTTAGGCAGCGGTCTATGTGGATTTTCTGCGAGAGATTCATTATAGATTTCATTGTGTAATTATAAGTTGCGATTTACCTTAGATAGTGAAATAAAAGGTTTTACTCGAAAGTTTTTTTTTCCTGAACCTCGATTTGTGATTGTTTGATTTGCATATTTGATTTATATCACATAGATGCATTATTAGGGTTTAATGAATTTCGATCAAAGATTGACTCTAATTAAATAAATTTTAATTGGCAATTTACAAATTATATGAATAATTGATATCATGAATTTACACCAAAAATTTACACCTAACGAGTTTCACCATGAGGGTACCAATGTGGTTAAAACGTCTAAGTTATAAAATTTGACCACCCAGTTTGAGACTATCACCATGTTAGAGTTTGAGTATTTTGGCGAGTTTTATGCTAGGTTGTTGAACATAGTCAATATGACTTTTAATTTAAATGACAAAATTGAGGACACGAGGGTTGTTAAACTGATATTGAGGTCACTTCCATCCCGTTTCATTCCTAAGGTCACTGTTTTAAATTCTTTGGGGATATTAGATACACTTAGGTTATAAAAACTCGTATGAGACCTTGAAACTTATGAGATCGATATGTTTCCTAAAACCATTAAGCCTAAGGATAGAGGGATTGTACTTAAGGCACAATCTAGAAAAGGTGAGGAAGTGTCTAGGAAGAAAGAGAAGAAGAAGAAGAAAGAGAGAGTTTGTGAGTCCGAGTCTGAGTCTGAGGGAGAGTTTACTTTTGATGATGTGGCCATGTTTGCTAAAAATTATTAAAAGTTTCTCAAATTTTCCAAAGAAAATTCTTCCAATAAAAAAATGTTTAAGAAAAATAAAAAGAAAAAAGAGGCCAATTAGAGCGGTGAGAATGAGAAAGAGGAAGAGGCGAGATGTTTTGAGTGCGAGGTCCAAGGGCACAAAGCATTTTAATGTCCCAATATTCTAAATAGAAACGGTAAGAAAATTGCTATGCCAACCACTATTAGTGATAGTGATGAGGAGGTGAATGATTACGGGTATAAATCATTACATGGTATGTGTGTCGCCTTTATGGAAAGTCACGTGAGCACACCTAGTTTTTCCCATGATAATGAGGATACTTGTGTACGTGAGAGATTCGATGATGATTTGAGTGTTTCTAGTGAGTGTGCGAGTGAGATTGAAAGTGAGGGTGAAAGTGATCTCCAAAAAACGTTTAGAGATTGTTATGTTGAGACCTTAAAGACAAAGAAGTTGAATAGGGATTTAGGTATTAAGGTGTTAGAGATAGAGATAGAGAGAGAGGGAGATAGAGAGAGAGAGAAGTTTTGAGGGGATTTGAGGTGTCGACGAGTCAACTCGAGAAGGTGAAGATTTCTTTAAGTGAGCAACTGATTGTTTTAGGCAGGGAAAATAGTGAACTTGAATCTCGTGTGTCCCAACTCGACAGAGATCTCGAACGTGCCCGGGAGGTCAGTGTTGCTATTGAGGACTCATCTAAGAAAGTTGAGAAGATGATCCTTTGTCCCGCTTTGGGTAATGTTGAGAGATTAGGAATATGATATGATGGTGCGTCTACTTCCCATATTGCACCCGAGACGGTTTCCAAGTTTGTGATAAATCCATATGGTTCTGAACCTGGCCCACTTAGGCATCCAGTTCCAAATAAGAGAGTACGCCCTAAACATTTTGAGAGAGGTGCTCCAAAGCCCGGGTATGTTTGCACCCATTGTAAGAAGCAAGGACAACTTATGGAATTTTGTTTTAAGTTGGGTAGTGTGTCACACAAATTTTTGCCACATTATGCTACGACACGTGTACCTACTCACACACACACATACACATCACATGATAGAGTCTGCACACTTTCGAGAGAAAGTTAAGTTTTTAGTCAATACTTCCCATGATTTGATGGATGTTTTTCATATAATGTCACCACCTTTGGAAAACTCCTCCGCATCTAATGGTTGAGGTTTAGACTTGTTTGCTAGCATAGGATGATTTTCATGATGATAGTTTGTGCCTATTGCAAGTGTGTACCACTTTTGTATTTATTTTCTTTTCATTTTCATATATGTTTCCAAAAGCCCAAAAAGATTTAGTTTTTGAATTTTTTTTCGAAAAATATATAAAAAAAAGATTTTCTATTTTAAAAAAAAATGGAAAAAGCCAAAAAGATTTTATTTTGATAATTTTTTTGGAAAAAGACAATAAGATTTTTGTATTTCGTTTTATAGTGTTTATGGATGGATATTTAGGATGACTAAGTCACAACATCATTCCATATCCATATGACTATTTGATAGTATTTTGAGATGATACATTACTTCATCCATGTGCTTTATAACGTTTGGAGTCATTAAGATGAGATTTAAGATTACTTTATACATGTTTGACTCATGATTTCTTTTAATGCACACTTGCATGGATTTATTTGATTATTGTGCTTGTTTATCACATGTTGGTCGAAGTGTTTTCATCTCAATCATGTCTTTAAAAAGAATCAAATGCGATAAAACTTGACAATGAAAGTAGTGCAGGTAAGAACTGTTGACCGCAAGGAATTTATTTTATATGAAAATATGATGAGTGAACACGGGAAAGGGCTATGAAAGGAGAAAATAACCTTTGCGTGAAAGCCACAGTTTAAAAAGAGCTAAAAAAGTGTGGCATTGAAAAAAGTAGCCAAGGCCAAACTAGTTTAGTTTGATATGATCATTCAAGAGAAAAAGAATTGAATACAATAAATATGATCATTATTATATATGAAGGAGTATGGTTGAAAATATATCAACGGGTTCACTTCCAGAAAAGGTCTTGAAAAAGCATTACATAATTTTAGATGCTATTGACGTGAAAATCATTTTTGACTTTGATTTATTGATTAAATTGAGTCGATGTCATTTGAATTCAATAACTTTTACACCTAAGGACTAGTTTAAGTTCATTCGTTAGGAGTATCCATATTCATTGTGCACATTTGTTATGAATATTTGAGTTAATTTTCCTATTGACTATGTTCACACCCATTCATTCAGTTTTCACGACTTGGTTATCTTAGTGTAAATTCATGGTGTGTGTTGTTTTTATAAATTTTCTTTGTTTGAAAAATCTGAAAAAATCAAAAAGAGTTTGTGGATCCTTTTGAGTTTATCCTTACATGACCGTAGTTGATAATGCATGATGTTTATTCTTTTCCTTATCTATTTCAGACAAATAACAAATAGGAGAATAGATTATGAATTATGGGGGAGCAGGAGTTTGAAATATAGGGGAGTTTTGAGATTTGCTTGATTTGATTTGCTATTTCATTTATACTATCTCATTTCAAACTCGACACGTCACGAAGGTATTTGTTTTGTTTATTGTGTATAGGACTTTGATGATCATTTGTCATTTAGAAAGCATACAAAAGAAGATCAAGGAAAGTAAAGAGATTTGAATTGAAGAGATTTAAAGCTGAAGATTTTTTGAAGACTTGTATTTTTAGTATCTTTCGGCTTTTGGGTTGCACTTGAGGGTATTAGATTTGTATAGGCTTTTTATTAATAATTCGGATTATTTTTATTTTGTACCGGCATAGAATAGGAGGGTATTAGAGTATGTCATATACCGCATCAACATAGAGTATGTCGCATACCGCTACAACCGTCGAAGAAATTCACGTTCATTTGTTCAAGACGGCGGATCCGAATTTAAAGTATCTTCAACATATGCGCGACACGAGATACAATTTTGTATAAAATGTGTTTAGGTTTCGTAAATGCTTTACATTAATATTGGGATATTTTTTTAAACTGTTATTATCAAATCGAGGTAATTTTTCAAAGTCGAAATTAATTTTTTAAGACCTGTAGGTGAGATTTTTAAAATAATATTTGTTTCTCTCCCGTGGTTCAAACGACAAGGAATGTCGCTCAAACGACATTGACATGTCATTCAAACCATTTCTTCTAATGACATGACATGATGTTTGAAGGGTCGCGCGAAGTGTCGTTTCTTTACATCTTCAAACGGCCACATACTGTTTTGTATCATTAAAGATCGTTTCTAACAACATCTAATGTCGTTCAAATGACATAACATGTCATTCAAACGGCTTCTAATGACATGTGCCACCTTAAAATTATTATTGAGCTATGAATACATGTTTTGGAGACCTGTTTCATTCAGACTTTTGATACACGAAAACTGCCATTCTGTAGACTTTTAGTATTCATCTTTTAGGGTTAAAAACCTAGTTATTGATTCACCAAAACATCCCAATTCTTTTGTGAATCATTTGTGGAACCAAAATACTCCTTGGAAGTTTATCTTTAGGGATTTCTATCTCAACTTCTAAATTGGTAGTTCTTACGAGATCTACTTGATGACGACTGCGATCATTGAGGTTCTCGAGGGGATCTTTGTTGGAGTTAAGCTGCAGTTTATGTGGATTTTCTACGGGAGATTCATTGTAGATTTCATTGTGTAATTAAAAGTTACAATTTATGTTAGATCGCGAAATAAAAGTTTTTACGGGAAAGGGTTTTTTCCTGGACCTCGATTTGTGATTGTTTGCATATTTGATTAATATCACATAGATGCATAATTATGGTTTAATTAATTTGGATCAAAGAGTGACTCTAATTAAATAAGTTTTAATTGGAAATTTATAAATTATATAAATAATCGATATGACGCATTTACACACGAAGAATGAAACCATATTTCCACGCCTATACTTTTGTGGTTTACACTGACTTACCATTACGCCAAGCCATTCAAAAACCAGGATAGTCGGAGAGATTAATGTTATGGGTTGTAGAGCTTGGAGAGTATGATATATACTATGAACTTAGGATAGCATTAAAAGTCCAAGCAGTAACAAACTTCATAAGTGAGTTTACTTATGAAGAAAAACCTATCGAGTAGGCTCCCGCGGGAGAGAGCTCAGTAGTAAAACCAGCTGAGCAAACTTCTTCGGAAGAGAGATCCTTTATTAATCCACTCGAACAGATTTCTCCGAAAGGCAGCTCCATGACTGACAGAGCAAAGGCGTCCACTGCGCAAGAAACTATTGCACGTTAACTGGAGTAAGCCAAAAAATATTCTATAACGGATCGTTAGTTGAAGGGGACTTTAAGGAGGATCCACCCTTGCGTAAGATGTTTGTAGACGGGTCATCATGCACCACAGGTAGTGGTGTCAGGATTATAATCAATACCCCAGACGATTCAGACATGGAATATGCACTCAGATTCCAATTTTAGGCTTCCAACAATAAAGAAAAGAATGAGGCATATCTCGTAGGATTTGAATTAGCATTATCCTTGGCTTCGAGCAGATATTAACGCATAGTGATTCCCAAATGATCGTCAATCAAGTGTTAGCAATGTACAGGGTCAATGAGAGTTTATGAGAAGAAATTTGACCAAGGTGCAAGACAGAATATCCAACTTTCTAGCGATCAACATGGTCAGAATACCTAGGATTAAAAATGTCCAAGCATATGCACTTACTCGGCTCACTTCTGCATTGAGAATTGAGTTAAGGAGGATCATTTCGATTGACATCCTCACCAAGAAGAGTATTGATGAAGCAAATATCAATTTGATCGTGTTAGAATTGGGTCCCTCGTGGATGGATCCAATAAAGGGTATATTGAAAAAGGTGTCATACCAGACGACCTAAAAGAATCCAGAAAACTAAGGTACAAAGCAGCTAGCTATGTTTTGGAAGGAGGAGTCCTATACAAAAGGGGGTGCATTATCTCGCTACTCAGATGTGCCCACCCTACCGAAGTAAAGAATCTGATTAACGAAGTACACAAAGGATCTTGTGGAGACTATTCGACCGGAAGATCATTGGTCAGGCGAGTGGCCCCTTAGGAATATTATTATCCAACCATAGAAGTAGGTTGCGCTGCCTATGAGAGATGATGTGACAAATGCTAGAGGTTTGCAATAATTTATAAAATAGCTGGAGTTAGGCTTACACCGATCACCTCACCATGGACGTTTTCCATGTGGAGAATTGAATTGGTCACCAATTGCCGAAGATAAGAGGAAGGTTCAACTACTTAGTCATTGCTATAGACTATTTCGCCAAGTGGGTGGAATCTGAGCCTCTTGTTGACATGCCCTACGAGAAAGTCTTCCAATTTATATGGAAGAACACCATATGTCGATATGGTCTGCCATATTCTTTTATCACTGACCACAGTGATGAGTTTGACAACCAAGAATTTGAAGATCATTATATCCACTACAACATCCAAAAGTTGCATTCTGCTATTGGACCCCCTCAGTGCAACGGCCAAACTGAGGTGACCAATAAAACACTGCTCGACGGATTAAAGAAAGGTTGGATGATGCCAAAGGGAACTGGATCAATGAGTTTCAAAATGTACTTTGAACATATAGGACCACCCCGAGGATAGCTATCGGCAAAACCCCCTATATGTTAAAATTAGGGACAAAGGTTATGGTCCCCACAGAGGTTGGTTTGCCGAGTCATAGGGTACTTAATCTCAACTCCCCTAAGAGCGAACTCATGCAAAGACTGGACTTAGACTTAATTGAGGAAGTCAGAGAAAATACGACACTACGTGTAGTAACCTATCAGTAACCAACTGCTCGGTTCTACAGAAAGAGGGTTAATCCAAACAATCTTAAAGAGGGAGACTAATTTTTTTAAAAAGTACTCCAGAAAGTAAACAAATTAGAGGCTAACTGGAATGGTCCGTACCATATTCCTGTCATTGTCCGACTAGGTACTTATCATCTAGATACCTTGAAAGGAGAACAATTCAAGAACCCATGGAATGTCGAGCACTTGAGGAAATACTATCAGTAATCATTAGGAATGTAAACTTTTATTATTCATATAATTCAACTTTTTTCAGCTTCAATAAAGAACACCCAATTCATCACAAATTGATTTTATTTCTATGTTTTATTTTCATTTTTTGGGGAATGGGCGATGTACAATCTCAAATTCAAACAACAAAGAAAACAAAGAATACGTTAATGACTGACTTATAGCGCATTAGCCCCAAAACTTTTAGTCACAAATTCAAAAAACTTCGTATATGACTTCATCTTTGAGAAGTCACGAATGAGAAGTTCTAAACCTAAAACTTCATGTATGACTATTTAATGTCAAGAACAAGAAGATTTACCAGACCAAAATAAGGAAAAATCCTAAAACATTTGGTCCCTACTTGTAACTAATGTAAACACTTGGTCAGAATGACAAGATCCATTTGAATGACCATAAACACGGTAGTAGAACCTAATTTTACAACTTATGTTATTCCAAAATGGTAACCAGTAAGGCAGATTAGTTGGATAAATGTTGACCATCTAATCATAAGACTAAACTACTGGTAGGCCACAATCAAATAATGGAACAATTCAAGTTTCATTCAGGATAAAGTTTTCATTTGAACTTCTCATTATCCTTGTATTATTACAATACAATGCTTTTCAAAACAGTTTATTACAAGAAAATAATAAAACCTTCTTATTATGTGGGACGTTTCCCAAGCGATTTCTCCATCCTGCAGGAGGAACATCTAATGCTGAACGGAGAATAGTTGACCCTAATTCTTTAAGTCTAGCTTGTCTGCTAGAATTGGGTTAATCTACCAAGTTCAAAGGTCGGAAACGTACATCATCTCCATGAAGGATATAATCTCCCAGGTACTTTCCAAACATACTAATGGGGATCGCATAAATAGGAATCCATTTGATATCCATCTTGAATGGAGGAGTATATTGGTCCAAGCATCTTGGATCATGCCAATACCACAGAGTGTTCTCCTTCGACACCTTCATTAGTATGAGAGCATTGATCCATCCCAATTGTAACCCTCTCTCTAGGCTTGTTCCAATTATTCGCCCATGTGTGATAACGCTTCATCATAACGATTCAATCAAAGGGTGAATGGTTGCTTATGAAAATGATTAATGAAAGGGTCATCTATCTCATTCAATCTTTTAATGGTGGCAGATTAGTTCTTTATCAAATTGACTTGGTCAGCCAAAGTTTTTTTTGTTCTGTCTTCTTCACTGAGCGAAGGAGTGACAATGACTTGCCAGGATGACTGATCACCCTTTGACATTTTTAACCTCTCTATCTCCTCCATCAGTCGAGCATTCTCCTACTCCTGGAATGATGCGCCCTCCCTTTGATCGGCATCGTCAGGCTTCTTTAAACCCTCAAGTTTATCCCTTAGCACATTATTTTCCTGTCCCGATATACCAGCTACCGCCAGAGAACTTCTCACATTTGACTTTAGTACAAATTCCTTTTTAGAAAATGCCGAGGAGATATCTTGCAGTTTTTTTATCAAAACAATTCTCACTACTGATTAGGGAAAACCTCTTTTCATAGTTAACTGACAACTAGCTAGTGATTCTTTATGATCTCTCTGCATCTGAAGTATAATTTCATAATATGAAGCATTAATCACCATTGCTTGATTAAACAACATGTGCGAATAGAGATATGCTTCTTTAACTTTATCAGAGATACCTATATCGAGCAATTATTTTAGTTCCTCTTCATTAAGTTCTTCATGACCTGTCCCAAATAATTTAACACTCCTCCTATGAGTTCGCTCTCGGTAGCTGCCAAAAAAGCCTTCCTGGAGTCAAACTGAAAGGAATAAAATATTGCATACGTATAGAAAGTTTAAAAGAAAAGTTCATAATATATAATAGTGCTACTGGGAGAAAAAGGCAGTTTTATTATAACAATAAAGGAGAGTTATAAGCAAAAATTATTCAGATTATAAAAAAATCAAACATCAAGCAAAACCCGATAGAAAATACCTTAATTATCTACACCTTCTCATTATCCTTAGTGACTTCATCCTCAAGATGAGCAATGACTTTGGATATTTCTTAGGCCTCTGAAGATTCATCCATCCCTTCTTCATAATCCACCTCCTCTTTGATCATTGGAGTGCCACTGTTATGCTAGAGGAAGATCTTAGAGTCCAAAGAAGTGTCGACCTGGTTCAGAATATCATTCCATCCTTCTTTGACGGAGGATTTATTCAAATACTCCACTTGCACGACTGTAGCTGATAATTATTTATCCCATACCTGGGTGTAAGCCTCTCTCTTATCCTTCTTTTCCTTGGCTTTTAGCTTCTGAATCATGTTATTAGCATCATCGTCTATCTTCTTCGCATCCTGAGAAGCCTTCTCGGCCTACTCAGACTTCTTAATGGCATTACTAGAAACCTTCTCGACGTTGTTCTTACCGTCCATAAGATTTCTCGTAGAATCTTTCTATTTCTTCTTATCGCCCTCATGGGCTCTACGCAACATCCAAAGACTCCTTCAAGCCTTGTAAGGCACTCTCAACATCGATCGAGGACTCCCTCAATTGGTCATCCCTCCATAACAGTTGATTATAATAAATAAAAAATTATAAAGTTAGAAAACAAATTACTAAAGTAAGTAAATGAATAGCAAGGATGCATACAGATAAAAGGAAACAGTTAAAGAAGTGGTTACTAAAGCCAAATTATGATTGGCCCTCTCTAACAACCTAGCTCTAAAGAGGGCAGCAACAATAGTAGCTTCATCAGTAGGAAGGACTCCTGAACGGATCAACCCTCGATAAATGTCGGGGTTTACTTCCATAGAAGGGGCAATACCATGACCTTGGCTGGTTTGGTCCTTCCTTGAGAACTCCAGATGAGTAGTATGACCTTTCTTCAGCCTCTTGACCTAAGGATCCTGGGTTTTCAGTTTAGTATGCTCCACAACCATAAGGTGTTTGGAACCCCAACATTAGTTTTTATCATTTTGGCAGGAGGAGGTGACTTGGATCCAGTAAGATGGTTTAGGATCTTCCTCTTCACCATTTTTGGATATGAAGTTATGGTCGACACAAGGTTAATATCTAGAGACTCAAAGGAAGAAGATGTACATCCAGCATAAAAACCTCCTTACACTTAATGAGGGTATTCCAAGTCAGCAACAGAGGAGGACGAGGTTGACTCCTCTAAATCAATGGGGTTTGGAGGAATGTCTTCAATTGGCCGACCAACAAAAGTGGTGATGGAACTCTGGTAATCAAGCAGAACTGACATTGATCGAGGGTGACCTTCCCCAATTCTCTTCTGACTGGACCAAATAATTTTTAAGTCAATAAAATTGACTTCAGATGGGTGCGGGATACTTTTGTTTCTCTTCTCAGCCAAACACATGGATAAAAAGCACTGATTAGTTACAGGATGAACTGAAAAAATAAGCAGAGAAAAATATACAAGAATAAAAAATTTGCTGACTTATTCCCTATCGTTCCTAAGGGCAGCGAGGCCCATTGTATTCCTCTCCGTCAGGAAGAGGGATAAACAACCAATTCTTTACTATCAATCCATAATCCAAATAATCCTTATTGGAATCTGGCATATTTACTACCGGAGCCCTATTTGAGCATCATTTTCAAATAATAAATACTGTCGGTTATTGTCCCCTAACTATAGCAATATATACCAATTCTATTATTCCTATGTGGGTTTTAAATCGCGCATTAATATGATGGACTCCATTTACTACCCTCCATATATTGGTAGAACTCAAGGAATAAACGATTGGGTGGGAAAGTAACTCCACACTCTGCAATAAATGTAATAGGGAACCAATGACCCTCTTCTAATGAACACAAGTCATAAGGAAATGTGACCAACTCTGCTTTTACCCACTCAGGGATATTATATTTTATTCTAAAGATTTACAAAGATCTCTATTCTATGGTATACACCATCTTGACAAGTAAGAATGGAAGATACAGGGAAGAAAGAGTCCTTATAGTGGAAGCAGGACACAAAAGAAGTTATGTCACAAATGGCGAAGTAAAAGCTTAAGAATGAAGAGAAGAGTTTGAAAGTCAAGGTAAGAAGAAACTAAGAGGGAAATGATTCTTTATAGGATTCGTGATGTCCCATGGGCTACCAAATTTGAAATGATAATTGGTACCACCTCTTTAGGTTTTGACGGCATCTTAGTTCCCCATAAATCAAAATAACTAATGTACCCCTGGATGGTTCACTATTTTTCCCAGTATTTACAAAATTTCCACCGCCTTAATATGAGAGTCTGAGATTTACATGTCCATGAGGTCGAATAATGACCAAGCTTTTCTATATGACCGAGCAAATCCCGATAGATAATAATCAATCCTTTCACTCACTATATCACTCCAATCAGGAATGAAGTATTGGGGGCTTTTGTTATAGCCTAAAATAATAAGACCGCATGGATGAATAAAAAAGTGACACCTATCATCATGCTCAGTGGACCCATAAACAACAAATAAATGTGGTCGGCTTAATTATCTTTTTGGTCAGCTAGTTAATCGACGACACCCAAGAATGTGAACAGTCGATAATATGAACAGACACACGTGGGACTCTCAGCAGTCACCATGCACATGCACGTGAATAATATCCAGCTGGTTATTATCATGTAAAGATGTAAATACTAATGTATAAGGGTATTCCATCTCTTCAACTTCCAACCACTATAAACAAATCACGAACTCTCTCAGCTACAGGAAATTAAAAATACTTTATTAAAATCGTAGAGACCTCTTGAGAGGATTTTACCAAACCCTAAAATATAGTGGCATTGTATACGTGGATGTAGGTACCTCATTGGGCTGAACCACGTAAACCATGGTGTCCCTCTCTTTGTCTCTCGTCTCTCTCTAGCTTACTTCTTTATTACTTTATTTGTGGTTATAATTGTTGTTTTAATTAAGTTAAGACTAATCTTAATCAGCAAACCAAATTTAGATATCAACAATGGTGTTAAGTATTGAATGGAAAATTGGCCATGTGCATATTTTTGTATAAAAACACTCTCATGTGTCACGTAGAATATTATATCAAAACTTAGCTCCATTAGAGTTTAGGGAGAAAGTGATGTGTCTTTTAAAGTTTAGGGGGTATAATGTAAAAATGAAAGTTGAGGTCGCGAAGTGAAAATGGGGATAAAGTTGTAAGAGTCAAACATGTAATTAACACTAAAAACTATCATTAATATGAAAATTTTACGTTTTAAAAATGGTGATTTTAATTCATCCACAAATTAAGTAATTACGTTCCCTAAAATGTAATTGAAAATTTTCAAAATATAACATATTTTTTAAGTGTATCAAGGGATGGACTTACTAATTTTTTAAACTGTAAGTTTTAAATATATAAAATGAAATTATATTGTTTTAAATGTATTATCTGCACCTAGAATAATGCATTATTAAAACCAACATTATTTAAAAAAAAATTACATTTGAAAATGATTGCACGGTGAATTAAATTAAAATCACCCATATATAAAAACTAATCAATGGTTCTAACTATAAGTTGATCTTAACTCAACACATCTCAGCCCCTCTTTCTCCTTTCTCTCTCTAAAAAACCCAAAGATTCCTAACTTTCACCCTTCTTTCTCCCTCTCTTCGTCTGTGGGTGAGAGGGAGGGACCTCATTTCTTCTTATTTTTCTATATCTAACCCATATGGCCTTTGTTTTCTTCCTTCTTTGATTGTATTTTTTCAAGTTTTGCTGTAGATTTATTCTAGTTTTGTTTAAAGTTTATCCATAGTATTTTCCTTTTTTTCCTTGTCATCAAATCGGTTCGTTTAAAAACATGTTGTACCACCTCTGTGCATGTCCGAGGGCTTAGATCAGTGTTCCGTTGCTAGGTTGTTTCATATATGTTTTGGATTTTTAACCCTTCACCCTCATTTTCTTTTATGTTCTCACAAGCGAAAGATAGATCGGATAACATCCGTTTACAGTCGCCCGTCTGTGGTCCGCATCTGTTTTTTTTCTTTAGGTTCTTTCCTGGTCGATGTTATTCTTACAAATCTGTCGATCTTTTGTGCTATATGTATTTTTCTGGATTTAATGATGTAATTTTTTTGTTTATTTTGTTGTTAATCTTCTTATTGTTAAAAGATTTTTGTGTCGGTCTCTATTGTACTACCCTCGTCGCTTCCTGTTTATGATATGTTATGGACTTATATAGGAAAAAACACTAAGCTATTAAAGCTAGCACATTCTAAAAATTAGATTTTCTTAAATTCGGAATCGAACAATATCGTGTCCTTTTTTACCCGCACGCTAACTATTAAGTAATGAAATGACTACAAGATATATGAAGATGCTAACATGCTAGAATCTTCGACTAGCACATGTTCAAAATATCAAACATTTATGAAAAATGTTACTTTGACAAAGCATGTAATACCAACCATAATGGGTACTCTAAACCCATTTACCCATTATGAATCTCATAAATGACTCATAATGGACAGAAAAATCTAGGGATCCTTTAGGAGACCCAAACATTTATGGGTTGCTTATGGTATGCCCGAAATAGTTTAAATGCGAAACTTTTTTAGTTTTGACTCTAGCACGGGGATCCTTTTCACTGAAAGTGACACAATTACTCGCCTGGCACTCCAGATTTGGAAGTTTATCCCGTCTGATAATTAGACAACTAACATTATCGATCCTAGAAATATTTTGCTTCCTTCCATCATGAGCCTCTCATAAATTCATTCCCTTAAGTGGGCCCAAATAATGTCTATTTATGATATTTAGGCGTTACCCATGCGGCTAGCCTAAGTAGTGTTATTTTAAGGTACTAGAAAGTATTTTACTTAGAGATTTAATTTTACAGTTATTTATAACTAATTAATTATAACATGACATGTATCTTTATGGATACTCAAAAAATATGAAGCCAAAATAAAAATAAAAAAAAATATTGTATTTCTATGTATGTATATATATGTGCAATTTATATATATTAAACATATCAACAAACTTTTTTTTGGCATTTTCTTTGTTCTAAAAATTTCAGATTTCTAATTAAAAATTATGAACTGTATTTATAATTTTTTGTATTCATGCTAATTTTTTAAATTATGGGCCCCTTTCTTTTTTTTTTGAATTAAAATGCATTTCCATAATCATCTTAACTTAACCTCCTTTTTTACCAATCAATAAAACCAAGGAAAAAAATCATAATGGTAATTAGACTTTCCTGTAATAATATTCTGACCAAAATTTTCTTATATTCAAAGTGGGGAGGTAATTCTTTCCCGAAATTGTGATCTTAACTTTCAACAAACCCTAATGCTAAATTCTAAAACTAATATCACAATCACAGGCAATATTAACAGAAATTAAATAGTGAATTATCACACTATGCTATACTAGATCAAAATCCCCTATTAAATATAAAAAAATCTAGTTGTTAGTCAAATGGACTATAATTGTTAACATTTTGGTTTCATTC
Source organism: Sambucus nigra (assembly GCA_949130495.1). NCBI lineage: Eukaryota > Viridiplantae > Streptophyta > Magnoliopsida > Dipsacales > Adoxaceae > Sambucus > Sambucus nigra. The sequence goes on along the minus strand of OX422221.1, from coordinate 439,127,353 downwards.
TAAATGAATTAGCAAACGATGATAACATTTCACCCCTAGAATAGAAGTCAATTTCCCTTGACATCCCTCAAACCCCATTCATCTCTCATATTGACCTATATATAATTATATTTATATATTTTGAATCAATAAAGACTAACCCTAGCTTGTTATAATTTCAATAAATATTATTGATTTTTGGTGGGCCCCACTACTATAGGCTAAAATTATTTAATCACGCGGACCAGTAAGGCAGTGACACCTGTTAGCATTATCATGAAGCTGATCGAACTTGGTCGGCACAAGTACCTATTGGTCGGCTACCCAACCGACCACCTCTAAGAAGTTTAAGCATCATTCATATAAAAAGCCATACGTGGGATATTCAACAGTCATCATGCACATACCCGTAAATAGATACCCAACCGTATGTTGTTATGTGCATGTGTAAATGCTTGAATTTATTAAAGCATTCCACCTCTTTGCTTCCTACTCACTATAAATACGCAACCGAGCTGAGGAAAATGGATTTGACATCAAAGTTACACCTTATAATTGTATCTCAAAGATTAATAGAAACCCTAACCAACTTTACCCGTGGATGTTGTATTTGAATCATGTAAAAATTATCTATTGTTTCTTTACTTTATTTATCCGTGATTATAAGTTTGGTGATTATCATATAAAATCAATATCCAAACTTAGACATCAACGGATTGGCGTCGTATGTGGAAAGTGACAGGTGGTCGTCATTTTTTATTAATTTCTTTCAAAGACTCGTCCTTGGGTCCTTCCAAAAGATGGATGAAATCCCAAAAAGAAGCCTTGCGAGGGGCCACACCTTTACACCTTCTGCTCCACCCGACGGAGGGGATTTATAGCGAATTTTACTCAACCTTGCCAAAGGGCAAGAGGTGATGCAAGAAATAATGAGTCAGGTGACTCAAACACTTCAATCAAGATCTTATGCTACTCTATCCTCTCAGAGGGAAATGGCACCTGTGGGCTTATGCCAAGTGCGATTTATATAAGCAGTATAGAAACGAACAACAAAAAGGAATACTCATACGCTATAACCACATGCATGCGAAAATATGTATATATCTACATACGTATACCTTTATTATATACACATGCCAATGCATTAATCAATTTATTTATAAAAATATTACTTGCCCAATTGATCTTAATCTTATTTAAGGTTTTCTTTAATCATACTTAGCATTTTCACGGTGTTTAACATTACCGGTTCAACACTTGAAACCATTACACTTGATTTGATTCAAACCCATTCCTTTACCGAAACTTAACCCCCTTCATTTATTTCATTACACTTTAGTATTTTCATTGAAAATTACCATTTTAACACACGCATTCCCCATGTTAGAAAATACTTATTTAATCATTGAAAATCCTTTTTACAACACATTCTTGTGTTAAATATGGGTTTAACCATTTACGTTGTATAACCACCCATTTATTTACTTTTTTAAACCATTTTCTCATTCCTTTATGGACATTAATAGATTTAGACATTTACTTATCCATTTTATCCTTACTGGCATATTTATTACATTCATTCAAGTTAGGCTGCATTAACACGTTTTACCACACAACCCCTTTCTTGATATGTTTCATATTTCCTTTATCTTTCCTCAAAATCTTCCAATACTGCATACTTGCACGGGCTCCACACCAACGGTTATGCACACCATATGCCAGTGATTTAGGGATTTTCACCCAAATCTCGGTGTTATCCGATGTAAGGATATTATTTCATTATTCGGCTTACATGTGAGTATGTCGTATACCGCTACAACCATCGAAGACTTATTAAAGTTCAATCATGTGTCAAGACAAATCCGAATATAAAAGTTCTTCAATATTTAAGCCTCCGCGAGATTAATTTTGGTAAAGTTGTGCTTTTATACCTTAACATTTCACTTAAGGTGTCGGCATATTTTTTTACAAAAAATATTTGTAAGTGTTGAGGATATTTTTTCCAAAATAAAAAATAAAGTTTTATTTAGTCGTTCGAGCGACCAACATTGTTGTTCAAGCGACAGAGAGATGTCACGCGGAGTGTCGTTCAAGCGACACTGTCCTTTCATTCGAGCAACGTCCAAATTCGTTCGAGAGACACGCCACCTTAATGTTTTTATATATAGTGTGTTAAACAACTTCGTTTTTCTTTAGAATACATGTGAATTTTATTCTACGAAACTGCTTTGACAAAAATGTTTGTCTTCTCACTTTTGAGAGTTTTATCTTTGTTTTCAATTCACAAATCATGCCAATGTTTATGTGAATTATTTTGGAACCCAAGAACACAATTTTGTGAAGTTTCTTTTGTAGAGAAGATCTATACTATTGATCTAGGTTCCACTTAAGGGAGGTTCGTGGCTAACGTGACTACGTGTCAATGGGAGTACTCGTGGGTGTTCCTGGGATGACTGGACAACAGTTCTTATAGAGTTGGTGTGGAATTCCATTACTGATTTAGGTTGCGGCCCATAAGAGTTTGTTGCAATAAATTCTTTGCAGATTTCAATTGTAATCATTATGAGTATTATTTGTTAAATAAAAGGTTTTACACGAAAGGTTTTTTTTCTTGCAATATGCCAATTAGCAATTTTATGATAGTTTGATTTATTTGAACACCTAAATGCATGTTTTTAGGGATGAATTAATTTGGTTAAAAATTGGCACCAATTAAATAAGTCTAAATTGAAAATTTGTGAATTTGATTTAATCAAGTATTGCACATACGTTTCACAAATTGGTATCAGAGCCTGTTGCGCTAAGTTATTGTGTTTGATTCGTTTTATGCAAAATTGTGTGATATTGATTTTTTAAAATTTGTTTAGTGAAAAATCGCAATTTTTTCGATGGAGCACTTTTGTAATAGGATGCCCTCTTTGTAAAAGTGGTAATTGCTTAAATAAGCTTTGTTACCAATTTGTAGAATCGCTACAGCAGAAATATTGCGACTTCTCAAATAAAATCCAATTTTAATTATTCCCAAATTTTAGTTAAATCCTAAAACATGCATCCAGATGCTTTATCCAATAAAATAAAGCATGCATAAAATATATAATTTCAGGAAAAATCTCCGAAGGGGCAAAACCTTTTTATTTTCATTATAATTTGTAAAGAACGATTTACACGGATTACAATGAAAACAAGAGTGACATACGAAATACCCTTAGGTGTCGGTTATGATGTCATCAATTGGAATCTCCCCTCAAGTAATGGAAAAGATACGGCTTCTCCATAAGAGTAAATTTATAGAGACTCGCTACACAATGGCACGTAACTCTTCGGTTGTAGAGTTCTCCCCACAAAGGTAAATTTCAACAAAGTTAAATCTAGGGTTCCAAAACAATTCACTAAAGATTGGGATGTTTTGTGAATTGAAAACATAAGGTTTAAAACCTAAAAGAAGAAGACAAAAATAGTTTCTGCAGTAGCAGTTTCGTCTATTGAAAATATGCAGGTTTTCTTATGAAAAACAGAGTTGGAGACTCCTATTTATAAAAAAAACTTTAGGCGGTGCGTCGCTCGAACGAGATAGCTAAGTCGTTCGAACGAAAAGGCATTTTCGTTTGAACAACAACTTCTGACAACTTCTCACGAGATAGCTATGTCGTTTGAATGACATAAGAAGGTTGTTTGATCTACCTATCAAATGAGATTTCACGCATACTTGTAGATAATTTCAATACGAACGCGTAACCGCCAGTTTCGTATTTTTTTTTTATTTTTTCTGAATTAGTTGTGATTTTTCTATGGAAAGGTGTCCGAGAACAAAAACTCTTAGAAAAATATTTGATAAAAGTATCCTAACACTTTAAGTCAAATACTAAGGAATTAAAACTCAACCTTACCAAAATTAAGCTTGCGGAGGCTTGAATGTTGAATATTTTGATATTCGGATCCGTCTTCGATACTTGAATTTTCTTGAATGCTCTTCGATGGTGTAGCGGTATATGACATACTAAATTGATAACGGACTTATAAAATAATGTCCTTATAAATCTCCCCCTATGTGTTTGCCAGTACAAAATAAAAACTATGAATTATCAAATCAAAGTGCCTATACAAATCTAATATCCCCCATGAACCCAAAAATGGAGAATATTAAAATTTGCAAGTCTTTAAATTTTCTTCAAAAATCTTCAAGTTCAAATCTTCAAACCTTTAAGCTTTTCGCATCAAGGTGTGCAACATATGATCATCACTTTTGTACCTACACACATGAGATAAAGCAAATACCTTCGTGACGTATTGAGTTTGAAATGATATAAGAATAAATCAATCAATATAATCAAATCTCCCCCATAATTCAAATTCCATCGTAAAATCATAATTCGCTCTCCCCCTTTTTATTATGTCCCCAAATAAACATATAAGAAGAAACAAACTAAACATGGAGTGTCACGACAAAAATGCATAACAAATATGAATCAATCAACGTGCATGCAAAGGAGTATCTAAAAAACATTCACAAACTATTTTTTATTTTTCGTACAAAAATAAGATACAAAAAATCACACCATGGATTTAATCTCAAATATCCAAGTCATGGAAACGGCATGAATGGGTGTGAACACATTCGATGGGTAAATCAACTCAATCAATCATATGTGCATGATGCATACGTGTACTCCTAACGAATGAACATCAAAACCTCATTAGGTGTAAAAATTGTTAAATTTAGATGACATCATCTTCTCCAAATTAACAAGTCAAAGTCAAAGTGATTTCCACACCAATAACGTCCAAAACTATTTAGTGCCGTTTCGAGAACTTTTCAAAAGACGTGCAAACCCATTGAATTATTTCCATCCAAAACTCCCTCATATGTAATAATGAAATTTTATTTTTCTAATGAGGTTCTAAATTCTCAACTTCGAGAAAACCTATTGGCCCAAAATTTTAGCATATTTCTTTTTTTTAATGCCTTAATTTTTTGTGCGGGCTCTTTTCAAACGGTGGCCTTCACGACATTGTTATTATTCACTCGTAGCCCTTTCCCATGTTCACTCATCATTTTTTATCTTACATAAATTCCTCATGGGCAATGGATATTACATGCACTACTTTTATTACTCTCGTATTATTGCACTTGGTTCGTTTTAAGGACATTATTGAGATGAAAACACCCAACCAACATTTGATACGACAAGCACAATAATCAAACATATTCGTGCATGTGTGCAATAAAGTAAATCATGAGTCAAACATGTAGGAAATATTACTTAATTACATCTTACTGGCTCCAAACATTATAAAGCACAAAGATGACATGATGTATTATCTCAAAACACTATCAAATAGTCACATGGACAAATGGAATGAAATTGTGACTCGTTCATCCTAAGTGTCAATCCATAAATGGTGTAAACAAAATACAAAAATCTTTTTGGATTTTCAAAAATTTAATCAAAATAAAATATTTTTGTATTTTTCAAAATTTTCAAACAGAAAAATATAACTACAAAATGATACAACCAGCAATAGGCATATAATAGCGATATGAGCAACATCATATGATAGCAAACAGTAATCACACAAGAGAATCCACAATGAAAGTAGATGTGATAAACGAGCAATGCAGTGTTATCAATTAAGCACGGATACCAAGAATAACTGCATATAAATTGACCAGAAGCAACCCATTAGTACCAAAAACCTAAGCATATGAACACCGGGTACTGAAATCAGAAGGGAAGCAAAAACAAAATTTCTAGACAGGTCGCTCAAATGACTTAGCTCTATCGCTCAAACGGTAAGGGCATGTCGCGAGATGCGACTTCGCGCGAGACAGAGTTGTCTCTCAAACGCCCTATAGATATCTCTCGAACGAGAAAACCCAAACATCCTAGAATGCCCAGAAAAATATACAGTTTTTCCCAGTGAAAAAATTTCGTGAAAATAGTAACGGTAAGGGGAAAATAGATCTAAAACAGTGCTAAAACAATAGCGAAACACACAAATGCAACAAATAAACCAATGTGCACTATATCAAAGTGAGTCATAACACTAAAAATAATATAACATGATGCATAGTTAGTGTATGATAAACATCCAACACAATCAACCAAAATATTTACCATGAGGTGAATCACATGCAAGCAAACGAGTGTCGTGAACAAAAAGACCATATGCCTATAAATCCAATTTTCTAACCCAAATAGATTTGTAACGACACGTGGGGGTTTGGGGAATCGAATTTATTCTTTTATTAACCTTACTAGTTCCATTTAAAAGCTTGTAACAAAAGCGCCTAAGATGACCTTGCCTACCGCAATGTGTGCAAGTGTAAATCGGGCGGTCTGTGTTACCTAAAGGTGGCCCTCTCCTAAAATTTCTCAATTTCTCTCTCGAAATTTGCCCAAGTGGCTCTCTCCTAATGATCCTAGGAGGTTCTCTCACGATGTACCTAGGGGAATATTTCCTAACAAACTTAGGTGCCTCTTAACAATCCTAGGAGGCTCTCTCACACGTGTGGGAATGGGTTTCAAGACCAATCCCACCACTATCCTTTTTTATCTCAACGGTGCCTAAAATCTTAGCAAGTTTTTCAGACCTAGACGCTAAATCAAATTTCACTTACTTGAATCTTTCAATTTCACCTCAAGTTCACCTATCCTAGATTCAAGCAAACGCCTAAAGTCTTCAAACTCTATAAGTTCCTTTTTCATAACTTCCATCACACCTCAAAGACTATCTATCTCACCCTCAACATATCCTAATTTCTTTTTAAGCATCTCCTCACATGCCCTAAGATCCTTAATCAACACGTCAGTATTATCATTATCTAAAGCACGTTTCTTCAATTCAGCTTCAAGTTTCAAGTTTCCCTTTTTTGTCTTTAAAGATTCAAAATACAAATTACTGTACGCAACTTGCAACTCACTCAATTCTTCTTATTCCTCATGACTCTTTTCACCCTCACTCTCATCACTAATCACACGAATGGGAAGCTCTCTCCTAGAAGCATAAAAGACTTCTTCTTTCGAATCACTATCACTAAGGGTAGAAACATGAGAAATCAATTTATTCAATTTCTTCTTTAAATTTGTGGTACACTCATCTAGCGTGTGACCAAAACCTTCACAACAAGGACACCTCTTAGAGTCGTTTTCAATAGAAGATTGAAAACAAGAGTTCGTGGGAATTTTCCAATTAACCTTTTCAAAAAGTTGACATCGAAAATCATCAAAACCACCAAAATCCATTTTTGTGAAAAATCAAGATCAAAACACAATAACTTAGTGCAACAGGCTCGTATACCAATTTGTTAAAGTGGTGATCGCTTAAATAAGCTCTGATACCAATTTGTAGAATCGCTACAGCAGAAATATTGCGACTTCTCAAATAAAATCCAATTTTCATTATTCCCAAAATTTAGTTAAACCCTAAAGCATGCGTCTAGATGATTTATCCAATAAAATAAATCATGTAGGATAAAACAAACAATTTCAGGAAAAATCCCTGAAGGGAAAAACCCTTTTTAGTTTCATTATAATTTGTAAAGAACGGTTTACACAGATTACAATGAAAATAAGAGTGACATACGAAATACCCTCAGGTGTCGGTTCTGATGTCGTCGGTTGGAATCTCCCGCAAGAACTCCAGATGGGAAGCAATGAAAAAGAGACGGCTTCTACATAAGAGTAACTTTATAGAGGCTGCCTACACAATATCACGCAGCTCTTCGATTGTAGAGTTCTCCCCACAAAGGTATATTTCAACAAAGTTGAATCTAGGGTTCCAAAATAATTCACTAAAGATTGGGATGTTTTGTGAATTGAAAACAAAAGGTTTAAAACTTAAAAGAAGAAGACAAAAATCATTTCTACAATAGCAGTTTTGTCTACTGAAAATATGCAGGTCTTCTTATGAAAACTGGAGTTGGAGACTCCTATTATAAAAAAACTTAAGGCGGCGCGTCGCTCGAATGAGATAGCTCAGTCGTTCGAACGAAAAGGCATTGTCGTTTGAACGATAACTTCTGATAACTTCTAGCGAAATAACTATGTCGTTTAAACGACATAAGCAGGTCATTCGAACTACCTATCAAACAAGATTTTATGTGTACTTGTAGATAATTTCGATACGAACGAGTAGCCTCCAGTTTCTAATTTTTTATGAATTTGTTATGATTTTTCTACGGAAAGGTGTTCGAGAATAAAATCTTTTAGAAAAATATTTCATAAAAATATCCCAACACTTTAAGTGAAATGCTAAGGAACTAAAACTCAACCTTACCCAAAATTAACCTTATGGAGGCTTGAATGTTGAAGATTTTAATATTCGGATCCGTCTTTGATACTTGAATTTTCTTGAATTCTCTTCGATAGTGTAGCGGTATACGACATAGTAAATTGATAACGGACTTACAAAATAATGTCCTTACACCCTTTAATGACATGAGTCAAAATTTGTTTCTTTGTGCCATGACTTTAGTGCCTTAAAATTGACCAAAGAGGAGAGCGATGATCCAATCCTATCTTTAGAAAAATAATTGTAGGACTTTAAAACTATAGGATTTATGTTTGTGACAAAGAGGATACAAATATTTTAATCAATGAGTGTGTGCCATGTGAAGAGACTCTAAGGGATAAGTGTGCGTATTTTAAGGGAGAACGTGATAACCTTCTAAAAATAATTGAAAATTTGGAGAATGAGTCCATAAAATTGGAAGAGTCTAATTCTTTGCTTGAGTCAAAAAGTTTGGAGATGAAAAATGATACGACAAACTCGAGTAGTATTGGTAGCAGTGGTAGTAGTTCGTCGTGTTCTCATGTTTCGAGTGTTATAGAAAAAATCATTATTTATTTTAGAGGGTTAATAAAGCCCAAGAACATTATAAAAGGTCAATCAATATGTGTCGTTCTACCTATTTACACATGTTCACTTTGTCGTAGGAAAGGTCACCTTAGGCATTTTTATTTCGATCTTTGAAAAGGTCCTAAGAAGTTAAAATCTAGTGTTCCCTTGATTCTCAAAACCCTTATGCGTCGTTGCACACCTATTTGGGGTTAAAAAATCACTTTAAGAGCACTAGATATTAGACTAGTTGATTCTTGCTTACTTGCACATGATTGTTATATTGCTATATCATATATATGATTGTATTCCCATGTTTGTCATACGCTAGTTGTGTTTCATGATATATTCTTGCTAGTGCTATGACTTGTGTACTTTTTGTATTAAGATTTTTTTTTAGATAATAATTTAAAAAGCCAAAAATATTTTATTCTTGGAAAAAGACAAAAAGATTTTTGTATTGTGTTTTACACCGTTTGTGGATGGACATTTAGGATGACCGAGTCACAATTTCCATATCCATGTGGCTATTTGATAGTGTTTTGATATGCGTCATCATTTCATCTTTGTGCTTTACAATGTTTGGAGTCCTTGAGATGTAATTTGTTGTTAGTACCTACATATTTGACTAATGAGTTCCTTTAATGCACACTTGCGTGGATTTATTTGACTATTGCTCTTGTCTATCACATGTTGGTCGATATGTAATGCGATAAAACTGACAATAAAAGTAGTGCATGTAAGAACCGTTGTTTGTGAGTTTGTCTGATGTTTATGAAAAATGGGGAAGGGTTTCAAAAGGTACTCATTTATCCTCTGCGATTAAGCCACTGTTCAAATCGGACCTAGAATGTAAAATTTTGGCAAAAATAGAAGCCAAGGTCCAAAGAGGTTGAAAAGAACCCGAAAAAATTTGAAGGCAATAAAAAGAAAAATATGCCATAAAGTGGGCCAATTTAGTTTAGTTTCCTTACCTCAAAAGAAAAATAAAAGGCATTATTATTTATGAGGGAGTCTGGATGGAATATAAAACGGGTTTGCACGTCCTGATAAAGTCATGAAAAAGCGTTAAATAGTTTAAGACATTATTGGTGTGAAAATCATGTCTGAATTCGATTTGTCGATTAGATTAAGACGATGTCATCTAAATTCACTTTTTCGACACCTAAGGAGGATTTTGATATTCATTCTTTAGGAGTACACGTTCGTCGTGCACATATGTTATGCGTGATTTCATCGATTTTCCTATTGAATATGTTCACACCCATTCATTCCGTTTCCATGATTTGGTTATCTTAGTGTAAATTCATGGTGTGTAATTTTTGTTGTAACGTTTTATTTGAAAAAAATGAAAAATCAAAAATAGTTTGTTAATGAATTTGAGGATTCCTTTGCATGAGCGTAGTTTGATCCATGTCTTCTATGCATATTTGTCGTGACACTCCATGTTTCTTTTGTTTATTAGTTTCCTTTAATGAATTATAATGGAGTTTGCATTATAGGAGAAATTTTATTATTGATGGATTTATTCTTACATCATTTCAAACTCGATGCGTCATGAAGGTATTTTCTTTGCCTCATGTGTGTAGGTACAAATATTGAAGATCATATGTTGCAAAGCCTGATGAGAAAAACTTAAAGATTTGAAGATTTTTGAAAAAAATTTAGACTTAGATGTTTAGTACCTTTTCAGTTTTGGGTTCATGGGAGGGTATTAGAGTTGTATAGGCATTTTAATTGATAATTCAGATGTTTTTAGTTTGTACCGACACAGACATGGGGGAGATTTGTGAGGACATTATTTCATTGTTCGACTTACATACGAGTATGTTGTATACCACTACAACCATCGAAGACTTATTCAAGTTAAATCATGTGTCAAGACAGATCCAAATATCAAAGTTCTTCAATATTCAAGCCTCCGTGAGATTAATTTGGGTAAAGTTGTGTCTTTATACCTTAACATTTCACTTAAGGTGTTGGGATATTTTATTACAAAATATTTTTCTAAGTGTTAAGGCAAATTTTTGAAATAAAAAATAAAACTTTATTTGGTTGTTCGAGTGACCAGCACTGTCGTTCAAGCGACAATGTCCTTTCATTCGAGCGACATCCAAACTCATTCGATTGACATGTCGCTTTACCGTTTTATAATTAACGCGTTAAACAATTTTATTTTTCTCTAGAAGATCTGTGAAATTTATTCTATGAAAATTTCTTTGGCAAAAACGTTTGTCTTCTCACTTTTGAGAGTTTTAGATTTGTTTTCAATTCACAAACCAGCCTAATATTTATGTGAATTGTTTTGGAACCCAAGAACACAATTTTGTGAAGTTTCTCTTGTAGAGAAGATCTCTACTATTGATCTAGGTGACACTTGAGGGAGGTGCTGGGCTTACGTGACTGCGTATCAAAGGGAGTGCTCGTGGGTGTTATTGGATTGCATTTCTTATGGAGTTGGTACATAATTCCATTGTTGATTTAGGTTGCGGCTTATGAGAGTATGTTGCGGTAAATTCTTTGCAGATTTCACTTGTAATCATTGTGAGTATTATTTGTGAAATAAAAGTTTTTATCCGAAAGGATATTTTTTCCTAAAATCTACGAATTTAGCAATTTTGTGATGGTTTGAGTTATTTGAACACTTGGATGCATGTTTTTAGGGCTAAATTAATTTAGTTAAAAATTGACACCAACTAAATAAGTTTAAATTGAAAATTAAAAAAATTGATTTAATCAAGTATCGCACATACGTTTCACATCTGAGTTCCTTTAATGTGTTTTAATAATTTACAAATGTATACATTATTCCACTTATCCTTTTTACCCGGCCGAAGCCAAAATCTGAGTATTTATCGCCCCATTTGTGTTACACTATGAAAATTTGCCATTTAATGTCCTTTACACTTTAGTCTTGATTTGTAACACCCCATATTTTTTAGGATATAAAATTTAATTAATTTGGTGATGTATGATTTAATTAAATTAGTGAATTAAGAATTATTTAATTCGAATTTTATTTTTAAATTAAATGTGTCGTAATTTGTGGTTGAGATGGGAGACTTTAGTAAAGTAATTAGAATGACAATTCTTAGTGCACGGTTGATTCTAGATAGGGTGGAATAGTAAAAAAAGAGTACCCGGGGGCAGTATATGGGTCTCCAGGCATTTTTAGGTATAATCGGTCCCACACGGGCTGTTTGGGCCATTTTAATTTAGCCTACAAGTCAAATTTTGGGATTTGAATTATAAAATCTAGACTTAAGAGTTCAGGGTAGATACAACTCTAAAAGGAAGATATCATACAACCCAAATTAGAGAAGTTGTGGAAAACAAAACTCAAAGAAAAAATACTAGGCTTGTATAGAAGAAAAAGGGGAGAAAGTGTGAAAGCTTTTGGGAGCCAAAAATAAGAAGAAATTGGAATATTCTTCGTCAAATATTTGTCTACAACAAAGGAATCAGACTCTAAAAATTAATCCAAGTAAGTGGTTAAACTTTCTTTCAATCTACATTGCAGTATTTCAATTCATTTCACAGTGGGTGTGATTGAAAATTCGTCTTGGGAGGGTGACACATGTGAAATTGTGGTTTTGGGGATTTAAGAATTAAAGGTGAAATTGATGTTTGATTAATGTGAGAATACTACCATATGATGTTTGAATATGATTTAAAATCAAACCCCAGTAGGAATTGTTGTTGAATTTGGATTACTGAATCGAATTGAATTTGTGATTTAAGAAATTTTGAGAAAAACCCAATTCATGAAACCTAAATTTTTTAATAAGAATCAGTGATGATTGATGATATATATTTTTGTTAGAACCAGTTTACAGATGTAATAAACGTGGGATATTAATTGGGTTGATTTTTGGGTTGAATCCATGGAGGTTTGGAGGTTAAAAATGGAGAGAAACGTGTTAGAGAAGAAGATGGTTCGTTGTACGGTGAACTGATAGAATTTTGAGGCAAAACAGGTTCGATTTATCTATTTGTCAAAATGAAATTTGTAGATCTTTTCGTTACGATCGTGTGGGTGCGGACTTCATATTTTTCTGATTTTTTTAATTAGTTATGATTTTTCTATAGAAGGGTGTCCGAGATCGAAATCTTTAGTCAGAAATCAAATTCGGGTATGGATGCCCGAGATTATTTTACCTAGGTATTATAGGTTGATGTATCTGAGCCTAGAAAGGTGAAAAAAAGAGGAGGGACCTAAATAATAAATTGAGTGAAATAAATTCATAAAGGTACCAAGTGGAAGTCCGAAAATTATGGTTGAGTGACACCACTGGGATAATATTAATTGAGCGGAAAGTAATTTAATTCATGGTCGTGGATTAGACTCGGATATTTATAGGCCGTGTGTTATAAGAGTTGGGCATGGGATAGCCGTGTTAATTTATTATATAGTTATATAATAAATTATTGGATATTAAAAATAATGAGAAGTGTTAAACTATCTAGTGGAATTTTGTGTAACAAATACTAAGAGATCGAGATTTGAACCTAATGAGTGAGTCGGGTTATTATAATTGGGTCACACAACTTGAATGATTAAATAATTAATGTGTGAATAACTAAATTACAAGTTGGGATATAGACTTGGGTATTTTGGGCTAGTGCTACGGGTGTTATACACGGGTTAGTCAAACTTTATTTAATATATATATATATATATATATATATATATATATATATATATATATATATATATATATATACTTTCTAGATATCCGTATGAATGATATTTATAGGAATACATACCCCTCTAGTGTTATATGTTGTGCGGTGTGGGTGAATACCCTGGCTTGAGGAGCAGAGAGAGTATAATCCCAAGTCATATTCATCCAGTATTTATATGTTGTCATTCTTTCAGAGGTGAGGCGCTTTGAGTACGATTTGTCCTCACACTCAGTGGAAACTATGGCCACCTTCGCTACGTTTATTTTTGTTTCACTAATTCGGGGAGCTAACTGTATCAGGTGTTCAGGTAGATGAGTATAACTTGGGTGATAACATTTTAGAAAAAGCATCCGTTGAGTTATTACTAGGAAATCGATGGTTATTATACTCGACATGTGTGTGAATGTTGTATTATACTAGTACGTATATAATATGAGTAGATAATTATATACAGGATTAATATATAAGTGTGAATGTATTTCTTATATAACTAGTGTAAAAATTATATGATTTAAAAGGGGGATTATTATATAACTAGTGTGAAGGTTATACGATTAAAAAAATGTTCTTACATAACTCGTGTTAGCGTTATATAATTTAATATAGTTGAACCGATTAATAAGTTAATGAGAAGATAACTTAATAATCAAAGTAAAAATACTCGGGTTAGAGTAGCGCACTAGGAAGAGGTGTGATACGGCTAGTTAGGTGGGGTAGCTTAACTAGGAAGGTTAGAAGGCAAGCGTTAGGTGTGCACATTAGAGGAGGGGTGAGCTATACCTGAAGAGAGTGTGACACTAGCTTAAATATGAAGAATGTGCATGCATATTAAATTATTAAAATTTAAATGCTGTTAAATATTTTCAAAATGCTTTACTTGGGCTCTGACTCGTGTCAAAATATTTTAGGTGTCCATCCACAGGGACCCCGAGTTTGAGGATTCTATCCAAGGATGTGCTGCTGCAACTCATGTGGAAGTTGCAGGACTTTGTTATACACGCTTCATTCACTTATTCCTAGTGTAAGGACTTTACTTTAGTACTCATTTCGGCTTGTCGCCCTCAGATTTAATATTCGATTATTTATTCGACTTTATGTATCCAGGTTATTGTTTCAGTTTCTGTTGTATTTTATTGTTGAACCGATAGTTGATTCAGTCATCTTATGCATATTATTCAATTGTCTTGGATTCGGTTATTAGTTTGTGTTGATGGTTTAAATTATTATTATTTACGTATGTTGATTATTAATGAAAGATAAAATTTGGCACTAGTCTAATTAAACTACCACTACACCAAAAACAAAAATCTGGCACGGTTGAAAACTATGCCAGATCAAATCAGGCATGGTTTTGAACTGTGCCAGAATCAGGTGTTCCAAAATGGCCATTTTTTTCTGGCACAGTTTAAAAGTGTGCTAGATTTGGCCAAACAGGAACACTTGTAGCACACTTTAAAACAATGCCATAATTTAATATTTCTGAAACACTTTTGGCGCACTTTTGAACTGTGCCAGATTGAGTACATTTTGATAAACTTTTGGAACAGTTCAAAATCGTGCCAAAATTTGATACACTTTCAAATTTTTGGATCAAAGAAAAAAAATTAATTATTTAAAAATAAAAAAATTCACAAATTGCGAATCTCGCACGTTGTTGATAAACTAATGTACATACAAACTTCAAAATATTACAAGTCTCACAAACCAAAAAAAAATGGACAAAGTTTTCTCTATTTTCTGGACATTCTAAAAACTGTGTCATATAAATCACGCACGACCATAAAATATAACAATAAAATTACAAAAGCCCGCGCAACCATAAAAGTTAACAATAAAACTACAAAAGCCCGCACGACCATAACACAAAACATAGAATCCGAAATATTAATGACATTAAATAAAAAAAAAACTTATTGTAAACCATTGACTTCTCCGTCTATTCCACGTGAATCAAAGCTAATGATACAAAATTTTCCTGTAAAAAAAATAGCATACAAAAAAGAGATGATATTAGTAACCAAGTAATTTATTAAAAAAAAATGCTTACTCGAGCTAAAAAATTGCATATACGAGTTACAATTATTATTATATTGTCAAATCAAAAATCTTACACGAGTTGTGACTACATGGTCAGCTCCTATGAGTTACATTATTCTTATGCGAGATGTAGTGCCTGTTACGAGGCCGTTTGGCGGTTGGTTTGGGTTTTCACCATTCAACAACTTGTTTCTAAGCCTAATCTATATATTTTAAAATTATCGTCATATTCTTAAATCAAGAGGCTCATTACTATGCAATCATTTCTTACGAGTTACATTGATCCCGTACGAGGTGATAGTGCCTCTTACGGGGACATTTGGGGGATGGCCTGCATTTTCACCCTTCAACGGCTTAATTGTAAGCCTAATCTATATATTTTAAAATTATCATCATATTCTCAAACTGAGAGGCCCGTGACTACGTGGTCAGTTCCTACGAGTTACATTGGTCCCGTTCGAGGTGTTAGTGCCTCTTACAGGGCCGTTTGGCGACTTGTTTAGGTTTTCACCCTTCAACGGCTTATTTCTAAGCCTAATCTATATATTTTCAAATTATCATCATATTCTCAAACCGGGATGTCCGTTACTAGGCGGTCAGTTCATATAAGTTACGTTGGTCCCGTGCGTGGTGTTAATGCCTCTAATAGGGCTGTTTGCTGGCTGGTTTGGGTTTTCACCCTTCAACGACATGATTCTAAGCCTAATCTATATGTTTTCAAATTATCGTCATATTCTCAAACCGAGAGGCCCGTGACTATGTAATCAGTTCCTATGAGTTACATTAGTCCCGTGCAAGGTGGTGGTGCCTCTTACGGGGCCGTTTGGTGAGTGGTTTGGGTTTTCACCCTTCAACGGCTTGTTTCTAAGGCTAATCTATATATTTTCAAATTATCATCATATTTCAAACCGAGAGGCCCGTGACTACGCAGTCAGTTACTACGAGTTACGTTGGTCACGTGCGATGTGTTAGTTCTTCTTACAGGGTTGTTTAGCGGTTGGTTTGGGTTTTCACCCTTCAATGACATGATTCTAAGCCTAATCTATATGTTTTTAAATTATCATCATATTCTCAAACCAAGAGGTCCATGACTACGCGATCAGTTCCTACGAGTTACATTGGTCCCGTGCGAGTTGTTGCTGCCTCTTACAGGGCAATTTGGAGGCTAGTTTGGATTTTCACTCTTCAACGGCTTGTTTCAAATACGAATCTATTTATTTTCAAATTATCATCATATTCTCGAACTAAGAGGACCATGACTGCGTGGTCAGTTCCTACGAGTTACATTAGTCCCGTGCGAGGTTTTAGTGCCTCTTATGGGGCAGTTTGGGGGATGGTTTGGGTTTTCACGCTTTAACGGCTTGTTTCCAAGCCTAATCTATATATTTTCAAATTATCATCATATTCTCAAATCAAGGGGCCCGTTACTATGCTGTCAGTTCGTACGAGTTACATTGGTCTCATACGAGGTGATAGTGCCTCTTACGGGGACGCTTGGCGACTGGTCTGCATTTTCACCCTTTAACGACTTGATTTTAAGACTAATCTATATATTTTCAAAATATCATCATATTCTGAAACCGAGAGGTCTGTGACTATGCGGTTAGTTCTCATGAGTTCCATGAGTCCCGTGCGAGGTGTTAGTGCCTCTTACGGGGACATTTGGAGACTAGTTTGGGTTTTCACCCTTCAATGGCTTGTTTCTAAGCCTAATCTATATATTTTTAAATTATCTTCATATTCTCAAACCAGTAGGCCAATGTCTACGCGGTCAATTCCCATAAGTTACATTAGTCCCGTGCGAGGTGTTCGTGCCTCTTATGGGGCTAGTGTAGGTTCGCGTCAATTCCTATTAGAATTTTCATTTGTCTAAAAGGAAATGATTATTCTATTAAACATGCATGTTTTCTAATATTTCTAGGTCCTTTAGTCAGACAACTATAACAATAAGAGGAATCGATCGAACCTGAACATAAAGAAATTTACAAATCTGTGGAATCGGTTTGTCAATTTCAACAAAGCCTACAGATTCCATCGTCTTGTGTATCTCCGATATAATCTACATAAGGAAAATATAGATCAACAAACTAAGCTTTACGCACAAGAGTTCGCATATTGAGTATTTTTTTTACGTTCACCCTCATCGTTACTTGAACTTTCGTATTACACCCTCACTTATATAATAATTTGAGATACACTCACAAAAGCATCACTAAAGCACACGTAATGAATTTCAAAGAACAAACCTACACCATTTCACTACCAATTCACTGATGAATTTCAAACCACTAGATCCAATAAGCGAAGCTGCAAGTAGATAGCCAACAATAACCTACCAAAAATAGCGATTAGGAAACAATACAGTCTGCAGAACATGATCAGAATAAACATATTAGCACAAACGAGATCATAGAAAAAAAACTAATGTAGAGTTGAACAAACATTAGATTCGACACTAATTATAGATGCAAGCTTTCAAAGTGAAAAGTGAGTTCAACTATAAATAGAGTAATATGCATGTATGCACTTACATTGAGTGACCGACATGCTCTCCAATACTGATAATATATATATATATATAACAGCGTAGCTGTTATACATATATTATATACAACGGCTTTAAGTTTTCATCTCGTAGAAACAATAGATATACGACATTCTTTATTATTTCTCTCATTCAACAGCTTTAAAAAAACAGTTGATTTTCTCTCGCTCAAATAGTTTGATTTCATTTTCTCTGTGTTATCTGCTGACATGTATAGCTCCATAAAATTTGACCATATCTACTGACCTGCACACCCGTGCAGGTCACCATATAAAATCTCCTGACGTGCACAGCTCCATCACATTTCCAATTTTAAAAAAACCACATAGTGGAAATGATCTACATGAGGATATAAATGAACATTTTCAAACAACTTTTGTAATTGGCTACGATAGTTTTCTCTACGTAAAAACTCCTTCATAATGAAATTAAAGAGATATTATATCATGTGGGGCATGGTCCTATGAGTGAAAACTAACAACAGTATATATAGTATTCGTACATATATATAGTTTCCTTTGTTTATAGCTACTATTTCCTTTTGGGATTAGGTATCCTCTTCAGTTTTTTTATCTTTTCGGCTAGAAAAATAACTCAGCACTATACATATAAATGTAATGGCCTCATATTTGATTATTATAATAGTTTGAGATAGTTTAAGCTTATTTTTTTAGTGTAATGGCCTCATAAATATTATGGCCTCGTATTTGATTTTCATACTAAAAATTAACTTATCCCATGAAGGCTTCCCAGGATGAAGAAATGTGTAGCATTTTTAACCCCAATGAACTGAGGCCAAAATTGTTAAACGGCGGCAAGAGTTTAAGAGGAAATTTTGTTTTGAATGAAAAGTCTCAAAATCAAATCACGTACATTCCCATTAATTGAAATCTTCTATACCCTTTTTGAGAGTATCGTAGGTTTATAGAATTTAAGGTCATACCTATAAAACATATTGAACTTATAAAACAGGGGTTTACAGAGTTTAAGGTCATACCTAGGCTCTATGAACACAAGCTTCTTCTTCATAATCCTGGATCCTCAACAAATCCAACTAACATATTGAGCTTATAAAATAAAAAAACACAATACCTAGATAGTAGTACATTCATAACATAAATCAAATTTAAAAATGTTCCATTATACATTAGGCATCCATTTACCATATTGGGTACTTTAGTACATGGATGAATGCCAAACAACCAACAACACACAAAATGGGAATTAACAGATTAGTATAGAAAATGGAAAGATCTTTCTTATAGCTCTGATGAATGTGGCTTAGGTCTTAAAAGTTTTGTGGATATTACTAAAGCATCTACTTTGAAATTAACTTCGAAATTTAAAGTATATAATAGACTTTAGGAAAATTTAATGAGAAATAAATATCTTAGTCCATCTTCTGCCATAGGATCAATGACTATGTAGAGGATTAAAATTTGCATTGATTTAGTAGATCATTATATTGACAGCAACAGTTGTATTGATGGCAGCAGCAGTGGATTAAGCAAGAATCCATGGCTCTGTTGTAATTACGAAAACGCTAATTGCAAAATATCATGATAATTTTTATCGAGTACTGCACTTCATCGTCGACACTTTTCCACAAAATTTCATGGTATAGTTTGATTTCACACTTTAAGAATGAAGAAAGGAACCAGAAACTAACATATACTCACATGTTATGAAGACTTCAATTTAACAAAATTTGAAAAATGGAACCAAAAGCCAACAAAATAGAAATACTAATAAAAATAGAGATAAATTAAAGCTCACTATCATAATTCTAACTTTTCATGAAGAATCCTAAACTTCCATCATAAAAATTTCTCCCGTTGTAAACAATATGGAAGTAGCCTCCAACAAACCTAATGCCACTTGAATTACAAATGAAATAAAGGGACAACTAACATAGTTATGAACATCACAAATACAGAGTATCACAAACACTAAATTTTAACTCCAAAACATCCACTTCTAACAATAGTAAGAATGCCATTTAAATATACACACAATTAATGTAGTTAGTATCAAGCTATATACTAAGATTTACTAAATGCAAATCAACAAACATGTAAGAATGAAAATCAACAAACATGTAATGATGAAAATTATCACTAAAATAGTGTACACCTTTAAACTAAAGCAAAAGAGTAAATTAATAGCTTCAATAATAATTTTGACATTGGAGATCTATCAAAATAATGCATACACCCACAACAGACACTATATGTTGTAGATATGTCCAATTTCAACCACTTAAGCATTTTCACAAACACAAAGCAACATAAACATCTAGAAGCCATAAACATCTGATCATCAAACCATTCTAATAAAACACTACCTGAAGGCGGCAACGGAGAGTGGTGGCGCCTATCCATAGCATCCCTATCAAAAGTCACAAATAAAAAGTCAAATCCTAATTAGTTTTAGGGGGTCAATTCCCAAACGACCAAAATTTTGGGGTATAAAAATCAAATGACCGTATAATGATCTACACGGATTCAATTGATTGGGCAGAAGCCTATAGTGCCCACCGCTGGAATTAGGTCAACGTGATTGATTCAGGCAATGACAAAGAAGGAAGAATTAGGTCAAAACAGAGTTAAAAAGCCCTTAATAATAAAGTAGGAAGTTGAAGATAGATTTATGAAGTTAAATGTTATTAATTATGAGCACAAAGGAGAGAAATAACCATCATCATCAGGAACTTGGGTGTGAAGGGAGAGGATCTTAAAAGAAGGAGTGTTGGTTCTAATGAGCTTTTTGAGAATCCACTAGAAAGCTCCTTTGCTACTGATAGAAGCGTGGGGATAGCCTTTGATCGTCGATTGGGTTGAGTGGAGTGAGAGAGATCTGAGCAGAGAGAGATAGAGAGTTGGCCGATGGAGAGAGCACACACCGGAGAAAGAGAGAAAGCTAGCGGAGAGAGAGAGTGAGTGAGAATGAGATGAGAGAGAGAGCGGGCCTTGAGAGGGAATGAAAGAAAGTTTTGCTAATGCTTTTTCTTAGGGTATTTTATATTTTACCAAGTGTACTCAATTTTGGCACACTTTAAAACAGTGCCAAATTTTGGCACTCTTTTAAAGTGTGTCAGATTGTCATTAAATCATGCTAAAATTTGGCACAGTTTTAAAATGTGACAGATTTTTAATATCAGGGTGTGCCAAATTGTTATTTTTGGTGTAGTGTACTAGGTGTCATACCCCTTATTTTTCTTAAATAATTAGAGAAATGTTATTTTGGAAGAAATAATTAATTTTATAAATTTATTCTAAATAAATATTTTATTGAAAAAATGTTAAGTTGAAATTTGCTATTGAGTATGCTTGTGTGTATGATTCATTTTGTGCATAAATATGTCAATTGCTTTTAAATTAAATGCAAATAATATAAGTTATGCGCGACACAAATTAAAAGTAATTAATTTGGCATAAATAATTCAGAGGACATTTTGGGACTCATATGAACTCGTTTGAGTTGTTTACGACTTTAAAAATGGTCTTGGGTCAATAACAAATGGGTTGGGTAATTTTGGACTAATTAGATTATGGATTCCGGCTCATTTGGGGGTCAAAAAATTGGGCCCATAACCCAACTCACGATTAACACTTAATGAGTGGTTTAGTGGGGGGTAAACCACTCCCCCATTATCACAAATTAAAACCTAAGATAGCATCCGCGGGAGAGAGAAAAGAGAAACACCAAAAGAAGGGAAAAGAGGAAGAACAAGGAAGGATCAAAGGCTTTCAAGGGGATCTCATTTATATTTATAAGGAAATAATTTTCTTGCATAAATTATGATTCTAATATATTTCTCAGTGCATAATCTTATCCCCTTTTTAATTTCTAGTAATTAGGAATTTTTATGTTGATTTGATGAAGAAAACTCACATGTAGAGGAAGGATGAACATGTAGAATTTATTCTAGAAATTAGGAATTGAAAGCTTATATTGATGACTAGAATTCCATTAAGTTTTTGCTAATTATTTGGGATTTTTTTTATAATTATTGTAGAGAATATTATTTCCCATAAATGGACTGAAATTTAGATATAGTTTCCATTATTACATATTCTTCGTGTGGGATGGACATAGCGGGAGATTTGGGTTTTCAAATGATGAAATATGGATTTGTTAGTAAATTGTTTGGAATTTAACTGATGGTTAAGATATGATAAAATCCTGGTCTGTGAACTGAAGAAATTTTTGAGGGTTTTCACGATCTGGGAATAGAGATTTGAGAGAGGCGGAGGAAGATGATGAAACGTCGTTCAAATGACATGGCAGGTCATTTGAACGACATGCCATGTCACGCGAACGACACCCCTAGTCATTCGAATGACATGAGGTTTTCTCTTTCCTTCCCCTTTTACTGCTGTAGCCTCAAACTGTTGAACTGATGCTAAACGAAATTATTATCCCACTTTATAATAGTTAGAAAAGTTAAGCAATGGAGGGGTTTGTATTTATGGGTTGATAAATTTATGGAATGAGGCTACTTCATTTAAAATAATAAGTACTTTTAGTGGGAGTGTTATGTAAATATTTATGGATTGAAATTTATAATTTATTAGATTTTAACTTATTATTAAATGAGAAATATTGTGAATTATTAAATGAGGAATATTATTTGAATATTGCAGAATTATTACCTATACATATTATAGAGATTAATCATATGTATTATTATGTATTTGTGTGGACATACAATATTCTTTGATTGTCCTATAGGCTCAGGGGTTCGCTCCTTCGGGCCATGTACCACCCGTCGGCACAGGTGGGCTTGACGAGGTGTAGGCCATATCGGTACTACGTGGAGGCTCCACCCCCTAGAGGTAGGGTTGGCATTGACCATTCCTTGATCACCGCTGGCTATGGACCGTATACAGGTGTCCTACGTAGGGACTGCCCCCAACGTATGTGTGTTTTGTCTTATCCGCTTAGGAATACAAGAATTACTTCGAATTCGCCAATAGAGCTTAATTAGACACCAACAGTGGATGCCCTTGCGTGTCAAATATATGAAAGGACATATATTATTAATTGACATGAATTGAATTGAATAATTTGAATTTTCTAAGAAAAGTAGATAATATTTATATATGAAGTCCTTTAATGTATCATAGATGTTTATGCCCTTATTAAAGATTTATGAGACTTGAATAATTGACTGTTGAAAATTTAAATATAGGAAGTACATTGAAATGATTTATTACTGTTATCCCCGATTATAATTTGAGGCATTTTCTCCATTCATTATTTGGGAATTGTTAGGATGCGAATGATATTCTGTTAGATGAGGGGTGAGGTGTCACACGGATATGAGTGACGAAAAGGGGGAATAATTATTGTGCGTATATTGTATAATTACATTCATATTTTATTCAAGTTAATTCTTGCGGCTCTGACCCAAATATATTTTTTTCTCCCCCCCCCCCCCCCCCAGGTGCTCCTAGACATGGATAGTTGGATTGTGCTGTGACAGTTTTGCGATCTCGCTTACTCTCCAGATTCAGATTCAGTTACTTCTATCATAAGTGCTTTTTATCTTCGGTCATTTATTATTCGGAACTTTTGTAAGGGCATAAGCCCGATACTCTTCTATTTTATGTCGGTTGGGACTTTATTACTTTACTTGATTATTATTATTATTATTATTATTATTATTATTATTATTATTATTATTATTATTATTATTATTATTATTATTATTATTATTATTATTATTTGTTATGATGCTTTGGAATATTGGATTATTGTGTATGTGTCCTTTGTTATACAAAGGCAGATGTTTTGGAAAATAACTTATTTGCATTTACATTGTGCTAAGAATGGTTTTAACTAACAAACAAGTCCTATCTTCAGCATATCGTGCCTGGCCAGCCTTTACATGAGAAAATGAGGGTTGTTACAATTGGTATTAGAGCACAGTTCTAGTGTCACTAGGATCTGTGCTTGCGCTTATTACGTTTTGTGTTGCGTTCTTTGATATGTAGAGCCTATACTTATGCTCATTCTACTCTTGCGATTTATACTAATTCGAACCTTGTTTGCTTACAAATGGAAAAATGACGTAGGGGCAGACCCAAGAGAGTAGTCCGATAAATTGGGGAGGGGAAGTTCGTCCAGAGCCACCTCAGCTCCTGCATCCACCACAGGTCCCACAACTGATTACTCCAATGGAGATATCCACTATAGTGTCTCAGGCAGTATCCAAAATCATGGCGGCCATGCTACAACATTTTTCTCCACCTAAGGTATCACAGAAGCCACCACAATAGGTGGCTATTCCATCATAGGCACCGGGTTACGCATGGGACCAAGCGAGAGAGGCATTTATTAAAGGCCATCCTCTAGAGTTTGTAGGAGTGTCTGATATTACGTTTCCTAGTCGCTGGAAGATATACATTGAGAGGAACTTAAGGATGGTGGAGTGCTCGCCCATTTAGAAATAATTGTTAGCATCCTTTAGATTGGTGAGAGCTGCCTTTCAGTGGTGGGAGGAAGTGACAACAATCGAGGATAGGGGCAGCCTCACGATTGATTAGTTTTGGGAGAGATTCGAGGGGAAACACTTTCCCCTAGCTATGTAATCCGAGATAAGGACTAGGTTTATGAATCTAAAGCAGGAGGGATGTACAGTTATAGAATACAAGGAGGAATTCACCGCTCTCTCTTATTTTGCAAAGGAGGATGTTCGAACATAGTAGATGGGGATAAACCATTTCATCAATGGGTCAACTTGGCATATTCGGAAGGATCTTCTGGAAAATCCTGCCTTCTTGATGTACAACCAAATGGTTAATGATGCATTTCTTCATTGCTAAGATCAAAGGGAATTTTGGAAGAGCAAGGGGAAAAAATTCCATGGGGGAGAGTTGTCTAGCCAGTAAGTCAAGGTGAATAAGAGTAGTGGATCTGGGGGCCAGCAGCATAGGGGCACCCCACCCACCAATCAGAGTAAGAGATTCAGGGGTACAGATGACAGACTGTCTCAAGGCTAGTAGGTCCAGGGTCAAACTGGATAGGGCCATCAGAGCTAACAATACAGAGGCTAGGAGGGCCGATAGTATATAGGCCATCAGGGCCAAGGACAACAGGGGCGGTAGGCTTAAAGGGATCTCTTATCGGGGAATTACTATACTTTTGGTTTCAGGGGACATACCTCGAGGAGTTGCACGAAAGGGGACCAGGCATCCCAGGGACAGGGAGGCTATCGAAGATAGTAGGCGCCAT
The DNA here is from genome assembly GCA_949130495.1 of Sambucus nigra. Classification (NCBI taxonomy): domain Eukaryota; kingdom Viridiplantae; phylum Streptophyta; class Magnoliopsida; order Dipsacales; family Adoxaceae; genus Sambucus; species Sambucus nigra. The sequence continues at coordinate 439,102,029 of OX422221.1, read as the reverse complement.
AGGGACAACGCCCACTATGTCAGGCTTAAGAGCCGCTGCACCAGCTACCCCAGCACCCATCGCTCCACTTTAGAGGCAACAACTGTTGCAGTATGTGTGGGTTTACCATGTAACAACAACAAATAGACCTACACCTCCACAGGTAGTTGCGAGTATGTTTCCCATCTTTCATCACATTGGTCATATACTATTTGACCCGGGTACATCACACTCTTTAGTTAGAATGGGGTTTGCACGAGATTCAAGTATGATAAACTTTGCCTCAGATGTAGTATTACAAATAGACTCACTAGTGGGTAGAGTGGCACCGGTACAATCAGTGTGTAGGGGGGCCAGTATTGAGACAGGTCGACTTAGTTTTGTTGAGAATTTACTAGTTATTGATATACATAAGTATGACGTCATCTTGGGGATGGACTAGATAGCCACTTATAGGTCATGTGTGGATTACTTCGGGAGGTCCATCATCTTTGCCATTCTGGGGTAGGAGATGTACCTAGTTACATGTCTTACCCCAGGCGTGGTTCGAGAATGCATCTATATTATATTGAGGAGGATAATGCTTTGGAGGTTTTGGTAACTCTAGATTCCATTCCAGTGGTCAGGGATTTTTTAGATGTGTTTGGGGAGATTCTAGGGTTACCACGGAGTCGGGAGATCGACTTTCTGATAGATCTGATTCCATGAACCAGACCTATTTCCCGCACTCCGTATAGGATAGCTCCATTGGAGATGAGGGAGCTACGAGAGCATATTGAGCATTTATCAGATCAGGGGTTCATTAGGAGGAGTACTTCACCCTGGGGTGCTCCAGTGTTGTTCGTTAAGAAAAGGGACGGATCCTTACGGCTTTGTGTCAACTACAGAGAGTTGAACAAAGTCACGATTCGAAATAAATACCCGTTTCCACGCATAGATGATTTATTCGATCAGTTGAGGGGTGATCTCTAATTTTCGAAGATCGACTTAAGGTCGGGATACCATGAGTTGAGAGTCCAGGAGCAGGACATCTCGAAGATAGCATTCCTCACTTGTTATGGGTTATACGGTGTTTTGGTGTTGCCATTTGGCTAACCAATTCACCGACAATGTTTATGGACATGATGAACTGAGTATTCAGTTATTTTCTATATCGTTCCGTTATTGTATTTATAGACAATATCTTGATCTATTCACGGATTGCGAAGGAGCATGCAAAGCATCTAGGGATGGTCTTACAGGAACTTCGGGATCACCAGGTGTATGCGAAGTTTGATAAATATGAATTTTGGTTAGGGGAAGTACAGTTATTGGGTCACATTATGTCTGAGCATGGGATATCAGTGGACACAGGGAAAGTTTCTACTGTGATGGAGTGGGGACTTCCCATTATACCCATCGAGGTGCGAAGTTTCTTGGGATTAGCTAGGTACTACCGTGGATTCATTCAAGGGTTCTACAAGATTGTTGGGCCCTTAACGAATTTGATGAGAAAGGGGGTACCTTTTGTATGGGATGAGTTGTGTCAGGAGGTGTTAAAAGAACTGAAGACGAAGTTGACTATGACACTAGTTTTAGCGTTACCTAGGGCGGGAGTTGACTACATGGATTACACTGATGTGTCCCTAAGGGGATTTGGCGGAGTTCTAATGCAGGAGGAGAGGACGATAGCTTATGCTTCTCAAAATCTTAAGCCTCACGAGGGATATTAACCCACCCATGACTTAGAGTTGGAAGCCATGGTTTTTGCCTTATGGGTGTGGAGATATTACCTCATGAGGGAGAAGTTTAACTTTTCATAGACCATAAGAGCTTGTAGTATTTGTTTACATGGAGGGGCCTGAATATGAGACAGATGACGTGGCTCGAGTTATGGAGGACTATCAGTTCGACATTCAGTACCACCCAAGGAAAGTGAACGTCGTAGCGGATGCACTAATCCGTAAGCCGTTTCTAGATTTGGAAGTGGCGTGAAGGGTGAAGTGGAAGTCACTTCGTAGTGATGATGGGTTAACCCAAGCATTTATGTCAGTTCTCACCATCACCCCAAGATCATTATTCGGGTGGTGAAGGCCCAAGCAGAGGATCAACTTTATCACGAGCGGGTGAGATAGTTACTAGCCAACTGGGTGGAGCATTTCTCCATCGGGTCTGATGGCGAATTAAGGTTCTAGGGGAGACTGGTTGTTTCAAAAGATGAGGAGCTAAGGCGATTTGTCTTGTCAGAGTCTCACAGTTCGCTATATATGGTGCATCCTGGTGGGGATAAGATGTACCATGATATGCATTGTCAGTATTGGTCGGCCGGTATGAAGAGGGATATAACTGAGTTTGTGTCTAGATGTGCTACTTGTTAGCTGGTGAAGTTAGATCATTAGCGTCCCACGGGTACTCTGTAGCCTTTGTGGAGATTTCGGTATGAAAATGGGAAAGCATATCTATGGAATTTATTACTAGGCTACCTACTTCACAGAGGGGATATGATTCGATATGGGTCATTGTCGAGAGGTTGACAAAGGTGGATCATTTCTTATCGATTAGGACAGACTATAACTCACAGTAGTACACCTGAATCTTCCTTTCTAAGATTGTTTAGCTGCATGGGGCACTGCTCAATATAGTGTCAGATAGGGACATGACATTTTTGTCCCACTTTTGGAGGAGCTTCGATTGGGATTTGGGAGGAGCATAATTGATATTGAGCACTTCGTATCACCCTCAGACCGATGGGCAGACCGAGAGGGTGAAATTGATTCTTTAGGACATGCTATGTGTAAGAGAGTAGTCTAATTTTGGGGAAATACTCGATTTTTAGCACGTGTTTGACTTGAGCAACTTCGGTTGCGCCTACCTATCCGTTATGCTCAGAATCAAAGTCAGCGTAGTTCGTGGGTTCGTACCATTCGCCGAAAAACTCATTGTGGTGGTTTTTTGGAGAGATGGGAGGTGTTGCCACTCTTCTCAAAGAACTCATCTCAAAACTCTCTCTAAAACCTCATAAGATAAGAAAATCACCCTCCTCTTCCAAGAAGATCTCTCTCAAATGTATGGGGGGAGGGTTTATTTATAGCAAAACCAACCCAAGTGGGTCGCCACATGTCAATTAACTCGTGGTGACACATGTCCTATTTTAAGTGGCATGTGTCCCATAACATATGTCAAAACTCTCAATACTAGAATATTGTCTAGTTAATATGTAAATAACACACAAATACGCGTGATATGTCCGACGCGCATAATAATACCTCAGTCGCATAAACACATGGACTTTTGTCAATATTAATCATCTCTAATTTGATTTAATAATTTAATGATAGGCTTATCATTAATCCCCTCCTACATTTTCCCCCTCGTACATATAGTTGATTTATTGATACATGTCTGAAATATATCGACTGTATGTATGAAATAATTTTAGTCAGTTTTCATATTTTCGATCGACCTGTGGATCGTGGGTAATAATCTCATATCTCATTTCATCTTGATGATGTACTTTTACCTCATATATAACATTTTATGATATAATGCAATCTCATATTTCATATCTCAGTTATATGATATATATCAATTTTATATCTCATATCTTAAATCCCATTTTGCAGCTTTGATCTCATAGGTTATTCCGAAGGACCTCGTTTATCATTATTTTCATAGGAATGATATACACCGAGTGTTGCCCCCATTCCTATTTAAATGATCATGCATCCTCATTTTTATTGCGATTGTTTGTAACTCTGCTTTGGTAAAGAGTAATATCATGAACACATAATAACTATCTTAGCATTCTCTTTCGTCATTCTCAACCAAGCTTGGTGAAAGTATTATTATGGTTTACATAATAACTACTTCATTGTTCTCGATTAATCTTTTAGTGTATGCACATGTTTTTGATTTATTTCATTCTCGATGAGGTTTCTTGTGCATGTACATAATATTGACTTGCTCAAATTACCACTTTTTAATGTATTTCGCAAACTCACACCTACGAAGTGACTTAATGGTGAGAACACACTTGTCAAGGTTTCTCGTAAACTCCACCGTTAGGGGTGACTTAACAATGAAAACACACTTGTTAAGGTTTTTCACCAACTCCACTGTTAGAGGTGACTTAACAATGAAAACACACTTGTTAAGGTTTTTTCGCAAACTCCACCGTTAGACGTGACTTAATAATGAAAACACACTTGTTAAGTTTTTTTCGCAAACTCCACCGTTAGAGGTGACTTAACAATGAAAACACACTTGTTAAGGATTTCGCAAACTCCACCGTTAGAGGTGACTTAACAATGAAAACACACTTGTTAAGGTTTTTCGCAAACTCCACCGTTAGAGGTGACTTAACAATGAAAACACACTTGTTAAGGTTTTTCACCAACTCCACCGTTAGAGGTGACTTAACAATGAAAACATAATTGTTAAGGTTTTTCGCAAACTCCACCGTTAGAGGTGACTTAACAATGAAAACACACTTGTTAAGTTTTTTTCGCAAACTCCACCGTTAGAGGTGACTTAACAATGAAAACACACTTGTTAAGTTTTTTCGAAAACACACTTGTTAAGGTTTTTCGCAAACTCCACCGTTAGAGGTGACTTAACAATGAAAACACACTTGTTAAGGTTTTTCGCAGACTCCACCGTTAAAGGTGACTTAACAATGAAAACACACTTGTTAAGGTTTTTCACCAACTCCACCGTTAGAGGTGACTTAACAATGAAAACACACTTGATAAGGTTTTTCGCAAACTCCACCGTTAGAGGTGACTTAACAATGAAAACACACTTAATAAGGTTTTTCGCAAACTCCACCGTTAGAGGTGACTTAACAATGAAAACACACTTGTTAAGGTTTTTCGCAGACTCCACCGTTAGAGGTGACTTAACAATGAAAACACACTTGTTAAGGTTTTTCACCAACTCCACCGTTAGAGGTGACTTAACAAGGAAAACACACTTGTTAAGTTTTTTCGCAACTCCACCTATAACGGTGACTTAACAACGAAAACGCTTGTTAAGATTTTGTTATATAGTCTCCACCTTATAACGGTGACTTAATAACGAAAACGCTTGTTAAGATTTTTATATATAATCTCCACCTTATAACGGTGACTTAATAACGAAAACGCTTGTTAAGATTTTTATATAATCTCCACCTTATAACGGTGACTTAACAACGAAAACGCTTGTTAAGATTTTTATATAATCTCCACCTTATAACGGTGACTTAACAACGAAAACGCTTGTCAAGATTTTTATATATAGTCTCCACCTTATAACGGTGACTTAACAACGAAAACGCTTGTTAAGATTTTTATATAATCTCCACCTTATAACGGTGACTTAACAACGAAAACGCTTGTCAAGATTTTTGTAAAACTTCACCAATAACGGTGACACCCATAACGGTGACTTAACAATGAAAACACTTGTTAAGATTTTCATAAACTCCACCTATAACGGTGACTTAACAACGAAAACGCTTGTTAAGATTTTTTTGTAAACTCATTCTTCTGTATCTCTTTTCAGGACAGGATCCCGTACCTGACAAACTGAGCGTGGTCCTTCGTCTGTTTGCTTCCATGACCAACTTCTTCGGACGAGTTAAGTCATAACGATCGTGGTTCAACTACCGACCAATTTGATAAAGTTTTTTGGAATATAATACACCTCTGTAGAAGAATTATCTCAACACTCGCAAAGTTCTCATAATATGATGTCATATCTGAAGGATGACTGACTTTGTCAATTTCTGAGTGATAACTAATTAACCCGTTTGAACTCTTTGCGAAAGAAACTGAAGAAGCTTTTGTAATGGCCTGCTTAGATGTTACTATACTCTGAAGGTTCATCAATCTAACCTTGGCGTGGATGATGTCGAAGAATCTTTAGACTACAAGCTACATTACATCATAATATCCATTTGCCCCCTTTATTTTATTTTATCTTAAGATAAAATAAAATAAAATAAATTACATATATCCTTTACAATTCCCACCCGAATAAAAATGAAAGCAACATAATAATTACATTTCATGGGGTGTATCTCAAACTGTTGAGTCTTTGAACAATGATTTGATATTTGTGTCGCTCGATATCTACTCGTTCAGAAGCCTCTGCAAAATAATATCTTTCTGACACAATAATATAATATTGCAAATGGTTAGTAAAACTCAGGAAATATCCAAGTACAATTCTCATCATGCCCCCATTATTTTATTTTATTTGACATAATAAAACTTAAATAAAGTCCGAGGATATTTATGTAATGAATCGTAACCACCCATACTCGTAGGTGTATCATGCACAATCTAATGTCATTTAAGCAGACGTCCTATCAAACTCAAGAGTGTGTAAAATGTCAAGTTGAATTCTGAATTGTGAAACATACTCAAGATGTTCCGTAAAATATTGTTCATGTTTCAACATGGTTTCTCACTATAAAATAACATTTATAAAATGTTTTGTAAAAACTCGATATTTAGTTGAAGGTTCATTATGCTTCCTCTAACTCATTTTTAGCTTTATATTATAGCATAGCATATAGATATATCATGCCAAAGATCATTCTATCAAAACCGCAATAGTTGTATCCCAAGTGGCGTGGTTCATCGCGTACACAAACTCCAGATGTGTATCATAAATAAATTCAAGAACTATGCGCCATGTTCAATAGATTCCAAACTCATAAAATAAATTTTATCGATATTTATGAGATTCCATAAAATATTTGCATCTGTCCCTCGATTATATTTTATTTCATGTTATGGAATAAACTGAAAAAAAATAATAAAATATATTATTGTGTCCAATCTTAGAAAATAAATATGTAGCTAATAGATATAGAATTATTTAATTTAATTGCCGAGTTATGAAGCTACATAACTCATCTCTTCCCCACAATAAATCACGTAAGGCAATGTATACTCTTTAATGTCCCGTCAAATCGCCTATCAAAGTACCAAAACACACCCTAGCATCTGAGCCACAACTAGGTAGTATTTGCTTTCGGCAGTTGATAGTAAAAAAAAAAAAAAGATTGAATGTACGATTATGTCTTTTCAACCTTGCAAGAATTTAATGAAAATTGAGTACTTTGAATTATCCATCACTTAATCAACCAAACCTCTCCATTCAAAGAGCCACACGACTACACATAAGCCTGCCTGTTCAAATGTTAAAAGCGTTGGGTCTTTAAATATGTACCAGCGTGGGGCCCAAAGGAGTTATCATGTACAGATAACAATATGTAACATGACCATGAAAACCTCTTTAATATTTAATTTGACAGCGCTGGGCCCAAGAGCCTTATAGAACAAAATTCTACCCACGTGAAACGAATTATAAAGCTGTTAGCTGTCCGGATGGGGGGCACACGACATCTCATGGTAAGTCTCGAAAAGAAAAAAAAATGCTTAGACTTACACAAATGTGGTAAGACAAGCATATGAAGTTAGTTCATAACTCTTTGTCAGAACCAAGTGTTCTGAATAACCTAGTGTTGGTTTCACGTGAGCTAACAGTTATCCATAGTGTGATACATGATTTTGACAACATGTAAATCTTTTTTCAAATACTGTATAAATATGAAGGTCTTTACAACAAGTATGGTACCCATCACATCACCCTTAAATTGTATTTAAAAAAAAAATCTTTGATTTGGAACTCTTCTCTTTTGAGCAAGACGAAGATGGTTTTCAGTAAATGGTTTTCAGAGCTTATCTAAAGGCAGACGAAGATGATTTTCAGTAAATAACTAAAAAAACATACTACTTTGTGATAACAAAATATATCTCAAATATATGTACACGTGAGCACTCTTTCTTTTGTTTCGTTCGCAAAGTTTTTTTTTTTCAATCCAAGGGAGATGGCCTGCTTTAACTGTTTGCTAAAAAAAATAACACACTTTTTTTTTCGATCTCTCGTGGGTGGTTCTAGCATATACACTACCATTATATTCACTCATGCTGGTATGAATAACCATCTTTTTTTTAATAACGTACTATGTTAACAAAGATGTATGTCTGTGTGCTTGCAATTTCTTATTCCAAGCAGGACAATCATAAAATCGAGATAGAGATAGAGTTTAGAAATATTATCTGGAAAATGCACTCCAATGAGAATGATGTAGTTGAACAGAAGATCCAATGATGGATCTTTCACTTTTGAGTTTTTCGATCACGAACGAGGCGTTACGTAATAAAAATCACGAATACCTCCCCAGCTGAGTCGCCAAATGTAAGAGAGTAGTCTAATTTTGGGGAAATACTCGATTTTAGCACGTGTTTGACTTGAGCAACTTCGGTTGCGCCTACGTATCCGTTATGCTCGGAATCAAAGTCAGCGTAGTTCGTGGGTTCGTACCATTCGCCGGAAAACTCGTTGTGGTGGTTTTTTGGAGAGATGGGAGGTGTTGCCACTCTTCTCAAAGAACTCATCTCAAAACTCTCTCTAAAACCTCATAAGATAAGAAAATCACCCTCCTCTTCCAAGAAGATCTCTCTCAAATGTATGGGGGGAGGGTTTATTTATAGCAAAACCAACCCAAGTGGGTCGCCACATGTCAATTAACTCGTGGTGACACATGTCCTATTTTAAGTGGCATGTGTCCCATAACATATGTCAAAACTCTCAATACTAGAATATTGTCTAGTTAATATGTAAATAACACACAAATACGCGTGATATGTCCGACGCGCATAATAATACCTCAGTCGCATAAACACATGGACTTTTGTCAATATTAATCATCTTTAATTTCATTTAATAATTTAATGAGAGGCTTATCATTAAGCCCCTTCTACACTATGTATGTGTATTTTGGATTTTAAAGGAAGTTGGGAGCAGTATTTACCCTTAGTGGAGTCGCCTACAACAACAGCTATCAGTTCACTATAGGGATGGCACCGTTTGAGGCGCTCTATAGGAAACCTTGTCATTCACCCTCATTCTGGTTGGAAATGGTGGAAAAAAAAATTAATTGGGCTAGATTTCATTCAGGACACCTCAGAGAAGGTAGAGATGATTCGGTCCACGATGCGCATTGCCCAGGACAAGCAGAAGAGCTACATGGATGATAGATGGAGACATTAGACTTCGACGTTAGAGAGTAGGTGTTTATTAAAGTGTATCCAATTGTATAGCGGGGTTAAAGAAATTTACCCTACACAATTGATAAAATGAGGCTAATTGATTTATAATAGCCCTATTGATATCTGGCACTACACTGACTACAATATTACTACGCACAATTTGATATACTACGTATATGACGGGTTTGACAAATTGAACTAAATAATACTATAGTAGGGATTTTAATTTATTATTTATCTAAGATACCACCACATATATTGTGAAAAGTGTCACCATAAATATTGGACATTTGGCTCCACAGAAAATATGACATGTGTCAAACCTCACTTGGGGTTTTTGGCTATAAAAGGGAGGGTTTTCCCTCATTATAGAGGATGATGGTCTTGGGGGCAAGGTAAGAAGATGGAAACTAACTCTTCTCCCTCAGTAGCCTCTTAATTCCCGTCACAAGTTTGATGGCGATGAGCATATTTCATGGCTTTATCATGAGTTTTACATATTTTCACATGGTATATGGGCGTTTGGAGGAGGATTTCTAGATTCGACACCCCCCATACACTAAATCCACCCATGAATTGATTTTCTCGACGTATAGTAAGGACCTCGAACTATGCAAACTTTGATTACGTGAAGAGACGGATACGTAGGCGCAACAACATTGCTCAAGTTTAAAACACGCTCAATGCGATGCTTCCCCAAATAAGCACTCACATATTACATTTGGTGACTCTACTGGGGAGGTATTCGTGATTCCAATCATGTAACGCCTCGTGCGCATATGGAAAGCTCGATAAAAAAGGGAAAATTTTCTACAAAGATAAGTATTATTACTTAAATTATCTGATTTTGCGCTATTTGTTATTCCAAAAATCTTTTTATGAGTATTACGAATCATATTTATTGAGGGGTGCATAAGAAATCTAATCCCTATTTATGGTATATTATAGTTTTACTTAAAACATTCTCGGATATATTTATTATCCGAGATTTTTATATGTGAGATTAAAAAATATGATTATGGTGCTTAATTAGCCATTATTATTTTAGAAATGAAGGAAGAGATTGATATTGTGGGCTGAAGTTATTTTTGTTATTAAGTAAATATATAACTTATTTTCTTTATTTTCTTTATCAAACAATACTAATTTGATTGAAACGAAATGATGGTAGAAGACATTTAATAAAAAAATTGATTGAAGATAATAAAGATGTATTGTTTGCGTGTGTCGGATAACAATGACCTACTATTTATGTGCCTATTCTCTGTCAACGCCGAAAGCATGATGTACCTATTTGCGTGTTAAAAAAATTGAATGATATTTGTTTTGAAATTTGACTGGACGAAAGTTGTCTGACAACACATTTGGGAAACTGAACAAATTTTATCCTCGCCTTTTTCTTTTGACTAAAATTAAAGTCATTGGCCATATTGGTTTTGAACCAAAACCAGGAAACCCCTCTGTAAGGACATTATTTTATAAGTCCGTTATCAATTTAGTATGTCGTATACCGCTACACCGTCGAAGAGCATTCAAGAACATTCAAGCATCAAAGACGGATCCGAATATCAAGATCTTCAACATTCAAACCTTCGCGAGGTTAAGTTTGGTAATTTTGTGTTTTAATTCCTTAGCATTTCACTTAAAGTGTTGGGATATTTTTATCAAATAGTTTTCTAAAGATTTTGTTCTTGGACACCTTTCCGTAGAAAAATCATAACTAATTCATAAAAAATCAGAAAAATATGAAACTGGCGGCCACGTGTTCATATCAAAATTATCTACAGGCATTCGTGAAATCTCGTTTAATGACCTACTTTTATCGTTCAAACGACATTTGCCACGTGTCATGTTTTTCGTTCGAGCGACCTGCTCTTGTCGTTCAAACTACATAGCATCTCTTTCGAGCGACATTCAACCTCATTCGAACGATGCGCCGCCTTAAGTTTTTTATAAATAGGAGTCTTCAACTCCATTTTCATAAGGACACCTGCATAATTTTCAAAAATGAAACTTCTACTGCAGAAACGATTTTTGTCTTCTTCTTTTAGGTTCTTTAACCTTTGATTTTCAATTCACAAAACATCCCAATCCTTTAGTTAATTATTTTGGAACCCTAGATTTAACTTTGTTGAAATTTACCTTTGCGGGGAGAACTCTACAACCGAATAGCTGCGTGCTATTGTGAAGGGAGTCTCTATAAAGTTACTCTTGTAAAGAAGCCATCTCTTTTCCATTGCTGCCCATCTGGAATTCTTACGGGAGATTCCATCCGACGACGTCGGAACCGACACCTAAGGGTATTTCCTATGTTACTCTTGCTTTCATTATAATCCGTGTAAACCGTTCTTTACAAATTATAGTGAGAATAAAAAGTTTTTTCCCCTTTGGGGGATTTTTCCTGAAATTGTTTGCTTTATCCTACATGCTTTATTTTATTTGATAAATCATCTAGATGCATGTTTTAGGGTTTAACTAAAATTTGGAAATAATTAAAATTGGATTTTATTTGGAAGTCGCAATATTTTCACTATAGCGATTCTACAAATTGATATAAGGGCGGGTTATGCTAATTTATCGTGTGATCCTGATTTTTCGAGGATTTACATTCTGATACAATTTGTCTACTCACGTTTACAAATTGGTATCAGAACCTGTTGCACTAAGTTAGTCTGTTTTGATCCTGATTTTTCACACAAATGGCTTTTAGTGGTTTTGATGATCTTCGACGTGAGATCTTTGAAAAAGTTAATTAGAAAATTCACACAAACTCTTGTTTTAAATCTTCTGTTGAAAACGACTCTGAGAGGTGTCCGTGTTGTGAAGGTTTTGGTCACACGTTAGATGAGTGTACCATAAAATTTAAAGAAAAAATTAAATGAACCGGTTTCCCGTGTTTCTTCCCTTAGTGATAGTGATTCGGAAGAAGAAGTTTCTTATGCTTCTAGGCGAGAGCTTCCCACCCATGTGATTAGTGATGATAGTGAGGGTGATGGGAGTGAGGATGAAAGTGTAGATGAGCATGACTTGCAAACTGCTTTCAATGAACTTTATGTTGAATCTTTGAAAACTAAGAAAGAAAATTTGAAATTGAAAGCTCAATTGAAAGAGTGAGCCTAAAAAAATAATGGTTTTTTAGTTGAAGAAATTAGGACACATGAGAAAATATTGAGAGAAAAGCTTGAGTACGTCGAGGGTGAGAGTGATAGTCTTAGAGGGTTGATGGAGACAATGAAAAATGAGATTTTAGAGTTTGAGGATTCTAGACGTCTACTTGAATCTAGGATAAATGAACTTGAGATTAAATTGAAAGATTCAAGTAAAGTGAAATTTGATTTGGAGTCTAGGTTTGAAAAACTTGATAAGATTTTAGGCACCGTCGAGATAAAAAAGGATAGGGGTGGGATTGGTCTTGAAAAATATGTTGCACCCATTCCCACACGTGTGATAGAGACTCCTAGGATTGTTAAGAAAGAGGCACCTAAGTTCGTTAGGAAAGAGCCCCCAGGGAACATCGTGAGAGAGACACCTAGGATCATTAGGAGAGAGCCACCTAGGCAAATTCGGAGAGATCAACCGAGAAATTTGAGGAGAGGGCCACCTTTAGGTAACACACACCGTCCGATTTACACTTGTACACATTGCGATAAGCAAGGTCATCTTAGGCGTTTCTGTTACAAGCTTTTAAAAGGACCTAGAAAGGTTAATAAAAGAATAAATTCGATTCCCCAAACCCCCACACACCGTTACACATCAATTTGGATCAGGAAATCGAATTTAGAGGCTTATGGTTTATTTGTTCATAATTCTCGTTTGCTTGCACATGATTATTCTCTTGCCATATCATATAGATGATTGTGTTTGCATGTTTTTCATATGCTAGTTATGCTTTTTGATATATTTTTTTGATAGCATTGTGACATGTACTTTTTGTATAGATTTTTGTTTTTAAAATTTTTTGAAAAATACAAAAAGATTTTATATTGATAAATTTTTTGAAAAATCCAAAAAAAGTTTTGTATTTGGTTTTGCACCTTTTATGGATGGACACTTAGGATGACCAAGTCACAACATCATTCCATATTCTTCATGTGACTATTTGGTAGTGTTTTGAGACAATAGGTCAATTCATCCATGTGCTTTATAATTTTTGGAGTCATTAAGATGTAAATACGTGTTACTTCCTACATGTTTGACTTATGTTTTCCTTTATTGCACACGTGCACGAATTTGTTTGATTATTGTGCTTGTCTTATCATATGTCGGTTGGGTGTTTTCACTTTAATCTTGTCCTTAAAACGAACCAATCGCAATAAAATAAGACAATAAAAGTGTGCACTTTTGAACCATGTTTGTGTGCTTTATTTGAAAACGGTGAAGGGCTATGAAAGGTTATCATTTATCCTTTGCGATTAAGCCACCATTTAATTGAACCTAAAAAAATTGAGGAATTTTATTATCCGGGGTCCAAAGAGGTTTAAAAGAGCCCGGAAAAATTTAAAGGAAATAAAAAGAAATTCATGCCATTTGTGGGCCATTTAGGTTTTGTATGAAAAATTTTAAAAATCAAAAATAGTTTGTGGAAGTTTTTGAGTTACACCTTTGCATACACCTAGTTTGATTCATATTTGCTATGCACTTTTATCGTGACACTCCATGTTTAGTTTGTTTCTTCTTAGATGTGTATTTGGGGACATAATAAAAAGGGGGAGATAACGAATTATGATTTTATGAGGAATTTTGCATTATGGGGGAGATTTGATTATATTTATTGATTTATTCTTATATAATTTCAAACTCGATGCGTCAGGAAGGTATTTGCTTTATCTCATGTGTGTAGGTACCAAAGTGATGATCATATGTTGCACACCCTGATGAGAAAAGTTTAAAGGTTTGAAGATTTGAACTTGAAGATTTTTGATGAAAATTTGAAGACTTGCAAATTTTAGTATTTTCCCTTTTTGGGTTCATAGGGGATATTAGATTTGTATAGGGACTTTGATTTGATAATTCAGAGTTCTTATTTTATACCGGCATAGACATATGGGGAGAATTGTAAGGACATTATTTTATAAGTCTGTTATATATTTAGTATGTAGTATACCGATTCACCGTCGAAGAGCATTCAATAACATTCAAGCATAAAAGACGGATCCGAATATCAAGATCTTCAACATTCAAACCTCCGAGAGGTTAAGTTTGGTAAGGTTGTATTTTTCTAAAGATTTTGTTCTCGGACACCTTCCGTAGAAAAATCATAACTAATTCCTAAAAAATCTAGAAAAATTCGAAACTGGCGACCACGCGTTCGTATCAAAATTTTCTACAGGCACGCGTGAAGTTTCGTTTGATAGGTTGTTCGAATGACCTACTTTTTTCATTTAAATGACATTGGCCACGTGTCATTTGTCACGTGTCATGTTTTTCGTTCGAGCGACCTGCCCTTGTCGTTCAAACTACATAACATCTAGTTTTAGCGACATTCAACCTCGTTCGAACAACGCGCCGCCTTAAATTTTTTGTAAATAGGAGTCTCCAACTCCGTTTTTCATAAGGAGGCCTGCATAATTTTCAGAAACGAAACTATTACTGCAGAAAGGATTTTTGTCCTTTTCTTTTAGGTTCTTTAACCTTTGATTTTAAATTCATAAAATATCCCAATCCTTTAGTGAATTATTTTGGAGCCCTAGATTCAACTTTGTTGGGAGAACTCTACAACCGAAGAGCTGCGTACTATTGCGGAGGGAGTCTCTATAAAGTTACTCTTGTGGAGAAGCCGTCTCTTTTCCATTGCTTCCCATCTGGAGTTCTTGCGGGAAATTCCAGCCGACGACATCGAAACCGACACTTGAGGGTATTTCGTATGTCACTCTTGTTTTCATTGTAATCCGTGTAAACCGTTTTTTACAAATTATAGTGAAAATAAAAAGGTTTTGCCCCTTTGAGAGATTTTTTTTGAAATTGTTTGTTTTTTCCTGCATGCTTTGTTTTATTTGATAAATTATCTGGATGCATGTTTTAGGGTTTAACTAAAATTTGGGAATAATTAAAATTAAATTTTATTTGAGAAGTCGCAATATTTTCGCTGTAGTGATTCTACACCCTCGTATACATATTTAAATGTGAGCAAAGATGGTATTAATTCTCAAACAAAAAATCAAGACAACACATCAATTTGGGAACTGTTCAAAACCAAAAGCTGATTGGAGCTATGCCCAATTTCCATCGACCCTTAAATTAGATTTGTAGATGATTCCACCCTGATCGGAGTTTCCTCGAGAAATTTTAAAAAGCCAAACAACCTTGGATCTAAGACACTTTGAGTCCGACCCATATGTCAAACAACTCATTCTGGAAAAATTAAAACCACCTCCAAGAAGCTTCCACCCCCAAACGACTTGAGATCTCCGAACATGTTGATCTCCGAGCTACCTTGGAAAAATGCGAGCATCCACATGTGAAACACCGAGAATCCATGAAACTACCCTCAAACATACTCAAACTCTGAACAACGTTGTTCCTCCTCTGATCTTTGAACAACTACCAACAAGCAATATGTCCTCCGAACATCCTTGAGTCTCGATCACCGTAAGGCTGAAATCAGAGATGGGTTTAATATGTAAGAACCATGCTTTTGTGATCTGTGATTTTAATTCGAGGGTAAACCATATGAGACTCCCTGCTCCAATATATAGTGCTTTTATTTGCGATTTTATAAAAGGCACTTAGATATTAAGGTACTCGAGGTACCTCTTTTAAAGATGCCCATACCGTATAATGGTAACGCATCGCATCTGAAACATTATAAAAAAATTTGCACAATACTATTTATATGTCATTTGAACGTAGTGACAAAAAAGGAATTGCAATTATTGATATATGATATTAAAAGGAAAAAATAGACCAAATAAATCATATTGCCTATTTCATTAATTTTCGAGGTTATGGCATTTTATTTGTGCATATTTTATTTACACATCTTGAAAGATTTATTAAATGTATGCAACCTTGCACAAATTTGAGTTGGTCAAGTATAAAATATTTATTTCAAAAAATCGTATATGCATTGGCATTCCGTAACTATTTTATGGTGGCTCCCAAAGACCATTTAAATATTTAGTACGAACATGTACTTGAGCAACCATGTCGAAAATGACATCCCTCGATTGACCTTGTTAAAATTTGACATATTTTTGGAATGAACTTATCAAAATAACATTTTATGCTCAAGTCTTGGACATAGTCACTTGAGAAACCTTGCACATAGTCACTCGAGCAACCTTTCATATAATCACTTGAGCAACTTTTATCATAGACACTCGAGCTACCTAGGATATAGTCGCTTGAGCAACCTTGGCCATAAATGCTTGAGCAACCTGGGGCATAGTCACTCGAGCAACCTTCGGGGCAACCCCCTCTAAGGTCATTCAGAGAAACCCTCTAAGGTTATTCATAGAAACCTCCTCTATGGTCATTCCGGGTTATGATTTATTCACATTTTGATATTAATTCGATGCAAATTCAATTTTGATATTTATTATTTACCTCAAGGTGACTCAGCGTGCTTAGTGATTGAATTATTATTTATATGATTTAATAGACCATTTCTTATTTTTCTTAGCTTTGACAAAATAATGGGGGACATGAGGTCAATAGCTCACCACATGAAATACCTGCGCTCTATCATTTTAGGCTATAAAAATGAGACTGAAAAAGTTTGAACTGCATATTGAATTATATGAGATTGGCATTATGAAATTGCACAGAATAATATGATTTACGATTCCTTGAGGCATGATTTTGAGTTTATTTTATTCTATTGACATAAAATAAAAAAAATGGGGCAGGATATACCCCACATGATTATATATGACATTATAATATGACTCAAATGTTACTAATGGTTTTTTTGCGAGAATCATAGATGATTTTTTATCCTTGCAGATATTGAACACACATGACCAAATCAAGCTCGAGCAATTACATTAGACTTCATAGATGTCAAAACCAAACACTCAAGATATTTTTTACTTTTGGGGATATCACAAAGTGAAATGCATTTAATTTTATTCATATAGTATTGTAACTGATTTGTGAGTTTTTCTTTACTTTCCTTTACCTTGAGATAAAAAACAAAACAAAGAAAAAAGAGAGGGGGGGAGGGGGGGAAGTATTGTATGATGTAATATTCAGTTACGTAGGAGCTCGAGTGACAAGCATGCTCTGATATAGTTACAGAACGACCATCGTTGTCGAGGCATCACCAAAACAGACTTCAGACTTGTTCACCATAGCCACCGATCAGCTCATAAATAACATTGATGGCATAACATTATTTACCAGAAAAGTGAGAGGGGGCAAGATAATTTCCGTAAAACCTGGAGCATGGATACAGAGTTTGCATCTAAACCTTACCTGCAATGTGGTAAGTCTCCCACAGTGGTACATTATAGCTATGCGAAATCTTACCGATATTTGTGATAAATCACCCACAGTGGTGCATTATAGCTTCGACAGACCTTGCCGATATTGGTGGGTTATCGCCCACAGTGGCGCATTATAGCTTCGAGAAACCTTACCGATATTTATGGTAAGTGACTCGACTAAGAATGTGTCTCAGAAGTGCGTACTCTCTAGGCTCAAGTGCAAGCCTGTCGCATTAGTAATAAACCCGGTAAGTCGGGATCGTATCCACAGGGAAATAGGACAACAAAGTTGTAACGACGTTGGACAGATGAAGGAAACCTAACTTTTACTCTAAAGAAAAGGAAAATATGATTGGTTTTGGGAATAACTACACTAGATGCAATTTTGAAAATAATTATTTAATGCACGAAAGTATGAATGAAATCCAGCTACTCTAAATTACTGATGATTATTGACTTGAAATTGTAAACTATATGATGAAGAAAATAGGACGGGAATATAATCCCTCAACCCTAGTGTATTGATGTTATAAAACTAATCGTAAATTTAAATGATTAATTAGACCCAGAATTTAGTACTCCCAAGCATTATGTATATGAGGTTCAATCCTGCATCATACTTAATCTGAGGATGAGTAAATCGATACTTCAATAGTTACACTCTCATTATATTCTAAAGCAGCCCGATTACCCGGAAGCAAACGAGATCTAAAGATCTACAATTGTCATGTTTCTATGCCATATGGTCATAATCAAACCATTAAATTTAGAGGATTAATTTTATGTACATAAAACTACCACATCAGGTTGGGTTCATGCATCCCGACCTTTAAAAGTCTAGCCTACCATGATGAACTTAATGAAAATAATTTTGGAATTGCAGAAAATCATGATTAAACTAAGGAAAATTTGTAGAATGATGTAAACGGGAAATTAAACAGAGGAAATTACTCACTAATCTTACCAAAGCACTGAAAGCATTAACTACAATTACTGGTAGTCACTGAAATCTGAACAATCTTCAATCTTGAAATTAAATTCATAAGCTATCTCAAAACTAGGGTTTTTCTGAAAAGAATGGAAAATTAAATAAATTCTCCGTACTATGAATGATAATAAAATGGGTTTTTATACCCTACAAAACTTCAGGAGTTTTATTTGCACTAGGACTCTCCATTAGAGAAGGATAAAAAAATAAGAACTCGACAGTCGGACCGGGTCGATCCTCCGGCGGTTCGGTCTGCCAGGAATCCGGATCGATTCTTTTAATTCTTATGCGGATCGATCCGGGGCGGATCGATTCTTTTAATTCTTGGGCGGATCGATCCGGGGCGGATGGGTTCTTTTAATTTCTTTCAGCTTCTGTTTGTCTTCTGTTCGGGGTTCTCTGGAAATTGGCAATGATGACTCGTCCATTCCGGTTCGGTCCGTGCTTCCTTTGACTTTTTCTTCAGATTTTGACTGCTCATAACTTTCACACTGCGACTCCGATTGAGGTTTCGTTTCTTCTTACGTGCTCATGAACTTGATATCTTCAACTTATCTTTAGATGCCTCATCCGAACTACGGGTAAAAATTACAATTTTTCCCTTTGGACTTTCCTTATTTTCTTTCTCGATTCTTCCAGTTTCTTTCTTTCTTTAATTGACATCAAATACCTGCAAAATTAATACGAAATACCAGAAACTCGGTGTACTCGTTAGGATAAGTGAGTAGCAAGATTATGAGATAAAATCAAATCGATTACGTTGTTCGAGGTGGTAAAAGTAACTAAATTAAAGGGATAAATTGGAACGAATTTATGCCTAATCAAACCCCCCTAACATTGAACTTTGCGCGTCCTGAGCAATGTAAAAGAATCCTAGCAAGGCTCAACTCTTGAAAATCATTTTATTGGAATAGAATACCTTTTTCGCGGGCAAGTGATTTCATTTATCCTATGCAACAAGCCTTTAAACCTCTAGGTTACCCTAGGAGGACGAGTTGTGTCTCGTGAGGGTTTGCAGTGAATATACCCACAAAATTTTACTCAAAGAATTTTCAAAATATGCAAAGATTGTATAATTCAAACTTTCCCAGAAAATAGTCATCATCAAGTCATGACCAATCGTCTCAAATCATAGTGCGTGTGTGCGAAGATGGAAGTTTAACCACCAATTTCCACCGATTGATCATTACGTTACTTACCCAAAAATTCGTTTTGATTTCAAATTCTCACGGAATTCTCTCACAAACGAATCTCTCGAATTATGGCTATTCTTTCGATATGCGTGATAAAAAGAGTAAATGTAATGGACACAAAGTCACGCATACAAGAAGAAAGACTGAAATTTTATAGTGATAGGATCTCATCAACAGGATACAATTTTAAAAATGGGAACATTGCCTCTTATTCACGCATCATCTCTTTTATTATCTTTTGGTGTATTGGCTCTCCACGCGGCAACCAATTTTGCAATTCAAACTCGGTTAAGAATTTTTTCGGGTTTTAAGGTATATTGGGTAAAATGAAAATGGTAGGGAAAGTTGGAATTGGAAAAGTCATTTACGATGTCCATTTGTGCTTTTTTCGGGCTATTTCTCATTTTTTTCTTCTTTTTATATATTTTTCTATTTTTCACTTCTTTTCTTTTCTTGCTATTTTTTTTTAGCATATCTATTTTTTTTTCTTGCCCCCTTTTATGCACTTTTCGGACTTTATTGAATACTCCCTTTTCGCAATTCCAGGCTTTTTGGGTTTTTCGAGTTGTCAAACGAAAGAAAAAATTATTCGGCTCAATTTGGGTTACAAAAGGGATAATTTTTTACAACTTTTTATGGCTAAAATTTTTGGGTGAAAAATGAGAGCCTACTTCATTGTCCAACATACTAATTGCGTTACCACATACGTTTTGAGATGAATTAAGTTTTGAGATTTATAGCGCGCGTTTTAAGGCAATACCACACACGTTTTCCATAACCGATCAAAATGAAAGGATTGAGATCCACGATGACTTTTTAGGCGCTGAAAAGAACTTTGAGTTAACAATTAACTCGGATTGATTTATAAATTTCACAAAGATGAAAGGCTCGAATCTCACTGGGCTTATTAATCTCCACACTTATTCGTTAAGTTGCCATTTTTCGCACAATTTCCATCTTTGGTCAATTTCGGCTTTGTGTATTTGAATTTTACAACTGGAGACTTTACACTGACTTTTAATGATATTTTTGTAAAATTTGAATTCCAATTTTTATTTATTTTGAACAAAAATATTTTTGGATTTTTCAAAATTTTATGATTTTTTTTGAGATTTTTGGGCATTTTTGAAAATTTGTGAAGTTTTAGAAATACGCACTTATGACCCCCCCTAACTTAGACTTTTGCATTGTCCTCGAGCGAAAAGGACTAAAATCTAAACAAGGCAAAATAAGAAGTGCGATAAATAAAACAAACAAATGGAGAAAATGCAGATTTTTATAACATAGGACTGTGGTACAAAAACACCAAAGAGCATACAGCATGTGTACTAGGGAAACAACTAAAAACTATCACAAAAAACTAAGGCTTCACTGGGGTGGTGGGTGGGAAGAGCTGGGCGCGTCGGGGCCATAGGGGTGGGTAGGGTTTAGGAAATGGAGGGAAAGGGTTTGGAGGGAAAGAGAGAGTGTATGTGGGAGGGAAATTGAAGGGTTGGTTATGGGGAAACGAATTGGGAGGGGAGGGAAGGGATTAGGGAGAAGGGGGTGCACCTAGGGAATAGGGGAAAAAATTTCTGCAGAAAGCGGACCGATCCGGCTGGGGACCGGACCCATTCGGTCCTTTAATCCTCATGCTTTTAAAACACCGGACCGATTCGGCTATAAAATAAAGGAACTGGTCCGACCTAAAAATAAAGGAACCGATCTGCCTTCCTGCATTGAGCTGGGTTTCCCCCCTAACTTACTTGTGATCGCTCTCCTCCAAAAGTTTTCAAATCTCAGCATGCTCCCTATCAGTTTGGACTCAAAATTCTCTCGATGTCTATGGTCAATGCAACTTGACTAAATTTACTGAAACATGTGAATGCTCTCACCTTATTGTACCCTAATCCTATGGATTCTCACTACTCACACGACACTCATATACTATACACAAGAATTCACCCCATACGCGTCGGGAGTGCGACGACCTCACTGTAGCAGCTCACTCTACCCTATAAACGGGGTTCAAAAACCAAACGGTGTTGACTTCTTCCACACACACTCCTCTAGATATGTCTTTAGGCATTGTCCATTTACTTTGATTTTATTTCCCCCTTTCAAATCGTCTAACTCAAGAGCTCCGTGAGGGAAAAAATTCTTCACAACGAACGGGCCAGACCATCGGGACTGCAACTTGCCCGGAAAGAGATGAAGCCGAGAGTTATAAAGAAGCACTTTTTGTCCGGGAAGAAACTCTTTGCGTTGAATGATGTTATCATGAGTGAGTTTCATCCTTTCTTTGGAGATTTTAGCGTTCTCATACGCATCATTGTGTATCTCTTCTAACTCATTGATTTTAAGCTTACGAGCTTCACCGGCCTTATCCATGGCATAGTTTAATTCCTTAATTGCCCAATACGTCTTATGCTCTAATTCCATCGGAAGATGGCAAGGTTTTCCATACAAAAAGAAGAAAGGGGACATTCTGAGCAGATTTTTGTATGCGGTACGATAGGCCCATAGCAATTCATTCAATCTAAGTGACCAGTCTTTCCGGATAGGATTAACAGTCTTTTTGAGAATGTTCTTGATTTCCCTATTCTCTAGTTCGGCCTACCCATTCATTTGTGGGTGATAAGTCATTCCAATCTTGTCAACGACACCATACTTTCTCATGAGCTTCGCGAATGGCCTATTGTAAAAGTGCGTGCCATTATCACTTTCGGAGCACCGAAGCGGGAAAGTATGTGTTCCTGCAGGAACTTAATCACCACTTTGTTGTCATTTATCTTAGTAGCTATAGCTTCCACCCATTTAGAAACGTATTCTACCGTGACAAGGATGTATAGGAAACCAAAGGATGGGGGGAAAGGGCCCATGAATTCAATACCCCAATAGTCGAAGATCTCAATAATGAGTATGGGGGTAAGAGGCATCATGTCTCATCGGGTAATATCTCCCATCCGTTGGCATCTATTGCAAGATTTACAAGCATCGTTCAAATCCCAAAATATTGTGGGCAATAGAGGCCGCATTGCAGAATTTTAGCGGTCATCTTTTTTGTTAAAAAGTGGCCTCAACAAGCTTTCGAATGACAGAATTGGATGATTTTTGGGATCTCATCATTCGGTACGCATCGTCGGATGATTTGGTCGACGTAATATTTAAAAAAGAAGGGATCGTTATAGAAAAACATGCGCGACCATATAATAAACCTATTCTTATCTTGCGGTGTTCAGTCGGGAGGGATGGCTCCCGTGATAAGGTAGTTCACTATATTCGCAAACGAGGGCAAAGAAGAGGTAGCAAAGAGTTGCTCATCCAGAAAGTGTTCATCTATGGGTATGGGATCACTTGGTACGTCGGACGAAAGCCGTGATAAGTGGTCGGCAACGACGTTTTCTAATCCTTTATTATCCTTAATGGAGATATTAAACTCTTGTAGGAGTAGGATCTGATGATGCTGGAAATAACACCACCCTTCAATGTGTTTGTGCGCTCAATTCAATGTTAACAATGGCAGCACGCGTATATAGAAAATATAAGAGAATGAGGTGAGGAGAAGACGAATCACACCGGAATATAAGTGTTTCAGCCAATTAAGCCTACGTCCACTGTACAAGTGTATAATGTGTATCACCGTATGAGGGCTCTAATGGCCATAGATACAAACTCTCAAGCTTTCTCTCTCTACTGTGTATTTGAACAGAGTTTCAGCTAGGGTTGCTAATTTTGGGTCCTTTTCTAAGAATGAGAAGACAAGTATTTATAGTGCCTGGGGGGTGTAGTGTACCCCCCTATGCATGTAAAGAGCATGTGTGTGTTGATCTAGCCAATATGATGAAGACATCTGTCCCTGTTACATGTAAAGAATGATGATAAAATATTCCCCCCACGTGGGGGGAATGATTTGTTATAACTGATTTGTGTCCACGTGTCCTTGTCCACACATATGTCAATAAGTGCTCGGCCTCCGTGCTTGGTCATAACCTCTGCTTGGAAGAGTTTAAGGTTAGTAAGGGCTATTTACCTATCCAATTCGAGATAAGCCATCATGGTCTCTGCTTAAGTGAAGCCGAGAATAGGTATTAGGGTCGGCCGGGGCCGAGGTTAAGCTGGAATATGCTCGGAACTCCGGCCAATTCACTGATGGGGCTGGCTTTGGTAGAAGTATGGCTCCTTGTAACCTCGGCCTACTCCCGTCCGAGGTTGTCATTCCTGGGTGAACTGTCGAGCTGCTGATCCCCTGATAAGGTTGGTAGTGGTGTCGACCAGGGCCGACCCTTCTATGGCCGAGGCTACTGGTCACTGATCCAAGGACCTTCTAATGCCGGCCTTATCCTCGATCGAGGTTGATGTCTCTGAGCTGAGGTGGCACATTTAGGGCATATCAATCACCCCCAACCCTTAGTTACATGTGAGAGCAGGTGACTATGGGGTCTCTACATCTCCGAGGTCCTTCTTGTGCCAATGTTCATTTGACACTTGTCCATTGCTAAAGTGTGAAGCGTGCCTTGCAAGCATGTGATGTCAACTGTCTTTTGGGGCTCCCAAGGCAATGATGGGCCTTGGGAAACATGCATTCATATTAAGGGTTTAAACCCTATTTCCCTCTTTCTTCTTCACTTCTCTCTTTTTCCTGGTTTAATTCGCGTCTGCAGCTTTCTCTCTCTAGAAAGGCTCTGGCTTGAAGCTTTTGGTGGTGATTTCTCGCATTTTCTTTCTTCTACCTTACCATTTCATCTTCAGGTATCCTCTACCATTCTATATTCTTCATTTTTCCTGTCTTCTGCTTACTTTTGCATTTTTCGATGAGTTTTTGGAGATTTCCGATGAGGTTCCATTTTTTTTCTTTTTCTGGTGAACTGTTCTTATGTGTTCTTCGTAGTAATTTCTTCAAATTTGATAGTTTGATCCTTAGATTGCATCATTCCATTAGTCAGTCCTGTTTGTTATTTAGGAGAGTTGTAAGTGTAGGGTCTGCCTCTTATGCTCAGACCTCTTTACCAACTCTTAGAGGAGTTCCCCTCTCTCAGAGAGAAGACTTTAGAGAAAATAAAGCAAATAGAAATAGCGCAGGAGGAAGCTCGTAGGTTAGAGGAATTCCCCCTCAGACCTATCTTTCCACCACCTCTGAAGGTCTTATATCCTGAACCATCCAAACCAGTTAACCAAGCAGAGGTCCCTACTGAGCCGTCGCCAATGTCTGAGTCTGAGTCATCCTCCTTAGACCCTATGTTTGTGGACTCTTTTCGAGAGGCTATGAGTTTCTCAACTTGGCAAGATCAGGCCCCTGATCAAGCGGAGGTTTCCAGTCGAGCCTCGTCCCATAAAAGTTCAAGCACATCAAACTCTTCCTCTGAGGTTGAAATTATTGAGCCGAGTGTGGCGGTTCTGCCAATCCTTAAAGCCATACCCTTGTCGGCTATCATAGGGTATGGCTTAGATCGACGTTGAGTTAGATGATGATGATGATGCCGAGAGTGATGTTGACGTCTCTGAGGCAGTCGAGTTTGAGAGTACAGTTAGTGAGGTCGACCTTCTTTGCTTCAGGTACTTATACTCCATCAACCCCTCCATAAAGCCTAGGAGACCTCTGAGGGAAGAGAGGGCTTACCACGGCCGAGATGGTGAGATCTGCCTGTACGAGCAGATGTTCAAGTTAGGATTTTATCTGCCCATCCATCCCACCATCAGGTCTATACTAGCCTATATTAACTTGGACCCTTCCCAGTTGTCACCCAATGCTTGGAGGGTAATAATTGGGGCCATTATCTTATGGATGGTTGTTCATCACTCAGACCTTCTAGCCCAAGTCTTTGTAGGATGCTATGTCCCTTCTTCTGCCAAAAACCATCCGAGCAATTATCATTTTGTAGCTCGAAAACCTAAAAAGAAGATACTTTAGACAACTCAAACTTCTAATCATAATTGGAAGCCACGCTACTTCTTTGCCTCAGGGCCATGGGAATTTGGCCCATGTGCCCCCTCTTCCCCACTAGAGCCGAGGATGCCTATAAGATGGGGAAAGGTTACAATGGCTGCTAAGGCCGACCCTGGTCTAAGCCTGTAAAATCTTCAGAAGGTCAAAGACCTTCAGGATCAGGGGGCATATGGTCTGCTCGTAAGATTTGAACACCTGATGACCCCCCACTACCTCTCTGAGACTGGTTTAGGGGGAAGTCCTCTTACAGAGCTTGGTAAGTTTCTTATTTCAACAAGTTATACCTCTGAATACATGTATATCTAATTTTCTAACTCAAACCCTCTTATTTTGCAGAGTGTCCGAAGGGAATATCTGACGAGTTTTGGGAAATGGCAGCACCAAGTTTGATGAAGCTCGTCAAAAAGGCTGGTCTGGCCTCTCCTCCTCCCCCTCCATCTGCCTCAAGGGCTGAGGCCACCAAGAAGAGGAAGGTTTCTGACCCTGCCTCTGAGGATCAGACGCAGAAGAAAAAATGGGGAGATCGAGCCATCCCCATTTCCTCTGAGGGTGCATTGGTTGCTCGTATAGAGGAACTGAAAATCAATGATAGCATTATAGGGCATAGTTTGCAGGCGTTGGATGCCATCGGCTCTGTTATGACTGATGCTGACAAACGTTTTTGTCGATCTATGGACACTCCTCTGCTGATCGAGTTTGGCCTTTATAGGTCTATTCAGGTATGACTTTAGATTTTAGTTTATCTTTGAAGTGTAATTTCTTCTTTGTATTGCAACTTATATATACGACCACATGATTTGCAGGGCCTTTCTGCTATGCATCATCTTTCCAATTGGACCCTGAAGAAGTTACCCCTCATCCAGAAAGGCCAAGAGGTTGAGAAGTTGTAAAGTACTCTGAGTGCAGAAGTAGACCGTCTGAAGGATGCATTTGATGGGTCTGATAAGAAGGCTAAGGAGTTGGATAAGGAGATCTCCAAGCTGAAAAGGGACCATACCATTGCTCTGAAGTCAAAGGACGATGCTCTTCAGCAAAAGGTCGACGCTGTAGTGAAGGCAGCTCTTGAGGATGCTTCTGAGGAGATTTTAGTCAATTACAAAGTCTCTGATGAATTCATCAGCTTTGACTTTGAGTACCTCGAGAGAGGTATTAAGGCTACTAGCAAGTGGGCGGCTGTTAAGGAAAATGAGTCGGATAGCTTGAAAGCCTCTAACTTCATGGGTCTGGGTTTTGCTAACCCCGAATTTTCCCAAGCACTTTAGGAGGTTGAAGAGGAAGATACTGCCCCTGCAGAGACTTCACCTCAAGATGTTACAGAGACTGAAGGAGCCAACCCCATAGAGGATGGGGCCGAGGTGACCAACGTCGGCTAGGGGAATCAGGCCAAGGATGACAGCACTCTCCCTTCGAATCCTTAGGCTATTTTGTGAAGCTTTTGTACTTTTTTGTAATCCCTGATTAGTTGTAACGTCTGAAGAACATCATCAGCTTATATTTTTGTATTTTATAATTGGATGACAACCTCTGAGGAAGGTTTTTATTTCTTCATTTGTTGATTTGTTGAATGCTTATTTGCCATGCGATGTTCAGTTTTGAAGTCTTATTGCAATGGTGTCTATTTAAACTTAAATTAATAGTCTTACCTCAGACCTTGTCACCAAATAATGATGTTATAAGGTCTGAGGTCATCAACTAAGATATCTTCCTCATAAATAATATCACCAAATTAATGATGTTAAGGGTCTGAGGTTATCCAAGTATGATGTCTAACCTCAGACCTTGTCACCAAATAATGATGTAATAAGGTCTGAGGTCATCAACTAAGATGTCATCCTCATAAATACAATCACCAAATTACTGATGTTAGGGGTCTGAGGTCATCCAAATATGATGTCTGACCTCAGACCTTATCACCAAATAATGATGTAATAAGGTCTGAGGTCATCAATTAAGATGTCATCCTCATAAATACTATCATCAAATTAATGATGTTAGGGGTCTGAGGTCATCCAAGTATGATGTCTGACCTCAGACCTTGTCACCAAATAATGATGTTATAAGGTCTGAGGTCATTAACTAAGATGTCATCCTCATAAATACTATCACCAAATTAATAATGTTAGGGGTCTGAGGTCATCCAAGTATGATGTCTGACCTCAGACCTTGTCACCAAATAATGATGTTATAAGGTCTGAGGTCATCAACTAAGATGTCATCCTCATAAATAGTATCACCAAATTAATGATGTTAAGGGTCTGAGGTCATCCAAGTATGATGTCTGACCTCAGAGCTTGTCACCAAATAATGATGTTATAAGGTCTGAGGTCATCAACTAAGATGTCATCATCACAAATAGTATCACCAAATTAATGATGTTAAGGGTCTGAGGTCATCCAAATATGATGTCTGACCTCAGACCTTGTCACCAAATAATGATGTTATAAGGTCTGAGTTCATCACCTAAGATGTCATCCTCATAAATACTATCACCAAATTAATGATGTTAGGGGTCTGAGGTCATCCAAGTATGATGTCTGACCTCAGACCTTGTCACCAAATAATGATGTTATAAGGTCTGAGGTCATCAACTAAGATGTTATCCTCATACATTCTATCATTAGAGCACAATGAAGCAAGAATTGACATGGAAACTGATCTCTCATTAATAACCTCTTCATAAGATGGTACATTTATATAAATTTTTGCAACATCATATGTAATACTTATTTAGGTGATCTTCATTACAGGGGTTGCCAAAAGGTTCCCCTTCTAGTTTTTCTAGCCTGTAGGTCCCGGGTAGAACCTCTTCTGTCACTTCGTAGGGACCATGCCAGTTTGGGTAGAGTTTGTTTGTTTTCTGTAACGTCTTCTTCAGTACTAAGTCTCCCACAGTAATGGGTCTTGACTTCACCCTCGGATTGTAGAATTTTGTTATTCGCCGCTGGTAAGCTGGTTGTATGATTTCCGCATCATCCCTTCTCTCTTCAATTAGATCTAGGTCTAGTCTCCTTTCTTCCCCATTTTTATCACGGTCATAGGTCTGAACCCTATGAGTAGGGAGTCCCACTTTCGTTGGTATGACGGCCTCTGAAACATGTGCTAGCATGAACGGGGTCTCTCCTGTCGGTGTTCTTTTCGTTGTCCTATAGGCCCATAACACAACATAAACCTCTTCAGTCCATCTCCCCTTTGATTATTCTAACCTCTTCTTGATTCAGTCGAGGATTGTTCTGTTTGTGACTTTCGTCTAACCGTTTACCTGTGGTCGGCCAGAAGATGAGAAGAACTACTTTATCCCAACTCTTTCACAATACTTTTCTAAAGAGGAGTTCTTGAACTGAGTTCCATTATCTGTGATGAGAGTGTTTGGGATGCCATGTCTGCATATGATGTTTCTCCAAATAAATTGGAAGATCTTTTGTTCTGTGATCATTATCATCGGTTATGCCTTTACCCACTTTAAGAAGTAGTCAATGGCAACTATCAAAAACCGATAATTATTGGCAGCTCTTGGTAGGGGTCCTACTAAGTCAATTCCCCATAATGCAAATGGCTATAGGGAAGTGATTGACGTCATAGGTTGATGAGGTTGGTGGGAAATAGTGGAGAATCTCTGACATTTATCGCACCTCTTCATGTAAGCTGCAGCATCTTTGGCCAAATTTGGCCACCAGTACCCCTGTGTAATAATTCTCTTGGCCAAGGGTCTTCCTCCTATGTGACTGGAGAAAGAACCCTCATGTACGTCCTGTAAAATGCGAGGAACTTTTGTGGGATGGACACATATGAGGAGAGGCAATAGGAACCCCTTCTTGTATAGGACGTCTCCTACTATGGAGAATTTCGTAGCCCTGTACCTTAGCTTACTCCTCTCTAGCTTGGACACTGGTATCTCTCCCTCTTTGATATATCTGACGAGGGGGTCCATCCATGAGTCTCCTAGGTTCAAATTGAGACAAGGGTTACTAACCTCCTCCTCCTCAATGGTCGCTTTTTGTAAGACCTCGACCGGAACTGTCCTTGATGATGCTGGAAACAGCACCACCCTTTAAGGTGTTTGTAAGCTCAATTCAATGTCAACAATGGTAGCACAAGGCATAAAGAAGGTATACATATATAGTAGAAGGAGATTAGGAGGAGAAGATTCACACCGGGATATAAGTGGTTCAGCCAATTAGGCCTACATCCACTGTGCAAGTGTATGATGTGTACTAATGTGTAAGGGCTCTAATGGCCATAGATATAATCTCTCAAGCTTTCTCTCTCTACTGTGTATTCGAACAGAGTTTCAGCTAGGGTTGCTAATTTTTTCTTTTTTATAAGGTAGAGGATGACCTCTATATATAGTACATGGGGGGTTTAATGTATCCCCCATGCATGCAATGAGCATGTGCGTATGTGATGTAGCCAATATGAAGAAGACATCTGTCACTGTCACATGTAGAGAATGATGATGAAATATTCTCCCCACGTGTGGGGAATGATTTGATATAACTGACTTGTGTCCACGTGTCCTTATCCAAATATTAATAGATTCTTGGTCGTCGTGCATGGTCATGACCTCGGCCTGGGATAAGCCAAGGTTGATAAAGGCTAGTTGCTTGGGCACATCGAGATAGGCCATGAAGTTCTCGGCTTAAGTCAGGCCGAGACGAGATTGAGGTCGGCTAGAGCCGAGGTTTGAGTTGTATCCTTCCTGGAACATCGACTGATATCTTGATGAGGCTGACCTTGGTAGACGTATGGTTTCATGCGACCCCAGCCATCCCCTGGCCGAGGTTGTCATACCTAGTTGAACTGATGTGCCGCTGACCCATATGATACATGCAGTGCCCCTTTGATGAGGTTAGTGGTAGTATCGGCCTAGGCCGACCTTGCTATGCCGAGGGTTGATTTCACGGACCCAAGGCTTTTCCAGCATCGGCTACAACCTCGACCGAGGTTGGTGTCTCTGAGCCGAGGTCACACTTGGGGCATATCAATCACCCCCCAGCCCCTAGTTACATGCAAGAGAAGATGACTGGGAGATCTCTACACCTTCGAGGTCTTTCCCTCATGTGCCAATGCTCACTTGACACTTGTCCGTTGCTGAAGTGTGGCCTGCTTGGCAAGCACATGTTTTTAGCCGTCCATTGGGGCCTCTAAGGCAATGATGGGCCTTGGGAGATGTGCCCCCACATTTAAGGGTTTAAACCCCACTCTTTCCCTCCTTCTTCCTCATTTCTCTTGCTTGGAGTGATCTTATTTCCGCAGCAGCTTCTCTCTCTAGAAATCTTGGGTTCGAAGTCCTTGGTGGAGATTTCTCGCGTCCTCCCCATTTTTCCTTGCTTTTTCATCTTCAGGTAACTTCTCCCCTTCCTTTTCCTTCGTTCTCGTTGCTTTTTCCCTTACTTTTCTATTTTTTGACGAGTCTTGGAGTTTTTCGGCGAGAACTCCATACTTCAGGTGAACTGTATTTGCCTTAGGTTTTATAGTTTGATCCTTAAACTGCTTTACTTCATTAGCCAATCTTAGTTGTCGTTTAGAAGCTCCTTAAGTGTAGTGTCTGCCTCTGATGCTCAGACCCCTATACCAACTTCTTGAGGAGTTCCCTTATCTTAAAGAGAAGACTTTAGAAAAAATTAGGCAAATAGAGAGAGCACAGGAGGAGGCTCGTAGGTCACAAGAATTTCCTCTTAGACCCATCTTTCCACCACCCCTGAGGGTGATATACCCTGATCCATTGGAACCATTTAACCAAACAGAGGTCCCTGTCGATCCAGTACCGATGTCCGAGTCTGCGTCTTCCACCTCAGACCCTATGTCTGTGGATTCCTTCCAGGAGGCCATGGACTTCACAACTCGACAAGATCAGGTCCCTGATCAAGCCAAGGTCTCAAGCCGGTCCTCGTCCCATAATAATTCAAGCACCTCATCCTCCTCCTCAGAGGTTGAGATTGTTGAGCCGAGTGTGGATGTTCCCCCCATTCTTGACGCCATTCCTCTGTCGGCCGTCACCGGGGCTGAGTTCACTCAGAGGTTCCTGAGGTAGACCTTCTTTGCTTGATATATCTGTACTCCATCAGCCCCTCCATAAAGCTTAGAAGACCTCTGAAGGAAGAGAGGGCTTACAATGGCCGAGACAGTGAGATCTGCTTGTACGATCAGATGTTCAAGTTAGGGTTTCGTTTGCCCATTCATCCCATCATTAGGTCCATCCTTGCCTTCATTAATTTATCCCCTTCCCAACTGTCCCCTAATGCTTGGAGGGTCATAATAGGGGCCATAGTCTTATGGAGGGCTATCCACCACTCAGACCTTCCAGTTCAGGTCTTTATTGGCTGCTATGTCCCCTTCTCTGCCAAAAATCATTCGAGCTACTATCATTTTGTAGCTCGAAAGCCTGAGAAAAAGATGCTCCAATTAACTCAGACTTCCAACCACAACTGGAAGCCTCGATATTTCTTCGCTTTAGGGCCATGGGAATTTGGTCCATGTGTTCCTTCGTCCTTGCTAGAGCCGAGGATGCCCCTAAGATGGGGTAATGTCACCATGTCTGCCAAGGCCAACCCTAGTCTGAGCCTACAGAACCTTTAGAAGGTGAAAGTCCTTCAGGATCTGGGGATGCATGGTCTGCCGTTAAATTCGAACACTTGATGACCCCCCCACTACCTCTCTAAGACAGGTCGAGGTGGAAGTCCCCTTGCCGAGCTTGGTAAGCATTTTTTATTTGAAGTTGAACCTCTGAGTTTATTCATGTCTGATCTTCTAACTCAGACCTTTCAATTTTGCAGAGCGTCTGAAGGATATCTCAGACGATCTTTGGGAGATGGCAGCCCCGAGTTTAACAAGGTTGGCGAAGAAGGCAGGACTTAATGGCACCTTCAACCTCGAAGCCTCAAGACACCAAGAAGAAGGCTCCTACCTAACATGCCCCTGAGGATCAGAGGTAGAAGAAAAAGGGGGGCGATTTTGCCATCCCCATCTGTTTTGAAGACGCGCTGACGGCTCGTTTAGAGCAATTGAAGATTACCGACAGCATCGTCGGCCATAGTCTCCAAGCCCTGGATGCCTTCGATTCTACGATAACCGAGGCCGATAAGCCTTTCTTCCAGTCACTGGATACACCCTTGGTGATTGAGTTCGGGATCCACAGGTCCATTTAGGTATGACCTCATATTTCTTAGTAATTTCTAAGTGTAACCTCTGATCTGATCTCCAACTTATATATGATCACATAATCTACAGGGCTTCGCAGCTATGCACCACCTCTCCAACTAGACTTTGAGGAAGTTCCCCCTCATCCAGAAGGGTCAAGAGGCCGAGAAGGCGCAAAGCACTCTGAACGGAGAAATTGACCACCTGAAGTCTGAGCTGGGTGAGTCTGAGAAGAAGGTGAAGGGGTTGGAGAAGTAGATATCCCAATGTTGATGCAAAAAATTGGACCGAATCCCATTTTTATGATCACAGATAAATAGATAAAAGCAATCCAATCAAGCAAATGAGAGACAAAGATTTTTATAGTGGTTCGACTATAAGGAAAAGCCTACGTCCACTATTATTTTATTCCCAGGGGTTTACAATAGCACAATGTGGTGTAGAGAGAGAAAAAGGTATGGATCTTATGTATGGTGTCTCTCGGTTCTCTTGGATCTCTATCTCATACCCTCGATCTCCCCCTCTCTTGGCTAAGGGAATACATATATTTATAGTGATGGGAGATAAAGAGATTCATTGTATGTAGACATTTATACATTATGTCTACATTCAACGAAATTAATTGTTGAATTGCTTTGTATGCTATGTGTTGTCATTTATTAATACAGTATAAATATACATTAAGGCTCATTAAATGCGCTGCCATCTTCATTAATGAACATTAAATGCATAGTTACCCTTTGATCTTCCTAGTTGGTATTCCGATCAACTCTCCTCGGGTGCCGACTAACTCTCCTCGGGGTCCGACCAACTCTCCTCGAGTGCCGACTAATTCTCCTCGGGTATTGACTAACTCTCCTCGGGTGCCGACCAACTCTCCTCGGGTGCCGACCAACTCTCCTCGGATGCCGACCAACTCTCCTCGGGTGTCGAATATTGCCACGTAGGATGACATGTGTCCTTTTCTGATTGGTCCTCGTAGATGGAGAATTTTTGCGTTAACAGAAGCCCCCAATGCTCCATGCTTGATGGTTTACTTGAAAGGATGGAGTATTTATTCTGCAGTGTTGCTCGGTGCTCGTGAAATTCTTGATCTACCTTCTTGATTTGTTCAACATAAAGTGCATTATCTCCTAGACGACATATGATTCAGGCTGATCGACGGTTGCTAATATTTCTTTTGAGGAACTCCGTGTGCTATGTATCACCCCTGGGAATTTGGATGCAACCATGACATAGTATGCAGCTTGTAGCTTGTCATAATCTTCAAGTATATTAATTGGTTTGCTAGCCGACCAACTGCCTCCTGTGCCGAGCAACTGAGTGATAACTTCACGTGCTTGATTCTTCTGATTTATGATCCTCTGAATACTTTGTCAAGTAACATACTAGCTTTTGAACCCAACTCTTCAATCTGATTAGTACCAAGCTAGTGGTGGACTTCGAAACATTTTCATACAACTTCTTCTTCAATATTGGTCGGGATAGTAGTAGTAAAGATCTCAGTGCTGTAGATTCTAAATTCTATTGATGTAAAAAATTAGATCACTCTAATAATTCAATCATAGATAAATAAATGAGACAAAGAATTTTAAAGTGGTTCAGCCTTCTAAGAATGGCCTACGTCCACTATTTCTTTATTGCTGAGTGTTTGGGAATTCTCGATTACAAGTTATCTCAAGAAATTCCGGTCTGGGAGTCCTTACAATGAGGATTGTACAATGTATTTATAGCCCTGAGGCTGTAATGTGAAAGGGTAATACATTAAATGATATACATATGAAAGGGTAATACATTTAATGCCCTCTTTGCTTGCGCGTCCAAATGATAAGCATTTAATGAGCAGTTAAACTGTTGGTATCCTGCTTCGAGGTGCAGCTCGGACCGCCATGAGTTGCTCGGACCGCCTAAGCTTCTCGGTATTTAAGAGTTCCTCGGATCTTGTGAGTTCCTCAGGGAACTAGTCTTCCTCGTTGTAGTCTTGTTCCTCGGAGCGAGTGGGTTCCTCGAAAGTGTTTGTTGTTGCCATGTAGATAGCCACGTGTCTTCATATGATTGGTCCATGTCAGCAGATTAATTTTGGTATCAACAGAAGTCGCCAATGTTTCATAGTTCAAAATTTGAGGAGCATGGAACATTCTTTCTCGGATTATGGTAGCTTTAAATAGTCTTACTGATTTTTAGGAGCGTTTCCCTTGTATTTATTTCTCCTTCCCAATTCGTAGAATCATGCTTTTTTGGACTTTTTTGCATGCTTCGATTCCCGCGTTACTTTTCATCTTCTTAGCCGCTGTTGTCCGCTTCGATTCCCGTGCCACTTTTCATCTTTTAAGACGCCGGTAACTCAATCATCCTTTTTAATAATCATTACTTCACCATTTCCCAAGGCAAGGTATTTAAACTACACAAACGCTCCCATCGTCTTCTACCTTTCAAATTTTTATCTTTGAGTTTTACGTCGTCTCTTCCTACTCTCTTGTGCGTTCATCTTTTCTGTCGTTCGTTGTCAACAGCTCTACTCTTTTCTGTAAGATCTTCTTCTTTCTTCTTTATTTCTTTTATTCATCATCATGGTTTACTCTATTGAGTCTCTTGAAAAGTTTCGCTCTGATTTTTCCATTCCCTCTTGGGTTGTCTTGGAAGAGCTTTCTGATCCTTCTGATTATTTCAATTTGGCTGAGGGACATTGGTTCCCCAGCCTTTTTATTGCTGAGTGTGGATTTTCTTTTCCACCAAATCCCTTGTGTCTGGAATTCTGTCATTATTTTGACGTCGTTCCTACGAGAATAGCCCCCAACACATGGAGAATAGTTAATGGGGTGCATAAATTAAATCAAGTCCATGGAACTAGCATAGGAATTCCAGAAATCATGTACTGCTATAGATGGGCAGTTAATGATAATATTTTTTATTTAAAAACTAGATTTTTAAATAGAGCCTTAGTAGTCAATCTCCCTGATGCCAATAGGGATTATTTTGAACATGGGGTTGTCATAAAAAATTGGCAACACCCTCCATTAGCTGGAGTTGAGGTTTACCAAGGTCCCAGATGCCCTCCTTATGGCAACGGGATAGGTTATTTTTATTTTATTTTATTTTGAAATCATGTTTCTTTTGTGTTTGATAAAATGTGCCACTGATAACAATGTTTATCTATTTGCAGTTGATAACAAAAGAAAGTGCCCAAAGGAAGCAGATGTAAATGTAAGACATCTGAACCTTATCTGGAGTCTGCATCAGAGTGTTGCTGACGAGTACATTAGGTCGGCCTCGTATCTGCTCCAGTACAAGAGCTTCACCACTTCCTTCACTGCTCGTCCAGTGATAAGTGAATCAGAGCCAGTTCCTGCTTCCACAAGCTCATCACCTGAATCCCATATTCCTTTAAGTGAAAGGATGAAGAAGAGAAGACCTCCTGCCCTGTTTGAGAAAACTGCCTCCGGTTCTGGGGAGGTAAAAAGGAGTAGGATTGATGTCCCAAGGGAGGGGACGAAAAAAACTGATGCAGCTCCTTCAGCTGTTCCTGTCAAAGTTGCCGAGAAGCCCACAGTGGCTCTGAGCAGGTATGCTGCTCCTGGAGAGGTGATTGTGATATCACCGACCAAGGGTTATTCCTTGGTTGAATCGATACCTGTTCCCCCGAGGAGGCTGAAGAAGAGCTCCTCAGTCAATTTGGATGATACCATTGCTCAGCCCCCAGTTGCTGGAACCGGGGCTCCAATTTTTGTTCCCCCGAGCTCTGCAATGATCTCGGTAAAGTCCTCGATCATTCTCGAGGTACAAGGTACTGAAGAGAACCTTACTCGGGACATGGTCACCTCACTAGCTGCTCATCATCTTGCTTCTGTAAGTCTCTTTACTTTGAATTTTTCATATTTCCTTTGTCATTTCTATTTCTAACTTTCTTTCTTTTTCTGTTCACAGTTGACGAGCTGCTTCAATATAATCCTGAAGAAGGATGAAGCGATTAAGGATTCTTGCTCCTCGTCCAGTGTGGAGGGAGCTCTGGAAGAAGCTACCAAGTCTCTGGCAGATTCTAGCCAGAAATATGCTGATGACAAAGCTGTCTGGGAGAAAAAGCTTGCCTCCACCGAGCAGGATAAAGCTCGAGCTGTTGAAGCCTCCAAAGAGTTAGAGAAGAAAAAGAATGCCTTGGAGAAGGAAAATAAAGAGCTCGAAGAGAAGCTCAAAACTGCTGGAGAGCTTGAAGATAAGCTCAGGGTTGCTGAGGAAAGGTTGGGCCAGCTTCAAGAAGTAGGTCGGCAAAAGGAGGAAGCAGAAAGTAAATTGAAGGCTACTGAGAACCTGCTATTTGAGAAACTTTCCTCGGAGAAGCTGAAAAGGAAAGCTGCTATGAAGAAGTCCTTCAGCTCTGGATGGGATAAGGGGTGGAACAAGGGGTTGGCTGCCATGGTGTCGTAAGTAGACTATGGCAGCCTTAAATACTTTAGGGACGGATGGGTTGCTGCCCTTCAGGAAATGAAGGTCGACGAGTCTTCCGAGCTCTTACAGAGACATATCCCTAGTCCCCCCCAACTCCAGAAGAATTAGAAGAGGACGAAGCTACCTCTGAAGAGTCTTCGATGGTGATGGGAGATCGTGCCCTAACCATCCAGCCTGCTGCCAAGGAAAATCAGCACATCGTTTCTTCCTCTGAGCAACTGCCTACTCTACCCGAGCAGCTATCTCTTCCCTCCGAGCAACCTACCTCTTCATCCCATCCTCCCGAGAAGGTTTTGGGAGATAAGGAAAAGGTTTAGTGTTGTTCGGGCTTCTATTTATTTTGTTTCTCTTTATCAAATATAACTCAGAAAATGTAACTCTGAATTATTATCTAATAAAATTTGACCTTTTTTGCATACTGTTGTCTATCTTTCACTCATACTCTGCTTATTCTTCTTATTGATGGATGATCTTATTTCTCTGTTAGTTTCTGGCTAGGATGGAACTGATCTCTGCCCATGATACAAAGTTTCTGTGACAATGTAACGAGTACTTTAAGGCTGGTCACATAGACCTGAGTGCTGCACAAGTTGTCGACATACTTGGTCATGACGCTTCAGAACAGGAAGTGGAAGCATATCAATATCTGAAGTGTCTTCTTGATAGGGATGTAGCCAACAATGTTTCCTATTACGAAATGATCGAGGATCTTCAAAGCACCCTCGAGGACCTTCAGCTCCAATACAAAGAATCCACTGCTTTGTTGCATGAGGGGTACGAGAAGAAGTACCATCAGATCATTGCCGTCAAGGGCTACGAGAAACTCTTTGCTGGGTACGATGTAAGGGAGAGAACCTTGAGAGGTGAAGTCAAAGAATGCAGACAGATTGCTGAGTTGCTAGAAAAGGAAAATAACAACCTGCAGAAGGAGCTGTCACACTTGAAGTCTGCAGCTACCACTTCTAGTGCCTTGATCCCAGTGACCGATGAGGGATTTTCGTTCTTAGAGGTTGAGAACGCCAAGTTAAGGTAAGAGTTAGAGACTTTGAGGAGTTCATGCACCTCTACATCTTCTCGTGGTCGAGCAAGAGCTCCTCGGGGACGAGCAAGAGCAACTCGGGTTCTTGTCGAGGAACAGAGAACTCAATCTGCGTTAGAGAACCAGGCTTTCTAATTAATGGCTAAGAACCAGGCTTTGTCTGATATGTCAAAGAAGATTAGGGACCTGGAAAAACAACTCTCTGCGCAGAAGCCAATCTTGGAGAATAAGGAGATTTTCATCAAGAATCTCCACGAGCAGTTAGAAAGGCTAACATACCAATTCCATAAACAGCCCAGGGAGTTTTGGATGGCTGGATACAACGAAGCACTATTCCACTTGGACGATCGTATCCAGAATGCCAACAATGAGGGCTACAAGAAAGGCTGGTTGAATGCCTTAGGTGTGCTAAAGCTCGAACAAGGTCATTATCTGTGGGACTACCATGATCCTGGGTTGCTCGACTTGCCTGTGCCACCATACAATTTGGAGATGGATTGGATCCCGGCTCAGGCCATTCCTCGGAGCTTAATTTCAAAGTATCTCGGTGACTACAATTTACATTCTCAAATCGAGGTATCTCGTCCCGAGCATCTTTTAGATCGCCCATCCGTAATGAATGTCAGGATGTTGAAGGACCTCAACTTCATCAATTCTCCTCTGTCTTTAAATGATCCGCCTACTGGCGAGGAACCTGTGTCAAAAGCAGAGGGGAAGAGACCAGTAGAATAGGAATTTTTGATGTAATAGTTAGTATACATGTCAATGTAACTGTAATTTCATTATCAATGTAATTTATTTTGAATTCAATTAAAGACTTTCATTTTTGTTTGCAAATCTTGATTGTTACTGTCTTGTAATTATCAAACGCTTTATATTTATGCATATCTGTTAAAAAGATAACAATATTGTGTTGTTTGTCGACCAACTCATTAGCAATTAAAAAAAATTATAAGTATCAATATTGTTGCTCGATCACTTAATAATAAAGTAATGAGTATAAAAATGTTGTTTAAAATGTTTCCAACCAACCAAGGTTGTTCGACTCTCCATGTCGACCAACTATAGTTAATGGGGTTTTATCCCCGACCAGCTATAGTTAGTCTTTTTGAAATAATTTTACTTATAAAATGTTTCCGACCAACCAAGATTGGTAAATTTTGCTTGTCGACTAACTATAGATGGTGGGTTTTAACTCCGACCAGCCCTAGTTAGTAGACTTTTATCTTAAATGTTTCCGACCAACCAAGGTCGGTAAATTTTCTTTGTCGATCAACTACAGTTGGTGGGTTTTTATCCCCGACCAGCCATAGTTAGCAACTTTTGTACTTTCTTGAATAATCTTACCTCACGATCAACATAAGTTGGCATTTGCGAGAATATTTTGCTTCCTAGCCAAACAGGTTGGCATTTTTAGGAATATTTCGTTTCCTAGCCAAACAGGTTGGCATTTTTAGGAATATTTCATTTCCTAGCCAAACAGGTTGGCATTTTTAGGAATATTTCGTTTCCTAACCAACCGAAGTTGTCATTTTTAGGAATATTTTGTTTCCTAACCAACCGAAGTTGGCATTTTTAGGAATATTTTGTTTCCTAACCAACCGAAGTTGGCATTTTTAGGAATATTTTGTTTCCTAACCAACCGAAGTTGGCATTTTTAAGAATATTTTGTTTCCTAACCAACCGAGGTTGGCATTTTTAGGAGTATTTTGTTTCCTAACCAACCGAAGTTGGCATTTTTAGGAATATTTTGCTGCTGAGCAGTCTGAGCTTTGCCGAGTTTTGCTGAGTAGTGTGTAGCACTAGTATTCCCCGAAAAATTCTCAATAAAAGGAGAGACTTTAGAAGAATATCTTCATTTTATTCATACTGATGGATTTGTGTTACATATACATCACTGATAATACTTGCGTAGGTGCTCTGCGTTCCATGCATTCTTGAACTCCTCCCCCTCTAGAGTTGCTATTCGATAAGTTCCTGGTCGAACAACTTCTGTAACTCGGTATAGTCCATGCCAATTTGCTTCCAGCTTATTGTGCTTTTGAATTACTTTCTTTAACACATAGTCTCATTCTTTCAGGTCGCACTTCTTCACCCTTTTGTTGTAGAACAAAGCTGTTCGCTGCTGGTATGCAGCATTTCTGATGGCTGCTTCTTCTCTGACTTCCTCGAGCATGTTTAAATCCAGTCTTCTCATTAAGTCGCTGACAGGGGAATTGAAATTCAGTACCCTGTTTGTTGGAAGGCCCAACTCGGCAGGTA
The DNA here is from genome assembly GCA_949130495.1 of Sambucus nigra. Taxonomy (NCBI): domain Eukaryota; kingdom Viridiplantae; phylum Streptophyta; class Magnoliopsida; order Dipsacales; family Adoxaceae; genus Sambucus; species Sambucus nigra. The sequence goes on along the minus strand of OX422221.1, from coordinate 439,061,550 downwards.
TAACGGCTTCAGTTCCAAACGCCAGCATATATGGTGTTTCTCCAGTTGCTACTTGGGGAGTAGTTCAGTAAGCCCAGAGTACTGTTTGTAGCTCGTTGATCCAATTCGATTTTGCATCATCTAATCTTTTCTTCAAGCCATTTAGCAGTGTCCTGTTTGTCACTTCAGTTTGTCTATTGCTTTGAGGATGGCCTGGAACTGAGTGGACCTTCAAAATATTTGATTGATGACAATAGGCGGCAAACTCCTCGTTATCAAATTGTGTTCCATGGTCTGTGATGAAGGCATGAGGTAGACCATATCGACAAATGATGTTCTTCCAAACAAATTAGTACACCTTCTCGTACGTCATGTCAATGAGTGGCTCAGCTTCTACCCATTTAGTAAAATAATCCACTGCGACGACGAGGTACTTGAACCTTCCTCGGGTCATTGGCAGTGGCCCAACCAAGTCAATTCCCCTCATGGAAAATGGCCAAGGGGAAGTTATGGGTGTCAACAATGCTTGTGGAGTTCTTCGGATGGAGGAAAAGCGCTGGCACTTGTCGCATTTCTTGGCGTAGGCTATACAATCAGCCCTCATCGTCGGCCAGTAGTATCCTTGCGTCATTACCCTTTGTAAAGGCGTCCGACCTACTACATGTGCTCCACAAGACCCTTCGTGGATCTCTTTAATTAATTCTTTCACCTTGGAGGGGTGTACACATCACTGCAAACCTGCCATAATTCCTCGTCTATATAAAACACCATTAGTTAATACATACCGAGCATCTTTAAACTTCAATTTTTTGGCAGCGAGCTTATCAATTGGCAATTATCCCTTCTCGATATACGCCCTGATGGAATCCATCCAAGATGGTCCTAAATCAAGGGTGATAAAGTTCATCGTCAGATCTTCATCTATGCTCCGACCAGCTAACACTTCAATTGGGATTGTTCGCCGTAGCTCGGTGCGAGTAGCTGATGCTAGTCGAGCTAGGGCATCTACTATCGCATTATCCATTCGTGGTATTCTGACCAGCTGAATAGCAACAAATTCTGACACCAGCTTCTTTGCCTTTGCATGATATCTGATCATTAATTCTCCTCTAACTGCATATACTCCCATCATTTGGTTTATGATCAATTGAGAATCACTGAAAACAATGACCTGTTGCGCCCCCATAATTGTTGCTAAACCAAGTCCTACAATCATGGCCTCATATAGGTAACTCGCCTTCAAATTTCTGATCAGTTAGAGTTCCTCGGTGGAATATTTGTTCCTTCCTTTCCTCCTCAGATTTTTCTTGCTCTTCGTCAATAATTTTTTCTTGCCCTTTTACCAACCGGAGTTGGTCTGAGCCCGAAGTCAATGATCTTGTAACATCCACTTGCCCTTTTACTAACCAGAGTTGGTCTGAGCTGGTGTTTTTTGATCCTGTAACATCCACAGGTTGATCATCGAGCAACTTTCGTTTCTCGTCCGGAGTCTTCACAACTATCTCTGCGTCACATCCTGTAACATCCACACGCCCTTTTACCAATCGAAATTGGTCTGAGCTTGTGTTTGTTAATCCTGTAATATCCACAGGTTGATCAGCGAGTCACTTTTGTTCCTCGGAGCTATCAGGATAGGTGAACTCCGCTATAAAATCTGCTACAGCCTGCCCTTTAAGTGATGATTTGGGTTCATAGACTATATCATATTCACCGAGCTCTATTGCCCAGTACATCAATCTTCCTGATTTTTCTGGCTTATGCAGGGCTTGCCTCAATGGCATATCAGTATATACTACTATGGTATGAGCCTGGAAATATGGCCTCATTCTCCTACTCGCCTCAATCAGCGCCAGTGCCAATTTCTCCAGCCTTGGATATCTAATCTCTGCTCCTCGGAAGGCCTTACTTATGTAGTAAATTGGCTTTTGTACTCCATTCTCCACTCTGATCAACACCGAGCTAACTGCATTCTCGGACACTGCAAGGTACAAGTACAATTTTTCTCCCATCACTGGTCTGGACAATAATGGAGGTGTTCCCAAGTATCTCTTCAAATCTTGAAAAGCCTTCTCGCATTCGTCATTCCACTCAAAAGTCTTTCTAAGTATCTTGAAGAATGGGAGACATCTATCAGTTGCTCGTGACACAAATCTGTTGAGTGCCGCTACTCGTCCTGTGAGACTCTGTACTTCCTTCTTCGTCGTTGGAGATCGCAACCCTAATAGAGCTTTGATCTTTTCAGGATTTGCTTCAATGCCTCGTTGATTGACAATGTACCCGAGAAACATGCCTTCTCGTACTCCAAAGATGCACTTCGTCGGGTTCAGCTTCATTTGATATTTATCTAGTTGATCAAAAGTCTGACTTAAGTCAACTAGATGATCGACAGCTTTCTTGCTTTTCGTCAGCATATCGTTGACATAGACTTCCATGTTGTCACTGATTTGTTCAGCAAAGACCTTGTTCATCAGCCTCTGATATGTCGCACCTGTATTTTTCAAACCAAAAGGCATAACATTATAATAATAAGTTCCCCGAGGGGTAATGAAAGAAGTACTTTCCCTCTCTTCAGGTTTCATTTTAATTTGATTGTAGCCAGAATAAGCATCCATGAAGCTCAGTAACTCGTGTCCCGAGGTAGCATCCACCAGTTGATCAATTCAGGGCAATGGAAAATGATCCTTTGGGCATGCTTTGTTGAGGTCGGTGAAGTCCACACACATCCTCCACTTGTTGTTCTTCTTCTTTACCATTACCACATTGGCTAACCAATCTGGATATTTAACATCTTCAATGAAACAAGCTTTCTAGAGCTTCTTGACTTCCTCCTGTATAACTTGATTCTTCTCGGGACTGAATACTCTTGTTCTCTGTTTCACAGTCTTGATCTCCTTATTCACATTGAGCTCGTGACATAAGAAGTTTGGGTCTATCCCAGGCATATCTTCATGACTCCACACAAAAGTTTGTCTTCTGCTTCTAAGGAAAGTTATCAATTCCTGTTTTAATGAGGCTTCCAACGACGAACCTATTTGAGTAGCTCGCTCAGGGTGCTCGTTGTCCAAAATTATGTTTTCAGTAGCTTCCACCGCTTGACCCTTCACGAGTTGCGACTCATCTCAAGGATCCAATGTTTCAATTTCTGCACCTTCATCCACTTGATAGGTAGTAGTCTTTTTCTCTGATTCTTCCAGTTGCTCGGCGGATGAAAAATAGCATTCTCGAGCTACTTTCTGATCACCTTTCACAACTCCTACTCCAAAGTTTATTGGAAATTTTAGGCACTGATGCACTGTAGATGGTACAACCTCAAACTTCTTCAATCCTACTCTTCCCATGATGATATTGTACGATGATTGGACATTCTTATCCATCATGAAGAAATGTATTCTTTCTGTTCGATAAGCAGGCCACGTACCAATGAATATATCCAACTTGATCGTCCCAAGTGGAAATACTTTCTCGCCAGCAAAACCAATGAGGGGTCTGTGGTAAGGCTCCAGTTGAGATAGCTTTAGATTTAAACTATCGAAGCACGAGTAGAACATGATGTCTGTCGAGCTACCATTGTCAACCAGTACTCTTGAAATCATGACTTCCTTCATTCTCATTTTGATTACCAGCGGGTCATCATGAGGATATAAAACACCTGCAAGGTCATTTTTTGAAAAACCGATAACCAATTTCTCCTTGTTCACCTTTCTCGGGCGATCTTCCTCAGCTAGATTTATCCGCTGAATGTAAGAGCAAGCTTGAGCCTCACCGAGGTAAGCTTTTCTTTTTGCAGTAAGATCTCCTCCTCCTGCATCTCCTCCTGTAATAACATTACAATCAAATGACCCAAAGCATATTGAAAATACCTCTCGTTCTGGCTGCCTTGGTTTCTTGGGAAGATCGGGGTCATCCTCTGGATCAACTTCATGGTTTCTCTTCTTGTTCTCCTCTGCTCGACGGGGAGATCTAGACCTCTCTCTAGTCCGGTCGCTGTTTCTTCTTTCGCCTCCCTGATCAACATACTTTGCTAGTTTTCCTCGTCGGATGAGTGTTTCAATTTCATTCTGAAGAGCTATGCAATTTTTGGTCATATGGCCATGATCCTTATGGAATTCGCAATATTTTTCCCTATTCCTCGTGTCAGGGTCTGCCTTCATTTTCTTTGGCCAGTTTAACTCCTCGCTGTTCTTGATTTCCTCCAGGACGTGGTTGATATTTACCTTCAAAGGTGTGTAATTATGAAATTTCCTCTAGACCTCCCATGACGACCTATTTTTGGATTGTTTGTCACCACCATTGTTCTTATGTTCTTTCTTCTTAGCTTTATCACCTTCCACCTTGGTTTCTTTGGCGTCCATATTCTTCTTCTCAGACATGGCCTCCTCGACATTCATAATCTTGGACGCTTTTCCCATCAGGTCCGACATGGTTCGAGGTGGATCTTTGGCCAAAGTGTAGTACAACTTATTTGGTAGTAGTCCACTCATCAAAGCGGTAATTGCTGTCTTCTCCTCATAATCAATAACTTCGAGTTTCTCGTTATTAAAACGAGTTATATAATCTCTGGTACTCTCACCAGCTTTTTGTCTAACACTTAACAAATGTGTTACTCGTTTCACTGGCTTTGCTCCAAAATAGAAATTCCCAATGAATAGCTCGGCCAGTTGAAGAAAAGTTGAAATCTTACCCCGAGGAAGTCTATTATACCATATTTGAGCAGATCCGGTAAGTGTTCCCGAGAATGCTCTACATCTCATCTCATTTGGGATAGCATAGATGTCGGCTGCAACTTGGTATTGTTCTATATGAAAGACAGGGTCAGTCTTTCCATCATACTTGGGAGTCACGACAGGTGCTTTGAACTTTGATGGCGTTGGAAAATCAACAATGTCCTGGACAAAAGGCGTTCCTCGAACAAAGGTTCATTGTAGAGGGTTCCTAGCCTTAGCCATTTCCCCTAATCTATCCTCCAGCCTATGAATAGATCCTTTCCATGCATCATTCCATTCCTCGGGCCTATTGGTTCGAGCAACTGACCGCGTTGAAGTGGCTTCCTGGGATTTATCTTGACGAGAAGCTGGTCGGTCATAGTATCTATCTTGACGAGCAACTAGTCGCGACTGGGCAGATCCTTCCCTTAAATCTGATGGTCGTCGAAAGTTCCTCGACGCTGCATTAAGAGGACTTTTGTTCCTCCTAGGGCCTAATTGGTCAAAAGGATAAACCCTACTTAATCTTTCCAACGCGCTGGTCCTTTCTGGGGAGAGGGTGACACGTTGTTCAGTATCCGTGGCTCGCACCGACGAAGTTCGCCCAGGTTGATAAGATAAATCATCAGATTCCTCATTGCGATGTGAGTTATTACGCCTAGTACGTGAAGAAGGAGCACGGGTATTTCTTTGAATGCTTCGTGGTTCGGAATGGGCTGATGCACCGCCATGGAGGGTTTGGATGAGTTTTTGCATTGTTTCTTGCATGACAGTCTGGCCCTGAGCCAGATTTGCCATTATTCCAGTCAGATCTGGAATAATTGGTGGAGCAGATGGATTTGGAGGGGTTCCAGCGTTTCAATTGCTGGATTCAGGAATATCCGCCATTGGTAATGGATTATTTTTTATGAAAAACGATATTAGCAGTCGTTTCCCACAGATGGCGCCAATCTGTTGATGTAAAAAATTAGATCACTCTAATAATTCAATCACAGATAAATAAATGAGACAAAGAATTTTAAAGTGGTTCAGCCTTATAAGAATGGCCTACGTCCACTATTTCTTTATTGCTGAGTGTTTGGGAATTCTCGATTACAAGTTATCTCAAGAAATTCCGGTCTGGGAGTCCTTACAATGAGGATTGTACAATGTATTTATAGCCCTGAGGCTGTAATGTGAAAGGGTAATACATTAAATGATATACATATGAAAGGGTAATACATTTAATGCCCTCTTTGCATGCGCGTCCAAATGATAAGCATTTAATGAGCAGTTAAACTGTTGGTATCCTGCTTCGAGGTGCAGCTCGGACCGCCATGAGTTGCTCGGACCGCCTAAGCTTCTCGGTATTTAAGAGTTCCTCGGAGCTTGTGAGTTCCTCGAGGAACTAGCCTTCCTCGTTGTAGTCTTGTTCCTTGGAGCAAGTGGGTTCTTCGAAAGTGTTTGTTGTTGCCATGTAGATAGCCACGTGTCTTCATATGATTGGTCCATGTCAGCAGATTAATTTTGGTATCAACCCTCAGCTTAAGAAGGATCATGTTGTGGCTCTGAAGGCCAAGGATGATGTTCTGCAGCAGAAGGTCAACTCAGTAGTGAAGGCAACCCTTGATGACGCCTCTGAGGGGATATTGGCTGAATACAAAGTCTCAGATGAATTTATGAGCTTCGGCTTTGAGTACTTTGAGAGAGGTATCAAAGCTACTACCAAGTGGGCAGATGTCAAGGAGAAGGAGACCGGAAATTTGAAAGCCTCTGATTTCATAGGCCTCGTCTTTGCTAATCCTCATCTTGCCCAGGCCCTTTAGGAGGTTGAGGAAGAGGTTGATGCGCCTGCAGAGACTACAACGCTGGACAGTACAGAGGTTGGAGGGGCTGACCATAGGGAAGATATTGCCGAGGTGACCAATGTCGTCCAGCAGGACTTGGCTGAAGACACCAGTATTCCCCCATCAAACCCTTAAATTCAAATTGTGAAGCTTCTTTGTAACCCTTGAATATTTGTAATCTCTGAGCTTTTGTGATCTCTGAATGAACATGGTTGAATCTTATTTTTTGAATATGGCGATCTCTGAGGAGGATTACTTCATTTTATTTAATGTTTGTCATGTGATATTTTAGGTCTGAAGCTTGTGTAATGGTGTCTGCATGCACTAATTTAGTAGTCTTTGCTCAGACCTTGTCACCACTGGTGTCATGAGGGTCTGAGGTCATCACCTAAGATGTTATCCTCAATTAATCTCATCAAATTAATGATGTTAAGGGTCTGAGGTCATCCTTATATGGTGTCTGACCTCAGACCTCGTCACCACTGAATGGTGTTATAAGGGTCTGAGGTCATCACCTAAGATGTTATCCTCAATTAATCTCACCAAATTAATGATGTTAAGGGTCTGAGGTCATCTCATTATAGTGTCTAACCTCAGACCTTGTCACCGCTGAATGGTGTTATAAGGGTCTGAGGTCATCACCTAAGATGTTATCCTCAATTAATCTCACCAAATTAATGATGTTAAGGGTCTGAGGTCATCTCATGATGGTGTCTGACCTCAGACCTCGTCACCACTGAATGGTGTTCTAAGGGTCTGAGGTCATCACCTAAGATGTTAACCCCAATTAGTCTCACCAAATTAATGATGTTAAGGATCTGAGGTCATCCTAATATGGAGTCTGACCTCAGACCTCGTCACTACTGAATGGTGTTATAAGGGTCTGAGGTCATCACCTAAGATGTTATCCTCAATTAATCTCACCAAATTAATGATGTTAAGGATCTGAGGTCATCCTAATATGGTGTCTGACATCAGACCTCGTCACCACTGAATGGTGTTATAAGGGTCTGAGGTCATCACCTAAGATGTGATGTTAAGGATCTGAGGTCATCCTAATATGGTGTCTGACCTCAGACCTCGTCACCACTGAATGGTGTATGGGTCTGAGGTCATCACCTAAGATGTTATCCTTATAATTTCTGACATAAGTGCACAATGTAACAATAATCGTCATGGGAACTGATCTTTTATTAATAACCTCTTCATAATAAGATGGTACATTTACATAAAACTCCTTGCAACATCATATGCAATACTTCTTTAGGTGATCAGCATTCCATGGGTTAGCGAAAGGTTCCCCTTCTAGATTTTCTAGCCTGTAAATGACGGGCACAACCTCTTCTGTCACTTTGTAGGGACCGTGCCAGTTTGGGTGAAGCTTGTTTGTTTTCTGTAAGGTCTTCTTTAGCACTAAGTCTCCCACTATGATGGGTCTTGACTTCACCCTCTGGTTGTAGAATTTCTCTGCCCTCTGTTGGTAGGCTGCTTGCCTGACCTCTGCATCTTCTCTTCTTTCTTCAATCAGATCTAGGTCTAGCCTCCTCTCTTCCCCATTTTTATCAGGGTCATAGGTCTGAACCCTGTGAGTAGGGAGCTCCACCTCTGTTGGTATGACGACCTCTGAACCATGTGCAAGCATGAACGGGGTTTCTCCTGTAGGTGTCCTTGTCGTGGTTCTGTAGGCCAATAACACAGCGTAGACCTCTTTAGTCCATCTTCCCTTCGCATCTTTTTACCTCTTCTTGATTCCATCGAGAATTTTCCTGTTCGTGACCTCGGTCTGACCGTTTGCCTGAGGTCGTCTAGGAGATGAGAAGAACTACTTTATCCCAACTCTTAGGCAGTACTTTTCTAAAGAGGAGTTCTTGAACTGGGTCCCATTGTCCGAGATGAGAGTGTCTGAGAGGTCGTCTCTGCATATGATGTTCCTCCAAATAAATTGGAAGGTCTTCTGCTCTGTGATCGTTATCATCGGCTCTGCCTCCACCCACTTTGAGAAGTAGTCAATGGCAACTATCAAGAATCGATAACTGTTGGCAGCTCTTGGTAGGGGTCCTACTAAGTCAATCCCCCATATTGGAAATGGCCATGGAGAGGTGATTGACGTCATAGGTTGATGAGGTTGATGTGTAATAGTGGTGAATCTTTTACATTTATCACACCTCTTTACGTAGGCTGCAGCGTCTTTGGACAAGGTTGGTCACCAGTATCCCTGTGTGATGATTCTCTTGGCCAAGGGTCTTCCCCCTATGTGGCTAGAGCAAGAACCCTCATGAACTTCCTGTAAGAATCGGGGAACTTTCGTGGGATGCACACATCTGAGGAGAGGTAATAGAAATCCCTTCTTGTACAAGACGTCTCCTATTATCGAGAACTTAGCAGCCCTATATCTCAATTTCCTCCTCTCTAGTTTGGACTCAGGTAGCTCTCCCTCTCTGATATATCTGACGAAGGGGTCCATCCACGAGTCTCCTAGGTTCAAATTGTGACAAGGGTTACATACCTCTTCTTCCTCGATGGTCGCCTTCCCCAAGATCTCGACTGAAACTGTCCTTCTGACGTCTGTCTTCGTCACCAAGGCCAACCTTGCCAATGCGTCTGCGTGGCTATTACTTTGTCGAGGTACTCTCTTCAGTTTTATCTCTTCGAAATATTATAACATCGTTCTCACCCTTTTCAAATACTTGGCCATCCTTTCATCTTTGGCCTCATAGACCCCTAATACTTGATTGACAACTAACCTTGAGTCGCTGTAGAGTAAGAGTCGCCTTACACCAATAGTCTTTGCCAATGAGAGACCTGCTATCATGGCCTCATACTCGGACTCGTTGTTAGAAGCTTGGAAGTTGAATCTCAAAGCGTATTCAATGTTGGCACCATCTGGAGCTGAAAGTTTCAGCCCTGCACCGCTTCCACTGTCACAGGAGGAACCATCAACAAAGAAACTCCAAATGTCAATATCTGATGAGAAGGCCCCTTCTGACATGACTCCTTATTTGAAGAGGTATCGATCTTCCTCGTTCTCCGCAACTCTACTCCTGGCCCTATTGGATGCGACCTCTCCCTGATCTCGGAAGATACTATGATTTGTCTTTTCAACACCCTCTAGGTCATTCTCTACCTCGGCTTCTTCCCATATGAACTCAGCAACAAATTCTGCGAGGCCTTGCCCTTTGATGGATGTCCTAGGTTGGTAGGTAAGGTCATACTCCCCCAAATCAATGTCCCAGGTCATCAATCTCCCAGACTTATCAGGTTTATGTAGGACCTATCTTAGTGGGGACTCGGTGAGGACAACCATGTAGTGGGCTTGGAAGTAAGGTTTCATCTTCCTTGAAGCATGTATCAGGGCGTAAGCTAACTTTTCCATATGAGGGTAATTTTGTTTAGACCCTTGAAGGGCCTTACTGTTGAAATACAAAGGCCTTTGTATCCCAGCATCTTCCCGTATTATGGCTGCGCTGATGGCTGATTCGAAGACTGCCAGATACACATACAATTTCTCTTCTGCTACAGGACGAGATAGCAATAAGGGAGACCCCAAGTAAGACTTGAGATGGTTGAAATATTTTTTGCACTCTTCGTCCCACTGAAAGGCCTTTCTAATCACTTTAAAGAATGGAAGACACTTATCCATTGCCCTGGAAACAAATCTGTTAAGTGCAGCCACTCTCCCCGTGAGTCTTTGGACATCTTTGATACTCCTCGATGTCTTCATATCAAGAAGTGCCTTGATTTTCTCAGGGTTTGCTTTAATTCCTCTTTGATTGACAATGAATCCTAGGAACTTCCCAGCTCCTACCCCAAAGACACACTTCGCGGGGTTGAGTTTCATCCTGTATGAGTCCATGATATCGAAGGTCTTTTCGAGGTCATCCACATGAGTGTAAGATTTCAAGCTCTTCGTTAGCATATCGTCTACATACACTTACCTATTTTCTCTTCGAACATCTTATTTACAAGACGTTGGTATGTTGCCCCTGCATTTTTCAGGCAGAAGGGAATCACTTTGTAACAATACGTCCCTTTGTCGGTAATTAAGGTTGTCTTCTCTGCATCTTCCGCATCCATGAAGATCTGGTTATAGCCTGAGTACGCGTCCATGAAGCTCATGAGCTCATGTCCTGTTGTAGCATCCACCATCTGATCTTTTCGAGGAAAGGGATAGCTGTCTTTTGGACAAGACTTGTTCAAGTCAGTGAAATCAACACACATTCTCCACTTCCCATTGGCCTTGGGTACTATGACTGCATTCGATAACCACTCCGGATATATGACTTCTCTTATAAATTCATCCTCTTCCAATTTTTTAACCTCTTACCAAATGACGTCGTACTTCTCCCTGGAGTAGATTCTTCATCTCTGCTTGATAGGCCTAGCATCTTTAGCCATGTTGAGCTTGTGACTCATGACCTCAGGGTTGATGCCTGGCATGTCTGCGTGACTCCAAGCGAAGACACTCTGCCTCCTCCTGAGGAAGTTTATCATCTCTTCCTTGATTTCTGACTTTAGGGCTTTGCAGACCTGGATGGTTTTCTTCGGCTCGTCCTCATTGAGGATGATGGATTCTACCTTTTTTGTGGCCTCTCCCTTCTTTAACTTTGTCTCATCCCTCGGGTCCAATGTATCAATGCTATAGGTAGTGGTTGCCCTCTTATAGGCCTCTCTCTCTTCGGCTGAGTTGAAGTAACATTCTTGCGCTATGGTCTGGTCACCTTGCACTTCCCCTACCCCGTAGGGGGTTGAGTATTTTAGCATCTGATGGACAGTCGACGGCACAACTTCAAACTCCTTAAGGGCCACTCTTCCTATGATGAGGTTGTAGGCCGAAAAGATGTTCTCATCCATGACGAAAAAATTTATCTTCCGGGTCAACCTCTTAGGCCACTTATCACCCATCTGAACGTCCATCTCATACATGCCCAATGGGTGGACCTTTTCACCGCTGAAGCCATCAAAGGATGATGATATGGTATCAGCCTAGCTCTGCTAAGACCTAAGTTCTTGAAGCAAGGCCAAAACATCACGTCTGCTGAGCTTCCCCCATCCACGAGGATCCTCTGTACCTCGCACACATGCACCCTTGTAATTATTACCAAAGGGTCATCATGGGGGGCTAAGATACCTTTAAAGTCGAGCCTGGAGAACCCAACTATGAGGGTGTCCATGTCCACCTTCTTTCTCTTCTGCACTATATCAGAAGACGTTAGATTTACAACTTCAAGCTTGGCCACTGACTTGGCCTCTGCCACATGAGCCTTCATGTCAGCTACTTCAGAGCCACCTCCTGCAAATCCTCCGCATATGGTGTCAACACCAAAGTAGATCATACCAACCCTCTTCACTGGGGTGTTGTCATCTTTTGGCGGAAGATTCAGATCGTCTTCATCATCACCTTTTGAATCATTGTCTCTTCTGGCTGGGACATTGTCACGGCATCTGTCATTTCTCCTTTTCTTAGGGTCATCTCTTCCCCCTTTAGGAGCCTTACCGTCCACATACTTCCTCAACTTTCCAGATTTTAACATCTTTTCAATCTCATCCTTCAAGGCAAAGCATTTGTCTGTAACGTGGCCATGGTCCTGGTGGAACTCGCACCATAAGTTTTTGTTCCTCTTATGTGGTGGGGCCTTCAGTTTCTCTGGCCATCTCAAAGTCCTGTCATTCTTAATCTCGTTGAGGATGTGCTCACAGCTCACAGTTAGAGGAGTATAGTGAGCAAACTTATCATCACCCGACCTCTTCTTTCCATCTTTCTTTCTTTGGGACTTCCCACTACTACCATGATTATCATCCTCATACTTGGCGGCCATTGCCTCTTCTGCATTCATGACTTTTCCCACGGTTGCCAGTAGCTCCGCCATAGACCTAGTAGGGTCTTCCGCGAGTTTCCACAACAGCTTCCCTTTATGAAGACCCCCTATGACGGCGGTCATGGCTATATTCTCTTCATAGTCTTCGACCTCCAGCTTCTCTTTATTGAACCTGGCAATGTAGTCTCTTAAGCTCTCGTCCTTGCCCTGCTTGACATACAACAGGTGAGTAGTCTTCTTTTGAGGTATCACCCTAAAACAGAAGTTGTGGATGAATCGTTCAGCCAAGCCTTTGAAGTTCTCAATTGAGTTCTTCGGAAGAAAAGTAAACTAACTATGTGCTGCTCCTGTCAAGGTCCCAGAGAAGGCCCTACACTTCATCTCATCAGGTATTGAGTAGATGTCTGTTGCCGACTGATACATCTCGATGTGATGTACAAGGATTGGTGCTGCCATCATACTTGGGAGACACCACGGGAGGTTTGAATTTAGTCGGAGTCGGGAAGCTCACTATCTTATCCATAAATGGAGAGCTCTCTGAGTAACCCCTTTGCAAGGGGTCCCTACATTTGATGAGGCCTCCTATCTTTTCCTCCAGGCACTGGATACATTCATTCTATGGTCTTCTTCCATCGACCTAGTTGAGGTTATCCCCAGCCACCTCTAAGGGATGGACTGAGGGTTCCCCTGCCGCATCACAACGTCAGCTGTTGACCTCTTCCTAGTCTCTGCCCCTTCTTTCACGGGGTTAGCCTTGGTCAGGTTGACCTTGTCTGTCCCCTCTTTGCGAACCAGCAGCACTTCTTGACCTGGATAACCTCTGTCTTAGGTCATTCACTGGACCTAACCTCTCAAAGGCTGACCCTCTGCTCAATCGATCAAAAGATGATCCTCACTGTTGGCCTCTTCAGCTCTTCGGCCAGCACATCCTCGGCTCTGCTGAAGAGGACGAACCGTATTATTCAAAACCTCATATGGGTCCTAACAATCTTTTGGGGCCTCTTCTGCCTCTAGATCGTCATACCTGTCCTCCGAGCAAGGGTTTCCTTGCCTCCCCAGACGCAAGCGCCTAGGGTTAGCAACGTCCCTTCTCCGCTGGGGTGCAGGCTGGTCCTTCATTGGTGCCTGGGGTGGTCCCCTGGTGTCAGGATGAGGCTGAACAGTCGCCGGAGTGATCATATCCGGTGAGACTCTAGGTGGCCTCATCATAGTTTTACTAAGCTGTGCAAATTGTTCCTGCATAGCTTGTTGTGTTGCAGCTAAAGACCTTAAGGCTGCAGCTACCTCCACCATTTCGAACTGGGGTGGCGCCTGAATGGAACTTGGCCCCCCACCTCTGGGTGGCGGAAGAGGCGGTGGTAACTCTGGTGCTATGTGTTGCTTAGTAAAGAGCTTAAGTATCAGGTGAGCTTAATACCTTTAAGGACCTCTTTCAATGGTGAAACAGATCCACGCAAGGGGTGGTGCCTGGTTCACCACCAGAGTCTTCAGTAAGGTTAAGCTGAAGAAGAGGAAGAGATAGCTTCTAGTTCCCATAAACGGCGCCAAAATGATGATGCTAGAAACAGCACCACCCTTCAAGGTGTTTGTAAGCTCAATTCAATGTCAACAATGGCAGCACAAGGCATAAAGAAGGTATACATATATAGTAGAAGGAGATGAGGAGAAGAAGATTCACACCGGGATATAAGTGGTTCAGCCAATTAGGCCTACGTCCACTGTGCAAGTGTATGATGTGTACCAATGTGTAAGGGCTCTAATGGCCATAGATACAATATCTCAAGCTTTCTCTATCTACTGTGTATTCGAACAGAGTTTCAGCTAGGGTTGCTAATTTTTTCTTTTTTACAAGGTAGAGGATTACCTCTATATATAGTACCTGGGGGGTGTAATGTACCCCCCATGCATGCAATGAGCATGTGCGTATGTGATCTAACCAATATGAAGAAGACATCTGTCACTGTCACATGTAGAGAATGATGATGAAATATTCTCCCCACGTGCGGGGAATAATTTGTTATAACGTACTTGTGTCCACGTGTCCTTATCCAAACATTAATAGATGCTCGGCCGTTGTGCTTGGTCATGACCTCAGCCTGGGATAAGTCGAGGTTGATAAAGGCTAGTTGCCTGGGCACACCGAGATGGGCCATTAAGGTCTCGACTTAAGTCAGGCCGAGACGAGATTGAGGTCGGCTAGAGCCGAGGTTTGAGTTGTATCCTGCCTGGAACATCGATTGATATCTTGATGAGGCTGACCTTGGTAGACGTATGGCTTCATGCGACCTCGGTCATCCCCTGGCCAAGGTTATCATACCCAGTTGAACTGAAGTGTCGCTGACCCGTATGATACATGCAGTGTCCCTTTGATGAGGTTGGTGGTAGTGTCGACCTAGGCCGACCTTGCTATGTCGAGGGTTGATTTCATGGACCCAAGGCTTTTTCAGCGTCGGCTATAACCTCGGCCGAGGTTGGTGTCTCTGAGCTGAGGTCACACTTGGGGCATATCAGTCCTTCTGATGTCTGCCTTTGTCGCAGAAGCCATCCTTGACAATGCATCTATGTGGCTGTTATTTTGTCGAGGCACTCTCTTCAGTTTTGTTTCTTCGAAATATTCCAACATCAGATACCTAATCATCCTTTCACCTTTGGCCTTATAGAACCCCAATACTTGATTGACAACTAACCTTAAGTCGCTATGAAGTAGGAGTCGTCTTACTCCTAGAGTCTTTGCAATGATAGACCTTCTATTATGGCCTCATATTCTGACTCGTTGTTAAATGCCTTGAAGTTTAACCTCAAAGCGTATTCAATGTTGGCATCATTTGGAGCTGAAAGTATCAACCCTTCACCGCTTCCACTATCACAGTAAGAACCATCAACGAAGAGATTCCAAATGTCTGTATCCGATGAGAAGGCCCATTCTGACATGATTCCTTCCCTGAAGAGGTACCGGTCCTCCTCGTTCTCCGCCACTCTGCTCCTGATCTCCTTGGATACGACCTCTTCCTGGCTTCTAAAGACATTTGGTGCAGCCTATTCCTTTACTTGGAAGACATTATTATTTGACCCCTCAGCACCCACTAGGTCATTCTCTTCCTCTTCCTCTTCCCATGTGAACTCATCAACAAAGTCTGTAAGGGCCTGCCCTTTGACGGCTGCCCTAGGTTGGTAAGTAAGGTCATACTCCCCCAACTCAATGTCCTAGGTCATCAATCTTCTAGACTTCTCAGGTTTATATAGAACCTGTCTTAGTTGGGAATCGGTGAGGACGGCCATGGAATGAGATTGAAAGTAGGGCTTCATCTTCCTTGAAGCATGCATCAGGGCGTAGGCTAACTTTTTCATACGAGGATAATTTTGTTTAGAACCTTTAAGGGCTTTGCTGGTAAAATACACAGGTCTTTGGATTCCAACGTCTTCCCATACTATGGCTGCACTGATGGTCGATTCAGAGACCGCTAGATAAATATATAATTTCTCTCATACTATGGGCCGAGATAATAACAAGGGAGACCCAAGGTAAGACTTGAGTTGGTTAAAATCTTCTTCTCACTCTTCGTCCAACTGGAAGGCCTTTCTAAGCACTTTAAAGAATGGAAGACACTTGTCCATTGCTCTGGAAACAAACCTGTTGAGTGCGGCCACTCTCCCCGTGAGTCTTTGGACATCCTTGATATTCCTTGGCGTCTTCATGTCAAGCAAAGCCTTGATTTTCTCAGGGTTTGCTTCGATTCCTCTTTGATTGACGATAAATCCAAGAAACTTCCCAGCTCATACCCCGAAGACACACTTCGCCGGGTTGAGTTTCATCCTATACAAGTCCATAGTATCGAAGGTCTTTTCATGGTCTGCCACATGAGTTCGGGCCTTTAAGATCTTCGTCAGCATATCATCTACATACACCTCCATAGTTTTGCCTATTTGATCTTCGAACATCTTATTCACAAGACGTTGATATGTCGTCCCCGTATTTTTTAGACCGAAGGGCATCACTTTGTACGAGTATGTCCCTTTTTTGGTAATGAAAGTTGTCTTCTCTGAGTCTTTTGCATTCATGAAGATCTGATTGTAGCCTGAATACAGGTCCATGAAGCTCATGAGCTCATGCCCTACAGTGGCATCTAGCATCTAGTCTATTTGAGGTAAGGGATATCTGTCTTTTGGGCAAGACTTGTTCAGGTCAGTGAAATCAATGCACATTCTCCACTTTCCATTAGCTTTGGGCACGATGACTGCATTTGATAACCACTCCGGATATATGACTTCTCTAATAAACTCAGCCTCTTCTAATTTTTTAACCTCTTCGCGGATGACGTCGTACTTCTCCCTGGAGTAAACTCTTTGTATTTGTTTGATAGGCCTGGCATCTTTGGTCACGTTAAGCTTGTGACACATAACCTCAGGGTTGATACCGGGCATGTCTGCATGACTCTAAGCGAAGACACTCTACCTCTTCCTTAAGAAGTTTATTGTCTCTTCCTTGATTTCTATTTGATGGTTTTTTCTGATTCGTCCTCATTGAGGATGATGGATTCTACCTCTTTCGCGGCCTCTCCCTTCTTCAATTTTGTTTCATCTCTTAGGTCAAATGTATCAATGCTATAAGTGGTGGTTGCCCTCTTATGGGCCTCTCTCTCTTCGACCGAGTTGAAGTAACATTCTCGTGCTATGGTCTGGTCACCTTGTACTTCCCTTACACCATAGGGGGTCGGGAATTTTAGCATTTGGTGGACCGTCGATGGAACGACCTCAAATTATTTAAGGGCCACCCTTCCTATGATGAGATTATAGGCTGAGAAGACGTTTTCATCCATCACGAAAAAATTTATCTTCCTGGTCAATCTATTAGGCAACTCATCACCCATTCGTACGTCCATCTCATACACGCCTAATGGGTGGACCTTTTCACCGCTGAAGCCCATTAAAGGATTATGATAGGGTACTATCCTAGCTCTGCTAAGACCTAGGCCCTTCAAGCAAGGCCAAAACATTACGTCTGTTTAACTCCCCCCGTCCACGAGGATCCTCTGCACCTCGCATCCATGCCACCTTATGGTTATTACCAAAGGGTCATCATATGGGGCAAAGATACCTTTGAAGTCGAGTCGGGAGAACCCCACTATAAGGGTATCCATGTTCACCTTCTTTCTCTTCTGCGCTGTATCAGAAGACGTTAGATTTACAACTTCAAGTTTGGCCACTGACTTGGCCTCTGCCACATAAGATTTTCTGTCATCCACTTCAGATCCACCTCCCGCAAGTCCTTCGTATATGGTGTCAACACCAAAGGAGATCATGACAACCCTCTTCACCGGTGTGTTTTCATCTTTCGGTGGAAGGTCCGGATCATCTTCATCATCACCCTCCGAATCATTGTCTCTTCTAGCTGGGGCATTGCCACAGCATCTGTCATTTCTCCTCTTCTTAGGGCCATCTCTTCCGCCTTTAGGAGCCTTACCATCAACATACTTCCTCAACTTTTCAGACTTTAACATCTTTTCAATCTCATCTTTCAGGGCAAAGCATCTGTCTATAACATGGCCATGGTCTTGGTGGAACTCGCACCACAAGTTTTTGTTCCTCTTATGTGGAGGGGCCTTCAGCTTCTTCGGCCATCTTAGAGTCCTTTCATTCTTGATCTCATTGAGGATATCCTCATAGCTCACAGTTAGAGGAATATAGTGAGTAAATTTGTCATCGGCTGACCTCTTCTTTCCATCCTTCTTTCTTTGGGACTTCCTGCTACTACCACGGTTCTCATCCTCATACTTGGCGGCTATTTCCTCTTCAGCATTCATGGCCTTTCTCGCAGTTGCCAGTAGTTCTTCCATATACCTGGGAGGGTCTTCCGCGAGTTTCCACAACAACTTCCCTTTTTGAAGACCTTCTATGAGGGCGGTCATGGCTATATTCTATTCGTAATCTTCAACCTTAAGTTTTTATTTGTTGAACCTAAAGATTTAGTCTCTTAGGCTCTCGTCCTTACCTTGCTTGACATACAGTAGATGAGTGGTCTTCTTTTCAGGTCTTACCCCAAAGCAGAAGTTGTGAATGAATCACTCAGCCAAGCCCTTGAAGTTCTCAATTGAATTCTTCGGAAGAGATGTAAACCAGCTGCGTGTTGCTCCTGTCAAAGTCCCTGAGAAGGCCCTACACTTCATCTCATCAGGTATTGAGTAGATGTCCATCGTTGACTGATACATCTCAATGTGATGTACAGGGTTGGTGCTACCGTCATACCTGGGAGACACCACGGGTGGTTTGAACTTAGCAGGGGTTGGGAAGCTCACTATCCTTTCCACAGATGGGGATCCCTTCGAGAAACCTCTTTGCAATGGGTATCGGCTCTTAATGAGGTCTCCTCTCCTCTCCTCAAGACGTTGGATAGAGTCATTCCATGGTCTCCCACCATCGGTCTGGTCGAGGTTGTCCCCGACCACCTCCAAGGGGTGAACTGAGGGTTCCCCAACTGCAGCGCAACGTCAGCTATTGACCTCTTCCTAATCTCTACCTCTTCCTGCTTGAGGTCGAACTTGGTGAGGCCGAAGTTGTCCATCTCCTTGACCTTGATAACCTCTGTCTTAGGTCATTTACTGGGCCTAACCTTTCAAAGGCTGACCCTCTGCTCAGTCGATCAAAGGTGAATCCTCGTCGTTGAGCTTCCCCGCCTCTTCTGCCTTCACAACCTGGGCTTTATTGGATAGGGCGAACAGTATTGTTCGAAACCTCATACGGCTCCTAACAATCTTTCGGGACCTCCTCCGCCTCTAGATCGTCATACCTGTCCTCTGGAAAGGGTTTCCTTGCCTCCCCAGGCCTAAGCGCCTAGGGTCAGCAACGTCCCTCCTCCACTGGGGAGCTGGTTGGTCCTTCATTGGTGCCTGGGGTGGCCCCTGGCATCAGGATGAGGCTGGACAGCCGCCGGAGTAATCATTTCCGGTGAAACTCCAGGTGGCCTCATCATAGTTTGGCTGAGCTGTGCAAACTGCTCCTGCATAGCTTGTTGCTTTGAAGCCAAAGACCTCAAGGCTGCAGCTACCTCCGCCATTTCTGACTGAGGCGGTGCCTAGATGGAACTAGATCCTCCCGCACCAGGCGGCGGAAGAGGCGATGGTAATTCTGGTGCCATATGTTAACACTAAAGATCTCGTAGAGTAAATGAGCTTTGTACCTTGACGGACCACTTTCAATGGTGAAGAAGCTCCACACAAGGGGTGAGGCCTGATTCACCACCAGAGCCTCCGGTGAGGGTAAGCAAAAAATGAGGAAGAGATAGCTTCTCGTTCCCACAGACGGCGCCAAAATGATGATGCTGGAAATAGCACCACCCTTCAAGGTGTTTGTGCGCTCAATTCAATGTTAACAATGGAAGCACACGTATATAGAAAATATAAGAGAATGAGTTGAGGAGAAGAGGAATCACACAGGAATATAAGTGGTTCAGCCAATTAGGCCTACGTCCACTGTGCAAGCGTATGGTGTGTATCACCGTATGAGGGCTCTAATGGCCATAGATACAAACTCTCAAGCTTTCTCTCTCTACTGTGTATTTGAACAGAGTTTCAGCTAGGGTTGCTAATTTTGGGTCCTTTTCTAAGAAGGAGAAGACAAGTATTTATAGTGCCTGGGGGGTGTAGTCTACCCCCCATGCATGTAAAGAGCATGTGTGAGTTGATCTAGCCAATATAATGAAGACATCTGTCCCTGTTACATGTAGAGAATGATGATGAAATATTCCCCCCGCGTGGGGGGAATGATTTGTTATAACTGATTTGTGTCCACGTGTCCTTGTCCACACATATGTCAATAAGTGCTCGGCCTCCGTGCTTGGTCATAACCTCTGCATGGAAGATTCCGAGGTTAGTAAGGCCTACTTACCTATCCAATCCGAGATGAGCCATCATGGTCTCGGCTTAAGTGAAGCCGAGGATAGGTATTAGGGTCGACCGGGGCCGAGGTTAAGCTAGAATATGCCCGAAACTTCGGCCGATTCACTGATGGGGCTGGTTTTGGTAGAAGTATGTCTCCTTATAACCTCGACCTACTCCTGTCCAAGGTTATCATTCCTGGGTGAACTGTCGAGCTGCTGATCCCCTGATGAGGTTGGTAGTGGTGTCGGCCAGGGCTAACCCTTCTATGGCCGAGGCTGCTGGTCACTGATCCAAGGCCCTTCCAAGGTCGGCCTTGTCCTCGGACGAGGTTGATGTCTCTGAGCCGAGGTGGCACATTTGGGGCATATCAGGATCAACCTTATGAGGCACGGCTTTGCATCTTTCTTTGAAAGTAAGTATTTCAATGTCGCGTGGACGGTGAAGCAAGTAATGGGAGAACCGATAAGGTAAGACCGAAATCTGTTAAGAGCAAAGACTACCGCTAGCAAGTCCTTCTCGGTAGTGGAGTAATTTAGTTGTGGTCCGGTAAGAGTCCGGCTAGCATAGTAGATGGCATGAGCCTATTTGTCTTTTCTTTGGCCCAAAACAACCCCTATCGTGTAATCGCTAGCATCACATATAAGTTTGAATGGTAAAGACCAATCCGGAACTTGCATGATGGGAGCGAACACAAGCATGATTTTTAGTTTTTCAAAAGCGCTTTGGCATGCTTTCGTCCACTCAAATTCCTTAATTAAACTTCGATAAAACCCCACGTGGCCCAAGAAGAAGCGCACGTCTTTGAGCCATTTTTATGGAGGTAGATCGACTATGACATCTATCTTAGCTCTATCAACTTCTATCCCCTTGGATGAAACTACATGGCCAAGAAATATTCCCTCAGTGACCATGAAGTGGAATTTCTCCCAATTCAGCACTAAGTTCTTTTCCACACACCGGGCAAGTACTTTTTCCAAATTTTCAAGACAAAGATTGAAAGAGGTGCCAAAAACGCTGAAATCGTCCATGAACACTTCAAGTCCTCTCTCGACCATGTCGCTAAATAGGCTCAACATGCACCTTTGAAAGGTCGCGGGTGCATTACACAAGCCAAATGGCATACGCTTGTAGGCAAACGTACCAAAAGGGCATGTGAAACTTGTTTTCTCCTGGTTAAGTACATCTACCTCAATTTGGTTATATCCGCAATAACCATCAAGGAAGCAATAATAAGGGTGGACCACTACTCTCTCAAGCATCTGATCAATAAATGGCAAGGGGAAATGGTCTTTTCTAGTTCCCGCATTGAGTTTCCGATAATCAATACAAATGAGACACTCGGTGGTGGTACGTTGGGGAACTAGCTCTCCCTTATCATTCTCAATCACTATCATGCCCTACTTCTTCAGGACAACTTGAATAGGGCTCACCCACTTGCTATCCGAGATTGGGTAGATAATCTCGACATCCAATAGCTTAATTATTTTGGTCCTCACCACTTCTTTTATATTAGGGTTTAGCCTTCTTTGCATTTCTCTTGAGGGCTTGATATCCTCTTCGAGATGGATCTTGTGGGTGAAAATCAAAGGATTTATCCATTTCAAATCAGCAATGCACTAACCAAAATCATCTTGGTGCTTCCTCAGAATCTTTAGCAATTTACCCTCTCGCTCTTCGTCTAGGCTAGAGGAGACAACAACAGAAAATGTCTCATCCTCTCCTAGGTATGCATATTTAATATGGGAGGGGAGTTTCTTCAATTCGAGGGTTGGAAAAATTTCATTGGAGGTAACCATGCGTGTATCCCTCGGTGGTAATTCCTCAAATCTAGAAACGCAACTTACATCTCTCACGTCCTCGTTCGACGCTCTCTCATCAAATAACTTTTTCGACTCCTCAACCTCCCTCTCGATTGCGGTGTATGTCCCTTCTCTCCCGTGTCTCGACACTAAATAGGACCCTAAGGCATCCCCATAATAAGTTTCCTCGAAATAATACTCTACGATCTCGTCTATTAGGCTCACCGCGTGAAGATCATCTTCTTCCCCTGTCTATTGGGCGAAATGGAAGATGTTCATCTCTAAAGTACTATTCCCAAAAGTGAGTTGCATTCTCCCATTCCAACTATTGATGATTGTGTTAGCCTTAACTAATAAAGGGTGCCCAAAGATGATGGGAACATGGTTGCTTGAGGTAAAGGAGGGCTCCATGTCCCAAATGACAAAGTCTACCAAGAAGTAGACAGTGTTGACTTGGACGATCACGTCCTCAACTATGCCTCGGGGGATCTTCATGGTTCGATCCGCTAATTGGAGAATGACCTTTGTGGGCTTGAGGTCGCCCAAATCAAGTTGCCTATAGATGGCATAAGGGAGGATATTGACACTTAATCCCAAATCAAGTAAGGCTTTTTCAATTTTGTTTTCTCCAATGATTGAGGAAATGGTGGGTGCACCGGGATCTTTGAATTTGTGCGGGAGATCATTAAGTAGGATGGAGCTCACGTTCTGTGCTAGAAAGACATTTTTCTTTACCTTCATCCTCCTTTTTACCATCAATAAGTCTTTGATGACTTTTGCATAAGCTGAAATTTTCTTAATGGCATCGAGGAAAGGTAAATTCAGCTTTACTTGCTTTAGCACGTCTAGCATTTCATCACGGGGGTTTCCTTTATAGGAAGGAATCAACCTTTGAGGAAACAGTGTTGCGGTGGGTGGTTTAACTACTACCTCGGGCTCACTAGTGTCTTCTTTCTCACTCTCATTCAAGGGGACATCTTCGGCCTCTTTCATTCCGGGCGAAATCTCCTTGTCTCTGGTTACGTCGTGTGGGGGAGGTGATAAATCAACTACTCTCCCACTACGAAGAGTGGTCACATCTTAACATTGCTCCTGATGTTCTGTCGAGGTGGAGCTAACACTAGTTTGACCTTGGGGCGGTATTTGTCCCTGGGAAGGAAACTTTCCCATCTATTGGATACTCAACGATGATTACAACTGTGAGATATTCGCATTCATGTCGTTCATCATGCGCTCATTCCTAGCATTAGTTTCAGTCTGGGTATTGATAAAGTGGTTGATCGTATCCTCGAGACTTCTCCGCGGTGGAGTGATGTATGCTCCTTGAGGTGGTGGTGCTTGCACATGTCCTTGCATGTGTGGAGCTTGTTAAAAATGCGGTGGTGGAGGAATGGCAACATGTGAATTATAATTCATCGCAACATGTTATTGACCATAGCAAAAACCAGGGTGGTTTTTCCATGAAGGGTTGTAAGAATTCCCGTGTGGGGCACCAAAATTACCCTTAAAACCTCCTATACCGCTCACTTGCTCTTGAAGCATCACTTTGTAGGCGGGTATAGTTGGGCATTCCTCAGTTGAATGACCCACCTCACAAATCGCACACACCCTCTCGACGGGGTTTGGGATGGTTCCAGTTGGTCCTCTTCCACATTCCTCACGTAGGTCTCGCAGTCCTTTCTCAAGCATATCGAGTCGACTGTATGCTATAGAATTCCTTTCTACATGAAATAGGTCGGACGCTGATGGAGTGGTAGTCACTTGAAGATTTTGATTTTGAGCACTAGGGTCAGATGTATCCCAGGATTGGGTAGTCTCGGCGACATAACTCAGGTGAAGCTCAGCATCGTGGGCGTCTAAGTCGACAAATGAACCACTACCCATGGTCTCAACGAGTTTCTTGGAGTTAATGTTCATCCCATTATGGATAAAGGATATGATTTGTGTTTTATCAAAACCATGATGGGGACACGAGGCAATTAACTCATTGAAACGCTCGTAGCATCATTCGAATGACTCATTTTCTAATTGTTGAAAAGTTTGAATTTGAGCCTTGATGGAATTCGTTCAATGTGGAGGAAAGAACTTCTTGGGAAACTTGGATTGTAATTCGTTCCATGATGAAATCGAATTTTGAGGTAAAGACCATAGCCAGGTCTTATCCTTATCCTTTAGCGAGAATGGAAAGAGTTTAAGGCAGAGTACATATTTTGTGCAAGTTTGATCATTGAGAGTCTCGCACGCCTCCTCAAATTCCATAATGTGGGCATATGGCTTTTCTGAATCCAGTCCATGGTAAGTGGGAAGTATCTGGATCATCTTATTCCTAAAGAAAAATTTTCCAGCATTGTACGGGAGTAAAATGCATCCCGGAGTAACAGTACGCTCGGGACATAAGACATCTCTCAAAGGGCGATACGGGGCCTCTCCCTCATCGACAGCAGCACTACCGTGTTGTGACATGTCTCTCTCTCTATCAAAGATTTGATATCCTCACTTGGTATGCTTGGAGTGCTCTCTGAAGTGTGTCCTAAGAAGGAAAATGGGGTGTTGTTTGAGATTGAGTATGATGGTGTGGGAGGTGGAACCCAGAACTGTGGAGCGTTAGGAGTGTGAGGGATATCAGGGTCGTACTCAACTATTGGATTTTCGTGAATGTGAGTTGCAGTATTTTTGGGAGTTGGAGTGAGTTCCGAATTTTGCATTAATATCTTATAAGAGATGGTGATGAATCTTTTTGTGCTTTTTGAATTTTTATATGTTTTTGGATTTTTGGTCAAAGTTTTAGATTGACTCGATCTAATCCTAAGTATACCTAATTTCCCGGTAACGGCGCCAAAAACTTGACGCGCCTAAGAATGTGTCTCATAAGTGCGTACTCTCTAGGATCAAGTGCAAGCCTGTTGCGTTAGTAATAAACCCGGTAAGTCGGGATCGTATCCACGGGGAAATAGGACAATAAAGTTGTAACGATGTTGGACAGATGAAGGAAACCTGACTTTGACTCTAAAGAAAAGGAAAAGATGATTGGTTTTGGGAATAACTACACTAGATGCAATTTTGAAAATAATTATTTAATGCATGAAAGTATGAATGAAATGCAGCTACTTTAAATTACTGATGATAATTGACTTGAAACTGTAAACTATATGATGAAGAAAACAGGACGGGAATACAATCCCCCAACCCTAGTGTATTGATGTTATAAAACTAATCGTAAATTTAAATGATTAATTATACCCAGAATTTAGTACTCCCAAGCATTATGTATATGAGGTTCAAGCCCGCATCATACTTAATCAGAGGTCGAGTAAATCGTTACTTCAATACTTACACTCTAATTGTATTCTAAAGCATCCCGATTACCCGAAAGCAAACGAGATCTAAAGATCTACAATTGTCGTGTTTCTATGAGATATGGTCATAATCAAACCATTAAATTTAGAGATTAATTTTATGTACATACAACTACCACATCAGGTTGGGTTCATGCATCTCGACCTTTAAAAGTCTAGACTGCCATGATGAACTTAATGAAAACAATTTTGGAATTGCAGGAAATCATGATTAAACTAAGGAAAATTTGTAGAGTGATGTAAATGGGAAATTAAACAGAGGAAATTACTCACTAATCTTACCAAAGCACTCAAAGCATTAACTAAAATTACTGGTAATCACTGAAATCTAAACAATCTTCAATCTTGGAATTAAATTCATAAGCTATCTTAAAACTAGGTTTTTTCTGAAAAGAATGGAAAATTAGATAAATTCTTCGTACTATGAATGATAATAAAACGGGTTTTTATACCCTACAAAACTTCAGGAGTTTTAGCTTCACTAGGACTCTCCATTAGAGAAGGATAACAAAATAAAAACTCGACAGTCGGACCGGTTCGGTCCTCCTGCGGTTCAGTCTGCCAGGAATTCAGATCGTTTCTTTTAATTCTTGGGCGGATCGGTTCTTTTAATTCTTGGGCGGATCGATCTGAGGCGGATCGTTTCTTTTAATTTCTTTCAGCTTCGGTTTGTCTTCGGTCCGGGGTTCTCTAGAAATTAGCAATGCGGACCGGTCAGTCATGGATTGGTCCGTACTTCCTTTGACTTTTTCTTCATACTTTGACTGCTCATAACTTTCACACCGGGACTCCAATTGAGGTGTCGTTTCTTCTTACGTGCTCATGAACTTGATATCTTCAACTTCTCTTTAGATGCCTCATCCGAGTTCTGAGTAGAAATTACAATTTTGCCCACTGGACTTTCCTTCTTTTCTTTCTCGATTCTTCCGATTTCTTTCTTTCTTTAATTGACATCAAATACCTGTAAAATTAATACGAAATATCAGAAACTCGTTGTACTCGTTAGGATAAGTCAGTATCAAGATTATGAGATAAAGTCAAATCAATTACGTTGTTCGAGGTGCTAAAAGTAACTAAATTAATGGGATAAATTGGGAAGAATTTATGCTTAATTAGTAAGTCACCCATAGTGGCGTATTATATCTTCGAGAAACCTTATCGATATTTGTGATAAGTCACCCACAGTGGTGCATATAGTAGTGAGAAACCATACCGATATTTGTGGTAAGTCGCCCACAATGGTGCATTATAGATGGGAGAAATCTTATCGATATTTGTGGTAAGTCGCCCACAGTGGTGTATTATAGCTTTGAGAAACCTTACTGATATTTGTGGTAAGTCTCCCAAAGTGGTGCATTATAGCTCCGTGAAACCTCGACATATATGGCAGTGGCAGATTACTTAAAGGGGATATATGGAATCTCGACTAATTAAATTGAGCATTACTTAAGTTGCAGTTTGCCTAAAGCACCTATGTAGTTGCTCGACTAGGTAAACTGTTATCGCTTTGAAAAGTCTCAGTTTACTTAATGCACCTATATGGTTTCTCGACTAAGTAAATTGGGCATTGCTTAAGCCGCAGTTTGCCTAAAGCACTTATATAGTTGCTCAACTAGGTAAACTGTTGTCGCTTCGAAAAGTCGCAATTTACTTAACGCACCTATATGGTGGCCTGACTAAGTAAATTTGGCATTACTTAAGTCGCACTTTGCCTAAAGCACCTATATGGTTGCTCGACTAGGTAAACTGTTGTCGCTTTGAAAAGTCCTAGTTTACTTAAATCACCTATATGGTTGCTCGACTAAGTAAATTGGGCATTACATAAGTCGCAGTTTGCTTAAATTACCTATATGGTTGCTCGACTACGTAAATTATTTCGCTTCAAAAATTCCCAGTTTTACTTAAAGCACCTACATGGTTGCTCGACTAAGTAAAATTAGGCATGCTTAAGCCGCAGTTTGACTAAAGCACCTATATGGTTGCTCGACTAGGTAAACGTTTTTAGCTTCGAAAAGTTCCAGTTTACTTAAAGGGCCTATATGGAACCTCAACTAAGTAAATTGGGCATTGTTCAAGCCCTAGTGTGCCTAAAGGACCTATACGGAACCCCGACTAGGTACACTGTGGTCTCTTAATAAGTGATTTTCATTGTTAAGTCACATACTTGGGTAGAGTTTGCAAAAAATGTTAAACAAGCGTGTTTTCATGGATAAAGTCACCTCGTAGGTATGAATTTGCAATCATGGGTTTCTTCGAAAATAACCCATGATATGAATGCCTAAAAACATGAGATGGAAGTATATCATCAAACTGAAATGAGATATGAGATTATTACCCATGATCCATAGGTTGATCGTGCATATCAAAATCGACTAAAGGAGTAGGTGCAACCCCTAAAATACTCCTCCAAAATGAAAAACAGAGGCGAAAATGATAGCCTTACAAACTATATGCAAATGCTATATTCACATATACGCATGGCATCAAACGAGATCATATGGTGGATTAGATATAACATACAGAATGATATTTTCATACACAGTTGATGTGTCCCAGCCGAAGCATCAACACACCAACTATGTCTATAAGAGGGAAAAGGAAAAGTGGGGTTAAAAAAATTAACCCCACACAATTGATAAAATTAGGCTAAGTGATTTATAAAAGACTTACTGATATCCGGGCACTATACTGACTACAATATTACTACACACAATTTGATATACCGCGTATACTGCGGGTTTGACGAATTGAACTAGAGAATACTCTAGTAGGGATTTTACTTAATTATTTATTTGAAATACCACCACATATATTGCGATAAGTGGCACAATTAATATTAGACATTTGGCTCCACAGAAAAGATGACATGTGTCAAACCCCACTTGGGGTTTTTTGGCTATAAAAGAGAGGGTTTTCCCTCATTTTAGAGGATGGTGGTCTTGGGGGCAAGGTAAGGAGAGGGAAACTAACTCTTCTCCCTCATGAGCCTCTTGATCCCCGTCACGATTTTGATGGTGATGAGAGGACTTTCATGGCTTTATCATGAGTTTTACATATTTTCACATGGTATATGGGTGTTTGGAGGCGGCTTGCCAGATTTGGCACCCCTCGCGCACCAAAACCACCTACGAATCGAGTTTTTCGACGTATATTTCGAACCTCAAACTACTCAGACTTTGATTCCGTGAAGAGACGAATATATATGCGTAACAACGTTTCTCAACATGATGCTTCCCTAAATCTGGAATAACATCTTACACCAATGAAAGGGGTGATGAGATTTGGGAAGAAAGGGAAGTTAGATCCACGATACATGGGGTCATTCCCTATCTTAGAGAGGATTGGGCCCGTAGGATACCGATTGTGATTACTGGAACACTTAAAGCGGATGCATGATATCTTTCACATATCTTCACTACGGAGATTCCTTAGAGATGAGGTGGCGTATCAGCATATCGATGTTGACGAGATTGAGCTCCAGCCTGATACTACTTACGACAAGAGACCGACAACCATTTTGGATAGACGGGAGCGCCGACTATGGTCCAAGATTGTTCCTTTAGTTCGGGTGCAGTGGGGGCACCACCGAGAGGACGAGTTAACGAGTTAACTTGGGAGAGAGAGGATGACATGCGCACAAAGTATCCTGAACTCTTCTAGCTAGGTACGTACTTTCTTGATCCTCCCTCTGGGCGAGGCATCGCCACCAAAAACATCTCCTGCCCCAGAATGGCAAAGATAATACTCCCACCGAAACAATCTATCATGGCTCTATACACAGCGAGCCAATCCATGCTAATAATAATGTCGTGCTCATGCATCTCTAAGACTAGCATGATTACCGGTAAAATTAAGCTACCAATCTGTACTCCTACACCCAGGTGTATAAAGAAAATCAAAGACCCATTCACCATTGGTGAGTCTGCACATGTCGCAGTGCTCTATGTCGTGTCTAATAACCCTAAGGATCGTCCAAAATGAGTAGCTATAAAATAATGCGATGTCACAGTATCAAATAAAATCCGACCCATAGTGCCATGGACAGGGAACGTACCCTCAATCGTGGGTGGTGTCTTAGGTGATGCTTCCTGGTGGACGTTATAGACACGTCCGTACTGCAATTGCCCCTGCTAAACTGGAGCTGCTGGGATGGAGGGTAAGGCTGGAACCTGAGCTGGTGCTGGGAGGGCAGTTGGAAAGAGTGGCCTCTGCGGCTCATTACGGGCAGTCCTGGCGCCTGTGGCCATTCTTGCCACATCTGAAACATATGCTCCTGAAGTTACCTCCCCTCTGCCCCTGCTGACCACGACCCTGTTGGCCATTACCACCCCGCCACTGGACCTGCTGGAAACACTGTTGGCCCTGATTTCCCTTCTACTGACGGTGTTGACCCTCTTGGATATGATGATTAGACTGGCCCTATTGGCCCTGCTTCAATCCTCCAAATACATTTCTGGAGTCACCTGATCGGAACCGCTTAGCAGGGCCCCCCTGATGAGAACTCTGCTCACTGTGACGGGTTTGCCCCTGTGCTGTTGGTGCCCCACCAGTACAACTGCCCCTGTCCTGCCCTGCTGGCTGGACTCCTCTGCTCGTTTTCTCCCCTGCAGATGAAAGAGGTGATCCTGATAGTGTAACAAAGCAGCGTTGAGTACATTAGTGTAGGTACTCAATGATAGATTATCGATGAGGTGCTGACGGATCCTCCAGGCTAATCCATATACAAACAACAGTATCTTCTTCTCCTCAGTGGGTGCCTTATCTGGAACTATAGTGAGAAATCTAGTAAACTCCTCCTCGTACTCAATAACAGTCATACTCTCCTGCTTCAGATTCAGTAACTTTTGCCTCATCTCAGTCTGCACGATGGATGGGAAGTACTTGCGGTCAAACTGCACCCAGAACAACTGAATCATGATACTGTCCCTCTCCTCCATGGTGGTAGTGTCCTCCCACAACTGCAAAGCGGACCCCACTAGCTTGAAGGAAGCCAAAAGTTGTCTATGTACATCAGTGCAGTCATACATGTGTAGTTTCCTCTGGATATCTTTCTTCCATTGGTTGGCAACTACTATGTCTGAGCTACCCGAGAACTTCGGGGGATGCGCCTTCTGAAAGGCATCTCTAACCCACTCCCATGCAGATGGAAGCTGTGCTGGTACTGGCGCCACTGCCTGAATCTGGGGTGGAGCCTGCTGCACTACCGCTAATGCGACATTCACCACCTGAGCAACAATAGCGGCTACCTCACTTCTGTTCATCATCCCCTCAGCTAGAGCTGCTCGCTGCTCGGCCTGGGAATTCCTGTCTCGGGATGCGCGTCTCGGAGGAATCTGAAATGAGAAGGAAGTTTATTAGTCTATAGTTGTTATCAAATCTCGAATAGCTGAAGATATAAGCGAAAATACAAGAATACAACAGTCCTAAAAATAGGGCACTATATCAAGGACGCTAAGTTGGAAGCAAAATAAGTCGTACAGATCCTAAAGGACACTAGAGCCTGATGCTCTGATACCACCTGTGACCCCCCTCCTAATTAAATACCGGGTAATATATCCTTTATTAAATTAAAATCAATGTGAATGGTTGGTTCATTCTTAGCATCACTTTCGCAAAATTAAGTTTCCAATTTAAACACCCTACATAATGAAGCTAAGTGTCAAAACAATTGAAACCTCATTGCTATTTTATTTAATTCCATTAAGAAAACCTTTTCAATAATTAACAGTTTACGAATCGTATAAATGTTAAAGATGGAAATGAACACACAAGGATTTAACCATTCAGATAAACGAGTAACAAGTCTAAAAACTACAAATGAAATCATCCTGACACAAATTACATCCCAAATAGTACCAAATACTGAAAATAAAAGAATAAAAATCTCTGAAAAATCCAACTGAATAAGGAAACGGGCGGAACATGACCTAACTAATCAAAACTATAATAAGAGTGGAGTTAATCAACGAGGTCTTCTAAGCAATGGCTGCAACTCCCACCTAAGCTGCAGCGCGTCCGTTCCAAGGAATCTATGCATGACGCCCCTGTAGCTGGGCACCTGTAATATATACATATATATACAGAGAAAAGAAATAAAAGGAAACGGGTCAGAGCCCGAGTGTAAAACAGTTTAAAAATAGTTTAACAAGTATTTAAAAAATTTACCTACTAATGAAACAAC
Organism: Sambucus nigra; assembly: GCA_949130495.1. Taxonomy (NCBI): domain Eukaryota; kingdom Viridiplantae; phylum Streptophyta; class Magnoliopsida; order Dipsacales; family Adoxaceae; genus Sambucus; species Sambucus nigra. The sequence continues at coordinate 439,030,016 of OX422221.1, read as the reverse complement.
CATGTTATTGTGCGACACTCTCTTAAGAAATTATCACCTCTCATCTAGTGTGCACGCCTAACGTAGTCTTAATCTTAAAAGTTTATTTTAACTAAACTTTCCCGTAAGGTTTCATTCCAATAAATATCGGGGCTAAGATAACTAATTTATGAGAACTAAGCTCTCTCATATATTTTGTGTTGTTTAAAATAAGCCAGTGATGTCACAAAATTTCCAAACACTTATAATAAAGTTAGAGTATTTATTCATTACTTAACTACTTTTATGGATAGTAGAAAGTTCCCATACTTAAGTGTATATATATATCAATCACTCATATAATATATATACTATCTGCAGCCCACATAAAATCTATGATGCTGGCATACTCTGCTATTAAGTCCCCGTATCACTTGTACTAAGGGAAATACTAGTTTGGAATCACTCTCGAACTGTATTAACATAAAACACATATAATTGGAGGTGAAGTATAGTTCTAAGTCACTAAGAGGTCAGCACATACCCTCACGTCTCTTAGGACCATCTGACTATCACTCAAATATCTTGTATCAAGGATACTATCTTTTAGGGTACAAGTCGTTATCCCCCATAAAGGCCCAATCGAGATAAGACTGTCCCGTCGCGAAAACCCCCATGATAGCAAGTAGCTCGGGTATGATTTTTACACAAATATACAATATATGTACAATTACACAATCATATATATATAGATATTCACATTTCTAAATTAGGTGCACCCACGACCCATAATTAGAATTACCCGTTCTTAGCGTATTTTACTCGATTATCTCTCACAACGAACTCATCACTTTTATTCTCATATATAAGTTATTCCATACTTACTTCTCATTTATAGAAGTAATCCATCTCCCCAAGTATAATTTCAGTAGGAACTCTCACTTATCTTCTAATCTAACTTACTCGCGAGTCTTGATCTCTTATTAGACGTACGCATGATTTCGTATGTGTGAATAACTCCCTGTTAACCCATAATTTCATTCTACCTTAAATTTCACTCAACATGGTCTACCTCTCCCTACTGGTCCTCTTTATAATTCATTATGCACTATCAATGCTGGTAAAAGGGTTCCTACACATTTTAACTGGATTAAACTTAAAGAAGAAAAATACGCAGTTTTCCAAGAGGGATCGATCGATCAAGGGAAGGGAGTTGATCGATCGATATCATCGATCGATCGATCAAGCAGTTATGACGAAACATGTCATTGTCTAGTTACGAGTTGACCTTTCCAACGTGAACCAAATCTCCATTAACGATCCCCAAACTCTTAAACAACAATTCTACAAGTACTATATACCTAACTACATGATTTTCTACGTAAAATATGTCTGAATTCATCAAGTATGAATATTTAATGGGGTAAAATTCACATAAACTTCAAGAACCCTAATTTTTCTTTTAATTTCCATTCTTCCAATTCTTTTCTAGATTAATTGCTTCTAAATCCATACAAATTCGTGGCTTATCCTCTACATGTAATTCAAATCTCCAGAATATGATTACTTCCTCTACAACATATGATTTTAAGTCTCAAAATAGTAATTTCTTCTATGAAGCATGTTCTAAACAACCCTAGACTAACATGATTGAAACACTAACTAAAAATAAAGCAAGATAAATACTTGCCTAGAATTTGGGTTTCTGATTTGTGGACGAATGATGTATAGTTGCATTCCTCGTTGCGCGATCTACGCTTTGGTGGTGGTGGCGATGCAAACGGGTGAGTCTTTGGCCTTGAGTTGCTTGGAAAGATCTCCAACTCCTTCTCTAATGGCCATTCTTTGATTTTGTGTTTGTTAACCCTAGAAGATAACTCTTAAAGGCTGATATATCCTTAGGAAATTCGTGTGTTTAATTGTCCAAAAATGTAAAATATGTATAATGTCCTCTCGGGATGCCAATAAGGCTTAAAAATGCCCCGAGACCCGAACTAAACCCTCAGGTACATTATTTTGACTATCTAAACCCTTCCGAACACATCGATGCACGGGAAAAAGACCATACGGGCATCTTATAATTTATTCACTTTAAATAATAATAATTTAATCCCGACAGGACACAGGGGCGTCCCGATTTAATTTCCACAATTATCAAATTATACACTCATGATAATTTCATAAATTCGATTATACATATTACTTTATCCATTAAGTAATATTCAACAAATTTCCAATAATTACTAACTCTCATCAAGCTAGTAAATATTTAAAATAATTTTCAGATTAATATTAAATTAATATCTCAATTTAAATGTAATAAATGCCCAAATTTAAGGTTATAAAAATATGGGGTATTACACTTATAAATTAAAAGAAAATAATATAAGTTATGAGCAACCCAAATTAAAAGTAATTAATTTGGCATGAATAATTCGGAGCATGTTTTGGGACTCATATGAACTCGTTTTAGTGGTATAAGCCTTTAAAAATGGTCTAGGGTCCATAACATATCGGTTGGGTAAGTTTTGTACTAATTAGATTATGGATTCGGACTTATTTAGGGGTCCAAATGTTGGGTCCATAACCCAACTCGGGACTAACAATTAATGAGTGGTTTAGTGGGGGTAAACCACTCTCCCATTATCATAAATTAAAACCTAAGATATCAACCGTGGGAGAGAGAAAAGAGAAACACCCAAAGAAGGGAGAAGAGTAAGAACAAGGAAGGATCAAAAGATTTCAAGGGATCTCCTCTACATTTATAAGGCAAGAATTTTCTTGCATAAATTATGTTTCTAATGTATTTATCAATGCATAATCTTCTCCCCTTTTTTATATCTGGAAATTAGTAATTTTATGTTGATTTGATGATGAAAACCCACATGACGAGGAAGGATGAACATGTAGAATTTGTTCCAGAAATTAGGAATCGAAAGACTTATATTGATGACTAGATTTCCATTAAGTTTTTGCTAATTATTTGGGGAATTAATTGTTAATTATCGTACAGAATATCATTACCCATTAATTGACTGAAATTTAGATGTAGTTTCCATTATTAAATGTTCTTCGTATGGGATGGACATAGTAGGAGATTTGGGTTTTCAATTGATGAATTATGGATCCGTTAGTAAATTTTTTGGAATTTAACTGATGGTGAAGATGTGATAAAATCCTAGTCTGTGAACTGTGCAATTTTTGAGTGTTTTCACGATCTGTGAACACAGAATGGAGAGAGGTGAAGAAAGATGATGAAACATCATTCAAAAGACGTGGCGGGGCATTCAAACGACATGCCATGTCGCACGAATGACACCCTCAGTCGTTCGAATGACGTGGGGTTTTCTCTCTCCTCCCCCTTTTACTGTTGTAACCTCAAACTCTTGAACGGATGCTAAACAGAATTATTATCCCACTTTATAATAGTTAGAAAACTTAAGGAAAGATGGAGTTTGAATTTATGGGTTGATAAATTTATGGAATGAGGCAACACCCGCATTTAAAATAATAAGTACTTTTAGTGGGAATGTTAAGTAAATATTTATGGATTGAATTTGTAATTCATCAGATTTTAAATTATTATTAAATGAGAAATATTGTGAATTATTAAATGTGGAATATTATTTAAATATTATTAAATGTGGAATATTATTCATCAGATTTTAAATTATTATTATAGAGATAAATAATATGTATTATTATGTATTTGTGTGGAGATACCATATTCGGGGATTGTCGTATCGGCTCGAGGGTTCGCGCATTCGGGTTGCGTGCCACCCATCAACATAGATAGGCTTGACGAGGTGTAGGCCATATAGGTACTACATGGAGGCTCCACCCACTAGAGGTAGGGTTGGCGCTGACCGATCCTATATCACCACTGGGTATGGGCCGTATACATGTGTCCTGCATAGGGACCGCCCCCGACGTATATGTGTTTTGTGTTGTTCTCTTATGAATAAGAGAATTACTCTGGACTTATCGATAGAGGACGAATAGACATCAACGGTAAATGCCCTTCCGTGTTCAATATATAAAAGGACATATATTATTAATTGATAGGACTTGAATTGAATAATTTGAATTGTTTAAGGAAAACTAGACAATATTTATATATGAAGTCCTTTAATGCATAATAGATGTTTATGCCCTTATTAAATATTCAAGAGACTTGAATAATTGACTGTTGGAAATTTAAATGTTGGAAGTACATTGAAATGATTTATTTATGTTATCCCCGTTTATAATTTGAGGCATTTTCACCATTCATTATTTGGGAATTGTTAGGATGCGAACGATATTCCATTAGATGGGTGTGAGGTGTCACACACATGTGAGTGACGAAAAGGGGGAATAATTATTACGCATAGACTGTATAATTACATTCATATTTTATTCAAGTTAATTCTTGCACACCTCGGGCTCTGACCCAAATATAAATGTTTTCTTCCCCTAGGTGCTCCTAGACAGGGATAGCTAGATTGTACAATGGCAGTCCCGCGATCTCGCTTACTCTCCAGATTCAGATTCAGTTACTTTTAGCATAAGTGTTTTTCATCTTCGGTCATTTAATATTTGGAACTTTTGTAATGGAATAAGCTCGATACTCTTTTATTTTATGTTGGTTGGGATTTTATTACTGTAGTTGTATATTATTATTATTATTATTATTATTATTATTATTATTATTATTATTATTATTATTATTATTATTATTATTATTATTATTATTGTTGTTGTTGTTGTTGTTGTTGTTGCTGTTTTTATTTGTTATGGTAGTTTGGAATATTGGATTCTTGTGTATGTGTCATTTGTTCTACAAATGCAGAAGTTATGGAAAATAACTTATTTATATTTACGTTGTGCTAAGAATGGTATTAATTGACAAACAATACCTATCTTCGGCGTATCCTGCCTGACCTGCCTTTACGTGAGAAAATGGGGGTTGTTAAATTTGGTATTAGAGAACAGTTCTAGTGTCCCTAGGATCTGTGTTTGCCCTCATTACGTGGGGGAAGACCCAAGAGAGTAATTTATTAGGCATAAATTCTTCAAATTTATCCCCTTAATTTTGGTATTTTCATGATCCCGTGCGATGTAAATAGCTCGAATTTATCTCATATTTATTCTACTAACTACTTTTGGCCAGTATTTCGTGTTATGTGTATTTCTCATTTGTTTTACGGGTATTTCACGCAAGAGAAAACTCAAAACAATGAAAGAAACCAAGAAATGGGAAGTTGAAGGGCATTTTTGTAATTTTTAAACCTTAGTCCGAAGGTGGGACTAGTTGAAAATTTGATGATCTTTAAATTACAAGAACAGTGGAAAAAATGGCACCTCAATCTGAGCTACGGTGAAGAAGTTATGGTCATTCGAAGTTGAGAGAAAATCACAAGAAAAACAACGAAACCGAAGGCAAAGAAAAAGAACCGAACCGGTTCTAGAAAAACTTTCTGTTAGAGGCGAATGGAACCTAAGGAACAGAAAAAGAACCGAATCGGTTCTAGCAAAACTTTCTGTTAGAGGCAGATGGAACCGAAGATGAAGAAAAAGAACCAAACCGGTTCTAGCAAAAATTTCTGTTAGAGGCAAATTGAACCGAATCCCCTGAATAGAATCGGTGCAGTTGTCAAAATTTGGAATTATCCACTTGTAAAATTAGAGTCTTGCATGGATGAAACTCTTGTAAAGTCGTAGGTCATTTATTCTAATGTCTTTGTAGACAATAGAGAGCTTCTTTTTAGATAGTTTTTAGAGAGAGGAAATGCAAGAGAACCCTATAAGCTCAGTAATACAAATTGTTGATTCTCAATTAAGATTACGATAGAAAATTTGATTTGTTTCTATCTTTTATTGTTTGATTCCATTAGTTCATGCAAGCTTAGTTTATTTGAAAGAAATATTGAATCCTTTTATTCACCTAGTTATAATCCCACAATGCTTTTAGTCACATGCACCATTAACCTTCCTCCGTCTTATCATCGGCAGTCTGTTCAGGGTTCCAAACTCAACGATGGCAACTAAACATGAGGGTTGCGCTCGTTGAGGGACTTAACCCAACACCTTACGACACGAGCTGACGATAGCCATGCACCACCTGTGTCCGCTTTCCGGAAGGCACAGGAATGGTGGGACGGGAAATACAAGAAATCAAGAAAAAAAGGAAGACATAAAGGAAGTCAATGAAGTACCGTTCGGGATCCCCAGGTGGATCCCTTCACTAAAAGTTGCACCTGCCTTTCATAAAATTCCTTCCTCGGAAACAGATTCAGATCATTTATGTTGCACCAAGCTAGGCTAGATTTTTAGCGGTTGGGATGCATGAACCCGACCCGATGTGGTTTGCATGTGTGTAAATTTAGCTCCCTGAATTAAATAAATGATCTAATCGTGTTGTGTAGTGATCACAACCATCGTAGGACTTTTGATCTCGTCTGGCCTAGGTAATCGGGATGCTTAAGAGTGCGACGCGAGTGTAGCTATAACGACACCGCTTTATTCTTACTTTTGATTATATATGATGTGAGCTTGAACCTCATATATATAATGCTTAATATTAATGAAGAAAGATTTCAGTCAATTGTCTAATTCATAACTTGTTTTATTACCGACAAACGTACTAGGGTTAGAGGATTGTATTCCGTCCTCGATTTTCTCATTTATAGTTAATCAGTCACAATTAGTTCACTCTTGCATGCTTAGTTCATAATCAGTTTCATTTAATTACTATTACTTAATAGTTATAATCTCACTTAGATCACCTTTATATTTTCTTTTTAGAGTCAATTTAGGATTGACCATCTTACCTATCGTCGTCACGTATTATGTCCAATTTCCCTATGAATTCGACCCCGTCTTACCTGGTTTATTACTTACGCGATAGTTTTGCACTTGAGCATATATAAGCACACACTTTAGACACTTTTTAAGTCACTCTAAGTTTTTGGAGCCGTTGCCGGGGAATTAGGTAGGATGTTAGGTTAGATCAAATTAATCAAAAACTTTGACAAAAAAATCAGAAAAATAAATAAAATAAAAAAGAGACACAACATTTCTCCTAAGCTTGTTAATGAAAAATCCACACCAAACTCCTCAAATCACTCCTACGCGTATTCATGAAAACTCGATTATCGAGTATAACCCAGATAGCCCATACACGCTTAACCATCCTGAATTTTGGGTTCCAGCTCCTACACCGCCAAACTTAACAACAAGAAACACATCTGGTTACAATTCAGGTTACACTCCTAGTGCACCGAGTGAGGATATCGAGTCGTTAAGTGAGATATCCATGTCACAACACGAAAGCATAGGTGCGTGTGGGGGAGAGGCACCTTATCGACCCTTGAGAGAATTTTTGTATCATGAGTGGCAGTCACTCTGGGTTATATTTTGCTCCCATATAATGAAGGGCAATTCCTTTTTCGGAATGGAACGATCCAAATCCTTCCCAAATATCATGGAATGGAATTGGAAAAGCCCTATCTTCACATTCGAGAGTTTGAGGAGGCGTGAGACGTTCAGTTATCAAGTATGAACAAAAGATGTGACCCGCCTCAAGATTTTCCCATTTTCTCTCAAAGATAAAGCTAAGATCGGGCTATGGTATTTACCTCCTAATTCAATTATATCGTGGGACGAGTTACAGTCTAAGTTTTTCAAGAAGTTCTTCCCTCCACATCGGACGAACTCCATTAAGGCCTAAATTCAAACCTTCCGACAATTAGAAAATGATTCGTTTGATCAATGTTTTGAGTGTTTCAACGAGTTAGTTACTTCATGCCCTCATCATGGACTTGATAAGCAACAAATTATTTCCTTCTTCCATAATGGGCTGAAAATCAACTCGAAATAACTTATTGAAATAATGTGTGATGCCCCCTTTATCGAATTAGATGCTAATGATGCTGAGCTCCACTTGAGGTATGTCGCCGACACCACTCAAGCATGGGATACATCTAACCCTAGCTCTTAGAATCGAACTCTCCAAGCGTCCACCACTCCATCGGCATCTGGTCTATTTAACATAGACAAATATACCATGGAGGACCGTCAACTAAATGAAATTGAGAAAGGCATGAGAGAGTTACTCGCTGCACGTATGAGAGAACCATATGGCCCCATCCACACTCCCATTGAGAAGGTATGTGCTATTTGTGAGGCGAGACATTCAACAGAGGAATGTCTAACGATTACCGCTTGCAAGGTCATGCTTCAAGAGAAAGTGAGTGGTGTAGGAGAATTTAAGGGTAGTTTCGGTGCCCCGGGTTGAAATTTTTACAACCCCTCATGGAAAAACCATCGTAGTCTTAGTTATGGGCAACCACGTGCTGCGTTGAATCCTAATTCACACGTTTCCTTACCTCCACCCCCTCCTCAATTTCAGCAAGCACCACTTACAAGCCCATACATTACCCCATCGCGGAGATATCTTGGGGATAATTTGAATCAATACATCCAATCCTAAAATGCAACCAATGCTAGATTTGAACGCATGTTCACCGACATAAATGTGAATATATCTAGGTTGCAATCATATTTAAGTATCCAAGAGAAGGGTAAGTTCCGGCCCAAGGCCAAAGACCTGCCCAAGGTTAAACTAGTGTAAGCTCTATTTCTAATGCAAATCAAGAGCAATGTTGCGCGATAACCACTATATGTAGTGGGAAAGTTTTTGATTTATCACCTTTCCCGCATGACATGCCTAAAGGCAAGGAGGTTTCGCCCGGCACGAAAGAGGCCGAAGATGACTCATTGAATGAAAGTGATAACGAGAACACTAGTGAGCCCGAAGTTATAGAGAAACCCCCTGCAGCCGCTCCATTTCCCCAATGGTTAATATCTTATGCCAAAGAGTCCTCTCGTGAAGATGTGCTAGACGTTCTTAAGAAAGTAAAGATTAATTTACCTTTTCTCGACAGCATAAAGCGAATTCCCGCGTACTCTAAGTTTTTAAGGACTTACTTACGATGAAACGAAAGCTAAAGGTAAAGAAAAATGTGTTCCTAGAACATAACGTCAGCTCAATATTATCAAGTGACCTTCCACCCAAATTTAAAGATCCAGGTGCACCCACTATTCTGTGTATCATGGGTGGAAATCGAATTAAGAGAGCGCTAATATATTGAGGGTTGAGTGTCAACATTCTCCCCTACTCCATCTATAAGCAATTAGGTTTGGGGGACCTTAAGCCCACAAACATGACTCTCTGACTCACAGATAGTTCCGTAAAGAAACCTCAGGGAATCGTTGAGGAGGTGATCATCCAAATTGACACATTCTACTTCCCGGTGGATTTTATCGTTTGGGACGAGGAGCCCTCCATTGTATCGAGTAATCATGTCCCCATCATTTTAGGTTGCCTATTCTTAGCCACAGATGCCTTGATCAACACGCGAAATGGGCGCATGTAACTTACGTTTGAGAATCTGACTCTCGAAGCAAATATCTTCAGCATCACCAATCCCGAGGGTGAGGAGTGAAAATCATGAGAAATGGATCTTATGGAAGAGATGACACACAAGCATGAGAGGTCCCACAGGTGAGAGACGCTAGGGGTGCGCCTTATTTCATCAAGTGAGAGCGGTAGTTTTGATGATGAGAGAAAGGTGGAGGAGGTGTGTGTAGTGAACGCAATTGAAAGAAAGAGAGAATGGTTAGATGAGAGAAAAATTATGGAGTTAGAGATCGAGAGAGTAAGCAAGGACGTAGGAATTACTCGCGCGAGAGAGTTAGGGGACGTGAGCATGGAAGATTTTGAAAAAGAATTTGGGCTTGTGGATGAGAGCCTAAATGTCGAACTCCAATCTTTATTAGACTCGTTTAGTTACTTGAATGAGAGAGAATAGAAAGATACAATAGATGAATTCCTTCGTAATGACCATCCCTCCACATAACAGAAGTCTTCAGAAGAGAGTGAAAGAGAATGTTCGAAACACACTCGAGAGAGTGAATTAGGCGATATAAGTCTTGAAGATTTTGAAAAATAATTCGGGCCGGTGGAAGAGATCCTTACTGTTGAAGTCCAATCCCTATTGGACTCTTGTAGTCACTTAGAATAAAGAGAATGTACAGATAAAATAGATGAATTCCTTCTTCGTGACCATCCACCCATACCACTTGAGGTCCCGGAGGCGATTGAGGAGAAAAGTTTTGTTTCGTCCGACTTAGAGCCCGACCCATGCGTTCAAAAAATTGAAAGAAACCTAAGTTTTCCCTCCGAGTCGATGCACGCAGGCCACGTTTTAAGTAAAAATCACGAGGATCCCTTTCCGATTAGTCATGACGAGTCTCCTAGGTTTTCCCTTATCTATGGGCGAGGTCCCAACTTGTTTCAATTATTGGTTTACGATATGAAGATGGGAGAGATGAGGAGAGCATTAGACCCCGTTCATGGGGTCGAGTGAGTTTGTGGAGAGATGAGAGGTCGTCGCACCCTCGATGCGTATGGGGTGATTTTTGTTTTATTTTTTAGTCTTGTCTTTGAATCATATATAGTGACGTCTTGCATTTTAGCATTTGTTTATTTTATTTTCGCACTTATTCTTTTTCTTCATTAGATTTTCGTCCTTTTTGCTTGAGGACAATGCAAAAGTCTAAGTTAGGGGGGTAACAAGTGCGTATTTCTAAAACTTCATAAATTTTCAAAATGCCCAAAAAATTCAAAAAAATGGAAAAATTTTAGAAAAGCAAAAAAATATTTTTCTACAAAATAAATAAAAATTGGGATTTAAAAGCTTCATAAATGTCACAAATTATTTTTAGTCTCAAGTAGTAAAAATCAAATACACTAAGCCAAAATTGATCAAAGATGGAAATTGAGCACAAATTGACGACTTTACGAATAAGTGTGGAGATTAATTAACCCGATGAGATTTCGAACCTATTATTTTTGTGATTTTTAAAATCAATCCGAGTTAACGGTTAACTCAAGGTTCTTTTCAGCGTTTTAAAAAAAAAGTCGTTGATGATCTCTATTCCTTTGTTTTGATCGGTTATGGAAAATATGTGAGATGTTGTCTCGAAAAGCGCATTAAATATATCTCTAAACTTAAATTAATCTCAAAACATATATGGTAAAATATTTAGCGATTTGGACAATGAAGTAGGCCCTCGTTTGACACCCCAAAATATAGGCCATAAAAAGTTGTGAAAAGTTATCCCTTTTGCAAACCCAATTGAGCCAAGTAAATGTTTTCCTTTTCATTTTATTAACCTGAAACACCAAATTAACCCGGAATTGTGAAAATGAAAAATTCAGAAATTTAGTCCAAAAAGGTGCAATAAAAAGGCGTGAGAGAAAAAAAGAAAATGCTCAACAGAAATAGCAAGAAAAGAAAATTAGAAAAAATAAAAAAAGAAGAGAAAATGAGCAAAAGCCCGAAAAAGGGCAAATGGACATCATAAAGAAAATTTTCCAATTCTGAAGTTCCCCACCATATCCATTTTATCCAAATACACCTTAAACCCAAGAAAGTCCTAACAAAGTCCATATTGCGAAACTGATTATCGCGTGTAGAGCTAAGGCATTAAAGATAGTAAAAGATATTAAAATGGTGTGAATAAGAGATGATGTTTCTCGTTTCCCAATGACCGTATTCCAATGAATATATCATTTCACTAAATAAATCTCGTCTTTTCAAAATCGTGTGCGTGATCTCGTGTCCATCATATTTACTCTTTTTATCACGCATACCGAGAGAATTGGACACATTTTTGAATGATTCATTTACGAGAGCATCCCATGTGGTTTTAAAATCAAAGCGAATTTTGGGAAAGTAACGTAATGATCAATCGGTGGAAATTAACGATTTGATTTTTGGCTTCGCACACACGCGCTATGACTTGAGACTTGCGAATATGATTTTAAGGTGATCATTTTTGGGCAGTTTAAATTGTACAATTTTTAAGTGTTTTGAACTTTCTTTGAGTCTAGGAAAATGAAATTTGGGGGTATATTCTCTGCAAACCCTCACGTCACACAACTCGTCCTACTAGGGTAATCTAGAGGTTTAAAGGCTTATTACATATGCTAAATGCAATCGCTTTCCCGTAAAACAGGTTTTCTATCCCATTTAGTGTTTGTTATGAGTTTGACCATGTTTTTATTCTTTTACATTGCTCGAGACGCGCAAAGTTCTAAGTTAGGGGGGTTTGATTAGGCATAAATTCTTTATATTTATCCCCTTAATTTCGATATTTTTATGATCCCGTGCGGTGTAAATAGCTTGGATTTGTCTCATATTTATGATACTAACCACTTTTGGCAAGTATTAAGTGTTTTGTGTATTCCTCATGTGTTTTACAGGTATTTCATGCAAGTTAATGAGAGAGAAAACTCAAAACAATGAAAGAAACCAAGAAATGGGAAGTTGAAGGGAATTTTCATAAATTTTCACCCTTAGTCCGGAGATGGGGCCAACTGGAAAGTTGAATTTCTTTCAATTACAAGAACAGTGGAAAAAACAGTACCTTAAGCCGCGCTATGGTGAAGAAGTTAAAATCATTCGAAGTTCAGAGAAAATCACAAGAAAAAGAACGGAACTGAAGGCAAAGAAAAAGAACCGAACCGGTTCTAGCAAAACTTTCAGTTAGAGGCAAGTGGAACCGAAGGCAAAGAAATAGAACCGAATCGGTTCTAGAAAAAATTTCTGTTAGAAGAAAATAGAACCAAAGGCAAAGAAAAAAACCGAACCGGTTCTAGCAAAAGTTTTTATTAGAGGCAAACGAAATCGAAGATGAAGAAAAATAACTGAACCGATTCTATAAAAACTTTCTGTTAGAGGCAAACGGAATCGAATCCCTTGAATATGATCGGTTCAGTTGTCGAAATTTGGATTTATCCCCTTGTAAAATGAGAGTCTTGCATGGTTGAAACTCTTATATAGTCGTAGGTTATTTATTCTAACGTCTTTGAAGACATTAGAGATCTTCTTTTTAGATAATTTTTAGAGAGAGGAAGTGCAAGAAAACCCTAGAAGCTCAGTAATACAAATTGTTGACTCTCAATTAATATTACGATAGTAAAGTTGATTTTTCTTTCTCTCTTCTATTGTTTGATTTCATTAGTTCATGCAAGCTTAGTTTATTTCAAAGAAATATTGAATCCTTTTATTCACCTAGTTATAATCCCACAATGATTTCTATCACATGCACTAGTGCTTTCACTAGTTTCACCATGCTGGACCCGATGTGGTTTGTATGTGTGTAAATTTAGTTCCCTAAATTAATAAATGATCAAATTGTGTTGTATAGTGATCACAACCGTCGTAGGACTTTTGATCTTATCTGCCCTAGTTAACTGGGATGCTTAAGAGTGCGACGCGAGTGAAGATATAACGACACCGCTTTATTCTTACTTTTGATTATATATGATGAGGGCTTGAACCTCATATATATAATGATTAATATTAATAAAGATCGGTTTCACTCAATTATCTAATTCATAACTAGTTTTATTGTCGACAAACGTACTATGGTTGGAGGATTATATTTCGACCTCGATTTTCTCATTTATTGTTAATCCCTCACAATTAGTTCACTCTTTCATTCTTAGTTCATACTCAATTTCATTTAATTACTCTTAGTTAATAGCTACAATCTCATTTAGATCACCTTTGGATTTTCTTTTTAGAGTCAGTTTGGGTTGGACCATCTTACCTACCTTCATCACTTTCTACGTCCTATTTCCCTGTGGATTCGATCCCATCTTATCGGGTTTATCACTTACGTGATAGGCTTGCACTTGAGTCTATATAAGCACGCACTTTGGACATTTTTTAAGTCGCATCAGTAGTCCCATAAATTGGGGAGCCAGCTAAGCTCCTGTAACCACCACAGGCCCCACAGCTCATTATTCCGAGGGAGATAGCCGTTATAGTGTCCCAGGCAGTATCCACGACGATGGTGGACATGCTACAACATTTTTTGTCACCTCATGTACCACCATAGCCACCATAGTAGGTGGCCATTCCATCACAGGCATCGGGCTACACATGGGACTAAGCGACAGGGGTCTTTGTTACAGACTAGCCTCCAGAGTTTGTAGGAGGGTCTGATATTCTGATTCCTAGTCGATGGAAGAAATACATTGAGAGGAACTTAAGGATAGTGGAGTGCACTCCCGTTCAGAAACAAATGTTAGAATTCATTAGATTGGTGGGAGCCGACCGTCAGTGGTGGGAGGCAGTGACAACAATCGAGGGGAGGGACAACCTCACGATAGATCAGTTCTGGGAGTGATTTGAGGGGAAACACTTTCACCTAGCTATGCAGTCCGAGATGAGGACTAGGTTTATGAATTTGAAGCAGGAGGGACATACGGTTACAGAATATAAGGAGTAATTCACCGATCTCTCATATTTTGCAAAGGAGGATGTTCGGACATAATGATAAGGATGGACCATTGCCTCAAGGGGTAAGATTGGCATATTAGGAAGGCTCTTTTGGTAAATCCTACCTTCTCGATGTACAACCAAATGGTGAATGTTTCACTTCTTCATTACCAAGATTAGAGGTCATTTTTTAAGAGCAAGGGGGAATAATGCCATGGGGGAGAGTCATATAGCCAGCAGGGCAAGGAGAGTGGGAGTAGTGGATTTGGGGGCCAGCAACACAGAGGCATGCCACCCACCGATCAGAGTAAGAGATTCATGGGTAGAGATGACATGGAGTGATAGGGCCAATCGGTCCAGGGTCAGACAAGACAGGGCCATTAGGGCCAATGGTATAGAGGCCACTAGGGCCAACATTACAGAGGCCATCAGGGCCGACGGACTGACAGGGGTCCCTTCCTGGGAAATTGTTATAATTGTGGAAAGAGGGGGCACACCTCGAGGAGTTTCACAAGATGGGACTAGGAAGCCCAAGGACAAGGAGGCCATCGAGGATAGCAGATGCCACAGGACAGCGCCCGCCATTTTAGGCTTAGAGAATCGTTGTACCATCTACCCCAGCACCCATTGCCCTACCTCAGGGGCAACAACCATTGCAGTATGGCCAGGTTTACCATGTAGCAGCAGCAGATGGACACGTAACACCACAGGCAGTTGAGGGTATATTTTCCATCTTTGGTCACATTGGTCGTATATTATTTACCATGGGTGCATCGCACTCTTTTTTGAGCCCGTGGTTTGCACGAGAGTCGGGTATGATAGACTTTGCCTCAGATGTAGTATTTCACATAGACACACCAGTGGGTAGAGGGGCATCGGTACTATTAGTGTGTAGGGGGATGGGTATTGAGATAGGCCAACTTACTTTTGTTACGGATTTACTAGTACTTGATATACATGAATATGACATCATCCTGGGGATGGACTGGCTAGCCATTATAGGACATGTGTGGATTGCTTCGAGAGGTCCATTATATTTGCCATTTCAGGGCAAGAGACCTACCTAGTTGTGATGCCTCACCCCGAGGGTGGTTCTAGTACGCATTTATATTATATTGAAGAGGATACCTATTCAGAGGTTTTGGTGACTCTAGATTCCATTCCAATGGTTAAGGATTTTTTTTAGATGTTTTTGGGAAGATTTCGGGGTTACCATCGAGTCGAGAGATCCACTTTGTGATAGCTTTGATTCCAGAAACCAGACCTATTGCCCCCACTCTGTATAGGATGCCTCCATTAGAGATGAGGTAGATACGAGATCAGATTGAGAAGTTATTAGGTCAAGGGTTCATTAGGAGGAGTACTTCTCCCTGGGGTGCTCCAGTGTTCTTCATCAAGAAAAGGGACAGATCCTTACGACTTTGTGTCGACTGCATAGAGTTGAACAAAGGCAGGATTCAAAATAAATACCCATTATCGTGCACAGATGATTTGTTCGATCAGTTGAGGGGTGTTGCCTACGTTTTGAAGATCAGCTTGAGGTCAGGATAACATCAGTTGAGAGTTCAGAAGCATGACATCTCAAATATAGCTTTTCTTACTCTTTATGGGTCGTACAAGCTTTTGGTGATGCCATTCGGGCTAACCAATGCACCGATAGTGTTTATGGACTTGATGAATTGAGTATTCATGGATTTTCTAGATCGGTTCATTATTGTGTTTATAGATGATATATTGATCTATCCACGGACTACAAAGGAGCATGCAGAGCATCTACGGATGGTCTTTTATAGGAACTTTGGGATGACTAGTTGTATGAGAAGTTTGAGAACTACGAATTTTGGTTGGGGGAAGTACAGTTATTTGGTCACATTATGTCTGAGCAGGGGATATCTGTGGACACAGGGAAAGTTTCTACTTTGATGGAGTGGGGACTACCCACTATACCCATAGAGGTGCGAAGTTTCTTGGGATTACATGGGTACTATCATCGATTTATTCAAGGGTTCTCCAAGATTTCTGGGCCCTTAATGAATTTGACAAGGAAGGGGGTACCTTTTGTATGGGATGAGTTGTGTTAGGAGGCGTTTGAGGAAATGAAGATGAAGTTGACTATGACACAGTTTTAGCATTACTTAGGGCGGTAGTTGACTACAGGGTTTACACTAATGTGTCCCTAAGGGGACTTGGCGGAGTTCTGATGCAGGATGAGAGGACGATAAATTATGCTTATAAAAAAGCTTAAGCCTCACGAGGGATATTAACCCACCCACGACTTAGAGTTGGAAGCCATGGTTTTTGCCTTACGGGTGTGGAGATATTACCTCCTGGGGGAGAAGTTTCAGCATTTCACATACCATAAGAGCTTGCATTATTTGTTCACACAACGGGGGCTGAACATGAGACAAATGATGTGGTTCGAGTTTGTGGAGGACTATTAGTTCGACATTCAGTACCACCCAGGGAAAGCGAACGTCATAGCGAATGCGCTAAGACGTAAGACGTTTTTGGAGTTGGCAGCGGTGTGAAAGGGGAAGTGGAAGTCACTTTGTGGAGATGATGGGTTGACCCGAGAATTTATGTTAGTTCTCACCATCACCCCTGAGATCATTATTCGGGTGGTGAAGGCCCAGGCAGAGGATCAGCTTTGTTAGGAGCGGGTGAGACAATTGCTAGCCGACTGGGTGAAGCATTTCTCCATCGGTTCTGACGGCGAGTTAAGGTTCTATGGGAGACTGGTTGTTCAGAAGGATGAGGAGTTAAGGCGATCTATCTTATCAGAGTATCATGGTTCTCTATATACGGTGCATCCTGGTGGGGATAATATGTAACATGATATGCATCGTTAGTATTGGTGGGCCGGTATGAAGAGGGATATAACTGAGTTTGTGTCTAATGCTACTTGTCAACGGGTGAAATTGGATCATCAGCATCCCGCGGGTACTCTGCAGCCTTTGGATATTTCGGTGTGAAAATGGGAAAGCATATCTATGGAATTTATTACGGGGCTACCTACTTTACAGAGGGGACATGATTCGATATGGGTGATTGTCGACGGGTTGACAACGGTGGATCATTTCTTATCTATTAGGACAGACTATAGATCAGAGCAGTACGCCTAACTCTTCCTTACTGAGATTGTTTAGCTTCATGGGGTACCGCTCAATGTAGTATCAGATAGGGTCATGACTTTTTTGTCCCACTTTGAAGGAGCTTCGATTGGGGTTTGGGAGCAGAGTTGAGATTGAGCACTTCGTATCACCCTCAGACCGATGGGCAGACCGAGAGGGTCAACTTGATGCTTTAGGACATTTTATGTATATGTATTTTGGATTTTAAGGGAAGTTGGGAACCGTATTTACCCTTAGTGGAGTCGCCTACAACAACAACTATCAGCTCACGATAAGGATGTCACCATTTGAGGCGCTCTATGGGAAACCTTTGAAAGGAGTGCGCGTGCGTTCAAATAGAGATATTATTTAATTAAACTCAATTTTTATCAATTAAGTTCTAAACATGCATCTAGGTGTGATTGAAGATGATAAAATCAATTAAGAACATTCAACACACACATGTGAGGAAAAATACCCTAAAGGGGAAAAACCTTTTATTTTTACTATAATATTGTAAGAAACGGTTACACAAATTACAATAAAAATATAGTGTGACACAGAAATACCCGCAGGCATCGGTTCTGTAGTCGGCGGCTGGAATCTCCCTCGGGAACTCCAGATGAGCAGCAATGAAGAAGAAAGACGGCTTCTCCACAAAGGTTGAACAAACACAAGGTTGTGTTCTTAGGTTACAAAAGGATTCACAAAGGATTGGCAAGGATGTGTGAATCAAAACATGAGTCTTGGGACTCAAAAATATGAAGACTAGATGTATTTGGACTCTCAAAATCGTTTCTCCAAGTCTTATAAAATAACTCCCCCGAAGTTGGCTTTTATAGGAAACAAAAAAGAGTTTTAAAATTATGAAACTTTGCCAGCGTATAGGTACCCCAAATCGGTTCGGGTGTACCGCTTGTTTTGACTTCTCTTGCGTACCACTTGCATAAAGTTCCTAAAATCATGGAACAAGAAGTCATTGAGGAAGATGTGGGACACATGATGGAGTTGTTGAATGCTTGATTCCCAGAATTTGGATTGAGGCCGGCGTATGAGATCGTGTAGATACGTGCAAAATGTAGCGGCGTACGGCATACTAAACTGTAAGATATCGAACATGAGAAAAATGTCCTTACAAATATCCCCCTATGTCTATGCCGGTACAAACATAAAAAATCCAAATTATCAAATAAAAAATTGCCTATACAAATCTACCCTTCCATGAACCCAAAATTGGAAAGATACAAATGAATAAGTCTTCATCGTTTGATCTTCAAATCTTCAAAGCTTTTCTCATCAGGGTGTGTAATTTAGAGATCATCATTGCAGTACCTACACACATGAGATAAAGAAAATACCAAGTGACGTATCGAGTTTGAAATGAGATAAACATAGATACCAACTTAAAACAAATCTCAACATTTAAAAAACTCCCATATAATATGATAATTCTTCTCCCCTTTTTTTATAATGTCCCCAAATAGACAGATATGAGAAGCAGAAAAAAATGCAATTGGAGTGTGTCACAAGGTAAAAAAAATCTGTTTTTGATATTTTTTTTCAAAATTTTTCACACAAAATATATAAACAAAGAATCACACCATGAAAGAACACAAAAACAACCAAGTCGATGATAGCGTAAATGTAGTGGTGTGATCAAATTCGATAGGAAAATCAATGCATACAAACATGACATATGTGCACGATGAATATCAGATACTCCTAGTGAATTAACACAAAATCTTCCTTTGGTGTAAAAAGATGGAAATATGAAACATTGACTCAATCAAATCAACAAAACAAAACTCAAAGTGATTTCTACACCAATAACGTCCAAAACGATTTAATGCTTTTTCAGGACATTCAAGGAAGTGAAAACCCATTTAAATTCTCCAACCAAACTCCCTTAGATTTATATTTTTAATTGAGGTAATCTAAATTCTCAAACTTTGGATAATTGATGGTGAAACCAAATGTCCCATATTTGGCATGTATTGCCTTTAAATTTTTCCGGGCTCTTTTAACCTCTTTTGACCCCGGATAATAAAATTCCTCCATTTTTAGGTCCTTTTTAACGGTGGCTTAGTATTCGCAAAGGCTAAATGAACCTCTCACAGCCCTTCCCCATTTTTAAATAAACACATAGTCTCACCCAACGATTTTTACATGAATTCCAATCTTGTCAAGTTTTATCGCATATTGTATGTTGTATAGACAGAATTGAGATGGAAACACCCAAGCCAATATGTGATAGATAAGTACAATAGTAAAATATAGTCATGCATGTGTGAAATAAAGTAGATAAGAGTAAAACATGTAGAAAGATATCACTAATCACATCTCAAATACTCCAAACAATGTAAAGCACATGGATGCAATGATGTAGCGTCTCAAATCACTATCAAACAGTCACGTGGATAAATGGAATGAAATTGTGACTCTGCTATCTTAAATACTCATCCATTAAAGGTGCAAAAAAAATACAAAAATCTTTTTGAGCTTTTCTAAATATTTTATAAAAAGAAAATCTTTTTGGACTTTTCAAAAAAAATATAAAAATCAAAAAATAAAACAAACTAATGGTATATGCTAGCAATAGGCAAAAGAGACATCATGTAAAACACCCTATGCTAGCAAAAATGTTAAGACCTCAACCAGGAAGAACGGTGGAGTTTTCCAAAGATGGTGACATATTTTGAACCAACTCCATAAGATTGTGTGTGGTCTCTATTATTATGTGAAAGCAAAGTATCATGAATGGGTGCATGTGCGGGGACGTGTGAAGTGGTATGATATAGCACAAAACCCAACTTAGAACAAAATTCCCTAAGATGTCCTCGCTTCTTGCAATGGGAGCAAACATAAACCGGTCTAGGAATTAATTTATCAAGGATTTTGGGATGAGCTTTCCTAGACGGACACCCATAAAACTCACTCACCAAAGTGGACATAGGCTCGGGCGCATTAAGAAAGGTGCATGCATCGTCATGACCTTTTCCATCATACTCACCATCAAAAGTGGGATAAGGAACCATCTTATCCACCTTCTCAAATGCGTTCTCTAATGAGACTTGGACCTCCCGTACTTGTTTCAGCTCATCCTTGAGATGGGATACACATGTCGTCAGACTAGACACAGTGTTGGTCAAATCACATTTTTCTCTTTTTAGCTCATCATTCTCTTCCTTCAACTCACAAATCCGAAGACCTAGGATTCTATTTGACCTTTTTGTTTCCATGGTCTCGATAAACAACTTTCTAAAAGCTTCACATATCACACTTTCATCTCCATTCTCATCCTCACTATCGCTTATGGTAGTAGGCATAACAACTTCCTTGCCCTTTCTCCTAAGTCTAGTGGGACACTCAAATGCCTTGTGCCCTTCCCCCTTTTTATTATCACACCAA
Organism: Sambucus nigra; assembly: GCA_949130495.1. Lineage (NCBI taxonomy): Eukaryota > Viridiplantae > Streptophyta > Magnoliopsida > Dipsacales > Adoxaceae > Sambucus > Sambucus nigra. The sequence continues at coordinate 439,009,201 of OX422221.1, read as the reverse complement.
CTCTCTATCTCTCTCTAAACATACTCTCTCTCTCAACAAAGGCAAACTCTCTCTCTCTCAAGGTAGTGCAAGTGGAGGACTCTCTCTCTCTCGATTTTTCTAAATCTTCCTCTAGAGCGGTGATCCTAAGAACTAACGCTTTGTTACGCCTTTTAGTTTTAAATGACTCATTATATAACTCGGCGTAGGCGCGTTGAAGATTACTCTCGTTCTCACTTGCATCATCCTCCCCCTCACTCACATCGCTCTCACTGTTGAGGTGTCCCTATGAAGTAGAATCCTCATCATTGTGAGGAGTACTAGAAGTTCTCACATGACTAGCCATGAATGCGGAGAATCATCTCTAGAGTCCACTGAATTGACCTCATTGTCGTCACTAAGGGTAGTATTAACGATAACTTTTCCCTTTTCTCTGTTTAGCCTAGTAGCACACTCAAAAGCTCTATGACCCCTACTGTCGCACTCAAAGCATCTTTCACTCTCTTTCTTAGGAGGATCTTTAAAATCTTTTTGATTTTTCTTTTCAAACTTATTTTTCTCAAATTTCTTTTTATCTTTGAAATTTCCATTTTTCTTGAATTTGAGAATTCTTTTGAAATTTTTAGCAAACATGGGCAAATCATCTAAATTAAAGTCACACTCAGAATCTGATGTATCTATCTCTCCCTTTCTAGATGACTTCCTCTTTATTGTTGACCCCTCACTTTTTCTCTCTTGGGCATTAAGTGCAATTCCCTTATCTTTAGACTTGACAGATTTAGGAAACATATCAATTTCATACATTTGCAAGTCTCCTACAAGTTCCTCCAATTTAAGAAATTACCCATAGAATTTAACACAGTGACTTTAGGGATAAAACGCTTAAGCAATGATCTAAGAATCTTTTTAACAACTCTAGCATTAGGAATGTGTTCACCAAGATTAAAGCTAGTGTTTATAATATCAGATAGTCTAGCATAAAATTCAGCAAAACACTCAGACTCAAGCATGGTGATTATTTCAAATTGAGTTGCTAAATTTTGCAGTTTAGACTTTTTCACAGCAATATTTCCTTCATGGGTAAGTTGCGAAACATCACATGCCTCTTTTGACATGGTGCACGTCATTATGTGTTTGAACTCATCAGGTGTGACATATCCAGAAATAGCACTTAAACCCTTAAAATTAAAAGATGACCATTTAAATTCTTCTTCAATCCATGTAGTGTCAGGTTTTAAACTAGTCACATTATTAACAGTGACGGAGGGAGGAGTCCACCCTCTTTCAACCAAAATCCATACACGTTCATCAATGGTTTTTAATGCAGATATCATTCGGGCTTTCCAGTTGGTATCGTCAAAAACTGGCATTTTATTATATAACTTCTCCATTATGAACACGCTCTTTTTCAAAAATCAATTTTTTAGAAAATTGATATCATATAAAAAAATTGCAGAAAATTACACGGTATAATTGTGTAATTGGATTTGATACCAATTTGAAAGGAGTGCTCATGCGTTCAAATAGAGATATTATTTAATTAAACTCAGTTTTTATCAATTAAGTCCTAAACATGTATCTAGGTGTGATTAAAGATGATAAAATTAAGCAAGAATATTCAAACACACAAATGTGAGGGAAAATCCCCCCAAAGGGAAAAACCTTTTATTTTTACTATAATATTGTACGAAATAGTTACACGGATTACAGTAAAAATACAGTGTTACACAAAAATACCCGCAGGCGTTGGTTCTGTAGTCGGCGGCTGGAATCTCCCTCAGGAACTCCAGATGAGCAGCAATGAAGAAGGAAGACGGCTTATCCACAAAGGTTGAATAAATACAAGGTTGTGTTTTTGGATTACAAAAGGATTCAAAAAGTATTGGCAAGGATTTTTGAATCAAAACATGAGTCTTAGGACTCATAAATATGAAGACTATATGTATTTGGACTCTCAAAATCGTCTCTCCAAGTCTTACAAAATAACTCCCTCGAAGTTGGCTTTTATAAAAAACCAAAAAGAGTTTTAAAATTATGAAAATCTGCCAGTGTACAGCTACCCCAAACCGGTTCGAGTGTACCGCGAACCGGTTTGGCTTTCGATTCGCAGAAAATCACTGGAACATGGGGCTGAAACACTTAGCATTTTTCCAAGGTTTTTTCTCATAATTTTCTCCATTTTCAAAGGGCCATAATTTCTTCACCGTAGCTCAGATTGAGGTGTCGTTTCTTCCAATATCTTTGTTACGGTGAGATCTATAACTTTCTAGTTGATCGGACATTCGGACAGTGGCTATAAAAATACCAAAATGCCCTTGAACTTCCATATGTTGCCTTCTTTCACTGTTTTGGCTTCTCTTGCGTACTACTTGCATAATGTCCCTAAAATCATGAAACGTGAAGTTGTTGAGGCAGATGTGGGGCACATGATGGAGATTTTGAATGCTTGATTCCCGAAATTTGGATTGAGGCCGTCGTATGAGATCGTGTAGAGACATGACAAATGTAGCGACGTACGACATACATAAACTGCAAGATATTGTACATGAGAAAAATGTCCTTACAACCTTGTCATTCACCCCCATGCTGGTTGGAAGTGGGGGGAACAAATTACTTGGGCCATATTTCATTGAGGACACCTCGAGAGGGTAGAGATGATTCGGGCCAAGATACGCATTGTCCAGGATAGGCTGAAGAGTTATGTGGATGCGGGCCGGAGACACTTAGACTTTAACGTTGGAGACTAGGTGTTGATTAAAGTATCTCCCATGATGGGGGTGATGAGATTTAGGAAGAAAGGGAAGTTAGCTCCTCAATACGTGGGGCCATTCCCTATCTTGGAGAGGATTGGGCTCGTAGCATACCGGTTGGGATTATCGGAACACTTACAGCGGATGCATGATATCTTTCACATATCTTCATTGTGGAGATTCCTTAGAGATGAGGTGGTGTATCCGCACATCAATGTGTATGATTCCTTTTATATGCTTGTGTGTATGATTCATTTTGTGCATGAATCTATTAATTGCTTATAAATTAAAAGAAAATAATATAAGTTATGCGCGATATAAATTAAAAGTAATTAATTTGGCACATTTTGGGACTCCTATAAACTCATTTTAGTGGTTTAAGCCTTTAAAAATGGTCTTGGGTCAATAACATATCAGTTGGGGAAGTTTTGGACTAATTAGATTATGGATTCGGGCTTATTTGGGGGTCCAAAAGTTGGGCCCATAACCCAACTCGGGAATAACACTTAATAAGTGGTTTAGTGGGGGTAAACCACTCTCCCATTATCACAAATTAAAACCTAAGATATCAGCTATGGGAGAGAGAAAAAAGAAGCATGCAAAGAAGGGAAAATAGGAAGAACAAGAAAGGATCAAAGGCTTTCAAGGAACCTCCTCTACATTTATAAGGCAAGAATTTTCTTACATAAATTATGTTTTTAATGTAGTTCTCAATGCATAATCTTATCCCCCTTTTGATTTCTGAAAATTAGAAACTTTTATGCTGATTTGATGATGAAAACCCACATGTAGAGGAAGGATGAACATGTAGAATTTATTCCAGAAATTAGGAATCGAAAACCTTATGTTGATGACTATATTTCCATTAAATTTTTGCTTATTATTTGGGGAATTAATTGTTAATTATTGTACATATTATTATTACCCATTAATGGGAAGAAATTTAAATGTAGTTTCCATTATTAAATGTTCTTCGTGTGGGATGGACATAGAAGGAGATTCGGTTTTTCAATTGATGAAATATGGATTTGTTAGTAAATTGTTTGGAATTTAACTGATGGTGAAGATATGATAAAATCCTGGTCTATGAACTATAGAAATTTTTTAGGTTTTTCACGATATGGGAACACAGAATGGAGAGAGGTGGAGGAAGATGATGAAACGTCATTCAAACGACATGGAAGGTCATTCGAACGACATCCCATGTCGCCTGAACGACACCCCCAATCATTCGAACCACGTGGGGTTTTATCTCTCCTCCCCCTTTTACTATTGTATCCCCAAATTGTTAAAGTCATGCTAAACGAAATTATTATTCCACTTTATAACAGTTAGAAAAGTTAAGGAAATGAGGGGTTTTTATTTATGGGTTGATAAATTTATTGAATGAGGCTACACCCGCACTTAAAATAATAAGTACTTTTAGTGAAAATGTTAAGTAAATATTTATGGATTGAAATTAATAATTTATTTGATTTCAAATTATTATTAAATGAGAAATATTGTGAATAATTAAATGAGGAATATTATTTGAATATTGCAGAATTATTACCTATACATATTATAGAGATAAATAATATGTATTATTATGTATTTGTGTGGACTTACCATATTCGTGGACTGTCCTATCTGCTCCGGGGTTCGCGTGTTCGGGTCGCGTACCACACGGTGGCACAGGTGGGCTTGACAAGGTGTAGGCCATATAGGTACTACGTGGAGGCTCCAGCCACTATAGGTAGGGTTGGCACTGATCGTTCCTGTGTCATCGCTAGGTATGGGTCATATACATGTGTCCTGTGTAGAGAACATACCCAGCGTATGTGTGTTTTATGTTGTCCGCATAGGAATAAGAGAATTCTTCCGAACTTCCCGATAGAGTAGGAATAGACACCAATGGTAGATGCCCTTGCATGTCAAATATATGAAAGGACGTATATTATTAATTGATCGGACTTTAATTGAATAATTTGAATTGTCTAAGAAAAATAAACAATATTTATATATGAATTCCTTTCATGCATAATAGATGTTTATGCCCTTATTATAGATTTAAAAGAATTGAATAATTGACTATTGGAAATTTAAATGTAGGAAGTACATTCAAATGATTTATTACTATTATCCCCGTTTATAATTTGAGGCATTTTCTCCATTCATTATTTGAGAATTATTGGGATGCTAATGATATTAAGTTAGATGAGGGGTGACGTGTCACATGCATGTGAGTGGCAAAAAGGGGAAATAATTATTGTGCATAAACTGTATAATTACATTCATATTTTATTCAAGTTAATTCTTGCACACCTCGGGCTCTGACCCAAATATAAATGTTTTCTCTCCCCAAGTGCTCTTAAATAGGGATAGTTGGATTGTGTTGTGGCAGTCCCACAATCTCGCTTACTCTCTAGATTCAGATTCAGTTACTTCTAGCATAGGTGCTTTTCATCTTCAGTCATTTATGATTTGGAACTTGTGTAAGGGCATAAGCCCAATACTCTTTTATTTTATATCGGTTGGGATTTTATTACTCTAGTTGGTTATTATTATTATTATTATTATTATTATTATTATTATTATTATTATTATTATTATTATTATTATTATTATTATTATTATTATTATTATTAGTCGTATTATTATTTGTTACGGTGGTTTGGAATATTGGATTATTGTGTATGTATCCTTTGTTCTACAAATGAAGAAGTTTTGGAAAATAACTTATTTGCATTTACATTATGCTAAGAATGGTATTAATTGACAAACAAGCCCTATCTTCGACATATCGTGACTGGCAAGCCTTTACGTGAAACAATAGGGGTTGTTACACTAGGTGGTTAGTAACTTTAAAAAGTTTTCGACAGTGCTGCTAAGAATGAGCCATATGAGACCAATTTTTTATTTTGATCATGGACTGGCCACCTGGTATTTTAGTAGCGGGGTGTCACATGATTTTTATTCCAAAATTCTTATTCGTTTAGGGCTAGTTTATGTAGCACCCATTTTCAACACTTTTATTTCATAAAAATGTTCACTTTGAGTAAATTTGCCATTTTACCCATTTGTTTTCAAAATCACCATTTACTCCATTTCTCAAGTGTTAACTTCACACAAAACACTATTAAGTTATACACATCAACTTTTTAAGTGTTTTAACCCCTTTAACACCTTTTTACACTTGGAGTAATCTCTTTATATGATTGGAAACACTTTTACTGTTTTAATTGCCTTTTAATTTCGTAAGGGTTAATATTTCACAAAATTAATAAGTTACACTCACTAACCATCCCATGTTTACCAATTAACGCTTAGTTAATATTTTTTTATCAACATTTCCATGTACACATTTCTTTACTTAATGATTCAAGAAATACACTCACACTTGAGACTACTTTTATATGAAAATTATCATTTCTTTTATTTAACATATAGTCTTTTAATTTCATACACATTTAGGCTTTTAGTCCCAATTATACATACTTGAAGACTAAAATTCTAACTTTTATTATTTCTTCTTTAAACTGAACAAAATCGTCTTTAAACTTGTTTATACATTCTAAGTCAAAATACTACAAGTTTATATGCATGAAAAGATGGATTTTAAATGCCAAAAATCCTACTACATGGTTTAAACATATTTTTCAACAAATATTTGCCAAATAAATTTTTATTTCCAAACATTTTCTTCCAAAAATGTTTAACACTGATATTTGTAGAAATGACCATTTCCACAAAATATATCATCTTTTAATATTTCAAAATATTGAAATATCTAATTGTTCTTAAATTTTGAAGAAAACATCACTTTTCCAACAAAATCATATCATTTGCAAACATTTTATTCCATAAAATGTTTTTCATCAAAATTACTAGAAAGTTTCATTATTTTCATAAAACATCAACTTTCATTATTTCAAAACCTTGAAATAATTATCCATTCTTTGTGTTTAGCAAAATAACATTTTTATTCCGTAAAAATATTTATTATTTCTTTTTCACTAGAAATGCACCAAAATGACATTTCTTACATTTTTTCCCATAAAAATGTTTATTATTGCCTTTTAACTAGAAAACACACTAGAATAATATTTTCTAACATTTTTATTCCATAAAAATATTTATTTTTAGTTTATTAAGAAAACACCCCACAAAAATATTTCTTAACATTTTTATTCCATAAAAATGTTTATTATTTATATTATGAAATTCCTATGAATCAAGACCTATTTAAAATCATCCCTTGTGGTACCCATTCCATACCATGCTAAGATGATTTGGGTGAGTGGGTGAAATAAACAATTATTTGTGTGAGTGTATTTGTATAATCTAGGAATAGTGGTAAATATATTTAGAAAGGGGATGAAGTTTGAAGGTTTTCAAGAGACGGAGAAGATAGCAAAAGGCAGTGGGGTTACTCCAATCCCCCACGCCTCTGCCTCTTATTGGGAAACAAAGTCCCTTAGTAAAACAATGACACATTCTCACTCAAGTGGTTAGGATCCGTGAGTTGACATGTAAATTTGATCAGCGCCTCAAAATCAGGCAACATAAGTGGAAGAATTGACCTCTTGTCAAACGTCATTCGAACGAAGAGAGATGTCGTTCGAACGACATATCTTCTCGTTCGAACGTCAACATCACGCGACATCTCACCCGCTTCCTTTTCTTTTTCTTTTTCTTTTTTTTTTCTTTTATTCTCCAATCATTCTCCATTATTTATCATTTACACCTCCTTTATATATAATCCATCTACAAATCCAAAAAATTTCCTTATTCAATCTAATTTGTTACTCACAATTTCCTAAAATTATAATTTGTTTCTCCACATATAAAATTTGTGCATAATTTAATTAATTTTTTGGGGCGGGGTATTACAGCTTTTTGTAATACTATTATACATTGACACGCAATTCATATTGATGGATATCTGTGTACGCATGAAACATGTGTTTCCCTGGAGATTTCATTTAGTGGCATCTTTTTTACCTTTTGTGCTTTTTTTATTATTATTGTGACCTTCAGTTATACCTAGCAGTTATAAGAAGACATGGACAAACACATAAATAATCCCTTAATTTATATCCCTGGTCAATTAGTTTGTTGCAAACGAGAGAATGCAAGATATAGACAGTCCTAGGGTTCTAGGTTACCAAATTCAAAAGAATATGTAGCATTCTCCTGATTCTTCTTTGTGTTAGTTGTGCAGTAGTAGTGGTAAAGTCATAGCGGTGGCGAATTCAAATGTCTAGGAAAGAAGAAGAAAAATTGAAAGCCTTTCTATAATGTGTATTACACAAATTATTTTCCCAAAAACAACGTCGTTTTCGTAAAAATAAAAACTAGACAAAATCTTAATGTTTACTTTTGAACATGAACAATAATGAAAACATGAGTTTTCTAGTATATATAGTTCTTTTATAATGCTTTGCAGTTCTTGTTATACAATGTAATGAGGATATACTTACAAAAATATAGGTAAAATCTATAAAGTTAAAAGAGCTATTTTATATTATTATGATACATTTCGTTAATGTGGAAAAAATTATGAAAGGATAATAAATATATGTATTTCATTTATGGAATATTTGATGTCAAATATACGCTTGCATATAAAATGGAAATGTAGATAGGGAAACATTTAGTGATGAAGTAAGTGGAATTAAAAAAACAAAAATAATAAAACACACACACACACACACACACACACACACACACACACACACACACACATATATATATATATATATATATATATATATATATATATATATATATTAAAAAAAATTATAAATAAAAATTATATTCATTTTTGTACATAAAACTAGAATGTTAACACTTTTTTATAATTTTTTTACAAAACCTAATTTTACAAAGATAAATACAAAATATTTTATTATACATAAAATTTTATTTTTATAAAGTAATTCTCTAAAAATGTATTTTTTAACTTCATTTCTTTATATAAATTGGGTTTGCAAAATCCTATTTTATGATTATAAGTAAAAAAAAAAGGAAAAAGTTTTTTTATAAATTAATATTAACGTTCATAATTTATAAACTGTTTAAGAAAACTTGACTTTTTTTTTCTTAAAAAACATTTTTTTAGTTATAAATAAAAACCCATTTATTATGTAAATATTAACATATATTAATTGAAGAAAAAGATGTTTCACATAAAAAAAAAACTGATATATCAGTTTTTTACATGAAACATCTTTTTCATCAATTAATAAATGATAATATTTATATAATAAACAGTTTTATATCAAAAAAAAGTTTATTTTATATGAAACATCATTTCTTCAATTAATAAATGCTAATATGTACATAATAATTTTTTTTTATGTATAGCTCAAAAAAATATTTTTTAATTAAAAAATGGACACTTTTCTAAAACAGTCTATAAAATTTGCACATTAACATTACTGTATAAAAATATTTTTTCTTAAAAATTATAATATTTATATAAATAAGAACGTCCTCTTAAAACACAATTTATGTAAAGAAAGGAAGCTAAAAACTCCAGTTTTTAGAAATTTACTATATAAAAATACATGTTTATATATAATAAATTAATTTATACCTATTTTTACAAAAATCAAGTTTCATAAAAAAACGTGTTTTATAGAAAAAAAGAGTTAAAACTATAGTTGTTATAAAACAATAATTTTGTATTTATATTTTTTATAAAAATAGTATTATTTTAAAAAAATTATTTATATTCATAAAATAATTTTTTTTAAAGATTATATATGTATGTTGTATATTTTTTTAAGAAATATGAAAACAGACTTGTTTAGTGATGAGTGTATCAAAGTTGAGACCAACTCTAGCATTCATTACTGTTGATGTGGCAAAATAAAATGAGGAGACACCATATATATATATATATATATATATATATGCGTGTGTGTGTGTGTGTGTGTGTGTGTGTGTGTGTGTGTGGAGGGGCGACCCATTTTGTATGGCCCATGAGAGTAGCCGACCATCCTAGATTGCCCAAAGCGATGCCCGCCCAAACCATAATTTAATTTACTTGCATGTATTTGGAACACGTTAGAACACTTATGGATATATTCAAAGAGGCTACCAACAATCTCGGATAAGATATTCAGGTACACCACGAATTATCCATGTGTTAATTCAGTTCGTTGAACAACTCAATCTCTTACTTTTATGCGCCTATAAATTGTACACCCTGACCCGGGGCAAGGGGATGTAGCGAAGAGCATTGAGTGACACTATAATAAAATAGTAACCTCTCCATAGAGGTAGGTAAGTTGTCGAACCATGTAAATCGTTCTTATTGTGTGTGCTCTTTACTTTCTGTTCCTCGTGATTATTTTCCAAAATTCTATTATGATAATTCCTGTACTCACAATTGGCACCGTGTGTGGGAAACGATTTATATTCTTAGGAAAACCTTCATAAACAAAAAGCTTGTAATGTCTCACTATAGTAGCAACATCCCTCAAGCTGGAGATGTACAAGAAAACCTAATTCCCCCGAAGGTCACGCCAGAGATTCGTTAGCATACAAACCTCAGGTTTTGCTAAGAAAGGAAGCCATTTGAAGAAAGCTAAGGTCCACCTAGGTCTACTCAAATATCAAGGTTGGTCGACGCTTATGAAGACATGTTTTGAGAACAAGAGGAGGCTACATGCCTCCAAATGGAAGAGAATGCTCGCCTTCAGAGTCGGCTTGAAATAATGGAGAGAGATCTTTATAGGGATACAAGAAAACGCTGTGATAGGAGTCCTAGTCCTTAGGTGAGTAATACTCGTAACTGAGGGAGGAGCTCTAGGAGAAACCAAGATAGAACTAAACGTGGCAGATAAAAGCATGGCCGATTAGAGCATGGCTAGCCACAGAGACGCCACAAGAGAAACGATCAACCGAACAAAGATGTTAGGACTCTGGTTCGTAGAGTGATGGACCAATATCAAGCTCACCGTGGAGTGAGGTCCACCAGAGAGCTATCCAGGAGGTCCCTCAATACTCGTATAAAATCACCCCTCAAAGAAGTTTTTCGTTCCCAAGTTTAAGATTTACGACGGAAAGACAAATCCCATTGACCACATTCGGCAGTATCAACAAGAAATGACCTTATGGATCCATAATCTCATTCTAGCCAACTTGATGTAGCACATAAGTGGTTTGAGAAGCTGCCTCACAAGTCGATCAAAAACTTCAAGGCTCTAACAAAGGCCTTCACTGCTCGCTTCATAACCAGCAGCTCCCACCTTAAACGGACTGATGCACTGCTTATGATGATGAAGAAGCCATAAGAGAGCCTTCGACATTAGGCCAAAATGTATTAGTACATCTTCAATAAGGTCAAGGACTGATCGGAGCAAGTTATCATAGCATCGTTTAAAATTGGTCTGTCGACCACCTCTTTACTACACCAGTCCCTAACTAAGAAAGAAGACATCACCATTGATGACCTCATATCTTTCAATGACGAGTACATTAAGGTTGAATATGTGGTTCATTCTAATGCTGGAGACAACGATCGACCAAAGTCAAAGAAGGGAACAGAGAATAGTGGTACCCTAAAGAACAAAAATAAGAACGGGGGCAAGAATGACTCTAAAAATGGGAAAAAGGTTGATCCCTCCAAGGCGTTCTAGGATGTTAATACAATCTTCAAGGAACCTATTTACAATATTTTGACCAAGATCAAATACCAACCGTTCACCAAGTGGCCCCAAAAGATGGGTGGCGACCCAATAAAAAGAAACAAAGCACTAAGATGTGCATTCCACAAGAAGGGAATCTATAGGACTGAAAATTTCAAGGATCTGAAGTCACACTTAGAGAAGCTGGCCCAAGATGGGTACCTCAATGAGTAAATTAAAAATAAATAAGATCTGAAGTCCTTGACGATGATACAAGACATGAGTTCGCAATAATCCATAGGGCATCAGATCTTAAGGAAATCTGAGGAAATCTTGTTAGGATGGAGATATAGAAGGTTACCACCATCATGGAGGATTTTCAGATTAATCGCGCCAAAACCTAGGTTGATTAAAATCGATGACTAGAGGATGTCGACAACACCAAGCATATAGTTTTTATCGAGGAAGATTTGGTTAGGGTTAAAACCCCACATCACAATGCATTGGTGATCACCCTCAGAATATCTAATTGGGATGTTAATAAACTACTCATGGACCAACGAAGTTCATCAGAAGTTATGCACCTCAAGTTCTTCCTAAAGTTGAAGCTAAACATTTCTAACTTTAAGAAAGACATAGTTCGGTTAATCGACTTTGTAGGAAGGATCCTGCCAGTCAGGGCAGACAATATCTCAAGGCTAATTGAGTTCTTAATAGTGGAAATTATGTCCCTATATCACACCATCCTAAGCAGAGACTGGTCGCATGCCATAAAGTCCATACCATCCACCTGCCACCTAAAGTTAAAATGTTTTACCGATAGGGACGTTGTCAAAATCCAGGGTGACCAGGACACAGCCATGAAGTTCTTTATAGTGGACATTTTCCCCAAGAAAGAAAAAAAGAAGGAGGTAAATAATGCTCAGGAGGAATCCTAGTATGGGGTTATACCCTCTAAATAGCAATTATGGTATGGGCGACCAGGAGTGGAGGAAACTAGGGTACACCCCACCTATAGGGCATTAAAATCCTGGAAGAATTTAGTACTGATGACAACTTGCCGATGAGGAATTGTTTTATCAAAGCCACCCTTGATAATCAAGAGAAGAAAGAACTGGTTTCTTTTCTCAAAATCAATCTAGATGTTTTTGCTTGGGAACCATATGACTTATCAGGGATTGACCTCAGCGTAGCCTGCCACCGCTTGCACATCGATACAACTTTTATGTCGATCACTCTAAAGGCTCTCTAAACATCCCTTAAAAAGGCTAAAGCGGTGGATAATGAAGTAGGGAAGATACTGGAGGCAGGATCCATCACGAAATTTCAGTTCCCCTAATGGTTGTCTAACCTAGTGGTGGTACGCAAGAGCAATAGCAATTGGAGAGTCTACATTGATTTCATAAACCTCAACAGAGCATGTCCCAAAGACATTTTCCCACTTCCTAAAATAGATCAATTAGTTGATGCTACACCAACACACAAAAGAATGAGCTTTCTGGACGCATACTTTGGCTACCATAATATTCCTTAGTTCGGACCTGATCGAGATAAAACGGCCTTTATAATGTTATCGAGTTATATTGCTATAAGGTATGTCGTTTGGTTTAAAGAATGTAGGGGTCACTTATCAGAGGCTGGTCACCAAGATGTTCAAAAGACAGATGGGAGACAAAATGGAAGTCTACATCGATGATATGATAGTCAAAAGTAAGAACAAAGGCGACCATTTCACATACCTACCCAAAACTTTTAAGGGCCTCAAGAAGTACCAGATGATGCTTAATGCAGGTAAGTGTTCGTTCAGTGTTGATACAGGAAAGCTCTTGGGCTACCTAGTCAGTAAAAGAGGAATTGAGGCCAATCCAGATCAAATGGACGCTATCACAAGAGTCCAGCCTCCTCTGATGTTGTGAGATGTTGAAAAGCTCACTGGTACGCTCACTGCACTCAATCATTTCATCTCTAAGTTTTTGAAATGCTACCGAACATTCTTTCAGCTCCTAAAGAAAGACAAAGACCTAAAATAGAATGATGACTACTTAAAGGGTTTGGAAGTACTCAAATCCTACCTTTGCAAACCACCCCCTTCTTGTAATTCCAGATAATGGATACCCACTGTATCTTTACCTTGTAGTATTAGATCACGCTATAAGCTCCGCTCTGGTCTGTGAAAAGGAGGGAGGCTAGCATTCGATTTATTATGCTAGCAAGACACATCTGGACACAGAGAAATGATACCTACCTCTGGAGAAGCTCGCTGATAAACACCCAAATGTGTTTAAATAATACCCCAAACAAATGGTTTTTGATTGCTAATTCTAGACAAAATGGGTCTTATGCGCGTATTTGTCTGTTTAGTAGGTTTGCTTGAACTTACGAATTTAGAAGATCTATTTCGAGGCAAAATGTGGGCTAAACACCTAGTCCAAACCATCCATATTCCTTCCCAAGCCTCGTGTGTGTTTAGTTTGTACCTTTCAAAAAAAAAATTAGATTTTTATCTGGGTCGTTTTTAATTTTTTGGATTTATTTTATATTTTGTTTAGAATTTTGTACATATTTTTAGGACTTATTTATGTGTCGGCTATTTTTATGTTTCTTTTTATTTAGATGTAAGTTTTATTTTTATTTAATCTTTATATTTTTTTATTTTATTTAACTTCATTTTTATTAGGATAGGTTTATTGTTGTCTTTAATTAGGAATTTAATTTTTTTTGTTTCATTAGATTTTGTATTTTCTTTAGTTTTATTTTATTACGATTTTAATTTTTAATTTTTATAGACTTTAATTTTTTTTAGTTTTGTTAATTTTAATTTTTTTAGTTAGATAGTTTTATTTATTTATTTTTAATTGAATACAAATCTAGACACACACATTACTATCCTACACACTCCTGCACCTAATTACTCACTCACCCTCACCCTTATCCCATATACCTCCACACACCCAAACACAACACCCATCATCTTCTCCGCGCACAGTATCTCTCCATCCTCCATTAAACACCCACCAAAAGCTTCACCACCATACCTTTCGTAGCCAACTCCACCTCAACCACTACCAACAAACCTCACTCGACATGTTTCAGCCCTCTGCCATATCCAGGTAAACGAAGACCCATCTCTATAACCCGACATCCCAACCAAGTCAAGCCGACCCATACCAGTTCAAATTCGGACCTCCTCTACCCATTAACCCATTTTAAAACCCCTTGACCCGGCTACCATGCGATCCTTATACCACTAACTCAAACCGACCCATAAGGTAGCCCTGGGGGGTGACTCCTCACTCCATCCCAATCAGCAAAAATCCAAATCCCCTTGCCCCTCAACCCGATCCAAGAACTTTCTCATAACCCAAGACAAATACCCATTTCCCATTCTCCCAAGACTTGTCCGATTTTTTCCATCTGTTAAAACCAAACCAAACAAAAAATGAAGACCTTTTATTGCCTTTTCCAAAACTACACACACACCCAATACCCACATTCACGTATGTGCTTCCCTAAATTACCCCCACCTATTTTCTAAAGCCTCTCCCAATTTAACCCCACATCATTATTCTTCCAACGTTGTCCCTTAACCCCTTACTCCATTGTTCCTACTATTTATGAAGATCAAGACCCATTTAAAGGAAAAAGAGAAAAGATAATTCTAGAGACTTGAGAGAGAAACACTTTTTTAGTTTACTTTGTTTGGTGTAGTTTTTATTTTCTTTTTTTTAGAGATTAGTGAGAAATGAAATTATTGAGAGTTTCAATTGAGTGTTGTATTGAAATAGAAAATTGTTTGGATGCTCAAATTGGATGGATGATACTCAAGTTCAGTGAAGAATTAGAGTTCAATTTTACAAATCAAGGAGACTTGTTTGAAGATTTGTTCTCTTATCTCTTTTATTTTATTTTAGTGCCTTCGATTTCTTGGTTATTGCATTTATCCACCATGTTAGGCTAAACCCCTTTCAAGGGTGGATACGCCCTTATTTAAGGTTATTTTAATTAATTAGTTTGTTTATTTAAAATTCCCTTTGAATGCTAATTTTGATCCTCCACCCTTCAATTTAGGCTTCGAGAGAGGGTAAATCATTTTCGCGAGAAAATCAAAATTCGAGATATAATATCCATTTTAGAATCGAACTAGAGATAAGGGTCTCTCAAGTGTGGTATTATTCCTTGAATTTCTACTCTAAATTTTATTTTCTAAGATTTATATGAATTTTGAAGAATCGATCCTAGCGGGTGATTTATTAAAAGGAGTATAAACTTATTTTCTAGAGTTGTGTGGATTTAAACTTAATTTTCTAAAAGGTTAATGTTGAAATTTCATTTGTGATGAGAGTTGACTTGCAATTTCAACACTAATTTGGGAGATTTCAAATGAACTAATTAATTAATTACATTACCTATAATATGTGGTGTAGTCTCATTCCTTGATTGTTTTCACATTTCTTTTATAACTTTATCTTTTATTTTTTGTTAGATTTTATTCATCATTTTTTAGTTATTTCATTAGAATTTCCTCCTAGTTTTGTATATTTCTTCCTTTAGCTTAGTCTTCATTCACCCTTGAAAATTATTTTTATATTGAAAAAAAGTAGAAAAAAAAAATAGAGAAAGTAAAAAAAATCTGAAAAGAAAATAAATAAATAAAATGAATTACATTACTTCTCATTTGTTTCACTCCTTAGAGATGGATTGACACCCATACTTTCCACAATTCTTGTGTTATCATGTTTATAGGTATTCAAGGGTTTTGATTAACTTGGCTTCAACAATAACATTATAAAAAGCCTAATTTATCAAATGGCACCGTTGTCGGGGATTAGAGTTTGAAGCACTTGGAGGGCGTTTTGTATTGTGATTCATTTATTTCCCATTTTTACTTTTTCGTACCATTTTTCATTTTATTAGAAGGCTTGTATTAGGGTTATATTATTTGGCTTGTATTGCGGTGCATAGAGATACCATTTATTTTCATTTCAATTTGTAATAAAAAGAAGAAAAGCGTGATAGGGAAATCGGACAAGGTAGAGAGAGGGTGTCCAAAGGCGAGGATTTAGAAGGCTCTCTACTTTCTAGAGGTAGGACTCCCGGGGATGACTGAGATAGGCAAAATCTCCCCCTGATCAACTTAAATCGATCATCAACCCGTGTGTGTCAAAATCGTGGGAGGTACATTTCTCAACACTCGCGAATATCTCGCAAGCGAGTCAATACTGTGTGTGCCTACATGCTCTTAAGTGATTTTATTCTCGCATTTATTTTGAATGGTGTGGTGAATTAATCAATTAATACCTACACCCGGTCATTGACGAAAAAGGATTTCATCACCCAACTCACTCACTTATCCATTATTTGTTATCCTAGGTATCATTAAATTTAAAATCAATCAACTAGATAGCCCCATAGGATACGGTGTTCGTAGGACCCTTTTTGATCAATTTGGCTTCTAGGATAACCCTTACAGTCCTCTCTACCAAGAAATTCCTCCAACGGTTCACTTTGAGGCACGTAAGTGTTCTGGGAAAGTAGGTTTTAAGTGCGACCGCCTAGTAAAACGAGTTTGTGTTGTCCCTAGCGTTGTATCGGACGACCGTTTTGTCGTAGTAGGCTTGTGGAGAATCTATGTGGCAAGCCTCTAGTCATCTTGTGATTAAGTAGTAGGAACACAATTTTTGCAAAGGCGATCACAAATATAAATTCCGTATTTTTTCTCGCCCGCAGAGTAATTAAAATTTTACTACCCACTCACTTAATTAAAGAAAACAAATTGGCTATGTGTTAGTTAGGAGTTCTCCCTTGATTGTATGTGCCTAATTTTCTCTTTAGGTAGTCAATTTTACGCTCCATCCTTTTGAGTTTTAAATCGAGTCCATCGCCCTTTTTTTTTAAAAAAAAAACCAAAAAAAAATTTCATTTTTATTAAAAAGTCCAAAACTCCAAAAATATTTTTCATTTCTCATCAAAACTAAATATTTCCACATTTTTCAAATATCCAAAAATATATATTTTTTCTCTCACATTTTTCAAAAATCCAGAACTATTTTTTTATTTTCTATCACATTTTTAAAACAAAATCCAAAAACATTTTTCTTTTTCAAAATATTTTTTTAAAAAAATAACAAAAATATTTTCTTTCTTTTTCAAAATATCCAAAAAACACACAAAAAAAATAAGGCCCGTGATCGGTGCCTCTTCACCCTCACTCTTGTCACTTCTCCCCACCCACCCTTGGTCCACCGATCCTTTGCATCGTGTGAAGCACTTCGCTATACAAGCGACCCTATTTAGCCTTTATTTTACAAGAGTGATGCTTCAGTCTTGTTTGGGGGTGATTATCATTACCTAATTTTTCTGCCATCCCGTGGTTTCTTAGTTCTTATCTTTAGGGTGAGAATAAGTTCGGTTTGTCAGAAGACATTAAACTTAGTGCTACCGCGAGGTAGCCCGTTATTTCTGAGTATGAATCTTATCCTATTCAGGGGTGGTGTTTCACACCACCCAATGCTTTACCATGTTTATAGACTTGTACATCCAGGTTCATTTTGGATACATCTTCTACACTTCATTAGCGGTTGATTGTGGTATTCTCTTTCCTTACTTTTTCTCTCAATTTAAAAATATATATATTTAACCTTGAGGATGATGTTCTTTTTTATTTGGGGGTGGGGAATTTTATCAAAATCGTACCTCTTTTGAAATTTTTTCAAAATCTGCTATTTAAAATTTTCGTGCAGTTTCTTTCATATCACTCATTGACGTGAATTTTCTATCATCCATCTTTTAAGTCTAGGAATCAAGCTAGAGGATATTGTTTTTCCCTAAATAGCTTATATAATATGTATCAAGGCATTTTGCACCATGAATTTCTAGACATAACCAAATTTCTTCACTTATCACGCCATTTAGGTTTAGAGTTGAAGAGTATTGCAATTCTCAAGAAAACCTTAAGGATCACCACTAGAGACTTTAGCTTGTGAGATTTGTGCCTTTCACCCTTTTAGAGTGTTTTATGCAATCTCCGAGTCACAAGTTGATTCAACTTCCTTTGCGGCCGCACTTAAATCGTTGTATGATTTCATTATTCTTCACTAAATTTTTTGTCTTGATCACTGAAAACGACATCACTTTCGAGTTGTAAGAAACATGTGTCCTGAAGTTTGTCCCGGTCACTAGACTTTCACCTATGCGCTAACCAAATTCCATTTTATCATACATTTATCCTCATCCATACACCTTCCATTTTCCATATCATCACCATATACCATACCACCCATTTCCATGTCAACTCCATTTTCCACCCACCATGTTGAAAAAGAGAATAAAAAAAGAGAAAGTAAAAGAAGAAAATCCATCATAGAGAGTGTTTGCATTTTTAGCCAATATCTCTCCCAGAGTTTGATTCAGATGGAGAAAAAATTAAATACAAATCTATGTTTGGGTTATTTGTATTTTTAGCAGATTTATCTCACTCATTGATGAGTATTTGGAAAAAAGAGAAAAAAAAAAGAGAAAGTTGCAATAACGATCTTATGAAATAAACACATTTGTAATACACTCTTCTAAAAAATTCATCATCCATCCATCCATCCATCATATCACCATCCTACCTCATATCATCATATCATTCTCATTTCATTTCCCCCTCACCAATAACATCCATGTTTTCCCCTAAGTGTTCAGATAAATGAAGGTCAACATGGTAAATAACTCGACGTTCTTACTATAATGATTATCATTCTTTCATGAGATCATTTTTCTTTCGAAAATTTTCGTTCTTTATTATATGTGTGTGAGACGTTTGACCTTTCTTACTTTTACTCACCTCCTCACCCACAAGAGCGATACACTTACCCAAATCTCATGAGTTCGTTTGAGAGAGCTATATCCGTGAGATTTTGAAGTTGAAGCATTGATTCTGAAAAGGCGATCTAGGAATTACTCTTATGATATTCAAACTATTTTGACTGATTCACACCATACACGTAGATTTCTAGGAAGAATGTGCCTTGAATATTTACTTAGATAAACTTTTTATTCACTTCTAGTTTATATTCCTCAAATTATTTATCTCGTGATGAATTATGCGATTATTCTATGTCTAATAAGAGATTAACTGTCGTTTGCAAATAAAGAATTTTGTGGGTATATTCCCTGCAAGCCCTCACGAGAGAAAACTCGTCCTGTAGGGCAACCTATAGGTTTGAAGGCTTGTTTCACATGCGAGGTGAAATCGCAAGTGACCGCGAAAGTGTTACACTTTTGGTTTCGTATCTTTTTTCCTTCTCTCTATATTTTTCTCGAGCACTAGAAATGTTATGTTTGGGGGTGGTGTAATAAGCACCCAGAAGTGTTTAAATAATACCCCAAATAAATGGTTTTTGATTGTTAATTCTCGACAAAATGGTTCTAATGCGCGTATTTGTTAGTTTTGTAGGCTTGCTTGAACTTGCGGATTTAGAAGATATATTTCGAGGCAAATTGTAGCAAAATGTGGGCTAAATACCGAGTCCAGACCATCCCTATTCTGTCCCAAGCCTCGTATGTGTTTAGTTTGTACCTTTTAGAATATTTTTTAGATTTTTATTTGAGTCGGTTTTTATTTTTTGGATTCATTTTATATTTTGTTTACAATTTTGTATATATTTTTAGGATTTATTTGTGTGTCAGCTATTTTTATGTTTCTTTTTATTTAGGTGCAAGTTCTATTTTATTCGATCTTTATTTTTTATTTTTTTTATTTTTAACTTTATTTTTATTAATATAGGTGTATTTTTGTCTTTTATTAGGAATTTAATTTTTTTGTTTCATTAGATTTTGTATTTTCTTTAGTTTATTTTATTAGGATTTTAATTTTTAGTTTTTATAGATTTTTTTTGTTTTGTTAATTTTTTTAGTTAGATAGTTTTATTTATTTATTTTTAATTGGATACAAATCTAAACACACACACATTACTATCCTACACACTCCTACACATAATTACTCACTCACCCTCACCTTTATCCCATATACCTCCACACACCCAAACACAACACCCATCATCTTCCCCACAGACACTCTCTTTCCATCCTCCATTAAACACCCATCAAAAACTTCACCACCATACCTTCCATAGCCAACTCCACCTCAACCACTACCAACAAACCTCACCTGACCTGTTTCAACCCCCTGCCCTATTCGGGTAAACGAAGACCCATCTCCATAACCCGACATCATAAAGTCAAGTCGACCCTTAACAGTTCAAATTCGAACCTCCTATGCCCATTAACCCATTTTGAAACCCCCTTGACCCAGATACCATGCCATCCTTGTACCACCATCTCAAACCGACCAACAGGTAGCCCTAGGGGCGACTCCTCACTCCATCCCAATCATAAATAATCTGAATCCCCTTGTCCCTCAACCCGGTCCAAGAACTTTCTCATAACCCAAGTCAAATACCCATTTCCCATTCTCCCAAGACTTGTCCGATTTTTACCATCTATTAAAACCAAATCAAACAAAAAATGAAGAAAACCACATGTGTTAAAAATGACCTTTTATTCCCTTTTCCAAAACTACCCTCACACCCCCACTACCCACATGTACTTATGTGCTTCCCTAAATTACCCCCACCTAATTTCCAAAGCCTCTCCCAATTTAACCCCACGCCATTATTCTTCCAACTTTGTCCCTTAACCCCTTGCTCCATTGTGCCAACTATTTAAGAATATCAAGAACCAGGAAAAAAGAGCAAAGAGAATTCTAGAGACTTGGGAGAGAAATAATTTTTTAGTTTACTTTTTTAGTATAGTTTTTATTTTCTTTTTTTAGAGATTAGTGAGAATTAAAATTGTTGAGAGATTTATTGAAATAGAAAATTATTTGGATACTCAAATTCGATGGATGATACTCAAGTTTAATGAAGAATTAGAGTTCAATTTTACAAATCAGCGAGACTTGTTTGAAGATTTGTTCACTCATCTCTTCTATTTTATTTTAATGCCTTTGATTTCTTGGTTATTGTGTTTATCTACCATGTTTGGATAAAACCCGTTTCAAGGGGTGGGATGAACCCTTATTTAAGGTTATTTTAATTAATTGGTTTGTTTATTTAAAATTCCCTTTGAATGCTAATTTTGATCCTTCACCCTTTAATTTATGCCTCGAGAGAGGGTAAATGATTTTCGAGAGAAAATCAAAATTCGAGATATAATAACCATTTTAAAATCGAACTAGAGATAAGGGTTTCTCAAGTGTGGTACTATTCCTTGAATTTCTACTCTAAATTTTATTTTCTAAGATTTATATGAATTTTGATGAATCGATCCTAGCGGGTGATTTATTAAAAGGAGTATAAATCTATTTTCTAGATTTGGGTTTAAACTTAATTTTCTGATAGGTTAATGTTGAAATTGAATTTGTGATGAGAGTTGACTTGCAATTTTAACACTAATCTGGGAGATTTCAAATGAACTAATTAATTAATTAGAATAACTAAAATATGTGGTGTAGTCTCATTCCTTGATTGTTCTCACATTTATGTCCTTACTTTATCTCTTATTTTTGTGTTAGATTTTATTCATCATTTTTCATCACACCTTTTAGTTATTTCATAAGACTTTACTCCTAGTTTAGTATATTTCTTCCTTTAGTTTAGTCTTCATTCACCCTTGAAATTGTTTTAATATTAAAAAAAGCTAAAAAAATCTAAAAAGAAAATAAATAAATAAAAATGAATTACATTACTTTTCTTTTGTTTCACTCCTTAGAGATGGATTGACACCCGTACTTATAGCAATTCTAGTTTTATCATGTTTGTAGTTATTGTAGGGTTTTGATTAACTTGGATTCAACAACGACATCATAAAAATCCCAAGTTATCACTCTCTTATGCCTTAGTGGTCACCTCAAGGAAGCTAATGCATTATGTTGAAGCCGACTCAATAACCATAATCACCTCATATCCCCTCAAGGTCATTCTTTGGAAGGCCGACCTCTACGGTCGACTATCAAAGTGGTCAGTAGAACTTTGCATATTTGAGATCCACTTCTAACTAAGAACAGTAATTAAAGGACAAGTCCTAGAAGACTTCATTCACAAGAAACCAGCCAACCGACCAACTAGAAGTGGAGCAGTCAACAAATAAGGAAGCACAGCCTAAGGACTGCACCATATATGTTGATGGATCCTCTAATTCTTAATGGGAAGGAGTAGGGATCATTATCATCACTCCAGAAGATGTTTTCATCGAACAAGGAATCAGATTGGGATTTGAGGCCTCCAATAATGAAGTTGAGTACGAAGCATAGAACGCTGACTTAAACAAAGCCCAACTGCTAAGGGCAAAGCGCCTTCACATATCGGTGACTCTAAACTGATCTCCAACCAAATGAGTGGGGACTTTAACACCAATTATGATAGAATGGAAGCTTGCCTTGCTGTGGTAAGAGGAATTATGGTAGGATTTGAAAAAGTAAACATTCAACAGTTCCCCCGAAGGAAGACAGTCATGTTGATGCCTTAGCGACCCTGATCTCGTCAATTGACTCCGACCTAAGGACACCCATTTAGATAGAGTTACTCGCGCAACTAAGTATTGACCGAACATTTATAGACGAGCAAGTCATCCTCATAGAAAAGGCCCCCAGTTGGATGGATCCCATCGTCAATTATCTACGGAGCGATATATTGCCCGATGATAAGAGGTCGGCCCATCAGGTAAGGGTCAAGGCTGCCTGCTTTTACCTTTTCCCAAAAGGAAAACTCTTCAAGAAGTCATTCACAGGTCCTTATCTCTAGTGCGTTCACTTATAGGACACTAATCAAGTACTTAGCGAACTTCATAAGGGAATTTATGGGAGTCATACAGGAGGGAGATCTCTGGCCTTCCAAGAAATTAAGAAGGTCTACTAGTGGCCTCATATTCAAAATAACCTAGGTACTTACATTCATAATTGTGAAATATGTCATAAGTACTCTCCTATGATCAACCAGTCCGCTAGCGACATAAAATCATTGGCAAGACTATAGCAATTATCATAATGGGGAGTAGACAAAGTGGAACCACTACCTACTGCACACAACACCAAAATTGTTGACTTATCACGGTCATTGATCGTGACAAGTCCAACTTGTCAAGGTCAATGACTGTGGCAAGTATAGGGGTGACAACTTCTGTTGTCATGGACTTTTCACGGTCATTGACCGTGACAAGTTCATTAGACTTGTCATTGTCCTGTCACGGTCTTTGATCATGATAATTTTTTGTCACAGTTAAAGACCGTTATATGCCCATGACAAGTAAAAAAAATTGCCACAATCAATGACCGTGACAAGTTTGTGACAAGTTTCTTTGTCACTAAATTATCATAATTTTTTACCGTGGCAACTCTAGGCAGAATTTTAAAAAAAAAACTGTTGGGCGGTATGTCCACTACCACTGCCCAGCAGTATATATGTACCTGTTGTAACAAAATTGCACCTGTTCAAACAACATATATATCCAAACAAAATTTAAATCATATACCAAATCAAGGAATTTATAATCCACATGCAACTAAATATATATGCAAATATCCATCATATCTAAAATTCTACCAAAATCAAAAGAATATAAATACAATCTAATTTTCAAAATCAAAAGAGATAGAAATAATATCAATCTTCAGTGGGTCGAAGGAGGAATGAAGGCCACACAACACATGAATTCACACACACCCCAACATGTTGAATGTCGCATTTTTCGCATAACCACACAGGTGTATTATCCTTTCCCTCCACCACATGCGTGACGCACACTCTTGACTAAATGTCTTGGAGGGGATGCCCATGAACCGGCATACCTGGACCGAATATCGAATCCATCAACCCCTTGGCTATCGACATGCCATAATATATGTCGAGTAGATGCACCCCCGACCAACCGAGTGCTAATATAGGCCGCTCGACGGGGGTCACGATGAGAAATGGATCATCATATGTCACCGAGTCCATGCGTATTGGCGATGAAGAAATGTCGTCAACGTCGGCATCCTTGTCCTTATCCTCCTCCTCCACCACCTTCTCCTTACCCTTGCCCTGCCCTTAACCTTTCCCTTGACCAATTAATGCTTCATGAAGGCGTACATATCTAGGACTGTGGCCTCTAACCTTGATAGCTTATTGTCGTGGTAGTCCACCTTATGGGACAACCCGATGTTGCTCATCTCCATGCTGATGATCCTGGACTTCCCCACCCGCGAGCTCACCCCTCTAGTCCTCCCCTTATGATTCAGGCCAAGCACTTGGCTGAGTGTGTCCATAGCTAAAGATGATTTGTCGACATCAGACTACGAGCCATGCACTTCCTTAAGCTTTGCCTGAAAAAACAAAACATACACGATTAGTCAATTAAGTAAATAAAAAAATATATCATAATTGAAAAAATTAAACGTTTATAACTTAAAATGGTGGTTGCGATGCTCGGGGCCACCTCCTTGTCTTCCCCTTTTTTTTTTCTGAATTGCCACATAGGGATCGAGCCTATGTGGCCTACCCCCAGGGACACTCCCCATCTTCTGAAGTAAAATAATACAGAATTAGTAAGTAATACAAATTAATTATAAATTATAATAACTAAAATTAAAGAAAATTAAAAACTTACCATCTTGTATTTCACCTCGGCATAAGATGTCCGCTCGAAGTAGTTCACATCCAACTTTTTCTCCCGGTTTTCCCTCCTCGATTGGCGAGATGACAATTTCCGCTCATTGGTCTCATTGTCGATAAATTTCTACTATTATGCAAATGAGAATGGCTCCTTAGGGGGGGGGACGGTATCACGAAGTCTTAGAATGGACTCCCGAGTCTTCCTAAAGTACCATGCCCATAAATTCTTCTTCCATGTCTAATTCATCTACTCAATTAATTCGTTTCCAGCAATATAAGACATTAAATACATCTGACTAATTAGCTTCAAGCGCTAAATAATAACACCCAATTAACATTAACAATTTCTAAACAATTTCAAACCTAAATAAGAATACACAAATAATTTTAGGAAATGAAGACAATATAATTATTTAAGGATTTATTAGTGTGAATTAATAAATTAAAGCCCCCTGGCCCCCCACCCCCACCCCCCCACTCCCTGCCGTCCCTACCCCCTTCCCCCCTCCCACACACACGCACACATGCACATGCACACACACTCCCTAACCAACCCATGCCCCCCTCCCACACATGCACGTACACGAACACATAACTCCCACCCCTCCCCTGCTCCCCCCACCACCACTACCACACACACCCACATGCACACACAAAAATAATGGAAAGAGACAGGGAGATAAAAACGTACATCTATATACACATCTACACACACATATACAAGCATACATATACACATATACACACATATAATGGAAAGAGAGAGGGAGAGAAAAACGTACCTTAGAGAGAGAGATTGAGCAGCCGCGCGAGAGAGGGAAAAAAAGGAGGGAATATAAATGGTGGGAAAAAAAGAAAGGGTGGGGTTTTTTTTACTAGAAAAATTGTCACGGACCTGTCACGGTCTTTGACAGTGATAACTTTCTAAAGTTGTCACGGTCAATGATCGTGACAACTGTTTGTCACGGCCTTGTCACAGTCATTGACCGTGATAAAAAATGTGTGTGTTTTTATCACTGTCAATGATAGTGAGAAGGCTGGTCGTCTTAAAGGTGACAATTTGGCCTTTTTAATGTAGTGGCATATGGAAATCTAAAGTATCGGTTGGTGGGCAGAGATTAATTTACCAAATGAGTATAGGCAGAACCACTGGTGAATATTTGTGGATCAGGATATGACCAAGTTCATCTAGAGAAACATCATAACATGCTTTGGGGTACCAAGGATTATCATCATCGATAACAGCATGCAATTTGAAAGAATTTTCTATTAAGGTTTTTATGATGAGCATGGCATCAAACACCACTTTAGTTCTGTGGCGTACTCGCAAAGTAATGGACATGCATAGGATTCCAATAAAACCATACTTGATAAAATGAAAAATTGGTTTGAAAGACCCAATGGTGCCTAGGTGGACGAGCTCCCTCATGTTATGTGGGCTTATCGTATCACCCTTAGGAAACCAACTGTGGAAACACCATTCACACTCGCTTATGAGATAGAAGCGGTCATCCCACTAGAAGTAGGTCTCCCCACCATGAGAACCACCTTGGTAGACCAATGCCTTAATGATGATGCCTTACACACTGATCTTGACTTAGTAGATGAGCGAAGAGATCTATCCATGATCAAGTTGTCTTATTACTGAGAATAACTAGCCATGCAGTAAAGTAAAATGTCATTTCGAGGAGTTTTATGGTATGAGATTATGTCCTAAGGAAAGTCCTCGGCAGTGTCATAAGACCATCATACGGAAAACTGGTACCAAACATGGAAGGACCCCTCAGAATAATCAGGGAAGACCTTCAAGAAGCATATTACTTGGAAATACAGAAGGACAGGGAGATACCAAGATTCTGGAATGCAGTCAATCTCAAGAAGTTCTACTTTTAGTCTTCTTTATCTTTTTCTTGCGCATTTAGTTTAAGAAAATTTTTATTTTACAACTTATGTTGCTTATCAAACAATATTCAATGAGTAAAAGTCCAGTTGGACCTTGAACTTTTATATTATGCATTGGCTGCTTAAATTTTCTTAGTTGCATCTCATTAATATGCACCTTTTTAGAATGATAATCCTTTGTGTTGAGACGGGTTTGTAGTAGTTATAACGAATGTTTTAATTACTACAACCCTCAAGTCTTTGTTACAAACACAAGAGACCTCACGAGTTACCCCAGCAATAAAAAAATCCCTACAAGGAATCCTTAGGAAAAAATTCAACTTAGGTTGGTCGCCAATAATGTTGGTCGTAAAAAAACTGCTCGAGTGGATAGTCTAGTGACCAGGTACATTCTCTCCATCATGTTACCTAGGCCTAAAAAAGTGTGATGACATGATCTAAAAGGTAAAGTAGATGTAATGATACCACTAAGGCATATTGGACTGGGAGAATATTTGAACACATAATAACACGTGTCTAACACTAGTTCTTAATACCATTTATTTAGAAAAGAAGCTCAAAACTATATAACCTAAGTACTAGTCCACTTGAACCATATGTTGATTAGCTAACGAGAAACAGCTCTTTCCAGTTCAAGCATAAGCAATATATTATTAACACATGTTTAGTCATCATATGCTCAAAATATGGAGAAGGTTAATAACTAAAGGTCTTTATTAACAAAAGTACGAAATTAAATTTACAAATACACAAGGGCCTAAGATGGATTAGGATGCTAAGAAAGATATTCTACAATAAGCGCCATTTGACTATCATCTGGCTTAAGTTCTAACTCGTCCTCTTCATCATCATGATCATGCTCTAAGAGAAGGGTAGGGATAGTATTGGTTGGGATCCACTTATCATCCTTCAAGAAAGGATTCTTGCAGTAGGCAATACACTCGAACTAGTATTTACACCACAGTTTGGACTCCTTGGGAATCTTGGCCTCCCTAAGAGCACTTAGCCATTCACAAGTAAAGGATATCTCCTCTGCCTCCATCATCCCTATTGGGGCATCTGCCCGCCATTATTGTAGCGTTATGCCCAGTCTTCTCAACGTCCTATTTTGAATGAATACCTCAGCCTCTTGACATCTTCCTTAAGCACGGCCACAAATGCTTTTAGCCCGGTGACCTCCTTCCTTATAGTGTCGTCTCAACCTGAAGCATTTCACTCATTTAGATGACTTTTCTGGTCTCCATGAGTTTGTCTCTCAGAGAATTCACCTCGTCCTAGATCAAAGCCCCGGTCTCCTCCATAGCTTGAATATCATCCTTCAACTTAGTGACTAGTTCAGTCTGGTTCTTATACTACCCTATCCTCACCCTCAGAGACTTATAAATCTTTATAAATGCCTCATGAGATTTCGTAATAATGTTAGGACCGAGGACCATCACCAAATATCAGGTAGGGGGAATATAGTTCATATTAGACTATAAATAAACACTAACCAAACGATGAGCATATCATCAGTGTACGTTAAAGGATCCAAAAGTCCATAAGTAGAATGAAATTATCTTGTCATTAATATATAAGGGGGCTGAGGGCTAGTACAGTGAGAGAAATTAAAAAACTACAAGGCTACAAGGATACAAAATATAAGTGTATAAGGAAAATAGAAAATCCCTATTCTACACGCCTCATTCCTTCACTTGCTCAACCTCGATAATGGCCTTCCCTTTGTTAATGGCCCCCTACTCCAGAAAAGCATCCACACCGACCTCAGTTGGCACATCCCTAACACGATCGATTGGCTGACCATCTTCTTCTTCTTCATCATCAAAAGGGTTAAGCTCAGGATAATGAAGATCAAATAACTCAGATTCATCAGGACCCCTCGTCGCTTTTCAGAGCCTAGTCCCAGCCTTTCTTAAAGGACACTTTCTTCCCATAGGCGAGCTGAAGCTTGGCATTTTCATATGCTTTGTTAAATATGTTGAGATAGCTAGAGTCCATCTCTTGAGAGAGCTCTGCTCCAGCTTTTGGATTTTTCTAGACAGGTTCCGATCCTCTTCATCCATCTACTCATCCTAGGCAACCACGACCTTTTGGGATGCCTCAAGTTCAGCAATGGCCTTTGTTGACATCTCCTTCTCCTTCTACCATGATAGTAGATTAGTATCAAAGGATTTCTTCTCCTTTTCTAGAGCATCTTTCAGATTTTGGGCATTTCTGAACTTATTGGCTTGATCGTCTAAAAGGGTTGTGAAGTCGGATAAAAATGTCATGGTCAGAGAAAATTGCAAGTCAGTTAAAGAAGGAAAGATACTAAAAAAGTAGAAAATTATAGGAAATTAAGAAGAGACTTATCCAGGCAATCCCCTGTGTAGACTTATGTGCAAGTTGGGGTGACTGCAACCTCGTAAAATTCTCACAGTTAGTTGTGAGCACTACTCCTTTAGTATATTAGGGGCAAGGGAGGCACAATAACCAACACTGAACCTCTCAGCCTCAGTAGCAAAAGAGGGCCTCAAGACCAAATTCTTCTTGGCATATTCCCTCTCTTTTTCTCTCTTCTTCCTTCTTTATCTCCATCCCCTTCTCCTCTCTTCCTCGTCATCTATCTTTTTCTCTTTCTCGTTATCCTTACCCCTGATAGATGGGCTTGAAACGCTATTTCTGATAATTCATATGGCCCATGAGAGTAGCCAATCAGCCTGGATTACCCAAAGTGATGCCCAACCCAAATCAGAATTTATTATACTTGCTTGTATTTGGTACACATTAGAACACTTACAGATATATTAAAAAAGGCTACCAACAATCTCGGATGAGATATTCAGGTACACCACGAATTATCCATAACTTAATTGAGCTCCTTCAACAACTCAATCTCTTACTTTTATGCACCTATAAATTGTACACCCTGACTCGGGGAAAGGGGATGTAGCAAAGAGCATTGAGAGACACTATAATAAAATAGTAACCTCTACGTGGACGTAGGCAAGTTGCCTAACCACGTATATCATTGTTGTGTATGTGATCTTTACTTTCTATTCCTTGTGTTTGTTTTGTGGAATTCTATTTTGATAATTCTTGTACTCACAATACATATATATATATATATATATATATATATATATATATATATATATATACGTGTGTGTGTGTGTGTGTGTGTGTGTGTGTGTGTGTGTGTGTGTGTGTGTTAGATTGGAGCTATCCACTTCAGTCATTGGCCAAATTTTTTTTGTTTCTAATCGACTAACATATTTTATGAGCACCATGGTCCTCAACCCTTAATATATATGTGTGTATATATATATATATATATATATATATATATATATATATATATATATATATATATATATATATATATCTTGTAAGTTATGGTATACACTGCTAAAAACAATTCATGCATGCTTTATAAAATTTATGGATACTTTACAAAATTTATTGTGTACATTGCTAAAAAAAGGGTATAATCTAATGATGTCCTTAAGCCCCCACCAAAAAAATATTAACAGTGAAGTTAAAACAAAAAAATTGTTTATAAATTTAATAGATCATTATTGGGTAAAATATTGTTGTTATGTACAGAGCTTAATGATATTAGCACTCCAAATTTGTGCGACGGAGTTTCAACTAGGTTTGATATATGGTCTGCATATTTTACCGTATTGTGTGATGGGTTAATTTAATTACAAAATGTCATAACGATCTTCTGCTATCACATTAGGTAATATATATATATATATATATATATATATATATATATATATATATATATATATATATATATATATATATATATATATATATATATATATATATATATATATATATGTGTGTGTGTGTGTGTGTGTGTGTGTGTGTGTGTGTGTGTGTGTGTGTGTATGAATGTGCTTACAAACATGAAATTTGGGAAACATGACCAAATAGATTAATGATATACTAAAAAATACTATCAAGAGATGGGTGCAACTATACTTTTACATTGTTACTTTTTATGTAACATTTTAAATTTATAGTTAAAATGTGATACTAATTCCTAGAATAGTTTAGAAATTGATAAATAATGTCAACTATTAAATATAAGTTTATCCATATTAGATAATCTAGAGCATACTTGTAATGTATAGAATAATCGAGAATAGTAAGGAAGTATATAGGCTTCTGGAATGTTTCCATAAGGAGGTGGTGTAATACCCTGCCCAAATACTTCATTTAAACTTTTGTATAAATTATAATGAAGTGAGGATGATTGTAATTGTATGAAAATTATGGGAAAGAAGGGTTCTAATGATACTTAGGTCACTCAAACAAGATTTCGATCTCATTCAAAGAAAGGGATCAAGCGAGGTTCGAGAAAAATCCCACTACCTAACAGTTATAGGGCACGTGAAGGACGTTAGAAGCCACAACTCGAACGAGATGCACTTGTCATTTGAACGAGGATCATGTCATTCAAACGACGTGCTTTGAAAATGTTAAATCTCACTTGCCCTTGTGAACTGTCACATTTTTTGCCCTTGGATCGTTGAGTTATCGAAATCTAGTGAACCAAGGTGGGAAAAGTAGGATTTTTTGGTGTTTTAAGGGTCTTATAAGGGTTATTTTGGCTCATTTATGTTAAGTGAATTGGAATAAGAGAGAGAGTGGAAGGGGTGACCTTCCTCCATAATTTTAGCCATCCTACACTTTACCACCACCATAAACGACCATGCTACCACCACTCCTCCACCTTATATCCACATATTTGTTATATATTTCACCATATTTAAACCTTATATACCCATTTTAACTATGGATGAGGAGAGCTATGAATTTATGGACTTATTATTGCGAGTTCTTGAAGATGAAGATGGGAGCTTTCATAGAGTTTGAAGAGAGTATTGTTGGGGCTTTGCTTCGAAGCTTAAATGGAGAACTCATATAGGATGCACTTGGTGACCCCTTGAGGCAACCTTTGGAGGTGGGGGTTTTTCCTCGTACACCAAAATTTCAACCACCATATGAAGCCTTTGAGGTGGAAAATCTTACTATGAGCATTCAGACTCTAATTTGTGTATTTGTAGTCTTGTTCTTAGATTTCATGAGTAGGTTTCATTTGATTAAATAATAAAAATCATGTGTAGTAAATGATAAACATTTTTATGGAATACATTTGTTAATTTGTTGAAAATAAAATGATGAGTAGATATTTCAAAGTTTCTTTAAATGAAAATTGGAATTCTATGAAAATGGTGTATTTTCTAGAAAATCTATGTTAAACATTTTATGAAATAAAATGCTTAAAAACGATGATTGATTTTTTTAAAAAATTGGCGAAATAATGTTCCAAAGTTTCTTAAAAAATTTTAAGTTTATATAAGATAAATATTTTTTGGTTTTAATAAGTAAAAAATCTTTTATGATTTGAAAGTATATTTTAAAAGTATTATGTATTTCATGGATGAAATGTATGTTTGACCCATTTAATAGGATTTAAAATCCCTTTTTCTCATGTATATAAATTTGGAGTATTTTGGTAATGAATATGTGGACAAGTTTAAAGGAAGTGTTGTTTGATTTAAACAAGGAATAAGAAAATTATAAATTCTAGCTTTCAAAGTGTGTGAAAAGGGGATTAAAGGTGCGATGAATATAAGGTTGCAAGACTACATGCATTAATAAAAGGAAAATGGTAATTTGTCATAAAATTAGTCTTTAAGAGTAATATGGTTAGTAAAGAAAGTAAAGAATTGTTTAATTTGGAAATATGGTTAGTAAAGGTGTTGGATGAGTGTTAATGGATAAACATTGGGAAGTTGGTGTGTGTAACTTAATAATACTTGAGCAATTAACACTTACGGATTTGAAACAAAAATAATGGAATAATGAGGTTTCCAACTTGAAAACAACGATACTCCGATGTTAAAAATGTTTTAAGATGTTAAAAACAGTTAAGGAGTTAGTGTGAATAACTTAAAGGTGTTTTCGGAAAATTAACACTCGTTAAATAGAGTAAAAGGTGAGTTTGGAAACAAATGGGTAAAATTGTAATTTTAATTAAAATGAACATTTTTTTGGAATAAAAATGTTGGAAAGGGTGTAACACAAATTGGTCCTAAATTAATATGATTTTCGAATAAAATCAAAGTCAAAGTGTAACGAACATGAAATGATAATTTTCAAAGTGTAACACGAATTTGGGTAAAATCCCCGGTTTGGCTTCGGCTTGGTAAAAAGGGAAAGAAGGAATAATGTGGACATTTTTAAAATACTAAAACACATAAAAAGAACTCGAATGACACAGAAATAATTAAGGAGGGCTCGGTGCCCAGGGTGAAAGACCCAAAACCACATGCCAAAGTATATGGTGGTGTTGCCGGCGATATTGAGCCCCTTAAAGTACGCGATTTATTAGAGGATTTCGAGAAATAAGATAAAGGAATGAAGAACATGACAAGAAGTGGGTTTTTTGGTGAAAATGTGTTAAGACAACCTAATTTGAATGAATTAATAAATGTTAAGACAACCATTCATTTAGTATATGGACATTAATTAATTTATAGTTAAATGGTTTAATTTATAATAATTAATTTATAATTAATAATTAATTTATAATTAATTAATTTAGTATATGGACATTAACTAAAGTATGATAGTTAAATTGGTGAGTTAAGCAACCTAAGAAGGTTCATACAAATTTAACCCAAGTGTGTATTGTGAAAGGTTGTCAAAGGTTAAATAAGTGTTTTCTAACACGGTGTTCGCGTATACTGAAATGGTGATTTTTAAATGAAATACCATTGTGCATTTTATTAAATAAAAGGGAAGTTTTGGTAAAGAAATGGTTTTCGACTAAATAGAGTGTGTTTGTTTCAAGCATTTAACCGTGTGCATTAAAAAGAGGGATACATATCAAGTTAAGAAGAAGAAGTCCTTTTTGAGATTAAGGTAAATTAATCGGGATAAATAACGTTTTTGAAAGTAAACGATTTCATGCAATAAGTATCTGTGTGTGTGTGTGTGTGTGTGTGTGAGTGTGTGTACACACACAGAGAAGGTTATTGCATGTGCACTTAGGTATAATGTGTTTGAGTCTTCTTTCTGCCGTTCTTTTCTACTGCATTTGTATATTCTCACTGAACATTGGCTCACACCCTCGTCTTACTATAGCAGGTTGGGTGCAGGTTTTTATTTTGAGAGCATTATATAGGTAAGTATTTATTTAATCTCATGTTAGTAGCTTTGTATGCTTGGACTACGGGGGTACTTCCCACGGGTCCCTCTCATATTTTGACCTGAAATTGGAATCACATTCAATATAAGTGAACCTTTAATTAAAAATAAAACTGGACTAGTAACACTATATAGGTTGTTTTATTGCACTTCACACATAACGCTCGGGTCGGACCGGGTTGATTACGAGTAACACATGAATTCGAGTCGGGGAATTACACATTGTATTATATCTCTGGGTTAAAGGTTCCTTTCGGGAGTTGTGTGGTAATGTCTATAGTTGATCTTTCGACGTCGGTGTTGGTTTTGGGTCAATTATGCTAGTTTTTGTGATGGTTAGTTAATCCTAAATAGTTAAGTCAAAGAGGTTAGCATGACAAATAAGTTAGTGTCATGTGACGCAGGATAGAACTGCTAGTTGTTAATCACTTCTGCGATTTTGATGATATGTTAGTAGTTTATGGGTGTCCTTGTAAGATAATAGTTGTGACATCGTGGTTGTTAGTGTGAGTTACTTGTGTTTAATCCTTGATGCTATAAATCTTTTGAGATGTTAATAAAATAAGATGACGCCCATTGAGTAAGTGTCTCGAATTGCATACATTCACGAT
This sequence comes from Sambucus nigra, assembly GCA_949130495.1. Taxonomy (NCBI): domain Eukaryota; kingdom Viridiplantae; phylum Streptophyta; class Magnoliopsida; order Dipsacales; family Adoxaceae; genus Sambucus; species Sambucus nigra. The sequence goes on along the minus strand of OX422221.1, from coordinate 438,974,495 downwards.
AAGGGTTGATAGTTAGGATGTCATGACTAAGTAATGATAATTGGTGATTAAAATGTACATAACCCCTAGGTGTGGTGCTTATGGGTGGTTAACACCGATAATGTATCTATGAAAAATCGAATCCTTGGGATAATACCACAATCGGTGGATAGTTGATGAGCATGAAAATTTGTGTGGGTTAATGTTTGAGATTAGGTGCATATAGTCTTAGTTGATAGAATGTTATCCTTATGGGTGAGTACCTTAGTAGTTGTTATCTAATGAATATATCTCATAAGTGGTGGTTATAATTATGGGTCGCTTATGGCAAAGGTATTACATATGCAACGGTGATGATTGGGGGAGGCTTAGGAGTGAACTCTAGATATTCCTCTATGACGGGGTTTTAGAAAATATATTATGACTTCAAGAAAAAGAGTCCTTAGTGATGTTGGTGATACAGAACTAAAGGTTTATAGGTTGTACGCGACGTCCTGTATCCTGCCAAATCCTTAGTAGTGTTAGTCATGGTTTGTAGGTGGTATGTTGTCATAGTCATTTGGAAGAAAGATAACATTATTACCTAAGTATAAAGACTAGTTTTTAGCGCTGAAGTAATGGCTAGGTGTGAGGTAATCCTAGTATGAGTGTGGTTTACGAGTATACTAAAGTGTCTGTAGGACTAAGTGGGTGTGATGTCATTAGGGATAGGAATCAACTTGTTATGAAATCCTGAGGTCTTCTATGGTTAAGGTGCGCCACGTGTGGAAACTCATGGACTAGTGTCCTTGCGAGCGCCAAGAAATCGCGGTGCGATTATTGAAAGGTCTATAGAGCACACCTACAGTGATAGAGGTATGGATGATGAAATCTTATTCGATTTTGAGTGTTTGGTGTCTTTAGAAGACTAGTTAAGTCTGGTATGATGGATCATTAGCAGCCTAGTAATGATTTTGTTGAGGTTCAAGTGATTATCTCATATTACTGGTCAGGGTTTAGAAGAGTCGTATAGTGTACGTGTCGGGTGTGGCTTCCTAAAACAGCACAGATGGGAAGTGTAATCCCTAAGGTCAGATGATGGCTTATGTCGTTATAGGCGTGATGTTCAAATGTCATGAGATGACTTTTATTGGTGTTGTGACACTCGATTTCGAGGTGTACTAGGAAATTTAATCAATACATAGGTTGACGATGGGTAGTGGAGACTTAAAATGGCAACTAACGTGGGATGATATCAAAGCGTGATAAAATATTGGCGTGTGTCAACGGTGTATGCTAGGATTGTCTTAGCAAGGTATGGACTAGTTCTTGGCATGTCCCACCAATCCGGTATGCATTATAAGGCATAGCCATGTTTGGTACTTGCTACCCTTAGAATGTCAGCGACGACCGGTGTGATCATAACATAAATTCAATTTGGGTAGCACACGAAAGTAAGCTTGGGGGAAATCTCATGTAGTCAAAGGATGGGGTGAGGTGTATGCCTCCCTTGAGTTGAGTAATGTCTATGATGAATTTGGCATTTTGATCACTATATGAGAAGGCATGAAATAACCTAGGAGCAGTAGGTTGGCGACGTTGTCACTGGCAAGTGGACTAGGTCAGTGTGAACAAAGGTTCTAGGCATTCTCCAATCTAAGTAGTTAATGTGTGCTAAGGATGCAAGGGGTGGGGCCCTACTCCTAAGGAGGGAAGTTGGATGTTGACTTCCTAGAGAACTACAAGTTCATGTGTTGCTTTTGTGTTGCGAGAATGAATAGTTGTGATTCAATTCATCACGGTTGGTGACCCAAGACAAGATATGTGTCTAGGATTAGTACCCGATGAGAGCATCGAGAATTAGTGACATGACTTCTAGCATGTGGTGTAGGCTCGATATCATAAATCATAATCTGTCTCTTATGGGAGGAATTTCTCAAAACAGTTTCTTACTCCTTCGGACTCTTGTATGTCCATTTCAATTTCAAGAATCAGGGAGTGGTATTCTCACACATTTGGTAACTCGGATTGGTACCATATCACAGTACATCACAGTTGAGGCTAGTAGAGAACGATGGATCTGGTGTGGTTAATGCAGTTTAGTAACTAGGTGCGCCCTATATGAGGTATTCTTTCTATTGCATAAAGTTTTGTGTACACATGGATGCACTTCCGGCCTCACGGTTTGCTTATAGTATTGGATTTTCTTAGTATTAGTGGCCTTTCGACAAGACGGCATGAAAGTTAGTGGATCTGGTTGTAAGGAGAGGGGTGATGACTTGAGAATATGGTATAGTGTTAGAAATCAAGTAAAAGATAGCATACATTGTTTATTTACAACGATGAGTGGATTAGAGTGACAAGAAAGTTCTCGAAGGTGAGATGCTTAGAGTAGTAACGGGGTCATCAAAGTGACACAACGAAAGGTGTAAGTTGAATACACGGTGATGACTTGGTAAGAACATTACTTCTTAGAGTGAAAACCTAGCATAGTATTGTTATTGGAAAGCTCATGCGAGTTGTGCAGTCAGTATGGCCAGAAAATTTACGGGACGTAGGGTGTACAGTCCTAAGAGGGAATTTACTGTAATTATGAATATGATGATTGGTTACATTAAGATTCACGTTGTCTGAATGTTGATTGCTAGAGAGGGTTGTCGATGGAGATGTCAGCATTCCTTGGGTACTAGCATGGGTAGTACTAGAAATTGTTTGGACATAATCGTCAAGTGAGTGGGGATGAGGAGTCAACTATGTGACGTTCATGGTTAGAAAGATGGTGAAAGTTAATGCATGTCGCATGTTGATTATATGGTGACAAACCCCGTATGGGGCGCATAGTGTGACCTTAGTATTGGTAACTTGTGGAGTTATTGTTGGGGGTTCTTGAAGATGGAGATGGTAGATTTTATAAATTTTGAAGGGATTATTGTTGGGGCTTTGCTTGGAAGATTAAATGGATCACTTATAGAGGATGCACTTAGTGACCACTTGAGGTCACCTTTGCAGGTGTGGGTTGTTCCTCCCACACCAACATCTCATCCACCAAATGAAGTCTTTGAGGTGGGAAATGTGACTCTTAGTATGAAGACTCTATTGTGTATTTGTTTTCTTGTTGGTAGATTACATGAGTAGGGTGCTTTTGATTAAATAATAAAAAAAATGTTTAGTGTAAGGACAATGTCCATCACAATTAATTATGTCATATACCGCTATAAGTCGTCGAAGGATTGAGGAAGCTAACATCTACAAAAGATGGATCCGAATTTCAAGTGGACTTCAACATTCATGCCCAACAAGATGATTTTTGTAAAATTATGTTTAAGTTCCATTTACATTTCACATTAAAAGTGTTGGGATATTTTATGAATTTTTTATAAATGGTTTTTATAAAAACATTTTCTTTATAAAAGTTTTTTTTTGAATTTCTGATCCCGTATATATTTTTTCTTTTTGAGGTTTCCAACTTTTTTCAAAGTCTGAAGTGTTTTGGGATTAATGTCACTGTCATTCAAACGACGATGCATCTCGTTCGAACGATATACTGTCTCTCTCAAACTACATCGTATGTTGCTCGAACGACATTTCTTTTAGGCTGACACATCACCGACTCAATTTTTGCTATATAGTGAGTGCCAGACTATTTGTTTTAGGCGTGAAGAAGCATTGTTTTTAATAGAATACTTTTTCTAGTGTTTGCATTCTTTTCCAACCATTTAAGGGTTCAAAGTTTTTATTTTTCAATTCACAATCCCAATTACTTTTATGTGAGTTGTTTATTTTGGAACCTAAGACATATTTTGCTGGGATTTTATGTTGCTGAACCAGGTGCCTTTGAAGGTACTAGGCTGACAATAGGTACCGCTTGAGGGAGGCACTGGATTGATCGACTACGTGTCATAGGGTGTGCTGCGGTAAAATTGGGTTGATTCGAACTGCGGTTCTTGTGGTATAGATGGGCGTTAACCACTGCAGATTTCATTATAATTCGTGTAATTATAGTGAAATAAAGGTTTTTACCTAAAAGGTTTTTTTTCCTAAAATCAGTGTTTGTCAGCATAATTATCGCATGGTTTAATTTATTGATTTGATTTGACACGTAGATGAATGTTTTGGGGATGAATAAAATTGAAGTTAGGTTTGAGCAAATTTAGACATCCAATTAAATAAGTTTGATTTCGAAATTTGCGAATCCATTTGAATCACTATCGCACACGACATTTTACAAATTGGTATCAGAGTAGGTTGTGTTAATTTATCGCGTATTCCTATTTTTTGCATAAATTGTGTGATATGGATTTTTTAAAATCTGTTTTGTGAAAAATCGCATCTTTTTCGATGGATCACTTATATAATCGAATGCCTATTTTTGACGGGTCCAATTATGCCTATTGGAAAGCCCGCATGAAATCACAATTAAAAGCCATTGACGAACGTGTTTGATTTCTTTATGAAAGAGGGTAGACTCCTCCCACTGTCATTGATAATTATATCACCTCTTTGAAACCTGCGTCGGATTGGACTGAAAATGATTTTAAAATGTCAAATTTTAATTCCGGGGTTTTAGTGTTATTTCTAGAGCAGTCACTGACGATAATTTCTGTCGAATTATGAAGTTCACCACATCTAAAAAGGCATGGGATGTCCTCCAATTAACACATGAGGGTACGAACGCGGTTAAAGAATCAAAGTTACAAAATTTGGCCACCCAGTTTGAGAGTATCACCATGTCTGAGTCTGAATGTTTTGATGAGTTTTATTCACATTTGTCAGACATTATTAATCATGTTTTAATTTAGGTGATCCAATTGGTAACATGCATGTCGTTAAAAATATTTTGAGGTCACTCCCGAAACGTTTTATTCCTAAAGTCAATATTTTGAATTCGTTGGGAAAGTTAAATTCACTCAAGTTAGAAGAGCTCGTAGGAGACCTACAAACTGATGAGATTGACATGTTTTCCCAAACCATTAAGGCTAAGGATGGAGGTGTTACTTTAAAGACTCAAGTTAGGAAGAAAAAGATATAGAGATTTTATGAGTCTGATTCTGAGGGAGAGTTTAGTATTGACGATGTGACCTTATTTACGATTTTTTTTTAAAAGTTTCTCAAAATGAACAAAAATAATTTTTCCAATAAAAATTCTTTTGAGAAAACTAAAAAGAAAGAAAAGGCCAAAGAGGGTTGTGTAAAAGAGAGCAAGGGTGATAAAGTGGACGAGAGTGAGGAAGAATTAGATGACATGACTTCTTTTGAGTGTAAAGGCAGAGGACATAGAGCATTTGAGTGTCTTACTAGGCTAAGGAGAAAAGGGAAGAATGTAGCCATGCCTTCTACTCTTAGTGATAGTGAGGGAGATGAGTCCGGTAAAGTTTTAGCACATGGGATGTGTGTATATTTTTCGAGTCGTGTGAGCACACCCACTTTATCCCATAATGATTGTGTTCACGAGAGCGATGATGATGAGTCGAGTGTTTCTAGTGGGGGTGAGAGTGAGTTTGAGAGTGGATATGAAAGTGAGCTGCAAAAGTCTTTTAGGTATTTGTACACCGAGACCTTGAAAATAAATAAGTATAATAGGGATTTAGTTTATCGAGTTTTAGATTTGGAGAGAGAGAAAGAAGGTTTAAGGAGGGAAAAGTGTGACTTGACCGACACGTTGTCTAGTCTGATGACACGTGTATTCCAACTCGAGAGTGATCTTAAACGTGCTCGGGAGGCCAAAGTCCCTTTAGATAATGCATCTAAGAAGGTTGAAAAGATGGTTATAAATCCCATTTTGGGTAATGGTGAGAGTATAGGAATAAGTCATGGCGGTGCGTCCACTTCTTTTGTTGCACCTGAGCCGGTTCGTACTTTAGTGCTAGATTCACTTGACTCTATACTCGACCCACTTAGGTGTCCCGTACCTGTTAGGAGACCGTGTAGGAGACATTTTGAGAGAGGTTTACCTAGACCAGTTTATGTTTTCTCCCATTGAAAAAAGAAAGGACACCTTAGGGAGTTTTGTTTTAATTTGGGTAATGTGTCATGCTTTGCTTCTACACATGTTCGCACACATGCACCCACCCATGAAACTTTGCTTACACATAATGATAGAGAGCTTGCATATATTCGAGAGCAAGTAAAATTTTTGGTCAAAGCCTCAAATGATTTAATGGAAGTTTTTCATAGGATGTCGCCATCTTTGGAAAACTCCCCCGCACCTAATGGACGAGGTTTAGACTTTTTGCTAGCATATGATGATTTGCATGATGTCACTTTTGCCTATTGCTAGTATGTATCATTTTTTATATATATTTTCCATTTTGATATATTTATCTTAATTTTGCTATTATTTTAGCACTGTTTTGGATCTGTTTGCCCATTTCAGGAACTGTTTTCATGAAATCCTTTCACTGGACAAAACTGCATGACATTCTGGGTAATCTATGAAAATTGTTTTTTCATTCAAGCAAGATGAGTTTTCATTTGAGCTACTTCTGATGTCTTGCGAAGCATCTTCTCGCGAGAATCCTTTTCGTTCGAGCGATATGGCGCTTCATTCGAGTGACCCCTGGAGATTTTCTATTTGTAGTTCTCTGGTTCATATTGTTACATTATTTGGTACTGCTTTGTTGATTCTGAATAGTGTTCGAAAAATACAAAAAATATTTTTATTTGTTTTGATAAAAAAATTAAAAAAATCCAAAAAGAGTTTTGTATTTTGTTTACACTGTATATGAATGAACACTTAGGATGATCGAGTCACAATTTCATTCCATATCCATGTGAATATTTGATAGTGTTTTGAGACAATATGATGTGTCATGCATGTTCTTTACAAAGTTTGGAGTCTTTGAGATAATATATAGTGTTTCTACCTACATGTTTGACTCATTTGTCCTATATTGCCCACATGCACGGATTTGTTTGACATTTGTGCTTGTCTATCACATGTTAGTTGAATGTTTCCATCTCAATTATGTCTATACACTGAACCATATGCGATAAAACTTGACAAAAAGCAGTGCATGATATAAATCGTTTGTGAGTTTGTGTGATTTATTTTGAAAAACGAAAAAAGTCTATGAAAGTTATTTTATTTTTTTATTTTTTGATAAAGCCACCATTTAAATTGACCTAAAAAGTAAGAAATTGAGAATTATTCAGGGTCCAATGAGGTTTAAAAGATCCCAAAAAAATTGAAAGGCAATAAAAAGAAAATTATGCCAAAATTGGGTCAATAGGATTTAGTTTCATCTCCTCATAAGAAAAATAAAAATCATTATCTTTTAATGGGGGAGTTTGAATGGAATTTAAAGCAGTTTGCACGTCCTTGAAAGTCATGAAATAGAATTACATAGTTTTGGACGTTATTGGTGTGGAAATCATTTATACTTTGATTTGTTGATATGATTAAGATGATGTCATCTAAATTCAACAATTTTACACCTAAGTACTATTTTAATGTCCATTCGTTAGGAGTATACTTATGCATCATGCACACATTCATGAATGAGTCGATTTTCCTATCGAATTTGTTCACACCCATTCATTTCGTATCCATGATTTGGTTGTCTTAGTGTAAATTCATGGTGTGTGATTTTTGTAAATTTAGTTTTTCTTTTTGTATAAAAAATCTAAAAAATCAAAAATAGTATGTTTGCTTTGTTTACCGTGACACCCCGATTCGATTCATTTGGTTTATTCTTTTCCTTGTATATTTAGTACAAATAAAAAGGGGGACAACGAATTATGACTTTATGGGAGAGTTTAAGTATAGGGGAGATTTGATTATGCTTTCATGTTTATGCTTTATATCATTTCAAACTCGATATGTCACGAGGTATTTTTCTTTGTCTCACGTGTGTAGGTATAATTGAGGATGATTATGTTGCACACCCTGATGAGCAAAGCTTGAAGTTTTCAAAAATTGATTATTGAAGAAAAGTTCAAAGACTTGTCATTTTATCTTTCCACTTTTTTTTGGTAGGGTAGATTTGTATAAGTCATTTTAAGTTGATTGTTTTTTTTTATTTTAAGTTGATACCGATTTGTAAAAACTATGTATGATAAAGATTCAAATAGGTGCGCAATTTTCAATCACAAACTTATTTAATTAGAGTCAATTTATGAATAAAATTAATTCATCTCACAAAATCAACTAGCTACATGCGTGCATGTGTCAAACCAACTTAAATAAAATATGCGACACAAAGTTCAAGAAAAATCCCCTCAGGGCAAAACCTTTTTATTTCACTATAATTTTAAATCGCAACTTACACGGTTATAATGAAATATAGTTGTTTTGACACACGAATACCCGCAGGAATCGGTCGGCATCATCAACAATGAATTAGGCGCAGCAATCCACAAGAACCGTAGTCCTATCTTCAGTAAATATCCACATGCAGCGAACCTCAATGGCACGTAGCCATATGATGTAAATATCCTCTCCAAAAAAGTATAAACACCAGCAAAGTGTGTTCTCAAACTCCAAAATAATTCACATGAATAATTGGGACTTTTCTGAATTGAAACAAAATAGATTAAACTCTAAAAGAAGAAGCCAAAAGGCTCTGTTGATTTCGCATTGTTTGCAGAATGTAAAAACGTACAGACTTCTTAAGGAAAATGGTGTTGGAAAGACTCTTTTATAGAAAACTTAAGATGGTGGGTCGTTCGAGCGACACATGATGTCGTTTGAAGTATCGCAGGACATGCACTGTCGTTTGAGCGACATACGATGTCATTCGAAATATTGCGTGACATGCAGTGTCATTTGAACGACATATGATGTCGCGCGACATGCTTGAACTAATATTTTTTCTCGTTTATCTTTTTAGTAAATGCACCTCCTCAAACACTCCGAAATATATTTTTGATGAAAAAATATTTAAAGCTCCGCTCCAACACTTAGAGAATATTTTGTGAAAAATATCCCAATATCTTAAGAGAATTATTTATGAATTAAAAACACAGCTTTACCAAATTCATTTCATGGAGGCTTGATTGTTGATGAAGCTTGACATTAGGACCCATCTCAATGCATATTTGATCTTGAATATCTTCGACGATTTTAGTGGTATACGACATACTTAATTGTGATGGACTATGTTCTTACAAATCTCCCCATATATCTATGTCGATACAAAATAAAAATATCTGAATTATCAATCTCAAAAAATGACCTACACAAATCTACCCTCCCATAAACTCAAAAGTGGAAAGATAAACTATCAAGTCTTCAAACTTTACTTCAATAATCAAATCTTCAAAACTCCAATCTTTTCTCATGAGCATGTGCAACATAATGATCTTCAATTGTACATACACATATGAGACAACGCAAATACCTTGTGACATATCGACATTGAAATGATATAAGCATAAACATGAAGGCATAATCAATTCTCCCCCATACTTAAATTTCCCCATAAAATCATAATTCCTTCTCACCATTTTTATTTGTCCGAAATAGACAAGGAAAAGAATAAATCACATAAATCAATTCAGGGCGTCATGGTAAACAACGCAAACAAACTATTTTTGACTTTATGGGGGAGTTTAAGTATGGGGGAGATTTGATTATGCTTTCATGTTTATGTTTTTTATCATTTCAAACTCGATACGTCACGAGGTATTTTTTTATCTAATGTGCGAAGGTACAATTAAAGATCATTATGTTACACACCCTAATTAGAAAAGCTTGATGTTTTGAAAAGTTGATTGTTGAAGCAAAGTTTTAACACTTGTCATTTTATTATTCCACTTTTGTTATTGGGAGGGTAGATTTGTATAGGTAATTTTAAGTTGATAATTCGGATTTTTTTATTTGGTACCAGCATAGACATAGGGGGAGATTTGTTAGGACATTGCCCGTCACAATTAATTATGGCATATATCGCTACAAGTCATCGAAGGATTGAGGAAGCTAACATCTACAAAATACGGATCCGAATTTCAAGTGAACTTCAACATTCATGATTAACAAGATGATTTTGGTAAAATTATGTTTAAGTTCCATTTACATTTCATATTAAAAGTGTTGGGATATTTTATGATTTTTTTATAAATGGTTTTTATAAAAACATTTTCTTATAATTTTTTTTTAAAATTTTTTGATCCCGTATACAGTTTTGCTTTTTGTGCTTTCCAACTTTTTTTCAAAGTCTGAAGTGTTTTGGGATCAACACCACTGTCGTTCAAACGACAACGCATCTCGTTCGAATGAGATACTGTCTCGCTCAAACGACATCGTATGTCGCTCAAACAACATGTCTTTTAAGCTGACAGGTCACCGACTTAATTTCTTCTATATAATGAGTGTCAGACTATTTATTTTAGGCATAGAGAAGCACTAAATTTAACAGATTACTTTTTCCTGGTGTTTGTATTATTCTCCAACCATTTAAGGGTTCAAAGCTTTTGAGTTTCAATTCATAATACCAATTACTTTTTTGTGAGTTATTATTTTGGGGAATCCAAGACATATTTTGCTGGGATTTTATATTACTGAACTAGGTACCTTTGAAGGTACTGGGATGAAAATAGGTATCGCTTGAGGGAGGTACTGGGTTGATCGACTGCATGTCATAGGGAGTGCTGTCGCATTCCTGGGCTGATTCGAACTGCGATTCTTGTGGTATACCTGAGTGTGAACCACTGCAGGTTTCATTATAATCCGTGTAAGGTACTTACAAATTATAGTAAAATAAATGTTTTTACTTGAAAGGGTTTTTTTCCTGAAATCTGGGTTTGTCAACTTAATCATCGCATGGTTTAATTTACTGATTTGAGACGTAGATGCATGTTTAGGGGATGAATAAAATTGGCGTTAGGTTTGAGAAAATTTAGACTTCCAATTATATAAGTTTGATTTGGAAATTTACGAATCCATTTGAATCGGCATCGCACATGGCATTTTATATGTAGTAAATAATAAATATTTTTATGGAATAAAAATATTAGTTTGTTGAAAATAAAATGATGAGTAAATATTCAATGTTTCTTGAAATAAAGATTCAAATTCTATGACAATAGTGTAATTTCAAGAAAATATATGTTAAACTTTTTATGAAATAAAATGTTTGAAAATAATTATTGATTTTGCAGAAACATTGATGAAATAATGTTCAATTTTTTAGGTTTAAAGAAGTAATATATCTTTCACGACTTGAAAGTGCATTTTGAAAGTAATATAGATTTCTTGGATCAAATATACGTTTGAACCATATAATAGGATTTTAGGATTTAAAATCCATTCTTCTCATGTATATATATTTGGAGTATTTTGGCAATGAATATGTGGGCTAGTTTAAAGTAGGTTTTATTGGGTTTAAAAAAGAAATAAGAAATTCTAGCCTTAAAAATGTGTGATAGGGGGTTAAAGGTGTGATAAATATGAGGTTGCAAGACTACATGCATTAATAAAAGGAAAATGGTAATTTCTTATAAAATAGTCTTTAAGAATAATTAGATTTCTAGAATAAAGAAAGGAAAGGAATGTCTAATTTGGAAATATGGTTAGTAAAGGTGTTGGATAAGTGTTAATGATTAAACATTGGGAAGTTGTAGAGTATAACTTAATAATTCTTGAGAGATTAACACTTACGGATTTGAAAAGTCGATAATGGAATAAAGAGGTTCCCAGCTTGAGAAGAACGATAATCCAAGGTTAAAAAAGTGTTAATATTTTAAAAACACTAAAGGAGTTAGTTTGAGTAACTTAAAAGTGTTTTGAAAAAATTAACACTTGTGAAAATGAGAAAAATGTGAGTTTGGAAAAAAATGGATAAATTGGTACTTTTTCTTAAAGTAGAACATTTTATGAAATAAAAATATTAGAAAAGGGTGTTACACAAATTGGTACTAAATGAATATGATTTGGGATTAAAATCAAACTTAAATTGTGAGACATGAAATGATAATTTTCAAAGTGTAACACGAATTGGGGTCACTACACCAAATCTGCACTATTGTCACAGTCATTGACCTTGACAAGTTGGAGTTGTCAAGGTCAATGACCGTGACAACTCGAGGTGAGACAATTTTTTTTGTCATGGACGTGTCACGGTCATAGACCTTGACAAGACCTTTAGAATTGTCACGGTCGTGTCAAGGTCATAGACTGTGACAAGTTTAGTCACGGTTAATAATAGTGACAAACCCGTGACAATATTTAAAAAAAATTCACTGAAATTGACCGTGACAAGTCCGTGACAAATCTTGTCAAGGACTTGTCACGGTCAATGACCGTGACAATTCTGGGCAGAATTTAAAAAAAATTTGCTGGGTAGTATGGCCACTGCCACTACCCAGCAGTATATGTGTACCTATTATAACAACGTTGGTTGTACCTATTCAAACATCATATATCCAAATAAGCTAAAGATAGTGAAAATATATATTCATGACGATATAATCCAAATATTCAAAATAGAAATAATATACATTACGATATAATCCAAATATAATTAAAATGGACAAACTTAAAAATAATGTTACTACATGTCTTGGGTAAATGTGAGGAGGTGAGTTGGCCACACGATATACGAATTGATACACCCACTAATATATAGCGTGCTGCATTGTTCGCGCAACCACAATAGGGAGTTCTCCTTCCTGGGTATCACATGCGTGACGAGCACTTTGGACTCGATCCCTTGAAGCGCACGTCCATGAACTATTCCACCCTCGATGATATTCGGGTCCCTCAACCCTCGCCCTATCCGCTGGACATCAAATACATCCAATATGAACACGCTCGGCCAACCAAGTGTTGACAATGGTCTGAGAAAGGGATCCAAATAAGGAAGTGGATCATCTAAATACGCACGTGACAGTGAAGAAGCAGCGAGGTCCACATCCTCGTCCTCCTACGCCTCGTTCTCCCGCACCTCCTCCTCCTCCACCGCCTTCTCCTTCCCTTTCCCATTACCCTTACGATCTCTGCCCAATGTACGATTCATGAATGCGTACATATCTTGGACCGTCGCCTCCAAATGGGACAGTTTCGCGTCATGTGAATCCACCGTTCGAGCCAACCCGGTGTCGCTCGTCTCCAATCCGATGATCCTAGATTTGGCCACCCGCGAGCTCACCACCCTTGTCCTCCCCTTGCGATCAGAGACAAGCACTTGGCTGAGTGCGTCTGTGGACAAAGACGCCTTGTTGGCATCAGACTGCGACTCATTCACTTCCTTAAGCTTTGCCTGAAACGACAAAAAGCACATGATTAGTAAAATAAGTAAACTAAAAAATTATAACGTAATTAACAAAAATTAAACTGTCGAATTACTTACAATCGTGGCAGCGACGCTCGGGACACCTCCTTGTCCTTCCCCTTCTTCGTTCGAAGCGCCACATAAGTATCGAGCCTATGTGGCTTACCCCCTGGCCCACTCCCTACCCCCTGAAATAAAATAAAGTAAAATTAGTATCGGCCCCGCAAAGTAAAATAATGAAGAATAATATATTTTTGTAGTTATAGAAAAATTAAATCTTACCTTCATCCTATGCTCCACCTCGGCGTAAGAGGTCCGGTCGGAGTAGTGCACGTCCGTCTTTTTTGCCCGATTTTCCCTCCCCGATTGGCGAGATGCCAATTGTCGATCCTCGATCTCATTGTCAATGAACTTTTGCCATTGTGCCAATGAGATCGGCTCCTTGGGTGGGACGGATCCACGCCATTGTATAATGGACTCTCGTGTTTTCCCAAAGTACTGTGTCCGCATATTTTTCTTCCACGTCTTGTGTTGCTCCCTCAACTGCTCCAAGACGGAATCGCGTAGCTTTGGATCCAAGTTGAATTGTTCCTGTCCAACAAATTCAATGTTAGTTGCGAATAAATATAAATATAAATATAAATATAAAAATAAATCGAAATTGAAATTGAAATTGAAATTGAAATTGAAATATTCATATAAATATAAATATATTACCTGTAGTGCCGCCCAAACAGCTAACTTGAACTCATATGGCACCTCCTTCCAACTCATAAACCCCGGGCCGATGACCGTCTTTAGGAGCTCGAGGGATCTCGCTAATAGCTCTGATTTGTTCTCGATGGTAATCCCAAATTTTCCATATTTTGGGAGCCTAGGGGCGGAGGAGCCCTCGTCGCCTCCGCTACCACCGAGCCCAGACGACATCATCATAAACAACATCATCATCTATGCCTTAATACCTGAAGGATACATTTTCTATAAAAAAAATGTTATTAGTACAGATAAAAAAATGTTATTAGTACACATAGACACACACCCCTACCCCACCCCCACCATGAACCACCACACACATATGTACACACACATACACACACATATACACATACACACATAAATATGTCTAAATTAGTTGAAAACATCTAACGTGGAATAGATGTAAAGCATGGAATTATTATTATATATATTATATATGCCGGAATAGATGTAAAGCATGGAATTATTAGTACACAAACCCCCCCCCCCCCAGCCCCCCACCCCCTTCCCCCACCACACACCACCACACACATATATACACACACATACACACACATATACACATATTTAATTTCAAGTATGTTTCATTTAATTATCATACTTTGTATATATTGTTCGATATACAAAGTAATTTTCAAAAAAGGTTGAAAATTCCACCCCCATATGGACAATAATCCAGTGGTCATGCCACTTTTAAAACTAACCAACCCAACATTTACTAAACAAAATAATCCAACAACAATTTCAACAACAAATGGGTAACTCGTACTCCTTCTAATTCATCTACTCAATTAATTCATTTCATCAATTAAACTAACAATTAAAGTATACAATTATTCATTTGCAATGAGGGGCAATCCTACTTTCATATGAAATTGGCACTAATTATTAATTTACTTTCATATAAAACTATACAATTAAAATTACAATTAAAGCTATACAATTTATTAATTAAACTATACAATTGTTAAAAAAAACCACCACCCCACCCCCTCCCCCTCCCCCTCCCCCCACCACACCCCCTGCCCCCCTCCCCCACCACTGATGCTCAAGTGACAGGTGATGCAGCATGATTATGTCGTCAGTAATTTTAAGTGTCAAGTTAATGTCATTATTTCTGGATTGATATCACTATTAGGCCATTTTCAAATTTAAAAAAAGTTGAATCAATCCCTCTTTTAGAAACTATACATTAATTAATCCAATAAAATTTTCTGCATTTTTTCTTGACATGCAGCAATCTAGTTATCACACACTACGTAACAATTGGAGTTACATTAAGTGATCATTTGGTTCGAGAAACGGATAGAGATGCGTAAAATTTTAGTGTTAGATCCTTATATTTAGCAAAATACTAGTACATGCTAGGTGGCTAAAATAACTACGCACCTTATAAAATAGTAGTGCGATGACTTCAAATTAAGGTTAGAAATAACATAAAACCTCAATGCCCTAATTTTTGTTTGTGTAATTTTTTTTACAAAATACTACATACCTCCTATAAATTTCAATAAATTAACCACAAAACTCTTTTTTTAATAAAACGGTAGTCAACATTTTAATATTAAATAGGACTTATTAAATGATAATAATACCGTTGTTAACTATGCGTTGACTCGTGTAATATTTGTTATGTGAAAAAATAAAAATAGCTTCATTTAAAAAAATAAAGTTTCCTCTTAATTTTTTCAATAGAATTTATATTAAATTGATTAAAAAAGGTATTATAGTCATTTTATTATATCCATTATTATTAACTTAAGGGGGCTTGTTAGGTTCCCACCTACCCCCTCCCCCCACCCCACCCCCACCACACCTGCACCGCCCCACCCCCACTACCCATTTTCCCCCTCCCCCACCACACACCACCACACACACACACACACACATACACACACATATACACATACATATACACACATACACATACACACATATATAAATGAAAGAGAAAGAGAGGAAAAAAGGCATACCTTAGAGAGAGAGAGCAGAAATCGTTTAGAGAGAGAGAGGGGGGGGGGGAAACCAAAAAAAGGTGGGAAAAAAGAAGCCTAGGGCTTTTTTTACTACAGAAGTTGTCACGGTCGTATCAAGGTCATTGACCGTGATAATTATTTAAAGAATTGTCACGGTCTTGACCGTGACAACTACATTTGTCACGGCCTTGTCACGGTCATTGACCGTGACAATTCTTTGTCACGGTCGTGTCAAGGTCAATGACCGTGACACAAAACACGTGTTTTTTGTCACGATCAATGACCTTGACAAGGGTGGCCGTCTGAAAGGTGACAATTTTGTCATTTTGGTGTAGTGGGTGATGACCCAGGTTTGGTGTCGACCGGGTAAAAAGAGAAAGAATGAATAATTGGGAAATTTTTAAAATGCTAAAACACATAAACGAAACTCAAATGACATTGAAATAATTAAGGAGGCTTGGATCCCTAGGGTGAAAGACCCAAAATCACTGGCGAAAGTATATGGCGACATCGTCGGTAGTGTGGGGCCCGTTAAAATATGTGGTTTATTGGAGTACTACGAGAAATAAAATAAATTTATGAGGAACATTTCAAAAAATGGGTTGTGTGGTAAAAATGTGTTAAGACAACCTAACTTGAAGGAATTACCAACTGTTACAGTAAAGGTTAAAGTGGACAAGAAATGTGTAGATTGTTTAATGTCCATAAAGTAAAGGAACAGTAAAGTATGATGGTTAAACGGATGAATTAAACAACCTAAGAAGGTTCAAACAAAATTAACATAGGGATGTGTTGTGAAAGGTTGTCAAAGGTTAAATAAGTATTTTCTAACGCGGTGCTCATGTGTGTTAAAAGTCCGGTTTTCGAATGAAATACTATTGTACATTCTATTAAATAAAAAGGGCCATTTCGGTAAAAAAAATGGTTTTCGGCTAAATTGAGTGTGGTTGCTTTAACCATGTGCGTTAAAAAGAGGGATACATGTAAAGTTAATAAATAAGAAGTCTTTTATGAGATTAAGGTAAATTGATCGGGATGAATAATGTTTTCATAAGTAAACAGTTTCATGGATTAAGTACATGTGTATATATATGTACAAGGTAGTTGCATGTTCACATAGGTATAACATGTTTGAGTGTTCTTTTTGTCGTTTGTTTCTATATTGCATTTGTATATACCCACTGGACATTATCTCACACCCTCCTCTCATTACGGCAGTTTGGGTGCGAGTTCGTATTTTAAGAGTGTTATATAGGTAAATGTTTATTTAATCTCACATTATAGCTCTGTATGATTGGACTCCAGGGGTTCTTTCTACATGTCCTTCATGTAGTTTGACTTGAATTTGGAATATCATGCTAAACAAGTGAAACATTAATTAAAAATAAAATTGTATTAGCAACACTATATATGTTGTTTCATTGCACTTCACACCTAACGCTCAGGTTGGACCAGGTGGACTATGGGTAACCCATGAATCTGAGTTGGGGTGTTACAGGGGGGAACCTTTTGGAGAATTAATATAGACCGTTGATGTATTTTAATCTCCACCATCCATTGAGGAGGTGGGATGCCTATAAATAGGTGGGGAGGTCATATGGACAAACCATCCGAGCCAATAATTATAATCTATCACAAAGCCTAATACAAAAATTTATGCACTATATTCTAAGTTCCCAGATTCCCTTAAGTCCTCAAATAAGTTACCAACTAATTATCTCCCTTTAAATCCTTGGTTGTGAATATCAATTTTAATCCTAGCAATTATAATTTCCTAAACTAAACATTTAACTACATTCCAAACTACTCTTAAAACCAACAGTGTTATCAAATCTTTGTTCCATCACCAATTGAGCATAACATTTTTTTCTTACCTACATCCCTTCATCATAAAGTCAGTCTAATTTTTTTTCTAACATGTCCAATTCATTTATTCACATCCCTACATTTTATGGGGACAACTATGACTTTTGGAGTTTCTAAATGAAGACAATTTCTATAAGTCCATGATATATGGGATGTCGTTAGTGAAGGTGTTCTCCATCTTGATGACGCCTCAACTATCACAAATAAGCAAAAGAATGAACTAAAGGAGAATATGGTGAAGGATGAAAAAGACTTTAGTTTTCTTCAACAGACGATTAGTGGCTCAATATTTCTAAGACTAACTGAAGCCACAAATTCCAGAGAAGAATTGATGATCTTACAAAAAGAGTTCAAGGGCAACGAAAAGGTACGAACAATTAAACTACGAGATTTGAGAAGGGAATATAAGAATTTAAAAATGAAAGAATTTGAGACATCCAAAACATACTATTCTAATAATAAAGGAATTAGTAAATCAAATGAGGGCCTATGGAAAAGATATACCCTATAAAAGAATTGTCAAAAAAATTCTTATTAGTGTCATTACAAAGTTTGGTCCTATTGTAACTACAATTGAAAGTAGAAAGGATCTAAAGACACTTTCAGTGACTGAACTAATGGGATATCTAGCAGAATATGAGCAAAGATTGAGTAAGCACAATGAAGATTCGACAAAAACTGCCTTCCAGTTCAAGTTTAATTCATGGTCTCTGAATTCTAGACAAGATGATCGTAGAAAATTCAATGAAAATTCTAGAAGGGGCAAACATCTAGAAATAGTGGGAAATCGAAAAATTAAGGTGAGAAAAAAGAAAATTTTCCACCTTGTTGTATTTGTAAAAAGACAATCCAATTGGAAAAAGATTATTGGTTTTGTGACAAATCAAAATGCCAAAACTGCAAGAAGTTCGGGCATGAAGAAAAGGACTGTCTAAAGGAAGAACACCAAGCCAACTTTTCTAAAGAAAAACACGAAGAAATATTTTTTTTCTATCCCTACTAAGTGATAACAAAGGAGAATGAGGATAGTCTGTACATAGACAACATTTGCACCAATCACATGATTGCAAAAGAGGACATTTTCCAAGATATCCCCACGTCAGTCAAGTCACAAGTCCGACTGGGAAATGTTGAAGTTGTAGAGTCAAAAGGCAAAGGAATAATAGTTGTGTAGCCAAAGAAAGGTACATGTCTGATCAAATATGTCTTACTTGTACCTAGTTTACACCAAAGTTTACTTATTTTCGATAAAATGATGGAAAACGATTACTCCTTATACCTTTCTGGATACTCTGTACCATCTATGACAAGAAGAATATAAATCTAAAAATTGTTACGATAAAATTGAAGAATAATAGAAATTTTCCTATTGAGTAGAGATATGCAAAAGACACATCTTTGAAGGCCCAAGTAAATGACTTGTGTCTATAACACCAAAGACTTGGTCACTGCAACTTCTATACATTAAACTTACTTGATTAGAAGAACATGATAAGAGTCATGCCACTGATGAAAAAGTTACATCATGTATGTGACAACTGTATACTTGGGAAGAAACAAAGATAACCTTTACCATCAAGCAAAACATGGAGATCCAAGTCATTACTGGAGCTGGTGCACATTGACGTGTGTAGTACTATGAGGACACCCTCTCACGAGAATAAAATGTACTTCATATTATTCATTGATGACTATACGAGAATGAAGTGGGTCTATTTTCTCCATCAATAATCAGAAGTTTTTAGAGATTTCAAAAAATTTAAAAATTCCGTTGAGAAACAAAGTGGTCACTTCATCAAAGTTTTGAGAAGTGATAGAGGAAATGAGTATAACTCCAATGAATTTGATAAGTTTTGCAAAGATGAAAGAGTAGACCACAACAAACTATTGCGTATGCTCCCGAGAAAAACAAAGCTTTGAAAAAAAAAATAAGACAGTCATTAAAGGCTTTCCCAAGACTTTCGGGGCGAAAGCAGTCTACACTATAGTATACCTCCTAATAGGCTTCCCATCAAAGTTGTTCAAAATAAAACACTAATCGAAGTTTGGAGCGGTCAAAAGCTGTCAGTAAAATATCTCAAAGTGTTTGGGTGCATATTCTATGCTCATATTCCTACAAAAAGAGAAGCAAGCATGATGAAAAGTCAGAGAAAGGAGTCTTATTATGCTATAATACTTAATAAAAAGATATATATTCTATAACTTAAGACCCAAAAACTTGATGATCAGTCGTGACATAGAGTTCTATGAGAGCACTACCTAGAATTGGGAAGAAGAGAAGATTAAAAGAAGAAGAAGAAGCATAACATTTATACTTCCACAATAAAGTGAAACTACAGAGACTCTAGTTTCCCCAACACAACAAACAACACCTCCATCATCATCAAGGCAAGAAGAGTTATCTACAGAATCAACTCCTAGATGGACCAGAACAGTAGTAGAGAACTACAAAAGCTGCAATATTGTGATTCTAGAACCAGAGAGTTATGAAGATGCTGCAAAATACTAAGTTTAGGTTAAATATATGGAATAAGGAATGAAGATGATCGAGAAGAACAAGACTTGGAAGTTGGTGGATCAACCAAAGGACAAATATGTCATCAGAATAAAGTGGGTCTACAGAATCAAACTACAGCCTGATGGCTCAATCCAGAAACACAAAGAAGGGTTAGTGGTGAAAGGATACTCATAACAATTCAGAGTTGACTACAATGAAACCTTTGCACCAGTGGCTCGATTATACACCATTAGAGAACTAATAAGGCTAGCGGCTTAAGATCATTGGAAGATTCATCAACTAAATGTCAAATTAGCATTCCTCAATGGATATCTCAAGGAAGAAATCTAATTTGAACAACCAGAAGGGTTCGAGGTACAAGTAAAATAAGATAACGTCCTTCGACTGAAGAAATCCTTGTCTGGTCGGAAGCAAGATCTAAGAGTTTGGTATAGCACAATTTGTGAATACCCGAATATAATTGTGATTAATTATGCTTAAATCATGCTTAGCTCATGTGATATGGATAATATGTTATTAGTATATATAATGTAAAGTAATTATGTTTAGTGTAACCCTACCTTCATAACGAATGAAATATTGAATTAGTTACAAATATAAAATTTTGAAGTTTTCGGTAGGAATGTTCATGTTTAAGACTAGTTTTGACCTTTATAACATAACAATTGACATGAGGAGAAAACTATATACTTGTATATATATGAGTTAGGCTTGTAACACGATAAATGGTGTGTTAAACGGAGGTCCGAACGATAAGTTATGCTGCAATTATGAAGCAGGGACAAATTTGTCCATTCGTTAAATGATATTTCGTCTTATTAGGCTAACAAATGGTGAATTTTGATTGGTTAAAGAAGGAGGTTGGTTTTGGCCTGCTTTAAAGGCTTGAAATAAGACCCTCCTTCAGCATAATTCATCCATTAAAGAGTTTGACTTGAGAGGAAGAGAGAATTGGAAAGTTTAGGAAGAAAGTGAGGAGAAAATTTGGAGAAACAATCGTGGAAATTACGTAAAAGTCCCGAAGGTAATCCTAACCCCAAATCTTATTATTTTTCGTATATTACTTATTTAGATGATATAAATCATCATTTGTTTTAGAAAACTTTCATCCCCTGATGTATATGCATGGTTAGATGAAGGTTTAAGTTAAGTTGAATGTACAAACCCTTAAGATTGCTTCGTTTAGTAACCTTGTTTATTCAACCTTCCATATATTTTGTATACTTACTAGAATTCATTGATTCTAATTGTAAATTAACATAGACTCATATATGTGTGACATATCCGAAAATTATATGAAAATACCAAGAAATGAATCTTTGGTGAGAGTTTGAAGTTCGGGAATAAAATCTTCCCCAAGGGTGAAAGTATGCACCCCATGTGTTCGATGTTTGGCTTGACATAGAAAATTAACCTTAAAAATTATGAAACTTTAATTTTGTATTTTTAAATATGTTTATTGATGTTTGGTGAAATATCATAGAAAGTTATAATGTAAAAAAAATATGAAAATTCCTGGAAGTTGAATGAACGATAAAAGAGCCTATAGGGCATATTTGCTATGTAGTAAAGAAATGGGCCTATCTTGCTCTAGGAAACTTGAAATGATGTTCCTTATTTTTAATTGGAATACTAATATGATAAGATTGAATTAAGAAGAATAAATGAATATATGTTTGGTCTATGATTTGGATATGACAAATATATTAACATGAATTTGGATGGAACTTCATTTATGATGAATAATTTGAATAGAATCATATGATGCTTATAAGTTGAGTTATTTTCAAGTTATTCTTTGGATTGTTAATATTCTTATGGTGATACTAATATTGTAATAATGATAGGAAGAGAAGAAGAATCGACTGAACAAATATCAGATAAAGGCAAGGGAAAATCCTGATTAAATCTCCAAAGTGAGTGCACTTATGATTTGTTTCATATATAAATATGGATATAGCTCTAAGTGCGGATTTTTTTTAATACTTCGGTATTCAGTATTTGTTTGGGTCTTATGATCCAGGATTGGTTTGAATACTTCGGTATTCAGGATTTGTTTGAATATTAAAATATTCAAGATTTGTTTTTGTCTTATGATCCAAGATTGGTTTGAATACTACGGTACTCAGGATTTGTTTGGATATTAAAATATCCAAGATTTGTTTGGATCTTATGATCCAGGATTGGAATTAGACAAAGATCCAATAATTTTATTTGTCTTATGACAAGGATTTGTTGGAACTTATGTTCCAGGATTTGTTATTTTGTAGCCGGGAAGGATTGTTTGGATTTCATATCCACTGATTTGATATAAAATTATTATTACTAGGATTATATATCCACATATTTGATATAGAATTGTCATTTCATTATAGGGAAGGATTGTTTGGATTTTATATCTAGATATTTGATATAATATTTCTATTTCATAGCAGGGCAGGAATATTTGGATTTTATATCCATATATGTGATAAAGAACTGTTATTTAATTTCAGGGGAGGAGTACCTCTCTAATCTTAATGCTTACGATTTATATTTTAACATTTTTAGGTCTATACACTGCCAGTTAGGATATCATATGATCCGCGATTTGAGAGTTGCACCGTTAGAAGGATCGAGATTTTTTCATTGTCACACTGAGGTTTTACTACACTCGCACATCTTATATATTGAGTTAGCATGGGTTGATTTTCTGATTGTAATATTTATTCATAGTCAATCGTAGTATAACATGTTCGTTTAATTATGACTATGATATTGATTTCATTATGGTATAAGAATAATATTATGTTCATTATGCACATTATGCAAAATATTGAAAAATGAATTATATTTCGAATGGACAGAAGATTATGATTTAATCATAATATAAAAGAAATGATTAGAATATATTTGGGTTTGGGGTTTGACACAATTGATGGATGCTTTACCAATCAAGGATTCAAGAGGAGCCAGAGCGAGCCGACTTTCTACATTAAGACCCAAGGTCAAAATCATACTATTATCATTTCCCTTTATGTCGATGATCCAATCTATAGAGGTAATGGATAAAATATGATTAAAGAGTTTAAAGAAGACATGATGAAGATGTACGAGATGAACGACTTGGGCTTGATGCACTAATATTTTGGCATTGAAATAAGCCAAGAAAGTGGTGGAATCTTTTTGTCATAAAAGAAATACACAAAAAAACTCCTAAAGATGTTTCAGATATACGACTGCAAATTCGTCGCTACACCTTCATGATAAATGTAAAACTTAGGAAGGACGATGATTCGCCAAAAGAAAATGCGTCTCTCTACGCGATCCTTATTGGGATCTTACAATATATCATAGCTACTCAGTCGGACGTAATGCATGCTATAAGTTTACTATCTATATTCATGCAGAGTCCAAGTCAGATTCAGTATGGAAGGGTTAAGAGACCACCGAGATAATTACAAGGCATAAGAAGATATGGTATAATGTATAAGTCTACTACCTACTCAAGATTGATTGGGTACACATACAGTGATTAGGATTGATCGATGGATGACATGAGAATCTCTTCAAACTATACATTCACACTTGATTTTGGATTCTTATCGTGGGCATAAAAAAAGAAAGAGATTGTTGCTCAATCCTTAGCAAAGGCCGAGTATATAGCAGCATCACGCTCAACGTGTCAAGCAGTTTGGCTGAGACGAATACTTGAGAATATGGGAGCAATGCCAAATGAACTACAGAGATTTACTACGATAAAAAATCAAAAATTGCGATGGCAAAAAATGCAATTTATCTTAGTCGAAGAAAGTATATTGCAATCAAGTACCATTTCCTACGAAAGGTAACATCCAACAAAGAGACCAAGTTGAATTATTACAAGACGGAAGAGAAAGTTGTAGATATTTTCACAAAATCACTACCAACGGCCAAGTTCGAACAACTACAAACCATACTTGGGATTTTGGGAATTAGCATCAAGGAGGAGTGTTGAAATGTGATACTAATTCCTATAATAGTCTAGAAATTGATAGATAATGTCAACTATTAAATATAAGTTAATCCATATTAGATAATCTAGAGCATACTTATAATGTTTAGAATATTCTAGAATAATAAGGAAGTATATAGACTTCTGGAATGTTCCATAACAAGGCGGGAACCTTCTGGAGAGTTAATCTAGACCATTGATGCATTTGAATCTCTACTATTCATTGATGAGGTGGGATGCCTATAAATAGGTGGGGAGGTCATTTGGCCAAACCATCCAAGCCAAGCATTGTAATCTATCATCAATTCTAATACAAAAACATATCTTCTATATTCCAAGTTCCCAGATTCCCTTAAGTCACCAAATAAGTTACTAACTGGTTCTCTCCCTCTAAATCCCTGGTTTCCCATATCAATATTAATCCTCGTAATTCCAATTTCCTAAACTAAACATTTAACTACATTCAAAACTAGTCCTAAAATTATATATATTTTTATAATTTATGCATTTTTAGGAGTAGTTTGTAATGTAGTTAAATGTTGTTAGGAGTAGTTTGGAAGGTAGACAAAGCCAATTTTTGCACCACCTAACTATGGAGACAAAGGGCAGGTTTAGCTTACCATTATATACATTTTTATTTTTTGCAGTGGAACATGAGATCATGTATGTAAGCTATCACCAATAGTTGATTTATCCCATTGATACTAAATATTCAAAAAATTTGCAAAACCCATGTGTAGTTGAAAAATTATTCCTCTAAACTTAATGAATTTTTACTTTTCTTCGTAGGGATCCTGATGATCATAATTTAGTACCATGGTGATGATGACGAAGAAGGCCGCCGCGATAAGGGCATGGAGACTTGTTCGATAATAAAAGATCACAATTAGCCTGATTTTTGTTCTTTGATTTTTTAATAATGCGGCTTCTATGATATTTTTAAATGGGTAAATTACTTAAATGAACCTTAATGTCTGTTACATGTTTTGATTGAGTTCCTAATGTATTTTTCACACCTATTGAGTCCGTAATGTTTATTACTTGTTTTTAGTCGGCCCTTTCATTAGAAAACCAGTAAAGTTAATAGATTTTGCCAAATTAAGCATTTGCCGTTATTTAAATCTATAAAATGTTGTTTTTAACATTATCAACCTTTCCAACCCAATTTTTACTATTTAGTATTTTAAAATTTATTTTGCAACTTGAAAAAAATTATCTTTTTATAAATTTGTCAAATACTAAATATTAGAAACATTAGATATTAACATTTTTCTTTTAAAACATATTAAATTGTAAATATTTGTAATA
The DNA here is from genome assembly GCA_949130495.1 of Sambucus nigra. NCBI lineage: Eukaryota > Viridiplantae > Streptophyta > Magnoliopsida > Dipsacales > Adoxaceae > Sambucus > Sambucus nigra. Next base: position 438,948,932 of record OX422221.1, on the reverse strand, counting down.
ACATATATAATGAACATGGGGATAAGGCCAGCTAACATCCGCCTTTGTCAGACCCTGCGATTAAATGGGAGCCTTATGCACTAGGTACTACCTTTTTATAAAATGAAGATGATCTTTTTTTCATCACGTATCACTTTTTTGTTGAATTTGGGTATTTGCTATCCTCTTTCTATCAAAACAGGTTTTATTATTGTTTTCCAAATTTTAAAATTATTGAATACTGGATCATGTAAAAATGTAAAAAAAAATATTTAACCAATTTTAGAATTAACAAATAAATTTAAAGCCTTATGATATTAATGTTTTAGTATGACATATTTAAAAAAATATATGTAACAGGTTTGATTATAAAATTTATTATTTAACAAATTTAAAGTAATAAATATTAAAAAATGAGTGGAAGGTTTAATAAGTTAAAGTTGTAATTTTATATGTTAACATAGGGGCAAATAGATAAATTAGGATGAAAGGGTTTATCAAAATCAAGTAATAAACATTAAGGGTTGAATAGGTATAAAAAATACATTAGAAAACCAGTATAAATATTTAACAAACATTAGGAGCCATTTATATAATTTACCTTTATTTAGTTGTCTTGTGTTTCAAAGTTCATTTGAGTTTTTTAATTTTTTTTCTTACTTTAAGTTCATTAATACTCATTGATTTTTGCAATACTATTATACCTTGACATGCACTTCATATTCATGGATGTCTGCATAAGCATGAAACATGTGTTTCCCTGAAGATTTCATTTAAAGGCATATTTCTTACCTTATGTGCTGGTACTTTCTAATTATTGTGAACTTCAGCTATACCTAGAACTTATAAGAAGACTTCAACAAACACATAAATAACCTCTCAACTTATATCCCTAGTCAATCAGTTTGTTACAAACAAGAGAATGCAATATATAGACAGGCCCAGGATTTTAGTTTACCAAATTCAAAAGAATACATAACATTATATACCATTCTTTGTGTCAGTTGTGCGGTAGTAATGGTAAATTCGTGGCAGTGGTAAATCCAAATGTCTAGGAAAGAATAAAAAAAAATTGAAAGCATTTCTATAATTTGTATTCCACATATTATTTTCCTCGAACAAACAATGCCATTTTCATAAAAATAACTATGAGGAAAAATCTTAATGTTTACTTTTGAACATGAACTATAATGACAACATGAGTGTTCTAGTTATATTTATATATTGGAGCTTTCCACTTATGTCCTTGACCATTTTTTTTTTGGCTCTAATCGACTAACATACCTTTTTAACACTATGGTCCTCACCCATTAACATATACCTTGTAAGTTATGGTATACATAAACTGAACACATCTATGTTACAAAATTCTTGTATACATTATAATATTCCACCTACAAATTACAATTTTTTTTAAAAAAATAATAAATAAAATATTCATGTATACATTACAAAATTTATTATATACATTACTAATAAAATAGGATATGCACCAATGATGTCCTTAACCCACCACCCCAAAAAATATTAACAGTGAAGTTAAGCCAATTTTTTTTTATAAATTTAGTAGATGATTGTTGTGTAAAATATTAGTGTTATGTACAAAGTTTAGTGACATTAGCATTCCAAATCTGTGCGAAAGAGTTTCGGGTAGGTTTGATATATGGTTTGCCTAATTTATTGTATTGTGTTTTGAGTAGGATTTTACTAGTGATAGGGGACTTGACATTCGATTCCGAAATGGTTGTGATAGCGACATGGATGTTTTACTGCTGTAATCATGCTGCGATGGTGTTAGCGGACACCCTGAATGATCTTGATGCTTCAAAAGAATGATGTTCTAATTTTGTAAGGAGGAACCCAGTGATGTTGTTCATGTTAATTTCAGAGAAGTTTCATTTTGTAAGGACACAAATTTCCAATTGAGTCATTTGTAGTTTTGGCTCAATTCTGGACAAAAACGTTTGAGTCATAGGAGAGAGTTATTGACTATCCTTCAAGCTTATGACATACTAAAGTTGAAGACATAGCGGCCAAGAGTATAAAGCTTCATCAAACGCCGTGTGTATTGTGCCTTGTTGCTACGTCATCAACATGGTTCCATTGCTCCTAAGGTATGAATGCATTTTACGTGTATCTTGTTTAAACTGTTATTTATTTTCAGAAAGATATTATTAAAACTTTAAAATAAAGTATATAAAGTTTCTCGGCTAAAATAAATTTTTTATACTTTCTAGAATTTTGTTCGAAATTGTCGTTCGAACGAGTTTGTCGTTCGAACGAGAATGTCGTTCGAACGAGTTTGCCAACGAGTTCCCACATTGGCCACTGGAATGTCGTTCGAAGTATCGTTCGAATGAGAATGATGTCTGAACGAGATTTCCAATGATATTTCTAACGAGTTCACACTGGAACTTCGTTAGAAGGCTCGTTCGAACAAAAATCTCGTTCGAACGAAAATCTCGTTCGAACAAGTTTTGGCCGGAACAGTTATTTTGGCAGTTTTGAGCAATTTTTCCCACTTTTACACTTCTTTTCCCACTAACTTTTTACCTGATTAATTAAGTGCGGAAACCAACTTTTTCTTTTCAACTTTTTCATATCCTACAACCTCCAAGAGAGTGTTTGAGAGAAAATTCAAAGAAGAAAAAGTTCATTGTTTAAAGTGTTAATTCTTTCAAGAAAATCTTTAAAACACTTTTATTTTAAACCCACAGTTTGTTTATCCAAGTTCATATATATATATATATATATATATATATATACTTTGCTTGGAGTTTGGCATAGGTTTTTATCTCTATCGTTTGAAGAGAAGTTTGGGTTTTCTTCTAAATCCCATAAAGAAAAAGAAGTTTGTGTTGACTTACCCACTTGGAGAAAGGCTCCTTGTTTGGGTGATGGTGACCAGAAAAAGTCCGATCGGTGGATTCCGAGACCATGGTGGAGCTCCGTGGTTATTCGCCAGGAAGAGGTATATACAAGAAGAAACGTCGGGGCTTGGACGGAGTCAAGTCGAGTGTTGTAAGTCCTACTGTCTTGTATTTGTAAAATCATACTTAGCGGATTTGAAGCTAGGGCCGTCCGAGGTTTTTTGCCACGCATGCTTAGGTAAGAAGATAAAACTGGTTTAAAATCACTACTAATTTAATTTGGCGCTAAATTAAATTTGGGTAATGTTTATGTTAATTTAATTCAAGTCATCACTTAATTTGATAAAATTTGTTTGGGATAATTTGGTAATATTGAAAACATGACTTAGGCAAATTTCTAGGACTTGGGTTAAATTGGTTTAAGTGAAATGTATTAATTGTTGAACTTTAATTTCACTTGGTTTAATTTTAATTTGAAAAGAAATTAAAATTTGTTACTTGTTAAATTTGAACCATCATCGCTTTCGCATATTTATATAGGAAATTATCTTTTTGTAGTAAAGAGTTTAAAAATTGGGGGCCTCGTGTTTCAACAATTGGTATCAGAGCCAAAACGATAAATTACTTCGTTAAGATCCTTTAATTATTTTTGGCTAAAATGGAATTTTCCCCATTTTTAAAATTTCCTATTTTAGATGGTTCTAACTACGCGTATTGGAAAGCGCGAATGAAATCGGCACTAAAATCTATCGACGAGAGAGTTTGGTTATCTGTCGTTAATCGGCGGTCCTCACCTACACATCTAGTAGATAATGAACGTGCTCCCAAATCGGCCGATAGATGGAGTGAGAATGAATTTAAACTCTCAAATTTTAATTCATGTGGTTTAAATGCCTTGTTTAGCGCGGTCACACCAGATGAATTTCGTCGCATTATGACGTGTGAAACCATTAAAGAAGCTTGAGATATTGTACAACTCACTTATGAAGGTACTAGTATCGCTAAAGCTTCTAAAATCCAAAATCTCACCACTTAATTTAAAACCATTAAAATGAATGAGAAAGAAACTTTTGATGAATTTTATGCTAGACTTTTCGATATTGTTAATTGATCTTTTAACTTGGGAGAGAAAATACTCGACAATCGAGTAGTAAAGAAAATTTTAAGGTCTCTTCCCGATAGATTTATTCCAAAAGTGACCGTTTTAAAGTCTTTACCAACTTTAGCCTCTACGAAATTAGAAGATCTTGTAGGTGATTTACAAACCTATGAACTGAACATGTTTCCCTATAAAACTGAAAAGAAAATAGAAAAGGGAGTTGCTTTAAAAGCCCAAAAAGAGAAAAAATAAGTAGTAAAGAGTGAAAGTGATAGTGACTCAGAAAATATGGCTATGTTTGCTAGAAAGTTTCAAAAATTTCTTAAATTTAACAAAGACAAATTTAAAAATGATTTTAAGAAATTTGAAAAATCTATGCATGACAAAGCCGAGAAGATCCCTAAAAGTATTAATGAAAGCTTAAATACGGACGAGTCAAATAGGTGTTTTGGTTGTGAAGGGTATGGTCATTGGGCAAAAAAAGTGTCCCACTAAACTAAGAAGAGAGGGTAAGTAACCAATTTCTTTTAATGCAACCCTTAGTGATAGTGATAATGAAGAGGGACCCGATCCCCCCACTAAGACCAACTTTGTGGCTTTTATGGCTAGTCATGTGAGCACCAATAATAAATCTTCCCATGAAGATATTCAACTACATGACACTCCCATGGTCAAAGTTTATGATTCCCTTATTTTTTATGGTAGTGAGAGTGAAGAAGAAAGAGAGAGTGAAAATTAAGAAGAGGTTGATGTGAGTGAACTTCAAAATGTTGTTCAAGAACTTTATGAAGAATCTATTAAATTAAAAAGAGCTAATTTGAAGTTAGAAGCCAGTTTAAGAGAGAGTGTCAAGGTCGTTGATGATAGTGTCTTGGTTTAAGACCTTAGGACACGTGAGAGGACTCTTCGAGAGAAGCTTGAATATGTATAAGGCGAGAGAGATAGCCTTAGAGGTTTAATGGAATCCTTGAAAAAGGAGCTTCTTGAGTTTGAAGAGAATTTTTTTTATTAGAGTCTAATATTTTAGAATTAAAAAATAAATTAAAAGACTCTAGAAAAGTCAAATTTGATTTGGATTGTAGGTCCGAAAAACTAGATGAAATCTTAGGCACGGTCCAAATAAAAAATGACACTTATGGTTTAGGCTTCGATACTTGAAATGAACCTACTCATAAAGCCAAATCCAATGTTTTAGGAGAATCACCTAGGAAAGTTTTTAGAGATCATTCCTTTGGTAAGTCTTTTCGCCAAGTCTTTAAGTGCTCACATTGCGGTCGAAAAGGTCATCCTGGGAGATTTTATTTTTATCTTAAATGATTTCCTAGAAAATCCAAATGTAAGGCAACCGAGGTAGCCAAGATTCCTACACCCCTAGATCGTAATTCATCATTATTTTGGGTTAGGAGATCCAACTTGGTAGCTTTACAAGATAGGATTTTTTATTCTCATTTACTATCAAATGCTTCCTCACTTGCTAAATCTAAAGGTTGAATGTGTTAGTTTTGTTTGCATACTCTAGCTTTTTGTGCTTCATATTATATATCATTGCTAGGTGTATGCATGTTTAATCATTTTCTAGTCTATGCTCCATGCTAAATCACATGCTAGAATAATGATTTTTGTTTATCTTTGGTATTCTATTTCTTTCATTTTAGTTTGCATTAAATGAAAATTATAAAAAGATATTTGTTTATCATTTGGGTTTTTATCTCATGGAAATTTAAGCTTAATGAAAAATTCAAATGATGTTTGTTTGTCTTTTGAGTATATATTTTATTTGGGTTAAAAAATTCAAAAAACTCAAAAAGATTTGTTTTTGGTATTTTAGTTTGACACACTTTATGCGGCATACACTTGTGTTAGAATTCCATCTTTTACGATCCCATGTGGCTAAAACTTTTGGTTTAGATTGTCAATCTTATGTTCTTTACCACGCTTATATGGAGCAGTTGGATTCCGTGTTGCTTAAATGGATTATATTTTTATATGCCTCTATTCACACATGCACGAGCTCTTTTGAAATTTAATCGTCACATGTTATATTTGAGCTTTGTGAGGTGTTCTCCTACCAATCTTGTCATCTACATATTTGTGACCTAGGAGGACTAGTGCATGTCAAAATTCGTTGCATGTGAGATTTTTGAGAAATAAAAATATTATTTATAAATGTGCACGGGGAAGGGCTCCGAAAGGATTTATTATCCTTTACGAATAGTAAGCCACCGTTTGTTTGGACCTAAAAGAAATACGTGGTCCAAAGGCCTAAAAATAGAATTATGGCATTAAAAAGAAAAATAATTGCCAAGGCCTATTTTTGTTTGATATATTCATTCAAATATATATTGTTATTGATGGAGATTGGATGGTATATCAATGATTTGCACAATGTCCGTTTATCCTAGTTGCGCTTTCAATGCCATAACTCTATTGGTTTGTAGAATCATCAACATGCTAGGCTTGTATGCATTGTGTATGTTTGTTCATTGAGTTCAATCTATATTGTCACATGAGGTTATATTCAAATGTGATGAAGTTTGCAATCAATTGAGAACTCCGTGAACATGTTTTAAGTGAGTGGGTCTAAATTTAATTGTTGCTAGTTCACACCCCAACACTTCCGTTTCCTGTAACAACCCAAGTTTTTAAGCGACTATTTTATACTATTTTGCTTGATGGGCTAATTTTTATAAAATAGGGGATGTTGGAGTAAATATTATTTCCCGTGAGACTTAGGGATAATATTTACTATGTTTTGTCTATTTACCATTATAAGAAGGTAAATAGCGTTATATTGTGTATTATTGCGTCGTTATATGTAAAACGACGGTTATGACCTATATTTAAATTAGGGTATAATTAATGAATTAAAATGAAATTGGAACGTAAAAATAGTTCACACTCTCCCGAATGCCAAAATAGGGGGTGCGGTTGTTTTAGAATAGTCGAAATAAGTGCCACGTTATATTTTTGGGTTTCAGGGATTTTTTTTAGGGGTTATGACTCAATTAAGTGGTTACGAGTCATTTTAGTGGTGTATTAACAATTAAAAGTGGGGATTTATGTTTTGAGACCCGTATAAGTCCCCCACCCCTTTTTCTTTCTTCATTTGTGTTAGAAGCCAAAGGAGAGAGAGAGAGAGAGAAGAGAGAGTTGGGAGAAATGGAGAGAGAGAGAGAGAGAGAAATGAAGATTTGGAATGGATTTCCGTTGCTACCGGAAGAGGATCAGAGACTACGAACCCCGAGGCAAGTTTCTTACTTGCTAGATGAGATTTAATGTGATAAATTGCATGTATAGTTAGGTTTTGGAGATTTAACCCATAAATGGGTATTTGTTGATTTTGATGTTTAAACCTTTAAATCTTAGTTTTAATTGGATTTGAGGAGTATATATTAGTTATAAATGGTGTAGGATTGATTTAGGTCGAATTGTTGTTGTTGATGTTGGGAGAAATCAAAGTTTTGGGGTTTTGGGATTTTAGGGTTCTTATACCTCGTAGCCTGATTTGGGCAAAATCTCAGGACCGAATCGATTCGGCCCTAGGGGCGAATCGATTCGGATAAGGAGAGGGTTACAGGTCTTGCAGACCGAATCGATTCGGGTTAAAACCGAATCGATTCGGCAATTGCAGAAGGTCAGTTTTTGCTCACCGAATCGATTCGGATGTTTAGCGAATCGATTCGCAAGGGCGAATCGATTCGGCCCAAGGGGCGAATCGATTCGATTCCACTGTTTTTGTGAGATTTTCATAGTTTGATTTTTATCCCTTTTCTTTTTAGGTCCAAGGTTTAGGGACCTTCCTTTGGGAAGTAATGGGGAGTCCTAGAGGGTTGTTATTGGGTAGACTAATGTCCTAAGTTAATATAGGATATTTGGGGCTTACCCGAGGGCTAGTTTGTATAGGTTAATGTCCGAATGATATAGGAGGTTAACCTAAAGTAAAATTTGAAGATTACAACATTAATGATGAGCTTTTGGGAGACACTCCATTATGGAGACTCACTTTGAGGGTTTATGAAATAATATGAACTCTTCGAGGTTATTTTGAGGTTAGTGGCACTTTTGGGCCTTAGGTCATTAATAAAATGTGACTTAATAAGAATGGAATGCACCTTCTATAACTTGGTGCTTAATGGCTAAATGGATGATTTTTGGAAAAGTAAAATTGGAAGTTTTCAAAATGGAAAAAGTAATGTTTTTCATAAATGTTAATTTATGGATACACACCTCTCTAAATCGCTATCATAAGGGAAGTTGCTCGCGTTGTGGTGAAGCCCCCTGGCTAATGAATGCAGGGTGGATATAGTCCCTAGGCCATGTGAGCGTTTGTTTATATATATTTTTCTGCGCTGGTTAGGAGATTCCGGGTGTGTTCTTGACTATCCCGCAGGCACATGGTCGCTTCCCGACGTTTCGATAGGATCCAAGGTTGTCTTGGAGGCCCTGGAAGATGATAGCCATTAGGGGCGCGCACAGTGGGAAAACCCAGACGGGCGGTCTTAGAATCGTTATATATATATATATATTATTATAACTATTCTGAATCAAGTTGGACTTGATGTATGTTGAATGCCATATAGAGCATGAGTAAGTGCCATAAAGAGCACGATGAAATGCCATAAAGAGCATATAATGATGATTATATTCCTGATAAGGAAGAGATTTTTACAAATGTATAATTGAGATAAAATGCCACAAAGAGCATAGAAACTATGATTTTATTTCCTGATAAGGAATGGTATTTCGAAATGAAATAGTATATGATGAAAGCAATTTGGTAAACATTTGATAAAATGTTGTACCATTTATATGTATATTCCTAAAGAAAGAATTAGGAATTGTGCCATTAGATGATGGATGGGTTTTATTTTATATTTTTCTTTGTGTAGCTGTAGATGTGACCTCCCACACTTACGCACACACATACATTTGTTGATTATTTCGTGCTTAGGTTCTAATGTATCTCGACGATCAACCTTGCCTAAGTAGTAGTGTATCGGGGGGTTCCTTGTTTGGATTTCGCTTTGCGAGACACCCCACGCACGAATAGGGCATAGTGTTGAGACTGGGGAGAAGTTAACCTTTAGTACTTAAATTAATTAGGACGGGGTCTAATGTATCTCGACGATCAACCTTGCCTAAGTAGTAGTGTATCGGGGGGTTCCTTGTTTGGATTTCGCTTTGCGAGACACCCCACGAATGAATAAGGGCATAGTGTTTAGACTGGGGAGAAGTTAGCCTTCTGTTCTTTCTATAACCTGAGCATCATTTATATTGCGCTAGGTTGCTGCTAGATTGAGAGGTGAGGAATATTATTGTTATCTGCGAGAGAATTCGCACTTAACGGTCATGCATTTTAGTCACATGGTAATCATATCAAACCGGGCCCTGACCCGTATCTATATTTCTTTGTTTCTGCTATTCCTTGCCGTTACAGGTGCTCCTCCGCATGGACACCCGTATTTACATATTCCTTTCCAGTTGTCTTGGAGCTACAGCATATTGCGGATGTTGTAGGATACTTGTAGTAGACGCTCCTTTCTACTGTACTCTAGTTATGTTCAGTATATTCATTCGGGCGTGTTTGCCCAAGGTATTGCACTCATTCATTATATTGTAAATATTGAATTGTAATACTTGATACATATTTGTATTGGTCTGTGCACCGACAGCTTATTCGGTGATTATTTATTGTATTGTCATATTCATTCATCGATTTTTGATACCCACCGCTTTTTTTTACAAATGGGATTGTCTAAGTGTTTTTCTTTTATTTTCAAAATTTTTTTTATATGACAATCCGTTTTCTAAAATGATTGGTGGTTATCTCATACTATTATGTTAATCGACAGTGATGCTAAGAATGGACCATCTATGATTCCTGTGATTATTGGAGTATTGGGCTGGCCACCTATTATTTTAGTAGGAGGGTTGTCACATTTCCATATGACACATTTTTGCCATACGAGTGTGAAAAGCTTATCTTATTTTGTGTCATTTGTGTGTTTCTCTCTCTCTCTCTCTCTCTCTTTATATATATATATATATATATATATATATATATATATATATATATATGCGTGTGCATCTTTGCTATATCTAGAGTATGTATATATATGATATTTTTTCTTTTGGTCTTTGCCTTGCTTTCTAGTCCATCTATGCTTTAATTCATAATTGGTATCTAACTTTGTGCATTCGTTGTTGATATCACATGCTTAATACTTTATGTATCATATTGGTATCATTTTCTTGCATCCTATTTGGTATCCGTTATTATTTCTTGGATTTGTTATGATTTTGTTGCACAAGTGGTTTAATGTTCTCATCACTTTATGCACATTTGCATGTTTTGCTTGTTATCCCATTCTATTCATCCCTTGTTTAGTTTAAGGGATGTATATGCTTTTATTAGGGGAGATATGTTATGTTTTGATTCTTTAGCCTTTGTCTATTCCTGAACAAAAAGGGGGAGAATGATAGGGGGAGAAATGGTATCTAATCCTATTGTAATCGTATCTTAGTTTGGGGGAGATTTTAATTAGGGGGAGTCGCGACCTTCTTAGGTAGATCACAGTTGATAAAGGGGAGAATTAATTTTGGGGGAGTAATTATTTAATTGCATTTAATATTTTGATATTCTCTATGCATTTAATGTGTTTGCTTAAGTGTGCAGGAATTCTTCTAAGTGGCAACTTTCATCATCGGGCAAAGATATTGATCCTTGGGTTATTTGAGTCAAGCATTGTAATTTTATTTTTTGGGTGGGACTTTTTTATTAGTCTAGTAGAGCTTAACAGCCCTTTAGGATTTTTGTTGGTTTTTGTCTCGGAATAGCCAAAGGGGGAGATTTGTAAGGACACAAATTTCCAATTGAGGCCTTTGTAGTTTTGGCTCGATTCCGGACAAAAACGTTTGAGTCATAGGACAGAGTTATTGACCATCCTTCAAGCCTATGACATACTAAAGTTGAAGACGTAGCGGCCAAGATTATAAAGCTTCATCAAATACCATGTGTATTATGCCTCATTTCTACGTCGTCAACATGGTTCCATTGCTCTTAAGGTATGAATGCATTTTAATATATATATAGGAGCTTGGAACAATTTGTATTGGGTGTATGTTGTTTAAACTGTTGTTTATTTTCAGAAAGATTTTACTAAAACTTTAAAATAAAGTACATAAAGTTTCTGGGCTAAAATCAAATTTTTATACTTTCTGGAAGTTCGTTCGAAATTGTCGTTTGAATGAGTTTGTCATTCGAACGAGAATGTCGTTCGAACGAGTTTGCCAACGAGTACCCACATTGGCCACTGGAACGTCGTTCGAAGTATCGTTCGAACGAGAATGATGTTCAAATGAGATTTCCAACGAGATTTCTAATGAGTTCACACTGAAACTTCATTAGAAGTCTCGTTTGAACGAGTTTTGGCAGGAACAGTTATTTTGGCAGTTTTGAGAAGTCTTTCCCACTTTTCCACTTCTTTTCCCGCTAACTTTTTACCTGATTAATTAAGTGCGGAAACCAGCTTTTTCTTTTCAACTTTTTCATATCCTACAACCTCTAAGAGAGTGTTTGAGAGAAAAATTCAAAGAAGAAAAAGTGCGTTGTTTAAAGTGTTAATTCTTTCAAGAAAATCTTTAAAACAGTTTTATTTTACACCCACTGTTTGTTTATCCAAGTTCATATATATATATATATACTTTGCTTGGAGTTTGTCAAAGGTTTTTATCTCTACCGTTTGAAGAGAAGTTTGGGTTTGCTTCTAAATCCCACAAAGAAGAAGAAGTTTGCGTTGACTTACCCACTTGGATAAAGGCTCCTTGTTTGGGTGACGGTGACCAGAGAAAGTTCGATCGGTGGATTCCGAGATCGCGGTGGAGCTCTGTGGTTATTCGCTAGGAAGAGGTGTATACAAGAAGAAGCGTCGGGGCTTGGACGGAGTCAAGTCGAGTGTTGTAAGTCTTACTGTCTTGTATTTTTAAAACTGTACTTAGTGGATTTAAGGCTAGGGTCATCCCAAAAAAAAAATTTGTTGTGGGTTTTTCCTCGTACATCGCGGCGTAGTGATTTATTGTTTATTTTATCTTTTACAAAACTCACCTAGAATGCATGCTTAGGTAAGAAGATAAAATTGGCTTAAAATCCTTACTAATTTAATTTGGTGCTAAATTAAATTTGGGTAATGTTTATTGTAATTTAATTCAAGTCATCACTTAATTTGATAAAATTGGTTTGGCCTAATTTGGTAATATTGAAAATATGACTTAGGAAAATTTTTAGGACTTGGGTTAAATTGGTTTAAGTGAAATGTATTAATTGTTGAACTTTAATTTCACTTGGTTTAATTTTAATTTGAAAAGAAATTAAAATTTGTTATTTCACTTGGATGGGCAAACCTTGAGCGATTTGGGTTAGAATGTAAGGATGATGGGTGTTTTGTTGGGCACGATTTGAGTAGATGAGTCAAATTCAAAGTTGTTTTCTAGGAAGATGGCATTTTTATGTTCTAGAAGTCAGTTATGAGTGGAATTAGGTTTAGGACTAACTGGTGGGGCGATGATACCATGGTCAATTAGTTCTTGGACCATATTTCTAAGGTGGAAGCATTGGTCAGTGGCATGACCTACGGATTGGTGGAAATCACAACGGGCATTGCGTTTGAAGTTTTCAGGGAGTGGATCTGGCAATGGATGGGGGTTATGATCCTAACATTGCATATGAAGATTATATTATGTACCAAGAGAATGATCCAATAATAGTTGTTCCAATTGTTGAAGATGATGTCGGTTCGTTGCATAGGATGGCGTTAATCAAGGTAATGTTGATGCTAGAGTTATACCCATAAACGAAGAAATCATTTATGTTGATAATAATTTCATTGTTGATGACAGTGCCGAAGATAAAACATTAGTTGAATATTATGACAATGTAGATCTTATATGTTTTGAAAGTAATAGTGATATAAAATGAATGTCCTTGAATATAGGCGTATTGAATTGTAGGACACAAATAATGGAAACATTTGTTTTGATTTTGTATTCTTTGGACTAGCGCCTATTTTATTCATCACTCGATTCTCTTTGAACTACCTTGATAAAATTAGGTTTATGTAACATGGTTAATTTATGGATCATGAAGTTGTTATCAAACTTATCATGCTATTTTTTTATATTAGTGATTGAAATTCATTTTAATTCAATTTTTGAGTCTTGTAGCATTAATTATGAACTCATCATTTTGACTCTTTTTTTTTCTTAAATGTTGCAATTACTCAATTATTTATTAATCTAGAGACTCCTCTTGCGTGAAAATCTAAGTTTTACTTTGGTTTATATATAACATGGCTCCATGAAGGCTTTTACTTTGGTTTATATATAGCATGGCTCCGTGAAGGCAAAGGAGACACAGCATTACCACTGTTAGCATCCCCCAAAGTAGCACAAGTATTTCTTTACAAAGACAAACATTTAAGATCCTAGTAAATGAAATCTGAAATTATTCACTCATAATTGGATATGTTTTGGAAAAGTCAAAGTGTAACTCAAAGGGTTTACATGATTCGATAACAAGGAGCATAACTATCAAATTCTTATTGTGCGTGAATGATTTATGATTCAATTCATGGTCAATTTCTCAATTCATGAATGCTAATATGCCTTTGTCTTCTGAATATACCATAGCTAGCACAGAACATGCCACTACTAGCATCCTCGGGAGTGCCTCAACAGACATAGAACAAACCACTATTAGCATTCCTGGAACAGGTATTATTTGTAATTTTTATTCTTTTCTTTGTCACGAGTAAAACTTATGCATAAATTGTGTTGATGGTGCAGCTCTTGGTTATTTGTTTTGTTTTGTGCATTGCATTATTTATAATTTCTAGGTTTTCTTTCTGACCACATGAATAAAACTTATGCTTAATTTTTTTTACAGTTAAGCTCTTAGGTATCTGTTATGTTTTGTGGTTCTTTATTATATACAATTTCTATTTTTTCTTTCTCACGAGTAAAACCTATGCATAAATTTTGATGGTACACATGACATATAACTAAAAATATAGTACAAGTTTATTATGTTATCTTTCTTGGATTGTAGTAATTATTTTTCCAAAATGATGCAAGGGTGCGTTTATGTATTCTACTTTTATACTATTAGGTGGAAAAATGTAATTGGATTAGAGTCTCGGGCCTATTTTTTATGTGTCAAGTAGTTGTTTATTCAGACACCAACTGTAGATGTATATGTGATTAAACCTTTTTATAAATGCACTATAGGCATTGGCATTGACATTTCATACGTTTGTAGTTGACGCCCTATTTTTTACCTGAAGAGATTGTTAAAATCCTTTAACAACACCCTTGGTGGCATGCATCTTGTATATGCATTACATGTTGGGGGATTTATTAGACTTCATTCTCAACTTGAGTGGCCATATGAAATCGGATGGGTGCTTAGTGCCTACAATTTTACTATTTTTATGATATAAGATGCACAAAACCCAATCCACTAAGGCCCTGTTTGGTTGTCCCAAAATTGTAAATTGGATCATTAATAAATTGCCCCATTTACAACTTGACTCATTAATTGTGTTTGGTTTTATTAATGAAAGGATTCATTAATTGCCTCATTTTAGCTCAGGTACAAAATCTGAAATTGGATCATTTCACAAAAAATGTGAAATGAATCCATTTGAAATAGGAGTCACATTAAGTGCATGTCCCTCTCCCTCTTCCTCTTCCCCATCTCCCTCTCTCCTTCCCTCCCCCTCTCTCTCTTGATTTGTTTTTATCTTTTTTTTCATAGAACCTTGACATCAATTTCAAATTACCAAACATTGTGTAAAATTGGATTTAACTCATTTCAAATTCACTCATTTATAATTCACTAATTCACAATGAACCAATTTACACAATCAAATAATTTGTGCAACCAAACTGGGCCTAACTATTTTTCTAATTTACTCTCATGGATAAAAACATCAAGCTTGAAATCTGGTCGCTGAAACTGAAATCCTCGATTGATTCCGAATAAGAAATGAAACTTATTTTTTTGTTAAAAAGGAAACTAAAATCTTAATTATGTCAAATATGAAACTGAAATAGTCATTCGAACATGAATTATAGGAAATCGATGAAATCATTATTGATATATAAAATATAAGAAATCAAAATCGTGAGTTCAGATATGATATTATACATCATTTTGATATGGAAAAGGATTTTTTGGAAACACTAAAAATATTACAGAAATCAGATCTCAACATTACAAATGAACATCCTGCTTAATGGAGTAGGGCATTGTCCAGCCAATAGGAAGCGGATAAAAACTGAAGGAATAACAAGTCCGCTTAGGGTAGCTAATTCATTCATTTCTTATCTGAAATCACATTCTACCCGATTCCACCTACTCAACTACTATAGTAGAACCAATTCTATTTATGCATACCCAATCAAAACATCATACCCACTCTATTTTTTTGGGAAGTGCAATACATGACCTCTTTATGCCTGTTCTGAAAAATACGAACTCAGCTAATTGAAACAACACAAAATAGTGTCTTAAGTGCTTCTTAACAAACTTTCTATTAACAACTAATTTTTAGTAATAACACTTACATTTATTGAATCCAGCTTCATCGATAAGAAAAGGTTCATCTTAATTTTTTCTTCATACTTAATATTTTGTGTTAAATTTAAATGCATCACCTTCCACTAACAAAATAGTTAACAGCTCAATAAAAGGAAAGGGACTAGAAAGATATTCCAAAGTGTCGGGGAAGATGGTAATTGAAATTGACAAGGATAAGAGACGACCACTTGACCACATGTAATCTTCAAAGTTATCTAGTGAGCTTGAAATAATTGCATGCAATCTCATTCTGGTACCAATGAAGTGGAAGGAAGGCTCTCGCTAAAGACGAGAAGGAAGTTGCCTATGAATGACTTGATGAAAGCCAATAAATTACAAATGGCCTTACGAGTTAAAATATTTTGCATTTCTACTTTTAATTGAATTCAGTTGATAATTTTGATTTTCAGGCCAGGTTTGAAATGAAGCTAAATGATGGTGGCGTGAGGAAAAACTTAGACAACTTGTTAAGCTAAAGAAGTTAGGATCAATGACACAGGATACACAATAGATCTAGGATGTATAACTCAAGTGAGGAGGCACACGATGATACCCTCATAGTCTTACTAAAGAGAATTGGAGTGCATTGTGTGATTTGTTTGAGCAAGAAAAATAGAATCCCACATTTTGATAAGAGTTGAGTTCTTTGAGGATAGACATTTTGATGACAAAAAAGGGTTGACATCTAGTGTAGCAGTCGAAATATATAAGAATTTTTTTAATGAGTTATACTAAATATTGTCTTGCTCTCTATATGTCATACTATCATCACTTTATTAATTTTTTTCATAATACATAAGTAAATATAGGACGAAATGACTTTGATACAAATATTTTAAAAGTCTTCCTGTAATTAATGCTACCAAATCAGATAAGCAACTGTTTTAATAGAAATTCCTTTCATTTTATAATTTCATCATGGGAATCAAGTACAGATGGAGCTTATATACAAACACCACACATATATAATTTGTTAAACAGAATGCTCCTAGATTCTATTTATTTTTTAATTTAATAACTATCACCTAACTCAATGGGTGTTGTGTGGCTTATGATTATTTGTTGTATGGGTTTTGATATTACTTTACTGTTGTGTTTATTAAAATGCTATACATAAGGTGTTCATGTGAATAAATGTATTTTGTTTCCCATTTCTATATTTTTTTTAATTTTTATTTAGCTTCTTAATCTCTTTTGAACCTATTAGTTCAATATGTTCTCTAGAGAACTATTTCAAATGTTTATCTAATATGTCACGGGCCTATTCAATTAGTATATGAAGCCTTTTGAACCATTTACTCCAAACAAAGTCAAGATTTAAATTTATTTTATCTTTTTGCTTTGTAGTCATGAATTTTTTAGCTTAGTTAAATTTATTTATACAATATATAGGTAAACCCTCATTACATATGGATCATTTGATTTTAATTAACTTTTAAATTATTGTTTTCCGAATAAGATGCAAATATTTAAGTCACAACCAATATTGGGGGGGGGGGGGGGGGGGGGGGGGGGGGAACTCCAATGACTTCGGATAAGATTGCACACAGTCCTTGGTACGAAATTTGGATATATTAATGGACT
This sequence comes from Sambucus nigra, assembly GCA_949130495.1. Taxonomy (NCBI): domain Eukaryota; kingdom Viridiplantae; phylum Streptophyta; class Magnoliopsida; order Dipsacales; family Adoxaceae; genus Sambucus; species Sambucus nigra. Next base: position 438,931,765 of record OX422221.1, on the reverse strand, counting down.
CGGGCATGGTCTAAAATGTAAGGACATTATTTTTATTGTTCGTTCACAAATGAGTATGTCGTATACCGCTACAACTATCGAAGAATTATTACGGATCATTCAAGCATCAAGAAGGTTCCTAATATCATAGTTCCTCCACATTCAAGCCTCAGCGAGATTAATTTTGGTAAGGTTGTGTTTAAGTACCTTAACGGTTCACTTAGAGTGTTGGGATATTTTTTACAAAATATTTTCTAAGTGTTGGAGTGGAGTTTTTTGTCACGGAATTTTTTCTAAGTTTTGAGGCGGACTATGACGAAAAAAAAAATATTTATGTTTTAATTTCTCGTTCGAGCGACATCCTCATGTCGCGCGAAGTCGTTTGAACGACACGTGTCATCATTTGAGCGACACTGACAACTCGTTCGAGCGATGCGCCGTCTTAAATTTTTTATATATCACTTGTTATATTGCTCTGTTTTTCTTATGAATACCTACTTTTTTTATCAGATACGAAAATTTCTTTGGCAGAATCATTGTCTTCTCACTTTTAGGGTTTTAATCCTTTTTGTTTTCAATTCACAAGATCTCAATAGTTTATGTGAATTATTTTGTAACCCAAGAACACATCTTTGTTGAAGTTTATCTTATAGATAAGATCTCTACTGCTAATCTATGTGCCACTTGAGGGAGGTACTGGGTTGGCTGATTGCGCTTTCGTGGGTGTTCCTAGGCTAACTGAACTGCGATTCGTGTAGAGTTGCTGTGAAATTCCATTACTAATTTAGGTTGCGGCCTGTGTGGTATTTTTGAGGTTAATCCATTGCAGATTTCATTGTAATCATTGTAAGTATTATAATGAAAAAAAGTTTTACTCAAAAGTTTTTTTTCTTCTGAAATCTGTGTGTCAACAATTATTTTTGTTGGTTTGATTTATCCACATGTAGTTGCATGTTTTAGGGATGAATAAAATTGGATTGAAAGTTGTCACCGATTAAATAAGGTTAACTTGGAAATTTCAAATTCGGTGTAATAAGTATCACGCACTATTTTACAAATTGGTATCGGAGCCTGTTACGCTAAGTTATTGCGTTTGAAAAGTTTTTCGCAAAATTTTGTGATTTTGATTTTTTTGAAAAAACTATTTTTGTGAAAAATCGCAATTTTTTTGATGGAGCAATTATGTACTCGAATGCCCCCCTTTGATGACACGAGTCAAAATTTTGATGATTTAAATGTTCAAATTTTACGTTTACGAAAGAACTGATTTTTGGAAAAAGAAAATTGTCGTTTTAAATCCGCTATGGATCTTTTGCAAATGATTCAAGGTCAAAGAGATTTTTATCATGAGAAATTTGTTTCTTTGGACCACGACTTTAATGCGTTAAAATTATCCAAAAAGGAGAGTGATGATAGAGTCCTAGTTTTAGAAAAAGAATTAGAGGACTTTAAAAAATTTAGGATTTGTGTTTGTGCCAAAGTGGATAATTTTTTTTAACTCGATGAGTTTGTGGAACGTGAGGAGACTCTTAGGATAAGTGTGCATATTTTAAGAATGAACATCACCTTCTAGGAGTTAATGAAAATTTAGATAAAGAGTCCTGAAAATTGGAAAAGTCTAATTCTTTGCTTTAGTAAAAAAATTTGGAGATAAAAAATAATTTGATAGACTCGAGTAGTGTTGGTAGAAATGGTAGTGGCTAGTCGCGTTCTCATGTTTCAAGTGTTAAATACAAGACTATTATTTATTTTAGAGGGTCAATAAATCCCAAGGACATTAGAAAAGATCAACCCATAGGTGTCGTACCACCCATTTACACATGTTCACATTATGGTAGGAAATGTCACCATAGGCGTTTTTGTTTTGACCTTCGAAAAAATCCTAGGAAGTTGAAGTCTAGTATTTCCATTGTTCCCCACACCCCCATTCATCGTTTCACACCTATTTGGGTTAGGAAATCACTTTTAGAGACACTAGATGTTTGACTTTTGAATTCTTGGTCGTTTGCACATGATTCTTCTCTTTCCATACCATATAGATGATTGTGTTTGCTTGTTTGTCATACACTATATGTGTTTCATTTTATATTCTTGCTATTGTTATGTCTTGTGTACTTTTTGTGTTAAATTTTTCTTTTTTGAAAAATTTAAAAAATACAAAAACATTTTATTTTGATAAAATTTTTGGAAGAAGGCAAAAAGAGTTTTGTATTTTGTTATGCACCTTATATGAACGGACTTTATGATGGCCGAGTTATAATTTCATTCTATATCCATGCTACGATTTGATAGTGTTTGATATTCATCATCATTCCATCTATGGTCTTTACAAAGTTTGGAGTCATTGATATGTGATTTGGTGTTACTACATGCATGTTCGACTCATGTGTTCCTTTGATGCACACTAGCACGGATTTACTTGATTATTGTACTTGTTTATCACATATTGGTTGGAGTGTTGTCATCTCAATTCTGTCTTTAAAACAAACCATATGCGATAAAACTTGATAACGGAAGTAGTCCATGTAAAAAATGTTTACCGCGAGGATTTAATTGCAACAAAATATGATGAGTGAATCACGAGAAAGGGCTGTGAGAGTAAAAAATTGACTCTTCGTGAAAGCCACCATTTAAAAGAGCCTGATAAAATTTAATGGCAATAAAAAAACAAAATATTTCAAAAAAGGGGCCACCTCAAGAGAAAAAATAAAGGATTATTATTTATGAGGGATTTGGATGGAAAGAAATGAAAAATGGGTTTGCATTGCCTGACAACGTCATGAAAAAGCATTTCGGAGTTTTAGATGTTATTGGTGTGGGAATCATTCTTATCTTTGATGTGTTGATGAATTGAGTCAATGTCATTTAAATTCAATACTTTCGACACCGAAGGACAATTTTGAGATTCATTCGTTAGGAGTACACATATTCATCGCGCACATATGTTATGTTTGATTGCATTTATTTGCCTATCGAATATGTTCATACCCATTCATTCCGTTTCCATGATTTGGTTGTCTTAGCGTAAATTCATGATGTGTGATTTTTGTAAAATTATTTTTGCACTTTGTGTTTGAAAAATTGAAAAAATCAAAAATAGTTTGTGAAAGCTTTTGAGTTACTCTTTGTATGAGCGTAGTTTGATCCATGTTCGTTATGCATTTTTTCGTGACAAGTCCATGTTTATTATGTTTATTCGTTTCCTCGTTTATTTTGAACAAATAAAAAGGGGGAGAACGAATTATGGGGGAGTTTTTGCATTATGGGGGAGATTATATTGATTTAATTATTTATTAATTTATTTTTATATCATTTCAAACTCTATGCATCAAGAAGGTATTTTCTTTGTCTCATGTGTGTAGGTACAAAGATTGAAGATCATATGTTGCACACCCTGATGAGAAAAGCTTGAAGATTTGAAGTTGAAGATTTTGAAGAGAAGTTTTAGACTTATATGTTTAGTACCTTTTCAGGTTTGGGTTCATGGGAGGGTATTAGATTTTTATAGATATTCTGATTTGATAATTTGGATGTTTTTATTTTGTACCGTCATTGACACAGGGAGAGATTTGTAAGGACATTATTTCTATTGTTCGTTCACAATTGAGTATGTCGTATACCGCTACAATTGTCTAAGGATTATTCAAGATCATTGAAGCGTTAAGATGGATCCGAATATCAAAGTTCTTCAACATTCAGGCCTTCGCGAGATTAATTTTGGTATGGTTGTGTTTAAGTACCTAAACGGTTCGCTTAGAGTGTTCAGATATTTTTTACAAAATATTTTCTAAGTGTTGGAGCGGAGTTTTTCATCAAAGAATTTTTTCTAAGTGTTGAGGCGAACTATGACGAAACCAAAAATATTTATTTTTTAATTTCTCGTTCGAGCGACAACCTCATGTCGCATGAAGTCATTTGAACGACACGTGTCATCTTTTGAGAGACACTAACAACTCGTTCGAACGACGCACCGCCTTAAACTTTTTTATAAATAACTTGTTATACAGCTCCATTTTTCTTAAGAAGACCTGCGTTTTTATCAGATACGAAAACTTCTTTGGCAGAATCATTGTCTTCTCACTTTTAGGGTTTTAATCCTTTTTGTTTTCAACTCACAAGATCCCAATAGTTTATGTGAATTGTTTTGGAACTGTAATACCCCTTACTTTTGAGTAATTATGTTTATATTAATTTGCCATGTGTGTTAGTTATATAAATAAAGGAAATTTAAGTAAATATTATTTCAGTAATTTAAGAGTTAATATTTATGAGTATTGCATATTTACCTTTACGCAAATGTAAATAGTGTAATATTATGTTAATGTTGAGTCGTTACGCTTTGAGGCGACGGCTATAATTTATATTCCAATTGAATTATTATTATAATGTTAATATGATGTTGGAATACAAAAATAATGAACGATATCCCGGATGTCATTTTAGAGGGCGCAGTTAGTCTGTGAAGGGTCGAGATAGTCAAAATAAGTGTCAGGGTTGTTTTTGGGTTCCGGGGGTACTTTTGGCTAGTTATGACTTAAATATGATGTTATGAGTCATTTTGATTATGTAGTAGCATTTAATGTTAGACTTAAGTCATTTGGGCATTTCAGTCTTGGAAGAGCATTTATACCTCATTTGTGTATTTCTAAACCTAGAAGTTAGAGAGAAGTGAGAGCTTGAAAGAAAGAAGAGAAAGAGGAGACTTTTCCATTTCTAGTCCGAAATCATTGCTATGAATAAGAATCTGATACTCCAACAACAAGGCAAGTATTAAACTTGCAATACCTTATGATTATGTTGAATAAATTGTGTGATTAGTTGTTATTCTTAAAATTTAACCCATTTAGGATTTTGATTGAGTTTGTTGTTCAAACCTCCACCTAGATAAGTTAGATATGATTTTAGGTTGTATATTGTTAGGTGATCATATAGGAATGATTTGTTGATAATATTGGTTGATGATAGTTGGTGTAGAGGGAAGAAGAAGAGTTGGAGATTTAGGTTTTGTAAGTAAAAATGGGGGATGGCCGAGCGATATGGTGTGACCGATCGACCGCGACCAAACCGCCGATCGATCGGGCCTAAAGGGAAAAGCCTACTGGTTACCTCGCAAGGAAAATTTCAATTACACGGTCAACCGGGGGTCAGGGGTCGGTCGATCGGTACTTTGTTTTCAGCCCAAGAATTGGACTTTCTTTCTATTCCTTTTCTTTTGGGTTTAAGGCTTAGGAACCTTCTCTTAGGATGTATTGAGAAGTAATATGACCTCATATAAGGAGAGTGGTACTCTAGGATAGTACGGGAGTGTACGAGCTTATTTCAAGGACTATTTATAAAGGTATAATGTCTCATTTCGATTAGTAAACAAGAGTAGGACTAGTATAGAATCGGGTAGTGTGAGATGGACCTTCGAGGGCTGGAATGGTAATAATTATCTCTTGTAGCCAAAATTGTATGTACCTATGGTTTCGGAATTTAAGGACCATATGTTTAACTTAATATAGTTTGTAACTATAGCACATTTATGCATACCTCTCTAAATACTATCACAGGGGAAGTACGCATTAGAGGTGGATCCTCTAGCTAATGATGCAGGGAGAGTATAGTCCTCAGGCTATGATACCGGTTGTTACAATGTATGATTGTATGGTTCGAAGTGAGGTAATTATGGGTATGGTTATGATTTACTGTCGAAGGTATATGGCCGCTTCCCACGCGTTGCGATTTAGGATACCCAGGTGGTCTTGGCTATAGGCCCTGGAAGATGATAGTATTAAGGGGCTCATCCAGTGGGGTGACTACTGGAAGGATGATCTTAGAACCATTATTATTATGATTGTAACTATTCTCATTGAAATGGTATTTCACCCAATTGATTAATTGACTGAAGTAAACTGTGAATAAACTTTAATTGCCCATGGCCCCTAATGATTATTGACTTGTAGACATATCTTCAATTGATAAATTTGGCATGTGGAATAATATTTAGGTTACTCCTATTAAGTAGATGGGTAGTTTAACTTAAAATGAATTGTACGCGTTAGGATGTGCACTTAAAAGAGATGTGAGGATGATTCTTTGAATGAAGAGGGAATTGTATTGTTTATGAAAGTAGTATTCATAACTGTCAGGCATTTATTCACATGTATATCATATCAAACCCAACCCTGACTCATTTATATTTCTCCTTCTTGTGTGGTTCTTATATATGTTCAGGTGCGTCACCGCATGGGCGCTCGATGTGACTTCCCATCCCCGTGTTAAGGAGCTACGGCATTTTGCGGATGGTGTAGGACTTTTGTAGTAAAGGCATCATTTCTTTTGACACTCTAGCTATGATATGTCAATATATTCGGGCGTGTTTACCAAGTTTAGTATTCGTATATACTATCATACTTGGTGTAATCTTTTGTATTCAGTTTGTTAACTGACACCTTATTCGGTTATATTTTGTAGAAATGTTGTTAAACTGTTATGTGTATATAAATATCAACCTTCTGTCAGAAACTGATTTATGGAAATTACTTTTATCAAATTTACAAAATTTTATATGACATCCATTTTCAAAATATTTAGTGGTAGTCTCGTATTATTATTTTTGCGACGGTGATCCTAAGAATGGACCATTTAAGATTCATGTTCTATTGGATTGATTGGCTAGCCACCCCTTATTTTAATAAGCGGGGTGTCATAAATGGTATCAAAGCAAAGAGTCCTTAGGATCTATGTAGACTTATCACGTTCTACCGTAGAGTTCTTTGATATAGAGCCCTATTATTAGGACTGTTTTGCTTATCCGCGTTTACGATTTTCTATAACGACCCGTCTAATTAAATACCGGGTAGCTACTCCTATATTAAATCATTACAAAATATCAAGTTGGTTCAGTCTTAGCATCATTGTCGAAAAACAATTAGTTAATTAGTAGCCACCTAATATTTAAAAATAGAGATGCCAAATTTTATTAATTAAGTTAACAAATAACCAAGAATTAAATCATTACCCATCAATCGCATAAACAATCTCATATGAATAACCAACGAAATGAAATCAACTGAGTCTGGAGTAAACACTCCAATAATAATAATTCTAGAGTAAATAAAGTCCCAATACAAGAGTCTGAATAAATAAACTAATAACCGAAATAATGACATTCTGTAACTACCACCTCTAAATAAGAATGGGCGACATGCGCTAACTGATACAAATGACTCTCAAGGAACCAAGGATAAATATAAAGGAGTCTAATACCAAAATCCTGTATCTTCCATAACAGCTATAGTACGTCATCAGAATGGAACTCCTATTCTTGGCATCCCTGTGGATGGGAACCTAAAATTTTTTTACAAAACAAAAATAGATTTGGAGGAAAACAAGTCAGGGCCCGAGGTGAAAACAGTTTAAAACTTTAGCAAGTGTTTAAATTAAAATTAAACAATATATATTATAAACATGTTAGTTGCGTACTCTCACATGAATTTCTCACCTCTTAACTAATGTGCACGCCTAACGTATTCCCTTAACCCATCCTAGTTATGCCGCCAACTAACTAGTCTATACCACTCATGCTTTCGCATTCTAACATAGAGTATCTACTCGTAACACCCCAACAAGTCATATTCATAACCCATTTTCACATTCATTAAATCACTTATCTCAAGTGTAAATTAAATTCTCATATTTTTAGCCCATTCAAATATCTTAGTTTTTCACATCTACTAAGCAATAGTGAACCAGTCACAAGTATATATATAAATCACTCTCAGTACATATATACATATAAGGCACCCCTAGGCTAAGTTGCGATGCACGCATACTCTGCTATCAAATCCATGTACATCACGTACGTAAGGATCACGTGTTCCTAATCACTCAGGAACCATCTCAATACAAATCACACATATTGGAGGCGAACATATAGTTCACGTACCCATGGGTCACGCACATACCTACGCTCCCATGGTCAGCTGACTTATCAACTCACAAAAAAGTCATTCACAGTCCTATGTCCTTAAGGTACCAATCTAAATCTCCCCGAAGGGTCAGAAAGATAAGATGGATCTTTTTCGAAAACCATCCTCCCGTGATAGCAAGTATGGTAGGTATGCCATACACATAAGAAATCCATACACTAGGCATTCACACAACCTAAGTAATCATATTACAATATAGGTATTCAGATACTCCATATAGTAAGTCTCGTACGTATCAAGTTTATCCCGAATATCATGCGTAATATATATTTAACTTGATAACTCTCCCATCGTATCAATTTGAGTATCTAAACCTATCCCAAAAGGTTACTAGGTCTCCTATTAGTTTCTAATGTCATCTCAGTAACTTAAGGTCCCTCCATTACTGTTCTTATCCTTACATCAACATTCATGACGATTATAGTTTTAATTCGAATGATTTTTAACTGTACCTCACTCGGTAGTCCCTCGTAAGCAATAGCATTCAATTCCATAAGGTAAACCATTTTTTCGGGCATCAACTAAGACCCTACTGACCTTAACTAAGTCCCACAGTATCAAATTGATCACCGTAAGAATCATCATCGGCCTTGGGATCTTCATTAAATCTTAAGGGAAAATAATTGCTAAAAATTAGGAGAGTTCGATCGATCGACAAAAAGGATCGATCGACATTCTTGGATCGATCGATCAAGCAGGTATTTTGAATTTATATAATTTTTCCTACAGGTTTCATCAAACTTAAACCTCAAATCCTCTACTATAATGTCCTAAACTCCCAAATATCTATTCCTAACATCATACTAACATAAATAAATAATTTCTAGCATTTTAAAATCATCAAATCCAAATGGAAAAACAATTTCTTGGATCAATTCACATAATTTACATATAAATTCCTAGGTCTCCTATTTTTCCTAGAGGACCTAAAATAATTCATTTCAAATTTATAATTATCTACCCATCAATCATAATTTTGTGGCTGCTATTATCTCAAATGTTAAACTACATGCAAGGCCTACCTAGATTTCGATTTCAATTCTTCAAATCCATTCAATTATCATTATTCATGGTTATCTCCAATTCTAACCTAACATGGATGACATATGCAATAAATTGTTGAAGTTAAATCACTTGCCTGGTAATGAAGATTCTGATCCGATGAAGTAGGCGGTTTGGGGATGATCCTTGCTTTCCGATCTATCCGGTGGTGGTGACGGCGGTGTAAAAGTCTCTAAGTGGTGGTTGTAGCCATGGAAACCCTTGGAATTTCTCCTCTCTTCTTCTCTAACTTCCATGATGCTTTTTGGTTGTGAAAACCCTAAGGGACTCAAGTGTTAGCTGATAATTAAAACCTAAATTTTGTAGGTCACTATTCACCAAAAATAGGAATGACTAAAATACCCTCCTGGGTTGCCAGTTAGGTCTAAAAATGCCCCGGGACCCAAACTAAACCCCCAGCTAGTGTTTTCTAACTATATCGACCCTTCTGGACACGTTGGTGCACTCAAAATGATCATACAGATGACATAGGAATAAAATACTTTTAAATCCATTAAATCTGGTCCTAACACAACTGACACGCGCGTCCCAACTTAATTACTGAAACTGCCGTATTTTCAACTCACGATAATTTTAATAAATTCAATAATCCCATATTACCATAATCACTCAGTAATATTCAACATTATCATCATATTTAAATACTAATTCTCATCTCGCTAGTTATTTAAATCCGAATTAATTCCAATTAATTATCCCAAATTAATTTAATTAATCCCACAATTAAAAGCATTTTCATTTAATTAATCTCATAATTAAAAGCCATAAATTACGGGGTATTACATACTTCCCCCTAATAACGGAATTTTGTCACGAAATTCTGAAAACTAGGCATAGCTAGAAAATTTTGGTAACCTCCAATACCCAAAACAAAATACAAAGAAAGGCTCAATCACTACAGCCCTCGCTTCACAACAAGCTTATTGAACACCCGTGACACTCTATCAGTTATAGGGTTACACTTCAATAAATGCACCTCACGTTGTGCTCTTACTAAACAACATTCGAATAAGAATCGCCTATACATCATTGTCCTCATTATTTCAATATTATTGTGAGTTCGCACCTCACTTCATATCAACTCCCGCGTTTATTTAAACACATAACTCCCCTCCTGGGAGCAACCATTAAACATTATAATACTCTTGTCCATTCTTTGAATGTCTGTTCCCAGCGTTGTGACTTTTACACAAGGGAAAGCCACTTCAGACGGTTGGTGGTTAACCCATTAGTCATCGAACTCCAACTTCTGACTGATCGAAAACTCGGATAACCCGCTCACCTCTAAGCATCCAGAGGGGGAATAGTAAGGTTTATCCACACAAATCTCAATAAGCACCTTGTCCACTATAAATAGGTACGTGTGCTTTCTCACAACTTTCCTATTAGGTAATATCCTCTCCCCATTACCATATTATACTTCACTTACTAGAAATGAAATGATCACAATGAATCCAAAATTACTTTCATACAGTTCCACCAATCGTCAATCACCTTGCACCTATTCCCCGGGCTTTAGGTGATACAACTTTTCAAAACGAAACTTTTCCCACTACGTCCATATACCCCATATTTAAGGTGGGTTTCGTGTATCTTATCCTAGTTCGGATTAATATTGGTTAAGGACACATACCGGCTCGGTCACTATCTAATAGTGTAAATCACCCAAGGATATATAAATTACCCGTTCCATACATTCGAAGGAACTCGTTACTTATCTATAAGTTGGAAACCCCTCAAAGAAGTTCACTAACTTGACTCTTACATCACTGGAATCGTCGGCTTGATATAAAATTATTTGGCTTATCATCTTACCTCAACTGATCTACTACTTACCATACCCCTTTCAACACCAACTTTAACATATAATTCTTCCCGTTAAGTGATACTTACTAACCCTCTTCTTCCCTCGGCATATACCAAAAGTTTTGACCCGTGCACTTTTCACCACGTTGTGCACATCTGGACTCTTTATACCTTATTGACATCCTCACTTTATTTACGCGTAAGCCACCCTCAACCTTCTATTGGGTGGAACGCTGCTTCAAATTGCCCATAATAGTTAAATATTTGTTTTTTCAAGGGATACTCCCTTTTTAAATGGCTTCCCACTGCCCTTCAACCAATTTTGGACGTGCTACTCCGATTACACATGAATATATAGATTGCCTTCCTTCTCACGACGTTTAATCCACTCTATTACTCCCATTTCGTTATTCCCACGAGTAAAAAATTTCACCCATCTATGTCTCTTCTTCCGGCGATTATCACATTAGCAAACCAGGGTGTCTACACCCCTTATATCCCATGCATACGGGTTTAAACATCACATACGCTTCATAAGTACTCCAAACTCTTTATTGTCCTCGTATTTTCAACGTGGTCATACCACTTGGGCGTTCTCAATCACTCCCAAATTTGAAATTCTAAATCCACCTAAACATCATTTCATCCTTCAACCCTCCAAAATAAAACAAAATTATCAGTACTTCCTCCCTAATAACTGGCTCTACTGGCCTTATATCGTAATTTACCCCTTAACTTCCAGTTATAACTACATACTTCCCTAACAATCGAGGTACCCAAATCATGGATGAATGGACAAACATCTCCTTACTACCAACCTTACGCTAAGTTTCATGCGTGGAATGTCTCGCAAAGTGAAATCCAAACAAGAACCTCCTGATACACTACTTCCTAGCATTATCGGTCATCGGAATTCGTTAGGCCTTCAGTCCATAACATGTACCCCTATATTCCGGTCTCTTGACAACCAAGTTACAGCTCCTTTCACAAAATTCTTAAACAGGGAACTTCTTGCGAAAGACATTATCTCTTAACCTTGATGGTAATCACATTCCATAAACATCATGCAAATATAACCGGTTTCTCAAAATCCCGTCGCCAGACATACAACTATGAGTATTAACTTCCACGTCTCTAAAGGGTGATATAACAATGCACTCTTCTTATTACCACATCGTGAGCATTAATTATAATAACCAGCTAAATCTTTCCGTTGAACAGTAAACCAAATACACTCCGATTTATATCAATAAAGTACCTACACATATCGGGAACAAATATCTTAGACCATTATACTTTTCGAAGCCTCAACAATATATATATATATATATATATATATATATATATATATATATATATATATATATATATATATATATATATATATAATCGCGAGCCCAGCCTTCTCGCAGATGGGGCCTCGCCAGAACAAAACATTCTACACCAAGGTAGTAACCCCGATAGACTTGCAATATCCGCACACTATCGGTATAAGCATATTATAAAATCATAATTAGGATAATATCATACTCGTATAACACAACACTAAAACGAGAAATTTCAATAAAGTACATACCACTATCGATACACCCATTCATCCTTCGCGGATAACATGAAAAGTAACCCCACTATACCGAGGAAATATTCACATAAATAATAACATTGCCGAGATACTCACTAAACTCATCTCTTATGCGAATATAGCAATAATAAAAATGTAGTAACTTGTTCCTGACACATACAACACGCATCATCATCTGAGGATATAACTCATACTTCTATCTTACTAATCGCCCAGGCTGTTCAAATGGTTCCTGGACTTAACACACCTGTCCGTACCAGACCGAAAATTTCAATAACTATTGCCCTTGCTAGGCACCATACCCTTATTCCTCTACTTCCTTAGAAAAAAATTTAATGCACGGGTTTTACTCCCCACAAAATACCTCTACACATACTCCACCTATCTCCGGTCACACTGACCATGTTAAGGTTGTCCTTCTCTCGGACGTTGGTAGTCTCGGCTCTAATGGCTACCTCTATTGTTCCCTTAGCTTTGATGACCCTAAAGAACACGCTACTGGTTTCAACATCTCTTAATGAAATCACCATCGCTCGGTAAATAACTCAGTTATCAAAATCATTTAAACGGGTTCCCTATTGGGTCTTCCCCTTATGGTGATTCTCCAACACTGTTTCCCCCAGTCTTACTCTATATAAGTTCTTAGATTCTTTTAGCTCCCCGCACAAGGAATCATTTAACTCCATATATACAAAACGCGACATTATTACCATCTGCATTGACCGTCCAAGAAGAATTCCCCAGAAGTGCTAACAATTCTTTTTGTATGTAAATTTTCCCCTTTAATCTCCTCTTCTCCATTTCACCTACTTCATCCGGGGTAAGGTTCTCTAATTAATTAAATTTCTTTTCACAAAGTTACCTCTGTCCAACACTCTTGTGTGAGTTCAGAACAACGTTTTCATCTTATCCTAAACATCTGATGAAGGAACATATTTTTTTTATGGCCAAACCATACTATGTGCCTTCTCTTCACAAAACATTCCGCTTCTAAGTTTGGTGGTTGCCTCTCACCATTGTGACTCCGATCTTATGAGCCAAGAAGAAAAAAAAATTACCCAAATTTTCTCTCCCGATTAGCCATATATGCCCAAACCTTTGGATATTTTACCTTCGTTGGCTAGCACATGGCATTTCTGCATTTCTAGTATTTCCACTGCTGGTTCGCTTCAATGTTTCTTCTGACTCTCTCCCAATCCAACCTTTCTAGGTGAGTCTAATTTGACCCCACTTTCTACTATAGTGGTACTTGGAAGTCACAAGTCGCGCCTTAGCCATCTTTACCGTCCTGGCCTTGCGTGCCATAATGTGGGTGACCTCAGCTATGGTCATCCTTCTTTCATAAATCAAATAACCTCAACTTATCTTTGTCTCCTGTTGTCCGCCCAACTGTCTTCGCCTGACATAATGCATTGTTCGAAACACGAACACACCCGAATGCAAATAAGATTCACTATCATATACAATAATGCAGGAGAACGAAACCTCACTAAAGAAATCAACAATCCTAAACATAGGTCTCCATAGCAAAGAAAGCTACACTGGAAGCATAATAATCCGCACAGATCCTAAAGGACACTAGAACCTGATGATCTGATACCACCTGTAACACCCCATCTAATTAAATATCAGGTAGATACTCCTTTATTAAATTAATAAAGAATATCAAGTTGGTTCAGTCTTAGAGTCACTTTCGAAAAACAATTAGTTAATTACTAGTCACCTAATATTTAAAAAGAGAGATGCCAAATTTTATTAATTAAGTTAACAAATAACCAAGAATTAAATCTTTACCCATCAATCGCATAAATAATCTCATATGATTAACCAACGAAATGAAATCAACCAGGTCTGGAGTAAACACTCCAATAATAATAATGCCAGAGTAAATAAAGTCCCAATACAGGAGTCTGAATAAATAAACTAATAACCGAAATAATGAAAGTCTATAACTACAACCTCTAATTAAGAATGGACGACATTCCCTAACTGATAAAATTGACTCTGAAGGAACCAAGGATAAATATGAAGGCGTCTAATACCAAGATCATATAACTTCCACAGCAGCTACAACACGTCATCAGAAAGAAAGTCCTATGCTTGGCGTCCATGTGGGTGGGCACCTAAAATGTTTGCACAAAACAAAAATAGATTTGGAGGAAAACGGGACTGGGCCCGAGGTGAAAACAGTTTAAAACTTTAGCAAGCGTTTAAATTACAATTAAACAACACATATTATAAACATGTTAGTTGCGTACTCTCACATCCATTTCTCACCTCTTAACTAATTTGCACGCCTAACTTATTCCCTTAACCCATCCTAGTTATGCCGCTAACAAACTAGTCTGTATTACTCCTACTTTCACATTATAACCGAGAGTATCTACTTGTAACACCCAAACAAGTCATATTCATAACCCATTTTCACATTCATTAAATTACTTATCTCAAGTGTAAATTAAATTCTCACATTTTTAGCCCATTCAAATATCTTAGTTCTTCACATCTACTAAGAAACAGTGAACCAGTCACAAGTGTATATATAAATCACTCTCAGTACACATATACATATAAGTCACCCCTAGGCTAAGCTGCGGTGCACGCATACTCTGTTATTAAATCCATGCACATCACGTACGTAAGGATCACGTGTTCCGAATCACTCAGGAACTGTCTTAATACAAATCACACATATTGGCGGCGAACATAGTTCACATACCCACGGGTCACGCACATACCTACGCTCCCATGGTCAGCTGACTTATCAGCTCATAAATAAGTCATTAACAGTCCTCTGTCCTTAAGTTACCAATCTAAATCCCCTCGAAGGCACACAAAGATAAGATGGCCCTTTTCTGAAAACCAACCTCCCGTGATAGCAAGTATGGTAGGTATGTCATACACATAAGAAATCCATACACTAGGAATTCACACCACCTAAGTAATCATATTACAATATAGGTATTCACACATTCCATATAGTAAGTCTCGTACGTAGAAAGTTTATCCCGAATATCATGCGTAATACATATTTAACTTGATAACTCTCCCGTCGTATCACTTTGAGTATCTAAACCTATCCCAAAAGGTTACTAGGTCTCCTATCAGTTTCTAATATCATCTCAGTAAGTTAAGGTCCTTCCATTACTGTTCTTATCCTTACATCAGCATTCATTCCCATTATAGTTTCAATTCGAATGATTTCTAACCGCACCTCACTCGGTAGTCCCTCGTAAGCAATAGCATTCGACTCTATATGGTAAACCATTTTTTCGGGCATCAACTAAGACCCTACTGACCTTAACTAAGTCCCACAATATCAAATTAATCACCCTAAGAATCATCATCGGCCTTGGGATCTTCATTAAACCTTAAGGGAAAATAATTGCCAAAAATCAGGGGAGGTCGATCGATCAAGCAAGTATTGCGAATCTATATAATTTTGCCTACAGGTTTCATCAAACTTAACCCTCAAATCCTCTACTATAATGTCCCGAACTCCCAAATATATATTCCTAACAACATACTAACATAAATACATAATTTCTAGCGTTTTAAAATCATCAAATCCAAATGGGAAAACAATTTCTTGGATCAATTCACATAATTTACATATAAATCCCTAGTTATCTTATTTTTCCTCAAGAACACTATATAATTCATTAGAAATTTATAATTATCTACCCATCAATCATAATTTCGTGGCTGCTATTATCTCAAATGTTAAACTACATGCAAGGCCTGCCCAGATTTCGATTTCAATTCTTCAAATCCATTCAATTATCATTATTCAAGGTTATTCTCCATTTCTAACCTAACATGGATGATATATGCACTAAATTATTGCAAGTTAAATCAATTGCCTAGTAATAAAGATTATGATCCGATGAAGTAGACAGTTTGGGGGTGATCCTTGCTTCCAGATCTATCCGGTGGTGGTGACGGCGGTGCAAAAGCCTCTAAGTGGTGGTTGTAGCCATGAAAACCCTCAGAATTTCTCCTCTCTTCCTCTCTAACTGCCATGATGCTTTTTGGTTGTGAAAACCCTAAGGGAGTCAAGTGTTGGATGATAATTAAAACTTGAATTTCGTAGGTCACTATTCACCAAAAATAGGAATGACTCAAATACCCTCATGGGTTGCCCGTTAGGCCTAAAAATGCCCTAGGACCCAAATTAAACCCCCGATTAGTGTTTTCTGACTATCTCGACCCTTCTGAACATGTTGGCGCACTCAAAATGAACATACGGATTACATAGAAATAAAATACTTTTAAGTCTCTTAAATTTGTTCCTGACACGACTAACACGCGCGTCCCAACTTAATTACCAAAACTGCCGACCCACGACAATTTTAATAAATTCAATAATCACATGTTACCATAATCACTTAGTAATATTCAACATTATCATCATATTTAAATACTAACTCTCGTCTCGCTAGTTATTTAAATCCGAATTAATTTCTAATTAATTATCCCAAATTAATTTAATTAATCCCACAATTAAAAGTAATTTCATTTAATTAATCTCATAATTGAAAGCCATAAAATTACGGGGTATTACATTTTCCTGTAAGGATAAAAAAAAATGACTGTATATTAATTTAGTTGCATTTATCTCAGATGCCGCCAAGATGAGGTCACCCGACAAGGGTAAATCGATTAGAAGATGATGTAGAGCACCCACCACCACAAGGCACTATAAATGCGATGGAGGTGGCTAATATTGTGTCCCAAGTGGTAAACGCTGCAATGACTGCTATGGCGCAATAATTTCCCCAAGCTCGACAAATGGTAGCATCGATGACTCAAGCCCATATGGGACCTTCCGCATGGGAAAGAGTTAGAGAATCCTTCTTAAAAGGTCAACCTACAGAATTTCATAGTGGCGCTGATGTAATTGCTGGAAATCAATGTAAGAAGGATGTTCAATGCCATCTTTGCATGGTGGAATGTAGGGAAGAGAGAAAATAGATTCTCGCCACTTTTAAACTCGTGGGAGCAACTCTCCAATGGTGGGAGTCGGTGACCACTCCAGAACAGAGGGATACAATGACGATCTCAGAATTTTGGGCCTTATATGATCGAAAGTACTTTCCTCAAGCAATCCAGAAGGAGATGAGGAGGAAGCTACAGGATGTAATTCAAGGAGAGCGAACGGGGGTAGAATATGAAGAAGAATTTACTCGCTTGGAAAATTTTGTGCCGAATGAGGTAAATCTAGAAGAAATGAGGATTTCAAAATTTGTTAGGGGATTGAGTTGGAGGATAAGGCAACACCTGTTGGGAAACCCGACTTTGCAAACTTTGGGTATTGTGATGAATGCATCTTTACTCTATTGCCAGGATCACCGCCTTCATTTGAAGGTGAGTAAGAAGATAGGGGATTCTGGTCAATCTAGTAAACAAGGAGGGAATGGTGCCGGTGGAGCACTACCACTACCACGACAGTCTGGGAATAAATAGAAAGAGTGGGACCTCCAGCAGGGGGACTTAGCTAAAAAGCAACGCTTTGGGGGTTTTAACTTTAGCGAAGGAAATTTTAGGCACGGTCAGGGTGCTCAGCAACAGCAGCAGTTGGGCCAACCGGGCCAAGCTAGCAGAGGTAATAATGGGGGTCGAGGCCAGCAGGGCCAAAGCATGGGGCAGTTTCAAAATAACAACCGAGGCCGACATCTGGAGGGTTTTGTGGGCCGTTGTTTTCAGTGTAGTGAGACAGTTCACATGAAGAGAGCTTGTCCACAGTTGAACAGGGGGCAATTTCCAAGAGGCCCTCATAATCCGCAGGCACAGCAACAACCTCCAGCACCTATTCTAGCTATCCCATTGCAATAGGTACAACTTCAGTTTGGACGAATGTACAACATCCAACACGCTTTGTTTCCTCTAGCACCATTAGCACCACCAGCTATTGAGGGTAAATTTCCCATCTAGGGATTTTTGGGTCAGGTGTTATTTGACACTGGCGCCACACACTCATTTATTGCTAGGCAACTTTCTCTTTCAATGGGATTGTTTAAGTCTGCTGAAAGTACTTTCACTAGCGTCGAGTCTTCTATGGGTGATGGTTAACTTATACTTTTTATTTGTAAATGGGTGGGAATAGACCTTGGTAGATTACGTTTTGAGGTCGATTTGCTCGTCCTGGATATGGTCGGGTATGATATCATTTTTGGAATAGATTGGCTAGTAAAGTACCGGGCCATGGTAAATTGTTATGGGAGGAGTATAGTGTTTGCCATTCCGGGGCAAGAAATGTTTTTGGTGGCTATGCCTCTTTTAGGGAGAGGTTCGATCACCCACTTGTATTGTATGAAGGAAAAGACTTTACAAGAAATTGCGATTTCCTTAGATTCAATTCCAATTGTCAGGGTATTTAGAGATGTCTTTCAGGAGATCCCGGTCTTACCTCCTAGTCATGAGATTGAATTTGTAATTGACTTATCACCGAGAACCAGGCCGATTGCGCGAGCTCCGTATCGTATGGTTCCTTTAGAAATGAGGGAGTTAAAGGATCAAATTCAGCAACTGTTGGGGCAAGGGTTCATTCGGTGTAGCATGTCGTCATGGGATGCCCCTGTATTATTTGTGAGGAAGCGAGATAGTTCCCTCCGGTTATGTGTCGACTACCGCGAATTGAATAAGGTGACCATCATAAATAAATACATGTTACCTCGAATAGACGATTTTTTTGATCAATTAAGAGGAGCATCGTACTTCTCCAAAATATATCTAAAGACTGGTTATCACCAGTTGCGAATCCGAGAGTAAGACGTGTAGAAAACCGCATTCTTGACCAGGTATGGCTCCTATGTGTTTTTGGTTATTCCCTTTTGACTAACCAATGATCCTGTGGTATTTTTGGACCTTATGAGTCAAGTATTTCAGGACTTTCTAGACCAATTTATGATCATGTTTATCGATGACATTCTAGTCTATTCTCATATTGAAGCTGATCATGCCGAACATTTGCGATTGGTCCTGCAGACACTACGGGATCATTAATTTTATGGCAAGTTCGAGAAATGTGGCTTTTGTTTGTAGGAAGTGAAATTTTTTGGGCATATCGTGACGGTTGAAGGTATTTTCATGGACCCGAGCAAGGTTGCAGTGATGAGGGAATGGGATCAGCCTACGACTCCAATGGACATCCATAGCTTTCTGGGTTTAGCGGGATACAATCGTCGTTTCATTATGGGTTTCTCCAAAATTGCGGGCCCTTTAACGAACTTGACCTAGAAGGGAGTACGATTTGTTTGGGACGATTCTTGTCAGCTAGCTTTTGATGAGCTAAAGGATAAATTAACTTTTGATCATATACTCTCATTACCAAAATCGGGAGTAGACTATTTGATCTTCATAGATGCTTCCCTACAAGGATTAGGGGGTGTATTACAACAGGAACATAAGGCCATTGCATACGCATCTCGCAAGCTTAAGCCCCATGAAAAGAACTATCCCACGCATGATTTAGATCTTGTCGCAGTGGTGTTTGCCTTAAAGATATGGAGGCACTACCTCCTGGGGGAGAGATTTAGTCTTTTCACGGACCACAACTCGTTACAATATTTGTTCTCACAAAAATATCTAAATATGCGGCAACGACGGTGGTTGGAGTTCGTAAGGGACTATCAATTTGATATTCACTATCACCTCGGCAAGGCAAATGTGGTAGCTGACACGCTGAGTTGAAGACCCGTGGGATAGCTAGCGGAAGTGTGGAAAGCTAAGTGTAAAGAACTTGGCCAGGAGGATACCATGTCGAGTGCATACATGTCAGTGTTGACCGTTACGCCCGCTATCGTGATGCAAATCGTAAAAGCGCAAGGAGGGGATAAAGACTATTAGGACCGAGTACGTCATTTGCTGACCGAGGGAGTAGAGTCCTACTTTATTAGTTCTAAGGGTGGTTGCATTTCCATGAAAGACTTATAGTCCCGGATGAAGAAGACTTGAGACGTGATGTCATGACAGAATCCCATGGTTCAAGATTTGAGTTGTAACCAGGATGGGACAAAATGTACCAAGACATGCGTCGTCAGTATTAGTGGGCGGGAATGAAAAGCGACATTTCTGAATTTGTCTCCCAATGTTCCACTTGGAAATTGGTAAAGGTGGACCACCAGTGGCCAACTGGTTTGTTCCAACCGTTAGAAATACCGGTGTGGAAATGGGAGAGTATCTCAATGGATTTTATCACGGGATTTCCAACATTGCAAATAGGCCATGATTCTATTTGGGTAATTATCAATCGTGTGACCCAATCAGCACACTTTCTACCAGTACGGACGGATTATAACACGGCGCGCTATGCCCAGCTATTTATTATAGAAATTATGAAACTTCATAGGGTGCCTAGGATAGTACGGGAGTGTCCAGGCTTATTTCTAGGACTATTTATAAAGGTATAATGTCTCATTTCGCCTAGTAAACAAGCATAGGGCTAGTGTAGAAATGGGTAGTGTGTGATGGACCTTCGAGGGCTAGAATGATAATAATTATCTCTTGTAGACAAAATTGTATGTACCTATGGTTTCAGAATTTAAGGACCGTATGTTTAACTTAATATAGTTTGTAACTATGGCACATTTATACATACCTCTCTAAATACTATCACAGGGGAAGTATGCGTTAGAGGCGAATCCCCTAGCTAATGATGCAGGGAGAGTATAGTCCTCAAGACATGTTACTGGTTGTTACAATGTATGATCGTATGGTTCAAAGTGAGGTAATTTCGGGTGTGGTTATGACTCACTGTCGAAGGTATATGGTCATTTCCCACGCATTGCGATTTAGGATACCCATGTGGTCTTGGTTATAGGCCCTGGAAGATGAGATTATTCAGGGGCACATCCAGTGGGGTGACTCCCTTTCAGGCCCCGAATTAATTAAGTTAAACTCATCCTTTTTATTTGAGATAAATTGCCTTAAATAATGCTTTAATTTAAATCTATAAGGAAAAATAGCATAATATTTTTTTCTTTCTCAAAGGCATGTTTCGATAAAACATAACTACCAATACTTATAAATAACAAGTATTAAACAACTTTACATATACAACTTGCTTTGTTTAACATTTACACAAAAAGCTTCTGGATATTCAAACCATATTAGACATCCGTCACTCCCCCGTTTTAAGATCTTAACTTGGCAGTGAACTCCAAACAATAGGCATACCTGAAACATAACATTTTAGGAGTGTAAGTAACACAAGCTTAGTGAATATCCATATACCACACATATAACCAATTTAAATAACCCTTTTTTTCCAATGTTATAACACAATACAAATTATGTAACTCTTGCAAGCCTGGACCCGCCACAGGCCAATTAACCCACTACAGTTAATGGGGAACACCACATCCCAAAATTAAGCCCCAGTACAACAAACCTTTAAGTTGGGTTAACGGGACCGCCACATCCCATAGGACCCACCACAGTCCTTAACATTATATAGAGTACACTCTACAGTCCATAACATTAAATAACTTTTCTTAACAGTATTAAGCATATGCATATGTTTCACAAATATCACATTTCTCCATAATCAATTTAACACGTGTATTTAACTACAAAATTCCATATGAATCTATATAAGCATTTATATTTCATAGGAAAGGTCACTCACCTTGGATTTTGTGCTAATATTAATATCAAACTACTTCCTTGGTATGGTAGTATTAGTTGCTTCCCCACCTAACAAGTCAATGTCATTAGTATTTGAATACACCGATTAACATAAAACCCAGTAATACATCAAATCATTTGGTCAATCAGAAATAAGTAAGGAGGAATTAAATATGATAATTCATATTTCTATAACACCCGATTAATTAGGGTTCTAACACAATTTATGGAATTAAATTACGACTTCGTTAGGCAATGTTATGCCCATTTTACTACAACCTTTTCCAAATCGTTTCTCAAGAAAAACAGCAACACAACTTCAATTTCCTGGAATTTTCATAATTTTTATACCTCACAACTTTGAATGATATTCCACCCAAAATTATTAAAGACATTGAATAATGTAAAATAAATGTTTCATAATTTTTAGGGCTCATTTGCTATGTCGAGAAAAACGTCAAACACCTAGTATGCATATTTTCTCCTTTAGGGCATATTTTAAACCAAAACTTCAAACTATCACCAACGGTTCATTCCTTTGTATTTTTATACCATTTTCGGATATGTTGTATATGTATGAGTATATTTTACACTCCAACTTTAATCACTCAATTACAATAAGTATTCCATGATTTATGCCATTTTTAGTACAACTAGGTCAAAAACGAACATTAAAGCATACCTTAACATTTTTAAGCATACATAACCTCCCCCTTGGGTATCAATCATGGAAACATATAATAAACATTTTTCAACATATATACACATCAAAACCTTGAATTTCCTAAATTAAAAAGCATCATGAGGAGGGAATTTAAATCTGGGACATTAAAGTCAACATTTATGATCCTAATACACATTCTTACACATGTTCTTAAACCATCCTTGTTCCAACACAATTTAGCAATATGGGTATCATTAAAATATATATCCAAATGAAAAATAAAAACATGCCATGTATAGAACTCATCCATGTGAACAACTTTAATAAAGAAGTAATTACCTTACGAGGATTCCTCGATTTATAGAAATTTTCCAAAGATTTCTTCCTTAACTTTCTTCTCTTTCTCTCTCTTTAGGAAAAACTTGTTATTTCTTGTGAGGAACAAGACATGCCTCTCATTTATAATCAGAAATATGTTTTAAAGTGGTCCAATAGCAATAGGGGTAGTGGTAACATGTGATTTGTTGGATGAAATGTCGAATTAGACAATTCCATTAATGACACATTTGTCCCACCTTGGTAAAATCACCATAACTCACTATCACGGGCCCCGATTTACTTCCTCTTTGTGTACACGCGTAGATAACTTATACATCTACAAATTTGATCTTTTGTGTTTTTCCAAAATCCTAAAATTATTACGGTTAATTTGGGCTCGAACAGGAAAGTGGCAATTTATCGAAAATCTCAAGACTTTCACATTTGGCGACTAAACATTTCCAATTTCGCACTAACTCCCTAATTTACTTTTATAAACATAATCGTTCATTATAAACATATTTTATGATTCATTTAACCACAGAACTAGTCATATGCTCTAAACATGTTATCCTCGATCATAAGCTCGATTAGCATCTAATATAAACCACATATATATCACATGAGCATGCATCCCCTAAACATATAAATAACATGTTTAACACATATAACCAATTTATAACTAATAACTTATACTTAATCATGTAATTAACCTTCCTAATCATGTTTTAGGTCCTTACAATTCTACCCCTCTTATAAAAAATTCGACCTCGAAATTTAACGCATAAGAAACTTACCAAATAGATGAGGATATTGCTTCTTCATGTTATTCTCTCCTTCCCAGGTGGCATAATCCACATTCTGGCTTCTCCACATCACCTTAATTAGTGAAATGGTTTTATTACATAACACTTGCTCCTTTCGATCTACAATAGCAATGGGTTCCTCCACATAGGTCAAGTAATCTTGAAGCTCTAATGGTTGTGAAATAAACATATGTGAAGGATCGTCCATATACTTCCGTAACATGGATATATGAAAAACATCGTATACCCGAGACAATTCTGGTGGTAATGCCAACTTAGAAGATACATCTCCAACCCATTTCGCTATCTCGTAAGGTCCAATGTACCTGGAACTTAACATTCCCTTCTTCCCAAATCTCATAACCCCTTTTCAAGGAGAAACACGTAGGAATACTCGATCACCTTCTTCAAATTTCAATTCTTTCCTTCGGTTATATGCATAACTTTTCTGTCTACTTTGCGACACTTTCAAGTAATTATGAATAAGATTTATCTTTTCAGTAGTCTGCTGCATAATTTCTGGCCCAAGTAGTTTTCGTTCTCCTACTTCAGTCCAACATATTGGAGTTATATATTTTCTCCCATACAAAGCTTCATAAGGAACCACCTCAATACTCGAATGATAGCTATTATTATAAGCAAACTCTATTAGAGGCAAGTGTTCATCCCAACTTCCCTTTAACTCCAATATACAAATTCGTAACATGTCTTCAAGTGTTTGGATCATTCTTTTTGACTTCCCATCAGTCTGAGGATGAAAAGCTGTACTAAATTTCAACTTAGTCCCCAAAGGTTGTTGTTAACTAGGCCAAAAGTGAGAAGTGAACTTAGGATCTCGATTAGAAATAATAGAAATAGGTGCACCATGCAATCTGATAATCTCATCCAATTATTTTTGCAAATCTATCCATGGAGTAAGTAGCTTTAACAGGAAGAAAATGTGCAGACTTAGTCAACCTATCAATGACAACCCAAATAGAATCAAACCCTCGTGATGATTTTGGTAAACCTATAACAAAATCTATTGTAACATGCTCCCATTTCCAGTCAGGAATAGTTAAGGGTTGTAGTAAACCACTCGACTTCTTATGCTCCGCCTTCACCTGTTGGCAAACTAGGCATCTAGCAACAAAATCTTCAATGTCGTGTTTCATTCCTGGCCACCAATAACATTGTTTTAAATATTTATACAGTTTCGTGCTCCCTGGATGCATAGCATATAATGAACAATGGGCTTCCTCTAAAATTGTTCTTCTTAAATCAGGCACGTTAGGTACACATAAACGGTTATCGTACATAACAACGTCATCATCACGAATAGAAAATTCATTTACTTTACCCTTTTTCATATCATCTCTAACTTTCTCTAATTCTGTATCTCCTGCTTGTGCTTGTTTTATCCAATCTATCAACGTGGGTCTAACATTTAAATGTGCTACTATTCCGTAAGACTCATTCAAAGTTTATTCCACCCCCATTAAAGCTAACTCTCTCAGCATGCCAACTCGAATACAATAAATATAAGATACTATGCTTCGAGATTTTCTACTCAAAGCATCGGCAACAACATTATCTTTACCCGGATGGTGCTGTATTGTGCAATCATAATCTTTTATAAGTTTCACCCACCTTCTTTGCCTTAAGTTCAAGTCTTTTTTAGTAAACAAGTATTTTAAGCTTTGATGGTCAGTAAAAATTACACAATTAACACCATATAAGTAATGTCTCCAGATCTTTAATGCAAAAACTACTGCAGCTAACTCAAGATCACGAGTATGGTAGTTGCGTTCATGTATCTTTAACTGTCGAGAAGCAAAAGCAATTACCTTTCCATGCTACATTAATACACATCCAAGTCCTTAATACTAAGCATCACTATAAATAACTAAACCTTCTGTACCCGTTGGGATAATTAATACTGGAGCTGATGTCAACTTACCCTTTAAATTTTCAAAGATTTTATCACAATCACCACTCCACACAAACTTGTTCTCCTTTCTGGTAAGCTTAGTCAATGGCAATGCAATAGAAGAAAACCCCGGTATAAACCTCATGTAATACCCAGCCAATCCCAAAAAGCTACGTACCTCAGTCACACTAGTTGGTCTTTCTCAATTCATTACTGCTTCTACCTTCTTGGGATCAACACAAATACCATCAGCAGAAATAACATGCCCCAAAAATACTACCCTATCTAGCCAAAATTCACATTTAGAAAACTTAGCATACAACAGCTTCTCTCGCAAGGTCTGTAAAATAATACGCATGTGTTGTTCATGCCCATCCCTACTACGATAATATATCAAAATATCATCAATGAAGACAATAACAAAGGAATCCACGTATGGGTGAAATATACGGTTCATCAAATCCATGAATATGGCTGGTGCATTTGTTAACTCAAATGGCATGACAAGAAATTCATAGTGTCCATACCTGGAACAAAAAGTAGTTTTAGAAATATCACAGTCTCTTACTTTCAATTGATGATATTCGGATCTGAGATCGATCTTGGAAAACACTTTCGCCCCTTGCAACTGATCGAACAAGTCATCAATTCGGGGTAGTGGATATTTGTTACGGATAGTCACCTTATTCAACTGATGATCATCGATGCATAGTCTCATGGTTCCATCTTTCTTTTTCATAAACAATACTGGGGCTCCCCACGGTGATACACTAGGACTTATAAAACCAAGATCTAACAAATCTTGCAACTGTATTTTTAGCTTTTTTAATTTTGCAGGTGCCATACTATATGGTGCAATAGATATTGGTGTAGTGCCTGGTACCAACTCAATCGCAAATTCTACCTCACGATTTGGTGCTAACCCTGGGAGTTCTTGTGGGAAGACATCTGCAAACTCATTAACTACTGGTATATCTGATAGTTGTCCAACCTCTTGTCGTGTACCCACCACATGAGCAAGATAACCCTCACATCCTTTCTTTAGCAGTTCGTAACATTTTTTAGAAGAAATCAAACATGTTGGAGTGACATTTCATTCCCCAATAAATTTAAATTTAGGTTCACCCGGTAACCGAAACACTACCTCCTTTTTGAAGCAATCTAAACATACATGATATGAGGCTAACCAATCCATACCCAGTATCACATCAAAGTCGATCATATCAAGAGGTAATAAGTCAACCAACAACTCATTTTCACCTATTCGCACCACGCACTCCATATATACCATATCAATAAAAACTAATCCCCCCACTGGAGTAATGATCGCAAAACCAGAATCTAACGATGATAATGGTTTATTAAGATGCAACAGATAAAGAAGAGATACAAAAGAATGTATAGAACCGGGATCTATCAACACATAAGAATCTTTATCACAAATAGAAAGTGTACTTGTCACTACTTTAGGCATAGCTTGTGCATCTTGTTGCGTAAGTGCAAACACTCTACCTTGGCCTTGGTTTTGATACATACCTCTTCTACCTCCCTTGTGAGCATTTGGTGTAGAATTTTGTCTTCCTACTGTCACACTCCCAACTGATGTTGTAGCTCCCATCGCTGGACAATTCTTTTGCAAGTGCCCTGGTTGATGACAATGGAAACATAAAGGTGTCATCTCAGCTATTGTACATTCCTGATACATGTTCCCTTAACCACCATATCTATAGCAAAATATGACCCTCGATCCAATCGCAGATACATTTTCTGACTAACTCATCCCAGTCCTTCCACCTCGAGCTTGAAATCTTCTACGTGAACTTCTATTATTTTTAAATTCTTTGCCCTTAGATATTCCTCGTGCTACACTCTGAGTTGAGGTTCCCGTATCCCATCCATAAGATCATATACCATCATGTATAGCTTTATTCGAGTGTTCAACTTGCATTTCTTTCATTGACTTTTCTGACACCATGGCCCTATCCACCAAGTCCACATAATCTGTGATCTTCATATTAGCAACTATGCTCTTTATATCTACACTCAACCCAATTTGAAACCGATCACATTTTCTTTCTTTCGTCCTCACTAAGTCAGGTGCAAATCTAGATAAGGATATAAATAAAGCTTCGTGCTCTGCCACTGTTCGGTTCCCCTATTTTAACGTGATAAATTCTTCCTCTTTCTCTTTTCTATAAAGCCTTGGGAAATATTTTTCAAAGAACACCTTCACAAACCTCTCCCATGTAATTTGTGAAGGATTTATTGGTACCACTCCCCCAATTATAGTAAGTAACCTCTCTGTACCATCCCATGATAACTTTCCATCATTATCTAACGTGAAGGTTGCTAACAACACCTTTTGTTCATCTCGCACTTCCATTACCTTGAATATCGTTTCCATCTTTCTAATCCATCCCTCTTCCACTAATGGATCCGTAGTCCCCGTAAATGCTGGCGGATTTAACTTCATGAACCTCTCATGCAATTTAACCTTATCTCCACCATGTGCTCCACCTCTTGCTTGTTCCACTAATTGTGCCACAGCACGTAATATTCTTCTCGCATCATCAATGGGTTGTTGTTGCACCTCTTATTCATCCACTTCAATATGTCAATGTCCTTGATGACTATTAGGAACATAAGATGCCTCACCCTCTGCTATATCATGCGGCTCGTGTTGATCCATCACTCATTACAATATAATTAACTTAAACAAAATATAATAATAGCAGTTTAATATTAACATTGTTAGTTAAAATCCAAACGCATAGCAAACTCACTTTATAGTTTCCACTGCCAATATAGCCCCTCACACCCTGTCCAGAACCTAATAACCATGCTCTGATACCAAGTTTTCATGCCCTGACTTAATTAAGTTAAACTCATCCTTTTTATTTGAGATAAATTGCCTTAAATAATGCTTTAATTTAAATCTATAAGGAAAAATAGCATAAGATTTTTTTTCTCAAAGGCATGTTTCGATAAAACATACTTACCGATACTTAAAACTAACAAGTATTAAACAAATTTACATATACAACTTGATTTGTTTAACATTTACACAAAAATCTTCTTGATATTCGAACCATATTAGACATCCGTCACTCCCCCGTTTTAAGATCCTAACTTGGCAGTGAACTCCGAACAATAGGAATACCTAAAACATAACATTTTAGGAGTGTAAGAAGCACAAGCTTAGTGAATGACCATATACCATACATATAACCAATTTAAATAACCCCTTTTTTCTAATGTTATAACCCAATAGGAATTGTGTAACTCTCGCAAGCCTAGACCCGCCACAGTCCAATTAACCCACCATAGTTAATGGGGAACACCACATCCCAAAATTAGGCCCGAGTACAACAAATCTTTAAGTTGGGTTAACGGGACCACCACATCCCATAGGACCCACCACAGTCCTTAAAATTATATAAAGTACCCTCTACAGTCCTTAACATTAAATAACTTTGCTTAACAGTGTTAAGCATATGCATATGTTTCATAAATATCACATTTCTCCATAAACAGTTTAACACATGTATTTAACTACACAATTCCATATGAAAATATAAGCATTTATATTTCATAGGATAGGTCACTCACCTTGGATTTGGTGCTAAGATTAATACCAAACTAATTCCTTGGTATGGTAGTATTAGCTACTTCCCCACCTAGCAAGTCAGTGTCATTAGTATTTGAATACACAGATTAACGTCAAACCCAGTAATACATCACATTATTTGGTCAATCAAAAATAACTAAGGAGTAATTAAATATGATACTTCACATTTATATAAAACCCGATTAATTAGGGTTCTAACAAAATTTACGTAATTAAATTACGAATTCGTTAGACAAAGTTCTGCCCATTTTACTACAACATTTTCCAAATCGTTTCTGAAGAAAAACAGCAACACAACTTCAACTTCCTGGAATTTTCATGACTTTTATACCTCATAAATTTGTATGATATTCGACCCAATATCAGTAAACACGTTGAATAATACAAAATTAATGTTTCATAATTTTTAGGGCTCATTTTCTATGTCGAGCAAAACGTCAAACACTTAGTATGCATTCTTGCTACTTTAGGGCAGATTTTAAACCAAAACTTCAAACTATCACCAACGGTTCATTCCTTTGTATTTTTACACAACTTTTGGATATTTTATACATGTATGAGTATATTTTACACTCCAACTTTAATCACTCATCTCCAATAAGTATTCCATGATTTATGCCGTTTTTAGCACAACTAGGTCGAAAATGAACATTAAAGCATAACTTTACATTTTTAAGCATACATATCCTCCCCCTTGGTTATCAATCATGGAAATATATAATAAATATTTTTTAACATATATACACATCAGAAACCTGAATTTCCTAAATTAAAAAGCATCACGAGGAGGGAATTTAAATCTGGGACATTAAAGTCATCATTTACGATCCTAATACACGTTTTTACACATGTTCTTAAACCATCCTTATTCCAATACAATTTAGCAATATGGGTATCATTAAAATATATTTCCAAATAAAAAATAAAAGCATTCCATGTATAGAACTCATCCATGTGACCAACTTTAATAAAGAAGTAATTACCTTATGAGGATTCCTCGATTTATAGAAATTTTCCAAAGATTTCTTCCTTAACTTTCTTCTCTTTCTCTCTCTTTAGGCAAAGCTTGTTATTTCTTGTGAGGAAGAAGACATAACTCTCATTTATAATCATAAATACGTTTTAAAGTTGTCCAATAGCAATAGGGGTAGTGGTAACATGTGATTGGTTGGATGAAAGGTCGAATTAGATAATTCCATTAATGACACATTTTTCCCACCTTGGTAAAATAACCATAACTCACTATCACGGGCCCCAATTTACTTCCTCTTTGTGTATACGCGTAGATAACTTATACATCTACAAATTTGATCTTTTGTGTTTTTCCAAAATCCTAAAATTATTACGGTTAATTTGGGCTCGAACAGGAAAGTGGCAATTTATCGAAAATCTCAAGACTTTCACATTTGGGGACTAAACATTGCCAATTTTGCACTAACCCCCTAATTTACTTTTATAAACATAATCATGTATTATAAACATATCTTATGATTCATTTAACCATATAACTATTCATATGATCTAAACGTGTTATCCCCGATCATAAGCTCGATTAGCATCTAATATAAACCACATATATATCAAATGAGCATGCATCCCCTAAACACGATAATTAACAAGTTTAACACATAACCAATTTATAACTAATAACTAAGAACTTATACTTAATAATTTAATTAACCTTCCTAATCATTTTTTAGGGATTTACACTCCCGAAAAGATGGTTTTAGAACCGTTATTATTATGATTGTAACTGTTCTCATTGAAATGGTATTTCACCCCATTGATTAATTGACTGAAGTAAACTATGAATAAACTTTTATTGCCCATGGTCCCTAATGATAATTGACTTTCAGATATATCTTCAATTGATAAACTTGGCATGTGGAATAATAGTTAGGTTTCTCCTATTAAGTAGATGGGTAGTTTAACTTAAAATGAATTGTACGCATTAGGATGAGCATTTAGAAGAGAGGTGAGGATGATTCTTTGAATGAAGAGAGAATTGTATTGTTTATGAAAGTAGTATTCATAACTGTCATGCATTTATTCACATGTATATCATATCAAATCGGGCCCTGATCCGTATATATTTATCCTTCTTGTGTGGTTCTTATATACATTCAGGTGCTCCACCGTATGGGCGCACGATGTGACTTCCCTTCCCAGAGTAAAGGAGCTACAGCATTTTGCGAATGTTATTGGACTTTTGTAGTAGACGCATCATTTCTTTTGACACTCTAGCTATGATTTGTCTGTATATTCGGGTGTGTTGCCCAAGTTCAGTATTCGTATATACTGTCATACTTGGTGTAATATTTTGTATTCAGTCTGTTAACCGACATCTTATTCGGTTATATTTTGTATAAATGTTTTTAAACTATTATGTGTATATAAATATCAACATTTTGTCATAAATTGATTTATGGAAATTTCTTTTATCAAAATTGCAAATTTTATACATCCATTTTCAAAATATTTGGTGGTTGTCTCGTATTATTATTTTTGTGACAGTGATGCTAAGAATGGACCATTTAAGATTCTTGTTCTATTGGATTGATTGGCTGGACACCTCTTATTTTAATAAGCGGCGTGTCACAGGAACCCAAGAACACATCTTTGTTTAAGTTTCTCTTAAAGATAAGATCGTTATTGCTAATCTAGGTGCCACTTGAGGGATCAATAGGGAGTACTCGTAAGTGTTCTTGGGCTGACTGAACTGCGGTTCGTGTGGAGTTGCTGCGAAATTCCATTGCTGATTTAAGTTGCGACCTATGTGGTTTTTATGAGGTTAATCCATTGCAGATTTCATTATAATCATTGTAAGTATTATAGTGAAATAAAGGTTTTACCCGAAAGTTTTTTTTTTCTTTTGAAATCTGTATGTCAGTAATTATTTTTGGTGGTTTGATTTATCCACACGTAGTTGCATGTTTTAGGGATGAATAAAATTGGATTGAAAATTTACACCAATTAAATAAGGTTAACTTGAAAATTTGGGAATTCGGTTTAATTAGTATCGCGCACTATTTTACAAATTGGTATCGGAGCCTATTGCACTAAGTTATTGCGTTTGATCTGTTTTTCGCAAAATTGTGTGATTTTGATTTTTTTGGAAAATTTGTTTTTGTGAAAAATCGAAATTTTTTCGATGGAGCAATTATGTAATCAGATGTCCCCCTTTAATGACACGAGTCAGAATTTTGATGATTTAAATGTTCGAATTTCACATTTACGAAAGAGTTGTTTTTTTGGAAAAAGAAAATGTCGTTTTAAATCTGC
Organism: Sambucus nigra; assembly: GCA_949130495.1. Taxonomy (NCBI): domain Eukaryota; kingdom Viridiplantae; phylum Streptophyta; class Magnoliopsida; order Dipsacales; family Adoxaceae; genus Sambucus; species Sambucus nigra. Next base: position 438,899,129 of record OX422221.1, on the reverse strand, counting down.
TATGGATCTTTTGCAAACGATTCAAGGACAAAGAGATTTTTATCATGAGAAATTTGTTTCTTTAGATCAAGACTTTAATGCGTTAAAATTGTCCAAAAACGAGAGTGATGATAGAGTCCTAGTTTTAGAAAACGAATTAGAGGACTTTAAAAACTCTAAGATTTGTGTTTGTGCATAAGTGGATAAGTTTTTTTTACTCAATGAGTTTGTGGCACGTGAGGATACTCTTAGAGATAAGTGTGCGTATTTTAAGAATGAACATGATAACCTTCTAGGAGTTATTGAAAATTTAGAGAAAGAGTCCCTAGAATTGGAAGAGTTTAATTCTTTGCTTGAGTCAAAAAATTTTGGAGATAAAAAATAATTTGATAAACTTGAGTAGTGTTGGTAGTAATGGCAGTGGCTTATCGCGTTCTCATGTTTCAAGTGTTAAATCCAAGACTATTATTTGTTTTAGAGGGTTGATAAATCCTAAGGACATTAGAAAAGGTCAACCCATAGGTATCGTTCCACCCGTTTACACATGTTATCATTGTGGTAGGAAAGGTCACCTTTGAAGTTTTTCATTCGACCTTCGAAAAAATTCTATAAAGTTGAAGTCTAGTATTTCCATGGTTCCCCAAAACCCCATTCACCGATTCACACCTATTTGGGTTAGGAAATCACTTTTAGAGGCACTAAATATTAGACTTGTTGATTCTCAGTCCCTTGCACATGATTCTTCTCTTACCATACCATATATATGATTGTGTTTGCTTGTTTGTCATACACTAGATGCGTTTCATGTTATATTCTGGCTATTGTTATGGCTTGTGTACTTTTTGTATTAAATTTTTGTTTTTTGAAAATTTTGAAAAATACAGAAAGATTTTATTTTGATAAAAATTTTGGAAAAAGACAAAAAGAGTTTTGTATTTTGTTTTTCACCTTATATGAATGGACATTTAGGATGACCGAATCACAATTTCATTCCATATCCATGTGACGATTCGATAGTGTTTTGATATGCGTCATCATTCCATTTATCGTCTTTAAAATGTTTGGAGTCATTGAGATGTGATTTGTTGTTACTAGCTGAATGTTTGACTCATGCGTTCCTTTAATGCACACTTGCATCGATTTTCTTGATTATTTTACTTGTTTATCACATATTGGTTGGAGTGTTGTCATCTCAATTATGTCTTTAAAACAAACCATATGCGATAAAACTTTAAATTGGATGTAGTTCATGTAAAAACTATTTACCGTGAGGATTTAATTACAATAAAATATGATGAGTGAATCACGAGAAAGGACTGTGAGAGTACAAAATTGACTCGTCGTGAAAGACACCATTTAAAAGAGCCCGAAAAAATTTAAAGGCAATAAAAAGATAAATATGCCAAAAGGGGTCCACCTCAAAAGAAAAAATATATTATTATTATTTATGAGGACGTTTGGATGGAAAGAAATGAAAAACGGGCTTGCATGTCTTGAAAACATCAGGAAAAGGAGTTTTAGAGTTTTAGATGTTATTGGTGTGGGAATCATTCTTGACTTTGATGTGTTGATGAATTGAGTTTTTGTCATTTAAATTCAACACTTTCGACACCTAAGGACGATTTTGAGATTCATTCATTAGGAGTACACATATTCATCGCGCACATATGTTATGTTTGATTACATTGATTTCCCTATCGAATATGTTCACACCCGTTCATTCTGTTTTCATGATTTGGTTGTCTTAGTGTAAATTCATGATGTGTAATATTTGTAAAATTATTTTTGCATTTTGTTTTTGAAAAATTGAAAAAATAAAATATAGTTTGTGAAAGATTTTGAGTTACTCTTTGCATGAGCGTAGTTTGATCTATGTTTGTTATGCATTTTTGTCGTGACAACTCCATGTTTATTCTGTTTATCCGTTTCCCTATCTATTTCGAACAAATAAAAAGGGGGAGAACGAATTATGGGGGAGTTTTTGCATTATGGGGGAGATTATATTGATTTAATTATTTATTGATGTATTTTTATATCATTTCAAACTCGATACGTCACGAAGGTATTTTCTTTGTCTCATATGTGTAGGTACAAAGATAGAAGATCTTATACTGCACACCCTGATGAGAAAAGCTTGAAGATTTGAAGTTGAAGATTTTGAAGAGAAGTTTAGACTTATATGTTTAGTATCTTTTCATTTTGGGGTTCATGGGAGGGTATTAGATTTGTATAGGCATTTGGATTTGATAAGTCAGATGTTTTTATTTTGTACCGGCATAAACATAGGGGGAGATTTTTAAGGACATTACTTTTATTGTCCGTTCACAACTGCGTATGTTGTGTACCGCTACAACCGTCAAAGGATTATTCAAGATCATTCAAGCGTCAAGACGGATCCGAATATCAAAGTTCTTCAACATTCAGGCCTTCACGAGATTAATTTTGGTAAGGTTGTATTTAAGTACCTTAAGGGTTCACTTAGATTGTTGGGATATTTTTTACAAAATATTTTCTTTCTAAGTGTTGGCGTGGAGTTTTTCGTCAAAGAATTTTTTTCTAAGTGTTGAGGCGAACTATGACGAAACTAAAAATATTTATTTTTTAATTTCTCGTTCGAGCGACATCCTCATGTCGCGCGAAGTCATTTGAATGACACGTGTCATCATTTGAGAGACATTGACAACTCGTTTTAGAGATGCGTGGCCTTAAATTTTTTTATAAATAACTTGTTATACAACTCCGTTTTTCTTAAGAAGACCTGCGTTTTTATCAGATACGAAAACTGCTTTTCCAGAATCATTGTCTTCTCACTTTTAGGGGTTTTATCCTTTTTATTTTCAATTCACAAGATCCCAAAAGTTTATGTGAATTGTTTTGGAACCCAAGAACACATCTTTGTTGAAGTTTCTCTTGGAGATAAGATATTTACTGTTGATCTAGGTGCCACTTAAGGGAGGTTCTGGGTTGACTGACTGCGTGTCAATAGGGAGTACTCGTGGGTATTCCTGGGCTGACTGAACTGCGATTCGTGTGGAGTTGCTACGAAATTCCATTGTTGATTTAGGTTGCGGCCTATGTGGTTTTTCTAAGGTTAATCCATTACAGATTTCATTGTAATCATTGTAAGTACTATAGTGAAATAAAGGTTTTCCCCAAAGTTTTTTTTTCTTCTGAAATTTATGTGTCAGCAATTATTTTTGTTGTTTTTTGATTTATCCACACATAATTGAATATTTTAGGGCTGAATAAAATTGGATTGAAAATTTACACCAATTAAATAAGGTTAACTTAGAAATTTACAAATTCAGTTTAATCAATATCGCGCACTATTTTACAAATTGGTATCGGAGCCTGTTGCGCTAAGTTATTGCGTTTGATCTGTTTTTTGCAAAATTGTGTGATTTTGATTTTTTTGAAAAATCTATTTTTGTGAAAAATCGCAATTTTTCCGAAGGAACAATTATGTAATTGGATACCCCCCTTTGATTACACGAGTCAGAATTTTGATGATTTAAATGTTTGAATTTGACGTTTACGAAAGAATTTATATTTTGGAAAAAGAAAATTGTCATTGTAAATCCTCTATGGATCTTTTGCAAACGATTCAACGTTAAAGAGATTTTTATGATGAGAAATTTGTTTCTTTGGACCACGAATTTAATGCATTAAAGTTGTCCAAAAAGGAGAGAGGTGATAGAGTCCTAATTTTAGAAAAAGAATTAGAGGACTTTAAAAACTCTAGGATTTGTGTTTGTGCCAAAGTGGATAAAAAAAATTTACTCGATGAGTTTGTGGCACGTGAGGAGACTCATAGGGATAAGTTTACGTATTTTAATAATGAGCATGACAACCTTCTAGGAGCTATTGAAAATTTGGAGAAAGAGCACCTAAAATTGGAATAGTCTAATTCTTTGCTTGAATCAAAAAATTTGGAGATTAAAAATGATTTGACAGACTTGAGTAGTGTTGGTAGCAATGGTAGTGGCTTGTCGCGTTCTCATGTTTCAAGTGTTAAAGCCAAGATATTATTTATTTTAGAGGGTCAATAAATCCCAAGAACATTAGAAAAGGTCAACCTATAGGTGTCGTTCCACCCGTTTACACATGTTCACATTGTGGTAGGAAAGGTCATTTTAGGCATTTTTGTTTCGACCTTTGAAAAAATCCTAAGAAGTTGAACTCTAGTATTTCCATGGTTCCCCAACCCCCATTCATCGTTTCACACCTATTTGCGTTAGGAAATCACTTTTAGAGGCACTAGATGTTAGACTTGTTGATTCTCGATCGCTTGCACATGATTCACCTCTTACCATACCATATAGATGAATGTGTTTGCCTGTTTGTCATACACTAGATGTGTTTCATGTTATATTCTCGCTATTGTTATGGCTTGTGTACTTTTTGTATTAAATTTTTGTTTTTTACAAAAACATTTTATTTTGATAAATTTTTTGGAAAAAGACAAATAGAGTTTTGTATTTTGTTTTGCACCTTATATGAATGAACATTTAGGATGGCCGAGTCATAATTTCATTCCATATCCATGTGACAATTTGATAGTGTTTTGATATGTGTCATCATTCTATTTATGGTCTTTACAATGTTTGGAGTCATCGATATGTGATTTGTTGTTACTACCTGCATGTTTGACTCATGCTTTCCTTTAATGCACACTAGCAAGGATTTGCTTGATTATTGTACTTGTTTATCACATATTGGTTGGAGTGTTGTCATCTCAATTATGTCTTTAAAACAAACCATATGCGAAAAAACTTGACAATGGAAGTAATCCATGTAAAAATTGTTTACCGTGAGGATTTAATTGAAGTAAAATATGATGAGTGAATCACGAGAAAGGGCTGCGAGAGTAGAAAATTGACTCGTCATGAAAGCCACCATTTAAAAGAGCTCGGAAAAATTTAAAGGCAATAAAAAGATAAATATGCCAAAAAGCCACCTCAAAAGAAAAAAATAAATGATTATTATTTATGAAGGAGTTTGGATGGAAAGAAATGAAAAGCGGGTTTGCATGTTCTGACAACGTCATGAAAAAACATTTCAAAGTTTTAGATGTTATTGGTGTGGTAATCATTCTTGACTTTGATGTGTTGATGAATTGAGTCAATGTCATTTAAATTCAACACTTTCGACACCTAAGGACGATTTTGAGATTCATTCGTTAGGAGTACACGTATTCATCGCGCGCATATGTTAAGTTTGATTTCATTGATTTGCCTATCGAATATGTTCACACCCATTCATTCCGTTTCAATGATTTGGTTGTCTTAGTGTAAATTCATGATGTGTGACTTTTGTAAAATTATTTTTGCATTTTTTGTGTGAAAAAATAAAAAAAATCAAAAATAGTTTGTGAAAGATTTTGAGTTACTCTTTGCATGAGCGTAGTTTGATTCATGTTTGTTATTCATTTTTGTCATGACAACTCCATGTTTATTATGTTTATTTGTTTCCTTATCTATTTCGAACAAATAAAAAGGGGGAGAACAAATTATGGGGGAGTTTTTGCATTATGGGGGAGATTATATTGATTTAATTATTAATTGACTTATTTTTATATCATTTCAAACTCGATGCGTCACTAAGGTATTTTCTTTGTCGCATGTGTTTAGGTACAAAGATTGAAGATCATATGTTGCACACCCTGATGAGAAAAGTTTGAAGATTTGAAGTTGAAGATTTTGAAGAAAAGTTTTAGACTTATATGTTACTTACCTTTTCAGCTTTGGGTTCATGGGAGGGTATTAGATTTGTATAGGCATTTTGATTTGATAATTCAGATGTTTTTAATTTGTACCGGCATAGACATAGGGGGAGATTTGTAAGGACAATATTTTTATTGTCCGTTCACAATTAAGTATGCCATATACCGCTACAACCATCGAAGGATTATTCAAGATCATTCAAGCGTCAAGACAGATCTGAATATCAAACATCTTCAACATTAAGGCTTCCGCGAGATTAGTTTTGGTAAGATTGTGTTTAAGTACCTTAATGGTTCACTTAGAGTGTTGGGATATTTTTTACAAAATATTTTCTAAGTGTTGGAGCGGAGGTTTTCGTCAAAGAATTTTTTCTAAGTGTTGAGATGCACTATGACGAAATATAAAATATTTATTTTTTAATTTCTCGTTCAAGCTACAAAAGGACTTCATTTGAGCGACGCACCGCCTTAATTTTTTTATAAATAGCTTGTTATACAGCTCCGTTTTTCTTAAAAGACCTGCGTTATTATCAGATACGAAAACTTCTTTGGCAGAATCATTATCTTCTCACTTTTAGCATTTTAATCCTTTTTGTTTTCAATTCACAAGATTCCAATAGTTTTTGTGAATTATTATGGAACCCAAGAACACATATTTGTTGAAGTTTCTCTTGGAGATAAGATCTCTACTGCTAATATAGGTGCCACTTGAGGGAGGTACTGGGCTGACTAAATTATGATTCGTGTGGAGTTACTGTGGAATTCTATTGCTAATTTAGGTTATGGTCTATGTGATTTTTCTGAGGTTAATCCATTGCAGATTTCATTTTAACCATTATAAGTATTATAGTGAAATAAAGGTTTTACTCGAAAGGGTTTTTTCTTGAAATCTGTGTGTCAACAATTATTGTTGTTGGTTTGATTTATCCACACGTAGTTGCATGTTTTAGGACTGAATAAAATTGGAGTGAAAATTGACACCGATTAAATAAGGTTGACTTGGAAATTTGTGAATTCGATATAATCAGTATCGCGCACTATTTTACACAAAACCAAATAAATCCCGTTCAACGTAGCAAAGTTCTGAGCTTCAAGAGTCTCTTAGATTGTAGGAGCAATTGATGTCACGTATAGATCATGAGGCAGACAATAAAGCTCAATGTGCAAAGATGGATGATGCTTTGGTTTGTGCATCACAACGCTGTATGAGAAGATGTTTCAAACGTTGATGGTGTGCAAAAAATTCCCTACATCATCTTTTTCATGATAAGTATTTAATATTATAATCGTATAATTAAAATGACAAATTGACTTTGTGCTTTAGTTTTATCAATTACTAGTTGTTGGTGCACACGAGTGTGACAACCCATGATCCGAAATAAGGGGTGGCCAGCCCGATACTCCAATATAACGGAATCATGGATGGAATCATTCTCAGCATCACAACAATATAATAAGTATACGGGAAAACCACCCAATAATTCAGAAAACCGGTTGCCAAAATTTTTGTTTTATCATAAATTAAAAAAATAACTTAAACAACCCAATCTAAAAGAAAGTGGAATCCCAAGAAAACTTATATTACATCCATAACAAATATACAATAAGAGGACCGAATATTCTTTCGGTCAACAGTTACATACAACGTATTACCACAATTTTAATAAATTACATAATACATTCATTAAACAGTTACAAAAGTTTGGGCCCCACACCCGAATGAAAGACCCGATCATAACTAGATTACAAAAAATGAAGTCGTCTAACAACATATCCTGTAAATATCCGCAAAGTATTACGGCTCCTCCAGAAGCACTGGAGTAGGAAAATCAGAACGGGCACCCTTGCGGCGGAGCACCTGAGCGGATACACATTGATGCACAACAAGAAAATGAACGGGTCAGGGCCCGATTTTATATGATCACCAGATGAATAAAAAGTATGACAATTATGAACAGTTAATCATGGATGATAAAGAGGAGAATCTAATGACAAAATTTCAAGCATAAGAAGGAAATTTAGATGATTATAACCTTTACTTAATTAAATAAGAGAATATAATTAAACCTCATTAATTAAGTGTCTCCGTCCTTAATCATCATTTCAATTCATTTTTCATTCCTTATTAGGAATATAATTACTGTCATATGCTCTTATGACATTACACATACATCAAGTCCCACTTGATTAAGAATTGTTATATTCTTATACATATAACGATTCTAAGACCACCCCTCCTTGTTTCCCCACTGGGCGCACCCCTAAATGACTATCATCTTCCAGGGCCTATCAAACAAGACAACCTGGGTACCTAACGCAGCGCCAGGAAGTGGCCATATGCCTGAGGGAGAGTCATGACCACACCCAGAATCACCTCACCAGCACAGTAAATATATAATAAACCATCATATGGCCGAGGACTATAGTCTCCCTGCGTTCATTAGTCAGGGGACATCACCTCATGCGCGAACTTCCCTTATGATAGCATTTAGAGAGGTGTGTTTAAGTAAATTAGCATTTACCAATTAATCAGATTTTCATTTCCATTTTACATATGTGTGTTTCATTTTCATTTTCCATGTACATGTTCATTTAATGGATATATCCCATGTTAACCGGAGTTATATGTGAATCATATCATCATCACAACCTTAATGAATGAATAAACTCTCCACTTATTCTCCAAACATTATAGGGATTTATTATAACTCACCACGACTATAGTACCTCGATTGAGCCTCTAAAGTCTCCACATATGACCCTACAACTTCTAGACCCCTAATATTTAACTAAGGAAAAGAAATGCCCTTACATCAATTTCACATCCCCGGAATAAGCCTCATTTAATGCATTTATATTCTAGGGTAGTTACCCAACTCCTTTAGGACTCTAGGACTCTAAGTTTACTTCATACAAGAAGGTTCCTAGGTCCTAAGCCTAAAGAAAAGGGTTAGAATCGAGTAGAAAAAGAATAACACAAAATAGCAGGGTCTGAATCGATTCGCCCTAGGGCCGAATCGATTCGCCCCATAAAGCGAATCGATTCGCCTGAAAGAGAATCGATTCGGGTGATGAACCCAACTTTCTGTAATAACCGAATCGATTCGGCCTTATCCTGAATTGATTCGGGTCCCCAGACCTGGAAACTAACCCCTTAGCGAATCGATTCGCCCTAAGGGCCGAATCGATTCGCCCCTACAGAAGGGACAAGAAGGGGCTACGGGTTATGAACCCTAGTTTTTCCCCAAAACCTATTTCTTCTTCATTTTTACACACATCCAATAACATTAATCTACCCCAAATCATCCTACATGATTATCAACTACAATTATCCACAAATTCATCAACATAAACCATAATCAAGGTTCAAATATCATAAATTCCATTTTTGATCCATAAATGCTAATACACCACAATCACACAATCTACTCATCTTAAATCACATATTAGCAAGTAGAAAACTTGCCTTGATGTTCAAATCTCAAATTTTCTTGTAGTAGCAACAATCTCCAAGCTTGAATCTTCAATCTCTCTCTTTCTCCTCTTTTTCTCCAAAGTTCTCTTCCTCTCTTTCTCTCTCTAGGTCACTAAATGCACTTAAGAGAAATAAATGAAATGCAAGACTTAAAAATCGTGGCTTAAGTCTAAATTCCAACTTAAATGATTAATACCGCAATGAAATTACTCGCAACTACACATTTAAACTATAACCAGTCAAAAGTGCCTGAAACATAAAAATACAATATGACACTTATTTCGACTATCTCGTACATTTCGGGACTAACTATGCCCTCCAAATTATCATTTGAAAATTTTATAACTCATTTCAAGTTCCAGTTTCATTTTAAACCATACATATCATTTAAATCTTATGACACAATAAAACACAACATGGTGATATTTACTTACACATACGGTAAATATGCAATATTTTTGTAAATATTAACTTTTGCCTTATTAAATTAATACTTACTCCACATTCCAACATTTTATATATAATTACTTCACATAGTAAATAAATATAAAATAGGTTCTCAAAAGCGAGGGTTGTTACAACGCGGTGAGTGTGCCATATTTGTGGGGACATAATTTTTGGAGTTGATAAGAATCAATTTATTTGTTTTCATTTGGGCTCAATATTATAGGGGTTTTGATTGACTTTTTACTAATCTATTAGCTTCTGCTTTGGGTCAAGTCCCATACCATACTTTTTTATTATTATCGTTCCCAACCATTTTTTTCTTAGTTTCATTCCTGACGATTAATGAGTTCAGAGAGGTTTATTATTTTAATTGCCCCACATATTATGGATTGACGATTACATATAGTCAACGCATACAAGTTACAATCTTATCCCTTTTAGAAAGTATCTTTACATTGACCATTTTTTTAATAAAAAGCTATATATTGTCCCTTAGATAAATGTTTTTATCCATATCAGTCTACTTCATTAGTGAGTTTACATGCCGGCCCCTAGGTGCCGTAATGCGGTGCGCCGATGCGTCGATTTTCAAATTATTGGGATTTGAGCTCCATCGGTGCGTATATATATTTACCATTTTTATATTTAAATTTATTTTTATATACATGCAATTTTGTTTACAAAAATATAAGTATAAGAACAAAAGTATATAAATAGATTAAAGAGAAAAGCAATATTTTCCATAAAAGACCCACATTGTTTCATGCCATATAATAAAAGTTAATGAAAATCTCCTCAAAGCTTTTCTACTAACTTGATGTCCCACATCGGAAAGGAGCATAGCTCCATTTGTTATATCTAACTACAAAGTCCTTATGCAGCTTAACTAAAGTCCTAAGGATAACAGTTACCGAACATGATAACATCTTTGCAAAATATATGCATATTAATGGAGTTTAAATATTTTTTTTTGGCTCGATTTTGGGATCCTAAGAGTCATAAGAGGCTACTGTGTGTTTTGACTTTTGGATGCAAGGATTTGACGAAGTCAAAGAGCAAATTAACCTCCAAATCGGAATGACCTTATAAATTCGCGACTTCAAGACGCGTTCGCCATCCTAAGGTGGCGGATTAGGTCACTAATGTCATCCCTCTAATGAGAACAAGGAGGTTGGTTCGTGTTTCTTGCTAATAAAAATTGTTGGCAAAAATACCAAAACATCTTTACCCTTTAATGATTTTTGCAAAATTGATTTTCATAACAAACTGTTTAAATTTTGAACGAGTTCATATTATAGATCAAATGGCTAGATGAATATTTAATATGCTATCTACAAAATAGTCTGGTTATATCCATTACAGATGGAACCCATAAATTAGGGGTATCTGAGGAAAAACCTAAAACTATTGTTAGCATCTTACAAAAAAAGTATGGTGATAAAAATAAATATCTACCAAATCCCATGGAGCAAAACAAATATATGTTATCTGTTTTTTTTCCTTGTAAAAAAAATATCTGCTATCATGAAATAAGAGATACCATGTGTCATTTTTTTGTTAATACCACAAAAATTTATTTTAGTTGTTTATAGTATCTGTGAAGTGGACCCCCCAAAAGAAAGTTATTTGAATGGTGTATTTGTCAATTTCACTAGAACCGAAAAATCTAACCGATAAACATTTACGAAGATGGTCCAATATGTTTAACTTGAAATAACTTGGATTTGGTTATATATGTTTCATATTTTAGGGGGTGGTATCTAATGACCCCCTTTTTCTACATTATTTATTTTACAATTTAAAATTTAAATTTGTTTTGAAGAATACTCGCAACATTTTAGTCAAAATAAAAAATTAATCATACAAAATGACTCCAACCACGAAAAAACTTAATACATTCGTAAACCAATAATATCTATTTGCAATTAAATATATTCAATTTCGGTTAAAAAACTGAGATCCTTTTTTATATGTACCCATAAATAATGTCATATAAATGCTCTGTGACTGCTGTAATATCGAAACCTTCAAACATGAAAGCGATTATAAGGTTTGTTTCCTGAATGTAGGTTGGGTCAAATGGTTTCAACATTGGCATTTTTGTCTATGAAACTGCCATTCATTCCCAGGTTTTCATTGACTTATCTTAGTAGGACCAACAACTAATAAGAACAAACTTGGGATAAGACACTAACTAATCTCAAAATAGACGACTAAATGACTCCTACCCATTATTTGTTTGGTTATTTGCTATCCTTTGTTCTTTATTTTATTATGAATTTTACCAAAAAAATTAGAGTTGCGGTTATATCTTTGGTGAAGAAATAGTTAAGATGCGGGGAAGTGAGAAACGGTTGTATCGTGGAATGATAAATGCAATTTGGACGTTATTACATTTTATTTTCTTGTGTTGTCCCATTTAACTATTTAGAATGCAACTTATAAGGGTTAAATTAGAAAGTGAATACATGACAAGGCTTTGTAAGTGCTAAGTTCATAGTAGTATATACTATTACTCAATCCATTATAAGTGAGATAATATGCAATAATTAGATTCATCACTTACTTGAAAATAGACTATATATGTTGATATATCTTAATTCATTTGCAATTTTTAATATGCAGATTGAATTTTGGAGAAAAAAGTCAAGTGGAGTTCAATGAGCAAACTTTTAATTTTTGCAGCTCAAATATGTGGCTATGTTTTTTGTTGGGACTAATGCTAGGATGTGGAATTGCAAATTTATTTGTTGGGATATTAACTATGTTTTGGTGTTTACTGGATATTAGTATGTAAATATATTTATTTTTTTTTGGCCTAGAATTTGGTAATTGATAGTGGGATTATTTTATTGAGACGTGGAAATGAGAATTTATTTTGGGATGTTATCTTAAATTGTGTTTGTAATCTTGGTTGGTCCTGACCTAATTGGGTGATTGAACATATGTTAATATATATATGATTTAAACTTTCCAGAAATAGTTGTTTAATGTTGTTCATTTTATTGTAATGGGATGAGGTTATCATAGTAAGGTTTAAACTGTGAAAATATTTTTAAAAATGTATGTAAAAACGGTCTTTTTTTGTCACTAAAGAACTATACGTTGTCGTCTGATAACATTATGTCGCAAACAACAGTTATTAGCTTTCTTTAATACTCATTTATTACGATGAAATAAAGTTCATTGTTAAAGGAAAAGTAATCATGGCCTGCAACATTCGTCGAAAATGGTAAAACATTTCGTCGCTGATAACTTGCATATGTAGCAAATTCTACCTTCTTTGGCAACGAGGTTGAGTTTTCGCAATGAAAATCTTCATCGCTAATAACATTTGAAGCCTGACTAAAGTTATATCAGCCACCTATTCTTATATAATGTGCGACTGACTTTGTATTTCGTCGTGGTTAGATTTTAGCGATGAGTTTTGCACAATTGATTTGTAAGAAATAAAGTTCGTCGTTTTAGACATTTAGACTTTGTGGTTTAACAACGAATACATTTGACATTTATTAGTCTGTTGTAACTCACATAATCAGGGTAAGTGAAATTGGTTGGTCCTTGAATATAGCCCAATAAAGAACAAGTTAATGCACCAGATTAAAATTTTAGTCGTAATTGTGTTGATGGGTGGGATTAAAATTATAATCATAATGATTATTATCTTTTTTTTCTTTTTTCGAAATTGCCAGTGATTGTCCTTTCTTTGAAGAAGAACAGAAAAGAGTTGTAACCATTTCTACTGTGTTTTGAAGTCTTTGTTAAATCTATATTTTTATTTTAATTATTTTGTGATAAGTTTTCATTACTTCATCATATTTACATGTGTTTTAGAATAAAATTAATCATAGAAGTTAGATCTGTTTTGGTGTAAACATATAATGACTTTAATTTTTTGCATTTCTACCTATTATGGATTTTTGATAACTTGTGGTTTTCAATGCATATGTTTTCTTGAGGTTTACTCATTAATCTAGATTTTTTGCTGATGTAGGGTTCATACATACTATGATAACAGGCACTTCGCCATAGGCTCCCATTTAAGTTTCGGATAATCAAGACACAGACACGCTTTAGACATGGGTCCGACTTTCCACATGGTGTTTCAGACATATTTGGTGGGAGACACGATGGGAACGCAAGGGACACATGAAGGACACACATGGGATAAGTCAAGGGCATGCATTGGACATGATGGAGTTAAAAAATGAAATAAAATTATATAATGGGTGTAAATTTAAGAAATATTATTTTCATGGTTTACTCATCTATGTCATACCCCATTCAAATCCTAGGGTTTCAACGTGTGTTGTCACCTCCTCAAAACATATTTATTATTGGTATGAAGAGATTTAATTAACTTCTTAGGCATACATTAAGTTTTATTACAACAAATTCTATTTTGTTTTTTTAGATCCTGATATTATTTTTTTGAAGGAATTATTATCACCCATCAAAACAAAGTTATTATAATTTGAAGAGATTTAGTTAACTTCTTACACATAATTAAACATAATAACTTATATGATAGCTTTACTATCCCTTATCACTTGGTTTATCATGAGTCTCCCTTTATGTGTTGATTGTATTCATTTAATTTTAAATAGCATTAGATGTATTCCATAGGTGGTAAGATGTAAAGAGTATGAATTTAGTTTGGGGGAACTGTTTCTTAAATAAAACAAAATATTGTAGTGTTTTTTTAGATCAATTGGACTTTGGTCCCCATTTATTTTATGTGGTATACCACTCTCGGTAGTAAAGTCTAGAATATTATATTGGGAGATTACGGGTATATCCTATATGGGAAGTATTGTTAGCTTATGATCGTAAGGGAATTTCTCTTTTCTTGTTGGTCCCATTGAAGGCTAGTTATACATGAAACTTGATACAACTTAGAACAACATTCACACAAAATAATTATCCACGTTTCCAAAAGGATGGGTAGTTGTGGAGAGATAACAAAATTGGATAGAAGCTTATCAAAACTTATCAAATATGACCACACCAAAAAAGCTATATTATATTTTCGATACCATTCATTTTTGCATTTATGGAAAAACATTACAAAAATGTGAGTAAAAAGCGGCAGTACGTCCTACCATATGGGAATTTTATTTTCCTTTAATTAAAATATTAATTTGATTTGTTATTCATACAAATTTTATCCAATAAAAATAATTTTTGAGGTTTAATTATTTGTATAAATATTATTTTTTAAATCACATTCAGTTGTCTAATGGATAAAAAAATTGTCCACGTTTAAATGAACAAATAATAATTGAACCACAAACTAATTGGAGCTTCCTTTAAAGATCATATATTCAAAAGAATTATTTATATATAAATAACGACCCCTCAAAATTTAAAAGAAAGGTAGCCCCAAGATTCAATGTTGTAAATTGCAAAATCACTATCTAGATTGCTTTCTATATGAAATTTGTCCTATCGTATTGAAAATATATAGAAACAATAAAACCAGTCATCGTATTGCTTAATTTTTTAGAGGATTTGAAAAATAAATCTGAAAACTTCTTAAATTCTGGACCTGGGTGTAATACCCCGTACTTTTATGGATATTTAAATTACATAAGTGGGTGTAATTTGATAATTAGAGGAATTACTGTAAATAGTGATTTTGGAATTAATGAGTGTTAAATTATTACCGATGTGTGTTACATTTACTT
Organism: Sambucus nigra; assembly: GCA_949130495.1. Taxonomy (NCBI): domain Eukaryota; kingdom Viridiplantae; phylum Streptophyta; class Magnoliopsida; order Dipsacales; family Adoxaceae; genus Sambucus; species Sambucus nigra. Next base: position 438,883,819 of record OX422221.1, on the reverse strand, counting down.
TGGTGACTAAGTAAATGAGTCGGAATATTTTTATGTCATGTCGCAGATGGGTAAAGCGACGGGAAATATTGCACGTTGGAGAAAATACGTGTTGAGAAATGTTGGGTCTGATTAGTGAATTATAATTAATTGACTCAGATGGAGATTTTGAGTGCACGGTTGGTTTCGGAATGGTCGAGATAGTCAGAATAGAGTATTTGAGGGTAGTGTTTAGGTTCCGAAAATTTTTGAACTAGTAGGGACTCGCATTTGAGTATACGAGTCAAAATGGGATTTTACAAGGGATAAACCCTTATCTCCTTCTTATAAGCCCTAAAAGAGAAGAGAGAAAAGAAGAAGGAAAGAAATGAAGAAGGAAAATAGGAGAGAAAAGGGGATTTTCGACCAAACTCTGCGGGATTCGACTCGAGGTCGTCAAATTTTATCCACGAGGCAAGTGTTTACTTGCTTTATTTCCATTGAGTGTGTGTATCTCATATTATAGTTGATAAACTATATGATTTTTGGGTTGGAACCCTTGAAATAAATTTGGGAAAATTTATTTCGAGTTTACAAATTGATGTGTTGTTATTCTTTATGAATTCTAGTGTTAAATCCATGTTAGTGGTGTGTATATATGGTTAGAAATGGGATGAAATGAAAAATAAGAGTTTAATTGGTTTTAGGGTTTAAATCCAAGAGAAATTATTCTATCCCATAAATTAATTAATGTGTTAGTTATAAATCATTGATTAGATGATTATATTGTTCTTGGTTGGGATTAGAAACCACGAAAATGGAGGTTGGGATGATTTTTGGGATTTTGGAGAAGATGAAATCGCCCAAACAGTGAGCTCCGAACAGGGCAAATCGATTCGAGTTTAGACCGAATCGATTCACATAAGGAGACCTGTAAGGCTGTCTCAAGCCGAATCGATTCGGATTGAGACCGAATCGGTTCGCCCTTGAAGACCTGCTGATTGTAGACCCTTTTTCGAACCAATTCGGATTTAGACCGAATCGATTCACATAAGGAGACCTATAAGGCTGTCTCAAGCCGAATCGATTCAGATTGAGACCGAATCGGTTCGCCCTTGAAGACCTGCTGATTGTAGACCCTTGAAGGCTGTCTCAAGCCGAAGCAATTCGGATTTAGACCGAATCGATTCGCTGGTCCAATTCAATTCGCATTTGGGGCGAATCGATTCGCCTTAGCTTGATTTGATAATTTTCCTCCTTTAAGTTTAAAGGGAGTTCAATTGCAAATTGGAGATTATTATAGGGGATTCTAGATGTGATATTAGAACTACTAAATAATAGAATGGAGGGTGAGTAAACCTTGGGTTGAAAGAGAGAACCTTGGATTAGTTGAGTGTGCAATTCGGGGGTATGGGCTTAATGAATATTTAGGATGAGTAACATTCGAGAGAAGTCTTCGACAAATGTGTATATATATTTATGCGTAGAGAATAAATATGGGTCAATTACATTCGAGTGTATCCTAGGATGTGATTAAGATGGAATTTAAGATATGGGCTAGAGAGGATTAAGCTACTATCTGGTATGTCTTTACTGACGACCATTATTATAGGTGATGCGATACCTATGGAAGTCAAATAAGTTGCGTGTATACTTATTTAATTATTACGAATCGGTATATTCGAGTTTATATAAAATCCTTAAAATTGATTAAGGTGTGAGTTAAATCTTAACTAAGAGAATACTTATAGGTTTAGTGTTTTAAGTGTGTGAATACTTATATACTATTACGAATGGGAACATTCGGGATTTTGGCTATCGCTATGAGAGTTTGGCAATTATAGCTAGGGTATATTGAGAAATGATCTATATTATATATATGGGTGGTTACAGTATATATATGATTTGGTTATAAATGTATCGGTATGTGAATGATATATCTACTTATACATATATCTCTAGTGGTATCCAGGGAAGTTGCACGATGTTGGTGAATCCCCTAGCTTGAGGAGCAGGGAGAGTATAGTCCCCAGGTCATATCGTCCCGCATATGGGCAATGATGATTCCACTTTCAGGAGGGAATATGACCGCCTCCACCGTTTAGTATTTTTACCATGATCTTGAGTGAGTCAGACTTGGTACCTAGGTTAAGTTGCGTATACCCGGATGATGATAGAACTTTAAGACTGCATCCTCGAGTTATAGCTCGGTGGGATAATTATTATACTTATGGTTGTGAAATAGATATAAATATACTTGTTGCGTATAGTATATTGTACGTATATGAAGATGTGAAATCATATAATTTAGACTTGTGTAAAGTGTAAGATGAACAAGATTTTATTCTCCTTTTGGGAGATTTTTATCCGAATTTAAACTGTGATTCGTATATTAAAGTGAGAATTATATATACGAGATGTTATATACTTAAGTGGAAATGGTATTTTAAACTAGTGAAAGTTTCGGAAAATGAACGGTATATATATATATATATATATATATATATAGGGAGAGGTTCAAAAGTGAACCAAAAAAATGAATTTTTTAATGAACCTACTCAAACATAAAAAATTGATCCGTAATTCCTTGTTGTAATTGCTCCGCGCCAGCGGGGGGATTGAAAATTATTCATTGCCGCTGGCGCGGACCAATTATAACAAGAAATTAGGGATCAATTTTTTTATGTCTTAGTAGGTTCATTAAAAAGATCATTCTTTTGGTTCACTTTTGAACCTCTCCCTATATATATATATATATATATATATATATATATATATCAGATTGATGATCATACCAATTAAAGCTTATGAGATAGCTTACGGTATAACTTATATTATATCACGTTGGGTAAGTGATAGTTAAGAGAATTCAGAGGATGGGTGAAAGAGATTAGTTAGGTAGGGTAGCTAAACTAGGTTGTTTAAAAAATATATATGATAGGTTTAAAAGAGATTAGTTAGGTAGGGTAGCTAAACTAGGTTGTTTAAAAAATATATATGATAGGTGTGCACTATTAGAGAAGAGGTGAGGTGTATCTCATGGGAGTGCGATACTAGTTTAAATATGAGAGATTCATATTTTAAAAATATAACATGTGATGCACTTGCTAAATATTTTCAAAACTCGGGTTCTGACCCGTTTATCTATTTTCCCTATCTCCTGCTATATATGTATATATATCAGGTGTCCAGACACAGGGACGCCTGGATGATGATTCTTTCGAGTCAGACATTGCTGCAGCAGCTGTGGATGCATGCTGAATTATTTTAGACGCCTCTATCCTTATGATCTAGATAGGAGGTAGTGTATAAATATTTCGAGCTGATGGCTCAACTATATTCATTTATTCATTTATCACATTTTAGGTTGCGTCATTTCGATTTGGTTGTATTATGTTGTACCAAGAGTTCGATTACCTTATTTTATTTCAGTTGTGGTATATAAATTGTTATGATTGTTCTCCTTATGGTTGATTTGGTTAAAAAGATTAGTTAATTAAAATTTTGATGCCAGTCTAAAAAGTTATTAGTAATTAAATTGGTTTTCGACAGTAATGCTAAGAATGAACCATATGAGATTCATGTTTTAATCTAGTATAGGATGGATCACCCGGTATTTTATTAGGCGGGGTGTCACACTAGATCCGATGATATGCCCTGAAATAGAATGGTTTGGAAATAAAAATATGGGGTTGAAGGTGTGGTGGAGGGAAGGAGGGGTTTTATTACTTTTCATGTAGGATTATATTTGTATTAAATTTATGTGATGATAATTAGACCTGTCAACGAGTCGTGTTGAGTCGTATTGGTGTCGGTTAGCGTATTCGGGTCTTATCAGATTCGTGTCTAAATAAGTGACTTTTTTATCGTGTGAAAAAAATCATATTCAAACCCGACTCATTATCTTAACGTGTTATATCGTGTTCACCCGTTATTACCCATTAAGACAATTAATTATTTTTAATATTATACAAGTTGACAGATTAGCTCATTTTAAATACAATTAGACCAATGAGTTTCTTCTCACTAATTAATCTCTCGTTTTGTAGAATTCATTATGATTAAATTAACGTTAAGCTACACAAACTCTTTATAAGTCTTAATAATATATCTTATTTATTTAAATTAATGAGTCTTAATTGGTCTTATATTAACGGTTGAAGGGCCAATACTAATCCGATCCGCTAACTATCATGTCTTATCAGATTGATACTGATATAACCTAAAACCATTAAGGATCAATCCATTAACTTATAACTTATTGTTAGTTCATTTCATTCGTTTGCAAGTTTGATAATTACACATAACTCGTAACTCAATAGTTAGTACATCCCTGTCACAAGCAAAAGTTGTGGGTTCCAAACGTCATGCGAGGAGTTTCATGTGCAATTTTTTTAATTAAAAAATCCCTTAGTTCTTTCACTCACTTTGGGGTAAAGATTTAATACAATTTTCAATTCTAATGTCCACACTACCCATAATTTGAATAAACTAATTTCGAAAAACCTTACCTGAAACCTGTCTCCCATTCTGAAACACCCCAACCTATTATACAAAGGTAAACACACGAGTAAAAATCGCTAGACAAGCCACCAAGCCTGACTCCACCACAAACAAGGGTTTTCAAAGCGATATATATATATATACACACACAGACAGACGTCTGTGCACACTAAGTTTGCACATTATTTTTTTAAAATAATAAAAATAATATTTTTGAGCTGATTTGTTTTATGTGATATTTAAACATTTCAAGAGACTCGTATAAAAAAATCAGCTCAAAAAAACTTTTTTTGCTATTTTTAAAAAATCGGTCAAACTTTCGTTGTTTTTAAGCACTTTAAAACCTGCAAAAGTTTGACCGATTTTTTAAAAATAGCAAAAAAAGTTTTTGAGTTGATTTTTTTATATGGGTCCGTTGAAATGTTTAAATATCAAATAAAAATAATAAACTCAAAAATAATTTTTTTAATATTTAAAAAAAATTGGTGTGCACCAGCGCATGTGCACAGGAGCTTCTCTCTCTCTGTATAAATATATATATCAGGGTCGGCCCCGAATATTTGGGGGCCCAAGGCGAACTTGTGAAATGGGGCCTTATATATAACATTTTTTTTTTGTGAAAAGTATATTGTGTATTTTTACAAGATAACAAGAAACGAATAAAATTGAATACACAATAATCCAACAATCAATCTAAAAAATTCCAACCCCAACAAGATAAAGGAACAATGGAACTTGTTTTGCTGTATTTGTAAAGCAACTTTGAAAGCTCTTCTTTGCTAAAAAATGTTAAAGAAACACATAAAAAATTAACATCATTAGAATAAAAAAAATTATAACAGATTAAAAGAAGCAACAAGAACTTAAGAAAAAAAAAAATTAACGACAAGAACTAAAATAAAAAAAATGACGGATTAACAAAAAAAATGATAACAAGAACATATAACTTTCCATTCAGTTTTAAACTACATATATATAAATCCAAAAATATAAATGTTATTTTTTACTAATCTAAGTGTTTAAAAATATAAAAAAGATGACAACAAGAACTACATTTAAATCCAAAAATTAACAATAATAGCTATAATTAAAAAAATGATGACAACAAGAACTTAACAAAATGACAACAAAAAAATGACAACAAGAAGAGATAAATTTCTATACACTTTTAAATACTTAGATTAGTAAAATAACAACATTTATAAAAATTAATAAAGTGTTTAACAGATTAATAAAAAAAATAATACAAAACTCTTGAATATTTTTGGATTGAAACTTGAGAGTATTATAAGCATTTAAAAGATGGTGAGAGTTTAAATGGTTGGAACTTGGATGAAATTTGGAAAATTGGTGTTGGGTGAGGTGGGGGATGTGTTTTTTTTTTAGTTTTGAAATCGGTGTGATGAATGAGCAAATGAAGATGAAGGGATATTTGTTGATAGCGGTGGGTTTTAAGATTATTTTTTTAGCTTGAGCGTATTTTTAAAAAACTTATATTATACACACCTGTACAATATTTCGAGCCTATATTTTTACATTAAGTTTGGGAGTTCAAGACAGTTGCCTCATTGGCCTACCTCTTGGGCCGACCCTGATATATATATATATATATATATATATATATATATATATATATATATATGTGTGTGTGTGTGTGTGTGTGTGTGTGTGTGTGTGTGGGAGCGGTGTTATAAAAAATTTGAAATTACCCTAATTGACTCCAAATTCTAACAGAAGAATTTAACAGTTTAAAAAAGAATACAAAAATTCTCCCATTTAAATTCATATCTACCCAAGTCTCTAGGTCTCTTTAGTTAGTCATTTCAGTGTGGAATTTGGTACACACATTTTGAGTCAAGTCTATAGATAAGACAATTCAGTAATTTAGAGCATTTTGAGTCAAGTCTATAGATAAGACAATTCAGTAATTTAGAGCATTTTGAGTGAAGTCTATAAATAAGACAATTCAGCAATTTGGAGCATCGCATTGACCACCACAAACATGTTTTTCCTATAGATTTTTAATTGTGGAAATATCATATTTTAAGTCAAGTCTACAAATAGGACACAATAAGACTCAATTGAGAACCTCACACACATCTCATATTTCCACAAGGCGGTCCTTATTTGAGTTACTTTGCCAACCAATTTTTGGAATTCATGCACTTCAAATGTATCTATATATACCTGGACAAATAGTTAAACCCATCTATCCCACCATCTGACCATTTCACCAATTAATTTATCTACTCTAACAGAACTTGTTTCAATGAGTTCTTTAGTCAATAAGTCACCATCCGAAAGTATATCTTTACAAGTATCATTCATATTCGCCATACTCCTTTTATTGGTTTGTTCTTCTTCTCACGTTGATGATTTGTTTTCATCATCAACTGAACAAAAAGTAGCACCATCAGGAAATGAAGCCGCCGCTGCTCTTTTAACATGGAAAAAGAGCCTAGACAATCAAAGCCAATGGATGTTGCGGTCATGGGATGGAACCAGCCCCTGCAGTAATTGGGTTGGGATTGGTTGCAACAAACCTGGTGGAATAATCACCAATATAACTATGGTAAGTTCCGGTTTAAGAGGTACGCTCCACCATCTTAATTTCTCATCCTTTCCTCATCTCCTCCTCATTGATCTTTCTAACAACTCACTCCATGGGCCCATCCCGCCCACAATTGGAAATCTTTCCAAACTCGTCTACCTTAACTTATCTGTCAATTATTTCTCCGGAAACATTCCACAAGAGATAGGAAAGTTGACATCTCTCATTGAGATTTTATTTTGGGATAACAATCTCTCAGGACATATCCCTCCCATTGTTGGGAACTTGACAAAGCTCACGGTGTTGATCATGGCTAGCAATCAATTGTTTGGATTCATACCTCAAGAAGTCGGAATGTTGAGGTCTCTCATCATCCTTAACCTGTCGGAGAACAATCTCACGGGCTCAATTCCCGCTTCTATTGGAAATATGAGTAACCTAACCATTCTGTATATTCGTAAAAATAATCTCTCGGGTCATATTCCTTTCACGATTGGGAACTTGACAAAGCTCACCATGTTGAACTTGTGTCAAAATCAATTGTGTGGCTCCATTCCTTTAGAAATGAATAGTCTTACACAATTGGTAAGCCTGCAGTTAGGAAATAACAAGCTCACTGGGCATTTACCTCATGATATATGTATTGGTAAACTACTTGCATATTTTACTGTTTTTAATAATTATTTCAGTGGTCCAATCCCCAAAAGCTTTAAAAATTGCACCAGCTTAAACAGAGTTAGAATCGAAAGAAACCATATTTCAAGTAATATATCAGAAGATTTTGGCATTTACCCAAACTTAGATTATATTGATCTGAGTTATAATGATTTATATGGTGAGATATCTCAAAAATGGAGCCAATGCGGTAATCTGACAAGCTTAAAGATCTCTAATAATAATCTTTCTGGAAGGATACCACTTGAGCTTGGAGAGGCAACTCAGCTACATGTACTTAATCTCGCGTCAAATCATTTAGTAGGGGAGATTCCAAGGAGTCTACAAAAGTTGGGCTCATTGATTGAACTCACTTTAAACAACAATAGACTTTCTGGCAACATTCCAATAGAAATTAATAAGTTGTCCAATTTAGAACAACTTAACTTGGCAGAAAATATTCTCAGTGGCTCAATTCCGAAACAACTAATGGAATGTACGAAGCTAAGGGTCGTGAATTTAAGCAAAAATAAATTCAGAAAAGGTATTCCTCATCAAATAAACAATTTGCATAATCTCCAAAATCTTGATTTTAGTCAAAATATGCTAATTGGGATGGTACCACAAGAACTTGGAGACGTAAAAACCTTGGTAACGTTAAATCTCTCCCACAATGAACTCTCTGGTTCCATCCAATCAACATTTAAGGGAATGTCGAGTTTGATGTCCGTTGATATATCCTACAATCAACTACAGGGTCCTCTACCAAACATAAAAGCATTTCAGGAGGCTCCTTTTGAGGCACTTAGAAATAATAAAGGATTATGTGGCAATGCCACTGGTTTGAAGGCTTGCCCTAACAATCTAAGTCATGGTGCAAATGAGAAAAAACGTAAAATGCCTTTGATTTTAATTGCACTTCCTCTTGCAGGCATTTTATTTCTTTTGTCTATAATTGTCGGGATTGTTCTTTATCTCCGTCTAAGAGTAAAGATGAAGAAAAAGGCTAAGGACCCAAGAGAAGTAGAAGTTAAAAAGGAAAACTTGTTTTCAATATGGAGCTATGATGGGAAGATGGTTTATGAAAATATCATTGAAGCCACAGAGGAGTTCAGCTCTGAACATATTATTGGGGTGGGAGGATATGGAACTGTTTATAAAGCTGAGTTGCCAAGTGGTCACGTTGTTGCTGTGAAGAAACTTCATGAATCACAAGACGGTGAGCTGGGTAATTTAAAAAGTTTTGAGAGTGAGATCCGTGCATTAACAGATATACGACATCGTAATGTTGTGAAGCTTTATGGTTTTTGTTCACATCCACGGCACTCATTTTTGGTTTATGAGTTCTTGGAAGGGGGGAGCTTGAGAAAGATATTGAGCAATGAGGAACAAGCAGCAAGCGTGTTTGATTGGTCGAAAAGGGTAAATGTTGTTAGAGGTGTATCAAATGCACTAACTTATATGCACCATGACTGTACACCTCCAATCATTCACCGTGACATATCAAGCAGCAATATTTTGCTGAATTCAGAATTTGAGGCTCAAGTCTCTGATTTTGGTGCAGCTAGACTTTTAAATCCAGGCACATCTAACTGGACTTCTTTTGCTGGAACACTTGGGTATTCAGCTCCAGGTATCATTCAACTCGCCCTTAAATGAGTCACTATTCTATAAAAAATATTGCACTTCATATTTAAGAATAGTAACTGCCTATGCATCAGGTAATGCCATTTTTATTGTTTCTTTCGTTCCTTTTTAAAAGATAGACATATAGAGAGAGAGGAAAAGGGCCAACCCCTTGAACTGTTGCAATATATCCCTCAAGTACATGTTATAAAAATAATAGGGATGCTAGCTGTAAACCAAGAAAGCTCGAGGTGAAATAGAAATTAAATTAAAGTTACAAGGCAAAATTGTATTTGTTAGGGAAGTCACCTCATTTCTTCTCTTTAATTTGAGGCCAGTTGTCTAAATAGTTAATATATTAATTTGTTTGTGCATTTGAGTTGGATTCTTAAGGCTTTTGAATTGATTTTTGTTAAAGCAAAAATTGAATGATTGTTAATTATAATTGTGTCCTGAGAGTTAAGGCTTTCGAATTGTATTTTTATGTCTTTTGAATTAATTTTGTACGCTTTCAAATTGTATTTGTTAGGGTTTAATTGTTCGGGCTTTTGAATAAAAATTTGATAATATATTTGAGATTTTGATTTATTATTTGCTCAAACCCCCAAATAAATTCCTCAGGGGTTACCTTCTTGAACCCCCGAGATTGGCCATAATCTCGCACCCACCCTTGATTGAACTTGACATTGATGGAGTTTAATATATTTTATTTTTACGAGTTCATAGCTCGTCCTTGATACCTATACATTGGAAACAAATTAACCTCACATTAGCTTTAAACTCTTTGTCACTATTGTTTCAATTTTGTGTTAATTATAAACTTAATGTCTCATTATTTATCTCTCTCTCTCTCTCTCTATATATATATATATATATATATATATATATACATTTACATATATATTATAATATGTCTCTAGTTCTAAAAGGGTAAAAAAAACATACTTGATGCCTACTTTAGTCTTTGCATGACGATCATTATTGAAGAGTGCATATTTTTATCCTTCCTTTTCAAAGCTCATTTTATGAGCATGTTTACCTTTTTACTTAAGTTAACAATAATTTTGAGTTTCCTATTTAATATCATCTTTGAGGATAACTATGGGTTTAACTGATGAATGAGTAACCTTCTTTGAGGCTAATTGTAAGTTTAACTTATGAATGACTAATCTGAGACAACTAGTTGTGTTTTGGACCTCATCCATTATTTGACAGAACTTGCATACACCATGGAAGTAAACGAGAAATCTGATGTATATAGCTTTGGAGTACTTGCATTGGAAGTAATTATGGGAACGCACCCACAAGATCTTTTCTCATCTCTGTGGTCGTCGTCATCGTCAAGTTCAGCTAATCACAGTACTCTACTGAATGAAATATTGGACCAACGCCTTTCACCTCCTAGGACTCTAGTGGCAGAAGAAGTTGTCTTTGTTGTGAAGCTAGCATTTGCGTGTTTGCACCCAAATCCATTGTCTCGCCCAAGCATGAAACAAGTTTCCGTGCAGCTCTCAAAACCAAAGCCAGCTTTCCAATATCCATTTCACATGGTTACATTAGGTCAACTGTTCGATATCAAGTGTTCGACTTCTTGAACATTTGTCTTCCTTCGACTATAATAGACTTTTTGTGCTTTCTGCTCCAACATTAATGGTTGTATTTGGTTATCTTTGTAATATATATCTTATTCTGCCTTGTTCTACTTTAGTATGTTTGTGTGACATGTTCCAATGCACTTAAGAAATAAGTTGTAATTGTTAACTTGTTTTCTACAAAACAAAAATTTATTCTCCACCAATTGATTTTTTTATACAGTTTCTTTATTTTGCTCCACTAGTTGCTTGTTTTCTACAATTCTTTTACTTTGTTCTTAATACTTTTCTCTATATAGCTTTTGTTTTTGTTTTCTCTTTTCTATCTCCTTTTTTTGTTGTTAATGGAGCATTAGAGGATACTTTCAGATTCTCTGTTTTACGTTTTCCACTAATAAGAAGATTTGGAGATTGTTGTATTTGATTTTAGTTCATTATAAATGTTGGGACCCTTTTCATATTGATAGTAAATTGTCATGTGTTTCTTGTGTATGGAGATGGGCAAATCGATACCTTCACCAAAACAAACTGACTAAGTAGTTCAAACAAAACGGACAATTTCCGTAACCCTACACAATATTATATTAACTTTGTTTTTGTCAAATACCGCCTTCTTTAACCTTTAATTTTTAAGGCAATTCTAGATAATTGGTTCGAATAGTACCTGCACTGTAACCTCTTTTGGGTCAAACGTCACGAAGAAACCAACCAATGGGTTACTGATTCAATCATCAGGCAACATATCAATTCACGGACACCATGAATGTATTAAAAAATTAGAACTATTAACAATAAATTGACAATATACTGAAATTGGGTAAATATATTGTAAGAACATAGACTGAATTGGCATGAGTATGCATTCAATGTTCATCTTGATAAATGAATATCTCTCCCAATAAAGAATATTTGTATGACACCGGAAATTTTTCTTAAAAGGAATATAGTGAGTGCACGCATGCTTACTACACCGCTTACAACACATTTATGGGTGTCATGCTCTCATATTTCTTCTTTGGAACAATTTACATTATATGTTTCATTTAAACATTCTGAGAAACTTTGTTAACTTTTTACACAACACTTCAACACTATTTTGGGTGTCTTTTATTTTTTTATTTTTTTTACAGTAGTTGAGATTGTTTTCTTTACTCACATGAATGTATTATACAATTATAAATCACTATTTGAATATTTGTGTTTTACGATCTAATATTCAGAATATACGTGGCATGAATTGTGGGTGTGGTTGAGAAAGTGTTATTATTAACGGAGAATTGTTGTAAGACAATGACTAGGGAGGTATATAAATGGGTAGAGACATCATAGTGGGGTCCCATAAAGAAGATTACAATGTGGACATGTTACTTATTCTCTCTATATATCAATGGTAGAAGGGTAATTCAAGAAAAATGTACGTGCTAAAACTAAGATAAGACATATACTCTCCTCGTCCCAAATTAAGAGTCCTTATAGAATTTGTAAAGACCAAGGATACACAAAAGAAATGATTAAGATCAAAACTTATTCCCTATGGTGTAATTTAGTTCATCGGTTATGTTTTTGAAAGAAAAGTAGACTCGTAATTTGGGGCATACTGAAAAAGAAAGTAGAACTCTTAATTTGGGGAGATGGGAGTAATTCTTAAAGTGATCACTTAACTTGCAAATTTTGAGGGAGCCAATAAGCAACTCCTCACCCTACACCACTCCAAATTCCTTCAAGTCAAGTAACTTATATGTGATTTTCTTAGCGTATACTAAAATATGGAGCTAGTAATAAACATGAAAATCATGCTGTGTGATTTTAAGTATAAATTACATGTATAACGAAAGTGATAATGAAGCAAACAAATATTTGATCCAATGATGGTTGAATTTGAATACTTCAACGAGCATAAGTGGTCTCCGAGTTTGTATGTTACTATGCACAAATCATAAAATTTGAATATTGGAAGGCTCATCTATGAAAGAAAAAGTTTCAGCGTAGGATTTAAAGGCCCCAGTTAAGACTATAACTTTATACAAAAAATCTTAATCATTTTCACCAAAATGTTATAAATTAAATGAGTCAGAAGAGAAATCTTAGGCTTTCTATTGTCGGGGGATTGGGGGGTTGGCCAGTCAAACTTTCTATCCAAAAGACATGACAAAATTAAAAATAAGGCCTACAACCACATATGCCGAATTGCCGATGAAACCATCTCAATGGAGTATAAAAAATTTAGGAAACAGAATCCAATCATTGAATACTTAGAAGTCTGTAATGATACAAAACTTGCATCAATACTGATGAAACCATAACAAATATTTCATAGGCATAACCCATAATTACCTCAACTCTTACTTTGATCAACAAATATCCATCCTTCACCATAATGTAATGGGGGAAATCACCCATAGGAGTGATATCTTTCTCGGTCCTGTTTATCACCCATGCCAGAAAAAAATTATGACATATACATATCCATATCCATATTCATATCCATATCCATGCATACGTATATCTGTGTGTGTATTAAGAGAAAGGCCAGACGGATTATGATCCCAAAATAAAATGAATACAACATGATAGCTACATCCTGCATTTCAAGCATTTGTTGATTCTACCATGTTACATTTACCACCAATGACAAGTTAATAGCTATTTATCATTCATCGTGGCAGCACAGGGTGAGGAGAGTGTGAGTGAGGAACTACATCCTCTTACCTCTCCTCATGTTGCCACACCCGACATCGCTATTCACTGGTCATTCGTAGTAAATATATAGCTTCATATTCTACTTATTTTATGTTGATTTTGATTTCCGTGGGGCAGTATGAATGAGAATTTTGAGATATGATTTCAGGCATTAGACGATTCATTGATGTTCCAGGTGTGCTCAAGATTTGAGTTTCATATTGGGTATTCACCCTTCCCCTCAAATATCAATCTAAATATACAATTTGAAAAACATAGATTTATTGAGTGTAAGTTACATGCACCTCCTCTCTTGTTTGTCATAATTAAGACCATTTATCTTCAATACGAAGAAGTAACTTGTCAAAGTCAACCAGACAAAGTTACTAACCTGTCAAACTAAGTGCGAGTAGTGTGGGATTCCTGTCCGACCTTGCTAAACTTGTAAATTTTCTTGTTCGTCTCAGTTCAGCGATGGTTTCCATTCTGACAGGCCCTCGCAACTGTGTATGAAACTGGGGCAGGATGCCAGGCACCAATACAAGCCACCTTCCGCAGACCCCTTCGTGCATTTCTTACCCAACGAGTGACAACACCCTCATAACCTTTACCCTTTGTCACACCAATGATGTCAATCACATCATCCTTCTGGAAAATGGCATCCACAAGAACCTGTTTCTCAAAGAAGCCATAAGCAAAATGCACTTTCTGAGAAATGATCCAACGATTGATCTGGATCTCCATCAAATGTGCTTTCTTATGATTTAATCACTTCATTTTCCTTATCTGTAGAGACAGAAATGAACTAAAATAAATGCAACATTCAAGAGACTACTAGATTAATAATAAAGGTCAATGCCCGAACATGATAACTCGTTAACAAACAATTACCCAAGTAATCAATGATAAATGATTGTTCATTTATTTTCCATTTTTTATGACTTAAGTAGCAAGGCCGAGCACCTAACTAATCCCCAAGGGTACGTTTATGCCCTCCAATTCACAAGCACTAGAACGAAGTTTGTGAGGTCGCCCAAGAGGATTAGAACTCTTGAGCTTGTGAGGTAGTCCATATGCCAATAGGCTACCACCTTAGGGTAAATGAATGTTATAGCAAGAAACATATGGATCAATTTAAACTAGAATCTCTAACCAAGGCATTTGACAAATATGTATAGCTCATTTACATAAAAATTCTTCCTTTTACGTATGACAATTAACTTCTTGAAACGACTTGCTTAAATTCAGATAATTGAAACACAATATTGTTTATTAGAAGACAACATAAAATAGAGTGCATGTATACTTTTGCCTCCATATTGAATACATCAATAATATGAATAGATAGACAATAAACCAGTTTCAGTGAGGATACATTGCCATGCTTCTACAAATCCAAAGGGAACTTTGAATATAGTATTTATGATACACACATACACAGAGGCTGGAAGTCCATTGTACTTTATAGAAAAAAGGTAAGTTGAACTCACAATTACAGAATGTAAATAAGTATTGCTCAAAGCATCATTACTACGTGAGTATGAGCCAGAACACAGATAACAGTCGCATATTTTTTCATTTTCTGTAGTTTGTCTGGATATCTTTCTTCCCATAATCAGTCTCATACTTCTTTGAGTATTTAGTAAAAGCCTTCTTCTTGGACTTGCACCAGTTCTTGCAAAACCTTCTCTTCACATCCTCACTCAGGTGCTGAGCCCAAACAGTGTCTTCAAGTAAGCCACCACTGCAACGACTACCAATGGAGGGGTCCCAACGATTGTTACAGCCTCGTGTGTCTCCTTGTGAAGCTATATGAGAACAAACATCACAAATTATGAAACGAAACATTAGGCTTTAAAAATGAAGAACTGATACGGAAATATGAGTGAAATTATTTTGACATCAATAAATATACTGAAGATTTACCCTACAAAAGTAACTAAAATTAAGTATATAAGATCACATACTGCAAATGATTTTTTAGTTATGTAACATTTTTTCAAACCCCAAATGAAACAGATGTTGCAGCATAATGTTTTAAAATCCAAAAGCGTATAATGTCATCAGAGTATCAAAAAGATCAACAAAATTAAACACACTAGAATAAAATCTTGCACATAATGCTGCTCAAAGAAATTAACCAAGTTAACACTAGTTTCAGCTCAGCAATTACACATTCTGATTGACATCGGTGATTATATGAAACTAATTTTTTAATGCTGATTCTATTGCCAAAATAACATTTAACTTCTTTTTAAATAATGTACTATAACATTTGTAAGTATAATTGTCATATGATTACCAGTATTGACAAATATGATATTAGGCAGGAAGAAGGCCATACATCAAGATATATGCCACAACTAGTAGCAAACCAGTGTCCTGTTCTCAATGGAGTGCATGGTGGTCATATAGTTGGATCAGCACGCTGCTCTTGATAAGAGTGAATGATTGTCCTACTATTGCGGTTCAGCGCTCTGCTCCTATGAGTCTGTATACTGATCCTATACCCTTGAATCAATTTCCACACTTGAGGTTGGATAAAGGAGAGGCAAGTAATGGGGTTGTGCCTGAAATTACTTCAAAAGAGGATAATGTAAAAACTAATAAAGAATTAATGGGAGAGATTGAGATTCATATTGAAGGAATTGAGAAAGTGGTTACAAGAACATGGGCAAATGGTGTAGCCCCAAACATGGACAGAAGCTCTAGATTACAGCCGAAACAATTTGAAATTGAAGGGAAAAAACGATAAGAGTGTGTGGTTTATGAACTAAATGACATGGAAGAGGAAATCAAAAGATTGGAGAATGCTATGAGACCCAATGCAGAACCAAGTTAATCAACAGATGTTTGTGAAAATGAGATTGTGGTGCCTATGACTGTTTCCAAACAGCAACATGAAGCCTTGCCTAAAACATCAAACGCTATTATGAAATCCATTGAATATGGGAGGCTACTTAGCGAAAAGAAGGAAGCCAGGTCTAAATAATATGGTTCGAGCAGTTTTTGTGGAGCACGAAAACAATCAGATTTTCAATGGTATTGAAGGGTCTGATGATGAACTAGTTGTAAGAGTGTATTCATAAACTCTTTAGACTAGATTGTCTTTATTTCGGAAAGCTTGAAGCTAAGATCATTACCCCAGACTCTCCTCATGGCTTTTTCAAAGAGTATTTACCAGTTAGGATGAAGGTGATAGACTTGGCGGACTTAGTTTGCCCTAGTTTATCTTATGTGCTTTAAAACGTTTTCTAAATTTTAACGAATTTTTTTTTCACAAGTTTAACTTGGTTTGTTCTGTTGAATTGCCATATACGTATGCAAATCTACTTCTAAATAATCAAAATCTATTTTAAAGATTGCATATGCGTATTTTGGAAAGTTTGGTATAAGGTTAACCAAAAGTTCCAAATAGTTGCCCCTTCGCGACCTGGGAATCATAGCCTCGATTGTAGCGAGATCCACACTGGTATTCTCACTGGAACTTGCACCTCGCAAAGTTTTCGCTGGATCCTCTCGCTGCTCATGACTGGTTGAGGCAATTTGGCATCCAAACAGAAGATCTATGCAACCTACTTGCCCTTTGATCTCTGTCAGCGAAACTTTTCGTACCTGTAAGAGTTCCTACGAGACAAAGGTTATTCTAACTTTGACTCTATAACCCTATTAGCTCACGACATGGTTTGCCCCTTTCTCGCTGCCGACGAAGTTGCCTCTCGCACCTGCGAGATGCTAATGACTGAGGTGCGAACAGTTCTGAGTCTTTTCGGATACTTTTTGTATTGTATCCCGTGCCACTCACTCCAGGTCTCCCATATACGCATTGTGTGCACTCTACCTTCACTTGATCCCCACACCCATGTGTACCTTTGGTGCTCAGATATTCCAGAATTAACAGCAATTCAAGATATTTTTTAGAAGAAATATGGAAAAGATTTCGTTGGTGCAGGTACTGATCTGTGACCCAACTGTGGCGTAAATCGCATGGTAATTATGTTTTTACAATTCCAACTTTGGGTTCTGCCTAAAATTAATCATATACGTATTTGTACTTCATAAATAGATTTAGATTGAAATGAACACTTCATTTTAGGAACTTAAACCCTCTAATTTATCATACTAGCTGCATATACCTCCCTGACCTACTGATTTTGCAAAAAAAATAAAAAAATAGGGGGGCATTTTTCGTGCATTTGTTTCTTTATAAAAGTACATGCCATCACAATACAACTCAATAATAATGAATTTGGATGGTAAATGGTGTAAATGATTGTTTAATTCTCAATATCAAATGGAACTATCTTTTCTTTCTGTTGCAGCTCATTGAGAAGCTCTCCATTAGAACGCCCTCTGGTGAAGTAAAATTGAAAGTCATGAAGGAAATAGCCAAGAAGTACCGAGTTGATTGGGATACCAGAATATCAGAGATGGAGCTGCTCAAGCCTCCTGAAGAGATTATAATGTGTATCATATGATTTTTGAGTAGGAATTATATGATTCTTGTGATTGAATATGAATGGAACAGAATACTGATAGTGTTGAGTGATGGATACTCAAGCTCCTACCACGCCGTCAATTCCACCAACTACCTAGTCGTCCTAGCCCTTTGGACTTTGAGTGAATATTTTACCTCAATCATTTCAAATGTAATAATATGGATCGTTATGTTATAACTGTTAGTTGATAGCGCCAAGTCGGGCGTGGATTGTGTGCACCAAATTGGGCATTATCATAATATACTTGTGTTATAACAGTTGGGTGACACGACCACAGTTGGGTGATGCGTAGTTCCATGGACATATCATTCAATAAATATACATGAGGGACACATTAGTCAACAGTTAGGTGGCACATTCAGTTGGAGATTATGTGATCCTATGAATAAATAATACGGAGACTTTTATATACTGGTTGTATGTTAAATAGGAATTATGGATACATGTTTTAGGTGATGCTTTATATGAACTATATTATATTTATTGGTGTGTTTTGGTAATTAGAATAATCACTAAGCCTTGGATTACATTAAATTCTATGTTTCCTTTTCAAATAAGGATCTTTCTCGACGTCCATTGTTGTGCCCGTCTAGGACATGTTATTGAGGAGCACTGAGTTCCCTTTTTGAGACGACATTGTATTATGTCGTGTTTTTGTCCTGTACTTCACATCGTTATGTCTAAACACTTTGTAGGGACTTGTCTTTTCCCTGGTTTTCAACACAAGTGTCAATTAACAAATAACCCTCATCGTTATATCTAATTGAGCCTGTATCTCATTTAGGGTAATCTCCCAAAGACTGTCCTTACAAGAAGAAGCTATTCTCTGTTCAGGATTTTTTCAGATACACGAACTCTAAAGGTATATATCTCGAGTTCCAGCATAATTCTACATATCTTCAGTTTATTTGACATTGCATAGAATGATATTATTTTCTATAATTGTAAACCCTCATATGTAGTTATCTTATTCTCTGTTTTTTAAGAAGAGTTATCTTTAATTCTTTTAAAGAACTATTTTAGTATCTTATTTACACAGCATAATATCGTATCTTATGACAAAAATTACACTTTGTATGAATCACTTTACATTTGACAGCCTGGACACAAATATGCATTGTATTCATCTATTACTCTCATGCAGTATCAGTTATAGAACATGGTTACACAGTTATATCCATGAACTTATAGATATAAATTTAGCATAAATATTTATTCATAATACACTATTCTTGCTATATCAATGCGGTCAGTTCCTTACTTCCTTTCTAATGTGGATTTTATTTTCTTTTGTTAGGAATTTACATTATAGTAATGGATTTTTTTTAAAAAGATAAGTCATGTCCATATCGGTTCTCCAAGTGTTATTATTCTCCTTGAAGTGCATTGATAAACACCTATATGCGGCAAAGCCCTATGCTCTTATCTATATTTTGTACAACCATGTACACAGAATTGAGTAATTGAAAGTATAGGCAGATATTTGTGTCAAAGAAGGAAATAAATGATATAAATAAAATGTAACGATTTGAAAGCTATTCAAAATTATCTCCCAAAATATTCCCTAAACAGAGAAAATATACTCACAATATGCCCCAAAATTATAGGCTCTTTTTTTGCTCTGCCAATCTTACTAGTGTTGGCAAGAACAGGAGAAATTTTTCATGCTTTGTTTGAGCTTTCTCAAGAGTTCCAATCACTCAAACTTAATTATGATGGGATTAGGAATTTTTGGGATCAATGTAAGAACTGCATTATTCTGTTATTTGATAGTAAATTGTTCATAATGTAAATGAAAAGCATAGAATCACTTCCACTGATATAAAAAGTTGGAAAAAATGGGCTTCTTCTACTAGTTTATTCTGAGACCTTTTCTGCCTCAGTAGCATGGAAATGAAGGTTGTGTTATCATCCAATATTTTTTTGTTAGCATTGAGCTGGTCGTATCAGCCATCCATTCTATTGTGATTTCCTAGCGGGTCTAATAATGGTTGTGGCCTAATTACTCTAAAATAACATCGTTAGAAGTGTAATTGATTGAATATAAACCGAAGAGCTGAGTGTGGCCCCACGAGTTGAATATAATTGATTGAATACAAATCATTAGCTTTATGTGATAGTTGCGAGCTGAAATCGGTTTTCTTCAGAGGAAAAATCGACCCATGTTCTGGTTTGCTTCAATCTCAACAAAGGGTTTCACTCCGATGTTGAACCACGACTTCTAATCAGGGTTGATTGTTGTAGATGGAGATGAAGCAGATCCGGGTGGTTTCGTTGGTGGTGGAGTGATGCTAAATCTAGGGTTTCACTCCGATTTTACAGCTCCGGCTTAAGATTAGGATTCACCGTCACCATACCTATTTATCTTATGCATTGAGGGTATTATTTTCATGATTAAATTTGTGAGAGGAGCAGACATCTCAAGGGTATTTCTATATCGAGAACAGTCATGCAATCTCACATTTCTTATTTGTTGGCGATAGCTTGTTCCTTTTTAGACAATCTTCGAAAGAATGTTCTAAGATAATGGATATTCTAAATAAGTACGAAGCAGTGTCCGACTAAAAAATAAACCTATAAAAATCGGTCGTTTCAATTAGCCCCAATATACCTCAGTGGGAGCAATGTGAAATATCAAAATCTATGGGAGTCCCCGTGGTACACTGTCATTCTAAATACTTGGGTCTCCCTGCTCTCATTGGAAGGAACAAGCGATGATATTTTAATATTCTTAAGGAGAGAGCTTGGAAGAAATTACAGGAATGGAAGGGAAAATGTTTTTCAAAAGGGGGAAAAGAATTCTCTTAAAATCAATCTTGAGAGATTTCCATTAGTATCACGAGTTGTTATAGACTCTACCTAGCTTTGTCATGTACTGAATAGTTTGGTGGCAAATTTTTGGTGGAGATGTAATCATGAAAGTAAAAAAATACATTGGATGTGATAGGAGAATTTATGTAAGCCTAAAGGATAAGGTGGATTAGAATTTAGATCTTTTATTCCCTTTAATCAAGCTTTGTTGGCTAAGAAGGCATGTCTCATTCTCCAAAACTCGACATCTCTTATTAGTCGGGTGATGGAAGTCTAATGTTTCCCCAATCATCAATTCATGGAAGCTAATATTGGTCCACACATGCCCTACATTTGGATGAGCATCCTATGGAGTAGAGAGTTGTTAACTCGTGGTTGGAGATGGAGAGTGGGGAGTGGACGTGACAGCTCAGTTTATTTCCCCCAAGCTATGATCACATGATATTAAAGTTCGGAGCTTGATCACGGAGTTAGGGAGTTGGAATGAAATTCTTATCAGGTAGAGTTTTATTCCGTGGGAGGCTGAAGATATCATAAATACCTTTATTGTTGGAAACCATCACCATGATTTATTTGGCATTTCCATAATTCGGATGAATATTCTATTAAAAGAGGATACATGGTAGCTAGGAATTTGGACAATGCTTCTCCGTCCTCCTATTTGTTGTGGCCTCAAAGTGTGTTGGAAAGCAATGTGGAACCTTAAATTTCATAAGAACGTTTTATTTTTTCTTTGAAGAGCTACTCTTAACTACCTCCCTACACGTGTTAACCTCAAGTCAGGTAAAGTCCATATATCACCTTATTGTTCATATTGTGATGAAGAATTTGAGACAACTAGCCATGACTTCTAGTCTTGCCCTGCTGCTGAAAATATTTGGCTCCTGGGACAAAAATATTACCTATTTTCCAGGTTCAGACATCTTGAATTCAAAGATGCACTAAAAACCATTCTTTATCAAATGACAGTAAAATATTTGATTTTTTGGTGGTGGTAGCTTGGTTTATCTGGTTTGACTGGAACAAGAGTGTTAATGGGGGTTCTAGGCAACACCCATCTGTGATCAAATCTAGAGTAGAAGTCTTCTTAGACTCCTATGTCAACTTTCATGTATTGTCATTGAGTGGAGCTGCTAAATCTAGAACATAAGCAACATTGAGAATCCTTTAACTAAAACAGTAGAAGATATTATAGAAGATAGGGTTTTAATCCTAAATTAAAGCCTCAAGCTGATTCTAAGGGAAGTAAGAAAAAAAGAATGTGCAAATATACAACTGGAGTCTTCAAAGGAGAAAAATTGGTCTTAGGCAAAATATCTGCTGATTGATACGAAGAATAATCTGGAGGATATTATGTAAATTTATTATATAGAGATTTTATTGCCCTGCATAGTGTTTTCTTTTATTATATACAAGAATCAATACCCAAAGACTATCAATTCAAGAGAGAGTCCTTTTATTAAAAAAATGTTTATGGTATCACAGCAGTAAGAGTTTCCCTTGAAATCACTGAAACTGGAATCATCATGGCGAGCGACATCATCTACTTACATTGCCTCAAAATATCCTTATCCTTCAACTCTTAACGTTGGACATTTTGTTTCGATCAAGTTGACAAACAATAATTTCCTACTATAGAAGACCCCAATGATGGGGATTATTGAAAGCCAAGATATGGTCAGTTTTATTGATAGAAGCATTTCGATGCCAAGCCCTTGTACAACAGTATCAACTGCTGAAGCTGCAGGTGAACATATAACTGGTGAAAATACAGATTTTATTTTCTGGAGAAAGTCTGATAGACTTCTTCAAGGGTAGATTACGAGAACATTTTTTGAAGGAGTTTTGGGACTATTTGAACGTCTCAATACTTAGGAAGAAGTTGGGATGGCTCTTATTGATTCATTTGAACAAGAGACCATAGAGAGGCAATTCTCTTTGCAGCACTGACTGCAATTCCACAACAAAGATTCATTCACTGAGTGAAAACATTCAGATTCACAAAAATATTTTTGATGGTCTTGCAGCGATAGGCAAGCAGGTAGAAGATCATGACAAGGTGCTTGGATTATTGAAAGTCCGTGGATCAGGTTATGAGGCCTTTATTACAACAGTGCTTAAGCCTCAAACTCCAATTTATCATCGCTCTTTCTATTGCAGAGTCATAATATGATGAAGTTATTGCACAATTCAAATGATTTTTGAAATCCAAAACAGAACATGGCATCTTCTATACAATGTTCACAGCACTCATATAATAGTTAGAATTTTTATAAGAAGGGGAAGCATAAACATTATAACTTGCCAACAAACGAGGAAGGGTTCTCACAATCTGAACTACAAGACAGTTGCAACTGGCAATGCAAAGACAGCCCTCGCTTCGGTGGTAATGAAATGTAAGGAAATCATTTTCAATCATGCACACTGAAAGAGGACATCATCATATGTCCAATCTGTAATAAACCAAAGCATTCATCTCTTGATCGTTGGAATCGATTCAACCATACAATCCAACCCAAATAACTGAATCAAGTATTTTTTACAATGAAGCTTGAGGAACCTCATAACTACTAATGGTTTCCTGATACAGGAAGCCACATCTCAGATGACCTCCAACACAGGTAAAATTCATTCTTTTACTCCGTATTATGGTCCTGATCAAATAATCATGGGTAATGGTGCATTATTGAATACATCACATGTTGGACCTGCATTAATTGCTGTAGGTAATAGAAAACTGTTCAGCCAACTGCAACTTAACAGTATTCTTGTTGTTCCCAATGACAAGAAAGACTTACTATCTGTCAATAAATTGACTTTTAAATTTCCTTGCGTCATGTAATTCTCATCAAATAGTTTGTGATAAATAATAGAAACACAGGAACAGTGATAGCATTAGGCAGTAGGTGCTGTGGTTTGTATCATTTGGATCCTAAGGATGAGGTAGCTATGTATTCAACCAGGATTAGAACGGTCTAGGATGAAGTTTGACACTCCTAGCCATCCACAAAAAATTGTTGATATATTGAAGAAAAATAAGCTTCTTTTAAGCACCAGTAGTAATTAAGGTTGATAAATTATGTGGTGGTTGTCAAATGGCCAAGGCATGTCATCTTCCATTTATTTTGTCTACTGAATTTTTTGAGAATCCTCTTGAAGTTATGCATTGTGATATGTAGTGCTTCACCTGTGTTATCATTTCAAAAGTTCAAATATTATGTGATATTTGTGGACGAATGCACCCGTTTCACATGGTATTTTCCACTTAAATTGAAATCTGACTTTTTCACGTGCTTAGTCAATTTCCATATTTGTGGAAAATCAATTTGTGAATAAAATAAAATATTTCCAATGTGATGAAGGGGGAGAATTTAATGACCATATATTTCGATATTTTTTTTACAAAAGAATGGAATAAAACTTCAAAGTTCTTGTCCTGTATACAAGATTCAATACCCAAAGACACTCAATTCAAGAGGGAGTCATGTTATTAAAAATAGTTACATTAATGTGGTTGTGCAGACAGATTTAAGCATTTATGGGATTGAAGTGATTGTGAGAAATTTTAAAGGATGAATTATTGTGGTAATATCTTAACAAATTCGGCAACTTAATTGTGTTGAAGTGGCGAAAGATACAACTATAGTGGAAGGCTTACAACTTGCTACAAATAAAAGGAGTACAAATTCATTAGTTGAAAAATTATGCTTTGACTATAATTCATCAAATCAACTCACCTATTAGTACAAATTCCCAATTTTCATAGATCTTCTATTCATAATTGCTTTGATGTCTTGGTTCCTGAAGAAAAGCAGAAAAGACTTCATCAGACTTCTCTTACAGTTGCTTTTGATGTCAATTCTCTGGGAGATACGGAAGGGCAGGAGCAGAAAGTTTTTTATGGTTCCCCAATGCAGGTGGTCTAGATAATCTCCCAAGTTATTAAAACTATCTCTAATATTTGTAAGACTACCAATCTACATGACCATATTGGGACAACAGAGAAAGAGATTTGTTCCCCTTTCAATATCAAAACCTTTCCTGAGAAATCTAAGGCTCAGTTGATGCAACAGAAATTTTCCCCCAACGAAAATCTAAGGCTCATCCAAAGGCAACACAGGGCCAGTGTCACTAGTGGTGGTGCTCTCAGGAATGGCAAAGGCCCTTTCATTTAGGCATTTTCCTTATAATTAGGTTATGCTACTAATTTGAAGGCAAAGATCAAGGCTCTTAAACAAGGCCATAGTTTAATTTTTTAATGATATCAAAGCTCTCCTTTAGAACTTCAAATCAGATGCGGATAATATCATCTCCCTCAGTAACAACATCTCAGTGGAGCTAAATCATTGGTTTAGAGAAGCCAATTTTGTTGCAAATGCATTTATTAGCAAGAAAATTTGTTCTTAAATGATTTTAATTTACTTCCAGCTTCAGATAGAGGTAACATTAACATGGACGGGGAAAGAATCCCTTTTCTTAGAATGTAGTTCCTTGTTAAGTAGTTAAACTGGCTCTTTCTGTCTTTAGCTCGTGTTTATTTTTCATTTACGAGTTAAGGGTATGTCCTCTTTTACCTTGCAAGCCAATGTGGAGTCTTTTTCTCCGTTTTCTTTAATTAAACTATGTGGGAGTACTGTCCCTGTATAAAACAAAAGGTTGTATCCCTGGATTGTGTTCATTAATGTATTATTTTATTATTATTCAGAAACTATAATTGATTACTTGCAAATTTCTAATGGAGTGCTTGTAGAAAAAAGTCAATTATCAGTCAAAATAAGCTAAAACAATAAAGTGAACTTTCCTAGATTTCATGATAACTCCCCAACTAACTGAATTGACGCAAGATCAAGGACACGAAGCTGAGTCACCTTTCCCATCTCAGACGGAATTTCCCCATCTCTGAGACAACTATCCATATTATTTCCTATAAATCAATGCAATATAATTCAAGTTTGGTTAAATGCCAAATTCTTATTATATATTCCCTATAATTTGGTTTCACCAAGCTTAACTCTAAATAAGCGATTGCAAAGAATTTTGAATTGGACAAATAAATTCATTATATCCAACAACATAATTTGAAGTAATTTAGCAAGACATATATCATGTCATAACCAGTCTGATTGTCATTAGCGATCTCCAAAGCTACCAAATGTTATAATAATACGATTCCGAATGAATGGGTCCGATGAGATGATTGGTTGAAAATTGATACGCAGCTTATGCAAAAGCTTATTCTAAAACAGATACTACTAAGAGTAGGTTCAATATCAAATCCAAAAATTTACTTTATTTAACTAAATATTAATCAAATCAACCCTATGTTTATATATGCAAATTATCCAAATAATTAATATTCTCCTCTTAGCGTGCAAGTACAATTTTAAGGATAAATGAACTGAACAATCACACACAATAAGAAACATAAGATTTACCATGGTTCGGCTCACTAGCAGGCCTAACTCCACACATCTAGACCTATTTCTTCCAGTATTAGACTAACGAACTTTTAAGAAATTGATAGGACCTAATGAAGAGCATATAATTCTCTATGTATTCATTTTGGTCCCTCTTTACATTTGAATGAACCAAGCTCACTTCTCATTGCTTTTAATGGCATCCAACTATATATAGGTATTTTTTTTTAATGCACCCGCGCATCGCACGGGGTTTCCAACTAGTTGTTTATTATTTTCGTGGATTGATCTATTTGACATTGCATATCATCATTGTGCAATCAACTAAATCATATAGCCCTATTTGGCTGCACAAACTGTTTGATTATATAAATTGGTTTGTTATGAATTAGTTAATTATAAATGAGGGGAATTTAAACGAGTTTATATCTAATTTACGCAATGCTTGATAATCTGAAATTTATATTAAGATTCTATGAGGGAAAAAACGAAAAAAACAAATTATAGGGGGGAGGGGGATGGGAGGGAAAGAAAGGAGCATGCACTTTATGTGAGTCCTTTTTCATATGGATCCATTTCATATTTTTTGTGAAATGATCCAATTTTAGATTTTACACATGAACTATAATAGAATAATTAATGAGTCATTTCATTAGTAAACCAAATACAATTAATGAATCAATTTGTAAATGAATTAAGTTATAAATGAATCAATTTACAATATTAGGACAACCCAACAGGGCCAAAGTGTATTAGTTTTATATAATTTCCTTATAATTTCATTGATATGTACATATTGAGAAGAACCAAGTTCTTCCAACCCAAACACCTATAAATTTGACAATTTCAAAGGTAAAAGATTAACTTTTGTTGAAAAGCATGCATCCTGAGGTTCCACTCAATATAGAACCCATTAATTTTGTCACTATTAAGTGATGTAACTAATTCAATATAGAAAATTTTGACATTGAAGTCCACAAGACCGCATCTAAAAGAATATTCTACCTATTAGACAAGACTATGTTGCATGCAATGTACTCAAGCCACTAGCTAAGCTGATAATACGCAAATATTGCGTATTTCATCCGTCGAACCTACGCATTTTAGCGCCCTCGGGTGCCTTAATCTCTATATTTAAGCCCGTTAACCAGACAACCTCGGTTTATATTGTTAACATGCTATATGAGGTATAATTGGGCTTTTGTAGGTATTTACGTACTAAGAATGGAGTTCGAACGCATTCCGCTCAAGTTCCGTACACATTCGCACGTTCAAGGGCAATCCGGTCAATTCACAGTTTGGACACCTAGCCCGACATCTCACGGAAGTTGTATCCCTCCTCGCAAGCTTCGCGTGGCCGTGAAAGGTGCGCGATTCCGATCCCGAATGAAGAAGTTACGGCGATTCTAGCGGAGAAGAAAACATGCCAAAACATGAGGAAAGGAGGTTCTGCACTGCTTGATCGATCGATCGATCCTTCAGTTTTTTGTAACGATTTCAACAGTCGATCGATCGACCACGATCGATCCATGGTTTTCCTATTTCTGCAGATATTTTTGCCTTCTTTTCTTTCTTCTTTTCTTTTATTCCAACTTACTATATAACCCAATTTTATTCTAATATAAGAGATACTTAGTTTTAGAAGACATTTTAGGTTAAGGTTTGGTTTTGAGAGCTCATCTTCTTCTCTTCTTGGGATGACATCCATTTGGTTTTGTAAGATTGAACTATTCATTATCATCTCCTTTAATATAGCTTTGTTCTTTATTTACCTTGCTTTGTAAATTAGTTTCATGCTTTGTTAATTAGTTTACTTGCTTTAATTCTTGCTTTCCTAGTTTAATTAGTTGTAATTTAGTTTAATTCATGTATTGCCCTTAGATAATTAGGGTCGGGATGTCGTTCCGCCATTAACGGGCCCCGAGCTCCGAAAATTAGATTTTGTGCAAAATTGCGTTTAATTGAACCCGCGCGTATTAAAGTCGAATTATTACGCGTTTAACTTTCTTTGTCATGCAAAGTTAGTGTTTATAGCGATAATCCGAGTTTAATGCGCGTGCGACCATTGTCCGTTAATTATTTATTCACGCAACTTTGGTTTAAATTCCTTATTGTGTGAAGTTTATGATTAATTGTTAATGCTCGATTAAATTGCTCTCGAGCCGAAATTCTGACTAACAGTTGTTTCGAGCTGTATGGTTGGATGATATCCCAATCCTTGCTTTTACTTTATTTAGACTTAACTTATTCTTTTCTTTTATTTCCTAGCACACATCTGTTACGATCTATTGAACATTCTTTGTGGATTCGATACCCGACTTACTGCTGTACTTGTATCGCAAGTAGAGTCGTAACTTAGGTTTTTGTATAGATTTGGTGAGTCAAATATAAAACGACCGGCGCGTAGGTGGCTCTCGCGTCGCGACAAAATCCAGTCTATCAAAATGGCGTCGTTACCGGGGATGAGTTTGTTTTAGACTTTATTTGATTTAGTATTTCATAGTATTTTCTTTCTATTTGTATTATTTGCTAATATTTTGTAGGACTTACACATTTGAGCACTTAGAAACGCTCGAATTTTTCCCGCACGCACTTACTTTTTGGAATCCGCCACTTCGAGCCATTTTTGGGGTAAGCATGTCTTATTCCAATTCTTTCGGTAATCATTGTTATAATTCTCAAAATGCTCGTAATCCAATAACTTTCGGTGAATACTTAGAATCCCAAAGTATAACCAATTCAAATATGACTTTGGGCGAGTATAACGAAAGTCAAAATTTGGGTTATTGGAATTTTGATGACGATGATAATGATTTTGGGCCTTTACCTCCTTATAATAGGAATTTTGAAATGAATTGCAATAGTTTTCAAAATTCCTATAATAATGAGTTTTCGTTCAAGTCCGATGGTAATTTTCAAAGTTTCCATTTTCATGCATCCGCACCTCGACCTATGACATTCGGTGAGGGTTTGCATATGTATGAAAATGAGAAAATTGAGAATCGTTATCGGGAAGAAAATCGTTGTTGGGAACATGAGTTGGATTTACTTTTTGAGTCCGACGACGATTTTGCTTCCGAGACTTTCGAAGTCGAAGAATGTTTTGAACCAAATGAGGTACTTTTACCTATTTTGGAACAAACCATTCTAAACTTTGCCCATTGAATAATAGATATTGAAAGTGAGGATGAAAATGACGTAATATCTATTTGTAATGAAATGATTTCTTCTTTGGCCCCCAAAGAAGAACATTTCATTGAAAATGATATTATTTCATTCGAAACTCAATCTTCATGCGATGATGATTCATCTCATGAGTTTGAATTTCTTTCATCCCCATTTTCACTCCCTATTATCACACCATCACAAGTACCCGATGATTCGGTTTCAAACTTTAATATTTTAAACCTTTTCGCCGATGAGTAGTACTTGCTCGAGTCGCCCTTCATGATCGCATCTTTGCCATCGTGTGCGCCACCTCCCATTACACTTGCTAAATCTTTGGGAGGATATTCAGCTTTTCTCGGTCCCCACATGTTTTTGTCACCCGTTCAATCCAAACCCCCCATCGTCCCTTCAAAAAATTTAATTGGCGATGGTTCATTTCTTCCGCCTTACACATGCCTTCCGTTGTTAAAACGGAATTCATATCTTTGGGAAGGCATGCTTGTATGTGAGGGTACACCGATTATCCTCCAAAGTCAAATCGTTCTTATGGTAGACCCTCAGCTATTTAGACTTCTAGTGTATAGTTAGTGTAAGGCCTAAATAGTAGGTTGTATATAGTTAGCTTTTTATTCTTTCTTTCTTTTTATTTTATTCTAGTTTATTTAGTTAAATTTTTGTTATTTCTTTTTGCTATGCTCGGTACTAACATGTTTTGTAGTTTCTTTGGACTTGTTCTTATGGGGATCGCTCCAATTTTGGGTAATATCGCTATTTTCCTCTCTTTGACTTGGTTATTAATTCACATTGAGGACAATGTCAAGTTTTAAGTTAGGGGGTGTGGGATATTCTATCCATTTCTGTTCTTAATCCATTTTTTTGCTCACATGTTAGTTACTTAGTATGCTTTTCTTAGAAAAATTCAAAATTTTCAAAAAGTTTTTTTTTTCTTTTTTCTCCTTTATTGGGCATTTTGCCTTTGTTTTCGATGATAAATTTCAATAATTGCCCAATCCAATAGACAACCCAATGATGCATGTTCTCGATTTTAGAAGTTATTAGACTTTAGTCTCAATTATTGATATTATGAATAACTTCATGAATTAAACTTTAATCCCATGTGCACATGCACTTTTACTGTTCTATTGATTTGGTTTAAGATTTTTATAACTCGGTAATCTTTTGTTGCATTGTATATACTTACACCAAGTAAGCTTTGTACCTTTCGTCGTTTGTGAGTGTATACACTATTCTTTTCTCATTGAAAACGTTGAATTCGTTGGTAATCTCACTATTCTTTCATTTGATCGTTCATTAATTGAGTTCATACTTGAAATGTGTTACTTGATCATGATTTTCATATATTATTTTGACTCGAGAATTGCGTAAACTTTTAGAAATGATCATAGGCATTCTTTGTTATATCACCCATATTAGCCTTGACCTCACCCTTATATGTTTACCCTCGTTAACCCCTTTGAGCCTAAATATAGCCTTTCGTTTCATAACCCAATCCCATAACCAACTCTAAATTGGAGTTTTAAACCATACATACACTTTTCGTACCTTTGTTTGGGATGTTACTTGGGATTGAATGATGTTGATGTGATGTCGGTTGCAATTTTGGCATATGAGAGTTTGATAAGTAAAGAAAAGAGAAGTGAAAAAAGTGATGAAAAAGAGAAAGCAAAAAGCAAAATAAAACAAAAGAGAAAATGAAAAAAAGAAGAAAAGAAAAGAAAGAGAAAGTTGTAAATGTTGTATATAGTTCAATAAACTTTGATTACTCTCCCCGATGATATATCTAATGTCGTTTTGGAACTTGTTTTCCAATTTTGATATTGCCCGCATTTTTCCATTATCCCGAGTTTTCATCCCCAAACACTTTGAATCCGTATATACATCTCTTTCATTTCATAACCTTAGCCCCAAACCTACATGACAACCCTATTAAAGTCCTAT
Source organism: Sambucus nigra (assembly GCA_949130495.1). NCBI lineage: Eukaryota > Viridiplantae > Streptophyta > Magnoliopsida > Dipsacales > Adoxaceae > Sambucus > Sambucus nigra. The sequence continues at coordinate 438,852,402 of OX422221.1, read as the reverse complement.
GTTATCTTAAGTAGATGTAATTAAAAAGTTTAAAAAGTTTTGATAATCTATGAAAATGCATTTCGCCTCTTTTATATGTGCGGCATCCTTTCACTGAGATTACAGTTTTTATTTCCTATATAGCATTCTTCAATGGTGACATGTGTGCGGCCTAGTTTCCATTTACATTTACTCCTTATGCTCGCAGGTCCTGTGTGTTACCTCCCTGTTTCAAGTGAATTCATTTGATGAGTGTAATGCCCGTGAGGATTGACTTTTATGCATGCTTTGATATTTAGTATCCGAGTTATTTAAGTTTTTTCCAAATCATATTTTGCGTGTGCTCACTCCCTTCCCACATGTTAAAGTTTCAATTCATTGAGGTGCATTCTATAATGTTAATAACTACGGACTTTTCACGTGAATTTGTTTGCTATGCAAATAACATGTTGAAATCTTATTCGTATTGTTGAGTTTGTCGCAGGTGATTGGGCATATTTTGAGGAAACTTTATGATGTTTGTGGGTATCATCCCTGAAAACCCTCACGAGATGGCACTCGTCCACTAGAGTAACCTAGGGCTTTAACGGCTTATTGCATACGCTAAATACAATCGTTCGCCCGCGAAAGTGGCCTTATCTTTTTATTTCTTTTATACCATATTTTTGTACTACCTCTTGTTTTTGGTTTACTTGTTGTTCTTGTTGCATCCTATTTCATTGCTGGGGACTAGCAATGTGTAAGTTAGGGGGTGATAATGCGCAAATATTGTGTATTTTATCCGTCGAACCTATGCATTTTAGCCCCCTCAGGTGCCTTAATCTCTATATTTAAGCATGTTAACCAGACAACCTCAATTTATATTGTTAACAAGCTATATGAGGTATAATTGGGCTTTTGTAGGTATTTAGGTACTAAGAATGGAGTTCGGACACATTCCGCTCAAGTTCCGTACGCATTCGCACGTTCAAGGGCAATCCGGTCAATTCACAGTTTGGGCACCTGGACCGATATCTCACGAAAGTTGTATCCCTCCTCGTAAGATTCGTGTGGCCGTGAACGGTGCGCGATTCTGATCCCGAATGAAGAAGTTACGGCGATTCTAGCGGAGAAGAAAACATGCCAAAACAGGAGGAAAGAAGGTTATACCCTGCTTGATCGATCGATCAATCAAAAGGATCGATCGATCGATCCTTTAAATTTTTGCCACGATTTCAACAGTCGATCGATCGACCAAAGGGGTCAATCGATCGATCCCCTGTTTCTGCAGATATTTTTGCCTTCTTTTCTTTCTTATAACCCAATTTTGTTGTAATATAAGAGATACTTAGGTTTAGAAGACATTTTAGGTTAGGGTTTGGTTTTGAGATCTCATCTTCTTCTCTTCTTGGGGTGACATCCATTTGGTTTTGTAAGATTGAACTATTCACTATCATCTCCTTTAATATAGCTTTGTTTTTTATTTACCTTGCTTTGTAAATTAGTTTCATACTTTGTTAATTAGTTTACTTGTTTTAATTCTTGCTTTCCTAGTTTAATTAGTTGTAATTTAGTTTAATTCATGTATTGCCCTTAGATAATTAGGTTTGGGATGTCGTTCCGTCATTAACGGGCCCCGAGCTCCAAAAATTAGGTTTTGTGCAAAATTGCGTTTAATTGAACCCGCGCGTATTAAAGTCTAATTATTACGCATTTAACTTCTTTGTCATGCAAAGTTAGTATTCATAGCGATAATCCGAGTTTAATCCGCGTGCGACCATTTTTCGTTAATTATTTATTCACACAACTTTGGCTTAAATTCCTTATTGTGTGAAGTTTATGATTAATTGTTAATGTTCGATTAAATTTCTCTCGAGACGGAATTCTGACTAATAGTTGTTTCGAGCCGTATGGTTAGATGATATCCCAATCCTTGCTTTTACTTTATTTAGACTTTACTTATTCTTTTCTTTTATTTCCTAGCACACATCACCCTTTTTCACTTTTATTCATGAATTAATAATCTGTTACAATCTATCGAACATTCTCTATGGATTCGATACCCGACTTACCGTTGTACTTGTATCGCAAGTAGAGTCGTAACTTAGGTTTTTGTATAGAGTTGGTGCGCTGAATATAAAACGACCGGCGCGTAGGTGACTCTCGCGCCGCGGAAAAACCCATTCTATCAAAATGAAGGTTTGTTTGCATTGTCGCGGTGAAATGAAAACAACGACTGTGTACTTACACGCGCACACCTTTCACGCGCGATCATAAGACAAGTTTATTTATGTTTGATATGGAATGAAGATTCATTTCATTTTGGTGCAATGGTACTTATTAGGCTGCCATAACCATAATATGTTATCAAATTCTCTTAAAATCAAAAGGCACACAAAATAAACAACAAAAACAAATTTGGCGTTATTCTTCAAGTCATAAAACTTGTGCCTAATATTTCTGTAAGTAATTTAACACATAAAAATACAGACAATGAAAAAACAGAATCATAGTCTAGATATTTGTTATGACTTAAAATTTTAGCACATAAAAAATAGACACTAAAAAAACATAATCATATGTTAGGCATTTATCAAGCAATGTCACACTAATATATCTTCAAACACATTATGGGGATGAATAAATCTTTGATAAAACTATTCAATTTTAAAAAAATCAAGACAATTTGTACGTACATAAATGTACAGAAAGATTTATATGAAACCTCCAAAACATATTATTTTATACTCCAATAATTCCATCTTTAAATCGAATCTGGTTATTTGAAACAAAAAATGAGTTGTATGGCATGTGAAAATGTTACAGGTCATTTGACTTTTCGGGTGACAATATTATAGGTTCAAATGACCTTTGGATCTCACTGCTATGAAGAAAGAGATAATGGTGACGTTTAAAAATCCCAAAGCTAAATACTAATTAGGCAGAGGAGTCCCCAAATAAGTGTATGCCCCTGTGGTGATTTAATAAACTTGACATAATGCTGAAAGTAAACCCCACCCATTAATAACAAAACAAACCTCTAAAGAAAATTCAAGTATGTATGTCAATTTACCCATATCTTAAACATAATAACACAACAGTTAGCTTAAATATTGTCCACACTGCAAAAATTAAAATAAGGTCATAAAAAGAAACCTAATGAAACAGTTCAGCTGCTCGAAATCATAAGCTTCAGGGCCACACTGCCTTAATAGATAGCAAGCAATCCTTCCTTCCAAAGAAATCTGGAAACATAAATGTTAAAATAGAAAAAGATTATGTACTTTTAGGACTTAAAATAATATTGATTATGGATATAGGAAAACAAACATTTCATTTTCATTTTTAGTCCCTATTTTCAAATTGAAGGGACATGTGGCATGCTGTGATTGGTTGACGTTTTATGAATATGGGTCCGCGTCAGCGGCTTTATTCAAAAATAGGGACTAAAATTATAAATAAAATGTTTGTTGTCCTATTTCCAAAATACATATTACAATAGGTCCTAAATTTACAAAGCCTCAAATAGAAATAACTAAATACATGAAAATGATTAAAAGTTCAATTTTCACAAGTTTATCTAGTAATATAATACATCATCTTAATTTCAAATCAACAGCATAGCATAACTCAATACTCTGCAACAATAAAAAGGAATAGTCCTTCAACATTCCTACAAGGTTCTATGAAATACAACTTTTTGTATATTCCTCCAAAATGAACTTCTTTACAAAGTACAACTAAAAGATTGATAATTGTTATGAACTTGAGAGAAAAAAAGAATGGTGTGGAGTTCATTTAGAAATAATGCCTTCTCTAATCACACCTGCCTAAAATTAACATTATCTTTTAGTTTGATAATGCTAAGACTAACTAAATTAGGCTCTTCCCCATCGTTAAACCCTCTTTATCCCCCCACCCGCCTCCCCGACTGTCTTGTACCTTCCCCTATCCCCACCGTGAGTCCTCTCTTAAACCTGTTTCTTAAAATTACATGTTAATTCATGGGTTTCACATAAACCCTGCTATTGTGCACCTTGATTTTATGGTCCCCCCACTCCACGTATGTAAAGTAATAAGTTGTTTGTTCCGCATTTCACGTGCATTCACCCAGTTTAGTATGTTGCTTAGGATTTTCATGTTTTGTTATTATTATTATTATTATTATTATTATTATTCATTAATTTAGCCCTACGTAACGTTTACAATATAAAACAAAAAACAAGATATTCAATATATGAGGGTTTATCATCACATCATATGACTAGATAGTTGTAGACTGAGAGAAACTCGCAGCACTATCCAGTTTCTTTTGAAGTTGTACTCCATTTGTTTATATTCAAATATTTTTTATATTTATATAGTGTTCAAATAAAAAAGTTGCATACGCGGAATGAAACATTTTCATAGGCAAAGGGCCTTACATGACCTAAAACGCAGCGTAACCTGCAGCTGAGGTTCAAAGTTGTGGTATTAGTCTATGACTCTCCTAACCCACCCCATGACCCCGTACGATACCACTTCACGTAATCAAGATCATTTGCCATCATCATATGGACGCAGAACTGTAAATATGAATCAGTCCTAGAAGTATGTAGGGCATATTAGAAGCTTATATATATTTTTATAAGTTAGGGTCTCTCCCTAGTTGTTGAATAGTAAATAAAAGGAGTACAATTTGACATAATCAAACCCCCAATATTCTCCATTCTCATCAGGATTAGACATGTTTTTATCACTCAACTTGTTCCCGCATATATCATAAACATTGCTCTCAACCTAGGCTCACCCTCATGGTATGGAATACCCCACTTTGGGTCTCCATTTGTCAGTTCTTTCAATATGGCTCCAATATATGTGTCCTATTCTCAACTACAAATCCAACAACTCCAAACCCCCAAGCCTAAGCCTTAAGACCCACATTAATTGAGCCTCAATGCATCGTGTTCGGTGTTGAGACATACTAACGTAAGCGGGAAGCATTTTCAAACAACATTTGTTTAGAGTCCAATGGCTACATTTCTCTCTCCAAGTCTCATTCGTAAACTGAGTACAAAGAATGATCAAAGACTTTATTTACAAGAATCGGTATGTTGATACCCAAGATAACCTTAAAAATATAAAATGACTAAAGAGGTCACACTAAATATATTTAAACCTTATATATTAATCAAAAGAGGGAAATATCCTATAAATCGGGAAAAACTAATAAAAGGAAATACAAATAAATCTCATGGTCCTCTTACACATCACTCTCCCCAATTGAGAAAAGCTCACCCACGAGCATGAATGCGAGAAAAGGAAATTTTGGGAGATGTGAATACCACTGTTATCCATAACTAAGAAGGGAAAACGTTCACGATAACGACCAACAAAAAATCGATGGAAACTAATCAAAAATCCCAACCAAATTTGATGAACATAAACTCTTCCCTTTATGGTTCCCTATACTCGAAAGCATCCACATCAACCCATGGGAACATATCAATCTATGAAAACCACTTAAAGAAATCAACAATATTAAATGATCACACCTCTTAAAAATGTGCGTACATTACCCAACCATCCTCAACAAAGATATTGAAGAAATCTTCAATAAAGAACCCATTCTCTTTTTTGCTGAAGATAGGAAAGAAATTTGCAAAATCAAACATCTCCAAATCTCAAAACACCATATGAGTAGTCCAGCCATCCTCTATGAAAATGTCAAAGTCCTGATGGGTGACTTGAGGTGGGTCTCATAATCTTCATCAAACCTGAAAAATCAATCGAAGAACCGAAAACGTAGAGGAGATTACCGACCAACTCAAGGAGCAAGTGGTTAAACATTAAAAACACTCTAGGCCAATCAACGTAAAACATTGTCGACGAATGCACAAATGCCATAAACCTTCATCCTAAACTCCGCTCGACCTTATACTCTACCTGCAACAAACATATAGATTGATCGAATTCCATCATCCATCCTCAAAAGACACTATTTAGCGATTAGCTGAAATCCACCAATAACGAATACCCATAGCCTCGTTGAATTGATATGTTTGGTCATCTGCCCACATCTCGATCTCATCTTTGATATCGACGAAGGTTTGTTGAAAAATCTGCATATAAATGGCACATATAGTGGTTAGGATTGAAATAAAGATTAAGTCATATTTTTTTAGGATGTGAAGGGTTGGTTATATTTTTTAGAAAGTTGGGGAAAAGTAAATAATATTAAGAAAATTCATTCACTAAGAGGTGGTGTCCATATAATTTTTAAAAGTAGAGGAGGGTGCATATGTAAATGTATAAGGTTTGGGTTAATAAAATTGGAAAAAATAATCGTGGGGATGTAGCTGGAATTTTGTGGGTTTTTTTTATAATTTATTCGAGGAATATAAAAAGTGAGAATGATAATGAGTAAAGAGATATCCAATGAAAAATAAAGCATTATTATTCTCGAGCGCAAGTGCGGTGATTAGAGCTGTCAACGAGTCGTGTTAACGGGTGAAAACACCCTTAACCCGTACACGACCCATTAAGACTAACGGGTCCAATGATAATACCCAAACACGACCCGTTAATATTAATGGGTACATGACCCGAACCGTTAACACTCGTTAATATTAATGAGTCTAAACGGGTAATGAATCTAAACGGGTTGGGTGACCCTATATTACCCTTTAATACTCGTTTATATATATATATATATATATATATTCCCTAAGTTAATCTCAACCATTATAAGAATAACCATTAAAACTCATTATTTTTAAACTAATGAAGACTAAGGGCTCGTTTGGGAGTTTTGAAGAGAAAAGAAAGGAAAAAAAAATGTTATTCGGGGAGAAAAGAAAAGAAAGGAAAATTATTAAGAGAAAAAAGAAAAGAAGAGAAGAGAAAGGAGTTTGGGAGAGAAAAAAAAATAACTTTCTTTCTTGTGTTTGGGAGTTTGGAAGGAAAATAATTTTTTTAAGGGGAAGAAGGAACAATTCATTAAAAAACTTTCCTTTCTCTTCATTTCTTTTCGATTTGGAAAGAAAGTTTTGGAGAGAAAGGAAAGGAAATTTTTTTTTTTTAAAAAAAATTCTCTACCTTTAAACTCCCAAATGAAAGAAAGCCACTTTCCTTCTTACTTAAACTCCCAAACGAAGGAAAGAAAACACACTTTCCCTTCCTTTCCTTTCTTTTCTCTCCAAAATATAACTCACGAACAAGGCCTAATGGGTTATAATGGGTGTAATATAAGTTCGGGTCACACGACCCAATAAAACCCGGTACCACTAACGGGTGATAATGAGTATAAAATGGGTTTAATCGCGTAAGAGTACTAATCCAAACACGACCCATTATGATAACGGATCTACCATGTTGACCCAAACCCGATACGACTAAACCCAATAACTTATGTCATGTTATGATGTCGTGCCTCATTTTTCCAGGTCTAGTGATTCATGCCATGCTAGATGAGTAGATTTGAGGGGGGCTAGAGGGGTGTAATTGTAATAAAATTACTTGGTCCTTCTTTGATGGCGTCGGTTGGATCCAATAGACATCCAGTAAACTCTAATGAGCACTTCGCCTATGGATCCATTTGTAGGGAGGGGGGCTAGAGGGGTGTAATTCTAATCAAAAGAGGGATGTGTTTTTTAACTTTACCCTAGAATTTAGGTAACGAGAAAAATATTTATCATAAACCCTAGACGTTGCAACTACAAATGGATCCATCAGCGAAGTGCTCATCGGAGTTTACAGGATGTCTATTGGCTCCAACTGACATCATCAAATAAGGTCCAAGTAATTTTTAAAAAAAATCAACCTTGACCTCAGAAAAGGTTCCCCCCCTCCCCCGCCCGCGAAACAACATTTTTGCATCCATTGTAATGGAATGAGATTGTGGGCACTACGGGAGCTCCGATGGAACTCGTAGATTTGAGATGGTCGCCTGATCATATCGTCATCCAAGGAAAGTCTGCGGATCTAGGACATTGGTTGGAGGGTCTATATATAGGTTTCAACGAATTAGTGGTTGTGGGTTAGGGGTTGGGTTCAGGTGGGTTAGGTTATCGTCATATATCATCTCTGCCTGTCAAGGAGAGTTATCAAATGTTAGTAAGGTGGTGGGAACTCTAAATTCGGTGGGTATTAACGATGGGAAATGAGGCAACAAGTTTGAGGTTTTTTAACAAGCGCTCAAATTTAGGGTTTAGGGTGGAGAGAGGTGTGGTGCCACGTGACCATTGGCGATGGGAGGATTTGTTTATCGTTCCTCCGAAGCCATGCCCATGGCTTGACTTATAATACCAATTTGATGTAAGAGAAATCCTTTTCACAATAACATTTATTAATAGACCTCTAGCTTAATTTCTCTATAATAAGTATTCTTAACCAAACAAAAAGTGAGTACAAAGAATGTACAAATACCTTTTTTGTATAGGAATGGGTATTTTGCTAATCAAGATAATTTGAAAGTGTAAAATGATTAGAGAGACAATGTCACCCTCTAACTTAATATAACAACTAAATGAGGAAATAACCAAATAAAACATGAAAATAAATTTAAAAAATACAAATATATGTCGAGGTCCTCTTACACGCCACATACACTTTTATTAATGTTGCATCGATTGACATCACAACAATGTTACACTAAGCAGTCCAAGGGTGCATAATGCTTATTTATAAAACAAGTGACAACTCGATTGCTTTGAAGATTGGTTGAAAATGTGAGTCTTTCCATTCGAGCCATATTGTATTCCTTTTTCAATCAACTTATACCTTATGCATAGTGGTTAAAATGATCATTTGTCATTTGTTATGAGATTTCCCTTGACAATATGATTGTGTTAGTTTTTATTTAACAAGGAATGGTTATGTACAGTCTTATGTATCTATGTATCATATCTCTAAGATAAGATCGTTATTAATTCCCATATGGAAGTGGCTCGTACCATGAGCACATTTTTTAGCCGACCATGTATTTATAAATGTTACACTTGCCAAACGACTAAAGGACAACCTTCAAATATCATATTGTAATATCATTAAAAGCCATTAGAGGATGTCTCCCAACTTCTTTTTTTGAGTGTGTCTAGGTCTAAAGGTCCCTACTACTTAGAGGCTTGGTCATAGACACCTTAGGGTACAACTCTACAACACACATTACTAACCAACCCAAACTACAAACACGCCTCAAAGGCCCACAAAGCAGACTCTAAGCACAAACAAAAACAAATTATCTCCAATCACAAGAGAGGTCTTCTCAAACATCCATGTGTAGCGACCCCTACGTATAATTTCAGAAAGAATAAAGCCACACATACACATTTTCCTACCCATTTTTCATACTCACTGCATTAAAATCTTATACCTGATTGTTGTGGTTCCCGCCAGGGCATAAAGTACAACTTCTTGTTGCCTTGTCTTATTCACGGGTATGAAAAATAGATACCAAACTGTGTCGGTGTAGTCATACTCTTTGAAAACACAGAGAGATTACAAAGTAAACCTCCACCACCGCTGACAATAACTAATAAGGTTCGACTTTACCCACCAACCACTGATTCAACTAATAATTGACTTGGGCCCCAAAAGAAACCTAAAGTAATAGACTTTCTAGAGATTATGATACACATTACCTCGCTACCCTATCTCTCTCATCAACCATTGACCAAACCTATTGGAATAGTAGACCCCCAATTTGAAAAAATATTTTTTAATTAATTATAAATTTTCTAAAAGTGCAGAATGAAGATGGTTCAACACAACACACACAAATGACAAATTTTAATTTATTTTTAAATTAAAATTAAACTCAACACAAAGTGAATAAATTAAATAACAAATGGATTTTTCACTTAAACCAAATTAATTCAACCCAATCCCTAGAAATTTGCCTAACAATAATTAATTCATTTTTTCAAATTATTATCAAATTAAATAAAATTTCATCCAATTAATTTTAGCACCAAAATAGATACATGTGATAATTAAACCAAATTTTATCTTGAATTACCTAAGCATGCATCTACGTGTTTTGCAAGATAAAATAAACCAATCACACTACACGCCGATGTACGAGGAAAACCCAAAGTGGAAAAAACCTCGAACGGCCCTGGCCTAACAAATACACTAAGTACGAATTACAAATTACAAGATAGTAGACTTACACCAATAACTTGACTTTGTCCAATCCTTGACGCACCTTCTTGTAACCACCTCTGCCTAGTAGATAACCATGGACTCCTCCGATGGGACTCTGGGACACCGTCACCCTCACTCGAAGCGTTTCTTCGAGTGGGAACACTGCCGCGTAAACCAAATGTCTTCTTCTTTGTGGGATGTAGAAGTAAACCCAAACTGTGTTTGTTGAAAATATTTCTTTGAAATTCAACACATAAAAACATTGAACTTTGGTTGGTATATGTTCTCTCAAATTTACTCTCAAGAAAGGTACCAAAGTCTATTGAAAAATATGTCCAGAGTATCTTTTAAACTCCCAAAAGGAAGTGGGACAAAAGAGTGGGAAAATGGGATCAAACTGCCAAAACTGTTCCCACCCAGAAATCTCGTTCGAACGAGATTTTCGTTCGAACAAAGTGTCGTTCGAACGACTATCTAACGATATTCCAGTGGCCAAAATGGGAAAACTCGTTGTCAAACTCGTTCGAACGAAATTTTCGTTCGAACGACAGTTTCGAACAAAATGTCAAAAAGTCCAATTTTACATTTTAAGCCTAAAAACTTTTTATCCAAAGTTGTACAGTAATTTTCTGAAAATAAAATTCGTTTAAAATGAAATTACACCCATAATAAAATTATTCCAAGTCTCCCTATATATATATATATATATATATATAAATGCATTCATCCTTTTTGGAGACTATGGAATCAATTGTCGTTGACGTAGAAACATGTCACTTAAAACTCGGCACTTTGATAATATTTGCTTCTCAATATAGGCAGTTACGTTTCTTCAATTGAAACTTCAAACTCCATAGGATTGGAGGATACTCACTCAATAATATCCTATGACTTAAATGCTTTTGTCCGAAATTGAGCCAATACTACATTAAGACTCAATTGAAAATTTGTGTCCTTACAAATCTCCCCCTTTGGCTGTTCCGGGACAAAAAAAATCTTGAAGGGCCGTCAAGCTCTACTAGACTCGAAAACTTCCCACCCAAAAATGAAAAATACAAGCTTGGCTCAAAACCCAAGGATGACTATCTTTGATGATGAAAGATTCCGCTAGAATAATTCCTACACACTCTAGCAAAATATTAAACGCATAGGGAATATCAAAATATGAAATTCTATTAAAGAAAATACTCCCCCTAAATTAATTCTCCCATTTTATCAAATATGATCAACCTAAGAAGATAGCGCTCTCCCCTTAAGATAGATTTGTCTCCTAAACTAAGGTAAGATTACAATAGGATTAGATACCACTTCTCCCCCTATCATTCTCCCTCTTTTTGTTCGGGAATAGACAAAGGATAAAAGAACTAAAAAATTGCCGATTTCTCCCCCAATTTAACTAAGTACCATTTCTCCCCCTAAAAACTACGTAAGGGATATAAGTATAGGGAGATAAGTAAACAAGATGATGCATAAGGTGATAAGAACATGAAAGTATATGGGCAACAATAACATAACTAATCCATACAAATATTAATGGATACCAACTTTGATGCGAAAAAAAAATTATACCAATTTGACAAATAAGATACTAAGCATATGATATCAAACAATGTACGCAACAAGATAGATACCAATTATGAATTAGAAGCATATATTAACTAGCAAGAAAGGCAAAGACTCAAAAAAAAATACCATATATATGTATACATAATGGATATCACTAACGCACATGCACATATACATAGGTATAAACACCACACATGACACAAAATACATTAAGCTTTTTACACTCGTATGGCAAAAATGTGTCCAAATATATGTGATAAACGAAAGTGTAGGGGTGTGAACTAGTAATAATTAAATTTTGACCCAATCACTTAAAATATGTTCACGGAGTTCTCATTTGATTGTAAAATATTATCACAATTAAATATAGCCTCATGTGACAATATAAATTGAACTCAATGAACAAATATACACAATGCGCATAAGCCTAGAATTTTGATGATTCTACAAACCAATAAAGTCATGACAATAAAAGCTTAACTAGGATTCGAAGTTATTGTGCAAACCCGTTAATAAATCCAACCAAACTCCTCATAATTTTTCTTTTCTTTTCTTTTGAACATATTAACTAAACTATTTTGGCCTTGGCAAACATTCTTTTTAATGCCACATTTTTTAAGGCCTAAAATTCAATGGTGGCTTTTCACGCAAAGTAAATTTGACTTTCACAACCCGATTCCATTGATAAAACAACAACACTAGATAAACATATTTTTCTATTTTTTAAATCCGGGAAACGGTTATTACATGCACAAATCCTCCATAGTCATAGCGAAATGTAGATGACTAAATTGATGGGAGAACGTCTCACCTAGCTCAAATATACATGTGACATTTAAATTTCAAATGAGCTCGTGCATGTGTGAATTGAGGCATATATAAATAGAATTCATTAAGCAACACAAAATCCAACAACTCCATGCATGCATGACAAAGAACATTTTAAGGATTGCCAATCTTAACCAAAAGTTCTAGCCATATGGAAGCATATAGGAAAGGAATCAAACACAAGTATATGCCATATAAAGTGTGTCAAACTAAAATACACACTAACAAAATCTTTTTGAGTTTTTAAAATTTTTTAACCAAACATACAAAGATATTTACTTAAAAGACAAACAAAAATCACTTGTATTTTTCATTATGTCTAAATTACTCCTAAGATAAAAACACAAATGAAAAAGAAAAAATCTTTTTGTATTTTTCACTTGATCAAACAAAAAATAAAAAATATAATACAAAGGATAAAAAAGAATCATAACTCTAGAATCAGATATGTGATAAAGCAATGACTAGAAAATTGAAGCAAGCACCTCGTGCTTGGTATGAGAGGCTTACTTCTTATATCTTGGCCGATGGCTTCAGGAGAGGGGAGTAGATAAGACGTTGTTTATTAGGATAGGAAAAGTTGCTATCTTGGTTGCCCAGGTCTATGTGGACGATATTGTCTTTGGATCCACGTGATCCTTCCATGATCACGAATTTGAAGAGGAGATGAAAGGTGAGTTTGAGATGAGCATGGTTGGTGAGCTTACTTTCTCCATGGTCTCTAGGTTCGTCAGCTAAAGGATAGGATGTTCATCTCCCAATCCAAGTATTCAGGAGACCTTGTGAAGAAATTTTGTGTATACTCCTCTAAGAATGCACGTACCCTGATGAGTACCAAAACTAAGCTTAGAAATGACACTTCAAGCAAGGGTGTAAAGCAAACCTTGTATCGAAGTATGATAGGTAGTCTTCTATATTTAACATTCAGTCGTCCCGACATCGCCTTTAGTGTTGGAGTCTGTGCGTGATATTAGGCATCCCCAAAAGAGTCTCAATTACTCGCTCTTTAACGTATTATCAAATACGTGAGTGGGACTCTCTTATATGGAATTTGGTATTCCTTTGATACCGACGACTGTTTATCTGCCTATTCGGATTCTAATTGGGCCGAGGATGTATATTGGTGTAGGATCACTTCTAGTGGGTGTTTATATTTTGGTTATTCTCTTGTCTATTGGTTGAGCAATAACCAAAACTCCATCTTTATCCACTGCTGAGGCTGAGTACATAGCCGCGGAAAGTTATTGCACAAAACTTCTGTGAATGAACCAGATGTTGGAGGATTATAGGATTTCACGGGACGACATGACTATTTCCTATGATAACACGAGCGCGATACACATATCCCACAATCTAGTCCAGCATTAATGCACAGAGTACATTAGGATACGCAAACACTTTATTCGAGAGTCGGTAGAATATAAAGTATTTCCTTGAGCTTTGTATCCACCGACCTCTAGTTAGCCGATATTTTCACGAAGCCTTTAGATTCCCTTAGATTCGAGAGTCTTAGGAAGTCTTTAGGAATCTGCACAGTTGACTGAGGGGTGGTTACCATGTCTAGTATAAGATAAATTTTCTGTTCTCATATCATATGGTTCCTATTGCTAAATTGTATCATTTGTACCATTCTTTTGTTTTTTTCTCTTTTTCCACATTTTTAGAAAAATACAAAAATATATTCTATTTTTTTGAGAAAAATTGAAAAAGCCAAAAAGATTTTATTTTTTAAAAACACAAAAAATTATGGTATTCCTTTTAACACCTTTTATAGATGAACATTTATAATGGACAAAGTCACAACATCATTTCCATATTCCACGTAACTTTTTGATAGTGATTTGAGATGTTAAATCATTTCATCTATGTGCTTTTTAATGTTTTGAAGTCATTAAGATGTAATTAGTGATATATTTCAACATATTTGACTCTTAGTCTCATTTAATGCACACTAGCATAGATTTATTTGATTATTGTACTTGTCTTTGCCATGTTAGTTAAAGTGTTTCCATCTCGATCTTCTCTTTCAAATGAACCAAATGCGATAAAACTTGACAATGAAAGTAGTGCATGTAAGAACCGTTGCACGTGAGAAATTTATTTTATATGAAAAATGATGTGTATACACGGTAAAGGATATGAAAAAAATGTCCTTTACGATAAATCCACCGTTTAAATCGAGAAAAAAAATGTGGCACCGTAAAAAGTAGCCAAGACCCAAAGAGTTTAAAAAGAGCCAAAAAAGTGTGGCACTGTAAAAAGTAGCCAAGGTCAAACTAGTTTAGTTTGATATGATCATTTACAATAAAAGAATTGAATAGAAAAATATGATCATAATTATATTTGAGGGAGTTTGGTTGGAAATAAATCAACGGGTTTGCACGTCCTGACAAACTCCTAAAAGTTTTACATAATTTTAGACGTTATTGGTGTGGAAATCATTTTAAACTTTGATTTGTTGATTACATTGAATCGATGTTATTTGAATTCAATAATTTTTACACCTAAGGACGATTTTGAGTTCATTCGTTAGGAGTGTCCAAAATTCATGGTGCACATACATTATGACTATTTGCATTGATTTTCCTATAAAACTTGTTTAAACCCTTTCATTTATGCTATCATCGACTTGATTATTTTAGTGTTCTTTCATGGTGTGATTCTTTGTTGTATATTTTTTTGTAATAAAAATATTGAAATATTGAAAAAGATAAGTTTATTACCTTGTGACCCCCTTCGTATACATTTTTATGTTTCTTCTTATTCGTCTATTTGGGGACATCATACAAAGGGGGAGAACGAATTATGGGGGAATATATTTTTGTTTGATTTACTTATTTGCTTATGCCTAATTGATAATGTGTCTTTTGGCTTATCATTATATTTCAAACTTTTCCGCGTTACGAGCATTTGTTTCTCGTCTCATGTGTGTAGGTAAAAATTGAGGATCATTATTTTGCACAAGAAATTGGGATCATTATGTTCCACACCTTGATGATGACAAAGAAATGTTGGACAATTGAAGCTTTGATATTTCCATTTATGGGGTTTTTTTAGATATTAGATTTTATATCTTAGTTTTTTTGGAGGGATGCATAATTTGAATTTTTTATGAATGTACATGCATAGACGTATGGGGAGATTTGTAAGGACGTGATTTTATAAATGTCCGTCTAGAATCTAGGAATTTTTTAGTTTCCCTAGATCACAGTTAATATGTTGTATATCGATGCATTTGGCACGTCTTCACACGTTCCACTTTGACATCCATCATCCGAATCTGTAGTATCACACATCTTCAACATGCACCCATCATCCTCAACATGCTTCGTGCATTTTCAACCCATTTCCACTAACTCCATTACGTTAAAGGTATAATGTTTAATTGGAGTTATTAATGTTCACGTATTTATTTGGAATATTTTGTATAAAATGTTTTTATCAAAATGAGGCATTTTTCTACGTCAAAATTATTTTTGGAAGACCTATGGGCGAGCCTCTTTCAAATGACATTGGCAAGTCGTTCAAACGGTTACTTCTAACAACATGCAATATCATTTGATACGTTGCACGAAAGGTCATTTCTTTGTTGCATCAAACGACCACGCATAGTTTTACATTTTTAATGGTCAATCCTTAGGTCGTTAGTAATGAAATCTGATGTCGTTAAAACGACATGACATGCGCCACCTCAATTTTTTATTCAACCTATAAATACGTGCTTTTGTTAGGTATTTCGTAAGTCTTTTACAACTTTGCCTCTACAGATCTGCTGCACTTTAAGACTTCATTTTTAGGCTTTAAAACCCTTTTTTGATTCACTCAAACATCCCAAATCATATATGTCGACCATTCTTAAATCCTTTTACTCATATTACTCATTATGGAGTAAAACTTCTAGAGAGGAAGGATGTCTCAATTTCTTACCATTGGAGCTCTTCTGGGATCTCTTGCTAAAGACTTCAAATTGACACCTGAGGGTATTCGTCGCCACAAACGTGTATTTCTTCTATGTACTTGTAAGTTGGAGATTTACAGTTAATAGAGAAATAAAAAGTTTTTGCCCCTAGTGGGGATTTTTCCTTAAATCTGTCTTGTAATTGTTTTGGTTTGCATGTTAGATAATTCATATTGCTTTCAATCACAATTAGATGCATGTTTTGGGGACTGGAGATAAAATTGAGTTTAGTTAAATTAGTTTGGACATTGAATTCAAGTGCACTCTTAATTATTGGCACATAATAGTTTGCCCAGGATTCCGAGTTACTTCATGCTTAGCATTATCATCATCATATGAATCTTCAATTTTGTCTAAACTTGATAGGATTTAATAAGTCTACTTCCCCATTTTCTATTACTGCTTCTCTTTTAAATTTGTTTGATCTTGTGACACTTCTTTTTCTGAGGACCACCAAGAAGATGTGTCATTAAACACCACATCTCGTGATGTCTAACACATTCCAATAGTAGGATTGTAACATTTCCACCCTTTTCTCTAACAGTCATATCCCATAAAGATAAATCTGATTGATTTCTTGTCAAACTTTCAATGTAAATGGTTAGGAACAAATACATAACATACACAAGCGAATATTCAAAAGTAACTAACTACAGGTTTCATGTTCCATAATTTCTCAAAGGGTGAAACAAACTCTAACCTTGTTTGAGGAAGTTTGTTATTCACAAGGGCTGCAATTCTTAAGCTTCAGCCCACAATATTCTCGGTACATTCTTAGCATGTAGCATACTCCAACAAATTTTATAAGATGTCGATTGTTTCTCTCTTCTACTCCATTTTATTAGGGTGTGTTGGCACAAGTAAACTAATGGCATATTCTACAGTCTCGTGGATACTGAAAAAACTCATTTGAGGTATATTCTACTCTATTATCTATGCATAGACAAATAATCTTCTTCCCCATATCTCTTTCAACCGTCTCTATGAACTCTTTAAACTTTGAGAACATGTCAGATTATTCTTTTATAAACACATACCTGGAAAAGTCATTAATAAACATCACCATATACCGCATCCCTCTAATTAATGGTTCCTGGATAGGTCCAAACACATAAGAATGAACTAACTCTAATGATTCCTTTGCTCTAAACTTTGATTCCTTATATAGTAATTAATGTGCTTTATCATACCAGCATCCCACACAAATCGTGTTTTTCCTCATATCAAACTAAGGAAGTATTGACTACTTTATTATCACACTTATCTTAAAATAGCTAGCGTGGTGCATTGCATGTGCCATAAATATGTTGTCTCATTCTTTCTTGTCATTTTTACATATCTAGTCTGTTAACATCACATAGATTGACTATAATTTTTGTCCCTCCATTATCCACATTCCTGATATCTTCAGATCTCCATATACCTTCACATCTCGTGGATTGAACAAGACAAAGTGGCTTGATGATGTTAACGGTGCCACTGAAAGGAGATTTTTCTTCATACTCAAAATATGGTAAACATTTTAAAGTAATATCTAGAATTATACTAATGTTCTACTACCGTCTTATTCATATGAGCTATTGGTATCTTTGAGTTGTTAACTATTACCACAACTCGATTTCCCTTGTATACTGAAAGGACTTCTGTTTATTACCTACTAATGATTTAAGTAGCATGAGTCGATGATCCAATCATTTTCGTAATCAATCTGCTCTGTTGTCGTTATTGTGAGAGTTGATTCCTCCTTTTCCACAACAAAAGATGTTTCAATGTACCAATCATTTTCTCTTCTCTCCTTTAGATTGGAAGTGGCATCATTATTCTCAATGAGCCTATTATTACACCAACTTTCTTTCGTCATGTGGTCCTTCTTGCTTAAGTTGTAACATTTTCCCTCAAATCTTTTACTGTAGCCACAATTCTTTGAAGCTTACGTAGAAGATAGCCTCCCTCTCCTTGAAGATATTTTTCTTAGTCATCATCCTTTATGAATCCTCCTCTATCATGTTTCTTTAAGTGTTTTTGCTCTTATGGTGTAGAGAGCTTCATCCTCACCCTTTAGTGAGACTCCTCCCATTTTCTTAGCCACAGCTTCTTGACCGACAAGCAAATTTTCAAATTCAATAACTGATGGTTCAATCGGCCATTCTTGTACAACAGCAACAAAACTTCATTATTCGGACCACAAACTATAGATAATAATTCTTTT
The DNA here is from genome assembly GCA_949130495.1 of Sambucus nigra. Taxonomy (NCBI): domain Eukaryota; kingdom Viridiplantae; phylum Streptophyta; class Magnoliopsida; order Dipsacales; family Adoxaceae; genus Sambucus; species Sambucus nigra. The sequence goes on along the minus strand of OX422221.1, from coordinate 438,833,758 downwards.
TATCCTGGCTTCACTAGTAGCAGTCATTGGATCTAAATCTTCAATTTTGTTGCATATTATCTTCACCTTACGAAAGTACTTGGTGATTGTCATGTCGCGTTACGCCATTGATAGCAGCTCGTTATTGAGAAGTTGTAGTCTTGTGTCATTCTTCTTTAAAAAGAGTGTAACGGAAGTTTCCTATGATTATTTTAGTGTTTTGGCATCCCAGATGTGCTCCAACATTTCTTCTTCAATTGTGCTCTTTATAGCAACCATCATTTTTCCCGCCTTAATCCTCTATTTTTGCAAGGTGTTATTAGCGTCTTCTGTCTCCAGTTGTGTAAATTCACTAACACCAACGACCTCCTAAAGTCTTGGCCTTCCATATACGATGTGATACATTTCGCCCACGTGTCATAATTTTGATTGTTGAGATTTTTAATTTCTCCAACTACTTGACGATCACCCACCATGTCGATAAAATTTTGACAATACTGAACAAGCTTGATTTCAAGATACAAACTTGAAAAATATTAACTTCTCACTACTCAAGAAAACTCATTCCAATAATACCGGTACTTGACCGTCTATCTCTGATACCAATAGTTGAGAATAAAGAGTACAAAACTCTAATATTAAGAAGAAATGATTATAAGGAAGCACAATCTAAACCACTCTTTCAAAAGACACAAAGAAGATAAACTCTTAAAATACTACACTAAAACTAGGATACAAATTCTAATTGCCTTATTTGTATTATTTCTTCGTGGATGATGATACAAACATAGGGCATGGGGTATTTAGAGCATGGAAAATCGAGTTGATATACACTCTGCTTGGTGCTTAGATTTCCAAATGGATTGAAACCATCTGTTGATATAGCCAAACGAATGTTGCGTTGTTCTCGAGCAAAATTGGGATACTCATAATTCATCCTCCTCCAGGCAGTAGAATCAATAGGATGACGCATGATATTACCCCCTACTTCTGCCCTAACATGCCAAGGCATTGCCTCTGCTATCCATGGGACTGTGAAAAATTGCTTTAATCTAAACCCAACGGGAAAATATTTCATTACTTTTTTAGGCACTTTTGAGCTTGTGCCTTCCTTACTAGTAGCTTGGACATATCTAGGTTCATCGCATATCGAACAACGATCGAGATTTCATACTCATTTCGGTATAGTATGCAGTCATACACACAAGCATGAATCGATTTATACTTCATTCCCAAACCTTTCAAACTTTTCTTCATAACAGGATATCTATTTGGAAGTGTATTCTCCTTGGATAATAAGCCCTTCACCCATTTTAGAATTCCTGTCACGCTATTGCCAGACAAACCGTACTACATCTTCAAACTGTGCAAACAAACTATGGCATGCGAAGTTGTTTGATCTTTCTCACAACCAGAGTATAACGGTTGAGTCGCCTTAAATTTTAAACTTTGGTAATCATCGTCAAGTTTTATCATGATATCTTCACGAGCACCTAAACCATCTACATCATCAGTAACCTCATTCTCCTCTTCTTCATAAACTCCGTACACATCATCAACTAAATCCTCTAACATATTATGATCTACATCGTCCCCTTTTACATCTATCCTACTTGTTGATGGTTGTTGTTAAGGTTGGTCGGGTACAAAAGGAACTTTCAATTCACCGTGAAAAGTCCAAAATCAATAACTATCTTACATACCCGATCTTAACAAATGTAGTTCAACTCTTTTCCACTCAAACACCTTACCATTCTTACACCTAGCACACGTACATGGAAACTCTTTATCATTATGACATCTCTTTGCATATTTCACAAATTCGTTAGCACCTCTATGAAACACATCCCCCATTCTATTTGTCTCACCCATCCACTCTTTGTATATCGGATATCCCATCACAGCTACCACAACTAATCACCTATTAAAGGTACGAAGCGTATAGTCATGGATTAGTATAAAGAAAACTTAGATTTATAGTATGTTTCATTTAATTATGTCTTATTTATATTCAAATTCAATTTATAATAGAAATTTCTATTTCCTCCATCTCCTCGAAAGGGTGAGTGGTCCTATCCCATTCAAGACCACATTTTTCTGTAATATACTTAACAGCTAATGCACATTGTTACAATTTGAAAAAAAAATCGGCATCATATCCCCGTAGTTCTTCAAGTACATGACGTAGATTGGCAAGTGTGAGTGTTATTTCAATTGATCAATTGAAATAACAGTCACACTTGTCAATCTAGTATCTACCCAGAGAATATTAGGATACGACTGCAGAACTTCCTCCAAAAGTAACAACTTTAAGCCACTAAGAGTATTGTACAGAAATTATGCAATCCCAAACTGTCCAAACAGGACAATTCAAGATATCTCATTGACCAAGCGTAAATTCTTCTAAATTTAGCCCCTTAAGTTAGTGATTTTTAATATCTCGAATAAGGTAATTGAATCATTTTTATTCCATATCATTGCCATTGATTGTTTCTAACAATTTCCCCGAGTTTTGTGTTTTCTGATGGATTTTACAGGAATTTAGTGCAAGAAAAGAGAGAAAGAAACCGGAAAGAAAGGAAATGATGAAAGGAAGAAAAGTAAAAGGGTAAAACGTAAAATTCTACCCAGAGTTTGAATTCGACACCTAAAGGGAAGTTGAAGAACATGATTTCACAATAGCATCGGAAGAAACGACACTCAAATCGAAGCTCAAGATCAAAAGTTATGGCCAGTCAAAGAAGAAAAGGAAAAAGTCAACATGGAAGAAATCGGACCGATCCGGTATATATCCAGACCGATCCGAAATGACCCAAGTCCAGTTGACCCCGGATGGATGACAAACCGATGATAGCAGAACCGATCCGGTAGGGACCGGACCGATCCAGTAGAATAAAAAAAGAACCAATCCGAGGGCTATCCGGACCGGTCTGGTCATGCTAAATCCTGGCATTTATTGTGAAGATTTTGATGTGCATAGCTGGTGAAAATTTGTGTGACAAGCGAAATTTGCTGTCAAATTCGTGCTACTTGGTGCTATAAAAGACCAAGCCCTACCCCATTCCAAAGGAGGTCGAATTCTAGGGGGTAGAATTAGAGAGAGAATCTCAGAATTTATGAAATTTTCTGTAGGAGTTTTTCATGAACCCTAAGTTGTAATTTTGGAGTGAGAAAGAATTTTTGGATTCCAAGTCTTTTCTTGTTGCAGAATTCAAGTATAACAATTTCATTCTCTTGTTTGTTAAATTTCAATTGTTTGCAAATTATTTCCAATGTTTGTTAGATCTATATTTATGTGTATGAATTTGTCTTCTAATCAAATCATGTCTAGCTAAATTGTTAAGGGTTGAGGTACATGAACTCACTCCGAGGTGAATTACTTATGTAGAAAATAGAGGGTAAATTAAAATACTGACCGAATCGTGTATGGAAATTATATAAACTTAGTCAATCTTTTAATCTCTCTTGCCGTAGGTACTTGAGATGTTTAAGAATGCTTTGCGAGTGTAATTGTCAATTCACCGCTTTATATTTACCTTTGATTTCATATGATGAGGGCTAGATCCTTCATATATGTAATGCTTAGGATTTATAAAGGCTGGATTTAGTCAAGAATTTTAATTTTGAATTCTAGTATTCTACACGGTAATTCGTTAAGGTTTGAGGGATTGTACCCTACCCTATTTTCTCTCATTTGTCAATCTAATTTCTTCACAATTTTTAGTTTATTTTTCTTGAGAAAATTTTTTATTTCAATAGAAATTTCCCAATCATTAATCATCTTTTCATATTTCTTTTGAGGAATCATTTCAAGATTTAATAACTTCTCCTACACAAGTGCCAATTGTTGATCCCTGTGGATACGATCCCGACTTGTCGAATTATTACTAACGCGACAGGCTTGCACTTGAGCCTAGAGAAAATTCACTTTTGAGACAAATTCTTAGTCACGTCAAATTTTTGGCACCGTTGCCGGGGATTATCACTTGGTATAAATTAGGAAAGTTATTTTAATTTTCAAGTGATTTAAAAAAAACAAAAAAAAATTCTTTTTACATCTCATCTCTTATGCGCTTATATGCAGAATTCATCTTCCACCCAAGTTCACGAAAATCCTATTGCCGAAGCAAATTCTGAAAATTCTCATACCACTGAGTCTCCCCATTTTTGGGTTCCACCTCCTTCGCCTAATAATTCAATCACAAGTCGTTCATTGAGTCAAACACTGAGTGAGAATTCTGAATCTTTCGGTAGCAATATGTCGGAGCACGGTAGTGTTGGTGTTGGTGCTGGAGAGGATGAGATACCATACCTTCCCATGAAAGATTTGTTATTTCCAGAGAGAACTGTTACCCCTGGTTGCATTTTACTCCCGTATAATGCCGGTCAGTTCCACTTTCGAAATGGTATGATTCAAATTCTTCCCACATTTCACGGGATGGATTCGAAAAAACCATATCTCCATCTTAGAGAGTTCGAGGAAGCATGTGAGACGTTTGGTGACCAAGCTTGTCCACAAGATGTTATCCGGTTAAAGCTTTTCCCTTTTTTCTTAAAGGATAAAGCTAAAACTTGGTTATGGTCCTTACCCCCAAATTTTGTGTTATCTTGGAGAGATATGCAAACAAAGTTTCTCTCCAAGTTCTTTCCACAACACAAAACCAATTCTGTCAAGGCTCAAATACAAGCTTTTCGACAAAATGAGAATGAGGCTTTTGACAAGTTTTGGGAGAGATTTCAGGAGTTAGTTAGTGCTTGCCCACATCATAGATTTGAAAAGCATCATCTGATTTCATTTTTCCATCAAGGCCTTACATTAGCATCTAAACAACTGGTTCAGACCATGTGTGAAAGAACTTTTTGGGAATTAGATTCAAGCGATGCTGAGGCTCATCTAAAATATGTAGCAGAAACTACACAAGCATGGGATATTTCGGATCCCAATAGTCAAAATCGTAATCGACAGGTGCCTAATTTGCCTGCTACGTCCGGTATCTATCACTTGGATAAGGACACTTTGTTGGATCGCAAATTTGACCAATTGGAGAAGAATTTCAGAGACATGCTTGAAGTGCGATTGAGAGAAGTAGCTGGACCCGTGCAAGCTGGGAAGGAGAAAGTGTGTGCCATTTGTGCTGCGGGTCATTCTACCAAAGGATGTCCTACCATCCCTGCATATAAGGCAATGTACACTGAACAAGTTGAGGCAATAGGGGGGTTTCGCGGAAATTATAATGCACAGCAAGGGAATACATACAATCAATCATGGAGGAATCACCCTGGCTTCAACTATGGACAACCACAAGGAGGGATGTCTCCTAACCCACATGTGACTCTACCACCACCTCCTCAATTTCAGCAAGTGGCATCCCCGATGCATCCTCCTATGCAGGTACCACCTCCTGGTCCGTATGTCGCTCCACCTAGGTGACCTCTTGAAGATAATCTGAATCAATTCATCCAATCACAAAAAGAGAGCAATGCTAAATATGATCGAATGTTCACTGAAATTCATACTAGCATTTCTAGGTTGCAATCTGCAGTGAATACTCAGGAGAAGGGTAAATTCCCAGCCCAAGGCCAGAGACCTCCTCTTCAAGGACAACCCACGATTAGCTCCACATCATCGGATTTGCCAGAACAATGTCAAGTTGTTACTACTATTCGTAGTGGTCGCGTAATTGATCTAGCACCAAAACTTCCAAAGGAGAAAGATGAGGGAGTTGAACCTGAAATTCCCAAGGAATCTAAAACTTTAGAGTCTGCGGAGACTCCGTTAGAAAAGGAATACAAAGATGAGGGAGTTGAAACTGAAATTGAAGTCAAACTGCCCACTGCTGCTCCATTTTCTCAACGCTTAGTACCACCAAAAAAAGGGGCTTCGCGTACAAAAGTGTTGGATGTTTTGAAGCAAGTAAAATTGAACTTGCCATTTCTCGATGCTATTCAACAAATTCCAGCATATGCTAAGGTCATCAAAGATATTTTGACTGTCAAACGACGGCTCAAGGTAAAGAAGAATGTTTTCTTGGCACAAAATGTGAGCTCGGTCCTTCTCAATGATCTTCCACCAAAATTCAAGGATCCTGGTGCACCTACAATTTCGTGCGTCATAGGAGAAAAAAGAGTGTAAAAATCATTGCTTGACTTAGGTGCGAGTGTAAACATCCTTCCATACTCCATCTATAAGCATCTTGATTTAGGTGATTTAAAACCTACCCGAATCACTCTACAGTTAGCTGATCGAACAGTGAAAGTGCCTCGTGGGGTTATGGAGGACGTGATAGTTCAAGTGGACACGTTCTACTTCCCTGTTGATTTCGTCATTTGGGACACTGAGCCTGCTCCCCATGCGAGAAATCATGTTCCAATAATATTAGGCCATCCATTTTTAGCTACTGCTAATGCTTTGATCAATACACGGAATGGCCAAATGCAATTCACTTTTGGAAACATGACTCTCGAGACCAAAATTTTCAATGTCGCTAACTAAATGGGTGATGAGGATGAAATTCTTGAGGTTGATCTTATTGAAGAAGTGGTGGATGAGCACATCGAGAAAATCATAGGAGGAGATGCATTGGAGGTGTGTTTAGTGCACAGTGGTGAGAAAAAGAGTTGTTATGATGAGTTTGAGCATGAGGTGGAAGAGTTGGAAACTTGGTTACATGAAGAAGAGAGTTTTGAGAGTTTAAGAGATATTGACTGGATTTCTAGGTTTGAAGAATTTCCTCCAAGGGAGACAATCATGATTCCCTCTGAAAACAGATTTCCTAGTCTTGAGTTGAAGAAACTACCCTCACATGTCAAATATGCTTTTCTGGGAGAGAATGATACATTTCCTGTGGTTATTTCTTCCAATTTAGAAAAAGAGCAAGAGGGCATGTTATTGGATGTGTTACACAAGCATAGAAGTGCTTTTGGTTGGACTATAGCAGATTTGAAAGGTATAAGTCCATTGATTTGTACCCATAAAATCCATCTTGAGGAAGAGGTGAAGCCCTCGCGTGAGATGCAAAAGCGATTAAACCCAACCATAAAAGATGTAGTAAGAGCGGAAATCATAAAATTGCTAGATGCTGGGATTATCTATTCCATTTCTGATAGTAAATGGGTGAGCCCAATTCAGGTCGTTCCAAAAAATTCGGGTATGACCGTGGTTGAAAACGCTAAGGGAGAATTAATACCTCAAAGCACCACCACCGGGTGGCGTGTTTGCATTGACTACCGAAAGCTCAATGCCGAAACCAGAAAAGACCATTTCCCCTTATCGTTCATCGATCAAGTGATTGAACGAGTGGCAGGCCATACTTACTACTGTTTCCTAGATCGGTATTCTGGTTATAATCAGATTGAAGTGGATGTACTTGATCAAGAAAAGATGACTTTTACATGTCCGTTTGGTACGTTTGCCTATAAACGTATGCCATTTGGGTTATGTAATGCGCCAGCAAACTTCCAAAGGTGCATGCTAAGTCTCTTTAACGACATGATTGAAAACGGTCTTGAAGTTTTCATGGACGATTTCAGCGTTTTCGATCCATCTTTCGACCAATGTTTAGCTAATCTTGAAAGATTTCTGTTCCGGTGTGTAGAAAAAGACTTAGTCCTCAATTGGGAAAAATGCCATTTTATGGTCACAGAGGGCGTAGTTTTAGGCCACATAGTCTCATCTAGGGGGATTGAACTTGATCAAGCAAAAATTGAAGTAATAGCTGAGTTACCCCCGCCAAAATCACTTAAAGATGTGAGGTCCTTTCTAGGCCATGCTGGATTTTATAAAAGATTTATCAAAGACTTTAGCGCCATCGCTAGACCTTTGAGTAATCTTCTCATGAAGGACACTCCATTTGAATGGAATAAAGCATGTCAAGAAGCTTTTGATAAACTTAAAAGCATGCTAATTTCCTCTCCTATCATGCAAGCTCCGGATTGGTCACTCCCATTTGAGCTTATATGTGATGCAAGTGATTACGCTATTGGGGCCGTTCTTGGACAGAGAAAAGACAAGAAAGCTCATGTTATTTACTATGTTAGCAGAACATTATCTGGCCCTCAGCTTAACTACTCTACTACAGAAAAAGAGTTACTAGCAGTCGTTTTTGCTCTCGACAAATTCCTCTCTTAAATTGTTGGGTCGCCTATCATTTGCTTCACTGATCACTCGACCCTCAAATATCTCTTGAGCAAGAAAGATGCCAAACCCCGTCTAATCAGGTGGATCCTACTCTTACAAGAGTTTAATCTCTCGATTCAAGACAAGAAAGGAGTAGAAAACGTCATTGCTGACCATTTGTCACGACTCTTGTCCGACGTACCTATTGATCCCATTCCCATAGACGAGTATTTTCCGGATGAAAATATATTTGCTACTTCTTCTCTCCCCTGGTTTGCGGATATAGTCAATTATCTTGGCACTGGAGTTGTTCCCTCTAATTGGAATCCGCAAGAGAGAAAGAAGTTCATTACATGGTCACGCATGTTCTTTTACGATGATCCATATTTGTTTAAGTATTGTGCTGATCAAATCATCTGGAGATGTGTACCTGATGAAGAAATCCAAGGGGTAATTCGATTATGTTATTCGGAAGCATGTGGAGGTCATTTTTCCAAAAATAAAACTGCTGTGAAAATTCTTCAAAGTGATCTCTACTGACCCACAATCTTCCGGGATGTGAATATTTTTTGTAAATCATGCGATAGATGCCAAAGAATGGGAGCTATTACTCGCCATGACATGATGCCATTGACCCCAATTTTAGTTTTGGAGTTGTTTGATTGTTGGGGTATTGACTTCATGGGGCCCTTTCCACCTTCTTTTGGTTTTCTATACATCCTCATCGCTGTAGACTACGTCTCAAAATGGGTAGAGGCCATAGCTACAAGGGCGAATGACAATAAGGTGGTGATAAAATTCATTCAAGAAAACATACTTTCTCATTTTGGAATACCTAAGGCCATAATCAGTGATACTGGAACCCTTTTTTGCAATAGGCCTATGGAGAAGCTAATGCGAAAGTATGGCGTTGTCCATAAAGTTGGAACAACTTATCACCCTCAATCGAATGGCCAAGCCGAGCTCCCCAATCGAGAAATCAAAAATATCTTGGAAAAGACAGCCGAACCTAATAGGAAAAACTGGTCTCTCAGATTGAATGATGCGCTCTGGGCTTATAGAATAGCATACAAGAATCCCCTTGGGATGTCCCCATTTCGGTTTGTGTATGGCAAGCCTTGTCATCTTCCGATTGAGATCGAACACAAAGCGTATTGGGCTATCAAAAGGGTGAACTTCAATATGGATAAAACCGGTGAAACACATAAGCTTCAGTTGAAGTAGTTGGAAGAAATACGCAATGATACGTATGAAATTGCTAAAATATCCAAGGAATGAATGAAACGAGCTCATGACAGAATTATTCGACGAAAAGAGTTTCATTCGGGACAAAAAGTACTTCTCTACAACTCGAGGTTGCACTTGCTTCCCGAAAAATTGCGGTCAAGATGGTCAGGTCCATTCATTGTGAAAGAAGTACTTCCCCATGGAGCTGTGGAACTCGAAGATGAAAAAGGGGGAAACACATTTAAGGTTAACGGGCATCGTCTAAAGCCGTATTTGGAAGCGATCGTTAAGGAAGCCGACACAATCTGGTTGTCGGACCCCATTTATGGGGATTGACTAAAAAAAGAAAGGTGAGTTCGCCGCACCCCCGACATGTATGGGGTGATGGTTGTACATATGAGTCTTAAGAGTTAGGAGTCGTAAGTTTGTGTCAGTCCCGGGGTTGGGAATTCGATGTGTTGAGGGGTGTTAAGGTTTCGATGAGAATTGCGGGAATTTTGAAGTGCGAGGAGTTGTAAAGGAATCATTGGAATGGAGAAAAGTAGCATAAACAGTGAGAGGAATAGAGTAAAGGAAATTCTGAGAATTGAGGAATTAAAAGAACCAATCCGATTAAGTCGGATCGGTCCGGTCCTGAAACCGGATCGGTCCGGTAATCTGCAGAATGCTACTTCCCGAGGTTCACACCTCTTCAATCCAAACCAAATTCATTCCCCCAATCCCCTCTTTTCCCCAAAAAAATTCGTCCCCCTATTTCCCCCATCCATTCCCTCCAATTCCATTATCCATCCTATAAATACATCCATCCCACACCCCATTTTCCATTATCCATCCTATAAATACATCCATCCCACACCCCATTTTCCTTCACACCTCCATATCCTCTCTTCTCTCTCACTTTCTGTCTACTTCCTCCATAACCATGGCTGCTCCCCAGAAATATAACTCCATTGAAGTCCTGCCCGACGGCAATGGAGAATACCGTTCTCGTCATGAAGCAAATTGGTGCCGGCGGTTCTTCAGTCCAACCTAAAAAATTCACATTGAACGTCAAGTGCTGTGGGATCAGTTGCCCAATTCAGTCACAGCCATATTCATGACACGAGGCTGGTGCAGATTTTTTAATGAGCCATATGAGGCAGTTTGGGAGAATGAAGTGAGTCAATTTTACGGTTCGCTTGTCCGTACCGCTGAATTCGAATCCAAAGCTTTTGTGGATTCCACACCAATACCGTTTTCACTTGAACTTCTGGCCTAGAAACTCGAGTCTTACGGTGTGACCACTCCCGATCAATTTGATTATCCTAGTTTCGATCCCGTTCTCACCAAAGCTGTTGGTAGGTTATCTGACAAGGCACGATTCACTTTGGAATATCGAGATAACCTACCCGGTGCAGTTTGGAATATCGAGAATATCCAGATAACCTACCCGGTGCGGTTTGGAATATCGAGACCTTTCCCGTTGGTAGGTTATCTGACAAGGCACGATTAACTTTTCACATTGTTTGTGATAATATTTTGTAAACCTCCAATGATTCAGCAATGCGCCCGCGTCAAGCTATAATGATGTATCACTTGTTTGACCATGCCACTGTTATAAATTTGGCCTGCACATTTTACAATGATATCCTATTTGTGGCATACGACAAAAAGGGTCGGGCACCTCTTCCTTATGGCCGTCTCATTACATCCTTTCTTAAGGATGCCAGGATTTAACCACCACAAGATCTTATCAACTTGCCTAAGCCATTAGGACAAGAATCCCGCACTCGAAGTGAAAGGAAAATTCAGCTAATCCATGCAAGGCGCGGCGGCGATTCGAGTGATGAGGAGACTGATGAGGAAGAGGACGTTGCTGATGAGGATGTTGAGATGGAAGAAGGTGAGGAGGAAGAATATGATGAAACCGCTGATCCGGATTATGTTCCGGTTGGTACGGGTTTGACTGAGCGCGTTCTTTCTCTTGAAACGTGTTTCGACGGGTTTATGACTTATTACGAAAGGGACATGAGTTTGGTCCTGCATATGCAGGCGGACTTGTACCGTCTCCAGTTGGGTCCCGAGGCTCCCCTTCCTCCCTACTATTACAATCCTTATGATCCTGCTGCTCCCGGACCTTCGCGTACCCCACCCGCCCTTAGGCTGCCCCGCTACCCCTTATGTTTTATTTTTGTAATATTTTCTTACACAGTTGTGTTATACAGTTTTCATTATGATATTTGCTTGTTTTATTTATCACACTCCTAATGTTGTCTTCTTTATCTCTCTCGTCCATTTTATTGAGGACAATGCAAATCACTAAGTTAGGGGGGATGACAAGTGCGTATTCATAAAACTTCGCATATATGTATATCTAAAAAATAAAAATAAAAAAAATAAAGCCAAAAAGATTTTTGTTCAAAATAAATAAAAATGGGAATTTAAAATTTTCAAAAATATCACCTTTATTCTATTTAAAGTCTCAAATTGTGAACAACCAAAATGCACTAAGCCAAAATTGACCGAAAATGGAAATTTGAGGTTTAATTTCTGGCTTTGCACACACACACTGTGGTTTGAGACATTTGAATATGAATTTATGGTGATTATTTTTCGAAAAGTTTAAATTGTACATTTTTTAAGTATTTTGATATTTATTTGAGTCAATAAAGAATTTTGTGGGTATATTCACTGCAAACCCTCACGAGACAAAACTCGTCCTACTAGGGTAACCTAGGGGTTTAAAGGATTATTGCATATGCTAAATGAAATAGCTTGCCCGCGAAAAAGGTATTCTATCCCAATAAAAGAATTTTCAAGAATTGAGCATTAAGCTAATTTCTTTTACATTGCCCGGGACGTGCAAAGTCCTAAGTTAGGGGGATTTGACCAAGCGTAAATTCTTCTGAATTTAGCCCCTTAAGTTAGTGATTTTTAATATCTCGAATAAGGTAATTGAATCATTTTTATTCCATATCATTGCCATTGATTGTTTCTAACAATTTCTCCGAGTTTCGTGTTTTCTGATGGATTTTACAGGAATTTAGTGCAAGAAAAGAGAGAAAGAAATCGGAAAGAAAGGAAATGATGAAAGGAAGAAAAGTAAAAGGGTAAAACGTAAAATTATACCCAAAGTTCGAATTCGACACCTAAAGGGAAGTTGAAGAACATGATTTCACAAGAGCAACGGAAGAAACGACACTCAAATCGAAGCTCAAGATCAAAAGTTATGGCCAGTCAAAGAAGAAAAGGAAAAAGTCAACATGGAAGAAATCGGACCGATCCGGTATATATCCGGACCGATCCGAAATGACCCAAGTCCAGTAGACCCCGGATGGATGACAAACCGATGACAGCAGAACCGATCCGGTGGGGACCGGACCGATCCGGTGGCTAAAAAACGGACCGATCCGAGGGCTATCCGGACCGGTCCGGTCATGCTAAATCCTGGCATTTATTGTGAAGATTTTGATGTGCATAGCTGGTGAAAACTTGTGCGACAAGCGAAATTTGCTGTCAAATTCGTGCTACTTGGTGCTATAAAAGACCAAGCCCTACCCCATTCCAAAGGAGGTCTAATTCTAGGGGGTAGAATTAGAGAGAGTATCTCAGAATTTATGAAATTTTCTGTAGGAGTTTTTCATGAACCCTAAGTTGTAATTTTGGAGTGAGAAAGAATTTATGGATTCCAAGTCTTTTCATGTTGCTGAATTCAAGTATAACAATTTCATTCTCTTGTTTGTTAAATTTCAATTGTTTGCAAATTATTTCCAATGTTTGTTAGATCTATATTTATATGTATGAATTTGTCTTCTAATCAAATCATGTCTAGCTAAATTGTTAAGGGCTGGGGTACATGAACTCACTCCGAGGTGAATTACTTATGTAGAAAATAGAGGGTAAACTAAAATACTGACCGAATTCGTGTATGGAAATTATATAAACTTAGTCAATCTTTTAATCTCTCTTGTCGTAGGTACTTGAGATGTTTAAGAACGCTTTACGAGTGTAATTGTCAATTCACCGCTTTATATTTACCTTTGATTTCATATGATGAGGGCTAGATACTTAATATATGTAATGCTTAGGATTTATAAAGGTTGGATTTAGTCAAGAATTTTAATTTTCAATTCTAGTATTCTACACGGTAATTCGTTAAGGTTTGAGGGATTGTACCCTACCCTATTTTCTCTCATTTGTCAATCTAATTTCTTCCCAATTTTTAGTTTATTTTTCTTGAGAAAATTTTTTATTTCAATAGAAATTTCCCAATCATTAATCATCTTTTCATATTTCTTTTGAGGAATCATTTCGAGATTTAATAACTTCTCCTACACAAGTGCCAATTGTTGATCCCTGTGGATACGATCCCGACTTGTCGGATTATTAGTAACGCGACAGGCTTGCACTTGAGCCTAGATAAAACGCACTTTTGAGACAAATTCTTAGTCGCGTCACTCATTAAAGGGGTAATGACTCTCAAACGGGTCTAAAGGCTATTGAATGCGTACGCATAAGAACTAGAAGGCTAGTATCTATGCGCACTATATGTAATTTCAAGTATGTTTCATTTAATTATCATACTATATATATATATATATATATATATATATATATATATATATATATATATATATATTGTTCGTGATACAAAGTAATTTTTTTTTTTAAATTGAAAAATCCCACCCCCATATGGACATTAATCCAGTAGTCATACCACTTCTAAAATTAACCAACCCAACATCGATCCACTATAATCCAACCACGACAACAAATGTGTATCCCATACTCCTTCTAATTCGTCTACTCGATTAATTCATTTCGTCAATTAAACTAATAATTAAAGTATACAATTATTAATTTACTAATTTACAATGAGGGGCAATCCTACTTTCATATGAAATGGGCACTAATTATTAATTTACTTTCATATAAAACTATACAATTTATTTTATTAAAGCTATACAATGAAAGTTATTTCGAATCTCAACAATTATTTGTTAATGAGGGGCAAACTTACTTGCCTATGAAAGGAGCAATACATATTTTATTAATCAATTTGTCCGTTTCAATTGTTGAGATTGCCCCACCACACACACACACCACCCCACCCCCTCCCCCACCACACACACGCACACGTACACGCACACACACCACACGACCCCTTGCACCCCCCCCCCCCCACATGCACACACACACATACACCCCACCACCCCCTTCCCCCTCACCCCACCACACACACACGCACACACCTGCACATACACTCACACACCACCACCACCCCCTGCCCCCACCCAGTCCCCAGTTCCTCCCCTCCCAAGCCCCCCTGTCCCTCCCCCTCCCCCCACCACACACACACACACACGTACACACACATACCACCCCACCCCCACCACCCCCTGCCCCCTCCCCGCACCACACACCACCACACACATACATACACACACATATAGAAATGAAAGAGAAATAGAGGAAAAAACATAGCTTAGAGAGAGAGAGAGAGAGCTCAAAATAGCTTAGAGAGAGAAAGAGAAGGAAAACCAAAACGGTGGGAAAAAAAGAAAGCGTAGGGTTTTTTTTATCGAAGAAATTGTCATGGACGTGTCATGGTCCTTGACCGTGACAATATTATAAGGATTGTCACGGTCAATAACCGTGACAAGTCTGTGACAAGTACATTTGTCACGGAATTGTCACGGTCGTTGATCGTGACAAGTCTTTGTAACGGCCTTATCACGGTCAATGAACGTGACACAAAATGCGTGTTTTTTGTCACGCTCATTGATCGTGACAAGGCTGGACGGCTAAAGGGTGTCAATTTAGCCTTTTTGGTGTAGTGGATGTTTTTCTTGATGAATTTGGCCATTTTCTTGGCGTTCAACACTGTGTATGACTTGGCTTTGACCCATTTGGTGAAATAATCAATGGCAACTAGTATGAACTCATGTCCGTGGGAAGCCATCGGTGTAACCTTCCCTATGATGTCGATGCCCCAGGTGGAGAATGGACAGGAAAAGGTCATGTTGTATAATTCACGCGGAGGCAGATGATGATGGTTGGAGAATTGTTGGCATTTGAGGCATCTCCGGATATAGGCGGTGCAATCCTGGGTCATAGTGGTCCAGTAGTAGCCTTGTCGGATGATCTTCTTGGAAATAATGTTACCGTTCATGTGGGGTTCGCATTTCCCGCTGTGAATCTTTTGCATTATTGTTTCAATGTCAGCCCCTGCGATACAGTGTAAGTGAGTTCCATCGAAGTTCCTTTTTAGCAGTGCTTTGTGACAGATAATGTACTGGGCAGCCAGTCTTCAAAGGGTTGCTCGATTTTTCTTATTGGAACCCTCGATATACCTACCATGCTTGAGGAGGCATCAGATATCATTGTACCAGCAATTGGGTAGCTGGGGATCTTCTGTGGTGACGAGATTAATGTGGTAGCAGTGGGTTGGGTTGTCTTGCTTATGAACAAGTAAGGGGGTCATTGTGATTCCTTTGGGCATGTCGACCATGGAGGCTTAGGTAGCAAGATAATCGATTAGGTTATTCTTTGCTCGAGGTAGGTAATGGAAGGTGATGTCTTGGAATTGGGAGGCTAGTTATTCCAAGTGGGCATGGAAGGGTTGGAGCTTCTTGTCCTTAACTCTCCATTTTTTGAGAACTTTACCGATGATGAGGGCGGAATCCCTATAGATGCCTAGGCATTGAATACCTTTCTTGAGAGAAACTTTGAGGCCTACCATGCATGCCTCGTATTCAGTCATGTTATTAGTACAAGGTAAATCCATCTTGATGGCGATGGGAGTGTGGGAGTCATCTGGGGCGATCAGAAGTATCCCAATGCCATATCCCTTTTTGTTGGCAGCGCCGTCAAAGAACATTTTCCATCAGAGATTTTCCTGGGCAGTGGAGAGGATGTTTTCATCTAGAAATTCGTAGATCCAGACATCGGCTTCATCCATGGGGTAATCAGCGAGGTAGTCATAGATGGCTCTTCCTTTTATGGCTTTCTGCATGACGTACACGATATCAAACTCGGCTAGGAGCATCAACCATCGGGCCATTCGGCTGGATAAGGTGGGTTTTTCAACCAGGTATTTGATGGGGTCCATTCGGGATACAAGTTTGATGGGGAAGGCGAGCATGTAGTGTCTCAACTTTTGGGTGACCCAGACAAGTGCGACACACGTCTTTTCCAAAGCAGTGTAGTTGACCTCGTATCCGGCCAATGACTGGCATGATAGATGGCTCTTTCTTTGAGGGAATGTTCAAGGTATTGGGCTAGCAAAGCCCCATTTGCAGTGTTGGTTATGGTTAGGTATAGGATCAAAGGAAGCCTAGGCTATGGTGGCATGAGTATCAGGGTTGGGTCAGATATTATTTGATTCGGTCAAAAACTTCTTGGCAGGCCTCATTCCAAACCTTAGTTGAATCCTTTCGAAGGAGTTTGAAGATAGGTTCGCAGATGGAGGTTAGCTGGCTGCTGAACTGGCTTATGTATTGCAATTTCCCAAGGAAACCTCAGACTTATTTCTCTGTTCGGGGAGGTGGCATCTCAAGTATGGATTTCAGCTTTGCAGGATCTTCTTCTATCCCATTTTCACTGACCATGAATCCCAAGAGTTTCCCTTTAACGCCGAAGACACATTTCTGCGGATTGAGTCTCATCTAATACTGTCGCAGTCATTCGAGGAACATTCGGAGAGCAGGAACATGACCTTCTCTAGTCTTGGATTTGATAATCATATCATCCACATAGACCTAAAATTCTTTGTAAATCAGATCGTACAGGATGGTTGTGGCAGCCCTCTGGTAGGTATCCCCAGCGTTCTTGAGACCAAATGGCATAATAGTGTAACAAAAGGTTCCCCATGGGGTGATGAACGCGGTCTTTTCTTGGTGGTCTACGTGCATTTTGATTTGGTTTTATTCGACAAACCCATCGACGAATGACTTGAGAGCATGACTGGCTGTGTTGTCCACGATTATGTATATTGGGTAATGGATAATCATCCTTTAGAGAGGCTTTGTTCAAGTCCCGGTAGTCTACACACATCCGAACCTTCCCTCCTGATTTCGGCACAAGTACTATATTAGCTAGCCACATGGGATATTCGATCAGACGAATGAAGCCTACGTTCAACTGTTTGACCACCTCTTCTTTGACCTTGAGATACCATTCGCTGTGAAGTTTTCTCAACTTTTGTTTAACCGGCTTGTAATCTGGGAGAGTGGGAATCTCATGTTGAGCTATTTCAGTATTAATGTCGGGCATATCGTCATAGGACCATGCGAAGACATCCACGAATTCCTTTAGCAATTCTTTGAGTTGTGCACCCTTATGCTCGTCAAGGGTAGCCCCTATCCTAATCTCACGCAGTTGGCTACTAGAACCGAGGCTAACAATAACATTATCTTCTTCTTTAACTTGAACGCGGTTATGTTATTTATTATTATCAGTTAAGAATTGTTCATTTGCAAAATCGTCATCATCAAAAGTTTTTATTAGAATCTAAACAGTTAATTTAAGGCACGACAAGATACTCAAAATCTTCGTTTATTTCATTGATAGGAAAAATAGCATTGAGAACCTCATCAAAGGAGGACTCGATTACATTTGAGCGAGGATAGAAAACAGAAGAAGAAATGGGGTAAACATTGGGATTAGGGGGGACTTCAACAGGTAGAACCGGCGCAGCATGCCAGTTGAGGAGAGGTGTATCAGCAACTTTAGTCAGTTGGGGAGGATCGAGTGATGTAGTGCTTGAGTGAACCATACAGAGTGTTAGCCCCAGTGTCTGTAAGTTGAAGGAATCTTCGGAGTCACTTTCCTCAGTCTCTTCGGTATCTTTGATGAGCGATTGTACATGGCATTGGGAACTCTCGGCCCATGGGTAGCTTATCTTGGAGAAATATCTCCATTCTAGGCTTCATCTTCTTGTCTGTATGGTCATACCATGGTTTCGGAAAGCCGTAAAAGGGGAAGTCTTAGCCCTCTTTGATGAATCGTCCATTCCAGGAGTCACCTGGGATAGTCTGGATGCAGTCTAGTCCTCTCTTTGATCGAGATTGGCGGATCATTCTGAACTGTAACTCTGACAGTTGATACCCCAAACTACAAGGAGGAAAAGCTTTCTTTATTTCCATCGACTCAAGTATCCCATGCTGTCTTTGTCCTAGCCCAAGTCCGAGCATGAAGTGCATGTTTCTGAACATCTGAATCACATTGACATTGCCATGAGGGTCGTATTCTGGACAAACCCTTTCTTTGAATTCATCCCCTGCGGGGAGTAGAAGTGGTTCAACTCGAAATCCTGATAGGAACATATCATTTGACCCGTGTTGTATCTCAAGAATTGGATTGCTGGCACTTGCACTCTTGACATTGTCGTTGTCACCCAAAATGGTGATGACCCGTCCATTGGCGAAGAACTTAAATTTCTGATGGAATGAAGAAGACACACCCTTGATACTATGGATCCAAGGTCGTCCTAGAAATAAATTAAAATAAGTTGGGATGCCAATAACTTGGAATTCGACGACAGGGTTTATAGGGTCAACCCCTATTTCAAGCTTTATGGATCCCATCACCTCCCGATGGGTATTATCATAGGCACGTACAACAGCGGAGGTTAGAGCGAGGTCGCTTTCTTTCAGTCTTAAACATTTGAAGGTTTTTAATGGGTAGATATTCAAGGCATATCCATTATCGATAAGAGAGAGTGGTACGACCTTCCCCATAACTTCAATGGAGATGTTGAGTACATGATTGTCGCTTGGCCCAATCTTAGGGATTTTTTCTTCTTAAAAGGATGGCATTCAGGTAGAGGTCAAGGATTCGACCAAATTTATTGCTTCTTTTGATGTGGTAGAAGGAGGAACTGTAGGTCTAGTGAGCAACTTGATCGTTCAGCTGAGAAGACATGAAAAGCCCCCATAGAGTGATGTTAGCTTGAGTTTTCTTTAGTTGATCAAGGATCTTGCTCTCGTCGAGGGTCATATCTTGCATAGGAAGGTTTTCAACGCCCTTCCCCTTATCATTGGCTAGTAGTGAGCTTGGAATTTGGTAATGCCTCCCTGATCTGGTCATGTGATTTACTGAAGAAGGGAAGAACATGAATCCCGTTTCCTCATCAACCTCGAGTTGTTCCTCCACCTTATTTATTTCTCCGAGAAGTTCTTAAAATGATACCATCCCACACATGTCAGCTATCGGGCCAATTTTCTCTGAATCTTGCTCTTTATTTTAATCTTCGAACTATTCCCCCATCCGGTGGCAATAATTATGTCTTTCCATGCAAAGTCAATGCATTTCACAACTTCAACGGCTTCTTCATACAGGTCTTCCCATTCTGTGGGTATATGTAAGGGTGAAGGGATCAGGCGGCCTTGTAGCTTCAGAGTATCAAGTATCTCAGTCATACTGCAAATATAGTTGGTTCGCCTGAGTATCTCTGCTATAACCTGGACAACATCATCTAAGCTGACTTTATCGGTTGGTACCACCCAACTATCTGACTCTCGAGCCCATTTTTGTGCTTCCAAGAATAGCGTACTAAATCTCTGACAATCAATGATCATCTGTGAGGGCAATTTCAGCCTGAACTCTAGGAGTTGTTTTAAGACTTCTGATAATTCCATACTTCCATTTTCAGAACGGGTACGGACAGCGATGCATGCTCTGGTAAGGAGTGATAGTGCCTGATCAGTGAGGCTAGTAGGGTGTAGGAGGAAATGTGAGCAGGTTTGGAGAAGTTTGGGAGAGTGTATGGGTGTATTTTGAGTTAAGGGATCAAATCTTGGGTTTATTTCTAGGAAGATAGCATTGGCATGATTTGGGGGTGGGTTGTGAGTAGTGTTTGGCTTATGATTAGCTGGTGGGGCAATGGTACCCCGGTCAATTAGACCTTAGATTACGTTTTGGAGGTGAAAGCACTGGTCGGTGGTATGGCCAGCTGTTTGGTGAAAGACGCAATGGGCATCTGCCTCGAAGTTTCTTAGGAGCGAATTTGGCAAAGGACGGGTATCCAAGGGTTTGATAAGGTTTCAGCTCAATAAGGCTTGATAAACTTTGGGGAGGGGAGCATGGAGCTCGGTGTATTCTTTTCGGATTGGGATAGGATGGCTTTCTGGTGCCCACGAGGTGGTTGGTTGAGAGATGTTGTTGATGGTTGAAACTGTAGCACTGGCAGGCTTATCATATTTTTTGGGGGTAAATTGTCCGGACACCTTCTTTGGTTCAACATCTGTTTTAGCAAGACCTTCCTCAATTTCTACTCCTGCTTCTCTGAGAGCTCGGAAGTGGGGATAGTATTTTCCTCCCATGGTTTCTCGGATATGGGGTAAGAAATTCTTCTTCACTATGGTGACTTGTTCTTTTTCAGAAGGCCAATTGGTCATGGTTATTGCTTTTTCCCTCCATAGGGATATGAAGTTACTGACTGATTCCCTAGAGTTCTATTTGAGCATCTCTAAATCACGGCGGGTGACCTCAAGCTCTTTATAATAGTTTTACTGTGACATGAATTCTCGGGCTACATCCTCCCAACTATGAATTATGAACTCTTCGAGAGATAAAAACCATCGGAGGGTGCTATTTTTCAGAGTTTGATGAAATAATTAGGCCATCACTTCTTTAGAAGCACCTAGTAGAGTCATGGAACGGTGATAGCTGCTGAGATGAACAATCGGGGGTCCACTTCCTCCAAATTTCTCGATATTTGGAATCTTAAACTTATCGGGTAGCCTCGCTTTAGGATAAAAAGACATGTGGGTGTAGTCCTTGTAATTCCCAGATATATTGACTTGGTCAAACTTCTTAGTGAGCATCTTGAGGTCTTCTTTGACCTTGTTTAACTCCTACTCTTTCGGATCAATGATTATAGGCAAGTTGGCCCCATGCTGGGCAAGGTTGGCATTGGAAGCTGGACAAGCGTTGGCCCATTAGCAGGAGGGGCACGTGGAGCGTGATGATACTCTTTGGGAACCCAGATAGGCTCGGGTGGATCCATAGCACAAGGGAATAGGTCCTCGAGCTCTTGAGGAACGGGAACCTGGTTTTTTTGCATCTCTCGAACCTCAGTTTGAAGGTTGTCAATCTTGGACACGACCCGAGCTAGGACTACCGTCAGATCTGGCTGCACAACGGGTACTTGATCTCTGTTCTCCATGGAAGGTGGATGGATTTCGGACTCAGAAGAAATAACAGGGGAACGAACGGAATTTTAGGGTGATTTGGCTGAAGACAGAAGCCAATAAGGAGCCAGGCCAAGGTCTTGCGATCGACCTGAGAAGGCGCAAAACAGGATTTATTTATTTTTTTAAAAGGATGAAAATATTTTTGACATTTTTTTTTCTTTGAGAGTGAAAGACACAATATTTTGGGATTTTTGGTAAAGAAAGGAGAAATGTTTTTGGATTTTTGATAAAGAAAAGGAAATAATTTTTTTTAGGAGACGGTCTCGGCATGATTATTATAATTATTATGTTCTCACTTGTATTAAATTCTCCTGAATTCAAAATGAAATGCCGAACGGTACCCGAGCCTGGAAAAATTGGGTTTGTAATATATGCAAAGCTATGGCTGGACTTGTGACCAGGCTCACGGACAGGGTCCCGTTTTAAAAATGAGCAAAAATTTGGGCTGCAGGCCGACCCAGAATTTCCGTAGAGTTTCGGGTTGAAACTGGCAATCTTATATGTGTGTCCTAGGCTTGACTCCTATATGCGGGTATGCAGTTGGTTGGGTGAATCGAAAAGGGTTCCCCACTTTAGCGTGACTTCCACGATATACGTCTTGCTCTTGCGGGCAATCGGTACGTGTGGACAAGCCATTTGATATACCTGAGTGTACGTGAATTACCTCACCATATAACTCATGGGGATGGTATGTGTGAGAGAGAATGCAATTTACTCGGCGTTAAGCGGTATGATGCGGGGGAACCGTTCGATATACGTCGAAGGTACTTGGCCAATGGAAGGTGAGAGTCATATCGCTTAGGCTAACTGTGCCTTGTCGGACCAGTGCCCATCACGAAGTGACCCTCCAGTTACTAGATAAAATTTGGTCAATCACAATGCCCTTTGGTGATATCGTGTGAATCATGCATGATTCTTTTATTAGTATCTTATGAGAATGTCTTTTTTTTATCATGCCAAACAAGGAGCAAAGTATAAGTACCAATGGTACATCAAGTATGGATGGATGATGCGTGCAGCATGTGGATATATATGATCCTAGGGGCACGCGATGCGAAGTGTACATGGAGAATTTTCTACAAGTGTGTGAATAGAAGCATAAGCATAGGATACGCATGAAAAAGGGGGACATGCCAAAATTAGGGGAAAATATAAACAAACATAACACCCATGTAAATAGAGTCTAGCCCTCAAAATAATATCCCAGTAGAGTCGCTGTTGTGTACATCCCCGATCCTCATGGCAGGCGGGAGCGTGAGGATCCTAGGTCCCCCGCATCCCTCTCGGGAGCGCTTCGACCGGCGTCGTTGAATGAGGTGAAAAATGTAGAGAGATGGAATCACCAGTCTATTTTACTCAAAACAGATAAAAGAAAGGGAGCCATCCCGAAGGACAGCATCCAAGGAAATACTGATCCATACGAAACCAAAATGACTCGAAAAGAGTCCGGAGGATAAGTTACGAAATGGGAAGGTGTTAGGCACCCATTCCGCCCTTACGGTCTCTCATGGGTTTTTGCTATTTTCCTTTATTTTCCCTGTGATATGTGTGCATGTGTATATGTAGTGGAGATAGGAGTCATCGACTTGTATCATGGAAGAGATAAAGCGATTCATCCGTACAAATGTAAAGATAATATTAGAAAATAGGATTTTCGCGATCATCCTTGTGTTGATCGTTATAATGGAACGATAACGTATGTGTAATAAAACGCCACTAAGAACATATATATGCATATATAAATATATGTAATCTAAGAGAGTTGAGTTTAGAAAAAATAGAAAATGAGAGAAAAAGTAAGAATAGGACTCGAGTCTCGAATTTTACCCCGAGACGCCTACGTAGCCTATAGAGGCATCAAAGTCCACATAGTTCGCATGCAAAACTAGGGGTGGGGTTTATCCCATAAATCCAACCTGGGACTTCTCTTATTTGTGTGTATGTGTGTAAAAAAGTGTTTTAGTTGTGAGAAAAGTGTAAGAAAAGTGTGAGAATTCCCGTTTGGGATTTCTAAGCAAACCCTATTTTTCTTGTTTTTTGGGTTTTTATGAAAATAAGAGATGTGCAATAATACTAAATACAAAGTATATTAGGATATGTGAGATGGGATATGGGATATGGGATATGGGAGAATAAAAGTGCTAAGTAATAAAAACAAGTTAATATGAATTTATGGGAATTTAAGGAGAGAATTGAGAAAATTGGACCTTCTTGAAGATCTTGAGCTTGATCTTGAATTTTGGAGAGCATCCCTTTCACTTGGATGATGATGGAGGGTAGTGAATTCACCAACTTTGATGAAAAGGATAATGAGAATTGAAAGTTGGAAAGGGTTTTGGATGTGGAAATCACGCTGACTTCGAGAGAGGTTTTCTGGATTTGCTGAGAGTGATTTGTTTCAGATCTGGGCTCCCTTTGCAATGAGGACATGGTCTCCTTTTTATAGGCCCAGGGCATTGAATATCGGCATAGCCCTGGTCCTGCCAATCATTAGCAGTGTCTTTCTGGCCTTTTTGGAAAATCGGCAGCAGAGTGAAAACCTTTGATCTGAATCGCATATGGGGAAGATCGTTGTAAAGTTAATTCATAGGGCTTCGAAAGTCCTTTAGACCGTTCCCAGGTTCGGGAGCTGACTTTGGGTCAAATATAGCTCGTAAGTGCTCGTCGGTCCATTAGACGGGGAATCATCGGACGCAAACGGATCGTTCATCCACATGGTAAGTCCAGTGCCCTTTGAAGATTCATTCAGTCTCGGTCGAGCTGAAGAGTTTGATTTTTTGGTCAAACGGAGCCTAGGAGCGCCTGATGGCTTTTAGGTCAGTACTCGTGGTATGACCTAGGTTTGTATTGATGAAGGGAGGTGCTAGGGACCTAAGGAGAGTTTAAGGGGTAACAAAATGCGGTGTCTACAGTGAATATAAGTCAGCTCATTTGATACACCTCTAACATCATTTACCCTTTTCGACCAATCAAACACGCTTGCTGCTTGTTCCTCATTGCTCAATGTCTTTCTCAAGCTCCGCCCTGCCAAGAACTCATAAACCAAAAATGAGTTTCGTGGATGTGGACAAAAATCATAAAGCTTCATAATATTACGATTTTGTATATTTATTAATGCACAAATCTCACTCTGAATACTTTTTAAATTACCCAGCTCGCCGTCTTGTGATTCATGAAGTTTCTTTACAGCAACAATCTGACCACTTGGCAACTCAGCTTCATAAACAGTTTCATATCCTCCTACCCCAATGATATGTTTGGAGTTGAACTCCTCTTTAACTTCAACTTCTCTTGGGTCCTTATCCTTATTCTTCATCTTCACACTTTGATAGAGATAAAAATAACCTCGATAATAAACAGAACAAATATAATTCCTACAAGAGGAAGACAAATTGAAATCAAAGGCTTTTTACCCTATTTCACATTTGCACCATGACTTAGACTGTTGGGGCAAGCCTTCAAACTAGTGACAATGCCACATAACCCTTTATTATTTCTCAGTTCCTCTAAAGGAGCCTCCTAAAATGCTTTTATGTTTGGTAAAGGACCTTGAAGTTGCTTATAGGTCATATCAATGGATATCAAACTCGACATTCCCGTAAATGTTGATTGGATGGAACCAAAGAGTTCCTTGTGGGAGAGATTCAACGTTTCCAAGGTTTCTAAGCTTCCAAGTTCTGGTGGTGCCATCCCAATTAGCAAATTTTGACTAAAATTAAGATTTTGGTGATTATGGAAATTCTTTATTTGAGGAGGAATACATTTTCTGAATTTAGTTTTGCTTGAGTTCAGCACTCTCAACTTCGTACATTCCATTAGTTGTTTCGAAATTGAGCCACTGAGAGTATTTTCTGTCAAGTTAAGTGTGACACCCCGTCCACTTAACCATCGGTTGATCAGGCCTTTATTAAATTAAAACATGTTTCTCATATGGTTCATTCTTAGCATCATTGTCAAAAAAATTAATTACTAACGACCTAGTGAAATTAGACCGGTGCCAAATTTTTCTTTCTTTAAAACAGATAAAAGAACAATGCGAAAAACTAAATTTAGCCAATCACAATACACTATAGTCCAACCAACACAATTTATATAATTGAATAAAGTTTTGCGGAATAAACCATCGGCTAAAACCCAAAACCAAATATTCCATAATAATAAAGAACTAAATGACTACAAACTAACAGCGGACAACATGTCCATACATGGAATATTAAATGAGATACTACACTAGATCTGAATGAAGGAATCGTCTAATCAAATCCTGTCAGCATCCACAGTGCTACAACTCCAAATCCCTAGAATGAAGTCATGCCTGGTGTCCTTGTGGTTGGACACCTAAAAGGTTTTGAAAATATTTTATATCAAGTGTTAGAACACAAAACGATTTGAATATATTTAGCAAACGTTTATTACATTTAAAATTCGGTTATTGATTACACATGTTCACGCACACTTTCTCTTGAGCTTTGTTCACCTCTCATCTATAGTGCACACCCAACGTTCTATACTTAGCCTAATTAACTATACTACCCAAGCTAACTAGAATAATGTATTCAATCGACTTATCTACACTTTTAAGTTCCCGTACTGCCCATACAGTACATTAACTTATTAACATCTCTCATGTGTTAATTATGAACATAAGTAACATTTCTCATATGTATTATATCATCAATTCATGAAACCCTCATAACATTATATATGTATATATATTGGTCTGGATGTTCCATCGATCCCAATATTATTTACGTTCGATATTGGTTTGGACAACCCTTGACCCCAAATCGAACTCTCATGTATTGTTCCAGATGTTCCCTCGACCCCAATACATCTAAAATACATTAGGTATTCACACCACCTAAGTATTCATATGATAGGCATTCACACAACCTAGGTATTCACGCTTATACTTAATATCTCTCTCTCGTATACTAATCGAACGAACTTCCTTTACGAATTATCCCACGTATCATATTCATGAGTATTCATATAATTTTCTCATGTATTGGTCCGGGTGTTCCCTCGGCCCCAATAGATTTAGTATACTTTAAGTATTCACACCTCCTAAGTATTAATATGATAGGTATTCACAAAACCTAATTATTTTCACTTGTACGTAGTATATTTCTCTCGTATACTCACCGTACTATTTTCTTTACAATTTCTCTCACTATCGTAATAATTCGAGCATTCACCCAACTGTAAGGGCCCTAGTTACCCCTTTATAAATTTCAGTAGTTAAATCAATATTTACCCTACTGGCCTACTTATTAAATCATTCTATCTTTTTGTAATTTTTTATCTTTCTCTTCGATCGATTACGACACAATTCAACCCACTACATTCTCGTCGTAATCCCCCCAATAAGACTAAATTATGAACCAAGTATAGTCATACTATAACATAATAACTATATTATTATATCCTAACAAGGTTACAAAATCCTCCACGACAATCATTCGAAAGACACTATGCCCGAAAATAAAATTTTGAAAATATTCCCAAAGAACCGAACTGGTTTGCCCAATGAATCGAACCAGTTCGCCGACCTGCACTTCGTCTCCTTCGTCAAGTTCATGCATTTTTTCACCATTTTCAATTTCCAACTCTCATGATACTTCATCAAACTTTCAAATAATTGTCCCTAACCATTACTACATGTATTAGGATCAATTCCAATGTGATTTTTACAGCAAATCATCGCAATAATTAATCAAGAACGGATAAATCACAAAATCCTCATAACCCTAGATTTCCATGTTCTTCCTCAACTTTTAACACAAAACCCCGGTTTAATTCTTATTGATAATTAATCATATACGAATTATCAATCCTCTACATATATGAATCACACTATATGAAATCCCTACCCATAACATGCATCACAATAACTTTTTCTTCCAAGAATATGTATTATATCATCAATTCATGAAACCCTCATAACATGGGTATTATAACGTCAAAATAATTGCAATAA
Source organism: Sambucus nigra (assembly GCA_949130495.1). Lineage (NCBI taxonomy): Eukaryota > Viridiplantae > Streptophyta > Magnoliopsida > Dipsacales > Adoxaceae > Sambucus > Sambucus nigra. The sequence continues at coordinate 438,806,280 of OX422221.1, read as the reverse complement.
ACAACTTGCCTCTAGATTTGTAGGGTCTGAATTTGTGGTGTTAGTGATGGATTGATGTTTCTCTCTTCGAATTCATATGCCTTAAATGATTAGGATGCAAGATTTGGGTCCCATTCTTTAAGAACACCTCCCAAGCCTTGAATTTTGGTTTCTCTTTTCTCTCTAATGGCTTCCTTTGGGTTTAACTGTTTCTAACCCTAGCCTCAAGTCTTAAACATTAGATATAACACTTAGAATTTCGTTGTTCCCTTAACCTCTATTTTCTAAATGACTAAAACGCCCTCAATAGGTGTCGATTGGGTCTAAAATTGACCCGAGACCCAAATAATACCCCCGAGTACATTTTTTGACTATTTCAACTTATTTGGGATCATCCATGACCTCTAAATTATCATCTGAATCACTAAAAATATATTTCCTTTCTCAACCTCAAATTAGTCTCCACGCGACTCCAGGTTGAGATAAAATAAAATACTCACATATCACTCACTATGTCGTATTATAATAATCAGTAATTATTTATTATTCACACTTAGTAAATTTCATAATATAATATTAATCAGTATCTATCTTTCAATTAATATTTAATAATCACATTTCTCATTTAATCACATTAAATTACTTCACTCGCGTAATGTAAATACAATATATTTTTCCCAATCAATTCCCTAAATTAATTAAATTATAAATACATAGAAATATGGGGTATTACATACTTCCCCCTTAGAAGGAATTTCATCCTCAAAATTTTGACATACCTGCGGTGAATAAGCCTGGATACTGCTCTCTCATGTTATCCTCTCGCTCACATGTCGACTGATCAGTATTGTGGTGTCCCCGCTACACTCGCACTATTGGCACCACCTTGGACCGCAGCTTACGCTCACTACAATCCCAAATAGCCATGGGTCTCTCCTCGCACGAGACGTCTGGCTATAAATTAATTTCCTTAAGTGGAACGTGTTATGAGCTCTCACGCTCCTCTGATATTTCTTCAGCCATGTAAAATACGTCGGGTTTTCGATGTAGATGCTCTGGGAGTCCCAGTCTGTGTGTTACTGGTCTCACCATCTCAATAATAGGAAACGTCCTAACATCACTCGGCTCTAATTTCCCCCTTCTTATCGAATCTCATGATCCCCTTTATAGAAGATACTCTAACTAACCTTGGTCGTCAATATCTCACTCAATGTCCTCCGATCATATAGTGCCTTAAAAAGCGAGCCTATGCTCTGTCAACTCTACTATCACTTTGTTAGAAAAATCCCACTTTTGTAGGTGCCCAATTCTTGTTGCCGAACTCATGACACTATTTAAAGTAAATACCCGCAACAATTTCCTGACTACTCATGTCAGACTTCACACTCTTAGCTCACAGCGATGTAACTTTCCTTACGTTTTAGCTATCTAAAAGAGACGCAGTTTACTCAATTCCCATCGATGGACCACAAATCACTTCGGATCCTAGAAGCTCATCACTCCCCACTTCTTATCGACTTTTGAGTGACACATCTAGGATGATGTGCACCTCCGTCCCCATCACCTCCTGACACTTCTGATCAGAGGTGGGATTGAAAGGTTATCCTAATTCACAACAATTTTGGACAACACCTAGTTTCATTCCACTTCTTTTCTCCAAGTATAAAGTTATGTATGCTTCTCGCTAGTATATCTCATTCTAAAATAACAATTATGCTGCTCTGGTCAATTCATTATGCAACCCGATGGAAACCTTGACCTCTTCACGATTTTAGGATGTCCCAAATATGAATGTCACTACTCATGCTCGTAAATCCCGTCACTGGGAACATCAAAATTACAAGAATCCTAGTTGATACCCTCAGATCAACATTTTTCCATCCCTAAATGATATAACTTGGGAACAACTCCACTATGTATCATTCACCACTTATCCTCATGTTTAACGTTTCACATTTCTAGGGACCTCTTACTCTGCATTTTTCGGAATTGTACCTGAATATCATTGCCCTTATGTTTACTCCCAAAACTTCTAGGCATCTGACTAAGTGAGACTCTGTTTTACCCAGGGTGACCATACACCTTATAACTCGTGCATATTTGTACAAGCCTTATAATATCACCTACGTAACATACTCGTCTCAAGTTCGGCCCCTGCATTCTCAGCTTGGCTAAATCTTCTGGGTAATTTCGATCACCCCTCCAACTACTATTTAATTCTTCTTAATATTTCCCCACCCATTAACTTGTGGAGAAAAAATTCCTCAATGTTTCTCACATCATCATAACACGTCTCTCTCTTCCTCAAATCAAAAATATAGCTATTAACTTTCTGTTATAACTATAAGTATCCAAATCGATAATTATATCCTAAATCATCGTCTCTTGACATAAAAAGTATATCTGCCCACTCTTATGTTACGAAGAACCACATATAACACGGCGCTCTTACTATCACTAGTTTTCGAGCACGAATAGATCACGAGCTATATCTCTTCGCTCTACAATAAACTAGTCTTTTTGTAACCATGTTAGTAGACGTCCCTACTCACCGGTATTAATTATAACTAGGCAACATGCACACAGAAGTCTACTACCCAATATATAATAACATATATATACTCACATATATAAGTTCAACCCTCTTTTAGGTGATACTTAGCAAAAATATTTCATACCCTAGAACAGTGAACACGAGATCTCACTATTCCCATATCGCTAACCAGTAAAATCTCGAAAAGTAGTCTACTCAATTCCCATAACTCTCGAAAGTAGTAAACTCACATGAAATTTCAACATACTCTTATTGTACCCACCTGCTCCCTCATAGGTAACACAAAAGGCTCCGCTATCCCATGACATTTAGATACATCAAATGGCCATCACGACCAACGTACCCACTAAATCCGACTCACTCACGAATTTTAGTGATCATAACCTTACTTGTGACGCACTCATATCACTTACATCAATCCTATACTACTTAGGATGTCACAACTATATTACTTCCATTCGCTATCCATCTCGCCTGGTCGACCGGTTCCTAAACGCACTCTCGCATCGGAACTGACTCAAGGTCTGCTAAAATGGTTATACATCCAGGGTCTTATCATGTAGTTGTCCCCCACCTTGCTTTGGGGTAATTACTTATCCTTTCATGTCCTATATCCTCTGATCATAGCCCTGCTGGCCTTCACCAATGTCCCCTTCATCCTACCGACCTTGAGGAATAGGATGTTGTGACTGCTGAGGACCTTCCTGGTCATGTCTGAACCTACCATTTTGTGTTTATAAATCTCTGGGCCAAACTCCCTTATCCCAATCTCCTTTACATAAGTCTCGCTCTTCCCGTTGTTATGCCTCACTGGCACTATTTTCATCTACCTCCTAGTTCGACTTGTCCCACTTTCTTGTTGTGGACATGTTTAATCGAGGTGGTCCTACTTCTCTCACATAGGATACCTTTCTATTCCATTCCCCTTACCGCTGGCCTCCTTGGCTATGTCGGGGTCTCCTTTTCTCGAACTTAGTGGCCTGGATCCTGATTGATACCTTTGTTGTCCCTTTGGCTCTGCCGTCCTTATAGAACTTGTTGCTGACCTGAACGGCCTGACTGAATTCACCATCTCTTGTGAAGAATTCAATTTATCTTAATTGTTTCGATAGGTCCCCTAATGGGCATAACCTCCTGTGGTGTCTCACTAACACCGCTAAATCTCATCTTGCTCTTCGGCTAGATTCTCCAACCCTCTTAGCTCCCTTCTCATGGAAGCGTTGATATACTCTCATTAACGCATGACCTTGGTGACATCGCCACTAGTCATCTTCACTGACTTTCCATCCATGCTTGTGTATACTACTCATGAGCCCAAATTCACTTACGAGACCGCACTCAATCCCTCGTTTAATTCCAAACATATTTCTTCATACGTAGTGACTGATTCTCATCACTTTATATTGTCCCTACGAGCTACAAATTTTGCCTGAAATTTTAATCCTAGGTGTATCTTCCCTCCTCCCTACATAATCGTCTTTGGATTCTTTCCTTCCATTGATCCATTGTAATTCCTCCCTTTCTCGAATTCTTAGAAGTGACCCTTCAAAAGAGTCTCCCTGACTCTCCCCCTGCCAACAACGATGAGTGAGTTTGAAATTTTACTTTCGTTGTTTCCAACGATGCTTAGGGATACCAGTGTCCCCGAGTTGTTATACTATTGTCATCATCCCGAATAATATTTTGGTTACTTTGATCGAAATCTCCTTTCTCATAATACACTGTGTCTTCTGCCTCTTCTCTCTTCCTTTAGCCCTTCTAACGACCCTCGCTGATCGTCCCATATTTCTCAGTGTGTGCATCTTAACCAAACTCATATATAAATTACATTAACTATACCCAACAGCAGGAGGATGTAAGTCGTATATATAGAGGAGTAAAACAATCTTATCATATGGCTCTATATCAAAACAGTGCTACGCTGAAATCGTAGTAAGCCATACAGATCTTATAGACACAAAAAATTGATGCTTTGATAGCATCTGTGACACCCCGTCTAATTAAACATCAGTTGTTCAGGCCTTTATTAAATTAAAACAGGTTTCTCATATGGTTCATTCTTAGCATCACTGTCGAAAACTTTTTAATTACTAACCACCTAAGTGAAATTAGACTGGTGCCAAATTTAATCCTTCTTTAAAATAAATAAGAGAACAATGTGAAAAACTAAATTTAGCCAATCACAATACACTAGAGTCCAACCAACATAGTTTATATTAATGAATAAAGTTTTGCCAAATAAACCATCGGCTAAAATCCAAAACCAAATATTCCATAATAATAAAGAACTATATGACTAAAAACTGACAATGGATAACATGTCCATACATAGAATATAAAATGAGATCCCACACTAGATCTGAATGAAGGAATCTTCTAATTAAATCACGTCAGCATCCATAGTGCTACAGCTCCAAATCTCTGGAATGAAGACACGCCTGGCGTCCCTGTGGCTGGACACCTAAAAGGTTTTAAAAATATTTTATAGCTAGTGTTAGAACACAAAATGTTTTGAAAATATTTAGCAAGCGTTTATTACATTTAAAATTCAGTTATTGATTACACATGTTAACGTACACTCCCCATTGATCTTTCTTCACCTCTCATCTATAGTGCACGCCTAACGTTCTATACTTAATCTACTTAGCTATACTACCCAAGATAACAAGAATAAAGTATTCAATCGACTTATATACACTTCTAAGTTCCCGTACGGCCCATACAATACATTAACTTATTAACATCTATCATGTGTTAATTATCAACATAAGTAACATTACTCATATGTTATCTTTTAAATCGATACATTAAATTTCTCTTACTTAATTATCATATCGATGCTAACAATCGGAATTAACATTCACCTATGTTATTAGCCGCATTATATAATTAAGTTTCTCGACTTAATTTATTCTCATTAGATATTCACTATGTAACTGTCTACTGTCACACATAAGTAGGTTAATCGTACCGTATATATTTCACGCACAATATATACAAATGAAAATATATCTCACTATAATATCCTCGTATCACACATTAAGGATTCATTGGTTCGGATATTCCTTCGACCCCAATTTATCATGTCATTGACATTGGTCCGGATAGCCCTTGACCCCAATGTAAATGTTATATATATATATATATTGTAAATTAATTATATATATATATATATATATATATATATATATTGGTCTGGATGTTCAATCAACCCCAATATTATATATGTTCGATATTGGGCTGGATAGCCCTCGACCCCAAATCTAACTCTCATGTATTGATCTGGATGTTCCCTCGACCCCAATACATCTAAAATACATTAGGTATTCCCACCACCTAAGTGTTCGTATGATAGGCATTCACACAACCTAGGTATTCACGCTTATACTTAGTATATCTCTCTGGTATACTAATCGCACTAACTTCCTTTACGAATTATCCCACGTATCGCATTCATGAGTATTCACATAATTTTCTCATGTATTGGTCCGGGTGTTTCCTAGGCCCCAATACATTTAGTATACATTAGGTATTCACGCCTCCTAAATATTAATATGATAGGTATTCACAAAACCTCATTATTTTCACTTGTACATAGTATATTTATCTCGTATACTCACCGTACTATTTGCTCTACGATTTCTCTCACTATCGTAATAATTCGAGTATTCACCCAACTCTAAGGGCCCTAGTTACACCTTTATAAATTTCAGTAGTTAAATCAATATTTACCCTACTGGCCTACTTATTAAATCATTCTATCTTTTCGTAATTCGATATCTTTCTCTCTGGTCAATTACCACACAATTTAACGCACGACATTCTCGTCTTAATTCCCCCAATAAGACTAAATTATAAACCAAGTATAGGCATACTATAACATAATAACTCTCTTATTATATCCTAATAAGGTTCCAAAAGCCTCCACGACAATCATTCCGAAGACACTAGGCCCGACAAGAAAATTCTGGAAATTTACCCAAAGTACCAAACCGGTTTGCCCAATGAATAGAACTAGTTCGCCGACCTGCACTTCGTTTCCTTCACCCAGTTCATGCATTTTCCCACCATTTTTAATTTCCAACTCTCATGATACTTCATCAAACTTTAAACTAATTGTCCCTAACCATTACTATATGCATTAGGATCAATTCCAACGTGATTTTTACACCAAATCATCGCAATAATTAATCAAGAACAGATTAAATCACAAAATCCTCAAAACCCTAGATTTCCATCTTCTTCCTCAATTTTTAACACAAAACCCCGATTTAATTCGTATTGATAATTAATCATATACTAATTATAAATCCTCTACATATATGAATCACACTACATGAAATCCCTATCCATAACATGCATCACAATAACTTTTTCTTCCAAGAATATGTATTATATCATCAATTCATGAAACCCTCCTAATGTGGGTATTATAACTTCAAAATAATTGTAATAAACAATTTGCCTTTTGGTTTGTAGGATTTGAATTCATGGTGTTGTTGATGGATTGATGTTTCTCTCTTCGAATTCATATTCCTTAGATGATTAGGATGCAAGATTTGGGTCCCATTCTTTAAGAACACCTCCCAAGCCTTGAAATTGGTTTCTCTTTTCTCTGTAATTGCTTCCTTTGGGTTTAAATGTTTCTAATCCTAGCCTCAAGTCTTAAACATCAGATATAACACTCCGATTTCTTGAGGTATGGATTCACAAAGTTTATTTTTATAAAGGTTTAAGTGAGTCAAGTGACTCAAATTTCCAATAGAAGTGGGAATTGATCCAAACAATTGATTTCTAGATATGCTCAACTTTGTGAGCTTTGTCAAGTTCCCAATAATGGGTGGGATTCGTCCTGAGAGATTGTTACTCTGAAAATAAAGCTTAATGAAAGATGTCAACATTCCTATCTCTTGTGGAATGCTTCCGGAGAGAATTAAAATAAAAAGTAAAGGGAGGCGATTTTGGAAAGACTTCCAATTGTTGGTGGGATGGGCCCATGGAGTGAGTTTTTGAGATGAATGAAGAAGAGATGGGGGAAGGATGAGAAATTGAGATGGTGAAGCGTACCTCTTAACCATAATATGCTATATTTATATTGGTGATCGGGTTTGTTGCAACCTACCCCAACCCAATTACTGCAGGGGTTGTTCCAACCCATGACCGAAACATCCATTGTCTTTGATTGTCGAGGATCTCTTTCCATGTTAGAATAGCAGTCGCAGTTTCATTTACTCATGGTACTTCATTTTGTTTAGTTGATGATGAAAACAAATCATCAAGTTGAGAATAAGAACACACCAATAAAAGGAGTGTGATGAATATGAACGATACTTGTAAAGATAGAATACGTTCGGAGGGTGATTTACTGATAAAAGAATTCATTGCTTCTAGTTCTTCTATAGTACAATAATTAATTGGTGAAATGGTTAGATGGAGGGACAAATGGCTTTAAGTATATGTACAGGTATACATAGATACATTTGAAGCACGCGCATTAGAGACTGATATTTAATATTGGTGAGAACTGAGACCGCAAACTATTGTCCTATTCGTAGAGTTAACTTGTAATATGTTGTTTCCCCAATGAAAAATGTTAGGAATAACATGATTTCCATGCTCAATGTGATGTTCCAAAGTACTGAGTTGTCGTATCTATAACTTATTTCCATGCTCAAGGTGTGTATACCAATTTCCAACGCCATCCCACCACATTCCACCATCCGATGCAAAATTGGAATTATAGCCACGTTTTACACTAGAAATACACACAGAGTCGAAAAGCATCCAAATCATATTGAATCTGACTTTGGATTTATACAAGCATATCAAAATTGAAATCTCTATCATATCATTTCCAACTTTCTTTGTACACACACACACACACATATATATATATATATATATATATATATAGAGAGAGAGAGAGAGAGAGAGAGAATTAAAAATTTTATTAAATATACCCTCTAAGTAAGTGAAAGAAAGAAAGAATTTTTTTAATTAAAAAATTTAAGTATATCACTCTCGTTTGAACTTTACCTCATTTTTTACTTTATAATCCGCATTTTTAATTTTCGCATTCAATCCTCTAAATTTCCTAAACGACTATGAGTAACGCCCTATCATTAACATTGTTAATTTTTTTGACGAAAAAGTGGGTCACATTCAATACATGTGATTGTTTAAAATCATAATTTATGTTTTAATTTCATATATAAAAAATGAAAAAAGAAGCCCTATTATTCAATATTGGGATAATTCAAGGCTAGTCCTATTTATTGGGTCACAGATGCATCAAATACTATTGACTTTTTTTAATGCACCAATTCCTTTTTCAATATAGACTATATATACATAAACAAATGTACCCTCATATATACCCATTTTAAACCTATTCTCTCTCTCTCTCTCTCTCTCTCTCTCTCTCTCTCTCTCTCTCTCTCTCTCTAAAATAAACACAGAATCCCACACTTTAACTCTCTCTAACAGCCCAACTTTACCTCCGCCCTCACCCCAAACCCCACCCCTTACTAGAGACTCCCTAGAAACAGCCCAGCGAAAAGTCTTGTCGGAGGCTGTCAAAATTCTCCTCTGAGTGTTTCTCTCCTCGTTTCGCTTTCTCCCTTCGTCTATTTCTTTATTTTTTCTGGTCCGTGCCAGCAGCACCATTGCCCGAGCTAGAGAAAAAGAGTTTTCGCTAGAAAAATTGAGATTTTACAGAAACAGTAAATTTATTTGTTCCGATTTTTTCGTCAAAAAATATCGAGTATAGGTGTTGTTTCATAGTAGATCTTGATGAGTAGATTCCAAATATATAAATTTTATGAATTTTGGATTTGTAGGTTTGAAGTTATGGACTTTTAAAGATTTAATTGATTTTGGGGAGAAAAAAATGACGTAATAGCTCTCAAAGATATTTTGAGGGTGTATATGTCATTTTAATACGTTGAGTTAACAAAATAAGACTTTTGACACCATTAACTCGATCAAATGATCTCTTGCCGCTTTGAAAGTGAATGGGACTTGTTAACTATTACCTCTTCCATATTCTTAGTCTCATTCACTTTCTCTCCTTTCACACTCTCTCTGTTGTGGGAGCCATGGAAGAAGTCATGTCAAGCTCCTTCTATGATGGTAGCCCCCACCCCACCCGTCCCCTCCACCTCTCATCGCCCTCCCCTCTCTCATCTCTTTATTCATCTTCGTATCCCTTCACACATACAAACACATAAACAAAAATACACGCATACACAAACATGAATTTCTTGTGAGTTTGTTGGAATGAAAAATGAGTGTTTAAATTTAGGGCTTTTTTTAAATAGGTTTGGATTTGGGTATTGTGTTTACTGAAATGGATATTGAGTTTATCTCTCTGTTTTTTTTTTCTTTTCTTTTTTTTGTGTGGGGGGGTGGGGGTGGAGGGGGGGGGGGGGGGGGTAAGGGGGTATTCAAAAGAAAAATAAAGGGTTGAATCTAGTTTTTTTTCTTTAAGTGGATGTTTGAATTTTGAAGAACAAGCATTGTTTGGAAATAGGTCTTAGGTTTCTCTCTTAGTCAATTTTTTTGGTTTGAAATCATTTTTTTGCTAGAATTTATTTTTTTGCTTGATGATCTTTTTGTTGTGCAATATTTGTTAATGAAATCATTTTTCTATATTTTTTTTTCTTAAAATCATTTATTTTTCTTGGAAACAATTCTTTCCTCCTAGAAATCATTTATTTTCCTCGAAATATTTTTTTCTTCAATGTTCTTAGGCTGGAAATCAATTTTTCTTAAATCATTTTCCTTGATTTTTTTGCTAGAAATCAGTCTTTATTTTTATGATTAATTATCAAAAGTCCCTCGAATATTTTTTAGTACACATTTAGTCCAAGCCTTTTTATTTGTTCTAAAAAGTCCCTCAAACACACATTTAATCAATATTGTTTTATTTTTAAAAGTCTGCACAAGCGGCACCTCCCCCCCCCCCCCCCACACACACACACACATACTGCGAAGCTCCGACGGCCCTCACCGGAACTCCTTGCTTTGAGGGTTTTTATGGGGTGACTGACTTTTTGAAACAAAATAAAAAAGACTTGGACTAAACGTGTATTAAAAAATGTTCAAGGGACTAATTGGTATATATCTCTTATTTTTAATAGAAATTATTTTTTATCTGATGGAAATCATTTTTTGCTAGAAAATATTTTTTTATTAATGGAAATCATATTTTTTGGATGGAAATCGCTTTTTTGTTTGAAATCACTTTTTTTACTAGAAAACAATTTTTCCTTGGTGGAAAACAATTTTTTATTGCTTGAACTAATTTTTTTAATGCTGAATATCATATTTTCTCTTACTGAAAATCAATTTTGGGGTAGGAATTAATTTTTTTTATTGCTGAAATTTTCTTTTTGTGGCTCGAAATCCATTCACTTTCGAAGTGTATAGTAGAGAGGCTTGAAAAGGTGGATAATCCTTCTTTTTTATGGATGGAAATCATTTTTTATGATTGGATATCATTTTTTATTGCTAGAATTCATTTTTTTATTGTTGAAAATTATTCTTTCTGCTATAAATCATGTTTTGGTTTGAAATATATTTGTTTAGTTGAAAATCATTTGTTTTTGGATTTCATTGAAAAAAAAATAATACTTTTAATTTTTTAATTTTTTTTGTAATTTATATCTATTTTCATGATTTTGAGATTTTTAAAATATTTTCTCTAAATTCCAAATTTTAACCGTTTTTTGTAGAATTTTAGTGTTTTTAATATTTTTTAAATGATTTACTTTGTATTTTTGTCATTTTTTTAAAAACGTTAATATTGTTGTAGACAAAAATAGTAGCATGCGCATGGAAAATAACCCATTTTTCATTCAAAAAGTAACAGTGTTAACGGTGGGATGTTACTCGTATTCGTTTAGGAAGTTAAGGGTGTTAAGTGCCAAAATTAATAGTTCGTGTAGTAAAGTGAAGAACTGGGTGAAGTTTGATGGGGAATGTGTAATTTACGCAAAAAAAATTACGCATGAAACTCCTTGCTTAAAGTTTCAAATCCATAACTTTTAACTTGTGCTGAGCTATGCACAATAAACCTCAACATCTAGATTTCACATCATAAACTTTCACACACTGGAGCCTTGCCAGAGGTTGTCGAATTGTCGTTAGAATTCGACCGGAGGTCACTAGATATTGGTTGAAGTATTGCTGGATGTCGCCACAGATTGGGTATTTTTTGTCTCGGTATAATAATGATCTTAGAGAATGAGCTTTTTCTTTTACGAAACACTTTTAGGTGTTGGATATATTAACTTAAAGATTCCATTTGCAAAGGTTTTTACCAAAATTTTGCAATAAGTAAGAGGGGTTTAATACGATAGTATTCTTAAAGAATGTTCTCAAAGCTCCCAAATCAAAATAATCAAATTGTTGATATGAATTACGAATTTGAATAGATAAACTTACCAATTTCAAAAAGATTAAAATTCTCTAAGTTAAAGTTATATCTATCCAAAATCAACAAGTCTCTTTATTTTAGGACTATAAGGCCTCCTTTAAAGCATCTTTGAGAATGACATATATCTCCTTCCCTAGAAATTTCCATTGTATAAATGTCATTTTTCCACACTGCAGTCCTTATTCGACAACCCACTCTCATTAAAGTTGATAATGATAATAATAATAATAATAATAATAATAATAATAATAATAATAATAATAATAATAATAATAATAATAATAATAATAATAATAATAATAATTCAAAAGTTTATACTATTAATGCATTATCTTTAACTCAAGAGTTTAGCCAATTTCCTATGCCACTCATAATTACATTATGCTAGCATACTTAAAGTGTCTTAAATTTACGTTAATATAAACTACATTATAAACTACCTAAAAAATTATATTGATTTGATTAGTATTGTGAAATAACTATTGCTATCCGATTAATCTATTTAATTTAAAATATATAGTTAGTTACATATGATGTGTTACATTTATATTATTGTAATTGTACATAGGAAGAGAACGTTTAACATTTTCATAATTTGGATCTCAATATTCATCTCATTTTATAAATCTCAACAATTATTTTTAATTTGATAATAGATAGGAGCATACATATAGAACTATTATGAATATTGTTGAGTTTTTATAACAAGATTTGAATTGAGTATCGTATTTGGTCCATTAAAGTTCGTAATATGTAAGATGATATCAAGCTTATACGATTAGATGTCTTAGTTGATCAAAGTATGTTAAAGTTTTAGAATTACATTACATGAAATAGTAAATCTCATATTTTCATTTGAATATCATTGGCACAAATATAAAATAGTAGCAAGATGATTATTTACTATGGCTAATCATAACCATTTATTATTAAATAAATTACTATAATGATCAATTTACTATCGAAATTATGTGTTTTCATGGGGATATTAGCCTTCTCTTTGTATGAAGAGTTGAATCAATAGTTAAAGTTAATAAGCCTAGTTAATGTGAGGGTTAAAAGTGCTTTTCCATCACATATGCACAAGAAAACTTGGCTTCATATTTTGTGGCCATATTTTCTAATGGCATCCTCTTCACAAATCAATCCAACAATCTCGTATGCAAGCACTCTCAAGAAGGTTGATTCATTGATTCAACATAATCATCATTCCAATTTTACTTCCAAGCCTATTCAAGTGTTTCTTCACATATCTTAAATTTACCGAAATGATATTATTAAGATCAAACAATAATCATTAAGCTTTGAGAAGATGTCTACAAACAATCTTGACATTCTTGTAAAACTAGATTGTTGGGTCATTTAATTTTATCCAAATGAAACAATGCTCCCACAAGTGAAGATCTGAAGAAAATTATTACACAATCTTGGGAAACAAAGCATCTATGGAGGGTCATCCCCAAAGGTAAGGGATTTTATAGTCTATTCTTTGAATATCTTGAGGACATGCAACATGCGTGGATAATCAGACCGATTTACTTAATGCTAGGTTTCTTGAAACCTATACATCGGTGTCCAAATTTTCGTTCTTTAAGTTTTACTTCTACTTATGATCATGTTTAGGTCCGAATCTTCGACCTTCCAAATTATTTTTGGCACCCTAGGCTTATTTATAAAATTGCTCGTGGGTGGGGGTTCTAATTAGAATTAATCCAGATAAAAAAAATATGGATTGTAAGCAAGACTTTTAATGCAGATTGATTTCTCTTACTCCCTACCCAATACTGTTTTAGTGGAATTAGATGACTTAAGAATACCCCTCAAAATCTTTTTTGAACTCACTCCAGATTTCTGTGATTATTGTGGAATAATTGGTCATTTAGTTTCTAACTACAACAAAATGAAAAAATGTCTCGTCCTATAATAGATGATGATGATGATGATGTGAAAAAGGTTAGATCATATGACAAAATCAAATATGTTCAAAATAGTACCCAATTTCACAAAAGAGTCAGACATTCGAAAAACTAACCTGGTACTATTTCACATGCTCCTAAACTTCAGGATATTCATTCGAAGAGTCCTAAGCATATTGTTCACAATTGGATCTAGTCGCAAATTATCCCACGAAATCTGGATTTTTTAAGATATCAGGTTACGCATGTAGTATGGGAGGTTGTACCAATGGATGAACAAATCGTGGTTCCTTTTCCTAGAACTCCTTAGTTGTTGGATCAAAACTCAGATTTGGCTATTCATAGTTAAATACATTCTCCAATTAACAAGTAAGATCCAATGAATAAGGTTGGTTATTTAGTCCATGCAACTTATTTTGATGTGTGGGAGTACTCATTCGCCTGTTGCTGGTTCATAAACTCGAGTTGACCATGATTGTAATACCCCGAAAAAAATATATAGATTGATCATGTCTACCACAAAAATCACGGGAATAATTTTTTTTGGTAACATTCTTAGCAATGTAGGAGGGTACTTCAGATAAGATGGAGGCGTAACCCCTTTGAAGTATAGTAATGATAAGTTAATTAGCCGAAACCTTGGATTAGTGATAGAATATGCAAACACAAACCTAATGAAGATAAGACTCAGTTTAAACTCACAAATCTCTCGTATATAATTCAGGAAGATGGTAATGAACTTAGAAGTAACTTAGTTAGAGGTAGAGAGAAGTAAGCACCCTAGTTACACCTTGACAGGCAGACAGACACACCAACCACCCTCAAGAATCTCTATCAAGTATTAAAAGCTTTGTAATAAATAACAATGGTGAGTGAATAAGACCTCTGGTTTGTAATAACTCCCTCTGATGTGTAGTCTCTCTAGTAATAACTTCTTAAACTCTCAAAGGATCATCCTCTACTCAAGGGTGGTTGGGGTCCTTAAATATCCCCCACACCCTCCCCGAGGTAACTCAGTCATTAAAGACTGTGAAAGACCTCCCTTATACTTTATGTCACAAACATTAACTACATGATGCACTAGTTATCTCCACGTCATAAACATTAAATGCCAAGACATGCATTTTGCCTAACCACTATGTGTCAGGGGACTATTGTCGCAGAGGTGTCTCACCAACTGCCTGACAACCCTAAATACCACGGTGACTTAACAACGAAAACACTTGTTAAGATTTTTCCAAAAACTCCACCTATATCGGTGACTTAACAACGAAAACACTTGTTAAGATT
This sequence comes from Sambucus nigra, assembly GCA_949130495.1. NCBI lineage: Eukaryota > Viridiplantae > Streptophyta > Magnoliopsida > Dipsacales > Adoxaceae > Sambucus > Sambucus nigra. The sequence goes on along the minus strand of OX422221.1, from coordinate 438,791,102 downwards.
TTTCCAAAAAATCCACCTATATCCGTGACTTAATAATGAAAACACTTGTTAAGATTTTTCCAAAAACTCCACCTATATCGGTGACTTAACATTGAAAACACTTGTTAAGATTTTTCCAAAAACTCCACCTATATCGGTGACTTAATAATGAAAACACTTGTTAAGATTTTTTCAAAAACTCCACCTATATCGGTGACTTAACAATGAAAACACTTGTTAAGATTTTTCCAAAAACTCCGCCTATATCGATGACTTAACAATGAAAACACTTGTTAAGATTTTTCCAAAAACTCCGCCTATATCGGTGACTTAACAACGAAAACACTTGTAAAGATTTTTTTCATAACCTCCATATTTCCTCTGACTGTTCTCAGGTTGCATCCCCATTGGGAACTTATCGTCTTAAAAGATTCCAGCCATAATGACCAAGGTTCTACGACCGGTGCCGCTGCCGACAGCGAATCTGGGTGCGAGCTTCCTCTGCTCGACCTGGCTCCTCGCGCCTTCTGCTTGATGGTGCTCCAACTTTCTCCTCAAATGCCTGCCAACCATCATTTGGTAGTTGAGAAACTTGCGAACCATCATCCTTAAACATTCACTGTGGATTTCCTTTGTTCAAACATTTCAGTTATGAGCTACAGGCTTTAGGGTATGGCCACCGTTGTTGTTGAAATTGCCAATACTCCAACTACGAGCGTTACTAGACCCCTCCTTAACCAATTTTTGGGTTTTCTGAGGGATTTGGGTCGCGATGACTTCCATTTTGATTGGCTCATCGTGCATTTGAATACTTTGAATAGCCAACGATTGGACAGCCAGAGGGAACTCTTGCGAAAACATCAGGAGGACCAGCGGGCCGAAGAAGCTAAACTAGCCAAGCTAGCACCTCTTCTGGAAACCATTGATAAAGAGGTGGGGGACCTCGAGGAAGCTCTACGCGCGGCATAGTCGAAATGAGAGGAACTCCTCATAGATCTCACCCAATCATAAACGAGACTGGAGGTTTCTATGAATGCCCAACGGTCTTGTTAAGCAGCTTTTTCGGGCCTCCCTGGAGATTTCTTCTCTTCCCCGGACCTATGGTTTCTACTAGGCCCGTGATTTTTTGTATATATTTTTCTTTTGTTCTTCTTCTCATGTAATTCTTAGGCAATAGCTCCTAATTTTGTAATGCCCCAAAGTTTATGAATGAAGAAAGATATCAATTTTCTCATGCCATTTCTTTGTGTTACAACTGTTTGTATAGATTGTAAAGTGTGAAGTTCTGTAATTCTTTCATATCTACTTGAGTTATAACAAAAAGAACTTGTATATTCATAATCAGCTAGATATATTGGTGGCCCAAATATAATTGCTTACACATGATAAACCTTCAACCATTTATTATTTATTTTGAATGGTTTGTCTCCATCCATCTTAGAAATTAAGCAATATCCTGAGTCATGAGCTTCCTTCACAATGATAGGTCCTTCCCAATTTACTGAAAACTTGGGTAGAGGAAGCCCCCTGATATGCTTCACTGTTGCTTTCAATACAAAGTCTCCTTCCACAAACCTCCTTGGTCTCACTAGGTTATCATACGCTCGGGAGAGTTGCTTTGTATACATTTGAAAGTGTTGCATTGCATTATCTTTGTGTTCGTCCAACGCTTCCAACTGCACATGTCTATTCTGGGGGAGCATGCTACTTCGCAAAGAATATCAAGCAGAAGGGACTTTTAACTCCACTGGGAGAATCGCCTCGTCCCCATAGACAAGAGAGAACGGTGTATACCCTATGGGTTTCCTCTTAGTCGTTCGATAGTCCCATAAAATTGCTGATATCTTATCATCCCACGATCCTGGGAAATCCTCCATCGTTTTAGCCAAGATATTGACCAAAGTTTTGTTAGTCGCCTCGGCTTGATCGTTTCCCTTTGGGTATGCCACTGTCAAAGTGTGATGGACAATAGAGTATTTATCTGTGAGCATCGTTACTTCTGAATTGACGAAAAGGGTTTCACTGTCTGAAAGGATAGCCTTTGGGATCCCAAAATGACAAATAATGTATTCTCTGATGAAGTTGCTCACCACACCCACTGTCTCCCTTCTCAGTGGTATTGCCTCAACCCACTTTGTGAAGCACTTCATTGCTACTAGTATCCATATCTTCCCCCTCGAAGAAGGGTGTATTACCCCTACCAGGTCGAACGCCCAAGTGTGAAAAGGGTAAGGCGTTGCCAGGGAGTGAAAATCCACTAACGGGGCATGGATCATATTTTCATGAAGTTGGCAAGCCTTGCACTTTCAAACGAACTCAGCCGAATCATTCTCCAATGTTGGCCAATAGTATTCCAAAGTCATCAACTGGTCATATAACTTGGCCCCTCCTATGTGAGCTGGATCGTGTGCCTGTTTGAGGACCTCCACTGTCTCTTCTCTCGTGATACAACACAAAGGCATGTTGAAGTATTCCCTTCAATAAAGCTGCCCCTCCTGAACGTAGAATCTCTGGGCCCTTCGTTGAAGTCCCATCGCATCAATTTTCTCCGTCGGGATAACTCCATCTTTAATGAAATCAATATAGGGATATCTTCAGTCAGGTTGAGCCTCCACGAAGTGACACTCAGCTGCTTCGAAGAATAATTGGCATTTGTCGCACTTCCGTTGTAATTCTATCGCATCCTGTTTCATCTTGGGCTAAAAATACCCCTCCATTTGCATTCTTCGATAGAGGGGTATCTCAGTTGTTTCATAGTGCTCTTCGTGTTTTTTCTTTAATCTTTGCTCTGCTTCTTCTGGACCGATGCATCTCGATAGCCATCCTCATATATTTCTGAAGTAAAGGTTTCCCTGATTCGTGAAGTATTGGGCTAATTCTCTCAGCCCCATCGCTCCTTCCTCAAATTCTAATTGCCTTTTGATCTCTCCCCTCCAATATGCATCCTCTTCCATTGGTATAATTGACCGTACCATCGAAGGAGATGTTCTTCATTGGATCATGACGGTAGTTGTATCATTCCTCATGATCATCTTCTGGGTAATGGTGGCATATGCGTCTGGGTGGCGGTTCATCGTTATGGGTTGCCTCTTCATCTTGGTCCGATGGAACTGGCAGAGGAGCCTCTGAATGATTGTTCTGTATGGTGGCAGGCTCGTGTGTTTCAACGTATACTCTCCATTCACTTACTGAACCACCAAGTTTGAATCCCCCTTGATGCAAGGTGAATGGACCCCCTTTCGAAGAGCCTCTAGCAATCCCAATACCAATGCTTCATATTCTGCCTCATTTGTTAGAATAAAGGAAATCCAACTTGTAGGAAAGGAAAATCTCCTCCATTCCCGTTGAGAGAATAACCCTCACTTCTCCTTTCTTTTCCACCGATGATCCATTAAACTACATTGTCCATTCCTCATCCGTTACGTCTAGGTGGTTGGCCTGCAAATCGTCTCCTGGAATATTTTCTTTGGGTGGCTCAAACGTTCCTAAGGGGAAAATAGCCAACAAATCAGCGTATGCCTGGCTTTTATTTACGTGAGGAACCACACACTTCAAGTTATATTCAGATAGGATGAGGAACCACCTAGCTGCCCTACCAATCAAAATCGTTCTTGCTAGCAAATACTTAATAGGATCACATCTAGTTACAATATGAATTGTAAAAGATAACATATAATGCCTAAGTTTTTGCGCTACAAAGACTAAGGCTAAACAATGCCTTTTTAAGCTACTGTATCTGACTTCTGGTCCGTGGATGATCCTACTGAGTAGTAGACTGGCCATTCTTTCCCGTCAATATCTTGTGCCAACAAAGCTCCCACGGACCTCGTGGTGGATGTGAGGTACAGTTGCAACGGTATTCCTGCCTTTGGGGGAACCATGGTATGTGGTGAAACGAGCAGTTTCTTCAGCCCGTCGAAAGACTCCTGGTGAACCTCATCCCACTTGAACTTCGTGTTCTTTCGCAATAGCTTCATCAACGGATGTGTTATTTCAGCTAATCCAGGCACAAATCTCCTAAGGTAGGAGACTTTATCGAGGAAACTCTTCAGCTCCTTTGTCGTTCTTGGGCATGGCATTTCCAAAATCGCTCGTTGTTTATCCTGGTCCATCTGCACCCCTTATCGATCAACCACAAAACCTAGGAATTTCCCACTTATCACTCCAAAAACACATTTCAATGGGTTCATCTTCAATTTATACTTCTTGCAATAGGAAAACACCTTCCTCAAATCGCTTAGATAGGACTCCTCCTTCCTCGATTTGATGACCAAGTCATCCACATAAATTTCCACAAATTTGTGAAAGAAATCATGAAAAATGGCCATCATTGTTCTTTGGTAAGTGTCCCTAGAGTTCTTGAGTCCAAACGGCATCACCTTGTACATGAAGTTGCCCAACGGGGTTCTGAACGTTATTTTCTCTGCATCCATGGGGTCCATCATGATCTGGTTGTACCCTATATACCCGTCCATGAAGCTATACATCTCATGAACTATCGTTGCATATATCAAGCTATCGATGGAGGGAAAAGGGAACTCGTCTTTGGGGCAAGCTTTATTCAAATCTCTGAAGTCCACGCAGATCCTTATTTAGTTTTATCTTTCTTCCCCACCGGGAAAATACTGGATAGCCAGAGTGGGTGTTGTATCGGTGTGATGAACCCTATCGTTAGTAAGCGTTGGACCTCTTCCTTGATCTTCAAATCTAGCTCAGGTTTGTACGTTCTCATTGCTTGTTTCATCGGAATGGCTGAAGGCATTACGTTCAACTTGTGGCATCTTACTTCCTCATCTAGCCCCTCTATCTCTGTATATTTACACGCAAAGATGTCTATAAAATCCCGAATCAACTCGACAAAGGCCTCTCGTTTCTCCTTACTGAGATCCTTCGAGATGAAGATGGGCCTTGGATCTCTCCCTTCTTTGGCCAGATTCAATTGTTCTAGCTCTTGTGCCTACGATTTTGGTCGATCCGTCATGTACTCTGGTTCTTCAGCGACTTCCTCCACCAATTCTTGTATGCTAGAGTTGTCTATCACCATGCACTGTCCCCGTTGATCCACCAGAAATCATTCATATATCGGGTCAGCCTCATCATTAGTTTCCTTGGTCGCCCGCTCACACTGTTATAATCGATACACCACCTTTCCTTATTTGGTAACGACCTTCTTGTATTGTCTGTTGGTAGTGGTTATTGCCTTCCTCTTCTTCTCTCTAGAAGTCTCGGCCACTCTTTTCCTGAGAACCGGCTAAGCACGCTTTGCCATTGGACCTCATGTTCCATCGGATCCACTCTGGGCCTCATTCTACCTTTGATCTGCTTCGATATGCTTTGGGGCCGAGGGACCACCTGATGAGCTTCTTCGGCTATTTCCCTTGTGCTGCTCGCAACCTCCTTCTTTTACTGGTTTAAGGGCCCCATACTTTCTCTAATCGAGGGAACCCATGCTCCCTCCATTCTTCTCGTTAGGACCCGTACATCTTCCTCTAACTCTGTGTAAAATGCTGCATCCCAAGTGAGCCTCCTCAATAGTGAAGGGCCTCTTTGTAGCCCTAATGGTCACCTCTATTCCCTTGACATTCACTTTGGCACATTGGTGGTATGTAGAAGGAACTATCCATTGGTTGTGCATCCACACCCTTCCTATTAGCAAATGATAGGAAGTTACACTCTCTATTACGTGGAACTTGATATGGGAACTCAGATTTCCCATTACAATCCCAACATTAACGTACCCAATTGATTTGAAAGATCAATTATCATACCCTGAAATTACCAAAGGCATGGGGACCAACCTTTCTGCTAGAATATTGGTTGCGTGGAAAGAGTTGATTGGCATGATATTGATGGAATCTCCCCCATTCATAAGAGTCATTGCGAAGCTAACCCCGTTGACACTGGCAGTCACATACAATGGCCTGTTGTGAGGGAACCTTACAGCCCTATCTGCATCGCTGAAGGTTACCTCTGATAGAAACCTTCTCACCAACCTGTCCATGGGTCCCTTCCATCTCAGTGAAGGGATTGCGTTCTTTCTCATAATATCGAGTATTGTCTGGGTTATCTCCAACCTACTCTCCTTCGGTACCCCCACCTGGTCGAAGAACCAGGTGAACTTTGGGGATTTCAAAACTGCACAGTATTCTCGAACTGGGTCTACTTCCTCACCTTCAATGCCATATACCTCCTCCACATCCTTGGCGCTTGCTTTGTCATAAGCCAACACTACATTAGATATTCCCCTCATATAATCTTCCCGAGCCTCTTCATACTCTTCTTGCTTCACCATTGACTCTTTTTCTCCTCTCTCCACCTCTTCATCATAGGCCACCACGAGATTGGCCCCATGTGCAGGTAGTGGGTTGTTGTTGACATTCTGTGGGGGGATTTGCAACATCCCTTCCTTCACGTACTTATCGATGATTCTTCTCAGTATGAAATAGCTCTCGGTTGGATGCTGGATCCTCTGATGAACCTGGCAGTACTTTGGATTCACCTTTGTTATCGCATCGGATTCCCCAACGAGAATGTCCTTTGGTTCATAGACCATTCCCCCTAAACCATCGCGTTGTAACAGTTGACTGCTTCCTCCACTGTATAAGGAAATAGTGGTGGGTCCTCCCTGTCTCTTTCGAACTTTCTCTTATTGTCCTTCTTCGATGCCTTGCCCCTATCTCCCCCCTCGATGTACCCTACCTGTGGGGGCTGAGACCTCCCCCCCCACAGGTTGCATCGGTTACCTAAACATCATGGGCACCACCACCGAATTGGGCCTCACCACTAAGGAGATATTTCTCACCGCTTTTAAAAACGCCGCGAAAGTTCCCTCGCGCGTCTCGTTGATAAGATGACAGATGTACTCAGGAAGCAGCCCCACAGTGCAGATTTGTAATATCTTGGATTCCTTGGCCTCCTCCATCACGTTGAGGGACCTTTACCTGAACCTCCAAACATAGGCCACCACTTCCTCCCCAGGTCGTTGCTTCTCCCTACCCAGTTGGGTCAAAGTAAACTCATCTTCTGCCAAAAAGAACTTCTGGACAAACAACACATGCATATCCACCCATGTAGAACGCTGTTAGGAGCCAAACGGGAATACCAGGTATATGCTTCATCGGTTAAGGATTTGGAAAACTCCCTCAAACTAAGTTTCTTATTGTTGCAATGCGCTCCCAAGTGTTCGACAAAGCGCTTAATATGCTCCTTCGGGTTCCCCCTTTCCCTGTGTATTTTTCAAAAATAGGAGGGATGTAGTCCTTTGGGTAGGGCTCATCATTGTATTCCTGAGGATAAGGCGTTCGAAAGTCATCATAAATCAAAGCTACCTTGCCAGCAGATTGCGAGGAAGCTTGCATAAACTTCAGCATATCCTTCTGCATTTCCTTTCTCATTTCCTCCATGGGTGATGCTACTAGGGCATCAACCAATGGCACCATGAGTTGGGTGCCCGTTGCAACTGGCACAAATGTCACAGAGGGGCCGCTGATACTCCTGAGGTTCCCATTATTAGATTCACAGTAAAGGGTATGCTTGCTGGGATCGTTCCCGCTACACATTCACTGGGTGGGGCCGTTAGGGCCACCCCTGGTGTTACAAAGGCATTGTCTTCCAATCCTCCCAGCATCGTTGAAGCTACCAGAGTTTGCAAAAACTCATAAAACTTACTCATGAGGAGCACCACCTGAGTGTGTCCCAACCCCGCACTCGTGGAAGCTTGTGTCACCCCTGGGATGCCTGTCGTCACCTGAACTGGAGGTATCTCTATTCGAGGATCCCCATCCCTTAGAGGCTCCAGTTCTCTAGCAGCTTGCTCTTCATTTTGTTGGATGTCATCAAAGTTGAGCCTTTAATTAGCATTATCTTGCGCCATACTCCTTACTTCGTAGAATTCCTCCCCAGCAGAGTCGTCAAATGTAGGAGGGTACTTTAGAAAAGATGGAGGCATAACGCCTTTGAAGTATAGTAATGATAAGTTAATTAGTCGAAACCTTGGATTAGTGATAGAACATGCAAAGACAAAACTAATGAAGATAAGACTCGGTTTAAACTCACAAATCTTTCGTGTATAACTCAGGAAGATGGTAATGAACTTAGAAGTAACTTAGCTAGAGGGAGAGAAAAGTAAGCACCCTAGATACACCTTAGCAGGAAGCCAGACACACCAACCAACCTCAAGAATCTCTATCAAGTATTAAAATCTTCGTAATAAATGACAATGGTGAGTAAATAAAACCTATGGTTTGTAAAAACTCCCTCTGGTGTGTATTCTCTCTAGTAATAACTTCTTAAACTCTCAAAGGATCATCCTCTCCTCAAGGGCGGTTGGGGTCCTTAAATAGCCCCCACACCCTCCCTGAGGCAACTCAGTCATTAAAGACTATGAAAGACCTTCCTCATACTTTATGTCACAAACATTAAATACTTGATGCACTAGTTGTCTCCACGTCATAAACATTAAATGCCAAGACATGCCTTTTGCCTAACCACTATGCGTCAGGGGACTGTTGTCGCAGAGGCAGCTCACCAACTTCCTGACAACCCCAAATACCACGGTGGTTTACTCAAGTGCATGTCTGACATTATTTAGCTGGCTAGTGACATCACCCAGAGTAGATGTGACATTAAGTAGAGGGTTGTTTGGCTCACAACTCAACGCCTGATGGAACTCTAAGTTGCTCCACCCGAGGTTCCACAGTCAGGGTCCTTCGGTGTTTTACCAGGTGTATCAAAGATGTTTGGGACGAGCCCCAACGGTGCCTCACTTCTCAATCCTCCAAACCAAGTCCCTCTAAAGTTCCCGCGATGAGGTCATTCGGTAGAGCATGAAAGCTCTCTCAGGCCCTGCCAAGCCTGGTCTCTCGCGAGTACCGTTTGACCTCACACTAAAACTCATTATTATTCTCGTTACATCATTACAACTGTTATAGCTTATTGTCAATATAAACAAAGATACAATATGACTAATACAACAATCTAAAATACAAGTTGTCACGCTGAGCTGCTTCGCTTGAGCTGCCACGCTGAGCTGCCACGGTGCCTTAATCCCTCAAACACTGTTACTAATGTGTAAATTCTTCTAATTCTCGAAATTACCTTCAAGCCCCCTCTACAAGCATAAGAAATAAAAAGGAAACAAAATAATAAAGTGAATATAATGAAATATTAAGTCCACACAATGTTAACTCCGATACCAATTACCATCCAAATAACATAAGTCGTCTCTAAATTTAAATATATAAATACAGCCAAAATTAAAAGAAAGGTATCCCATGAAAGGATGGGGTACACTTTCTTGCCTCTTACAATCCTAGAAGTAAAAAATGGGGCGTCGCTATAGATGCTCCTCCAACAATCCCGCATCTACAAGAACTAACACAACAAGGGACTTGTAAAAATAGGTTTTAAAGAGAGAATAAACAAGACTATGTATAATATGATTATAATTAAAATTGGGCCATAATATAACTACAGTTCTTCCTCTAGTGTTTTAACATATTTTAAATTATTAGTCACCAACCCAACAACCTAAAAGATCATGCAGTTCTAAATCTCGGATCCACATGTCGCTCATGTGGTTAAATCTATACATATTCGTTATTTAATCTTTATTGTTAACTATAATAGGATAATATCTTTCATTATGAGTCACGTAATTTACTAATGTCTCAAACCCTGAGGTAATTCTCACAAAATAGCCACAATACCACTAATAGGCTCATATCTCAAATCTAACACATGTAACTATCGCATGCTAATAATATAATAAACACAAATCTGGTATATGTAATACACAAATTCAAGTCATTAGTATGTAGGTATACATCCCAACGATGGGTCATGTACATCTCCGGTATAACACATAAACCGATGCAACTATCTCTACTCATGTCTAACATCCATACAAAGGTACAACCCCCATCATATGAAAATAAATGTGCATCTCTCACGCCCACACAATAACGAAGGCCTACTCCTATTGCCTTTTGAGATCTCTAGCCCATACTAGGTATAGTCTTAGGTCATCCCAAACCTCATCACAATAAAAGATTAAATTACCATGTCTACTCATCATTCATAAACCCTACTATACCTGAGACTTATAGACAAAATATCCCTGAAGACCATTTGAGTCGTGTGTACTTAGAGTGTGACCTGGGGGGAAAATTATGACCAAGGAAGAGCCCCTCTAGTCACCGGGGTACCGGCGCAATCCAATTTGTACATGAACCATCATGGAATCCCTCCTAGTATGATACACTATGAGCTCACACATGGTATGCATTAGATATAACACACGTAAGTAATCACAACCCTCACTAATGGGTGAAAGCATACATATACATAACCCTCATTATCGAGTTAAGGTAAATCACATAGATAGACAGACCCTAACTCTATCGGGTCATACGATCATCACTATAATATAAAGTTATGTTCCATCTATAACCTTATATTCATCCCTTAATACATTAACCCTAACCTCTCAAGCTCCCAATTCTATGTGTAATCTCACCCAACCCTAGATTAGTAATTGTACATCAACTATGTTCAATCAAGATTAACCCTAATTTATTCTCCTAAGGCATATTGTCAAAGTATAATACACATTATCAAAATTAAACCACGGAACATAATAACCACCTCATTCGAGGAAATTATAACCTAAAACCTATCTTAGCCAAAGGATTTACACCTGTTGATGTCAAAAATGGACTAGATTCAATTTTCTAATCACAACTAAAATATAATGTGCGATGAAATAATCACACAAGAGACAAGGAGTTTTAAAGTGGTTTGGCTATGAAGAAAAACATATGTTTACTGTTATTGCATTGATTTGGGTGATTAATGAAAGATAGGTACTCTTGTTAAGAAGAATAACCTCAAGTTCGTTCTCCCACACCTTTTGTGAAAGGAATATAATGTATTCAAGGGTTGGAATGCCCGGAGATCAAGGGTTGGAATGCTTTTATATATTCAAGCATTTACACCCGTACATAATGAATGTGATGGTTGATAGTCTAGACCAAATGCGAAAGGACCTTTGTCCATTTTCCAAGTGGTGACTATTTATCTACTCTAATGATTTGGATTCTTCGTATTGGTCAGCCCACCTGCCGAGCAACTATCTTCAGGGCTGATTAAGGGGATGCTGACTAGGATTATTGACACATAAGGAGACAAGTGTTCATTTATGATTGGCCCATATAGATGGCCAATTTTTGGTATCAACAGAAGCCCCCAATACTTTATTCTTGATGTTTTGATTGAAAGGATGGTGTATGATTTCTTTAAGGTTAGTCGGTGTAAGTCGATGTGTGGGACTTGTGAAAAAATTTCATACCTTGATCTTGTGGTGGTAGTTTTATGAATAATTTGAAAGTTAACGAACCGCCACAGGGTATATGGGTATTTTCATGCTTTTAAAGTTGTGCAAGCCGTCAGAACGTCAATCATCGATACAAATAATCATCACCTGCATGATTTTTTAGGTAAGTTATAAGAGACGAGAGTTTTGCCGGTTTTTTGCACCACAACATTTCAAGCTTTCAAACTCTCTTTCTTCTCCAAGATTTCTGTCTTTGAGCTTTCCTTTGCGTCCTACCATTTCTTCTGCCTCCATCTTCTCTGTAAGATTTCTTCTTCCCTTTTTTTTAATTTCTTTCTTTGCTATAATCAGGGTTTACATAGTTCATAGGGATTCTTTGGACGAATTTAGGCAGGAAAGAAACATCCCTAATTGATAGGCGTGGAAATTTAACCTAACCCTGATGCGCCCCGTTTAACTTATGCCTACATAATTACCCTTTATATGTATGTTAATTACAATTAAACCACATATACACACACACGCGCGCTAAAAAAACCTTTATATGTATGTTAATTTTGTAAAAGATCTATGTGGAAACATGGATTGATAATTAGGGGATTGTCTCACATATTAAATACAAACCATTATAGACCTCTAAGACTATAATGTAATAATGTTAATTTTACTATTTTTAAAATTAATCCAACTCGCAAGAGCCCCAACCCGCCCCATTTATAAAATTTGGATGTTAATTTAGATAAAATTCGCCATGCCCCACCCCGTCCCGCCCCGTTTATTAAATGAGGGGGGGTTAGGCAAACCCGCCCCGTTGCCACACCTACTGATTGGGTAAAGTTATAAATGCCTATACTACCTATTGAAGTGTTATCATTGCCAAAGGTTCACTGGATTCCCTCATTAATCATAGTTAAGTGTGGTTTCACTTTTCCCCTCAATCATTTCTATTTAAAGTTTTCTCAATATTTTGATGCCGTCCTTGATAGAGTAGCCCGCAATACTTGGAGAGTAGTGAATGGGATACATAGGCTTAACCAAATACATGGAACCCACATTTTCATCCCCTAGTTGATGTTTTGTTATAAATGGGTTACTAGTGACAGCACATATTATATGAAAACTAAGTTTGCTAGTATAGCCCTTCTCGTCAATTAACCTGACTCCAATAAAGATTATTTTGATTACTGGGTAATAGAAAAGCATTGGATACATTCTCCTCTTAAAAGAGGAGAAGTGTATGATGCCCAGATTCCCTCAAGTAGGACGTGGCATAGGTTGTTGAGTTTGATTACTGTATCCTTTTTTTAACCAACTGTTTGACGATATGTTGACTAATGTTTATTGTCCTAATTTACACAGTTGAGAGGAAGAAAAAGTGTCCTAAAGAAGGGGACATTAATTTACTGAGTTAAAATTCCTATAGAGCATTAATCAGAGGATTGGAGAGGAACACCCCAGAGTTGATTCCTACTTATTACAATATTGAAGCTCCATTACTTCCTTTGTTGCTAGACCAAACATCGCTGCAGCTTTAGCCCCCATTAGTCTAGAAGAGGAACCAGTTTCCACTTCTTCTGCTGAGGAATTTGTAGGGGATGAAAAGGATTTTGGTACTTCCTCTTCTTTTGAGTCATTGGACATTTCTATTGTGCCCACCTCCCCACTTGCTATCATGATCAAAAGGAAAATTCCTGACTTGATGACTGGAGCTTTGTCTCCCACTGCCAAGAGAGATTCAAAAAAGATTGACAAGGCTAATTATGCTAAGAAGTCCATTGTGACAGAGAAAGCATCAAAAGTTGCTGAAAAATTTCCTCAGGTCATCAGTACTAAGGATATTGATACTGCTGCACCTCAATTCAAGAGGTTAAGAAAAGGTTTTTCTGAGAAGCAAGTTAAGAAGAATTCTTTTGACTAGGAGTTGGTCGAGAGAATTTAAGAGGACATGGCTATTTCAGGGTCATCCTCGATTTTTATTAATCCTGCCATGGCTAGGAAATTGATAAAAATTGGTACTCGCTCTGCTGATAGAAACTATTACTTCCTTTCCACGATTAAAATTATCAAAAAATGCATGCCAAAGTTTGGCTTCGGTAAATATTTCCCCTTTGCTACTTGTCATTAATGTCTTGTTTTTCTCCTTGTAATATAATATTTTTCCTTCGTGCAGTTGTTGGTGAACTTGAACCAGTTGATGGAGAAGGACAATGAACTGCGTTCCTCGAGAGGAGATGTGGAAGAGGCCTTTCAAGGTTTAAGGCGGTCTTTGGAGACTTCAAGACATATATTGGAGCCCAAGCGGAAATTTTGAGAAATGGAGTTACAGAAGGCTAAGGATAGAGCCACAACTGCTGAAGGAAAGTTGGTGACTGCTGAAACGAGTCTGACAATTATTGAAAATAGGGCCAAGGTGGATGAAGACAAGTTGGTGAAAAATCAAGCCCTCCTCAAGTCTGGCGAGGAGAAAACACTCGGTCTGACTGCTAACCTGGTTGCAAAGAAGGCCAAGAATAAGAAAATAAAGGAAGACTCCTTTACTAAAGGGTGGTACAAGGCATTTTTGGCTACCTCATCACAAATTGAGTACGTCAAAAAAATCCTTTAAGGATGGTTGGTCGGAGTCCATCAAGGAGGTCGGCACTGCTGAAGACTCCGAACTATTCCAGAGGCATGATCCAGGCTCTCCTCTAAACTTGGAATAAGCCTTTGACGATAAGGAAGGGTCTGGATAATCCTCCATTCATCCAACAGGGTCTTCATTAATGACAATTAATGAAACCATCCTTTCTGCCGAGATGCCTTCTGGGAGTAATGTTCAGGATAAGGAGAAGGTTTAACTCCTTTATCTTTCCTTTTGTTCTTCTTCCTTGTAATAGGATCATTATTATGTAACACCTATTGGTTTATTAATGAAAACATTTACTTTTGGTAGAATATGTTGCATTTTTCATACTCATGCCTTCTTGCTTGGTTGAGTTATTTTATATTATGTTTTCTTAGTAATCACACTTGTGTTCTTACATTTGTAATTTTTAGTTTGATGCTAGGAAAAGGCCCTAGTTTCTATTGAATTCGTACTTCTCATGTGGAGTAAAATCTTATGAAAGATGGCCATGTTCCTTTATCCGAAGAAGACTTAGTTGGCTTGCTTGGTTCTGATGTGTCTAACCAAGTTAAAGAAACATACATTTGTATTCATTGCTTGCTAAACAGGGCAGTGGTAAATAATGTTGCCTATTATGAGATGATTGAAGATCTGCAAGAAGACCATAATTTTTCTTTGGCTTCACTCCATGACAACTATGAATCTAAGTACAAAGCATTGAGTGAAGGATGGGGCTTTGAGAAGAAGCTTGAAGATTATGCCTCCGTATACAAAAGGAAAGAGTTCTTGTTGAACCAAGAAGTGGATGAAGCTCAAGAAGTAGCCAAACTGCTTGAAGAGGAAAATAATCGTCCCAGGAAAAAGTTGGACAGCCAAAAGAAGTCATCTTTCAGTGGTGCTGATGAGGGTGTTTTTTTCTTGGAAGCTGAAAATGTCAGATTAGTAGAAGAACTTGAAGCACTGTAGAAAACTAAACCTGAACAAACTTCCAGGCAACAAAGGGTTGTCCTACCAGCTACAGATGAGGTAAGAACTAGAAAAACACTAGTCGACCAAGCTGCCCAATTAAAAGCAAAGAGCCAGGCCATTGTTGATTTGTCCATCCAGTTGGAAGCTAAGGATAAAGCCATCATTGATCAATCCTTCCAGTTCAAAATAAATATTGATGTCATGAAGAAACTTTAACATCGGGTTAAAATCTTAACCTTTCAATTTCACAAGCAGCCCAGGGAGGTCTAGATGGAAGGTTATAATAAGTACCTTATCCATGTTGATGATAATCTTGCCCATAGACATCGTGAAGGTTACATATGGGGATGGGCCAACTTGCTGACCTTGCTAAAATATTACCAAAATAGTGAGCTATAGTACTGGAATGAACCTGGTTTTCTAGATTGCAACAAGCCCCCTTTTAAGTTGGACATATTATGGATTCCTCCAGATGCCATTACCCAGTGCTTAATCACCAAATAGTTGGGAGATTACGGTCTTCATAATGTTCATGAAATAATTTATCCTCCTCATTTGATCAACATGCCGAGCAGAAGCAATAGGCAAATGCTGAGGGATTTTAACTTCATAAATTCCCCTTATACCATAGATGATCCCCCTGATGGGATGGAGAGAGTGCAACAAGAAAGAGTACCATAAACTTCCAAAGTATAAGGAAAACTCCCAGCTGAATAACTCTTCTATTTTTTGTCTTATTTGATCTTGAATGTGATACTGTCAGTATTTGAATAAAAATACATGCTTTTATGTTATCAACTTATGATTAGTTAACAAATAGTCAACTAAGTTATCATTTAATAATGAATTATTAAACTGTTATTATAGGGCCATAGATTCTACCAATGCACTTAGATAAAACTACGAATAGTTTTGTTTATCCAAGTTTAGCATTAGTTATCAATGGAGACCAAGAGTATGAGTAATATATGTGCGTATTCCAGTGTTTAGGAATGTACACATGTATTCCTGCATTTAACTTAGTCGGGTAAAACTTGTTTTTAACTGTCTGAGTTGTATACAAAATTTTAACGACTTATTGTTCTTGCCTCGTCAAAGACGAAGTCATACAAGAAGTAAGTCATTAGTGGAGACCAAGTGTGTTAGGAATATATATTCATGTATTTAACTTGGTCGCGTAATACTTCTTATTCGTGACTTGTTAATACGAAGTCATACAAGAAGTAAGAACTTAGTCGGGCGAGACATGACTGTGCGTTAAGCTTTTGGTGTGTCTCAAATTTGATAAGTTCAACATGAGTAAGTATGTGTTGTTGATCGGCATTTGATAGGCTACCTAATTAAGTATGTGATGTTGATCGGAAAAAGCTGAAGACCAAGTGACATTATTTATTTATTATTTCTGGGGGTGTATATCGCCGTACTCCAAAAAAAAATCGAAACAAAATTAGAGGAACTAAAATCAAGATTTTTTATTGAACTTGAAAGATAGTTATGTTGAACATAAAGTAAAAATAAATACAATAAATCGATGCCTTTTTTTCACTGATAATATTTGTGAAGGTTCTCGGCATTCCAAGAGTTCTTGAATTCCTCCCCATCAAGTGTCTCTAGCCAAAAAGTCCCTGGTCAGATTACTACTGAAATACGGTATGGGACATACCAATTGACCTCAATCTTGTTGAAATTCTAGATGACCTTCTTGAGGACATAGTATCTTTCTTTTAGGTTGGTCGGCTTGACCCTTTTATTATAAAAGTGAGCAGTCCTTTGTTGGTATGCAATATTCTTAAGGGAGGCATCTTTTCATACTTCTTCCACCATATCCAAGTAGAATCTTCTCATCAAGTCACTCTTTGGAGAATCAAAATTTTGCACTCTATGAGTTGGTAGGCCTATCTCGGATGGTACCATGGCCTCTATCCCAAATGTAAGCATATAAGGTGTTTCTCTAGTTATTGTCCTCGGAATTGTTTTTTAATCCCAAAGAACATAGTGCAATTCATTAATCCATTTTCCCTTGGCAGCATCAAGTCTCTTCTTCAATCCATTAAGTAAGGTTTTATTTGTCACTTCCATCTGAACATTACTTTGTGGATGGCCTGGTGCAGAATGGAGTTTCTGAATCTTGTATTGAACACAATATGCTTTGAATTCATCATTATTGAACTGGGTTCCACGGTCTATAATGAAGGCATAAGGTTTGCTATACCTACATATGATGTTCTTCCAGATTAATTGGTACACCTTCTTATAAGGCATTTCTATCAACGTCTCTTCTTCCACCCATTTTGTGAAATAGTCAACATCAACTACCAGGTACTTGAACCTGCCTTTGGTAGTTGATAGTGGCCAACCAAGTCAATTCCCCAAATGGCGAACGACTAAGGAGAAGTAATCGGTGCTAAAGCAGCATTGGGTGCTTTGTAAATTGTAAAAAAAACCTGGCACTTATCACACTTTCTTACAAAGGCCTTATAATTCTTCCCTCATAGTTGGCCAGTAGTACCCCCTGTGTGTCAATTCTTTAGTGTAACAACCGATCAGCTGAGTGAGCTCTATAAGAACCTTCATGCACCTCCTTAATCAAATCATTAACTTTCAATAGATGGATGAAATGTAGTGAGGAGACAGTAAATCCCCTTTTGTATAAGATTCCTTTATCCAACACAGATTTGGACACTTTGTACCAGAGCTTTTTTTCTTCTTTTGGATTAGTCGGTAGGGTTCCTTTTTTGATGTAAGCTCTGATCGGATCCATCCAGGAAGGTCCCAAATCTACAGTAATGAAATTGATCATTGGATCGTCATCTATGCTCTTGATTGCCAAGATCTCAATTAGAAAGTGATTGGGAACGAACTTTACATCGTGAATATGCAAATCATTGTTATCGGTTCGGTGACTCAATGCAAAAAAACCTAAGCTACTACTACACTTGACAGGCAAGCACAGTGGTAAGTTGGGTATCGAGAATCCACGGGGAGTGATTGAATTTTAGATTTTAATTAATTTACTACTTCAAAAATAAAAGTGTAAAAGGTGATATGGTGGTTTTAAAGAAAGGGAAAAAATAAGAAGTTAAGTCTAAACAATATTAATAAAACGAGATTCGGTATTGCGTACCCGCCATGGTCTAAACAACCTAATAATTTGAATTTCGGTTCGAAAAAATTTAACCGAGCATTTTTAATTAATCGTAAACATCACGCAAGAAGAAATTTAACTCAAAGTTACGAGATAAAACATTTAATCAAAAATGGTCACACGTGTCTTGAATTCGGGTTGTCGCTATAAACACTAATGTTGCGTGACAAAGAAAGTTAAACGCATAATAAATCAATTTTAATACGTGAGGTTTCAATTGAATGTAATTTTATACAAAACCTAATTTTCGAAGCTCGACGCCTATCGATGGCAGACACACGACCCAAACCCTTAAACTAGGTATTAAACATGGCTAAAACAATAAATACAACTAATTAACCAAAGCAAACAAGAAATTAATACACTAAAACAAGTTTTCTAGGCATGTAAATAATTAAGAAAGCAAGAAACAAAAGAAATAACAAATCTTCTTTTGTTTCTTGCTTTCTTAATTATTTACATGCCTAGATAAATAAATCTTAAAGAAATAAAATACAACAATGGAAACTATATTAATGGAGAAGAAAGTGAATAGTAGCTTATAATATCCAAATGGCACAAACCCTAGGAGAGAGAAGCTCCCACTCAAAATCCCCTCTTCTAACCTAAAAATGAATTCTATCAAGTCTAAAAATTATCCCAACTTAACACAATGTTTACATACATATACCCCACCAAAAACCAACTTAAAAAATAAAATTTGCGGACTTTCACCCGAATCGATTGGCAAGGTGCGAATCGATTCGTACCTGATAGTGTTGAATTCTCAACTTTGTCCAACTTTACGGAAAATACCGTCCCTTCTTCGTTATAACTCGAAATTAGGCACGATCAGAGGCTACGCGAAGATAACTCAGAGGACTACAACATCAAGAACATTAGGCCAAAAAAATGAATTATAAAATGACTAAAATGCCCTTGCATGTGACCTTGAATGTGATTTTGAAGATAAAATCATCCTAAAATGCCATAACTCCCTCATTAAACATCTGAATCATGCACCGTCAGCAGCCACGCGGAGAGAAATCAAAGGGATTCAACTTTCGTGAAGAGTTCGGGATCAAAATCAAATGTTAAAATTACTAAAATGCCCCCGAAGCTGCAATATTCAACAGAACTTTTTTGGAAAGCGTTTGAACTTCATACTAAGCATCTAAATACCTACAAAAGCTCAATTAACCCCTACAAAGCATGTATATATAGAAATCTGAGGTTGTCTGATTAACGGGCATAAGTATAGGGATTAAAATACTCAGGGGGCTAATAATGCATAGGTTAACGGGTGAAATACGTAATATTTGCATCGTATCAGAATGTCTCTTGAGTTCTATTCTTATTACTGAAGCTAGCCAAGCAAGTGCATCAGCTCGAGCATTAACTATCCTTGGTATCCTGTTCTTTTGCACACCTAAAAATTTGGAAACGACTTCCATTTCCTTGGTTAAGTATCTAGTCATCAATTCTCCCTTAACTCCATATAGATGAATAACTTAATTGATAACCAACGATCAATCACTGTGCGCCACTACTTACTCGGCACCTAATGAATAGCCTAATTCCAATTTGACTATCAAAGCTTCGTACTCAAATTCATTGTTTGATGACTTAAATTAAAACCTAAGTACATAATCAACATTAATCTTGTCACGAGTATTAAGTATGATACATGCTCCACTTTCAGTTACTCATGAAGATCCATCCATATATAAGTTCCATAATGGAATATCACCACTAAAGCTTTCCACAGACAGAACTCCATGGAAGAATATCTTCATACTTTCCTCTGCATACTTTTAAGCCATCTCTTAAGTACGGGGTGATTCAGATTGGTCGGCTATGACTTTGGCTTGCTATTTAGTTGATCTGTCTTTCGAAGAAGTCTGCTCGACAGGCAAAATTTTTTGGTCAGTAACCTTTAGATAGGTGAACTCTGTAATGAAATCTGCCAAATCTTATCCTTTCAACGATGACATTGGTTCGTAGATGATGTCATATTCACCCAGCTCTACTGCCTAGTACATCAATCTTCCTGACTTTTTAAGTTTATGGAGTGCTTGCCGAAGAGGTAGATCAGTGTACACTACTATAGTGTGCGCTTGGAAATAACGCATCATGCGCCTGGAGTCTTCAATGAGAGCTAAGGCCAGTTTTTTCACTCATGGGTACCTGATTTTAGCTCCCAAAAATGCTTTTATAATGTAGTAGACTGGTTTTTAGATCCCATTCTCTAACTAAACTCATGTCAAGCTAACTGCGGACTCAGAAACATCTAAATACAAGTATAATTTTTCTCTCAAGACTTGTAGGGACAATAATGGCGGAGATCCCAGATACTTCTTCAATTCTTGAAATGCTTCTTCACATTCTGTATTCCACTCAAAGGTATTTCTAAACACCTTGAAGTATGGTAAACACCTATCTATTGCTTAGGAAATAAATCGTTTTAAAGTAGCTACTCTACTAGTAAGTATTTTTATCATCTTTTTGTAGGTCGTCGAATGCATTTTTATTATAGCTTTGATTTTGGTGGGATTAGCTTAATTTCCTCTTTGGTTACTCTAAAGCCGAGGAACATTTCCTCTTGCACACCGAACACACACTTTCTCAAATTTAACTTCATCTGATGCTTTTCCAGTTGATCGAAAGTCTAAGTGTGGTCCTTGATATGATCTGAACCTTTCTTGATTTTAGTCAACATATCATAGATACAAACCTCCATATTTTTCCCAATATGCTCTTCAAACACCTTATTAACCAACTTTTGGTATGTTACTCTAGCATTTTTTAGCTCGAAGGGCATTACATTGTAGCAATAAATACCTAGGCTGCTAATGAAAGAAATGTTTTCCCTGTCTTCTGGTTCACTAGTTATGCCCGGAATAAGCATCCATAAAGCTCAACAGCTCATATCCTGATGTGGCATCCATCAACTGATCAATTATGGGCAAAGAAAAATGGTCATTGGGGAAAACTTTATTAAGATTAGTATAATCTACACGTATTTGCCACTTATCATTTTTCTTTTTAACCATTACAACATTAGCCAGCCATGTTGGATATTTGGCATCTTTAATGAATTGGGCCTTTTGTAGTTTCTCCACCTCTTCCTGAATGTCTTGGTTTTTCCCCAGACTGAACACCCTATGACTTTTCTTGATTGGTTTGGCATCCTTATTAATGTTGAGCACATGACAGAGGAAGTTGGGATCAATCCCAGGCATATCTTCATGATTTCAAGCGAGCACATTCCTCTGTTGTCTTAAGAACATGATCAATTCTTATTTGAGGAGTGGAGCCGATCTGGGTGGTTCTCTCTAATTTATTGTCATCCAATATTATGCTTTCGGTGGCATCTATGATCTTCCCTTTGACTAGCTCTATTTTATCTCGAGGATCCAGAGTATTAACTTCTGATTCACTATTAGGATGCATAGCGTCTACCTGGTAAGTGGTGGTCTTCTTCTTCAAACCAACCAAATCTTCTTGCTCTACTAAGGATTAATAGCATTCTCTAGCCACCTTTTGATCACCTTTAATGATACCAACCCTAATGTGAGTAAGGAACTTTAAATATTGATAGACTGTAGATGGTACAGCTTTAAATTTCCTTAGTCCTACCCAGTCGAAGATTAAATTGTAAGCAGAGTGAACATTTTTATCCATAACAAAGAGGAGTATCTTTTCAATGCGGTTTGCTGGACAAGTGCTGAACAATACTTCTATATTTATTGTCTCAAGGGGATAGAATTTTTCTCCAGAAAAACCTATCAAGGGCATGTGGTATGGTTCCAGTTGACAAAGCTTAAGTCCTAGACTCTGCAAGCAGGGGTAGAACATGATATCAGCTAAGATCCCATTATCTATCAGAACCCTGGCGATGATGGCGTTTTGAATTCTAAACTTGACAAACAATGGGTAATCATGAGGATACAGTACCCCATAGAGGTCATTTTTAGAAAAACTGATCACCAGTTTGTCTTTGTTGACTTTCCTGGGCCGATCATCATCATTTAGATTGATTCGTTGTATATAGGAATAGTCTCATGCTTCATTTAGGTAGGCCTTTCTCTCTGTAGTTTAATATCCCCCTCCTGTATCTCCACCTATAATTACATGATAATCAAAAGGGCCAAAACGTACCATAGCTACTTCAAGTTGTGGTTGTTTGGGCTTTTTCGACAGATGAGGATCGTCTTCATAACCATTTTCATGGTTTCTCTTCCTGTCATCTTTGGGTTGATAATGAGAATTTGACCTTTCTCCAGTTTCTCAGCTTTCACTTCGATCAATAAATTTGTTTAGCTTTCCTCGATGAATAAGGGATTCCACTTCATTCTTTAAAGCAATACAGTTATCGATCATGAAGCCATGATCCTTATGGAACTCACAATATTTCGATGTATCCCTCTTATTGGGTGGTGCCGTCAGCTTCTTGGGCCATCATAAATATTTATTGTGTTTAATTTCCTCTAGGCTATGGTGAATACTGACCATCAGTGGAGTATATGCTCCATAATTGTTGGGCTTATCATCTTTCTTCTATTTTTGGTCCTTCTTCTTAGGATGAAGGACTTTGATTTGCAGTCATTACTTCCTTGGCATTCATTATTTTTCCTGCCTTAGCCATGAGCTTAGTCATGGTTTTGAGACGATCTTTCACCAAAGCGTAGTATATCTTTTCTGGAAGTAATATTTTATTAAAGCGATGATGGTTATTTTCTCTTCATAATCAACCACTTCTAGTTTCTCATTATTAAAACGAGTGATATATTCTCTAGTGGTTTCCCCTACTCACTGATTGACACTCAGGAGATGGGTTACTCTCTTAACTAGCTTGGCCCCAAGGCATAAGTTGTTAATTAATAGCTCAACACGCTAATTAAAGTTGGAAATTTATCCTCGGGGTAAGTTGTTGTTCTATATTTTGGTTGAACCTGTAATGGTACTCGAAAAAGCTCTACATCTCATTTCACTAGGAATATAAGATATGTCGACTGCAGCCTAATATTGCTCAATGTGTAAAACTAGGTCTATTTTACCATCATATTTAAGGGTTACCACCAGAGTCTTAAACTCTGATGGATTTGGGAAATCAACAATTTCTTAGATGAAGGGAGACCCCTTGATAAAATTCCACCGTAATGGATTCTTTGTCTTAGCCATTTCTCCCAGTCAATCTTCTAATCGCTAGATTAATCATTTCCATTCAGGATTGCCTGCATCAGATCTGTACGAAGCAGCTTGATAGTCCTAGCCATGTGTTTACGCTAAGCTCTCTTCCTGAGAAGTTTACTCAGCGTGCATACATCATCGAATGCTTGATCTAAACCTGATTGAGGCATCACGATGTTCGACTGGGTGTTCATTGATTCTGAATAAATCTCTAGGATGATTCCAATTTGCTCAGGGTTCTAGATGATCAAAAGGGGAAGCTCTTCTCAATCTTTCCAAAATTCTTAGCCTTTCAGGATAAAGAGAATGGTCCTCGTAGAATTATGTGGATTTGAGTGATGAGCTTACTCCTGAACAGTAAGATATGGCACGTGAATACCTAGAATAGCTATGTCGATTATTCTTAGGAGGCAGAGGTGGCATTTCTCTCCTCAGGGA
Source organism: Sambucus nigra (assembly GCA_949130495.1). Classification (NCBI taxonomy): domain Eukaryota; kingdom Viridiplantae; phylum Streptophyta; class Magnoliopsida; order Dipsacales; family Adoxaceae; genus Sambucus; species Sambucus nigra. Next base: position 438,767,462 of record OX422221.1, on the reverse strand, counting down.
AGGGCCCATATGTTGCCTAGAAAGGGATGGAGACCTGTCTTATAAATATTGAACCAATCCCCTCATGGTTACCTGAATGGCATCTTGACCCTTGGAAATACTGGCGAGAATTATATTTAAGTCGGTTGCCATAGGCGGAGTAGATGAAACAGTAGTGTTGCCTTTATTTATGGTACTACTCTCAGGGTCATTCATTTTCCCTTGAACGAAGACGTATAAGATAGATAACAGTAATAGATATATGTTACCACAAACGACGCCAATCTGTTGAAGTCAAAAATGGACTGGATCCAATTTTCTAATTATAGATAAAATATAATATATAATGAAGATGCTTGGGTGGAAAATCTTCCTCATGTTCTCTGAGAATATTGTACCACACCCAGAAGACCAACAAGGGAAATACCCTTCGCACTCACTTTAGAACAGAAGTTAACATACCACTTGAAGTTGGTCTCCCAACCATGAAAATTATAGTGGTCGACCAAGGACTAAATGACAATGCCATTCGTGTTGATCTTGATCTAAAAGATAAATGATGAGAGTAAGCTGTGATTAAGCTGGCCTCATACCAGCATTAATTGGCAATGCAGTACAACAACAAAAGGGTCAATTCGAGGAATTTCCAGGTAGGAGATTACGTCCTAAGGAAAGTTCTCAGCAGTGCCGTAAGGCCGTCGGATGGAAAATTGGGGTCCAATTAGGAGGGACCTTTCAAGTTAGTCAGAGATGATCTTCAAGGATCTTATCACTTGGAAACAATTAAGGGCGGAGAGATACCAAGGGCATGAAATGCGACCAACCTAAAGAAGTTCTACTTTTAGTCTTCTTATATCTCAACACATTTAGTTTACCCATATTTTCATTTAAAACTTATGTTGCTCGCAGTTTTTATTTTACGTTATGAATAAAGGAAGGCCATTTCTTCTACATTATTCTCAAATCTATAAATATAATTTGGTTAATCAATATTATTTCCTAAGTAAATAGCTCACAATTGATTTTTAATCCTAGAAAGTCGTCGACCATACGGTCATCTGGTCATACTTTATTTGATTGCAATGGCAGTATTACTTATTAGAATTAAAACTTAAGTCCACTGGTTCCCGTCATAACCAACACAGGCTACCTCAAGACTTGCTTAGACAAGACAGAATCCTTACGGGGGATCCCTAAGCAATCAACCAACTTTGATTGGTCAACTAAAATCCTAAATTGGTGGATTGCTCATAAACTAGGTGTATTTTTATCATCATCTTTCCTAGGCCCAAGGGAGTGTGATGACACGATTTTAAAGGTAAAGAGGATGGAATAAAACATAAAAAGGAATAATGAACTGGAAAAATGTAATAATAGTTGATATTAATTTTATCTACTTGGCAAAAATCCAAATATCAACTTCACAGCAAAATTAGAAAAATATAAGAAATACACAGCTGTTTATGGTCGACAAGACAAAAATTATTCTATTTCAATCCTTCGCCTATAATCGGGATTGGGGGAATATTCATCGTCACTATCGTGATCCACCAGGTAGTCATTGACTAGTTGATAGGAGATGGCATTCAAGGGAACCCACTCCCCATATTTTCTAGAGGGAGGTCGATTGTATGTCGGATAATCCACTTGGTACATGTACCATAACTAGAACTCATTCGGTTCTTTTAGCACCTAAAGGTCGTTCAACCACCCATGCTTATATGCCATATCCTGGGCTTCTTGCAACCAGATGGGGTTATCCTGCCATCTTTCATCATAGCTTGCTGACCAGGCAGCTCGAGGACCCATTCTAAACAAGTACTGGAGTTTGTTTACATCACGTTGTAGCACAACAATAATAACATTACCTTTTTGGAAATTTTCCTCTACTTTTGAGAGTTTCTTCTTTAAAACATCATTTTTAAACTGAACTAAGGCACCGATCACGCCTACATCCTTGCTCTCCGTAAACTAGGCCTTCAGGTCGGCTATATCCTTCTGCGTCAAGGATCTCATGTCCTCTAAGTCTTGAAGGTCGTCATTAAACTTCATGACCAGGGTGCACTAGTCCTTATATGCTACAGTTCTCGCCTTCAAATCTCTGTGGGCCTTTAAGAACACTTGGCGAGCTTGCTCGTTTGTATCTCGCACGAGCAATTTATCAATATTTTGAGAAAAAAAGTCTCCTCGATAATAAACTACAAATATACAGAGAAAACAAGAAATAATGAAATTTAACTCAGTAATAGAGGACATCATTTTTCCTTAACAAATAAAAGGTTAGGCAAAGCCATTACAGTCCAAAGAAAAAAAGAAAAAAAATACAATGCACGAGCAAAAGAAGAAGACAAAACCCTAAGAACTAAGGGCTTCACTTCTTCACCTGCACTTCTGTATAAACTTCTTTCCCTTTTGATTTCCCCTCCTTCTTGTGAGGCTCCAAGACCTGCATTTGCTATGCAGGATGATGGAAGAAGGCTCCTCATCAACAGTAGGAGGAGGGCTTGGATGGTGCCTTTCAATTACCTAGGACTTGAAAGGGACTCCATTTTCCACCGAGGCTTTATCCCACCCTATTTTAAAGTTCGCCTTCCGAGCATATGCGATCTGGATCCGTTCCAGGCTTACTCGAAGTTGGTGTCGTTAAGGGTAGGAATTTTCTCTATCTCCTTGGTTAGCCTAGATTTCTCCACCTGAAGAAGGCTATTCTCAGACTTAAGGGAGTCCAAAACTAAGGTAATAGTATCCCATTCCTTTTCATGGGCCCCTGGCCTTTACTGGGCTTCCTCTAACTTATTTAAAGCCTTAGATAACTCTTCATTCTTCCTGTATATGTCGGTATCCAGAAGAGTAGTAAACTCAGCCATAAACTACATAATAGAAAAGATGTAAGTATTGGAGTAAATCACATCTGGAGATAACAAAAAAAGGAGAAATAGAACACTTACCAAGGCAAGAGTTTGGGAAGCCTGAAAAGATAACTGGTGGGGTCCCAGCATCATCGAACGCTATCAGTCTCCAGTGAGCACTGTGCCCCTCAAAAGGCTAGGGGTAAGAGATGGGTTAAAGGCCACACTATTGGCCTGAATAGTATTGGAGAAGGAAGAAGGAGTACTGCCCTTTATCGGGACCTCAATGGCTTTCTTCTTCTCTTCCTCTCTCTTTATCTCTTCCCATATTGATTATGCATAAATTTTTCACATTTATCCCCTTAATTTCGGTATTTTTATGATCCCGTGTGGTGTAAATAGCTTGGATTTGTCTCATATTTATGCTACTAACCCTTTTTGGCAAGTATTTCATATTTTGTGTATCTCTTATGTGTTTTAGTGCTAAAGAGAACTCAAAATAGTGAAAGAAAACCAAGAAACAGGGAGTTAAAGGGAATTTTTGTAATTTTTGCAGCCTTAGTCCGGAGGTGGGGCCAACTGGAAAGTTAAAGATCTTTCAATTACAAGAACACTGGAAAAAATGGCACCTCAATCGGAGTCCCGGTGTGAAAGTTATGAGCAGTCGAAGATAGAAGAAAAAGTCAAAGAAAATCGGACCGATCCGAAATGCCAATTTCTAGAGAACCCTGGATCGAAGATGAATCGAAGATGAAAGAAAATTAAACGAACCGATCTAGATATTTAGTCACGTTCAAAATCCAATACAAAATTTGTCACGCTCCAGATCCGTTACAAAATTAGTCGCGCTTTCTAAGCGTGATAAATTACCAGATACGAGATTTTTATTTTGTACTTATCTTTTAGCCAAAAGAGTTTTATGTTTTGGGGACTCTTCTAAATGACCTCTATCCTATATATTTAGTCATTAGGACTCTTTTTATTAAGATTTCATTCATGTAAAAGCTTCATAACAAGTAGGAACATCTAGGAGAAGAATTTACATACTTTGCACCATTAATTCAAGAACTTTTCGAGTTTTTCTTCTACCTTTGATTTCTTCTTGCATGTTCTTGTTCTTCAATCTTGGTAACCTTTATTTCCAGCACTTTTATTATTATTTCTCATGTTTCATCTCTCTTTCCAAGCAATTATGAGTTCATGCAACGTAGATAACGTAGTTTTCACTAATTTCACCATGTTAGGCTAGGTTTTTTAAGGTTGGGATGCATGAACCCAACCTGATGTGGTAATTGCATGTGTATAAAATTAATCCTCTAAATTTAATGGTTTATTACGATCGTATTGCGTAGAAACGCGACAATTATAGATCTTTGGATCTCGTTTGCTTCCGGGTAATCGGGATGCTTCAGAATGCAATTCAAGTGTAACTATCACAATATCGATTTACTCGTCCTCTGATTAATTATGGTGCGGGATTGAACCTCATATACGTAATGCTTGGGAGTACTAAATTTTGGGTCTAATTAACCACTTAATTTTACGATTATTTTTATACCATCAATACACTAGGGTTGAGGGATTCTGTCCCTACCTTAATTTTCCAATAAATTTTACTTAACTTCTTTATTTTCCCTTTATCATTTATCACTCAATCATCATCTTTTTATTTCTTTTTAGAGTCAAGTTAGGGTTAACAGTCTTACCTTTGTCGTCACGTTCACTCGTCCTAGTTTCCTGTGGATTCGATACCCAAACTCACGGCTATACTCCACAAGAGTGTAGTTAAAGTTTAGGTTTTTTGTATTGTGGTCGGAAGCCGATAACAACGACTAGCGTATTTACACGGACGCTCGATTTCCACCTCGATCAAAATGGATCCGTTGCCGGGGAATTAGGTAGACTTAGGATTAGAGCAAGTCAATTTCAAACTTTGACCAAAAATTTCCAAAAATCCAAAAATATATAAAAATTTGAAAAAGCACATAAATAGTCGTCATCATCTCTCATAAGCCCGTTAATGCAAAATTCTGAACTCACTCCAACTCCCCATAATACTCCAACCAACATTCACAAAAAGCCAATAGTTGAGTATGACCCTGATAGCCCTCACACTCCTAATGATCCACAATTCTGGGTTCCACCTCCCACATCGAGACACTCAATCGAAAATAACACTTCGTTTTCCCTCTTAGGACACACTTTAGAGCTCGCTCTGAGTATACCAAGTGAGGACACAGAGTTTTTGACTGAGAGAAATATGTCACAACACGATAGTGCAGCCGCCGATGAGGGAGAGGCCCCATATTGCCCTTTGAGAGACGTCTTATATCCCAAGTGCACTGTCACTCCAGGATGCATTTTACTCCCGTATAATGCAGGGCAATTTCGCTTTAGGAATGGAATGATCCAGATACTTTCCACTTACCATGGAATGGATTCAGAAAAGCCATATGCCCACATCATGGAATTTGAGGAGGCGTGCGAGACTCTCAGTGATCAAACTTGCACAAAAAAGGTAATCCGCCTCAAACTCTTCCCATTCTCGCTAAAAGATAAGGCTAAAACCTGTCTATGGTCTTTACCTCCAAGCTTGATTGCAACCTGGAATGAGTTGCAATCTAAATTTCTCAATAAATTCATTCCTCCACATCGAACGAACTCCATCAAGGCTCAAATTCAAACTTTCCAACAATTATAAAATGAGTCATTCGATAGATGCTACGAGCGTTTCAATGAGTTAGTTACTTCATGCCCCCATCATGGATTTGATAAACTACAAATCATTTCCTTCATCCATAATGGGCTGAACATAAATTCCAAGCAACTCGTTGAAACCATGAGTAGTGGTCCGTTTGTCGAATTAGACGCCAACGATGCTGAGCTACCTGAGGTATGTCACCGAGACTACCCAATCCTGGGACACATCCGACCCTAATGCTCAAAGTTGACATCGCCAAGTGACCACCACTCCATCGGCATCCGGCATACTTCAAGTAGAAAATAATTCCATGACGGACAGTCGACTCGATGTACTTGAGAAAGGAATGTGAGACCTACTTGAAGTATATGGAAGAGGATTAACTGGATCCATCCCAAACTATACCCGCCTACAAAGTTATGCTTCAAGAATAAGTAAGTGGTATAGGAGGATTCAAGGGTAATTTCGGTGCACCGCACGGGAATTCTTACAACCCTTCATGGAAAAACCATCCTGGTTTTAGCTATGGGTAATAACATGCTGCGATGAATCCTAATTCACATGTTGCTCCTCCTCCACCACCGCACTTTCAACAAGCTCCACACATGCAAGGACATGTGCAAGCACCACCACCTCAAGGAACATATATCACTCCACCGCGAAGAAATCTCGAGGATACGATCAACCACTTTATCAATACCCAGAATGAAACTAATGCTAGGCATGAGAGCATGATCAATGACATGAATGCGAACATTTTAAAGTTGCAATCATCATTGAGTATCCAAGAGAAGGTCAAGTTTCCTGCCCAGGGCCAAAGACCTATCCAAGTTCAAACTAGTGTTAGCTCAACACCCCATGACCATCCTGAGCAATGTAGCGCAATTACCACTCTACATAGTGGGAGAGTAGTTGACTTGTCACCTCCCCCACAAGACATAGCTAAAGACAAGGAGATTTCACCCGACACAAAAGAGGTCGAAGATTTCCCCTTGAAAGAGAATGATAAAGAAGACACTAGTGAGCCCTAGGTAGTAGTGAAACCACCCTCAGCGGCACCGTTTCCTCAAAGGCTAATTCCTTCCCATAAAGGAAATGCCCGTGATGATGTGCTAAAGCAAGTAAAGTTAAATTTACCTTTCCTCGATGCCATTAAGAAAATTCCAACTTATGCGAAAGTCGTCAAGGACTTGCTAACAGTGAAGAGGAAGATGAAGGTAAAGAAAAACGTCTTTCTAGCACAGAACGTGAGCCCCATCCTACTCAATGATCTCCCACCCAAATTCAAAGATCTCGGTGCACCCACCATTTCCTGCATCATTGGAGAAAATAAAATTGAAAAAGCCTTACTTGACTTGGGAGCAAGTGTCAATATTCTCCCTTACGCCATCTACAGGCAACTTGATCTGGGCGACCTTAAGCCCACAAGGATCACTCTCCAATTAGCGGATCGAATCGTGAAGATCCCAAGAGGTGTAGTTGAGGACGTTATCGTCCAAGTTGACACTTTCTACTTCCCGGTAGACTTTGCCATTTGGGACACAGAGCCCTCCTTCACTTCGAGCAATCATGTTCCCATCATTCTTGGACACCCATTCTTAGCTACGGCTAAAGCAATCATCAAAACTCGAAATGGGCAAATGCAACTCACTTTTAGGAACATGACTTTAGAGACTAACATCTTCCATATCGCCCAACATATGGGGGAAGAAGATGATCTTCACTCGATGAGCTTAATAGACGAGATCGTAGAAGAGCACATTGAGGAAACTTTCTGTGGAGATGCCTTAAAAGCTTGCTTTGTGTCTATTCATGAGAGCGAGGGAACTTATACCAAGTTTGAGAGAGAGTTAAGGTACATGAGCATGGAAGATTTTGAAAAAGAGTTTGGACTGGTGGATGAAAGCCTTACTATTAAAGTCCAATCCCTATTGGACTCTTGTAGTCACTTAGATGAAAGTTAATGGAAAGAAAATTGATGAATTCCTTCTTTGTGACCATCCACCCATACCACTTGAGGTCCCGGAACCGATAGACGAGAAAAGTTGTGTTTCGTCTGACTTAGAGTCCGACCCATGCATCCTAAAAATTAAAAGAATCCTAGGTGTTCCCTCCGAGTCAGCGCACGCAGGCCACGCTTTGAGTCAACATCATGAGGATCCCTTTCTGATTAGTCACGATGAGCCTCTTGGCCTTTCCTTTATCTACGGGCGAGGTCCCAACTTATTCCGATTGTTGGCTTATAATCCTAGGACGGGAGAAACAAGGAGAGCATCGGATCCCGTGAGTGGTATCGGTTGAGTTTGTAGGAGCGAGAGATAGGTCGTCGCACCCCCGATGCGTATGGGGTGATTTTTGTATTTTTGAGTCATGTGTTGGTGTCATTTAGTGTCTTTATGCATTTTAAATATTTGTTTATTTTATTTTTCCGTATTTTTAATTCGCTTTGAGTTAGATTTTAGTCCTTTTTGCTTGAGGACATTGAAAAAGTCTAAGTTAGGGGGGGTCACAAGTGCGTATTTCTAAAACTTCACAAATTTTCAAAAATGCCCAAAAATCTAAAAAAAAATCATAAAATGTTGAAAATTCCAAAAATATTTTTCTTCAAAATAAATAAAAATTGGAATTCAAATTTTTCAAAAATATCATTAAAAGTTGGTTTAAAGTCTCAAAGTGTAAAAATTAAATGCACAAAGCCGAAATTGATCAAAGATGGAAATTGTGCGAAAATTGATGACTTAACGAATAAGTGTGGAGATTAACAAAACCCGGTGAGATTTCGAGCCTATCGATCGTTTTGAGCTTTTAAATCAATCTGAGTTAATGGTTAACTCATAGTTCTAATTCAGCATTTTAAATAAGTCGTTGATGATCTCAATTCTTTGTTTTGATCGGTTATGGAAAATGGAATGTTGTCTCGAAATGCGCGATACAAATCTCTAAATTAAATTAATCTCAAGACGCATATGGTAAATTAATAAGTAATTCGGAAAATGAAGTAGGCCATCGTTTGTTACCCAAAAACATTAGCCATAAAAAGATGTGAAAAATTATCCCTTTGATAACCCAATTGAGCCGAATAAAATTTATCCTTTTCGTTTGGTACCCCGAAAAACCCAAGTAGCCCGGAATTACGAAAATGGAATATTCATTAAAGTCCGAAAAGTGCATAAGAAGGGGAAAGAAAAAGAATAGAAATGCTCAACAAAAATAGCCAGAAAAGAAAAGAAGTGAAAAATAGAAAAAATAGAGAAAATGAATAGAAAATGAGCAAAAGCCTGAAAAAGCACTAATGGACATCATAAATGAATTCTCTAATTCCAGATTTTCCAACCATTTCCAATTTTACCCAATACACCATATAACCCGAAAAATTCCTAACCGAGTCCAAATTGCGAAATTGGTTATCGCGTGGAGAGCTAAGATACAAAAAGATAATAAAAGAGCTAAGACGTATGTATAAGAGGCAATGTTCCTATTTTTCAAACCGTATTCCGTTGATGAGATCCCATCACTATAAAATTTTCGTCTTTCTACTTGTGTGCGTGAACTTGGTTCCAATATATTTACTCTTTATATCACGCACACTGAGAGAATAGCCACATTCCGAGTGATTCGTTTGAGAGAGCATTCCGTGAGAATTTGAAATCAAAGCGAATTTTCGAATAAGTAACGTAATGGTCAATCGGTGGAAATCCGCGGTTAAATTTTCCGGCTTCGCACACACGCGCTATGATTTGAGACTCTTGAACATGACTTGATGATGATTATTTTTTTTTAAAGTTTGAATTATACAATTTTTACGTATTTTGAATTTTCTTTGAGTCGAATTTTGTGGGTATATTCACTGCAAACCCTCACGAAACACCACTTATCCTACTAGGGTAACCTAGGGATTTAAAGGCTTGTTGCATACGCTAAATGCAATCGCTTGCCCGTGAAAAAGGTATTCTATCCTAATAAAGTTTTTAAGGGACTTTAACTCATACTCTCATTCTTTTACATTGCTCGGGATGCGCAAAATTCTAAGTTAGAGGGGTTTGATTAGGCATAAATTCTTCACATTTATCCCCCTAATTTCGGTATTTTTATGATCCCGTGCGGTGTATATAGCTTGGATTTGTCTCATATTTATGATACTAACCCTTTTTGGCAAGTATTTTGTATTTTGTGTATCTCTTATGTGTTTTACAGATATTTCATGCAAGTTAGTGCCAAAGAGAACTCAAAACAGTGAAAGAAAACCAAGAAACGGGGAGTTAAAGGGCGTTTTTGTAATTTTTCAGCCTTATTCTGGAGGTGGGGACAACTGGAAAGTTGAAGATCTTTCAATTACAAGAACACTGGAAAAACGGCACCTCAATCGGAGTCCCGGTGTGAAAGTTACGAGCAGTCAAAGATAGAAGAAAAAGTCAAAGAAAATCGGACCGATCCGAAATGCCAATTTCCAGGATACCCCGGACCGAAGACGGACCGAATCTGAAAGAAAATTAAACGAACCGATCCGGATATTTAGTCACGCTCAGAATCCGTTACAAAATTTGTCACCCTCCAGATCCGTTACAAAATTAGTCTCGCTTTCTAAGTGTAACAAATTGCCAGATACAAGATTTTTATTTTGTGCTTATCTTTTAGCCAAAAGAGTTTTATGTTTTGGGGACTCTTCTAAACGACCTCTACCCTATATATTTAGTCATTAGGACTCTTTTTATTAAGATTTCATTCATTTAAAAGCTCCATAACAAGTAGGAACATCTAGGAGAAGAATTTACATACTTTGCACCATTAATTCAAGAGTTTTTCGAGTTTTTCTTCAACCTTTGATTTCTTCTTGCATGTTCTTGTTCTTCAATCTTGATAACTTTTATTTCTATCACTTTTATTATTATTTCTCATGTTTCATCGCTCTTTCCAAGCAATTATGAGTTCATGCAACGTAGATAACGTAGTTTTCACTAATTTCACCATGTTAGGCTAGGTTTTTAAAGGTTGGGATGCATGAACCCAACCTGATGTGGTAGTTGCATGTGTATAAAATTAATCCTCTAAATTTAATGGTTCATTATGACCGTATTGCGTAGAAATGCAAAAATTGTATATCTTTGGATCTCGTTTGTTTCCGGGTAACCAGGATGCTTCAGAATGCAATTCGAGTGTAACTATCACAATACCGATTTACTCGTCCTCTGATTAAGTATGGTGCGGGCTTGAACCTCATATACGTAATGCTTGAGAGTACTAAATTTTGGGTCTAATTAAGCACTTAAATTTACGATTAGTTTTATACTATCAATACACTAGGGTTGAGGGATTGTGTCCCTACCTTAATTTTCCAATTAATTTTAGTTAACTTCTTTATTTTCCCTTTAGCCTTTCTCACTCAATCATCATCTTTTATTTATTTTTAGAGTCAATTTAGGGTTAACAGTCTTACCTTTGTCGTCATATTCACTCGTCCTAGTTCTCTGTGGATTCGATACCCAGACTCACCGCTATACTCCACAAGAGTGTAGTTAAAGTTTAGGTTTTTTGTATTGTGGTCGGAAGCCGATAACAACAACTAGCGTATTTACACGGACGCTCAATTTCCACCTCGATCACATATCCTCCTCTTCTTTTCTTATTTCTTCTCCTTGTTCATTAAACTAGGTGCACTAGTGGTGGGAGAATCCTCCTTCACCTTCTTTAGGGCCTTAACCCCGGCAAAAAAGATAACTTGATCATCATTATCTTCAGCTAGAAAAAACCTCCTCTTAGGGGAGCCACCTGATTTTCTTCCTCTTGAGAGGAAGACTCAACATCCAGTGGCTCAAATGAGGAGGATGTTTCCTCATCTGATAGCGAAATGTTTGGGATATCATCCATCAAACGAGCAACAAAACTTGTGGTGGTGTTGGTGTACTCAAGCAAATAGGCCGACAATCAAGGATGCTCATAATTGGGTAGTCTATCCTTGATGAGACAAACCTTCAAAAGGTCAACAACCTTGATACGATGGAAAGATGGCTCCTTGTTTTTATTGTGGGCTATACAAAGATAAAGTACGCACAAATTAGCAAGTAGAGCAAGAAAATGTAACAGAAAGTCAGTAATTAAAAAATCAATTATTAACCTATATGATCTTCCACCTAGTGAGGGCACAAAGGCCTTGTGTATTTCTCACCCTCGGGGAAGGGTGGATACTTCCAGTTATTTACCACCAATATCTTATTGGCCTTCCTCTTATTTATGTAGAGAAGACCATCAAAGGTGTGCGACTAGGTGTAGCAGAATCCAATTTTTGGATCCCCAAGTTGGTCCTATAAAGATGATTGATCCTCTACACCCCATTGAATATTCTCTAGATATTAGCGGCGCACTGGGTAGGAACGACTTCAAAGTAGTCAAAAAATTCTAAAAACAGACGATTTGGGGGAAATGTTAAACCCCTTGGACTACAATAAGGGTATGAATCCAGTGCCCCTCATCCATGTTCCTAATATCTTTGGGAATCAAGAAAAATTCAATTTCCACCCAAGCAGGAATGGAGTATATTTTCCTAAACTCCTCATCACTTTTGCCGTGAAGAGTAGCCATTGGTGAAAGAGATACAAGCAATAAAGAGCAAAGAATCAAAAATGTGAACGAAATGAGAAGGAAATAAGGACTCATAGAAAAAGAATAATGTGAAGAAGCTATAAATAAATTGGAAGCAAAAGGAAAGCTCTCAGTGAATTTGCTAAAAAGAAAACTCATAAGTGCAAGGTAACAATTTGAAGTGACAAAGCTTCGTTTGAAACCTTGTGCATAATCACAGTGTATAGTTCTTAAGGAGGATTTTGGCGCTTCAAATCATAGCTCAAACCAGCGTACCCCCACAACTTGAGGGTTATTACAAATTTGTCATGCCAGTCACCACATACTTTTCTCGGATGAGCGTACCCTCAGCATTTAAGGATATTACAAAGCTGCCATGACATTTCTAACAATCTTAGTCTTGGGCCTACAACAAGGATAAAATCTATTGGCCCAACAAGTATCAGCCCAAAGATTTTAGAGGTAATTATGGATTTTAAAACGAACCGCTAGGCCCATCCACAATTTTAGTACACCAGCCCAGCAAGAGATAGAATAGGTACAGCCCAACTCAAATTATTATTTCACACGTGTAATTAACATGTGCTTATATACCTCTTGATAAGTTCAAATCGGTCATGTTAGGGACACCTCACGAGCTACATTCAAGACGAAAGAGTTTCTTGTACAACTTAACCTCTTGAATATTACTATCAATGTAAATTATGCGGACTAATTTATTATGGCTCATGAGAGTAACCGACTAGCCTAGTCTGCCTAGAGAGCTGCCCAACCCAAATCATTGATATAATTTACTCACATGTATTTGATATACACTAGGAGACTCGTTCATATATTCTAATCAACTCCCAACAATCTTAGAGGAGATATTCAAGGATATTGTGATTTATCTACCACTACACCAAAAAGGCCAAATTGTCACCTTTCAACCATCCAGCCTTGTCACAGTCATTGACCGTGACAAAAAAATACGCATTTTTTTTCATGGTCATTGACCGTGACAAGTTCGTGATAAATTCATGTCACGGTCATTGACCTGGCAACCTTATAAAGTTGCCACAGTCAAAAACCATGATAGATCCGTGACAACTTTGCCAGTAAAAAAAACCTTCCCTCTTCTTTTTTCCCACCATTTTCACTTCCCTCTTTTTTTCACTCTCTAGGAGACTACTCTCTCTCTCTCTTTAAGCGATTTTTAAGTTAGTTTTTTCCTCTCTTTACCTTTCCTTTGTATATGTGTGTGTGTGTATGTATATGTGTGTGTTTATGTGTATGTGGGTGGTGTGTGTGTGCGTGTGCGTGTACAGGGGGTGAGTGTGCATGTGTGTGTGATGGGGAGAGGGGGCAGGGAGTGGGGGCAGGGAGACAGGGGGAATAGGGGTGGGGATGCAGGTGGGTGAGTATGTCTATGTGTGTGTGCAGGTGTGCGTGTGCATGTGGTGGGGGGAAGGGGGGAGTGGTGGGGGTAGAGGGTGGTTGAGGAGGGGGGTGTTGAAATTAATTGTTAATGTTTAGGACTTGAAATTAATTGTTAATTTAGGACTTGAAATTAATGTTTAGTTTAGGACTTGAAATTAATTGTTAATGTTGATTGGGTGATGTTAGTTGGGATTGAAATTAATAGGTATTGTTAATATTAATTGAATCTTATTATTTATGGAATAAAATTAATTTGACATATAAATATTATTTCTATATTTTTATTTAGGTTTGAAATTGTTAATGTTGAATTAATTGAGTAGATGAATTAGAAGGAGTACGATATACACATTTGTTGGTTTGTTGTTGCTGTTGAATTATATTGGACAGATGTGGTTGGATATGGAAGTTTGTTGTTAATTTTTTTTTAAATTCTTAATTTAGTTCACACTAATAAATCCTTAAATAATTATCTTGTCTTACTTTGTTGGGTTGGTTAATTTTTGAAGTGGCATGACCACTGGATTATTATCAAAATGGGGGGAGGGGGAGTTTTCAACTTTTTCTAAAATTACTTTGTTTCACGACCCGTTCGAGAGTGGCACGACCACGAACTTATCATAATTAAATGAAACATACTTAAAATTACACATAGTGCGCATAGATACTAGCCTTTTAGTTCGTAAGCATACACATTCAATAGCCCTTAGACCCATTCAGGAGTCATTACCCCTGTAATGAGATCTCTCGAATTGTCCTGTTTGGACAGTTTGGGACTGCATAGTTTTCGTATAATAATATTATTACTGGCTTAACTTGTTACTTTTGGAGGAAGTTCTACAGTAGTATCTTAATGTTCTTTGGATACATACTAGATGAGGCGATGTTGAGTGTTATTTTTAATTATCAATTGAAATAACACTCACACTTGCATATCTACATTGTGCACTTGGAGAACTATGGGGACATGCTGTCGAATTTTCCTCACATTGGAACAATGTACATGAGCTATTAAGTATATTGCAAAAATATGCGGTCTTAAATGGGATAGGACCCCTCACCCTTTAGAGGAGATGAAGGAAATAGGAATTAATATAATAAATTGAATTTGAATTTGAAATTTAAAAATCGAATATAAATAAGACATAATTAAATGAAACATACTATAAACTTTATACAACAAGTAATATGTGATTGTTTATACTAATGGGAAGTAAATGTTCACACTTTTGTTTATACTAATCCATGAATATACGTTTCTTACATATAATAGGTTATTGTGTGGAATAGTTGTGATGGGATATCCTAAATACAAAGAGTGGATGGGTGAGACAAATAAATTTGGGGATGTGTTTCGCACAGGTGCTAATGAATTTGTGAAATACACAAAGAGATGTCATAATTATGAAGAGTTTATGTGTCCGTGTGCTAGGTGTGAGAATGGTAAGGTGTTTGAGTGAAAAATAGTTGAACTACATTTGTTAAGATGGGGTATGCAAGATAGTTATCGATTTTGTAGTTTTCACGGGGAATCGGCAATTCCTTTTATCCCCGAGCAATCTCCACAACAACCTTGAACAAGTAAGATGGATGTACAAGGGGACGACGTAGATCATAATATGTTCGAGGATTTAGTTAATGATGCGTATGGAGTTCGTAAACTGGAATAGAATGAGATCACTGACGATGTACAAGATCCAGGTGGTCATGAAGATATCGGGATAAACCTTGACGATAACTACCAAAGTTTAAAATTTAAGGAGACCCAACCGTTATACTCTGGATGTGTGAAAAATCAAATAAATTTACATGCCATGGTTGATTTGCATAGTTTGAAGACCCAATACGGTTTGTCTGGCAATAGCGTGACAGGAATTCTGAATTGGGTGAAGGGCTTGCTACCCAAGGATAATACGTTTCCAAATAGATATCCTTTTATGAAGAACAGTTTGAAAGGTTTGTGAATGAAGTATAAATCAATTCATGCTTGTGTGTATGACTGCATACTATATCGAAAGGAGTATGAAAATCTCAATCGGTGTTCGATATGCAATGAATCGATATATGTCTAATCTACTGGCAAGGAAGGCACAAGCTCAAAAGTGCCTCAAAAAGTGTTGAAATATTTTCCCGTTGGGCCTAGATTAAAGCGGTTTTTCACAGTACTATGGACAGCGGAAGCAATGACCTGGCATGTTAGCGAAGAAGTAGGAGATAATCTTATACGTCATTATATTGATTCTACATCTTGGAGGAGGATGAGTTATGAGTATCCCGATTTTCCTTGAGAACAGTGTAACATTCGTTGGGCAATATCAACAAATGGTTTCAACCATTTGGAAATTTAAGCACTAATCAAAGTATATGGACAGTGATCTTAGCCCCACTCAACCTCCCTCCTTCATAGTGTGTGAGACCTAAATTATTGATGTTGTCTTTGTTGATACATGGGTCAACGGCACCAAGTGATGGCATTGATGTCTACATGGAACCTTTGGTAGAAGAATTAAATGAGTTGTGGGAAGAGGGTCTGTAAGCATTTAACTTTTTTAGAAAAGAAGAGTTTACGCTGAAAGCTATGTTAATGTGGGCAATTCATAATTTTTCAGCTTATGGGACATTATCCGATTGTGTAGTACATGGTTATTTGGGGTGTCCTATTTGTGGAGAGGAGACTGAATCTCTTCGTCACCCGCTAGCTCAAAAACATAAACCATTGTCATAGGAGGTTTTTACCACCCGATCATAGTTTCAAATTGGATGAAGGTTCCAATTTTTTATTAGGTGGGGTTAAATGTAGGCTAATGCCGAGAAAACTTTTAGGTTCAGAAATTAAAAGAAAATCTTCTGATTATGGCCCTAATATGCCAGGTAAGAATCTTAAATTTAAGAATGTCAACCATAAGAAGACCCCAACTGGCAATGAAATTGAGACAAGAAAGGCATGGCTTAGGAGGTCAATTTGATTTGGCCTCCCTTATTGGAAGAATAACCCGACGCGCCATATATTGGATATGATGCATGCATAGAAGAACATCGTTGAACATATTGTGGGCACATACCTTGGGGGAGTCATTCGAAGGATGGAGAAAATGCACGACAGACCTTAAATCGTTTAAACTTAAGCAATATATAATTTGAAGTTCCATCTAATTTTTGAAGGTTCCATATAATTTTTCGTCCAACTTGCAAAGGATTGTGAATTATGCTACCCATGATTTACATAAGTGTAAGTCCCACGATTGGAATGTGATCATGAAATTGGTTCCTCTATTGTTTAAGCACTGTTTCTTCAAGAACAAGGATTTACGGAGGGCTATTATGTAAATTATTATTTGCTTCCCACTTTTATGTGAGAAGGTAGTCAATCGAGAACACATAGTGACCGTAAAATTGGCGATTAGCGAAGCAATTTGTGTGTTGGAGAAGAACTTTCCACATCATTAGTTAACATAAGTGTTCACTTGTTGGTAGACCTATGCGACGAGGCACTTCTTTGCGGTCCAGTTAGATATCGATGGATGTATCCGTTTGAAAGATTGATTAAAGTTTTCACAGATTACATCAAGCATACACGATACATTGCAGGATCAATTACAGAGGAATACATAATCGTGGAGTCATCAATCTATACTCGGGAATATATGTCCGACTCGACCAACGTTGATGACATTGATGAGTTCGTCGATGAGGGTGGTCATGTGATGGGCAAACAAGTGAAATTAACGAGTTTGCAACATAAACAAGTAAATCGTTATCTATTTGACACACGTGAAGATGTCGAAGAATGGAAAAAGTAAGTTTAAATTATTTTTAAGTTTTACATCATTTTAGATTATTAATACATGATTAATTTTTTAATACGTTCGGCACATTATTTTTATGCAGAAAATATGAAGCCTATGAGAATAATAAAAGACAAAAAACAATGGCACAATCAGACGACGAATTTAGGTAGTGGTTGTCACACGAGGTAATTATAATGAAAATGGTTGTTATATAATGTTACATTACAATAAAACTTTACAACTAACCTAATTAATTTATCTAAATTCTCAGCTCTTAAAGACCGATGATGAAACATCAAGGCTTGCTCGTCTAGCCACTGGACCCTTGTTCATGGCACAAGAGTACAAAAAATATCGATTGAACGGTCACGTATTCGATGCAAGGGTGTACGAGGAAAGTAAAAATATATAGAACTCGGGCATTTCATACCGGGCTCTTACTTTCTTTCGAGTGAGCGCGAAAGATAAAAACCTCGTTGACGCTGAAATAACTTATTATGGTGTAATTCGAAATATATTTGAATTGGACAATATAAGCTTCAAAGAGGTTGTATTTTACTGTGATTGGGTAAGAGTTGAGGATAAAACTGCTTGTAAAGTTGATCCTAGCACCAATTTGATCATTGTTGACTTGTCCAAGTTGAAGAGCAACGAACACATGAGCAATAAGTCGTTTGTTTGTGCATTTCAAAAGGTTAAGAAAGTGTTTTACTCGGAGTATATCAACAATGTGTCATGGTCAATCGTCCTACATGCGCCAAACCGTCTAAAAATTAGTGTGGATAACTTAGCTTCTCCTACCGAATATCAATCGATTTTTTATGATAACCCGAATTTGAAAAAAAAATTAGATTTGTAATAAGTATTCCAATTATCGGACATTAGTTTAATGCTTTTAATTCATTTATACTTGATCAGTTTATTGCATGTAATATTTAGATTTAATTCTTAAGCATTAATTCAAAGCCCATGTCCAGTGAGGGGTAATATTCTAGTGTTTTATAATTATCGGACATCAGTTTAATGTTTTTAATTCATTTGTACTTGGTCAGTTTAGTGCATTTATTCAAAGTTGTCGGTGTTTTGTTATAATATAGTTATTTCTTTGTATTCTTCTAATTCATTTGGATTTGTACAAATAACAACAATTTTTACAGAAAATGTCTTCTTCAGGGCTTGGCAGTGGAGGTGACGATGGCTCCTCGACCCCTAGGCTCCCAAAATGGGACAAATTGGGATCAGCTGTTGAGAACAAGACGGGAATATTGACTAGATCCCTAGAGTTAGTGAAGAAGATTATCGGCCCAGGGTACACTAGTTAGAGGGAGGTGCCAAATGAGCTCAAGTTGGCTGTTTAGGCGGTACTATAGGTATTATATTAATATTTATATTTATAATTATAATTATAATTATAATTATAATTATATTTTAATTTCAATTTATATCTATATTTATATTGATATTGATATTGATATTGATATTGATATTGATATTGATATTTATTAGCAACTAACACTTACTTTCTTTTTGTTTTGTATTTATTTGAAAGGAATAATTCGGCCTGCCTCCACACCTCCGTGATTCCGTGTTGGAGCAGTTGAGGGAACAACATAAGACATGGAAGAAAAATTTATGGGTCCGGTACTTTGGGAAAACCTGAGACTCCATTCTCAGACTGTGTGAGACCGTCCCGCCAAAGGAGCCGATCGCATCGTCAAAGTGGAAAAAGTTCATCGACAATGAGATCGATGAATGACAATTGGCATCTCGCCAATCGGGGAGGGAAAATTGAACGAAAAAAATGGACGTGCAAGGCTCCATACGGACGTCTTACGCCGAGGTAGAGCACGGGATGGTAAGTTTTTATTTTTCTATAATTATATAAATATGTTATTCTGCATTATTTTACTTTGCGTTACTTACTAATTTTTCATTATTTTATCTCAGGGGACGGGGAGTGGCCCTGGGGGTAGGCCACATAGGCTCGATGCCCATGTGTCAATTCGGACTAAGAAGGGCAAGGATAAGGAGGTGTCCCCGAGAGTCGCATCCACAATTGTAAGTAATTTGACTGTTTAATTTTTATTAATTATGTTATAATTTTTTATTTACTTAATTGACTAATCGTGTGCTTTTTGTCGTTTCAGGCAAAGCTTAAGGAAGTGCATGAGTCGCAGTCTGATACCGACACGGCATCTTTGTCCACGAATGCACTCAGCTAAGTGCTCGGAGCTGATCGCTAGGGGAGGACTAGGGGGTGAGCTCACGGGTGGGCAAATCTAGGATCATCAAAATGGAGATGAGCAACACCGGGTTGGATCGTCTGGTGGACACACATGACACGAAGCTATCAAGGTTGGAGGTGACGGTCCTAGTTATGTACGCATTCATGAAGCGTCAGTTGGGTGGAAAGGTCAAGGGCAAGGGGAAGGGGAAGGAGAAAATGGTGGATGTGGACGCCTCTGCTTCATCGTCGATACGCGCGAACTCACCGCTTAATGATCCAATCCCCGACTTGGTTCCCATCCAGTGGCCTATGTCAACAATCGATTGGTTGAGCGTGTTTTTACGAGACATATATGATGGTCAGCGGATACCAAGGGGGTTGAGGAACCTGAATACCATCCCAGATATGCCGGTTCATGGATGTATCCTTCAAAACATCAGGGTTAATGTGCTCGTCATGCATGTGATAACCAAGAAGGAGAACTCCACATTTTGGTTGCGCGAACAATGCAGCGTGACGCATATTGAGGGGTGTCTCAATGCGTATATAGTCTAGCCTTCCTTCCTCCTCCAACTTACCCCAGACTCTATGGCGTGACATTTTTTGTATCTAGTTTTATTTGGACACTTGGATTATATTTGAATTATTTTGATTTATTACATTTTGGTTTGGATATGGATTGTATTTTTATTTTATTTGGATATGGAATTATATCTGCAATGATTTGGTGCATTATTTCTATTTTATTTGGATATATGTTGTTTGAAGAGGTACAATTTTACTATAACATGTACAAATATACAGGTGGACAGTGGCAGTGGCCAAACTGCCCAGCAGATTTTTTTTAAATTCTGCTCAGATTTGTCACGGTCATTGACCGTGACAAATTTTTAGAGTTTTTCACTTATTTGTCACGGTCTTTAATCGTAACAAAACTTATCGCGATCAAATACAGTGATAGGACCGTGACAAGTATAATGAACTTGTCACGGTCATTGACCTTGAAAGTTGGACTTATCATGGTCAATGATCGTGACAATCCGACAGTTTGTGTGTAGTGTACACGTCAATTGATTTCCTTGAACAACTCAACCTCTTAAGAAACACGTCTATAAATTATAACCCCTGGGCCGGGGCATAGGGGCATGTAATCATGAAATTTGAGAAACACTATAATAAAAGAGTAACCTCTCCATGGACGGAGCAAGTTGTCGAACCACGTACATCATTGTGTGTGTGTGATTTTACTTTCTATTTGTGTGATTATTCTTCGTGGATCTTTATTGTGATATTCTTGCACTCATAATTGGCGTCATCAGTGGGAATTGAATTTTATTCCTACAAAAATACTCATATATAGAAAGTCTGTGATGTCACACCACATCAACAGCATCCCTTAGGTTAGCAATGTTCAAGATGACCTATCCCTACCAAGGGTTAGGTTCTAGATTCTCCAGCAACCAAGCCCCGAGTTTCGTTAAGAAAGGAAACCTTATGAAGAAATTCGGAGCCACCTAGGTCTACACAGATCTCCAGGTTGGTCGACGCTTTGAAGCCAGGCTTCGAGAGTAAAAGGAGTCTACACGCCTCAAAGTGGAAGAAAATATTCACCTTTAAAGGAGACTTGAAAAGATGGAGAGAGATCTCCATAGAGATACGAGGAAACGTCATGATAGGACTCTTAGTCCTCAGGTGAATAATACTCACAGCCAAGGCAAGAGCTCCAGGCGTGACTGGGGTTGAACTGAACGTGGTGGGTCAAAGCATGGTCGATCGAAGAGTGGACGGTAGGAAATGTTCCATGGGAGTAATGATCGCCAGAATGAGGATATTAGAGTTTTTGTCAATAGAGAATTAGACCAACATCTAGCCCATCGAGGATCCAGATCGATTAGAGAGATATCCAAAAGATCTCCCAATACTGAGATAAAATCCCCCTTTTTTAGGGCGATTGAAAAGGAGGAACCCCTGAAGAAATTTGTCATTCCCATGTTCAAAATCTATGGCGGGAAGATAGACCCCATAGACCACGTTCGATAGTATAGGCAGTCGGTGACCTTATGGAGCCACAACAACGCATTCATGTGTTAAATTTTCCATTTTAGGCTACATGACGTATCAAAGAAGTGGTTTGAAAAGATGAATCACAGGTCAATCAAGAGTTTCAAACCCTTAGCTGAGGCTTTTACTGCTCGCTTCATAACCAGCAGCTCCAATCCCAAGAGGATTGATACACTGCTCACGATGAACAAAAATCCCTAAGAAAGCCTTTGTAACTATGCTAAGAGGTATTGGGAAGTCTTTAATGAAGTGGGGTACTGATTGCAGCAAGTTGTCATACCATACTTCAAAATCGGTCTGTCGACCACATCTTTGCTGCACCAATCCCTCACTAAGCAGGAAGCCACTACTATTGACAATCTCATGGCTCGTATTGAGAAATAAACCAAAGTGGAAGACATGGTTCACTCTAATGTAGGGGACAACGGTTGAGAAAAGGTTTCCAAAGGAGCGAAGAAGAGCGACACTCCAAAGAAAGGGAAAAAGAATAGGGGCAAGAATGGGAAGAAGGCTGACCCTTCCAAGGCCTTCCAAGTTGTTAACACAATCTTTAAGGAACCCATTTAGAAGATATTGAGAAAGATCAAGGACCATATACTCATCAAGTGGCCTAAAATATGGGTGGTGACCGATGAAGAGGAATAACGCGTCGAGATGTACATTCCATAAGGAGGGAGATTATAGGATCAGAAATTGCAAAGCTCTGAAGCCACATACGAGAGAATTAGCCCAAGTTGGGAAGTTCAATGAGCACATAGAGAAGAAAGCAGATAAGGTCACAGCCAATGGAGACCAGAAGCCAGACAATGTCCTTGATGATAAAATAGGACAGGAGTTACAGTGATCCATAGGGCATCAGGACTTAAGCGAATCCGGGGGAATGTTGTTCGAATGGAGCTGAAGAAAGTAATCGCCATTATGGAGGCATTCCAGATTGACCCTGCTAAAAGCCAAGCTGGCAAGCGCCGGCGATCAGAGACGTCGACTACACCAAACACATCATCTTTATAAAAGAAAACCTGATCAAAGTAAGGACCCCACATCACGATGCACTCATTATAACCCTCAGGATTGCCAATTAGGATGTTAAAAATCTACTGGTGGATCAGGGAAGCTCATCAGAGGTTATGTACCTGGAGTTATTCCATAAGTAGAAGCTTAATCTGTCCGAACTCAAGAAAGTCATAGTTCTATTGGCCATATTCGCAAGGAAGATCAGATGCCGCTGGGGAAATAATTATGTCAATCGAGGCAGATAACATCTCAAAATTGATCAAGTTTTTAGTGGTGGATATAGAATCCTCCTATCACACCATTCTAGGTAGAGTATAGATTCAAGCCATGAAGGCAGTATCATCCACCTACCATCAAAATCTGAAGTGTGTCACTGACCGAGGAGTGATCGATATTCATACTGTATAGGCCACTGTAAGAAAGTGTTTCATCATGAATATTCACCCCGAAAAGGAAAAGAAAAAGGAACCAAAAGACACTATGGAGGAATCCAAGTATGGGGATACACCCTCTAAATAAAAACTACAGTACGGTCGACCAGGGGTGGAGGGGACCAGGGTCCAGCCCATTGATATGGTCGTTGAAAGTGTAGAATAAGTTAGAGTCAATGATAACTTGCCTGAGAGGAAGTTTCTGATCATAACCACAGTCGTCGATCACAAAAAGAAGGAGTTAATTACTTTCCTGAGAAGAAATCTAGATATTTTTCTTGGGAAGCGTATAATATGCCTGAGATTGATCCCAACATAGCCTAGCCTATTATCGTCTGCATGTGGATCCGACCTTCAAGCTGATCACTCAGAAGGCTCGTCGAATAGCCCCTGGGAAGGCTAAAGTAGTGGAAACCGAAGTGGGGAAGCTTCTGGATGCAGGATCCATCAAGCAAGTTCAGTTACCCAAATGGTTATCCAGCCGGGTGATAGTACTAAATATTATTTCCCCTTACCAAAGATTGATTAGCTGGTCGACGCTACAGCAACACATGAGAGGATGAGCTTTTTAGATGCCTATTCAAGGTACCATCAGTTTTTTTTATTCATCCCCGACCAAAACAAAATGTCTTTCATAACCCCGATTGGGTTATATTGCTATAGGGTCATGCCATTTGGCCTAAAGAACGTTGGGGCAACGTATCAAAGTCTAGTCACGAAGATATTCAAGCAGCAGATGGCAGACACAATGGAAGTCTATATCGATAATATGCTAGTTAAAAGAAAGAACAGAAACGACCACCTTACTAACTTAGCCAAAACCTTTAAGTTCCTCAGGAAGTAACGAATGAAAATTATTGCAAGTAAGTGTTCATTCGGTATCTAGTCAGGAAAGTTTCAGAACTATTTGGTCAGTAGGAGAGGAATCGAGGCTAATCCAGATCAGATTGACGTAATCACCAGGGTCTAGCCTCCACAGACTTTACGAGATGTTTAAAAGCTCACTAGTATGCTCATAGCACATAATAGCTTCATCTCTAAGTCTTCGGAATGATGCCGTACATTTTTCCATCTCGTGAAGAAGGACATAAATGTTCGAGCATCTTGGAGGAGATCAAATCCTATCTTAAAAAACTGCCCCTATTAGTGATCCTCGGTAATGGAGACCCACTATACCTTTACCTCGCAGTATCAGACCATGCTATGAGCTCAGCTCTGATATGTGACAAAGAAAGAGGACAACATTATGTGCATTATGCCAACGAAACTATTTTGGTTATCGAACAATGCTACCTTCCCCTAGAAAAGCTCGTTTATGCGTTGGTAATTGCCTCAAGGAAGCTAAAGCACTACTTTGAAGCTCATTCAATAATAATGATCAATTTTTATCCCCTCAAAGTTGTTCTTTCAAAAGGCCAACCTCTCAAGACGACTCTCAAAGTAGTCGGTCGAGCTCCGGAGATTTGATATCCACTTTTAACTAAAAAGAGAAATTAAGGGACAAATCTTAGCAGAATTTATAGCACAGTTCACAGGAAAGTAGCCCATTAGTCATATTGAAATGGAACAGTCAACATACGAGAAAAAACAGTTAAAGAACTGGACCCTTTACGTTGATGGAGACTCCAATTCTAAAGGGGCAGGAGTAGGGATTTCTCTTGTGACACCGAAAGACACTATCATCGAGCAGGAAATTAAACTAATATTTGAAGCCTCCAACAATGAATCCGAACACGAAGCACTATTTACTGGCTTGTATAAAGCCCAACTGTTGGGGGCAAAGCGCCTCAATGTGTTCGGAGATTGAAAACTGGTCTCTAAGCAAGTGAATGGAGATTTCAATGCTAAAGATGACAGAATGAAAGCCTAACTTGTCATAGTACGAGGACTCACAGCAAAATTTGAGAAAATGGACATGCAACAGTTTCCTTGACAAAAAAATGGCCACGTAGACACCTTAACAACCCTAAGCTAGCAGTAGACTCCGACCTAAAAAGAACCATCCACATAGAGTTCCTTGACCAACCTAGCATTGACTATACAGTTGTATCCAAGCAAGACCTCCTCAGAGAAAAGGCACCCGGTTGGGTGGATCCCATTATTGCCTACCTATGAAGTGATGTACTGCCCAATGATAAGATATTTGCTTATAAAGTAAGGGTGATGGCCGCTCATTTTTATCTCACCCTAGGGGGAAAGCTATACAAAAGATTATTTGCAGGCCCTTACCTCCAATGCGTCCACCCACACGAAACTGGGACAGGTTCTTAGTGAACTTCATGATGGTATATGTGGGAGCCACGCAGGTGGGAGATCGTTATCCTTCTAAGCAATTAAGGAAAGATATTAGTGACCTCATATGCAGAAGGAAGCGAGTACTTATGTTCGCAATTGTGAGAAATGCTAGAAATTTTCTCCTATGGTCCACCAGACAGCTAACGACCTAAAATCATTGACAAGTCCTTGGATATTTGCTTAATGTGGACTATATATTATGGGACCACTACATATCGCACCTCGAAATAGCATGTATCTGTTGGTCAGCATAGACTACTTCACCAAGTGGGTAAAAGAAGAACCACTGGAGAATATTCGTAATGTAGACATGACCCGATTCATTTGGAAGAGCATCATAACACACTTTAGGATCCCAATAACTCTCATCATCGATAATGGTACGCATTTTGAAAGAAAATTATTTCAAATATTTTGTAATGAGCATGGCATCAAGCACCACTTCAGTTCTGTGGCGTATCCCCAGAGCAATGGTTAAGCAGAGGCTTCCAACAAAACCATTCTTGATGGCTTGAAGAAGAGGCTGGATAGAGCAAAAGGCGCTTGGGTGGATGAGCTCCCCCAGGTTCTATGGGCCAATCACACAACTCCTAGGAGATCAACTGAGGAAACACCCTTCGTTCTCGCCTATGGTATGAAAGCAATTATACCTCTTGAAGCTGATCTCCCTAGCATGAGAACCACCTTGGTCAACCAAGGACTAAATGATGATGCACTATTCACTAAACTTGACTTAGTGGATGAACAAAGAGAGATGGACGCCCTAATCAAGATGGCTTCCTACCAGAAGCAACTGGCCAAGTAATACAATAAAAAAGTTAATTTGGAGAAATTTTAGGTTGGAGACTATGTCCAAAGGAAGGTCCCTGGCAGTGTTGTAAAACCATCCGATGATAAGTTGGGACCAAAGTGGGAAGGACCTTTTAAGATGATAAGGGACGACCTTCGAGGAGCATATCACTTGGAAACACTGGAGGGCAGGAAGATACCAAGCGTATGGAAAGCAGCCAATCTCAAGAAGTTATACTTTTAGTCTTCTTTATTTTGCTTAGCACATTTTAGTTTATGCAAATATTTACTTCAAACTTATGTTGCTTGCAAGTTTTCATTTAATGAATAAGTTCAGTTGGCCCTCGCATTATGATTTTAGTTAATGGTTGCTTCAAATTTCTTAATTACATATTGGTATTGTGCACCTTTTCCAACGATAACTCCCTCAAACTCTATAAAAGGAAAACTCCTCAGCTTACAATGGGTTGCTCATCTCATTTCAACCAAGGAAATTCCTCGCGCAACATTGATCTCTTTTACATCACAATAAGTGATTCCACTTATCTCGATCAAAGGATCACATGGTGCCGAGCAGGGTTTTCAGTAATTGGAACAAGTTAGTAGAACTGTTTCAATTGCTACAACCCTCAGGTCTTTGTCATAAAACACAACAAAATACAACAGACCTCATGAGTTGCCCCGACAATAACAAAATCCCTACAGGGGATCCTTAGGCAACAAAGACAGCTCAAGTTGGTCGCCAACTGTGTTGGTCGATAAAAAATCCTGCTAGGGCGGATGGCCCATTCACCAGGTAGATTCTCTCTATCACCTCACTTAGGCCTATGAAAGTGTGACGACACAATCTATAAGGTAAAGCATGTGGAATGATACTGTTAAGGCATATTAGAATAGGGGAATGTTCAAATAATGATATAGCAAATTCATCATTTAGTCGGTTGAAAGCTTCAGTATTATCCTAATATGGTCAACAAGTATTGTTTGGTCGATAAAGTTTTTTCCATCTTATAATTAACGAGCAACAACTCTTTCTAGTTCAATCATAAGCAGCTATTATTAACTCATATTTAGTCAGCACGAGATCAAAATATGGAAAAAAGTTAATAAATAAAGCTTTATATTGATAAAAACCGAAATTACAATTACATCAAAATATCAAAATACATAAAGACCAACATATAAAAAATGCCTAAGAGGGCCCAGGATGGCGAGCAAGGTAGTCTGTAATAAGTGTTAATTGGCCATCATTTGGTTTAGAAGAAAACTCCTATACGTCATGTTTCAGATCCTACTCCAAAAGCTGAGAAGGGATATAGTTATATGACCCCCAATTTTACAATTATTCTCTTATCAATTAAATATCAATTTCCAAAAGTGTGTAATAAGATGGTTACTAATAAATAGTAATTTTCCAAATTTTATTTAATTTCTTTTCCAAATGCCCCTAACTCCAGGCTTTCCAGGACCGTGTCCATCCCCGTCCCTATAATTCCAAGAACCTCCCCCGTATCAATCACTACAACATCCACCCGCAGGACCTCACGCTTTGTTTTTTCCTCCACAGAGAAGGCACAATGAGGAACAATTGCCACTGTTCAAAAAGTTTTGCAACTTGAACAGTCCATCTCTCAAATGGCACGTTCTATGTAAGAGATGCAAGTCTCTCTTGCTCAATTGGTCCAAAAGTTCCAAGGGGTTGTGAGATAACTTTTATCGGCACAACCTCAACCCAACCCTAAGGTCCAAGTGGGTAATGAGAGCTCCAACTCGAATACATTGCATACCGAGCATGCAAAGGGTATTACCACCCTTAGGAGCGGTAAAACGGTTGATTACAACATTGTGAGACCTTTATCAGAGCAACCCATTCACACTAAATATAAAGGCAAAGCCATTTCTCCAAAGGATGTGCAACTGCACATTCTCGCTAACATGGACGATGACATCCCCAAAGAGGGAGTTGAGCCTATAGTTGCAAAGGACACAATTTGTCCCATACTGGCATCATTTCCACAAAGTCTAAAGGAGAAGGCTACAAAAGCCTTCGAAGAGGAATTTCTTGAGCTTTTCAAGCAAGTTAACATGAATATTCCCCTCCTCAAGGCCATCGAGCACGTGCCAAAGTACGCCAAGTTTATCAAAGACTTGTGTACGGTTAAAAAGAGACAAAATGTGCGCACAAAGGCGTACATGGCCGTCCAAGAAGTGCCATTATAACCAATGAGATAGACCCAAAATTCAAAGACCTAGGTTACCCCACCATTTCATGCGTAATTGGGGAGACTAGAATTGATCGTGCCCTCTTAGATTTGGGGGCAAGTGTGAACTTGCTTCCTTATTCTGTGTATCTCCAGTTGAATCTTAGTGAGATTAAATAGACTCCCATCACTTTACAACTAGCCGATCGTTCGACTAGGATACCGAGAGGAGTCGTGGAGAACGTGATTATCCAAGTCGATTCTTTCTACTACCCAGTAGATTTTATCGTCTTAGACACTCAACCCGTACCAAAAGGGAGTTTGTAAATCCCAATAATTCTTGGGCGACCGTTTCTCACCACCATTAATGTTAACATCAATTATAGGAACGGTGTGATGAAACTTTCATTTGGTAATATGACGGTCGAATTCAACGTGTTTAACCTCCTTAAGCAACCCCAATTTTGCAATAAAAGTGAGGAAGCGGTTCAAATGGCGGCTTGCATTAGCACTCTTGTTTAAGAATATTTTGACCCCTCTCATTTTCGAGATCCATTAGAGGCGTGTATTGCTAACTCCTTGGATAGAGATTTACTCTTTAGCGACAAGGGCTATGATGATGCCCTTGATGCGAATTGCTATTCACTGAATGGGGAGTTAATGGACATGTGAAATTCCCTAGAGTACTTTGAGGAGGTGAATGAAAGTACTGAGGGTAGTAGCATAGAGGGAGATGGTGAAAGGGACCTCACACAAGATGAAAGTGAGGGGGTTATCAAAGACTCGATGTGGATATCCCACTTTGAGAAACTACCCCCCACGTGACTCTTTTCCCTTCCCATCGAGTGTTTCAATCCCCAAACTCGAGCACAAAACCTTGCCAAAGGAGATCGAGTATGTTTTCCTAGGCGGTGATAACACATTTCTGGTGATTATAGTGGCAAACCTTGACAATTGTCAAGAGGAGGCCTTACTTGAGGTGTTGAGGAAACATAAGAGTGATATAGGATGGTGCATTTCCTACTTTAAAGGTATCAATCCCTCCATTTGCACCCATAGCATCTACTTGGAGGAGGACGCCAAACCCACCCGTCAAACGTAAAGACGATTAAATCCGGCCATGAGTAAGGTGGTTATGGCAGAGGTGATTAAATTATTAGATGTAGGGATAATACACCCCAGTTACGATAGGGAGTGGGTGAGCCCGACCCAAGTTGTACCGAAAAATTTGAGTGTCACAGTTATTGAGAATGCCGAGGGTGACCTTTTACCCTTGCGCATTCCAACCGGCTATCGCATTTGCATCGATTATAGAAAGCTCAATGGGGTCACGAGGAAAGACCACTTTCCCCTACCTTTACTTGACCAAATTCTCTAAATGGTAGCCGGACACAAGTATTATTGTTTTCTTGATGGCTAATCGGGGAACAATCAAATTGAAATAGCCCCCAAAGATCAAGAAAAGACCATGTTCACGTGTCTGTATGGCACTTTTACCTTCCGAATAATGTCCTTTCGGCTTTGCAATGCACCGATAACTTTCCAACGGTGCTTGCTTAGTATCTTTAGTGACATGGTTGAAGACATTGTTGAAGTCTTCTTGGTTGATTTTAGTGTCTTTGGTAATACTTATGAGGGATGCCTAACCAATCTCGAAAAAGTGCTAATTAGGTGCATTGAGAAAAACAACATTCTCAATTTGGAGAAGTGTCACTTTATGGTGACACAAGGGATAATTTTAGGCCATATCGCCTCTGATGATGGTATTCAAGTAGACAAGGCTAAAATTGAAGTCATATCAAATCTTCCCGGTCCTAAAAACCTCAAGGATATGAGATCATTTCTTGGCCACCCCGGTTTTTACCTACATTTTATTTAAGACTTTAGCTTGATTGCACGCCTTATGTGTGCCTTTCTTTCCAAAGATGCTCCATTTCTGTGGAGTGATGCATGTCAAGAATCGTTCGATAAGTTGAAAACCATGTTGACCATGGCCCTCATCATGAAATCGCCCGATTAGACCCTTCCATTTGAGCTCATGTGTGATGCAAGTGACTATGATGTAGGGGCGATGCTTGGTCAATGGAGGGATAAGAAACCTCACGTGATATCCTATGTTAGTCACACGCTTGATAGCGCATAAATGAACTACTCCACTATGGAGAAGGAATTACTAGCTGCAGTGTTCGCGTTGGATAAATTTCGAGCTTACTTGGTAGGATCGCCCATAGTCTGCTTTATCGATCATGTCGCTCTTAAGTACCTCATTTCCAAGAAGGATGCTAAGAGTAGGCTTATTCATTGGGTGCTCCTCCTTCAAGAGTTCGACCTCTCAATCAAAGATAAAAAGGGGATAAAAAAAGTAGTCGTGGATCACCTTTCACGAATTACGATCGATCATGATCATATCAACCCCATCCCTATCCGAGAGTGTTTCTCGGATGAACAACTCATGGTCAATTTGACATTGCCATGGTATGCCGATATTGTGAATCTCCTTGTTACCGAGGCCTATCCTCCGCACTTTTTGGTCAAGGACAAGGAAGGACTTTCGATTGTGGCCCCGTCATTCTGCATCGATGGCCCATACATGTACAAACTTTTTTCGGACCAAATCATTTGCAAGTGTGTCCCAAACGATGAGATCTCAAGTATCTTGTTGTTTTGCCACAACAGAGCATGTGGGGGACATTTTTCTTCCCAAAAGACCGCCCTCAAAGTGCTACATTGCGGTTTCTATTGGCCTACGATATTCAAGGATGCACATGCTCTTTATAAAATTTATGCCCAATGCCAATCAATTGGGAAGATTACCAAAAGGAACATGATGCCCCTCGACCCTATTCTTGTAATTAAAGTTTTCGATTGTTGGGGAATAGACTTTATGGGCCCTTTCCCTAAGTCCAATCATTTTGAATACATTTTAGTCGTAGTCGACTATGTATCCAAATGGGTGGAAGCCGTGCCTATTAGGAATAACACCGCGAAGGTGGTGTTGAAGGTGGTGTTGAAGTTACTAAAAGATAGCATCTTGGCTCGCTTCGACACACCCAAGGAATTCATAAGTGACCAAGGCATCCATTTTTGCAATGATATATTCCGTCGCTTGATGTCGCAATACGGGGTCACCCATAAGGTCGCCTCCACATATCACCCGCAAAACAACGACCAAGCAAAATTGGCAAATAGGGAGATAAAAGGGAACCTTAAGAAAATTGTGGACCCTTTGACCAAGGATTGGTCGTATAGGCTATACAACGCACTTTGGGGGTATCGGACGGCTTATAAGATGCACCTTAGAATGTCCCCTTACCGATTGGTGTATGGGAAAGCATATCATTTGTCGGTAGAGATTGAGCATCGGGCACATTGGGCCATAAAAAAACTCAATTTTGACATTACTGAAGGTGGAGACCTTCGTAAGTTCCAACTCAACGAACTCGAAGAGTTGAGGAACGACCAATACGAGAACTCTCGTATTTTCAAGGCCAAAACTAAGGCCTTTCACGATAAGAGGATAGTGAGTAAGCACTTTGAGGTGGGACACAAAGTCTTACTCTACGATTCCCGCCTCCACCTTTTTCCCCAGGAAATTACAATCCCAATGAAACGGACCGTTCGTTGTACAAAAGGTATACGATCACGGTGTTGTCGATATTCTGAACCCGAGGACTGGAACCTTGTCAAAGGTGAACGGGCAGAGGCTTAAGCCATTCCTTGAGGGATTCACCCCCGAACTTGCGAAAATTCATCGTGAGGACCCCTCTGTGGGCCCTTCATCGGGTATTGCAACTTAGCTCTTGGGTTATATTTTTAGATTTCCTTATTTATTAGTGAATTCGAGGCAATCGTGTGTAATCTCACTCAGCAATATACCCTTTTTATCCATCCATAGTCGTCCCATATTGTGTTGAACCATTTTTTGTTTGGTTTTGGAAAGCTGTTGGAAAATAAGGGAGAAGAACTTGAGGAAAAATAGAGTCCCAATTGACTGGTCCCAGACCCGCGGTTGACCTATTGATGGGTGAAAGCCCACTGCCAATGAACCAAGGCATAAACACAAAACGCAGTCAACTGGTGATTTGACTGCGGTCGATCAGTTCTTACTTAAATGCCCACTGCCAAATGCCCAAGGTAAAATCTCAAACTGTAATCGACCGGTCCCAGACCCGCGGTTGACCGCGTCTCTAAGTTATTTGGAAAATTTCTATTCATTCTCCCTCACTTCTCTTTAATATTCCCACCCTCTCCTACTTTCTCTTCACCCGAAATTCTCCAAAACTAAACCCTAGGTCCATTTTTCTCCCTTTTTCACTCTCAATATCCTCATCCAACTTCTAAGGTATGATTCCTAACTTTAATTTTTTTATTTTAGTGTTGGATTTAGAGATTATAGTGTGATATTCATGATTCTAAGGTTGTTTTGTTTGTGGATTTCTTTGAAAATTTCGATATCGTCTTTGGTTACATGTTCCTCTCATCTTCTCTCACACGCACACCTTCCATTGTATATAATTGTTTGTTGTGTATATTGGATTGATGAACAAGGTTGTTGGGCTATAATGATTTTGGGTGTGTGTACATTTGCTAAAATTAGCCAGGATTTTGCAAAGAAATTCTTACACATGTTTTTCACACACTATTTTATTGGATGGTATTTGATGAGGAGACTGTCTTCTTGACACAAATTTTATTACGCTTAGTTTGTTTGGGATGTTTGTGTTGGTTTGAATCACATTGTGAACCAACCCTACTACTTTGCTCATATTAGTTGTTTTTGTTGGTAGAACCCCACTCATGGGCAATTATTATTATCTATTCTCGGGATTGCCATGAATGGGGGGATCCTTTTTGGTTCAAATATGTCCCAAATCTTTCTTTTTCTACTTTGCACACCAAGTGTTTGCCCAAATGCCTCAATAGTTTTTACTTCTATTTGGTACATATTCTTGTATGTTTTTCACATGCTTTGACGCATAGAATATCTTTTCTTCTCTCTATTCCCTCCTTACCATTATGATTTTAGTTTTCAATTGCATTATTGGGCTAATTTCTGTTTTGCAGGTGCCAATGTCTGAAATCAAGAAGTATGATCATTCTCACTGTGTGCCCCCGAAGGGTGTGAATGGATTTTGGAGCGCTCAGGAACATAAATGGTATGAGACATATTTTGCCAATTCAAAGCGTCCATTGGCCTATAATCTTTCGTGGAAAATGGAGGACCTCCCTCAAGAATCTTTGGAAATTCTCAAACGATACAAATGGGGCTCCTTCTTGGGAAATAAAACTACTGTAAAGGAGGACCTGATCCGAATTTTTTACGCTTCATTAATAAAGTGCAAAGGGGAGAAGAATGTGTATGAGTTCTTTGTTCGGGGCGTGAGAATTACTTTTCAATGAACGAATTTAGCCTGGTGGATGGGCAATGTAGTTGACCCCACCCCATTTGTGAGCTTGTCAGACGAGTTCACCTTTGACTTGGACACACTCATCGAGTATATAGCATCAGGCGAGTTATGGACGAAGAAGAGGTTTCGATCAGCAGCGATGCAGGATTTACCAAGGTTGTTGCATTATATTAATGTCCATTATCTGATGGTGACGAATAACCATTATGAGGTTCGCCATAAGCATGATGTCTTCCTATACGCCTTGCTGAATCAAAAAGGAGACATCAACCTCCCTAAGTACTACTTGGACCAGATGATTGTAGCATCAAAAGAAAAGGTGTGGAACTTCTCCCTTGCCTAGTATTATCAAGCAGGTATGCCGTCAAGCCAGATGCCCCGATATCTCTCTGACAGAATAGTGGATCCCAAGGGTCTCCTAACCAAGGAAAACATCAGGAGGTTCTTAGGACATTACTGGGGTGAACCGGCATTCCAAAAGAGGAAGAGGGTAGTTATGAGCGACGAGGAGACGGAGATCCAGGGAGCTGAGCAAGGAGCGGGGTAGTAGCCAGAGGTGTCATCCGCATTTCCCGACTCCCTCTTTGCGGAGTTCGAGGCTCAGCGAGATCAGAGATGGGAGGATACCCAACTATGGTGGGCTACTTTTGAGCCGCGTCTCCACCAGTCTGGAGCTAAGCTGCATCAGGACTGAGTGGAGCGGCGTCAGGAGTTCCATTTGATCCAGGCCATGATGAGAGACTTGTATTGCAGTAGCACGACCCGGATGTGCCGTTCCCGCCTCATTTTTAGGGACCTTATGATCCATCTTTTTGGGGTTCATCCAGTTGTTCAGGTCTCTAGGCATCTTTATGGGGGCGAGTTTGTTCTTTTTGGATGATGGTGCATATCATTTTTGGGGAGGTTATGATTATTTTGTATTTTTTTGTTTTGATTTCTTTGCATTGATTAAGTTGCTTTATAATGAACTATATGAAATCAATAATGATAATTTAGTAGTTGTTGAATTATTATATCTTGATGTGTATACACTTTTTTTTTCAAACCCAATGTCCACCATCAATTATCTAGTATTTTCTCTTCAACCCCTCTAAACTATTGCGACTCATATCATGATGCTTTCTAACTTAATCATTGTGGTACATATTTTTGTTTTTCTTCTGTTTGTATAGGGCGCACGTTGATAACCTCGGGGTTCGCTCCAAATTGAGGCGATTTGTTTATATCCCTCTCTTTCTCATGTTGTCTTTAATTACATTGAGGACAATGTGCGATTCTAGTTAGGGGTTGTAATTAGGCATCTCAATTTCTTTTTAATTATCGTGGCCCTATATAAATAATTATTTATTTATTCAAAATAATAATAATAATAAAATTCAAAAATTGTTTTCTTTATTTCTTTTCTCTTTCTTGGGCATTTTTCCCTAATTCTCTATGATAAATTTAATAATTGCCCTATCTAATTGCTAATTCAATGATGCATTTTCTATTTCGTTCATGTTATTAAACTTTAGTCCTTATATTATCCAATATTGGGAATAAATTCATGAATTAAACCTTGAAATCCCATGAGCACTTGAGCATATTTTCTAAAATCATTCGGTAGGACAATGATAGCTTGGTATCTTGTTGTTGCTTTGTGTACACTAAAAACTGAGTGAGCTTTGTGCTTTTCTTCATTTTCGAGTGCTTATACATTACTCTTTCTCTTTCTTAAAAACATATCTTGTTGGCTATCTCATTTTCTTTTCATTGATTGCGTATTAATTGAATTATCACTTGAGCATGATTTTCAATGGTGTTGAGTCCCGAGAATTACATGAAACTTTAGGAAATGATCATAGGCCCTCTTTGTTGTTTAACCCATACGACCTTAACCTTACCCTTATACATTCCCCTAGTCAACCCCGTTGAGCCCTATTATGACCTTTCTTTTTGTCCCAAATCCCCTAACCTACTCCACATTGAAGTTATAAACCCTTATATTCACTTTCTCTACCTCGGTCAGGGATTATTCTTGGGATTGAATGATGTTTGTGTTATGTGGATTGCAATCAAGCAAAGAAAGAGAGAAGAAAAACAAAACAAGAAAAATAGAATAAATGGTTCCAAAGTACGTGGAAATAAAATTCTTACTCTCACGAATATCTTGCTTGTGGAATTTGAAGTCAATTCCTTTATTGCCCGCTAATTCCATTATCCCGCGTGTTATTCCTGAGTCCTCTTTGAATCTGTACATATTTCCTTCATTTAGTACCCCTAACCCCAAGCCTATATTAGAACCCAATAAAGCCCTATTTGATAATAGGGTAATTGATTCAAAGGTCTAACATTAGCGATAATCTGTTTAAGTGCATTTCATATCGATTAATATGCGATATCCTTTCATGAGATTGTATTTTTTTCGCTTTTATATATGGTTCTTCATTAATGACATGTGTGTGGCTTTGTTTTCATTTACATTTACTCATTATGCTCGCATGTCTCGTATGTTACACCTTTTTTCGAGTGCTTCTATTTGTTAAGTGTAATATCCGGAGAAGATTGAGTGGAAGAATGCTTTAATTGTTATCCTGACTATAGGCATTTTTACTGAATCAAAGTTTTTCGCATGTGCATACACCCCAATCGCATTTGAGGTTTCAGTTCCATATAGTTATTCTTTTAATGTTGATAGTTTCGGATTATTGGGAAAAAATTCTCTTTTGCTTCATTAATAATATGTTGAAATATTTCATTGTTGTTGAGTTTGGCATATTGGTGGTTTGGCCATGCATAGTTTGAGGAAATTTGATGTTTGTGGGTTTCATCCCTAAAAACCCTCATGAGACGACACTCGTCCACTAGGATAACCTAGCGGTTTAACGGCTTGTTGCATTCACTAAATGCAACCGTGCGCCCGCGAAAGTGGCATTTTTTCTGTGTACATATTGTGCTATACTTACCTCTCTTTTTGTCGGCTTTTGTTTTTTTTCATCTCTAGGGGATAGCAATGTGTAAGTTAGGGGGTGTGATTAGTCGTAAATATTGTATATTTTGCGCTCGTTACTTATGCATGCACGCACATTTGTGGCCGTTATTTCACGTAATTAATCTCTTGTACTGTATAACCTTTGGTTTCGATATATATATATGTTTTGCGAGGTTTATTTGAGATTTTGTAGGGATTGGAAGGCTAAACATTGCAAGTGTGCGCTTTTAGGGGAAGTTTTAACGTTTTAAGCAAGTTCGGGGGTAATTATGTAATTTTTGCATTCGACCTCGGTGCCTGAACTCTTCACGGAAGTTGTATCTCTCTGAGTCAACTTCGGTTAGCTTCTGACGGCGTGTCAATCTGGTTTCTGATGACCAAGTTATGGTCAAGTTCCCTGAGGCTCCTTGGTGTGAATCAGAAGAGGAAAGAGTCCAAGTTCTCATTGACGCGGTCGACCGGCCACAGAACCGCGGTCGATCGGTAAATCATCTTTTGCCTACGGATTGAGATACTATGCTTTGTCCCGTTGACACGGTCGACCCCCAGACCTACGAATCTGCTACCTTTTTGGTTTTGTGTTCCTTTTCTTGTTTTAGTTTTTCTTTACCACTCTTATTTGCAGTTTTCTTCCACTTAGTATATATTGTGAGTGGTTTTTTTTTTAAATATCCGATCAAAATATTGTGTAAGAAAAAAATAGAAGATTGTTTTTTGTTTCTTCTCTCTATCTCCTAGGGCTTGATTTATTTTCTTCTCATTTTCATCTTCCACTTCATTTATTGAAAGTCAAATTACATCTTAGTTTCATCTTGATGACTATTGGTACTATTTTAGCAATTAATATTGCGGTTGTGTCTTGAATGCTTTCCTTTACCTTAGTTTTTTCACTTGTTATTAACTTAATGATGTGTATTGGTATGGTTAGTGTTATGAATAGCTAATTTCCTTAGGTTGGGAGTCTAAACCCACCTTGGAGGGTTCCACTTCTTGATTTGTTCAGTGATTAAATCCAATAAATGGGTGTGTGGGGTGATATTAGAGTTTCATATGATTTTAACCTCTCTTATCATATAAGGTTGTATTTAAGACTTAACTCCAACATCAACACATTTGTTCAATAATATATCTATACCTTCATCTCGTATTGTTGGGTTGATAACCTCCATGCGGGATTGTTGATAATGATATTTTATTCCCATTTGATTGAGGTTTGTTCGGAAGAACCCGTTAGGTCATGAACATCTGAGGTGGGGTAATTCACCTTAACCTTTTGTCAAAGAATCTTTTCATAACCCTTTTTTATAAATCTCGTTTGTTCTTATTAATACTTTGTTAAGTGTTCCAATAATTGCGGTTCACTTTGGTTCATTATAACACTCAAAACCTAAATCATCTTTTCTTTTATCTTTTATTCTTGATTATTGACTTTTAACTGGAAGAATATCTTTGGTACTTCACATAATTCCCTGCGAAAATTGACTCCGGTCTTATCGGGATTTTATTACTCTCGCGATTAGCGTGCACTTGCACTATACAATATTCTGAGCGAGTCAGAAGAGTTATCCTTCTAGATTTTTCAGTCGATAGGTTCTGGTATAACTTTATCTATCACCCTGTAAGGGCCATACCAATTTGGATAGAGCTTGTTGGGTTTTTGCCATGTCTTCTTGAGAACTAGATCTCCCACAACTATAGGCCTCTCTTTCACCCTCTGATTATAAAATCTGGTAGCCCTCTGCTGGTAGGCTGCTTGCCTCACCTCATCATCTTCTCTTCTTTCCTCGATCAAATCAAGATCAAGCCTTCTTTCTGTCGCATTTCCTTGAGGGTCATATATCTGAATTCTATGAGTAGGACGACCAATCTTGGTAGGGATGACAGCCTCTGAACCATAAGCCAACATGAATTGGGTTTCCCCTGTAGGAATTTTGACTGTCGTCATGTAAGCCCATAATACAACGTACACTTCTTCAGTCCATCTTCCCTTTGCCTCTTCTAGCTTCTTCTTGATCCCATCAAGAATCGTTCGATTTGTAACCTCAGTTTTCCCATTTGCTTGGGTCGGCCAGGGGTGAAGAAGAACTGAAAGGTCTTCTATTCTGTAATAGTGATCATCGACTCAGCCTCTACCCACTTAGAAAAATATTATATCGCTACAATCAGTTACCGATAGTTATTCACTGCCCTAGGTAAAGGTCCTACTAGGTCGATCATCCATTCCGCAAACAACCAAGGGGACGTGATGGAGGTCAAAGGTTGATGAGGTTGGTGACGGATGGTAGCTAACCTTTGACACTTATCGCATCTTTTAACATATATTGCAGCGTCTTTGGCCAGGGTCGGCCACCAATACCCCTGAGTAACAATCCTCTTAGCCAATGACCTTCCCCCAATTTGACTTGAGCAAGAGCCTTCGTGCACGTCTTGAAGGATATATGGTACCTCAAATGGATGAACACGTCTGAGTAAAGGAATCAAAAAACCCTTTTTGTACAAAGTGTACCCTATGACAGAGAACTTTGCAACTTTGTACCTCAATTTTCTTCTCTCGACTTTTGATGATGGTAGCTCCCCTTCTCGAATGTATCTGATGAGAGGATCCATCCATGAGTTTTCCATATTCACATTCAAATAAGATTCAGATGCACCATCTTCTTCTTCAATGGTCGTCCGAAGTAAGATTTCCACTAGCACTATTCTTCTGATGTCAGTTCTTGTTGTTGAGGCTAGCCTCACAAGTGCATCGGCTCTATCATTTTCTAGCCATGGTACCCTCTTTATTTTTACCTCTTTGAAACTTTTCAACATTGACCTTACTCTTCCCATAGATTTATCCATTCTCTCGTCCTTGGCCTCATATACTCCTAAGATCTGATTTACCACTAGTCTTGAATCACTACGTACTAGGAGTTGGCCGACACTAAGAGCTCGGGCCAAGGATAGACCTGCTATCAAAGGTTCATATTCAGACTCATTATTGTAAGCTTAAACCTCAGAGCATACTCAATGTTCGTGCCGTCTAGTGCCGACATTATCAATCCAGCACCATTTCCATTCTCATAAGAGGACCCATCGACAAAGAGGTTCCATACAGCATCATCTTCCGAGAAGTTTCCCTCTGACAGGAATCCTTGTTTGAAGAGATATCTCCCCTCTTCATTTTATGACACTTTCCTTCTTGATGTGCTTGTCTCGGCCTCGGCCAAGTGTAGGTTAAGAGGTCTTCCTTGTAGGTATCTCCCTTCTTGAAATTCTCATTTTCATCCTTGGCCTCGTCCCAAGTGAACTCGGCCACAAAATCTACCAATGTCTATCCTTTGATTGCTACCCTCGGCTGGTAGACAATGTTAAATCTCCTAGCTCAATTTCCCAAGCCATTAATCTCCCTAATTTCTCAGGTTTGTGAATGACCTATCTGAGTCATGAGTCCGTGAGGATGACCATTGAGTGAGCCTGGAAGAATGGTTTCATCTTTCGAGAAGCATAAATTAGAGCATAAGATAGCTTCTCCATCCTAGGATACCTCTGATCAGACCCTTGGAGTGCTTTGCTGTTAAAATACACTGGCTTTTGTACCCCATCCTCTTCTCTCACAATAGCAACACTAATAGCCGACTCTGAGACAGCTAGGTACACATACAATTTTTCACCTTGGATTGGTCGTGACAAAAGTAAGGGAGAGCTGAGTGATAAGCACCCAAAAATTTTATATTTATAACCCGAATAGACTGTTTTTAAATGCTAATTCTCGACAAAATGGGTCTTATGCGAGTTAATGTGTATTTTGTAGGTCCAATGCATGTTGCGGAGCCCAAGTGATTAATTCAAATCAAATATGCAATTCATG
This sequence comes from Sambucus nigra, assembly GCA_949130495.1. NCBI lineage: Eukaryota > Viridiplantae > Streptophyta > Magnoliopsida > Dipsacales > Adoxaceae > Sambucus > Sambucus nigra. The sequence goes on along the minus strand of OX422221.1, from coordinate 438,726,903 downwards.
GAGCGAAATACCTTATCCTGTAACCCCAGCTTAGCCCCGACCTTCCTAAACCCTTCACCCAAGATCGTGTGTGTTTTGTTTGTCCCTTTTTATTTTATTTTATTTTATATTTAGATTTTTATTTGTGTTGTTTGTATATCTTTAGAATTTATTTTATATTTTATGTTTGAGTTGTGTGTATATTTTTAGTAATTTTTATATTTTATTTTTGCGCGTCGAGTAGTTGTTCTTATATTTTCCTTTATTTTTGTTTGTTTGTTTTTTATAGTTAGTTTAATGTTATCTTATTTGTTTTATTTTATTTTATTACTTTTATTTTTAATTTTTATTTGAGTCATTGTTCGTAGTTGTATATATTAGGGTTCGTGTGTTTTTAGTTTGCGTGTCGCGTTTTTATTTTTTTAGTTAGTTTTTAGTATTTTCTTATTATTTGTTTTTTTTTAGTTAATTTGATTTTATTTTAATTGATTCTTTATTTTATTATTAGAGTATGATTTTATTTTTAAATTTTTAGTTTTATTAGTTTTATTTTTTAGTGTAATTTGTTTTTAGGGTCCAAATTAAATACACACACTAACTTATCCTACACACCATTTATACCAAATTCTACAACTCACTCACACCCAAATACCTTACACCCTAACACACAACTACACTAACCCCTCACCCTCACCCTATTCTTCATACACCTCCCCCACACCTCAACATACCCACTTCATCTTCAACCTTTATCTCTCCTCACTCATACCTCCATTAACACACCTTTTCTTATCTTACCTCCATAACCACCAACAAAATACCCCACCTCAAACCCATATTCTACTCCTTCCACCATAACCCTCAATAAAACCCGGAGCCCCGATCGAACCGAACCAACCGATACCCACTATCTGTGGTCAGTCCCAACCATCTATCTCAACCCGCCCCGAAATCCCCCTGTCCAACCCAAACCTGCGGCCTTCCAACTCTGACCCGACGGCGCCCTGCTCCGGCCAACGAAAAACCCGTCTGAGAACCCGCTCATTCTGACCCGAAGCTCGGCGCCTGCAAACCCTTAATCCAACCCAGAACTCCTCAAGCCCGAAACCGATCGCATCCTAGCTGCCATCTCGACCCAACATATGCCATACTCGATCTCAAAACCGCGACCCAATACCCCCTATTGCCCCATACCCATTTCTGCCACGAAGCCTCTTACACGAATTCTTCACCTGCTAGTTTCCAAAACAAACACCAAACAAAGTCCAACATCTTTAAAACCTTTTACCCTCATTTTTTCAAAAATACCCCCAAACAACCACTTCCCACATGCACCTTCTTTTATCCCAAAATTTTCCTCACTCAAATCAGATTTTTGTGACCTCACACCTCTCAAACCTCATGTGCACACACCCCATGATCACCCACATTTTATCCTTACCCAATTTATCCCTATCTCCATTCCTATTATTTAAAGAAAATGAAGACCATTTTGGATAGGAGAAAGTTAGGCTAGTGAGAAATTTTTAGAAAGAGAAACACCATTTTAGTTTAGTTTTTTTATGTTAGAATTTTTTTTATTTTTTTTAGAGATTAGTGAGAAAATAAATTTATGAGATTCAATTTGAGTGAATTCTTCATTTATATTTTTGTTTATCACTCACTTGGGGGTTGTATATTTCTTATTCAAGGATTGAAGTCAATGGGATTCAAGAGACTGGCTTAACTGTTCTTCTCTCTACTTTTTTATATTAAATGCCTATTGAATGTTTGTTAATCATGTTTGATATCATGTTAGGCTAAAAATCGTTTCAAGAGGTGGGATGACCCATTATTTTATGTTCATTCCATTTTAATTAGTTTATTTACATTAAATGTCCCTTTGATGATTAATTTTGCACTCTTACATTTTAATTTATGCCTCGAGAGAGGCTAAATGATTTTCGAGAGAAAATCGAAATTCTAGTTATAATACCCATTTTAGATTCGAACTAGAGATAGGGGTTTCTCAAGTGTGGTATTATTGCTTTCATTTCAACTCTATACTTACTTTTATGATTTAAACTAGTTTAATCGATCGATCCTAGCGGGTGATTTGTTAGATGATGTTTGGATCTATATTTCAAGAGTTGTATGAGTGTTAAAATTAATTTTCTAAAATGTTATTATTAAAATTATATTTGCAACGAGAGTTGATTTGTGATTTTGATACTAACTTGGGATAATTAATTTTAATTAACTAGAATATATGGTGTCATCCTATCCCTTGTTAGTCCTCACTTTTATTTCCTCACCATTCTCATATTTTAGATTTTTATTTAGTTAGATTTAATTAGTATCTTCACTTACTTTTGTTTACAACCTTGATTTAGTAGTCTTATTTCACCCTCACCACAAAAATTGTTTTAATATTAAAAAAAGGTAAAAAATAGAAAAAGAAAAAATCCATAGAGAGATAATAAAAAAAAATTGAATTACAAGTGTTTTCCTCTCGTTTCACTGCTTTTATTTTAATTGATACCTCACTTACCACTACACTTTAGTTTATTATATTTTGTAGGTATTTAAGATTTTTAATTAGAGAACTTTTCAAGCAACGACAAAAAATACCCAAAAGTTCATCTATCACTGAAGTAGGACTTCAGCTCTCTAAAAGCCTTGTCACAATCCTCACTCCATTCAAAAGATGTTCTAAGAATTTTGAAAAATGGAAGACACATATCTGTGGCTCTAGAGACAAACTTGTTTAGGGCAGCCACTCATTCAGTAAGCCTCTGAATATCTTTGGTGGTCTTGGGGGTCTTCATCTCTAGCAAAGATTTTATCTTCTCTGGATTAGCCTCTATACCTCTTTGATTGACAATAAAACCCAAGAACTTTCCATCTCTGACACCAAAAATGCATTTAGCCGAGTTAAACTTCATTCTGTACTCATCCATCGTATTGAAGGTTCTTTCAAGGTCGGACACATGAGTGTCGTCCTTCAGACTCTTCGTCAGCATGTCATCAATATAAACCTCTATGGACTTTCCAATATGATCTTCAAGCATCTTATTTACCATACGTTGATACGTGGCCCCAGCGTTTTTCAAGCCTAATAGCATAACCTTGTAGCAATATGTTCCCTGGTCTGTGATGAAGGTTGTTTTCTCTGAGTCGGTCGGATCCATAAAAATTTGGTTGTAACCAGAGTAGGCATCCATGAACCTCATCAATTCGTGGCCTGCCGTAGCATCTACCATCTGATCAATTCGAGGGAGAGGGAAGTTGTCCTTAGGGCAAGATTTGTGCAAGTCGGTGAAGTCTACACACATCCTCCACTTTCCATTGGCTTTGGGCACAATCACTGCATTGGATAGCCATTCAGGATATATGACCTCTCTAATGAACTCAGCCTCTTCAAGCTATCATATTTCTCCTGGTAATAAATCCTCCTTTGTTAAATGGCTTTGCATCTCTTACCACGTTGAGCTTGTGACACATTATCTGAGGATTAATGTCTGGTATATCTGCATGACTCCAAACAAATATGTTTTTCCTTCTCCTAGGCAATTTGATCAGCTCGTCTTTGATTTATGGCTTTAAGGATTTGTCAACTTGAATGATTTTCTTCGGTTCGTCCTCATTAAGGACGATGGATTCTACCTCTTCTGCTGCTTTCCCTTTCTTGAGCTTTATCACATCTCTAGGATTAAGGGTGTTAATGTTATAAGTGATGGTTGTCTTCTTATGTGCTTCTCTCTCCTCAATCGAATTAAAGTAGCATTGTCGTGCCGGTGTTTGGTCACCTTGAACTTTCCTTACTCCATAAGGAGTCGACAATTTTAACATCTGGTGAACCGTTGAAGGTACGACCTCAAATTCCTTGAGGTCTACTCGTCCCAATATGAGATTATAAGTTGAAAAGACATTCTCGTCCATAACAAAGAAGTTGATTTTTCTGGTTAGGTACTGGGGCCACTTATCCCCCATTCTTACATTCATCTCATACATTCCCAAGGGATGAACTTTCTCCCCACTGAATCCTATGAGGGGATGATGGTATGGTATGATCCTAGCTCGGCTAAGTCCCAATCCCTTGAAATATGGCCAGAACATAACATCTGTCGAGCTTCCCCCATCAACTAAGATCCTCGGCACTTCACATCTATGCACCCTGGTTGTGATGACGAGAGGGTCATCATATGGAGCTAAGATACCCTTAAAGTCTAGTCTTAAAAAGTCGACTACGAGGGTGTCAATGTCCATTTTCTTCCTTTTCTCTGAATTAACATCCATGGAGGCCGAATATACAATCTCGACCTTTGTTATTACCTTCGGCTCAGCCACATGAGCTTTGCGGTCAGCCACTTCCAAGCCTCCTGCAGATAGGCCACCATAGATCATTCCTACCCTAAATGAGATCTTGTTAAGCCTCTTCACTAGTCTATTGTAGTCCTTTGGTTGAAGATCGGTATCATCACTATCATAATCTAAATCATCATTTCATGTAGTCGGGCCATCTTCCTGGCATTTATCATTCCTCCTCTTTCTAGGGTCGTATCGACCACCCTTGGAAGCGCCTTTTTCCACATACTTTCTCAATTTTCTAGCCTTTCATATTTTTTCAATCTCGTCCTTCAGAGAAAAACATTTGTCAGTCAAGTGGTCATGGTCCTGGTGGAATTCAGACCAAAGTTTTTGTTCCTCTAATGAGGAGGAGCTCTTAATTTTTCAATCCACTTTAAAGATCGATCGCCCTTTATCTCATTTAAGATGTGCTCACAGCTTACAGTCAACGGAGTGTAGTCTGCAAACTTATCATCTGCCGACCTTTTCTTCCCATCTTTATTCTTTTTCTGATACTTGCTTCCACTATCAGTTCCTTTATCATCCTCATACTTAGCAACCATTGCCTTTTTAGCATTCATAACTTTCCTAGTTGTTGTAAGTAACTCAGCCATTGATTTAGGAGGGTCTTCAGCAAGCTTCCACAATAACTTTCCCTTCTGGGGGCCTCCTACGAGGGCTGTTATTTCTATGCCTCTCTCATAGTCTTCCACTTCTAAATTCTCTTTGTTTAACCTCGCGATATAATCTCTTAGACTCTCATTCCTCCCCTGATTGACATAAAGCAGATGTGTCGTCTTTTTCTGAGGTCTGACCCTAAATCAAAAGTTATGGATAAATCGCTCGGCCAACTATTTGAAGATCTTGATAGAATTCTTTGGAAGCGAAGTAAACCAAATATCTGCAGCCCCGGTTAAAGTGCTTGAAAAATCACTACATCTCATCTCATCAGAGATGGCATAGATATCAAATGCTGACTGGTTTATTTCAATGTGATGGACAGGATTAGTGCTTCCATCCACTACAGGCGGATTGAATTTGGTCGGGGTTAGGAAGTTGATTATCTTTGCAATGAAGGGTGAACCCTCTGAGTACCCCATCTAAAGAGGATCTCGGCTCTTCAGAATGTCGTCAATCTTGTCTACAAGACTTTGAATTGAATTATTCCAGGGTTTTGCAATATCTGCCTTGTCGATGTTATCCCCTGCCACATTGAATGGTTGTACCGATGGTTCTCCTGCAACTGACCTCCATCGGCTATTAACTTCCCCATAACCCCCGTCTCGGCCATGATGGGGACGACAGTCAACCCCTTCTCTTCTGGACCCTGCAAGGCTTCTTGACCTCGATAATCTCTCCCTTAGATCATTGACTGGGCTGAGCCTTTCAAAGGCCACCCTCTGCTCAAACGATCAAATGCTGAGCCTCTCGAGTGATCTTCGAGGTTCTGTCTCCTACAGCTTCCCCAACGCTCTTGGAGGGGTCGTATAGTATTGTTGGAAATCTCATATGGATCTCAGCATTCTATTGGAGCATCATTGGCCTCCATATCGTTATACTGGTCCTCAGGGCAAGGGTGTCCTTACCTCCCCAGGCGTAAATACCTAGGGTCAACAATGTCCCTCCGTCGTTGGGGAGGAGACATATCTTTACGTGGTGCCTGGGGTGGTCCCCTGGCCTCCTGGTGTTGTTCTTGTGCAGCTGCCAGAGTGATCATCTACTGTGAGATTCCTGTTGGCCTCCTCATCACATTTTGGCTGAGTGTAGCGAACTGCTCTTGCATCACTTGTTGGCTAACCTCCAGGGATTTTAAGGTTGTGGCCACCTCAGCTATCTCGGATAGGGGTGGCGCGTGACTAGAGTTGGGACCTCCTCCACCAGCTGGTGGGGAAGGTGGTGGCAATTCTGGTGCCATGTGTTTCCCTAGAAACCAAGCTGTGATTTAGAAGACTTTAGAGCTTTTAGACCTTTCAGGACGTATTTCAATGGCAAAACACTCCACATAATGGGGAGGACTAGTTCACCACCAGAGATTCTGATGATTCCAAGATATAAAAAGGAAGATATGAAGCTTCTCGTTCCCACAAACGGTACCAAACTGATGGTGCTAGAGAGCTCAAACATGTACAATAATGGCAATACATAAGCAATATAAATGTAGAATGAGATGAGGAGAAGAGGATAAAGACATCAATATAAGTGGTTCAGCCTATCTAGGCCTACGTCCACTGTACAGGTGAGTGATTTTCACTATAAAAGAAGGGCACTAATGGCCTTATGATACAATACTCGTACTCTCTCTCTCTACTGTATATTTTAACAGAGCTTTTGCTAGGGTTTGCAATATGCGATCCCCTTTAAAGAAGAATATCATTGGTATATTTAGTGCTTAGGGGGTGTAGTGTACACCCCAAGCATGCAATGTGCATATGTAGGATGATCTAGTCATTATCATGTGGACACCTGGCTATTCCACATATAGATCATAATGACCAAATATTCCTTTACGTGAGGGAATGGTTCAGTTATAACGACTTTGTCCACGTGTTCCAGGTCTCTTCGTACTTGCTTATGCTCAAAATGGTGACATCATCCACTAAAACCTCGGCCTAGCTGGGTATGAGATTGATAACTCTGACAGGACCATTGATCCTCCAATCATAAGTATAACCTCGACTGGTCAGGCCAGCCGAGGTTAGGTAACTGGGCTCATTTGTGTTATCGACCTAAGAAGAGTATGAGACTGGTTCAAATTGGACCCATAAAGATGTTGTTGACATTGGCTAATGCCCAGGCTAGTTTGGGGCTTATGAGGCCGACCTCATCAGGGACGACATCATCACTGTCTAGTGGGGCTCTTCGGACGACTCGACCATGAGATAGGACGACGTAAATGTCAGAGTACGAGGGTGCCCTTTAGTTTACTTCATCAGGATTTTGTCGAACGTGCCTTTGTATGACTGGGGGCGCTACAGTTTGGTATCCCTTTATGCCTCCCTGGATGCGTTCACCCGGTGTTTCTGGTAGACTTTTACAAGAACCACATACCTTTTGGAAGTAACATTCATTTTCCTTTATTTTCAAGCAACCCATTTTTTATTTTCTTTTTTTATATTTGTCCTTTACAGATGTGGTTCTAGGAGGTGATAGGGCACAACGTGGGGTTGGTGTCCTTGAAGTTTGATGATTTAGGGGACTTTTACTGAATGTTACGTTGGGAGAAGTCCAACCGGAATTTGAACCAGTACTTGTCCCTAATGGACGTGCGGTGGGTCTTGAATGACTTGATAAGCGATAAAGTTAACCTTTATCTAATTCTGAGTTTTTCTTGGCATCTTTATTTTCTAGTAAATACTGATTCTTTATTGGGATGCAGGTGATCTTCTACCCTTAGGGGTTTTCGCGAGTCACGGGGATTATAGGCATGCATGCACAGATGCAGCGATTACTGGTGCATGGGTTTCGGTACGTCTGGTACCTGGGAGATAGGGTAATGAGGCAGATAGTGGAGGATCACGAGTTGGTGATCCCACTGTCAATGCCCCCAATGTATATGAGGCGAGTGAGGTATATGCCTAATGACGCCAAGACGGCAGCGATGATAGGTGAGCCCTATGTGAACTACAGGGATACGATGGTGAGCTATGATTATCTAAACTTAGTGAACAACTGGTTGATGACCTCTTGCAATTAGGATGTGTAGAATATTCCTCCACCCACCACTACTTTAGTTAGGGATACAAGAATACTGAAAGGATCAACCCACAGCACGGGAGGTGGTGAGGCGAGACCAGTGGAGGAGGCTCCGCTCATTCAGGTCACTCCCCCTTCTTACAATTTCTAGTTGAGTAGTGGGAAGACGTTGATTATGCTCCACCGTCCTCATGCGTCAATGTATGAACTGACGGGGCTTACAGATGAGGCTCTCAGGACTGAGGTATACTTTTCTTTTTTTCTCTTTCCTTTTTTATTTTATCTTCCCTTTCTCTTTACTGACTTACGCATCTTTCAATGCTTTCTCTTTGCAGTATGTACATGTGCCAAACAACTGGTTATGGGATGTCAAGGACTGGATGGCCTCCATGTCTGCCTAGATGAAGTAGTTTTCTCCTTCCTATTTTGTGTCGTCGGCGGCCACTTTAGACAACGGCTCAGGCTCTGAGAGTGGATGGTTTAAGGGTTTGGGCAAAGTCTCATTGTATTTTTTTCGTCTTTTTTTTTTGTTCCTGAAAAATGTAATAAAGATAAGACAAGGATTATATATGAAAGATATGCATTTCTTTTTGGTATATTTCTTGATTTAGTGACCTATCCTACATGCACTTTTAATTTTTTGTTAAGATTATTTATTTATAAACATTGTTGATGTAAAAAATTAGATTGCTTCTAATTATTTAATCACAGATAAATATAATGAGACAAAGAATTTTTTAAAGTGGTTCAGCCTTATGAGAATGGACTACGTCCACTGTTTCTGTTATTTCCGAATGTTAGGAATTCTCGATTACAAGTTTTGTTAAGAAATTCCCATCCCCTTGAATGAGGATGATACAATGTATTTATAGCCCTTAGGTTGTACATGTGAAAGGGTAAATAATTAATGCCCTTTAAGAGTATACGTCTGTATGATGAGCATTCAATGAATAGTTGAACTGTTGATTATCTGGCAATTAATGCTTATGGCCGAGATGCAGCTCGGACCGCCTTAGTTGCTCGTCGTTCAGGAGTTTCTCGGAGCAGTGGAGTTCTTCGGAGTGATGGAGTTCCTCGGAGTACACCTGTTGCTCGGAACGTTTAACTTGATCGGTGAGTAAAGTTCCTCGTTGCTGTAGAAATGTTCCACGTGTCTTCTAGTGATTCATCCACGTCAGCATATTAATTTTGGTATCAACAGAAGCCCCCAATGTTTCATAGTTCGAGATTTGAGGAGTATGGAACATTCTTTCTTGGAATATAGCAATATTAAATGACCTTCCTGATTTTTAGGAACGTTTCCTTTGTATTTATTTTTCCTTCCAAATTCGCAGAATCCGCCTTTTTGAATTTTTATAAACGCTTCGATCTTTGCGCACTTTTTATCTTTTTAGCCGCCGGTAGCGTAATAGTTTCTTTTTGTGTAATCATTTCTTTCACCGTTTCCCGAGGCAAAGTATTTAAGTTTCATAGGCAATCCCATCGTCTTCTACTTTTTCCAATTTCTGCTTTCGAGTTTTCCATTGTCTCTCTCTTTCTTGTGCGTTCATCCTTTCCTCCGTTCATTGTCAACAGATCTCCCTTTTTTGTAAGATCTTCTTCCTTCTTCTTCATTTCTTTTATTCACCATGGTTTATGTTATTGAATCTCTTGAGAAATTCCGTTCTGATTTTTCTATCCCTTCTTAGGTAACTCTGGAGGATCTTTCTGAGCCTTCAGATTATTTTCGCTTGGCTGAGGGACATTGGTTCCCTAGCCTATTTATTGCTGAGTGTGGATTTTATTTTCCACCAAACCCCTTGTGCTTAGAATTTTGTCAGTATTTCGATGTTGTTCCTGCAAAAATAGCCCCCAACACATGGAGAATAGTTAATGGGGTGTATAAGTTAAATCAAACTCATGGAACTCGTATAGGAATTCCTGAGATTATGTATTGTTACAGATGGGTTATTCTAGATAATGTTTTTTACTTAAAAACTAGATTTTTGAATAGGGCTTTAGTAGTCAACCTCCCTGATGCCAATAGGGATTATTTTGAACATGGGGTAGTTATTAAAAACTGACAACACGCCCCTTTGGTTGGAGACGAAGTATTCCAAGGTCCCAGATGCCCTCCCTATGGCAATGGGATAGGTTATTTTTATCTTATTTTATTTCTGAAATTGTGCTTTCATTATGTTTGATAAAATGTGTGATTGATATTTCAATATGTATTTATTTGCAGTTGATAGCAAGAGAAAAACTCCAAAAGAAGCTGAAGTTAATATCAAGCATTTGAAACTTATCTGGGGTTTGCATCGGAAAGTTGCAGACGAACACATTAGGTCTGCTTCATACTTGTTGCAGTACAAGAGCTATACATCATCCTTCACTGCTCGTCCTGTGGTCAGCACTAGTGAACCAGTGTCAATTCCTGAGGACTCTTCTCCAGAATCTCACATTCCCTTGAGTAAGAAGATGGGTAAAAGAGTTCCTGCTATCTTCGAGGAGGCTGCCTCTGCTGGAGAGGGAAAAAGAAACAAGACTGATGTCCCAAAGGGGACAAAGAAAGAAGACGTGGCTCCTTCTGATGCACCTCAAAAGGATGCCGAGAAGCCCCCAGTGGCTCCGAGCAAGAAGGATGCTCCTAAGGAAGTGATCACCATCTCCCAAAATAAGAGTTATTCCTTGGTTGAATCTGCTACAATGCCACCGACGAGACTGAAGAAATCCTCCTCGGTCAATTTGGCTGAAACCATCCCCCAGCTCCCAATTAGTGGTGCTGGTGTTCCAACTATTATTCCCCCGAGCTCTGCTATGAGCTCGGTGAAGACTTGGATCAATCCCGAGGTCCAAGGAATTGAAGAGAATATTTCTCGGGATATGCTTACATCCCTGGATACTCGTCACATTGCTTCAGTAAGTTTCTCTTATTCTGAACTTTCTTTCTTTCCATTATTACATATATCTCTGTGCTGAATTATCGTTATTTCCTTTTTTCAGTTGGTGAGTTGCTTTAACACCATTGTGAGGAAGGATGAAGCGATTAAGGCTTCCAGCTCCTCGTCTGGAGTAGAAGATGCTTTACTGGGGTTGAACCAGTCTTTGAAGGATTCCCGTCAAAAGTATGACGAGGATAGGGCTGATTGGGAGAAGAAATTTGCTTCGGTTGAGGCAGAGAAGGTGCACTTTGCTGAGATCTCCGAAGGATTGGAGAATAAGGTGAAAGATTTGGAGGGGGAAAACAAAAAGTATGCTGAGAAGCTCAAGAATTTTGGGGAGCTTGAAAACAAGTTGAGAATGGAAGAGGAAGAATTGACCCTTTTACGGGACGTAAATCGCCAGAAGGAGGAGGTGGAAGTTAAGTTGAAGGCCACCGAGGATCTTCTATCCAAGAAGCTCTCCTCGGAGAAAATGAAAAGAAAAATGGCAATGAAGAAGTCCTTCAACACTGGCTGGGACAAAGGATGGAACAAGGGGGTAGCAGCCATGATGTCCCAAGTGAAGTATGGGAGTCTTAAGTACTTCTGAGATGGTTGGGTTGCTGCCTTGCAAGAGTTGAAGGTGGATGAGGGCTCTGAGCTGTTTCAACAGCATCTTCCTGGTCCTCCTCCAAAAATTGAAGATAAAGAAGAGGACGAAGCTGCCTCTGAGGAGTCTTCAATGGTATTGGGTGATCAAATCCTTGCCCCACAACCCATTCAGCCTGTCAACGAGGAGCATTCATCTCTGCCTTCTCCCTCTGAACAACTTCCTGCTGCTGCAGTCCAAATTATTGTTCCCATCGAGCAACCGAGCTCCTCGTCCCAGCCTCTCGAGAAAGTCTTGGGAGACAAGGAAAAGGTGTGAAGTTGTTCGGTATTTATTTTATTTTCTTTTGTCATCTGTACTCCGAACATTGTACTTTTCTCTTTGATGTAATAAAAATGACCTTTCTCTATTCCTCTATATTGTTGATGTTTTGTTTGCTTTCTTATTAACTCTTGCCTTTTCTTCTCTACTAGTTTATAGCTAGAATGGAATTGTTGTCTGCTCATGATACAGCTCTACTCAGATAATGTAATGAATATTTTAAAGCTGGTCACACTGACTTGGACAAGTCCCAGATTATAGACATCCTTGGTCGAGATGTTTCAGACCAAGCAGTTGAGGCCTATCAGTACTTGAAATGTCTTCTTGATCGTGTTGTAGCCAATAATGTGGCTTATTACGAAATGATTGAAGATTTGCAAGGTACTCTTGATGAACTTCAGCAGCAGTATAAAGAGTCTTCAGCTCTTTTGTACGAAGGGTTTGAGAAGAAAATTAAACAACTCAGTGCTGAAATAGGTTATGATAAGATGCTTGCTGGCTATAAAGTGAGAGAGAGAATGCTGAAGACAAAGGTTGAAGAGCACAAGCAAATCGCTGAGATACTAGAGCAAGAGAATAATAATCTGCAAAAGGAATTAGCTCAGTTGAGGTCTGCTGCTTCATCTTCAACTGCTTTGGTACCTGTTACTGACGAAGGATTCTCCTTTTTAGAAGTTGAGAATGCTAAGTTACGAGAAGAATTAGAAACTTTGAGAAGAGCTGGTCCCTCAACTGCTGTTCGGGGACGAGGAAGAGGTTCTCGGGGACGACCAAGAGTTCTTCGTCCTATAATGAGGCACTCTTTTATTTGGATGCTCGCATTGAAAATGCTAATAATGAAGGCTACAAACAGGGATGGTTGAATGCCCTAAGTGTACTGAAGCTAGAGCAAGGTCATTATTTATGGGATTATCATGCCCCTAGGCTGCTCGACCTACCTATTCCTCCTTTCAAACTTGACATGAGTTAGATCCCTGCTCGGGCCATTCCTCGTTGCTTGATCTCAAAATACCTTGGTGACTATAACCTTCATTCACAGGCAGAATTATCTCGTCCAGAGCATTTACTAGATACACCTTCCATAATGAACGTCAGAATGCTTCAAGATCCTAACTTCATTAATTCTCCCATTTTCTTGGAAGATCCTCCTGGTGGCGAGGAGCCTATTTCAAAAGCACAAGGAAAGAGACCGATAGAATAGGGTTCTTTGATTTAATAGTTGTTTATTCATTTCAAATCGATGTATTCATTTTTGTACTTCATTTTTGGATTCAATGAAATACATATAATTTTATTTGCCAATGTTGATTGCTATTATCTTTGCAAAATGTTTTTCATTTGTGTATGTATCTCTGTTAAAAAGATAACAACGTTTTGTGTTTTGTCGATCAACTGATTGTTGACTAGCTTGCCTTTGTAATAATCATTTGGTTGACCCAAAATAATGATGTTTTGTTTCTCGACTAATGTTTTATTTCTCGACTGATTAAAGGTTACAACTTTAAAATATACGCGACCAACAAGGGTTGGCATCTTTTGCTTTTTTACCAATATAACTTGGTGAATTTTCTTTTTTTGATCAACTTTGGATTGTAAAATATATTTTTCTTCCAGAGTTGGCATTTTTTTCTTGTTCTTCGTCGACATCCTTTCTTGCCCTTTTACCAACCTAAGTTGGTCTGAGCTCAAATTTGATGATTCTGTTATGTCCACTTGCCCTTTTACCAAACTAAATTGGTCTGAGCTAGTGTATGCCTCCTAACCAAAGGAGTATGGTTTCCTAACCAACCGGAGCTGGCATTTTTAGGAATGTCATTCTCGCCCTTTTACCAACTTAAGTTGGTCTGAGCTCGAATTTGATGTCCACTTGCCCTTTTACCAAAATAAATTGGTCTGAGCTAGTGTATGCCTACTAACCAAAGGAGTATGATTTCCTAACCAACCGGAGCTGGCATTTTTAGGAATGTCATTCTCGCCCTTTTACCAACTTAAGTTGGTCTGAGCTCGAATTTGATGTCCACTTGCCCTTTTACCAAAATAAATTGGTCTGAGCTAGTGTCTGCCTCCTAACCAAAGGAGTATGGTTTCCTAACCAACCGGAGCTGGCATTTTTAGGAATGTCATTCTCGCCCTTTTACCAACTTAAGTTGGTCTGAGCTCGAATTTGATATCCACTTGCCCTTTTACCAAAATAAATTGGTCTGAGCTAGTGTATGCCTCCTAACCAAAGGAGTATTTACTGCTGAGCGATGTAGTGTGTAACACTAGTAATCCGCGAAAAACTTTCAACAAAAGGAGAGAAGATGGCAAAATATCATCGTTTTATTCATATTGATGGAAATGCTTTACATTTTACATCACTGATAGTATTTGCGTAGGTGTTCAGCATTCCATGCATTCTTAAACTCTTCTCCTTCTAGAGTTGCTATTCGGTAAGTTCCTGGTCGAATAACTTCTGTAACTCGGTATGGTCCATGCCAGTTTGCTTCCAATTTATTGTGCTTCTGAATGACCTTCTTTAGCACATAATCTCCTTCTTTTAGGTCGCATTTCTTCACCCTCTTATTGTGGAACAGAGCTGTTCGTTGTTGGTAAGCAGCATTCCTAATGGCTGCCTCTTATCTAACCTCCGCGAGCATGTCCAAATCCAATCTTCCCATTAAATTGCTGATTGGGGAATTGAAATTCAGGACTCTGTGTGTTGGAAGACCCAACTCGACAGGTATTACATCCTCACTTCCAAACGCCAGCATATATGGTGATTCTCCAGTTGCTGCTCGGGGAGTAGTACGATAAGCCCACAATACTGACTGTAGCTCGTTAATCCAATTTGCTTTAGCCTCACTTAGCCTTTTTTTCAATCCGTTTAGCAATGTCATGTTCGTCACTTCAGTTTGTCCATTACTTTGGGGGTGACCTGGTGTCGAATGGAACTTTAAAATGTTGGATTGATGGCAGTAATCAGCAAATTCTTCATTATCAAATTGCGTTCCATGGTCGGTGATAAATGCATGAGGAAGACCATATCTGCAAATGATGTTTTTCCAGACAAATTGATATACCTTCTCGTAAGTCATATCGATCAGAGGCTCAGCTTCTACCCACTTAGTAAAATAATCCACTGTGACGACGAGGTATTTAAATCTTCCCCTGGTCGTTGGCAATGGTCCAACCAAATCTATCCCCCACATGGAAAATGGCCAAGGGGAAGTTATAGGTGTCAACAATACTTGTGGAGTTCGTCGTATGGAGGAAAAACGCTGGCACTTGTCACATTTCTTAGCATAGGCTATACAATCAGCCCTCATCGTTGGCCAATAGTATCCCTGTGTCATTACCCTTTGTAAAAGAGTACGACCTACCACATGAGCTCCACATGACCCCTCATGGATCTCTTCAATCAATTCTTTCACCTCGGAGGGATGTACACATCTCTGCAATCCTGCCATGATTCCTCGTCTGTACAAAACACCATTAGTTAATACATACCGAGCAGCTTTGAATTTCAATTTATTGGCAGCGAGCTTATCCCCCGAAAATTCTCCCTCCTCAATATATGCCCTGATGGGATCCATCCAAGATGGTCCCAAGTCAAGGGTGATATAATTCATCGTCATATCTTCATCTATGCTCCGACTTTCTAACACTTCAATTGGTATCGTTCTTCGCAGCTTGGTACGAGTAGCTGATGCTAGTCGGGCCAGTGCATCTGCTCGTGCATTCTCCATCCTCGGTATTCTGATCAATTGAATGGTAATAAATTATGTCACCAACTTTATCACCTTTGCATGATACTTGACCATTAATTGTCCTTTAGCAGCATATGTTCCTAAAATCTGATTCACAATTAATTGAGAATCACTGAATACCATCACCTGGTGCGCTTTTATAATCTTTGCTAAATTAAGACCTGCTATCATGGCCTCATACTCAGCCTCATTATTGGAAGCTTTGAACTGAAATCGCAATGCATATTCCATGTCGACTTTGTCTGGGATGCTTAAAATGATACCTGCTCCACAGCCTGTAGTACAAGATGAGCCATCTACATACAATTTCCATATAGGCAACTCGTCTTCTAATTTCTCATCAGACAGAGTTCCTCGATGAAATATTTGTTGCTTCTTTTCACCATCCCTGGAGTTTTCTTTTTCTTTGTCGACCATCTTTTCTTGCCCTTTTACCAACCTAAGTTGGTCTGAGCTCGAATTTGATGATCCTGTCACATCCACCTGCCCTTTTACCAACTTAAGTTGGTCTGAGCCAGCGTCTACTATTCCTGTAACATCCACTTGCCCTTTTACCAACTTAAGTTGGTCTGAGCCAGTGTTTATTGATCCTGTATCATCCACAGGTTGATCGGCGAGCTGATTTTGCTCCTCGGGGGAATCAGGATAGGTGAATTCTGCTATAAAATCCGCTACTGCTTGCCCTTTAAGCGATGACCTGGGTTCATATATTATAGCATATTCACCGAGCTCTATTGCCCAGTACATCAATCTCCCTGATTTTTCTGGCTTATGAAGGGCTTGTCTCAATGGCATGTCGGTGTATACAACTATGGTATGGGCCTAGAAATATGGCCTCATTCTTCTACTTGCCTCAATTAATGCCAATGCTAATTTTTCCAGCTTTGGATACCTGATTTCTGCACCTCGGAAAGCCTTACTTGTGTAATAAATTGGCTTCTGGATTCCATTCTCCATTCTGATCAATGCCGAGCTAACTGCATTCTCCGATACTGCCAAGTACAAGTATAATTTCTCTCCCATCATTGGCCTAGATAACAGTGGAGGTTCTCCCAAATACTTCTTTAAGTCTTGAAAGGCCTTCTCACATTCATCATTCCACTCAAAAGTTTTTCGAAGTGTTTTGAAGAATGGGAGGCATCTATCGGTTGCTCGGGATACAAATCTGTTGAGCGCTGCAACTCGTCCTGTGAGACTCTGTACTTCTTTCTTCGTTGTTGGAGATCGCAACCTTAAAAGAGCTTTGATCTTTTCTGGATTTGCTTCAATGCCTCGCTGATTGATGATGTACCCGAGGAACATTCCTTCTCGTACTCCAAATATTCATTTCGTCGGGTTTAGTTTCATTTGGTATTTATCCAGTTGATCAAATGTCTGACCTAAGTCAACTAGATGATCGGTAGCTTTCTTGCTTTTTGTCAGCATGTCATCAACATAGACTTCCATGTTGTAACTGATTTTTTCGGCAAAGACCTTGTTCATCAGCCGCTGGTATGTCGCACCTGCATTTTTCAAACCAAAAGGCATAACATTATAACAATAAGTTCCCCTAGGGGTAATAAAAGATGTACTTTCCCTGTCTTCAGGTTTCATTTTGATCTGGTTGTAGCCAGAGTAAGCATCCATGAAGCTGAGTAGCTCATGCCCCGAGGTAGCATCCACCAGTTGATCAATTCTGGGCAATGGAAAGTGATCCTTTGGTCATGCCTTGTTTAAATCGGTGAAATCAACACACATTCTCCATTTATTGTTTTTCTTCTTTACCATCACCACATTTGCTAACCAATCTCGATATTTAACATCTTCAATGAATTGCGCTTTCTGGAGCTTCTCGACCTCCTCTTGTATAGCTTGATTCTTCTCGGGACTAAATACTCTTCTTCTCTGCTTTACAGGCTTGATCTCCTTATTCACATTGAGCTCATGACATAAGAAATTTGGATCTATTCCTGGCATATCTTCATGACTCCATGCAAAAGTTTTCTTTCTACTCTTCAAGAAAATTATCAACTCCTGCTTTATTGAAGCATCCAACGATGAACCTATTTGAGTTATTCGTTCAGGATGCTCGTCGTCCAGAATGACATTCTCTGTAGCTTCTACCACCTGTCCTTTTACAAGTTGAGATTCATCTCTAGGATCTAGTGTTTCAATTTCTGTACCTTCATCCACTTGATAGGTAGTAGTCTTTTTCCTTGATTCCTCAAGCTCCTCTTGCTCGGCAGATGAATAATAACATTCCCGAGCTACTTTTTGATCACCTTTCACAACTCCTACTCCAAAGTTTGTTGGGAATTTTAAGCATTGATGTACTGTAGATGGGACTGCTTCGAATTTCTTCAAACCAACTCTTCCCATGATGATGTTGTAAGCTGACTGAACATTCTTATCCATCACAAAGAAGCGTATTCTTTCTGTTCGACAAGCAGGCCATGTACCAATGAATATATCCAACTTGATCGTTCCAAGTGGAAAAACGTTTTCGCCAGCAAAACCCAGGAGAGGTCTGTGATAAGGTTCCAATTGAGATAATTTTAAGTTTAAACTGTCAAAGCACGAATAGAACATGATGTCTGCCGAGCTACCATTGTCTACCAGAACTCTGGAAATCATCACTTCTTTCATCCTCATTTTGATCAAAAGAGGATCATCGTGAGGGTATAGTACAGCTGCGAGGTCGTTTTTTGAAAAACCAATGACCAGCTTTTCTTTATTTACCTTCCTCGGACGATCCTCCTCGGCCAAATTTATCCGTTGAATATATGAGCAAGATTGAGCCTCACAGAGGTAAGCTTTTCTTTCTACAGTTAGGTCTCCCCCACCTGCATCTCCACTTGTAATAACATTACAATCAAATGACCCAAAACGTATCGAAAATACCTCACGTTCCGGTTGCCTTGGCTTTTTGGGAAGATCGGGGTCATCTTCGGTATCATCTTCATGATCTCTTTTCCTGTTCTCTTTTGCCCGACGAGGAGATATGGATCTCTCTCTTGCTTGGTCATCGTTTCCTCTTTCGTTTCTTCGATTAACATACTTTGACAATTTTCCTCGTCTAATGAGTGTTTCAATCTCATTCTGGAGGGCTATGCAATTTTTAGTCATATGGCCATGATCTTTGTGAAACTCGCAATATTTATCTCTATTCCTTCTGTCAGGTTCTGACTTCATTTTCTTTGGCCATTTTATCTCCTCGTTGTTCTTGATTTCTTCTAATACATGGTTGATACCCATTTTCAAAGGAGTATAATTATCAAAAAATTTCAAGACTTCCCATGACGACCTGTTATTTTTGGGTTGCTTGTCACCACCATTGCCCTTATGCTCTTTCTTTTTAGCTTTGTCGACTTCCACCTTGGTTTCTTTATCCATATTCTTCTTTGCAGCCATAGCCTCCTCGGCATTCATAATTTTGGCAGCTTTTGCCATCAACTCCGACATAGTTGTAGGTGGATCTTTAGCTAAAGTGTAATACAACTTATTGGGCAACAACCCACTCATCAAGGCAGTGATTGTTGTCTTCTCTTCGTAATCTATAACTTCTAGCTTCTCGTTATTGAAACGAGTTATGTAGTCTCTAGTACTATCTTCAGCTTTTTGTCTAACGCTTAACAAATGAGCTACTCGTTTTACTGGCTTTACCCCAAAACAAAAATTCCCAATGAATAACTCGGCCAGTTGAAAAAAAGTTGAAATCTTACCCCGAGGAAGATTGCTGTACCATATCTGGGCAGATCCAGTAAGAGTTCCCGAGAATGCTTTACATCTCATCTCGTCGGGGACAGCATAGATGTCGGCGGCAGCAGCTTGATATTGCTCTATGTGAAGAACAAGATATGTCTTTCCATCATATTTGGGGGTCACCACAGGTGCTTTAAACTTTGACGGTGTAGGAAAATCCACAATGGCCTAGACAAAAGGTGTCCCTTGAACAAAGGTTCGTTGTAGGGGATTCTTCGCCTTAGCCATTTCTCCCAATCTATCCTCTAATCTTTGAATGGAGCCTTTCCATGCTTCATTTCCCTCCTCGGGCCTATTGGTTCAAGCAATTGATCGAGCTGATGTGGCCTCCTGAGACCTATCCTGACGAGCAGCTGGCCGTGATTGTGCTGATCCTTCTCTCAGATCTGATGGTTGTCGAAAACTCCTCGACATAGCCTTAGGTGGACTCCTATTTTTCCTAGGGCCTAATCGATCGAAAGGAGACACCCTGCTCAATCTTTCCAGGGCGCTAGTCCTCTCTGGAGAGAGAGTAATACGTTGCTCAGTATATGTGGCCCGTATTGATGAAGTTCGCCCAGGTTGATAAGAGAAATCATCAGATTCCTCATTACGATATGAATTTGTATGCCTGGATCGTGAAGAAAGTAAATGAGTTTGTCTCTGACCACTTCGTTGTCCCGAATGGGCAGGTGCGCCACCATGAAGAGTTTGGATGAGTTGCCGCATGGTTTCTTGCATGGCGGTCTGACCT
Organism: Sambucus nigra; assembly: GCA_949130495.1. Classification (NCBI taxonomy): domain Eukaryota; kingdom Viridiplantae; phylum Streptophyta; class Magnoliopsida; order Dipsacales; family Adoxaceae; genus Sambucus; species Sambucus nigra. The sequence continues at coordinate 438,706,848 of OX422221.1, read as the reverse complement.
TGGGCCAGATTGGTCATTATTCCAGCCAGATCTGGAATAGCTGATGGTGCAGATGGATTTGGAAGATTTCCAGTATTTTCAGCATTTTGATTGCTGGATTCCGGATTGTCAGCCATTGATAATGGATGATTTTTGGTAAAAAACGATAACAACAGTCGCTTCCCACAGACGGCGCCAATCTGTTGATGTAAAAAATTAGATTGCTTCTAATTATTTGATCACAGATAAATATAATGAGACAAATAATTTTTTAAAGTGGTTCAGCCTTATGAGAATGGCCTACGTCCACTGTTTCTGTTATTGCCAAATGTTAGGAATTCTCGATTACAAGTTTTGTCAAGAAATTCCCGTCCCCTTAAATGAGGATGATACAATGTATTTATAGCCCTTAGGCTGTACATGTGAAAGGGTAAACAATTAATGCCCTTTAAGAGTATACGTCTGTATGATGAGCATTCAATGAATAGTTGAACTGTTGATTATCTGGCAATTAATGCTTATGGCCGAGATGCAGCTCGGACCGCCTTAGTTGATCGTCGTTAAGGAGTTTCTCGGAGCAGTGGAGTTCTTCGGAGTGATGGAGTTCCTCGGAGTACACCTGTTGCTCGAAACGTCTGACTTGATCGGTGAGTAAAGTTCCTCATTGCTGTAGAAATGTGCCACGTGTCTTCTAGTGATTCATCCACGTCAGCATATTAATTTTGGTATCAACAAACATAGAGATAAATACGAAAATGATTTTTGGAAAAAAAGTTTATTTTATGAAAACAGAAGTAGAAAAAAGGAAATAACTTGAGGATTAACTTTTCTCAAAGTAAGAATTTTTGGAAATTGATTTTAAGGCAAAAGAGGAAAAATGTTTTTTCATCCAAAAGGGGGGTTATCGATCGACATACCCCTTGACCTGCCTATCGGCATTAAGGTCAAGTCAAATCACTCTTTGTCTTTGATTGAACTTTTGCATACTTATAGTACTTATATGGCAAAAAGTTAAATGGAATTCCGGATGGTTTAATTTTTTGTAAGGGTTTTGTGTATAAAAGGAGAGTTAGGGGATGTATTTTTCACCACCAATCTTATTTCTTCTTTTGTGTCTTCCTTCACTTTCTTAAATGGCTCTTCCAATTTCTGAAGAATTATTTTCTTACCTCGAAAGCTTAGAGTCCATGGGTCTCTATAACGTTGACTATGACACTTTCAGCTTGCGTAGGGTTTCTTTATGATGCAATCGGGCCATAGATTAAAACTTACAAACTGCGACAGTACAATTCTGGTACCCTGAGGATTATGTCTTCCGGTTTGACATGAATGAGACTTGCCCTACTTAAGAGCAATTTTCACTAATATTGGGGATTAGCCCCAGTGTTACAGTGATTTTTCGCGTTTTCCCCATATATCTTTGGCTGAGTTACTTCATATCTCTCCCTCGATGGCTCGAACGTTGGTCTATAGAGGGAATATCCCTCTCTCGATGATTATGCACTCGGTGCGTGAGAGGGGCTTTGATGATGTTGGCTTTATCAGATTTGTTACTTTGGGACTGACTATGAGGCTGTTATTTATGACAGTAGGCTTGACGATCGATCTTCAAGTGGACACAATAGTGATGTGGATATCTTACTTTTGTAGTCTTGCAGTGGTGATGCTGTTGGAAATCGTGAATGGTCTCGATGCTTGAAAGGAGGGTCGTTCTAATTTTCTGAAGGGGATCTCGTGATGCTATTCTTATGGCCTTTCGAGAGGTTTTGCTTGGCAGCCCCTCTTGAGTATCCCTTGTTAGGTATGCACAATTTATTTGTCTGACCTATCTTCAGTTTTGGTCCTTCAATCGAGAATGGGGTTAACTGGTTTGTGTAGCACGGAGCTCGGGGTCTTCATTTATCGGTGCCTGGTGGGGGGATTTGCAACCCGTATTACAGCTAAAAGAGTACCGATATGTGCGGCTGGTTGGCCTTTGCCAGACTTCTTTTCATTTTCCTTGGCGACTTTTGCGCCAAGCGGGGTAGGAATAAATATTGCATCCTTGCATAACCAACTTTTTCCCGATAGAGGACCTGACTGAGTCTTTACAAATGATACTGATACCCTTATGGTAGCACCGTCGATCCTCTATCTGTTTATCACAATCTATGGGAGGGACCTAGCATGTGTCTTGAGATTATCTGAAATGGTTGTGAAAGCGGGTAGGTTGGAAATTTTGGAGGAAGAGACTAGACGAAGGTGGCTTGTCACCTTCGACACTATAGAGGAGGTTAATATGGTTTCGACCAAACACGTCAAGGCGTATCGCTGTATGGAGCGCATATGGAGCGTTAATTAGGAATGGGAGACTTAAGGACCTCCGGGGGCAGGAAATGATGACAAGGCAAGGTCGTCCGATAACTGAGGGCATTATTCATTAAGTTGAAGTAGCATTTTTAAGCTAATTTTTGTTGACATTCGCCATGTTTTAAGGTTTTCTGTGAAGCTGATAGGGATGGGGTAGGTTTTATAGGATGGTTTTGTTAGTGCAAGGGGACAGTCTATTTGACTCCCTCCACTGATACTTCATTTAACAAGAGTATTCTTTTAACTTGAAATAAAAATGATTTTAGTCATATTGTGTTATGCCTTTTTGATGAGTTTTTCATTTTGAACTATCTATACCAATCCTTAAGGCCTACATAATCATTTTGTTCATGTAAATAATGAGATGGATCGTTGTTCTCGAGGGTTTGAAAAGAATAGCATTTTTTGAAAAAGAAAGGGTTGTGCCCATATATGTCGTATAGGCTTCCTACATACCTTTGGGGGGTTTGAAAATTTCATGAGTTTTATTTTGAAAAGAAAATGTTTTATGAAGATCAGATCCCACGTAGTTCTAGGACGGGGAAATGGAGATTTTCTTTAGAATGGAAGAGGGATACAAAGAGTCGTAGTGCGTACAGAATTCGGACTAAGGATAAAATTTCTTGAGACGGCCCACATTGACTGGATGCGCCATCTCCTCTCCATCGATATTTATGAACATAGCGATGTCGCCTGAAAGGATTTTCTTCACAATGTAGGATCCTCTCCAATTCAATTTGTACTTCCCTCTGGGGTCCCAGATGGGTTCTACAATCTCTATAATGGCAAAGTATCCTTCCTGGACACCATGTTCCTTGAATTTCATGTCGAATGATCACGCTATCTGGAAATGGTACCACTTAGGGATAGAAACGGATCGAGTTTAGGGCAAGTTTGTCATAACCCGAACCCGCCCTGCGAAAATTTTTTAAAACCCACCCCCGCCCCGCCCTGTTTAGATTAAGCGGGTCAAAAACTTGCTCGGGGAGGGTTAAAACCCGTATATTAAACCCTCATACCGCATATATATATATATATAGTGTAAATAATATATTAAATATGATTATTATAGTATTTATAAGAAATGAACGGGGGGAGCGGGTTATGCTTATATATAGTAAACCCAAACCCGCCCCATTTAATAAACGAGTTTTTAAAAAAAATACATACCCGCCCCGTTTATTTTAAACGGGTTTTTAACCCACCCCGTTAGGGGTGGGGCGGGGCGGGTTAAATGTCCAACCCTTACCACTGTATGTGGAATAGATCCTTATGTCTCTTTTCGTCTAAGAGTGAGAGCTCGTCATAGCGGATCTGATGTCAGTCTTCTTCGTTGACCCTACTTTTGAGCATGATGCGTAAGGAAGGTGCTTATAGTTCAATAAGGAGAATTGCTTATATGCCGTATACTAGAGAATAAGGGGTAGCCCCAGTAGGTGTTCAGATAAAAGTGTGATAGACCAAGAGGGCGTATGGTATCCGATCGACCCAATCTTTGCAACCTTTGGTCATCTTGTTGATGATGGTTTTGAGACTTCTGTTAGCGACTTCAACAGCACCATTGGTTTGGGGTCGGTAGGGAGAAGACTTGTGTCTCTAAATTCCATACTCGTCAACCAGTTATGTGACCTCGGCTTCGAAATGGAGTCCATTATCAGATACTAACTCTTGGGGGACCCCGTATTGATAAATAATGTTCTTTTTGATGAACTTAGACAATTTCTTACCATTTAGTACTGTGTGTGACTCGTCTTTGACCCATTTAGTGAAGTAGTCAATGGCAACCAAGATGAACTTGTGATCGTTTAAAGCTCTAGGAATGACCTTCCTTATGATGTCTATGACCCAAGTGGAGAAAGGACAGGGAGAGGTCACGTTGTATATTTCTCCAGGGGTAAGTGTTGGAGATTGGCAAACTATTAGCACTTGAGGCAACTTCGAACATAGGCATTGCAATTTTGAATTGTGGTAGTCCAATAGTACCCTTAACATATGATCTTCTTAAAAAGTCATTCATGTGGGGCTCGAACTCCCCACCATGGATCTTTGGTATCATTGTTTTAATATCATCTCCTGATATGCAATGCAAATGTGTTCTATTGAAGTTTCTCTTGAAAAGCACTTTGTCACAGATGATATACTGGGCAGCCAGTTTGCGAAGGGTCGCAGGGTCTTTCTTATGTGCATCTCAAGGATATCTACCATGCTTGAGGAGGTGCCAAATGTCATAGTAACATAACCTGGCCATGTCGAAGTCTATCATGCTTAGGGAGGGGTCGTTGTTATTCCCTCAGGCATATCGACCATGGAGGCTAGGGTTTTAAGGGTGCCAGCTAGATTGTTCTTTACACGGGGAAGGTAGTGGAAGGTGATATCTTTGAATTGGGAGGCCAATTATTCTAGGTGGGTGTGGAAGGGTAGGAGCCTCTCATTTTTTACTTTCCATTTTATGAGGATTTAGCCGACAATGAGGGCAGAGTCTCCATAGACGTCTAGGTGATGGATTCCTTTCTTCAAGATAATTTTTTGGCCTACGGTGCATACGTCATACTCAGACATGTTGTTGGTGCAAGGGAAGACTAATTTGATGTCCATGGGGATGTGAGAGTCATTAGGTGCGATTAGGAGTGTCCCAATGTGATGTCCTTTCTTGTTGAAAGATCCATCAAAGAACATATAAGATCCTCCTTAGAGGTGCAAATAATGTCTTCATCTGAGAAGTCAAAGGCCCAAACATCGGTTCCTTCTATAAGATAATTGACAATATAGTTGGAGATGGATCTCCCCTTCATGGCTTTCTACGTGAGATACACAATGTCAAACTCGGTTAGCAATATTAACCATAAGGCCATTTAGCTTGGCAAAGAGATTTCTCTAGTAGGTATTTGATGGGATCCATTCGAGATAATAGTCTGATAGAAAAGGTAACCATGTAATGCCATAACTTCTGTGTGACCCAAACTAGGGCAACACGTGTTTTCTCCAAAGCAGTCTAATTGACTTTTTACCCATCCAGTTTCCAACTGGCTTAGTAGATGGATCTTTTCCCTTATGGTAATCTTCAATATATTGGGCTAATAAACGCCCTGCTACAGTTTCTGTGATGGTCAATTACAAAAGGAGGGAGAGAGATGGTTGCAAAAGGCATGAATACCAGAGGTCGGGTAAAGTATCATTTGATTTGGTCAAAGGCTTTTTCGTAGGCCTTATGCCATACTTTAGATGAATCCTTCCAGAGAAGTTTGAAAATGGGTTCGCAGATAGGTCAGATGGCTGATGAACCAACTGATGTATCACAATTTTTCCAGAAACCCTCATACATAATTCTCCATTTGGTTTGGTGGCATTTAAAGTATGGCATTTAAACTTTCTCACTGATTATGAACCCCAACATTTTTCCTTTTTTTGACGTCAAAAAAGCACTTATGTGGGTTTAGTCACATCTGTTATTATTGCAGTTGCTCGAAGAAATTTTGGAGGGTAGGAATTTGACCTTACTGAGTCTTGGACTAAAAGATCATGTCGTCCACATAAACTTCTACTTTTTGTGAATAAGGTCGTGCTATATGGTTGTGGCAACCCTTTTATAGGTAGCTCGAAAGTTTTTGAGTTCGAATGGCATGACAGTGTAGCATAAGGTTCCCCATATGGTGATGAAGGCAGTTTTCTCCTGGTGGTCAGGGTGAATCTTAATTTGGTTATAATCAGAAAATCCATCGACAAATGATTTAAGGGAATGGTTGGTCGTATTATCCACGATCATGTCATATTAATCTTCTCTCAACCATAGTTATGGCTTAAGTTTCAACGATTTAAGGTCTTTTCATGCATTTTCTCCATCCTTTGAATGACTCCCTCAAGGTGTGTGCCCACAATATGTTCAGTGATATTCTTCTCCGCATGCATCAAATCCAATACATGGCACACCGGGTTATTCTTCCAATAAGGCAAGTTAAATAAAATTGATCTCCTAAACCATGCCTTTCTTGTCTCAGTTTCATTCCCAGTTGGAGTCTTCTTATGTTTGACATTCTTCAATTTAGGATTCTTATCTGGCATATTAGGGACACAATTAGAAGACTTACTTTCAATTTTTGAACCTGTAAGTTTTCTCGGAGGTAGCCTTTGTTCAACCCCGCCTATTAAAAATTTGGAACCTTTGTCAAATTTAAAAATATAAGCGGGTGGTAAAAACCTCCTATGGCAATGGTATATATTTTTTCTCCAGTGGTGAGACATAGAGATTCAGTCTCCTCTCTATAAATAGGACACCCCACATAACCATGTACTACACAATCAAATAATGTCCCATAAGATGGAAACTTATGAATTGCCCACATCAATATAGCTTTAAGCGTAAACCCTTCTTTTTTAAAAGAGTCAAATGCTTGAACACCCACTTTCCACAACTTATTTAATTCTTCTACCAAAGGATCCAAGTAGACATAGATGTCCTCACTTGGTTCCTTTCTCCCAGGTATCAAAAAAGACATCATTGAAAATTCAGGTTTCATACACTGTGAAGGGGGGAGGTTAAGTGGTGCTAAGGTCACTGGCTATACACTCTGATTTTTTCTTAGATTTCCAAATGGATTGAAACCATCTGTTGATATTGCCAAACGAATGTTGCGCTATTCTCGAGAAAAATTGGGATAATAACCCATCCTCTTCCAAGTTGTAGAGTCAATAGGATGATGCATGAGATTATCCCCTACTTCTGCTAGGCCCAACGGGGAAATATTTGAACATTTTAAGGCACTTTTGAGCTTGTGACTGTCATGCCAGTAGATTGCAATATTTAGGTTCATCGTATACTAGACACCGATCGAGATTTTCATACTCCTTTCGATATAGTATGCAGTCATACACGTAAGCATGAATTGATTTATACTTTATTCCCAAACCATTCAAACTGTTCTTCATAGTAGGATAGCTATTTGGAAGCGTATTTTACTTGGGTGGCAAGCCCCTTCACCCAATTCAAAATTCATGTCACGCTATTGCCAGACAAACCATATTGGGTCTTTAAACTATGCAAACTAACCATGGCATGTAAAATTGTCTGGTCTTTGTCACATCCAAAGTACAACGGTTGGGTTGTCTTAAATTTTAAACTTTGGTAAACATCATCAAGGTTTATCATGATATCTTCATGAGCATCGGAACCTTGTACATCATTAGTGACCTCACTTTCTTCCACTTCATGAACCTCATACGCGTCATCAACTATACCCTCTAGCATATTATAATCTACATTGTCCTCTTTCCCTTGTACATCTATCCGACTTATTGATTGTTATGAAGGTTGCTTGGGGACAAAAGGAACCTCCGATTCCCCCTGAAAAATCTAAAATCTATAACTATCTTACATACCCTATCTTAACAAATATAGTTCAATTATTTTCTACTCAAACACCTGACCATTCCTAAACTTAGCACAAGGACACAGGAACTCTTCATCATTACGACATCTCTTTGCGTATTTCATTAATTTATTAGCACCTCTGTGAAACATATCCCTTAGTCTATTTTTCCCACCCATCCACTTTTGTATAGAGGATATCCCATCACAGCTACTACAAACAATCACTTACTATGGGTAAGAAGAGTATATTCATGGATTAGTATAAACAAAAGTATGAATATTTAGTTTTCAAAAAATAATTTACTACAAGATTGACATTTTATCTTTCGGTGTTATATTATAAAAATAATATGAATCCTATTATTTAAACGGATCAAAGGCCATTGACAAGGTAAAGTGTAAAACTTTGGTGGAAAATCACCTATGGCGAGAGGACCGCTATAATTATACTAATAATAAATTGAGGAGAATGATAAACTGGGTTAATTTAATTAAATTAAAAACTTGGGGTTTAATTATTTAAAGTCATATTAGTGTATTTTGTAAATAAATTTTATTGAGGGTAGTTAGAGATTTGTGCTATCGCATTTAATTATATTCCGTTTAATTAAAATACTTTATTGTGATATTTATCTCGTATAATGCTACTGTCTGGATTCAAGGATCCTATCTGAGGGGAGTAGTGTGTATTCATGCTCAAAGCTCTGACCTCGTGCGTTGACTAACCTTTTCAGGATTAAGTTTTGAAGAAGCTGCATAGGACTTTGGAGATTTTCTTGGAGGTGCAGCTGGAGTCATTTTACTTTATACTTATTAGTTTAGTTTTCCATTCCTTCGCGTTTACATTGAGACTCGGTTTATGGTTTCGTTGGGACATTCGGTTCCAAAGTTATTATGGGTTTTTATTCAGATATTTCATTATGGATTTAGGTGGAGTTTATTCAGCTTTATATTATTGGAGTTTGGATTGTTATTGGAGTTTAGCATAGTGATGGATCTTTTATCTCATAGTTGGTTATTTTCATTCGGGATTGATTAAATGATTTTATCTTGCAGATTGATTTTATATGTCTCATATATGTCACATGCTAAGGATGGAATTTTATTTACTCGCACACGGCTTAGTTTTGGTGGAGGTCGACGCTAGAATTTAGTAGGGTGCGACACTTATCTCTCTTGTGTATGATGAATCGATGCTGGAATTTCCCGAATCCTTCTTGAATTAAGACTCCGCTAGCTTTCTCCTTTGATTTATTTTCTTTATATGGCCTCCTCCCATTTGTAACCCTTACGGTTTAACAATCTAATCCCGAAATTGGGTTATTTGCCTTCATTAAAATGGCCCAAATAACCCAACGTGAGCCCGGGATAGTCTAAAAATCTCTCGGAACCTAATTACTACCCCGGGTATATAATCCTTACTATTTCGACATATTCTGGATCAACCGTACGCTCGAAACCACCTTCAAAGTTACTAAAAATAAATAGTCTATTTCAACCCAAAAATAGCTCGCACAAATGCTCCGGTTGCAATATCGTTAATTCTCATCGTTTTTGTTCACATACGGCGCACTATAATTGACTTAATAAATTTACTTAATCATACTAGTAAATTCACACATAAGTTTAATCAAGTTCTCACTAATTAATATTTATAAATTTCACATTATTTTTCCATTTTCATTAAATTACGTCACACGTGCAATTTAAATGTTAAAAATAGTTTATTCAAAATTACGGGGTGTTACATACTTCTCCCCTTACAAAGAAATTTAGTCCTCGAAATTCAAATAAGACTGGTAATAATAGCATCGGATACTACCTCTCATCCTATCAATATCTTTGTAACAATTCTCATTTTCTCACGTAAAGACTGGTAAGGCACGGTACGCCAAAGATGGGGCTTGTTTGTCAAATAATACAATTCTCAGCATCAACGTAATATAAATCATATATTAATAGCCCATAAATGATTTTGAATCAACATATCAATAATAATAAAATCCAATCCAACACTAAGCATATGATAAGTCTAAGATAAAGATAAATATGAAAAAACAACAAAAAAGAAATAAATCTCGGGGCTTATGCCCATACAGAAATTCCAAATAAAATAAGTAACTGGAACTGAAAAACACCTAAACTAGAATCAACAGATCTGAAATGCCCGAGGAGAAAAAAGATAATGCAAGGATGCTACGTTAACAGTCCCCCTATCCCTATCTAGGAGCACCTGGGTGAGAAAATATTTAAATTTGGGTCAAAGTCCTAGATGTTCACGAATTAACTTTATCAATTTTAAATGTGATATATAGAGTCGATACAAAGTAAATATGCCCCATCGCCACTCACATGCAATTAACATCTCACCCCTCATCTAAGTGTGATATTGCCCACATCCAAATTAGTCCCGAAATGAAATATGACCACTGTGTCAATTTAAAATAAAATGAATTAGCTATAATCAATTGCTAACATGAAGCCGACTATATTCAATTATCAATGCCCAAAGTAAGCCAATCTTATATATCATAGAAGTGACATAAACGTCTATTATGCACAATATAGTATGGGTATGTAAGTTACGTGTACATCCTTAGACAAGTTAATTAATCTTATTTAATCTGAGTAATTTATATATATATATATATATATATATATATAAATATATATGTGTGTCCATTCATATATGTGACACTCAAATGCATCTACCAGTCATGTCTCGTTCGTGCTCTATCAGCAAGCCCAATGGAATCTCTGTCCAAGTCAAACGTCACAAAACATACATAAGTAAGGCGGTCCCAATGCAGTACACAAGTTCACGGCCCATACCCAGTGGTGATAAAGGATCCCAGCATCAACACTTACCACTTGTAGATGGCAATGCTACGTAGTACATAAATAACCTATATAACGTCCAATCCACTTGTGTCGGCGTGTGCTACGGTACCGAACGCGTGAAATCCCAAGCCGATAGGACCGTCCACGAACATTGGTATGTCCACACAGATACACATAGATGCATACTATTATTCCCATATAATATGTATAGGTAACTACTCTATAATTACCTAAAATGTTCCACATTATATCCACAAATATTCATCCATTAATAATTGACTATCTAGTTACTTATTAATTCCATCTCCTTTAACAAATTATTTAACCATCAGTTACATATGATTTTCCCATAATTATATGTGCCACATTTGCATTTTTAATAAATTCCATGTTGACCCAAACACCGTCCCACCAACTCCCGCGGACTTGTAAATATATCCCGAAACTAACCATGGTCGCAACTCACTCAGTCCTCTGAACCGAATCGATTCGGTTCTTAACCGAATCGATTCTCTCTAAGGCCGAATCGATTCGGAATGTGGCAGTAGCCCAGATCCGCCAATTTTGTTTAATACGAATTTTCTTAATTCTTTCCAAAGATCCATTATTATCATGCTTCCCTTTCTATAAACATGTAAATGGATTCTTACTACTTAATTATACATCATAAAATAATTAATTCCATATAACCACACTAATTTTTATCCCCAAATTCCCAAATTTCACATGAATATATCATGAACTTTAGCTCGGATATCTGTCACAATACCAACTAAAACATGGAATTAAAGTCATAATATGGAGCTCCTAAACTTGTATTAAAATCCACTACATGTAATTCCAAGATTTCTCCAAATCTACTCCAAGAACCCTAAGGCATCTATCATCAAATTTCAAGAATTCGATTTCTAGATTTCTGGTTAACACTATATATTCCAACTAATCCTTTACATGCATAAGATTAATTTCTAACATTTAATCATCAAAATTCAACCTCAAACCCAAAAATCATATTGGTTCATTACGATGAATCAAGAAGCCAATTGAAAATTAAATTGAGCATGAAAATTCCTGCCTGGATATACGGTTGATGAAACTGTAAGGACAAATTTCCAAATATTGTCAATTTGTTTGTATTGGCATTATTCTGAACTAAAACTAATTTGAGTCATAGATAGATTTTTTTCATGTCACGATTCCCCCAAAGTCTATGAGGTTATTTTAAAGACGCAGCGACCAAGCATCAAGATACATCATGCCGAGTTTATTGGTGCACGTTTCACGTCTTCATATCATATAACATTCCGAGATAGTCTCAGGTATGAACGCATAATGCTTATGGGACTCATAAAATGTTTTAAGGATGGTATTTTAATAAAAAAAATGATTTTACAATGTTTTAACTTCGTTTTGTCTGAGATAAATACGTTTTAGAGTCACATAGATCTTTCCTTTGTGTTTTGGAATATCAAACGACATTTAATGTCGTTCTAATGACATCAGCAGGTCATTCTAACGACATGCTTATCTCGTTCAAATGAAATCTGCAGGTTCGTTCGAACGATAGGCCAATATCATTCTAATGACTTGCCGACTTAATTTTTTTCTTTAAGGCAATTGTTTCTCAAATTTTCAAAATGTACGGAACCAAAATTACATAACATAATCCTTTTATTTTTCTGCACTTGTTTACAAAGGTTTCCAAAGTTTAAAACATCCTTTGTGTTTCAAGATGCGATCTTTCATACACATGCTATAGAGATCTTGGTTTAGCACTATCTGGAGTTTGTTCATCTTTATTGAAAAATTGTTTCGTCGAGTTTTGTAGTGAAGAAGCGGTGGACTCCGTGTTCTGAATCGTAGACGAATATCATAGCCGTTCGGTGAATATCGAGACATATGTGGACTCGTGTGTTGTGGAATAGGCGAAGGCAGACTCCTATGTTGCACTATTGAGCAGCAAGTGAAGCATAGAAGAGCGCCATGACTTTTGGGGTATTGAGTCGTTGAGTAAGTCTAATGTCTGTACTTTGTAAAATCACATCATAATGATTTTCTGTCTTGGGTCGTTCGAAGTTTTTTCCCTTAGTGGTTTCCTTATACATCGGCATTGTGCGTTTTATGGACTTGATTTATTGTACTTGCTTAATCACCTAGATGCATGTTTAGGATTGAGAAGATAAAATTGGGTTAATTGAAATTGGTTCACAAAATTGGTGCATAATAAAAATTGGAAAAGTTTTGTATGAAAAATGAATTTGGGCGTAAAACACACTTTGGTTTAAAAAGGGGCATTTACAAATTGTTATGAGAGCGGATTGCACTATCTTATTGTGTTTGATTCTGTTTAGTGCTTATTTTTGGGTGATTATTTATTTTTCTCTCTTAATGGAATCTAAAAGTTTTGACGAATTAAATATTTTGAATTTAAAGTTTGCAAAACGAATTGAAATTCTTGAAGAAGAAAATTCTCATTTTAAACATATGATTGAATATTTGTAAACATTTCAAACTCAAAGAGATATCATTCGTGAGAAGTTTGTTGCTTTGTATGATGACTTTAATTATTTAAAATTGGCCAAGGAAGAGAGTGAGAATAGAGTCCTTGTTTTAGGGAAAGAGATAGAGGACTTTAAGAATTCTAGGGTTTGTGCCATAGAGGATATGTTTTTATTGATGATTATAAGGCACGTGAGAAAACTCTTAGAGATAAGTTTGCTCACATCGAGGGGGAGCGAGATAACCTTCTAGGGGTAATTAAAAATATGAACAAGGAGTTCCTAAAATTTGAGCAGTCTAATTCTTTGCTTAAGTCTAAAATTTTGACGTTAAAAAATGATTTAAACGATTCAAGTATTAATGGTAATGGATTATCTTGTTCTAGTGCTTCAAATGCTAAAGCCAAAATCATAGTTTATTTTAGAGCGTTAACCACATCCCATGGTGTTAGAAAAGGTCAACATAAAGGTTCTATTCCTCGTCGTGTTTACACATGTTTGCATTATGGTAGGAAATGTCACCTTAAGCATTTTTGCTATGATCTTAGAAAAGACCCTATGAAGTTTAAGTGTAGTGTTCCGTTGGTTCCCAAAACCCGTCGTGTTAGGTATACACCTATTTGGGTTAGGAAATCTATTTTTGAGATAATAAATGCTAGGTTGGTTGATTCTCACATGCAAGGACGTGATTCTTCACATGATATATCTTATGGATGATTCTTCCATAGCCATGTTTGTCATATGATAGTCTTAACTTCATGATATATATCTTGCTAGTGTTATGACATGTGTATCTCTTTGTATTATATTTTTTCATTTATTTGAGTCTGATTTGAAAAAATACAAAAAGATTTTTGGTTTCATATATTTTTGAAAAATACCAAAAGATTTTATTTTGGGGTCCAAAATATTTTTCAAAAAACACAAAAAGATTTTTGGTTTATTTTTGCGTGTCATGAGTTTACATGTTTTATATGGCATATTGGTTTTCTTGGACCCCCATCATTTCATTATCCATGTGGCTAGAAAATTTGGCCAAAATTATAGAGGCTTAGAATGATATTAACCATTGATTAATGGGGTTGTTTCGAAGTTGATTTGCATTTGGATTTGACTTTGTATATATGTCATTGCATATACATGCACGAGCTTTTATGAGTGTTCGATTTCTCATGCATATTTAGGTTTAGTGAGACACCTTCCTCTCAATTTTTTCATCTATGCATAATTAGACTAAGGAGGATGTGTGCATGTAAGAACTGTTGCCCAGGAGGATTAATATTGCTTAAATTGAAAAAATGATGAATGAGCATGGGAAAAGGCTGAAGGAGTAAAATAAAATTGTCGTGAAACCCAACGTTTAGAAGAGCCTGAGAAAAAATTAAGTCAGTAAAAAGAACATATGCCAAAAATGGGCCCATAGGATTTCTCTAAGGTGAGAAAGTAGAAACCTTAAAAGAACTAGAAAAAGAAATATGAATATATGGGGGTATTCGGATGGAAAAGTACAACAGGTTTTCACCACGAATCCTAATATTGAAAAATTGTGTCATAACACTATTTGTTTGGTAGAATCATAAAAATTGTGGATTTATGTGAATGTTGTTTATTTAGTTCATTAAGCTCAATATATTAATTGTCACATATGACTAATACTTAGTTTGATGAAATTTTGTTATCAGTTAGAGCGTCTTGATCATTTCGATGTGTTCAGATTGTGATTCATTGGTTGTAGTTCACGCCCATTCATTTCATATCCATGTTTGAGAACCTTGATACTATGTTAATACAAAACTCTTATTTTCTATTTTGAGTCTGTTTTGCTATTGTTTCGTATTTCCAGTTGTTGTTTTGAGGAAAAAAATTCAATGGGCAAATCCTAAACATTTTTAAAGCTGGAATACAAACTTTTGGAAGTCGTTCAAACGACTTCTGGATGTCGTTCAAATGACATACCCATGTCATTCAAAGAGTGGATCTCGCGACATGAGAAACGAGAAATAAAAAGTGTCAAGTATGGTCACGAGATAGGTCATTTTTAAGGTCATTTCTTAGGTGCTTCGCACGACATGCTACTATTTCAGGTCACTTCTTGCCTGGTTCAAATGACATTCCTCAGTCGTTCAAACGACCTAGCATTGTCGTTCGAATGACCCATAGAGGATTTTTGAGATTTCTTTCAATTTTAGTATTTTCTTTGTATACATGTTGATATTATACTGTTTTGGTACATCTGGGTTATTTTGGACTGTTTACATGCATTTCATATTGATTATTCATGATTGATTCTTATACAGCATTGATTTGTTTAGTAACATCATTCCTGATATTGATGATTCATATTTATGACTATTTGCTAGATATGTTTGGTATCTTATGATTATTATTAGCTTGCTTCATTATTTATCTAGATATGCTTCATATGATATGCGTTAGTCTATTTATCTTTTTCTCTGGTTGTCTATTCGAGACAAAAAGGGGGAGAGATAAATAGTATATGATGTAAGGGGAGTTTGTTTAATGAGCACATATGTTTATATGTTGATATCATGTTTTGCTCATACTGTTTACATATTGGTATCATTGATTTGAGTTATATTGAAAATGTGTATATAAATTGGTATCATAAGTTTTGCTGGCATGTTTAATAAATGGATTGTTTTATAATTTGACATCATATGGTTTTATATCATTTGTACCTCCATAATTCACATGGTATTTGTTTGTTTTGTGTGTGTAGTGATTTTTCAGAGATTGGAGATTTTGCGACTACATCACATGGAGACATTTCATGCTGCCAATCTGACATTTGTTTACTAGATCGTGTCTTGTATTTTCTTTCTGGGTCTATGGGATGGAATTTAGGCCTTTCGACTTGACTAACGGGCTTAGGAATTTCACTGTTTTGGTTTTGTGACGGAATAGCCAAATGGGGAGATTTGTAAGGACAAATTTCCAAATTGTCTCAATTTGTATGTATTGGCATTATTCCGGACAAAACCCGATTTGAGTCATAGATAGATTTTTTTCTTATCACGATTCCCATAAAGTTTATGACGTTGTTTTGAAGACGTAGTGGCCAACCTTCAAGATCGATAATGTCGAGTTTATTAGTGCACGTTTCAAGTCTTCGTATCATATTGCATTCCGAGATACTCTCAGGTATGAACACATAATGTTTATGGGACTCGAAAAATATTTTAAGGGTGTTATTTTAATAAAAAATAATTTTTAAATGTTTTAACTTCATTTTGTCTAAGATAAATATGTTTTAGAGTCTTCTAGATCTTTCCCTTGCATTTTGGAAGATTAAATGAAATTTACTGTCATTCTAACGACATCGGAAGGTCGTTCTAACGACATGTTTAACTCATTCAAACAAAATTTGTAGGTTCGTTCGAACGACATGCCAATATCGTTCTAACGACTTGTCGACTCAAGTTTTTTATTTAAGGTAATTTTTTCTCAGAATTTTGAGGTGTCCGGAACCAAAATTGCAAAACATAACCCTTTCGTTTTACTGCAAAATGGCCAAAGTTAAAAATATCCTTAGTGTTTCAAGATCCGATCTTTCATACACATGCTATAGAGATCTTGGTTTAGCACCATCTGGATTTTGTCCATCTTTGTTGAACAATTGTTTCATTGAGTTTTGCAGTGAAGAAGCGGCGGACTCCGTGTTTTGAATCGTAGACGGTTACTGCAGTTGTTCGGTGGATATCGAGCTATACGTGGACTTGTGTGTTGTGGACCTCTCATAGATGGACTCCTTCGTTGCACTGTGTAGGAGCACATGAATCATAGAAGAGCATCAAGACTTGTCTATACTTTATAAACCCGTATCATAGTGATTGTCTCACTTGGGCCATTCGAGGTTTTTTCCCTTAGTGGTTTCCTCGTACATCGGCATTGTGCGTTTTGTGGACTTGGTTTATTTTACTTGTTTAATCACCTAGATGCATGTTTAGGATTAAGAAGATAAAATTAGGTTAATTGAAATTGGTTCACAAAATTGGTGCATAATAAAAAATGGAAAAGGTTTGTGTGAAAATGGAATTTGGGTTTAAAACACATTTTGGTTTAAAAAGGAGCATTTACAAATTAGTATCAGAGCGGGTTGCACTATCTTATTATTTTTTATCCTGTTAAGTGATTCTTTTTGGGTGATTATTTGTTTTTCTCTCTTAGCTTTTTTTTTCTCTCAATGGAATCTCAAAGTTTTGACAAATTAAATCTTTTGAATTTTAAGTTTGCAAAACGAATTGAAATTCTTGAAGAAAATTATCGTTTTAAATATATGATTGAATATTTGCAAATGTTTCAAACTCAAAGAGATATCATTCGTGAGAAAAGTGTTGCTTTGTATAATGACTTTCATTCTTTACAATTGCCTAAAGACGAGAGTGAGAATTGAGTCCTTATTTTAGTAAAAGAGTTAGAGGACTTACAGAATTCTAAGGCTTGTGCCAAAGAGGATAGTGTTTGATTGATGACTATAAGGCATGTGATAAGACTCTTAATGATAAGTTTTCTCACATTGAGGGGGAGAGAGATAACCTTCTAGGGGTAATTGAAAATATGAAGAAGGAGTCCCTAAAATTTGAGGAGTCTATTTCTTTGCTTGACACTACAATTTTAAAGTTGAAAAATGATTTAAACAATTCAAGTAGTAATGGTAAAGGCTTATCTTGTTCTAGTGCTTCGAATGCTAAAGCCAAAACTATAGTTTGTTTTATAGCTTCAACCACATCCCAGGGTATTATAAAAGTTCAACCTAAAGGTTCTATTCCTCTTTGTGTTTACACATGTTCGCATTGTGGTAAGAAATGTCACCTCAGGTATTTTTACTATGATCTTCAAAAGGACCCTAGGAAGTTTGAGTATAGTGTCCCGTTAGTTATCGAAACCCATCGTGTTACGTATACACCTATTAAGGGTAGGAAATCTATTTTGGAGATGCTAAATTCTAGGTTGGTTGATTCTCACATGCAAGCACATGATGCTTCACATGCTATTTATTATGGATGATTGCTTGCATGACCATGTTTGTCATATGCTAGTCTTTGCTTCATGATATATATCTTGCTAGCGTTATGACATGTGTATCTCTTTGTATTATATTTTTTCATTTATTTGAGTTTTATTTAAAAAAATACAAAAAGATTTTTGGTTTTATATATTTTTGAAAAATATAAAAAGATTTTATTTTTGGGTCAAAAATATTTTTTGAAAAACACAAAAAGATATTTGATTTATTTTTGTATGTCATGAGTTTATATGTTTAATGTGGCATATTGGTGTGCTTGAACTCCATCATTTCATTATCCATATGGCTAGGGCATTTGGTCATAATTACAGATGCTTAGAAAGATCTTAACCATTGATTGATGTGGTTGTTCGAAGTTGATTAACATTTAGATTCGACTTTGTATATATGTTGTTGATATAAAAAATTATCCACCCACATGGACCAATCAGAAGTGGACAAGTGTCTCCAACGTGGCATAAATCCTAGTCAGCATATAGTTGCTCAGCGAGCATGCCGACAACATGAAGAATGCATACCATCAAGATAAATGAAAATCCACCACACGAGAAGTGTTCGTGTTGGAAACTGAGCGTCTGTGTAAATACGCTAGTCGTTGTTGTCGGATTCCGACCACAATACAAAAAAAAACTAAACTATAACTACGCTCTTGCGGAGTATAGTGGCTAGTCTGGGTATCGAATTCTCAGGGAACTAGGACGAGTGAATGTGACGACAAAGGTAAGACCGTTAACCCTAACTTGACTCTAAAAAGAAACAAAAAAGATGATTGAGATGGGAAATAACTAATTAACTAAATGCAAACTCTAAATTACTTAAACGATTGAAAATGATTAAACTAACACTTGAATCATATGATGAGGAAAATAAGTCGGGAATACAATCCCTCAACCCTAGTGTACTGATGGTATAAAACTAATCGTAAATTTAAGTGATTAATTAGACCCAGAATTTAGTATTCCCAAGCATTACGTATATGAGGTTCAAGTCCTCACTATACTTAATCAGAGGACGAGTAAATCGGTATTACAATAGTTACACTCGAATTGCATTCTAAAGCATCCTGGTTACCCTGAAGCAAACGAGATCCAAAGATCTACAATTGTCGCGTTTCTACGCAATACGATCGTAATAAATCCTTAAGTTTAGAGGATTAATTTTATACACATGCAACTATCACATCGGGTTGAGTTTATGCATCCCAACCTTTAAAAACCTAGCCTAACATGGTAAAATTAATGAAAACTACGTTTTCTACGTTGCATGAACTCATAATTGCTTGGAAAGAGCGATGAAACATGAGAAATATAATAAAAGTGCTGGAAATAAAAGTTATCAGAATTGAAGAACAAGAACATGCAAGAAGAAATCAAAGATTGAAGAAAAATCGAAAAAGCTCTTGAATTAATGGTGCAAAGTATATAAATTCTTCTACTAGATGATCCTACTTGTTATGCAGCTTTTACCTAAATAAAATCTGAATAAAAAGAGTCCTAATGACTAAATATATAGGTCAGAGATCGTTTAGAAGAGTCCCCAAAACATAAAACTCTTCTGGCTAAAAGATAAGCACAAAATAAAAATCCTGTATCTGGAAATTCGTCACACTTAGAAAGCGTGACTAATTTTGTAACGGATCTGGTGCGTGACAAATGGGCGAAGCGGTTCTTTTTCTTAGCTTCGGTTTGGTTCCGTTTTTAACAGTTTTTTCTTAGATTTCTTTCTCAACTTCAAATGGGCATAACTTCTTCACCGTAGCTCGGATTGAGGTACCGTTTTTTCCAATATTCTTATAATTGAAAGCTCTTCAACTTTTCAGTTGGCCCCACCTTCGGACTAAGGCTAAAAAATTACAAAAATGCCCTTTAACTCCCCGTTTCTTGGTTTTCTTTCACTGTTTTGAGTTCTCTTTGGCACTAACTTGCATGAAATACCTGTAAAACATATAAGAGATACACAAACTAAGAAATAATTGCAAAAAAGTGTTAGTAGAATAAATATGAGACAAATTGAAGCTATTTACACCGCACGGGATCATAAAAATATCGAAATTAAGGGGATAAATGTGAAGAATTTATGCCTAATCAAGAAGTACAACCAAAGGTCTTATCGCACGTGGTTCATACAACCAACCATCACAGTCATTATGTATGGGTGTAAATGTTTGAATGTATAAAAGCATTCCAAACCTTGATCTCCCAGTCACTATAAATACATTGTATTTCTTTCATCAAAGGCAAGATAGAACGAATTATAGGATATTCTTAGTAACAAGAGTATCTAGCTTTTTGTAATCACTGAAATCAATACAATAATAGTGGACGTAGGCCCCCTTATACAGTCGAACCACTTTAAAACTCTTTATCTTTTATTTACTTATTTCATTACAATCATATATTTTATCTATGAATAGAAAATTGGATCTAGTCCATTTTTTGACATTAACAGATTGGCGTCGTCTGTGGGAACATGTTTTAAATTGTCGTTCTCAATATCGTACATCCTTATTCAAGGAAAAATGAATGATCCAGAGCCCAGTGCCAGAAATGAAGGCAATCTAACCTTTTTATCTGCTCCGCCTATAGTAGCCAACCTAAATGGGATTATTTTTAGTATTGCTAGGGGTCAAGATGCTATGTAGGAAATAATGAGACAATTGGCACAGTCAATATAAGCTAGATCTCCAACCTTATCTAGGCAACAGGATATTCCTTCACCAAGGAGAGAAATGATGCCTCCCCCTCCTGAGCCTAGCCGACACAGCTATTCCATATCATCTCATGATAGCACTCATCACTAAAGAGTCAGTTCATCGGTTAGAGACACAGAGTTCTATGATGGGCTTTCTTTCTCTTCTAAAAGACCAAGCATCCTGGAAAGATTGAGTAGTGCTTCACCTTTTGATCATTTAGGACATCGAGCAAATAGGAACCCTCCTAGAGCGTTATCCAGAAACACTCAACATCCAGCCGACCAACGTGAAGCCTCGGTCAGGTCAAGATCAAGCGTCCGACGATCTGTACATGCCGAGCAGACTTCTTATGAAGAGAGCTCAGCGTAAACACATGCTCAGGACAGTCGAGCAGCTTCACATAAATCTAACGCAGGCAATCCATCATATAAAGTATTGATTCAGCGATTGGAAGATTAGCTGGGAGAAATGGCAAAAGCAAAGAATCCCTTGTAGAGGAATTTAGTCAAAGGATCCCCCTTTATCCAGGCAATTATGGAGTTTCCAACTCCGTCTAAGGATGAGGTGGAATCTCTCATTCGTCGAGGAAAACTGAACAAGTTTATTGATCGACGAGAAGGCAAAGAAGAAAAGGGGAAGGACAAATTCTTCATGCAAGCCCAAAGATGACAGGAAGAGGAACCATAAAGATGGTTATGCAGATGATCTCGACCTGCCGAATAAACCTAAGCAACTAGAACGTGAGGTAGATATGACCAGTTTTGGTTCATTTAATTATCATGTAATTACAGGTGGAGATGTAGGTGGATGAGATCACACTCGTGAGAGAAAGGCCTACTAGAATGAGGCACATGCCTGTTCTTATATCCAGAGAATCAATCTAAATGAAGACGATCGGCCCAGGAAGGTCAAAAAAGGCAAATTGGTAATTGGCTTTTCCAATAACGACCTCTTTGGGGTACTGTATCTCCTTGATGATCCGTTGGTTGTCAAGTTCAGAATCCAGGATGTCGTCATCTACAGGGTTTTGATCGATAATGGGAGCTCGACTGATATCATATTTTACCCATGCTTTTAGAGTCTGGATTTGAAACTCAGTCAGTTGGAACCTTACCACAGACCATTAATAGGATTTTTCAGGTGAAAAAGTTTACCCACTGGGCACAATCAAGTTATAAATGTTGTTCGGTGCCTAGAAAGCAAGCCGTACGAAGCAAATACACTTTTTGTGATGGATAAAAATGTTCAATCTGCCTATAATGTGATCCTCGATAGGGTAGGATTGAAGAAGTTTGAAGTTGTATCATTTACAGTCCATTAATGTTTGAAGTTCCCAACTTATTTTCGGGTTGGTGTTGTAAAAGATAACCAAAAGTTAGGTAGAGAGTGTTATTACTCCTCAGCCAAGCAAAAGGACATAATTAATTTAAAGAAAAAGACCACCACTTATCAGGTAGACACAACTGAGCCCAACAGTGAATTTGAAGTTGAAACCCTAGATCCCTAAGATGAGACGGAGTTAGTCAAAGAGAAGATTGTAGAAGCTATTAAAAGCATTGTCCTAGATGATGACAAGCCAGAGAGGACTACACAGATCGACTCAACACTAGATCCAATCTTTAAATAATAATTGATTATGTTCCTGAGGCAGGGAAAAAATGTATTAGCTTGAGCCATGAGGATATGCATGTGATTGACCCCAACTTCCTCTATCATGAGCTCAACATCAATAAGGATACCAAGTCGATCAAGCAAAGACATAGGGTTTTCAGTCCAGAGAAAAATCAAGTTATTCGGGAAGAGGTGGAGAAACTTTAAAAGGCCCAATTTATTGAAGATGTTAAGTATCCGACCTGGTTGTCCAACGTTGTAATGGTCAAAAAGAAAAATGATAAGTGGAGGATATGTGTGTGGATTTTATATATTTAAATAAAGCCTATCCGAAAGACCATTTTTCCTTGCCTATAATCGATTAATTGGTGGATGATACATCAGGACATGAGCTTTTGAGCTTTATGGATGCTTATTCTGGGTATAACTAGATAAAGATGAAACCAGATTATAGAGAAAACACATCTTTCATCGCTAATCAAGGAACTTACTGCTACAATGTAATGCCCTTTGGGCTCAAAAATGCGGGAGCGACGTACCAGAGATTAATGAACAAGGTATTTGAAGAGCGTATATGCAAGAATATGGAGGTTTATATGGATTATATGTTAACAAAAATAAAGAAAGCCTCAGATCATATCAGCGACCTCAATCTGACCTTTGATCAGTTGAAACAGCATCAAATGAAGCTGAAGCTGAACAAGTGTGTGTTCGGAGTACATGAAGGAGTGTTCCTCGACTTCATAGTTAATCAAAGGGTAATTAAAGCTAATCTTGCCAAGATAAAAGATTTGATAGATATGCAGTCGTCGACTTACAAGAAAGATGTACAAAGGCTTACCGAAAGAGTGGTAATTTTAAACAGATTTATTTCCCGGGCAACAAATAGATGCTTACCATTCTTTAAGGTGTTGAGAAAGACTTTTGAGTGGAATGTCGAATGTGAAGAAGCGTTCAAATAATTAAAGAAGTACATGGGATCACCACCTTTACTATCCCGACTTGTTTGGGGAGAAAAATTGTACTTATACTTAGTTATTTCCGAGTCTACAGTTAGCTCGGCCTTTGTTCGCTTGGATAATAGAATCCAAAAACCAATTTACTACACCATCAAAGCATTCAGGGGAGCCGAGATCAAATACCCACGCTTGGAAAAGTTGTCTTTAGCAATTATTTAAACCTCCAGACGTTGAAACCCTATTTCTAAGCACATACTATAATTGTGTATACTGACCTACCTCTTCGACAAGTGCTCCATAAGCCTGAAAAGTCAGGAAGATTGATGTACTGGGCCGTAGAATTGGGGGAGTATGACATTATCTATGAACCAAGGTCTTCATTAAAAGGCCAAGATTTAGAGAATTCCATCACTGAGTTCACCTATCTAGAGGTTCCTGACCAACTACACTTGCCTCCCGAGCAAACTTCTAAGGAAGAGAGCTAAGATAAAAAATAAGCTTAAGTTGCAGCCGATCAACCTGAATCGTTCGAAACTCGGGAAATGACTCAGAAGTATGAATAGGAGAGTAAGAAGGTATTCCCCCATCGAGTCGTGTCTGAAGAAAGATTCAGTAGTGATATCTCGCTGTGGAATCTGTACGTGGATGAATCTTCATGTGCGACTACAAGTGGAGCAGGTATAAGACTCAATACTCCTGATGATATTGATATTAAATACGCACCCAGGTTCCAATTCAAAGTGTTAAATAATGAAGTAGAGTATGAAGCTTTGATAGGTGGGCTGGATTTGGCCCACTCATTAGGCGTCGAGCAGGAAATAGTACACATTGATTCATAGTTAATTGTCAACCAAGTGATTCATTTATATGGAGTCAAGGGAGAATTGATGATCAGGTACTTTATCAAAACCATGGAAGTTATTTTTAAGTTTTCAGTCGTATAAATGAATAGGATCCCCAGAATAGAAAACGCACAAGTTGATGCCCTTGCTCAGCTAGTGTCGGCAATAAGAATTAAGCTCGGGAGAACAATTCCAATAGATATCTTGGCGAACTGGAGCATTGATGGGGACTTAATGGTTGATTTCATCGTCGTAAATTTAGGACCCTCCTCGATGGACCCAATAAAGGCCTATATCAAAGATGGAATCCTACCACCAGATCCCAAAGAAACCAAATTGATTCACTATAAAGCAACAAGATATGTGTTGGATAAAGGGGTTTTGTACCGAAGGGGATTAACAATCTCCTTACTAGACTGTGTTTATCCATTGGAGGTGGAAGATTTGATTAAATAAGTGCACAAAGGTTGTTGCGGATCTCATTCAACTTATCGGCCACTACTTCAAAAAATCAACACACAAGGATATTACTGGCCAACTATGAGGGAAATTCGCACAGCACCCAATGCTGTCCAAACTCTAATTACTTCACCTTGGCCCTTTGCTATTTGGGTAATTAACCTGGTCGGCCCACTACCGACCACCAAAGGCAAGTTCAAATACGTGGTAGTTATTGTTGATTACTTCATCAAATGGGTGGAAGCAGAGATCTTAATTGAAATGTCTTATGAGAAGGTGTATCAATTCATTTGGAAGAGCATCATATGTAGGTATAGGCTACCCTATGCCTTTATTACAGACTATGGAACCCAATTTGACAACGATGAGTTTGAAGCATATTGTGTCCAGTCCAAAATCCAAAAACTACATTTTGCACCATACCATCCTCAAAGCAATGGTCAAATGGAAGTAACTAACAAAACATTGCTCAATGGATTAAAGAAAAGGCTTGATGCTGTCAAGGAAAATTGGATCAACGAATTACATTATGTTCTATGGGACTACCGCACAACGCCGAGAACAGCAATTGGTGAGACACCTTACATGCTTGTATTTGGGACTAAAGTTGTGGTTCCAGTCGAGATAAGCTTACCAACTCATAGAATTCTAAATTTTGATTCTCCAACCAGTGATTTAATAAAACGATTGGATCTAGATATGTTGGAGGAAGTTCAAGAAGATGTTGCTCTGAGAAATGCAGTATACTAGCACAGAATAGCTCGCTTATATAATAAAAAGGTCAAGCTGCCCAACTTAAAAGAAGGTGAATATGTCCTTAAAAATGTCAGCCAAAAGAACAACAAGCTTGAGTCTAATTGGCATGGCCCATATCGTATTTTAGCAGTCATCTGACCTAAGGACGTATCATCTTGAGACCTTGGAAGGGGAAGAGTCCAAAACCCATGGAATGTCGAGCACCACCGAAAGTATTATCAATTATTCAAGCGATTGACATAATTGTATTTCTTTTGCTCTTTGTTCAAAATACCTATTATTCAAGTTTTAATAAAAAAAATTATTTTAGTCCCTTCAATTTTTTTGATTTTTTTTCATAGTACGACGATATGCATCCCCCCAAAACAAAACTTCTCAAAACATACTTCAGCCCTCGCCGATCAATAACACCTACATACTTAATCAGGTTGAACTTATATGCTGATTAGTAGAGCATATTTCATTAGGTTATCTGCAGATCAATAAAACATACTTCATCAGGTTGAATTTATCAAATTTCAGATGCACCAATAGCTTAAGGCGCAATCATTTTCGCAAAAGATTAAGATTAAACTTCATGTATGACTTCGTATGTACAAGTCACGAGAAAGAAGTAACTATTACTTCGTGTATGATTATGTATTAACAAGTCATGAATAAGAAGTATTGCTCGACCAAGTTATACAAAAATTCAATCCTAACTTCATCATTGATAAGTCAAGAGCAAGAAGTCTGTAAAACTTAGTATACAACTAAAACAGTTACAAACAAGTTTCACCCGACTAAGTTAAATGCATGAAGACATGTAAACATTCCTAACCATTGGAATACACACATATATTCCTCATACACTTGGTCACCATTGATAGCTAATGCTAAATGTGGATCAATAAGTTTCATCTAAGTGTATTAGTAGAATCTATGGCATTACAATCATAAGTTGACTAATTGATTAAATAATCAAGAGTTAACAAACACAAAAAATGAATTTTTATTCAAAATATTAACTGTATTATATTCAAATGAATAACAAAATACATAAGAGATATTTAGTAGGACATTTTCCCTGAGCTTTGAAAGTTGGCTAAGTAGGTTGCACTCTCTCTATTTTAGTAGGAGGATCATCTTAAGTATAAGGAGAATTAATAAAGTTGAAATCTCTTAGCATTCTCCTGTTGCTGCTCGATGCATTGATCAGATGAGGAGGACGAACTATCTAATGAACATCATGCAAATCATAATCTCCCAAATATTTAGTGACCAAGCAATGAGGAAATACATCAACAAGGATCCATGATATGTCCAACCTAAAAGGAGGATTATCACAATCTAGCAGACCAAGCTCATTCCAGTACTATAGCTCGGTGTTACTATCATGCTTTGAGAAAGTCAAGTAGTTGGTTCACTCCCACTTATAACCTTCACGGTGGCTTTGGCAAGGTGATCATCAACATGACCAAGATATTCATTGTAGCCTTCCATCCACACCTCTTTAGGTTGCTTGTGAAATTAAAAAGTTAACCTTTCAACTTGATGTTGAAGTTTCTTCAAAACATCACTCTTCACCTTCAGCTGAACAGATTGGTCAAAAATGGCTTTATCTTTACTCTCCAGCTTCTTAGATAAGTTAGCAATAGCTTAATTATTTGCTTTCAGCTGGGCAGCTTGGTCGGCTAGCATTTATTGGTTCTAGCCTCATTAACAGTTGCTTGTCTCATCCTTTGTTGTTTGAAAGATTGCATGGGCTTGGTTTTCTTCGAAGCTTCAAGTTCCTCCACCAGCCTAGCATTCTCAATCTCCAAGAAATATGCCCCTTCATCAGCACCACTACTAAAGGATTGTTTCACAATCTCCAACTCATTTTTGAGTTTATTATTTTCCTCCTCAAGCAGTTTGGTAATTTCCCTGGCTTCATCTATTTCTCGGCTCAACAAAAATTCTTTTCTTTTGTACATGGAAGCATATTCTTCCAACTTCTTCTCAAAAACCCAGCCTTCACTCAAGTCTTTGTATTTGACGTCATAATCAAAGTAAAGTGAAGCTAGAGAAAATTTATGGTCTTCCTGCAGACCTTCAATCATTTCATATTAAGCTGCATTATTTACTACATCCTTGTCTAATAAACAGTGAATATGAATTTATGACTCTTTCACTTGAGCAGATACTTTTGGTCCAAGAAAGCTGATCAAGTCTTCTTCAAATTATGGAACATGGTCAGCTTCCAAAAGACTTCTACTCTATTTGAGTAGGTTGGATTCAACAGAAACTATTGCTTGCTTCCTAGCATCAAGCTAAAAATTGCAAATATAAATAAACAAGTGTGATTATTGAGCAGCAATGACATATGTATAAGAGTTTATTTAACCAAGCAAGAAAAGAAAAAAGAATGATAAATACAACACATGTAGCCAAAAGAGGAAATATTTTCATTAATAACTAAAAAGGTGTTACAAACTGTTGGCCCTATTACAAAACAGATGAACAGAAAAAGAAAAGGAACGAAGGAGTTAAACCTTCTCCTTGTCCTGGATATTGCTTCCAGAAGGTTGGTCGGTAGGAGGGGCAGCTTCATCAATGGTCCTTAAAGTAGACCCAACAGGTTGAAGGGAAGATTACCCAAACCCCTCCTCAACATCAAACTCTTCCTCCAAGTTAGGAGGAAATCCTGGATCATACCTTAGAAATAATTTAGACTCTGCTAGGGTGCCAACGTCCTTAAGTTCCTCTGACCAACCATCCTTAAAAGACTTTTTCCTCACAAACTCAATCTGAGATGAGGCTGCCAAAAATGCTTTGTCCCAACCCTTATTGAGGGAGTCATCTTTAAGTTTCTTACTTTTGGCCTTCTCTGCGATCAATTCAGAAGACAAACCAACAGCTTTCTCCACGACAGACTTCAGGAGACCTTCATCGACAACTAATTTTGCTCAACCACCTTGGCCTTATTCTTTTTAGATGATAAATTGGCCTTAGTAGTGGCCAACTTTCCTTCAGTAGCTCTCAAACTGGTCTCAGCAATGACCGATTTCCCTCAGTAAGAGTGGCCCTTTTGATAACCTTCTGCAGCTCAGCATCCCAAGTCTTCTACTTGGACTCCAGCAGTTATTTGGATGCCTCAACAGACTTCCTCAAACCCTCAAGGGTCTTCTCAATATCTCCACTAGAAGAACGAATTTGCTCGTCCTTCTCCAACATTTGGTTAAAATTTTCTAAAAATTGCATGAAAAACAAAGACATATTAGAAGGGGCATTAAAATAGAAAAAATATATCAAGAGGTAAGTCATAAGGAACGAAAAGTTACCAGGGCCAAACTTTGGAAATCATTTTTTATCAACTTTAATCTCGGCAGAGAGGTAAGGGTTGCTCTGTCAGTGGAGTGGTTACCAGTCTGGATTAATTTCCTACCAATACCAGGATGAATGAAAATAGATTATGACTCAAAAACAATCAAATCTCCTTGAATTTTCTTAACTAACTCATAGTCGACAGAGCCTCTCTCAGCATGTTTCTTGGGCAAACCTTTCTTTAACCTCATAAATTGAGGAGCAGCAATATTTACTTCCTCAGGAGTGATGACTTGAGGAACCTTGTCCTTCTCAAAATCCTTGGATACTTTTTCTGGCTTCTTATCATTTCCAGCAGCTTTCTTAATAGGTGTAGACAAGGCTCTAGTAATCAAATTAGGGATCTTTCTCTTTCCCATAGCAACAAGTGGAGATGAAGGAATTATTAAAATGTTCAAAGATTTAAAGGAAGAAGAAGTCCCCAAATCCTTCTCTGCACTAGTAGATTCTTCAGTCGAGGACGTAAGGATTGGTTCTCCCTCAATATGGAAGGGGTCAACAACGGTAGAAGTCGTGGGTCCAGCAACAAGCAAAGTTATAGAGCTCTTATGCTGCAACAGATAAGAGGTAGCTCTAGGATATTCCTCGCCAATCATCTGGTGAATGTTCCAAAGGAATTTCAGCTCTCAGATGTTCACGTCCTCTTCTTTTGTACACTTTTTTTTGCTTTCAACTACACAAACCAGAATAAGACAATATAATATTAAGTCAGCGTATCATCAAATAGTTGGTGTGCCAAAAGCAGAATAATTTAACAACCTATACCATGACCCACTTGGGGGCACCTAAACCCATCATACACTTCTCTATTTGTAAAGGAGCGTGTTGTCAATTTTTTTAAATTTGAATTTATAATTAAAATAATCCTTATTTGAGTCTATAAAATTGCCAACTAAGGCCCTATTGATAAACCTAGTCTTCATGTAATACGTATTATCATTGGTAACCCAATTATAACAGAACATTAGCTCAGGAATGCCAATGTGTGTACCATAAATTTGGTTTAGCCTATAAATCCCATTTACCACTCTCCAAGTGTTGGGGGCTACCCTAGTTGGGACAATATCAAAGTACTGGTAAAAGTCTAAACAAAAGTGATTGGGGGGAGGAATGTGAATCCACACTCAATAATGAACAAAGAGGAAATCCAGTGACCCACGGGTAAGGATAATACCTCAACAGATGGTATGGGCATCTCTAAGTCTACCCAATCAGGAATATTCTTTTTCCTCTTAACCTCATCTAAGGAATCCCCATGTATGATATAAACCATGTCCATAGTAAAAAAAGAAAGGGAAAAGAAAGCTTACAGCTAAAATAATGAGTGAAGTGAAGGAAGAATGCAAAGAAAAACTCAGAAACAGAGAACTTGGAGAAGAAGAAGAGTTCGAAAGCTTAGGAAAAATTTGGTAAAGAAAATTCGGCACAATCTCACCTTTTATAGCTACTTGGGAAATCGTGCAAGAAATTATTATTTTGTATCGACGATTGACATTCTAATGGCTTTACAGTACGAAAGGTGCAAAAATACCAACATAATCTTTGGCGGATAGCAAATTTTCAAATTATTTACAAAAATGCCATTGTAAAATCAATATATGGAATATTTTCACAAGTCCCATACATCGGCAGAAGTCGACCACTCTGAAGAAAATATACTCCATCCTTTCAACAAAAGCATCAAGAATGAAGTATTGGGGGCTTCTGTTGATACAAAAAATTATCCACCCACGTGGACCAATCAAAAGTGGACAAGTGTCTCTAGCCTGGCTTAAATCATAGTGAGCAGATAGTTGCCCGGAGGGCATGCCGACCAACATGAAGAATGTATACCATCAATATAAATGAAAAGCCACCTCACGAGAAGTACAAGCAAAGGTCTTATCGCACGTGGTTCGTACAACCAACCATCACATTCATAATCTACGGATGTAAATGCTTAAATAAATAAAATCATCCCAACCCTTGACCTTCGGGTCACTATAAATACATTGTATTCATTTCATCAAAGGCAAGATAGAATGGATTCTAGGATATTCTTATTAACAATAGTATCTAGCTTTCTGTAATCACTTAAATAAATACAATAACTGTGGACATAGACCCCCTTACACATCCGAACCACTTTAAAACTCTTTGTCTTTTATTTACTTATTTCATTATAATCATATATTTTATCCGTGATTAGAAAATTGGTTCTAGTCCTTTTTTTTTACATCAACAAAAGTAATCGCACACACATGCATTGTCTTTTTTGAGTGTTTGACTTCTTATGCATATTTGAGTTTGGTAAGACGTTCTCCTTTCAATTTTTTCATTTATGCGTAATTAGACTAAAAAGGAGGTGTGTATGTAAGAACCGTTGCCCATGAGGATTGATATTACTTAAATTGAAAAAATGATGAGTGAGCACGAAAAAGGGCTGCGAGAGTAAAATAAACTCGTCATAAAAGCCACCGTTTAAAAGAGCCCGAGAAAAAATTAAGGCAATAAATAGAACATATGTCAAAAATGGGCCAATAGGATTTCTCTAAGGTGAGAAAGTAGAAACCTCAAAAGAACTAGAAAAAGAAATATGAATATATAAGGGTGTTTGGATGGAAAAATACAATGGGTTTGCACCACGAATTCTGATATTGAAAAATCGCGTTATGATGCTATTTGTTTGGTAGAATCGTCAAAATTATGGATTTGTGTGCTTGTTGTTTGTTTAATTCATTAAGCTCAATATATTAATTATCACATATGGCTAAAACTTAGTTTGGTGAAATTTAGCTATCAATTAGAGCTTTTTTATCATTTCGATGTGTTCAAATTGTGATTTATTTATTGTACTTCACGTCCATTCATTCTGTATCCATGTTTGAGCACATTGATACTATGTTAGTATGAAACTCTTATGTTCTGTTCTGAGTCTATTTTGCTATTATTTCGTATTTTCAGTTGTTGTTTTGAGGAAAAAAATTCACTGGGCAAATCGTAAACATTTTTAGAGCTGGAATACAATGTTTTTAAAGTCGTTCAAACGATTTCTAGATGTCGTTCAAATGATATACCCATGTCGTTCAAAGAGTGGATATCACGACATAAGAAACGAGGAATAAAAATTGTTAGGGATGGTCATGAGATAGGTCGTTTTTAAGGTCATTTCTTAGGTGCTTCGCGCGACATGCTACTGTTTCAGGTTGTTTCTTGCCTGGTTCAAATGAAATTCCTCAATCGTTCAAATGACCTGGCATTATCATTCGAACGACCCAGAGAGGATTTTTAATATTTCATTATGTTTTAGTACCTACTTCGTGTATATGCTGAAATTATACTATTTTGGTACATCTGGGTTGTTTTGGACTGTTTACATGCCATTTATACTGATTATACAATATTGATTCTTATATTGCATTGATTTGTTTAGTCACATCATTCTTAATATTTATGATTCATATTTGTGACTGTTTGCTAGCTACAATTTGGTATATTATGATTAGCTGAATTCATTGTTTATTTAGATATACTTCAAATGAATTTTTCTCACGTTAGATATGCATTTATCTGTTTATCTTTTTCTCTTGTCGTCTATTCGAGACAAAAAGGGGGAAAGATAGATAGTATATGATGTATGGGGGTTATTTGATGAGAATATATGTTTATATATTGATATCATGTTTTGATCATACTGTTTAGATATTGGTATCATTGATTTGAGCTATAATGAAAATGTGTATACAAATTCGTATCATATGTTTTGCTCGCATGTCTAACAAATGGTTTGTTTTATAATTTGGTATCAAAAGGTTTTATATCATTTGTGCCTCCATATTTTACATGGTATTTGTTTGTTTCGTGTGTGTAGTATTTTTCAGAGATTGGAGATTTTGCGACCACATCACATGGAGACATTTCATGATGCCGCCTGATATTTGTTTATTAGATCATGTCTTGTATTTTCTTTTTGGGTTTATGGGATGGGACTTAGGTCTTTCGGATTGACGGCCTGGCTTAGGCATTTCACTATTTTGGTTTTGTGATGG
Source organism: Sambucus nigra (assembly GCA_949130495.1). Classification (NCBI taxonomy): domain Eukaryota; kingdom Viridiplantae; phylum Streptophyta; class Magnoliopsida; order Dipsacales; family Adoxaceae; genus Sambucus; species Sambucus nigra. Next base: position 438,674,077 of record OX422221.1, on the reverse strand, counting down.
AATATCCAAATGAGGAGATTTGTAAGGACAAATTTCCAAATAGTATCAATTTGTACGTATTGGCATTATTCCGGACAAAAACCAATTTGAGTCATAGATAGATTTTTTTTCTTTTCACGATTTCCACAAAGTCTGTGACATTGTTTTGAGGACGCAGTGGCCAAGCTTCAAGATAGATCATGTCAAGTTTATTGGTGCACGTTTCATGTCTTCATATCATACTTCATTCCGAGATACTCCCAGGTATGAACGCATAATATTTACGGGACTCGAAAAATATTTTAAGGATGTTATTTTAATAAAAAAAATGATTTTAAAATGTTTTTACTTCATTTTTCCTGAGATAAATACGTTTTAGATTCATGTAGATCTTTCCCTTGTATTTTAGAAGATCAAACGACATTTACTGTCATTCTAACGACATTGGCAACTCGTTTTAACGACATGCTTATCTCGTTCAAAGGAGATCTGCAGGTTCGTTCAAACAACAAGCCAATATCGTTCTAACAAGTCGTTGACCTAAGTTTTTTATTTAAGGCAATTGTTTCTCAAAATTTCGAGGTGTACAGAACAAAAATTACAAAACATAACCCTTTCATTTTTTTGTACTTGTTTATAGGCTTCCAAAGTTAAAAACATGATTTGTGTTTCAAGATTCGGTCTTTCATACACATGCTATAAAGATCTTGGTTTAGCACCATCTGGATTTTGTTCATATCTGTTGAACAGTTATTTCATCGACTTTTGAGGTGAAGAAGCGATGAACTCCGTGAATTGTAAACGGTTGTCGTAGTTGTTCGGTAAATACCGAGACATACGTGAACTAGTGTGTTGTGAACCTGGTGTAGGTGGAATCCTACGTTGCACTGTGGATAAGTGGGTAAAGCATAGAATAATGTCAATACTTATGGGGTATTGAGTCGTTGAGTAAGTTTATTATTTGTACTTTATAAAATTGTATCATAGTGATTGTCCGGCTTAGGCCGTCCAAGGGTTTTTCCCTCAGTGGTTTCCTCGTACATCAGCGTTGTGCATTTTATGGACTATATTTATTTTACTTGCTTAATCACCTAGATGTATGTTTAGGATCAAGAAGATAAAATTGGGTTAATTGAAATTGGTTCGCAAAATTGTTGCATAATAAAAATCGAAAAAGTTTTGTGTGAAAATTGAATTTGGGCTTAAAACACACTTTGGTTTAAAAAGGGGCATTTACAGAAACCCCCTTGATTTCCTCTTCAATTCTTGTTGTGGATTATTCCCCTATCTCTCTCTCACAGTGACGTAGGCTAGGGTTCTTAGATGATATCTCGAGGGAGTTTATTAACTTCTTAATATAAGTCATTAACTCTATAATCCTGAGTTGGGTTAAATTTCCAAATTTTAGACTCCCAAATGGGCTCGAACCCATAGCCAAACTAGTCTAAATGTCTCCCAACTTATATACCTATATCTCGGGACCAATTCTAAGGGTTTAAAACACCTAAACGAGCCTATATACTTCCCAAAATACGTCCCAATTATTTTATTCCAACATTAAACTTTTATAATCGCATCACACACCTTTTTATGAATTGTATACTATATATGCAATTGTTATAATTATTGACATCACAAAATAAACCACACATAATTATGACATAACATGAATTACATGTTCGTAATTAATACATTTAATTCACAGATTAAATTAAACTTCCACGGATTTTTATTTAAGTCCAAAAAATAGTCTTATTATTTATTCTAAAAAATATGGGGTATTACAATCTTCCCAAAGTTGAAACATCAAATTATTCCTACTACGCCTCTACTAACGGTACTCTTTAGCCCGACGGTCTATACCCCACCGTTCATAATAGTGGTCAGTCTGCTATAGTCAACTTATACCGAAATACACCATCATTTTTCATCGTAAACGATACTGAAAATCCAAATAACTAGGGCGCCCATACACCCTATATCCCATGCATATCTGCACAATTGGTGCAAGCATTCTACAATGCTTTCTACACCATACTACTCGGCTCCACTGGCCCTAAATCATAAAATTACTATCAACTCGCAGTTATAACAACACATACGTGTAACAACTAAAGTACTAAATCCATGCCCTAATGGACACAAATCTCCCAACTTTTGATGCTAGATAAGGTTTATGCGTGGGATATCTCGCAAGAAAAATCCAAACAAGAAACCCCCTCGATTCACTACTACCTAGCATTATCGGTCATCGAGATCCGTAGACCCAAAGCACATAACCAGGATACCCAAAGTCCTATTTTTCAACACATAAGTCTAATCGTCCACCCCCATGTCACTAAAGGAGTCATACAACACGGAGTTAACACTATCACTAAGTCTTCAGTGCTAAATCAATAACGATCTAAATCTCTTCGCTCAATATCAAACCCAATATACCCTGAATCACATCAGTAAAAGTACCTATGCACCGGGATCAAATATAACCAGAAAACTATACTCTCCGATGTCTCTTTTACGATGCTATATTTATACACGGTCTCGAACGTCTTTTAGGAGATACCTTGCAAAGTAATACATCCTACCCTATAATAGCGAATATGACAGTCTTACTATCACTGTCCACTATCGCTCACAACTTCCTTAACCAGTCAATACCCAGGATAAAAATATGTTATACTCTCATAATTCTCAAACGGAGTAAAACTATTGCACAATATAAACATCCCCTTAGTGTCTACACTCGCTCCCCTGCAGGCGGCACCAAAGAGTCCCGCTATATGAATAATACTAAGGCTGATACTGCCAACGCACCCACTAAACTCAACCTACCAGCGAATTTTTGTGTTAATAATCATATAATGTGACGCACCCATGTCACACTAAACTTACCCCATACATATAAGGATAACACAAAAAAAATTACCTTTAGTCACTAACTCCTTTGCCTGGTTGACAGGTTCCTGAACGCGATTCTCGTACTGGAATTGACCCAAGAGTTGATGTAATGGTTGTACTTCTAGGACTCCATCCTGTAGTTCTATTGCCTCGCTTTGGACCATCCCTTATTTCGTGGCCTGTCCTCCTGCAAGTGAAACAACGGCAAGAAAAATCTCTTTGCTTCTGGCCTCGGCCGTACTGGTCTCCCCCATTATTCCCTTGGCCCTAGTGGCCCTGAGGAACGGGATGCTATTGTTGCTGTTGAGAATGAGGGCCATGCTTTCCTTATCTGAACCCACTGCTCTCGGGTCTGAAATCTCCTGCTCTAAACCTCTTAGTCGGACCCCTTACTGGGAATCCCGATCGTGTTATCTACCCACTTGCTGCTATTGTACTCCATTGGCACCATATCCACTTATCTTCCCATCCTGACTAGTCTCAACTACTTGCTTGTTCCCCTTCACATGGAAACTTTGATCTTAACAATGAAGTGGAGTGGCATTGACGACCTCAGTGTAAGTCTTTAACTCCAGGTTACCTAACAAGTGTTTCCTGATCCTCTAGGCGAGTCCGTCCATAAACTTTCGCATCTTTTTCTCTTCAGTGTTCACCTCCTCCTACATAAAATTAGCTAAATGAGTGAATTCCTCTTCGTACTCTGCTATGGTTTGGTCGCCCTGTGAAATATCAAGAAATTTTTGTCGCATTTATATCAAGGGATGGCAACGGATCGGTTCAGGGTCGGGGAAAGCATCCCCATCCCCATTAGAAATATCATTTCCTGTCCCTGCCCTGTTCCCCATTATAACGGGTTCGGGGATTCCCGTCCCCGTGTAAAACGGGTATCGATTTCCTCGCGAGGAACCCATTTATTTCTTTTTTAATTTAGAAAATTATAGCATAACATTTAATCTAAGAAAAAAATCCAACAGCAATCTCCGGAAAAAAAAAGAATAAGAAAAAAAAGAACATCAAAACAATCCTTTTCAATTTCAGTTGAAAAAGGGATCATCAAAAAATCTTTTAAAAAAAGAACCATCACAAGAAGAAAAAAAATCAAAAGAAAAAGAAAAGGAAAAAAAAACACCGGATCCAATCCCTCTCTTCACTTTCATTTGGAAAGAAAAACTAAAAACATCAAAACAGTCTCTTCACTTCACATTCCCAAAATTACACATTAAATCTAAATTCAAATGGGCATGCGTGTGTGAAAGAGAGAGATTTGTTATAGATTTGGGGTTTGTAAGAGGTGTAACCCCTTTGGTTTGAGATTTGTAAGAGGATTGGCAATAAAAGTTGTTTTTAGGTTTAAGATTTGTAAGAGGTGTAACACGTCAATCCATTTATGTTAAATCTTACAAAAAAATTATTACCAGATTTAAGGGAGGTCGCCGCCATCGTGGGAGGCAGAAGGGGAAGTTGTAGTGTCGTCGTCCGTGGGAGGCAAGAGGGATGGTTTTTGAGATGAGGGATGGTTTGTTTTTTAAGATCAGAGTGGGAGGCATTTTTGTTTTGATATTCTCTCCCCTCCCCTCCTTCCCCTTTCTTTATTCTTATGTATTTATTATAATATATGCATATATATTTTATTATATATTAATAATTTGGGTATCCCCGTGGGGACTCGAGGATATACCCGAAATTGACCCAAAATAATTTGGGGATTTTTTTAACTCCCCGAACTCGACCCGATCCGCGAAACTTAATCCCCATACCTTACCCGATAGGGTCGGGTATCCGCGGGGACCCGAATTTTTAGGAAAAATTGATATCCCTATTTATGTTTGAATAGCGAATGGGAAATACTTGTGGCTAAACCGCGCCCAGAACTCATCGATAGTCATGCAATCCCTCTCTTCTACTGTGGTGACTGACTCCCACCACTGTAAAGTGGCACCCACTAGCTTGAATGTCGCCAAAATATTCTTCTGAATGTCACTACACTCAATCATACGAAGGTGACGCTGCATATATTTTCTCCATTAACTAGTAACTACTACGTCCGAACCACCCTGAAACTCTGGTGGATGTCCTTTCTGAAATGTATCCCTCACTCTCTACCAATCGGATGGCTCCGAATGACCTGAAAAACTGGTGCCACTGGCGGCTATGGTTGAGTCTGCGAAAAATGTTGTGCCATTGCTGTCGTCGTTGCATTAACTATATGTGCCACAATGTCGGCCACCTCTGCGGGCGTAATGTTCCCTTGTGGGGCTTCCTCCCAGCATTCGCTCTCGTCTATCGCGTTCTCTTTGGGGACATCTGAAACGAGATTGGAGTTTGTATAAGCTCACAATTAAATACAAAATAATCATCAGAAGAATGTATATGCGTGTACGTAAGGAGGAATACAACAATCCTATCATAAGGCTCTATATCAAAGAACGATAAGCTAAAATGTAAAAATTCGCACAGATCCTAATGGCACTAGAACCTGATGCATAACTACCATCTGTGACACCCCGCCTATTTTAATCATAGATGATCAATCCTTTACCAAAATAAACAGGATTCTTATTTGGTTCATTCTTAGCATCACTAGCAAAAACTTTTTAAATTACTAACCACCTATGTTAAATTAAGTCGGTGCCAAATTTTATCTTTCATTGACGTAACAATATGAGGAAAAAATTATATAACTCTACCATCCATACAAATATAAGAATCTGAATCATCACATGAAAAATAGATAAATAATAAGAACCGAATAAACCATCGGTTCCAAAACTAATAACCCTAAGTCTAATGAAATAAAACTGAATACGAATACATTGTCTGATAAATAAAACTGAAAAGACTGTATCAATTAAATGGTCAACATGCCCAAATGAAATACTTATCACGAATTCTAATCTGGGAATGAATGACAATAGCATCTACACAAATCCCGTATACCTCCACAAGTGCTGCACCTACGAATCCCTGAAAAGAATCATCAAGTTTGGCGTCCCTATGGATGGACACCTTAAATGTTTTGAAAATAGATTTGATACGAATCAGAGGCCAAAACCTTTTAAAAATATTTAGCAAGTAATTAAGATGTAGTAAATAAATATGCAGTTAAACTTTCCATATTTAGGCTGGTGTCGCACTCTCATTAGATTACCCCTCACATATCAACTATTGTCCACACCTATCACATACATCTTAACCCACCTAGTTATATTATTTTGTCTAACTAGACTCATTACAAAATCTCCTTAGCACTCTACCCTGACTTGAGTATTATCTAACTTACATTTCCTAATTAGTTATGTCTCTCATTAACTTATTAAATCATTGTTCAATTTATAACTTTACTCTGTTTATTTATCAACATTCATCATTAACGTATTAAGCCCGTATATAATTTATTACATTGTCATATACATTCACTAGAAATGTCACACAAGTACACTTACACACACACACACGTGTATATATATATATATATATATATATATATATATATATATATATATATATATATATATATATATATATATATATCACACATAATATATGTAACCGAACCCACTAAACCACAATTCATGCATACTCTACTATCGAGTCCATGTACCTCACATACCAAATCCTGAACTATCGGTGTGGAACACACTCAAACCATAAATCAAATAAACACACAATGGAGGCGAACATAGTTCTAAGCCCTTGGGCTACGTACATACCTAACGCACCCAAATGACCGATAATACTATCGCACACTCAAATAGTGATCGTCCCGAAGTTCTGTGTTATGGGGAACACATCCGAACCTCGCTGGAATTTCCAAGGTGGGATCATCCACTACGCGTGACCTCCCGTGATAGCAGGCAACGTAGGTATGTTTCCACATAAATATCATGCACACATATATTATTTCCATTCGTATGTATATACTATCTCTATAACCATATATATATATATATATATATATATATATATGACGCACACTATATATGTGACTTGCTTGAGTCTAATATATAGGAACTTATCTAGTTTGGAAATAGAGACAAAATTTGTGTCATCCTTATTTTTTTCCTAAACCTCATTGCCTTGTCATAATCTTCAAAGATAAAGCCACATCAACAAGGAGATGGTTCTACAGGTAAAAAGCCAACACATAACACTTTAGGATTGCATATATTGAGTTGCATATTACATCTATGAGGTGTGTGTCTTAAAATTGAATTAAAAACATTTTTCTATATTTAATGGGAATTTTTAGGAATTTTTTAAAACATTTAAAAATCATTTTCTAAAAATAATTTTAGGGTTTTTAAAATGTTTGGGGCTGAATTTGTATATTCAAAACTTCCTAAAATATGGGTTTGGTAGAATTCGAAAGCGGCAGATTATATTGTGGTAGTAAATGAGATTTTGTAAACATAAAACACACGCGTTCTTTGAGTAATCTAAGCCATACATGTGTTGCACTTAGAGCGGCTATATTTGTGTTTGTTTACCCTCACATACCTGAGATTCATTTATCATCGTTCGTTCAATCCTTATCAATGGTCTGCATGCGTTTAAGCTTGATCCCAATACCATCTGTTTAAACCAATCAACGTTTGTTTGATTGCGGTGCATTAACAATCGTAAGATTTGAATTCAAACTTTCGAGCAAATCTCAGCCATTGATTTGAGACCTGCTTCTAGATCCTTCCATCGTCGTTATAAATAGGATCCTTCGTCCCTTCAATTACAATCTTTGGAAACCTTAGGGTTTGAGAGAAAAGAGAGAGAGAGAGAGAGAGATAAAGAGAGAGAGAGAGAGAGAGAGAGAGAGAGAGAGAGAGAGAGAGAGAGAGAGAGGAGATAGAGAAATCGAGAGAAATTGAGAAATCCAAACAAAACACTTATAAAAATTTCCCAAAAAATAGTTTTGAGAGTTTGAGGGTTTTCTGTTATTCTATTTCAACCCCTCTTTGGTTGTTATCTCTCTTCTTAACACCATCACTCAAATCAGAACTCGTTTCTTCATATAAAAAGTTATAGGACGGATTTAAGGTGATACAGTCACATAATATGTTAAGCCTTGATTTATTTAGGTTAGAAATCAACCTCTCTTGTTGAATATGGTTTAAAATTATTTTTATCAAATATTATCCAATAAATCTCTTCTCTGTTTTACAAAATTGAAATAGGAGTTATAAAGTTTTCAGATTTGAGTTTTTCATCTTGAAAAAGTTATGTATAAATAATTCGTAAGGTCTTTTCTTTTTAAAGACTCTCAAGAAAACAAATCTGAAAATTTCAAAGTATTAAAGATCAAATCCATTTTCAGTAGTGTGAAAATTTTCATTTCATATTTAGAGATATTAGTAATTCATAAGAACTGTTTGTATAAGTGTGTGTGAGTACATGCATGTGTAGGCACAGTCGACATAAAGAAGGAGCTTAAAGAAACAAGATGAAGAACGAGAAGGAACCAAATCAGAGCCTTAAGCAGTTGGCGTTACTTAATGGACCTGGTATAACTCCTTAACTTAGATTTAGGTTTGTATTGTGTATTTAATATTCGTTGCCTGCTTGTAACCTAAACTCATTCTAGTGGATTTTTTTATTTTGAGGTGTAGAGACCTCCGTGCATATTTCCCCATTTGGGTGGGGTTTTACCCGTTAAAATCCTTGTGTACTGTGATTTCTTGTTAATTCTCTCATACCTACTGCTCTACTGCTTCTATAACTAAAATTAGTTTTGTTTTTCAAAACCTATTCCTTAATATCTAAAATAAGTCGATTAAGAACTTTTAAACACATCTAGTGTTCTTTCTGGTTTGTTTTCTAAAAGAGTTTCTTCAAGAAATAGATTTGGAACCTACTAGACTGGTTTAACTTGTGTTAAACAACTTAGTTAGGTATTTTCAATTGGTATCAGAGCTTGGCATTTAGTTTTTACAAAATCTTTTAGATCCCGTGTTTTTTAAACTATTTTTCATAACAAACATATGGAGGAGAAATTTGAGAGGTTAGGGAATGCGTCCAGGCCTCCCCCCTTTGATGGGACTAACTTCCCTTACTGGAATATAAGGATGATAGCCTTCATCCAAGGGACATTGGGAGATAAATCCTGGAATTCTATTGAAAACAGATATGTACATCCTACTAAACTTGCAGCAGAAGGTAGTAATGAAGGAGTTAAGAAACTGCTCAGTGAGTTCACAGAGGAAGAAAAATTGGCCTCCTATAATAACAATAAAGGAAATAATGTTATTTTTATGTCAATCAATGAACATGAATTTAAGAGAATATCTATTTTTTCAACCTCTAAGGTGTGACACCACGCCTAATTAATCCCGGGTGATCAGTCCTAATTCAAGTTAGAACAGGTTTCACAGTTGGTTCATTCTTAGCATCACTGTCGTCTTTTTAATTACTAACCACCTAAGTGAGAAAAATAGAATGGTGTAAATTTTTATCTTTCCATTAATAAAATGAAACTCATGCGGAACATAAAATAATACACAATCACAGTTAACTGCAATAACTATCCACAAATAAAATACCTAACCAAATAAACCATCGGTCCCAAATATTCAACAAATATAAAATAAAGACAAGTAATACATCTCAAAAAGTCTGACAGAAACTAAGTCAACTGTGAGCGACATGCTCGAAATAACTGATCAAAGTCTCTACACTAGAATGAAAGAAGGAGGCGTCTATCAAAATTCCCGCAACATCCACATATGCTGCAGCAACGGGTTTCCTGGAACAGAGTCAAGCCTGGCGTCCCTGTGGCTGGACACCTAAATGGTTTTTAAATTTTTTATAGCAAGGGTTAGTACCCAAAAATATTTGAAAAACATTTAACAAATGATTAACATACAATAATAAATAAATATGCATACTCTCCATATTTTAGTTAGTGCCGCACTCCCTTGGGGATATCTTCACCCCTCCTCTAATGTGCACTACTAACGCCTTAATTAAATTCACCTAGTTGTTCATCTCATGACTAAATAATTTTAAAGCCCCTTGTAAACCCCCTACTCTAACCGAGTATACTTTAATTATGATTTATAAGTTATTCTCGTCATTATTAACTTAATAAAAATCATTTCCCTTTTTATTTTCATATAACTTTCACATCTGTTATACATATAATACAACTCATGCTTTGTATTAATTTGCCCGTATATAATTATTTACCTAATTATATACTCAGTCATATTACAGAATTCACAACCCTACTAATATAACATTTAATAATAGTAATTTTTCCCGAATAAAGTTTTACCGGTTAAAATTCCTCTAAAGGCTATCCCACTAGGTATGTTCACCGGACCTAGTTACCCCAAGTCAGAATTTCTCCCTAACTTGGTTATTACATAAATTTTGGAGGCGGTCATATTCCTTTCCTGAAAGTGAGATGCCCCTCACCCATATAACGGACGTTATGACCTGGGATTATACTCACCCTACTCCTCAAGCTAGGGGATTCATCCACTACGCGCAACCTCCCCCCTAGAGCACTAGAGAATATAATAATAATAATAATAATAATAATAATAATAATAATAATAATAATAATAATAATAATAATAATATTTATCACTGATATTATAGTACACCCATATATATACATACACTATCGCACACCGTATATATATATATATATCCCAGCTATACCGTGTACCGTCCGTGACACAAGCCTATTCTATTATATAATGAGTTTGTGGTCCAATTCGAAGAATTAATTAATTTTCACATAAATTTCTTTTGCTATCACCCTAACCAATATATCCGGACTTACTTTCGTGGCCCGAATTAACATTACCCGAGTCTCAATCCCCGACTCTAAATTATTTAGCCTATGCCTAAATAAAATTTATATCTCGGTATTTCTCAACCGTTACTCCCGGACTTGTTCACTAAATCCATAATTAATTCTTTCGGACAAACTTCCCATAATTCAATCTTAGTGTGTCACACCTAATTTATCCAAAACATTTTAAATTATGATGTCACACTATGCCGTCTTCAACTCCTAATTAATTTTATTCGCTAGTAATTAGATTTTTAAATCCATGTATTAAGTACTCATCAAATTTAAGACATGGAAAATATTAAATTGAATTTCTCTCCCTATAAAGGAAAACTGGGCGAACTGCTAGAATCTGCCGACCCTCGATCGATCGACCCCAGACCTTCGATCGATCGATCGAGCAGGTCTTTGTCTTCTTCGCGAAGACAGATTCAGCCATGGACGAATTTTCTCGAACCCTAGTTTTCTCTACCAGCAACCTTAATCCCTCTTAACATTAATACATGTTAGGAACCTCCAGAATGTCCACCAACATTATTAATTCGTCCATTAATTACAATTTCTGAATTTGGGGAAAAATTCATCTTTAACCCTTTACCCATTTACACCCCAAATTTCCTTCACCAAATTCATTTCTAATTATCCAGATATCATCCTACCAGATATATATCAATTTATAACCTCGGATTTTACATGAATCCTCATTCCAATTCGTAAATCAGATTATTATTTTCCACAACCTCATGTTTATGCCATGAATACCCAAAATAAATTTTAACCAGTCACATCACATCAATATGAATTGAAAAACAGATTCAATACTATTGCAAGTTATCCACTTGCCTTAGGTTTCGTAGTGTCTGATTTGGAGATGAATTCCAAGGTTGAAGATGATTCTTGTTGGCTCTCTAGTGATCACAAAACTGCCTTTAACTGCTATTAGGGTTCCTTAATACACTTAGCCTTTTTCTAAACTCCCTTCAGCCGTTTCCTTATTTCTTCTAATTTAATAATTAACCTAAATCCCGTTTTTTGCCTAATGGGCCAAGCCAAAGTGACCCAAATGCCCCCGTGTGGGCCCGGCTATGTCTAAAAATGCCTCGTGACCCGTTTACTACCCCCCGGGTACACTTTTTCGACTATCTCGGCCCATCCGGACTCAACCGTACACTCAGAATTGGCATCCAAATTAATTTATAAAAGTACTTATCCCCCCACCCCTTTAGTCTATACCGATTTCCGGTTAAGATAAGTGCATACCCTGTCATTAATACTCGAAATGACTTAAATAATTAATTACTATTCGCTTAGTAAATAATTTCCTCTAAACTTTAACCATTTACTCCTCGATTAATATTTTAATATATTTTGCCATAATTAATTCATTTTAAATTACGACACACTAGTAATTTTAGAATTCCCAAATTAATTAAATATTTAGTGCACCAAAAATACGGGGTGTTACATAAGGAAGCTTGGGACATGCTGGTCACTGCCCATGAAGGTGACACGTGCCTTGAGGCTGCCAACACCCAAATGCTTATACAACAGTATAACACACTCATCATGATGGAGATTGAGACTTTTGATGACTTTTATATTAAGTTGACTGATACAATTACCAAACTCCATGCTAGTGGCATTGTGTATGATAGGAAAGAGATTGGATCTAAAATTCTAAGATCACTTTCACCAAAATTTGATAATAAAAGATATGCAATTGAGGAGATGGATGACCCAAATCTCACTCCAGAACTCCTGAGTATCAAACTCAGAATAGTGGAAATGGAATTAGAGTTTAAGAAATAACTCTCCCATGGTCAAAAGAAACATTCCAGTCCCAATCTTGCTTTCCAGTCTAAGGTGACCAAACCTGAGTTGTTGTTCCCAACATTGAGTTAGACTCTAATGAGGAGTGTGATTTGGACAATTTGGATAATCAGATTGCCATAATATCTAAACATTTTAAAAAGATTTTGAAATTTATAAATAATGTTGCTTATAAACAAGGCAATCCTGCATATTCAAATTTCTCTAATAATAAACCTCATGAGAGAAAACAAGACAAAAACCAGACTGAAAACAACAATAAATCTAACAAAGTTCTAAAAAATATTGAAGGCTTCAGATGTGCAAAATTAGGTCACATGGCCAACAAGTGTGGAGTTAATCTGAATAAGAACAATAAAAAAAGGGTCAATATTTGTAAGACTTGGGATGACTCAAGCAACTGAGATAATTGTAACAACCCAAATTTTTTAAATGGGAATTTTTAAATTAATTTTGGAAATCGGAGAAAAATGAAATTTTGGATTTTATAAATTTTATAATTTAAAGTGTTGGTTTTTATATTTGAAAAATAAATTTTCAAACGGAATTGGAATCGGAATTAAAATGGAGTTTTAATTGAATTTTTATTATTTAGAAGAGTTCTCAAAATATAAAACTCTCTAAGAGTCCTCAAAACATAAAACTTTCTAGTAAAAATAATATTTTTAGAAATTCGACCGTCCGATCAAGCTGAATTTTTGTCAGCAGTCCTGTCTCGCCGTTCGCTACAATATCCTAAAATTTTAAGCGATTCTAACGGTCCGATCGTTCGTAATATTTTTCCGAGTATTTGTATTTGATTAGGACTCTAATTCTTTTTGGTATATAAACATAAAGTGACGAGTTTAGATCTTTTAAAACACATTTTAGCCTTCTCAAAAATCAGAATCCTCTCATCTTCTTCAACCTCAAAACCCTAGACCCATTCTACATAACTTTCAACTCAAGTTTTGTCAAGATTAACCTGATTTTCTCAAGACGCGTCAAGAACGAATCTTTGTCAAAATTTTTAGAGGAATACACATTCAAGATCAGATTTCTAAACCAACTTTTATTCAGGCATGTTGACCCTATTCTTTTCCTTTAGTGTTATGTGTCTTGATTGTAGCCTCCATTAAACTCATGTTTTCTAAAATAAGATATGAATATAAAGATTGAAGAGATAAATTTCGGGGTTGTTTTACATAGAAAAAAATTTAATGATACCGAATACTTATAACTGTGTATTCTTTGGGTTGTGTCGGTGTAGTCTAGTTTGCTATGGGCATGTGCATGTAGAGGAGCCCTTTTAAAAGTAAATTTTGATATTTCATGTGAAAATCCTAGTTTAATTTAATTTCTTGTGTTGAAAAATAAGGATCATGATAGGACTTGCATGTAGCGATTATTCTGAAAATCATAATATTTAAGTGTCTTTGATTTCCACTTTTTAAATTGAATTATTTAAATGGGAATTTAGTATTATTATGAATGTTGTTATAATTTGGAATTGTGTTACTCTATGGAAATATGATAATTTTTCGGGAAGATTAGGTATGGTAGATAATTGGTTTTCACCCTTGTTATAGTACACTTGTTAGGTATGGGACTAGTAAGTGGGCCTTAATTACGATTTATGATAATTAAGTATGGGACTAGTTAGTGTAAGTCTATGCGTGTTATATAAATTGGGGCGGGGCTGATTTTCTATATTATACCTTTGTTGTGATAGCCTAGGATTGATATCAAGGTGGAGTGAAATTTTGTAATCATTCTTTGCTTAGGATATAACGATATTGTGTTTTGGGAACCCTTAGTTGGGACTAAAGGTTATTTTGAGGATTTTCACATCGCTTTTAAGGGTGGGGAAAATTAATGTGATTTATGAAAACAAAGAATGTAGAATTTAATATAGCAGGACTAAAACGGATATTAAAAAAATTTATTGGCGACATAATGTGTCTAGGGCCGACAGTTTGAACGGGTCAGAGGACGAGTTATGTCGTGTCGTGTGTGGAATCTTGTCATATCGCGAGGGTCGCAGGATAAAAACGGACCAGACGGCGGACTTGACAAGGGGACGGGTGCGTGCGTGGAACCTTGTCATATCGCGAGGATCGCAGGATAAAAACGGATCAGACGGCGGACTTGACAAGGGGACGAGTATTGGTAATATTCTTCACGGTTAAATTAAATAAAAGTTAACATTGTTGGGAAGGTGGGTTAATTAAAATTATATTGGTGTGGTTTTCATGAAAACCTAGCAAGTAATTGTGAATTTATTTATGGTAATTACTAATCTCGAAATTAAAAGATTCTATTGTTATAGTCGATATATATAGCACTATTATCTGGGTTCAAGGACCCTATTTGAGGAGAGTAGCCGGCTTACATGCTCGGGGCTTTGGCTCTGACACATACGTTGACTAATCTTTTTCAGGATTTTTGGGAGTTGCTGCATAGGATTCATTGGAGATCTTTTGGAGGTGCAGCTGGATTTATGTAACTGCTTTAGTAGTTGGATTTTCTCTTTCCATTCAGTCGTTTTATTTATGAGACTATTTTGGAGTTATTGGGCCTTTTTGGTTCCAAAGTTGTTTTAAGTTTCAGTTGGATTGATTTATTTCATTATTGAGATGTTAGGAGATTATGTGATGGATTTAATCGCATTTTGGAGCTTTATCTGTTGAATGTCATTTCATATTTGGGTTTAATTAAAATAAATTATATTGTGGATTAAAATTTGATGTCTCATAAATGTCACATGCTAAGGATGGTATTTTATTTACTCATGCCCGGCTTAGTTTTGGTGGCGGCCGATGCCAGAAATAGGCGGGGTGTGACAATAATGATAAGCCTAAATCACCCAAAGTGTTTGATCCTTGGATGTCATTCTTTGCTAAGATTGTATATATTGATGATAAGCCTACAATTCATGCTGAACTTGATGATAGAATGTCTAATCTTGTTATGTCGCATGATATTTTACCTATTGGTTTGTCTGCTTTGTGCCTAGAGACTGCTAATGCTATTGATATTGTTAATAGTTCATCTACGGGGTGTGTGAGTCAAAGGTAACATTTAAATAACTAATTGAATGTGTTTGTGAGTCCTAAAAATGAAGCGTTAGGGGACAATCCACACACTACAATTAGAGACTACGATAATTATGACGTCCTATACATTCACACACTCTATACTAAAACTCTTAGGAAGAGCACTAACCTTGAAAAAATAGTGAAGGATCTTACTGAGAAAATAGAAGCCCTAAGTCTTATGGTAAAATAGAGTGCTGAGGACTACACCACTCAATATCCGGATCATGAAAATAAAACTAGGTCTTTTCTTGATCAAATTAAAGAACTTGTAGAGTCAAATGAGATTTGGGAAAAGAAATACGAAGCGATGTTACTGGAATTAGAACAATCTAAAGAGAAAGTTTTAACAATCTTTAAAAAAATTCTAAATTTGAAAATAATGCTAACTGTTTTGAATATTGTGTAGCGTCAAGTAAAAGCAATTCTGATGATAAAACTGGCATAGGATTTAAAAAACCAAATGTACCTAACAAACCTTTTCCAAATGTGAAATTTGTGCGTGGAGGAATAAGACCTAATGAACTATGTCCAGAATTTCAAATAATAAAAAATGACTTTGATAATAAGCAGAAAGAACCAAACATTATAATGGGAAATAGTTCTAAGTCTAATGTTGAGCCCAAAACTAAGTATGTCTACCCATATAAGGCAAGGAGACCTTTTGTTTTAACTTGTTGCAGTTAGACATAAGTCCAAAGTCCAACAAATGGACAAGCTAATTTTTAAAGGTTTTCAAAATCTTAAAATCCATCAAGCAGTCTATACTGTTCTTACTGCGACGTTTATGGACAATACCTTGAAGAATGTTTTCAAAAACGTTTGTATAAGCTCGTCTTCAATTCACTTGTCCATAAAAACTTTAACTCTAGACATAATAGAAATAACTACGTCCTTCCTAGGAAAACTGATAAGAACTCTAACTATCATAATAGGAAAAAATGATCTAATACTAAAAGCAAGTCCAAGAGGAAGAGTCCTAAATACATGACTAGACTAAATGCTCAAAGATTTGACAAAATTCAAGTAAGGGCGCACAACTCTTTTGAAGAAAAATCTAATGCTCGCAAATTTTATAATATTCGAGCAAATTTGCCCAAATATTTTAAAACTAGAGCAATTTGGGTTAGGAAAGATGATCTAATGCCCAAAATGTACTGTAACATTGTGATTAACACTTTAAAATTTGAACATACTTCTTCTGGATGGTATTTAGACTCGAGTTGTTCTAAACATATGACCGGAGACGATACTAAACTAACTAACAGAACTGACTCCTTAGGAGGAAATTTTTTGTTTGGGGATGGAGTATCAGCTCATATCATAGGTAAGGGGACACTCCAAGAAAAGGGACTACTTATTCTCAAATACATCCTTCTATTTAAAGGTCTTAAAGCTAACTTGCTAAGTATATCGTAATTTTACGATTCCAACCATGCAACCACATTCCAAAAAATAAACTGTAAAATTTTAAATGAGAATGGAGACTGCATCATTGCAAGTCTCAGAACTCCTGATAATTGTTACATAGTAAATCCAGGGACTGAGATTTGTAATATAGCCAGGATGAAAGATAATAAAATCTGGCATAATAGGTTGGGTCATATAAATTAAGACAACCTCGAAAAATTAAGCTCCTAAGAAATAGTTAGAGGTCTACCCAAAATAAAATATATTTCAAACGTTGTTTGTGAGCCTTGCCATCACAAGAAAATTAAAGAAATTTTAAGCACAAAACCTCTAGAGCTTATCCACATGGATCTTATGGGTCCTTCTAAAACTGTGAGCCTTTGTGGTAACAATTATATTCTAGTCATGGTGGATGATTTCACTCTTTTTACTTGGGTTGCTTTCTTAAAATACAAATCAGACACTTTTCGTGAATTTTTGAAAATTCTTCTATGTATTGAAAATGGAAAGGATACCCAAATAAATCGAAACCGTAGCGATAGAAGAGGTGAATTTAAAGACTTGCGTGTAACATAATATTGTGACTACAATGGTTACAAACATGAATTCAGTGCTCCTAAAATGCCAAAACAAAACGTTATAGCCGAGCGTAAGAATTGCACAATCCAAGAGATGGTTAGGCTAATGATACATGCAAAGAACTTGCCAAAATACTTTTGGGTTGAGGCAGTTTAAACATCATGTCACATAATCAATAAGGTTTATCTTGGAAAAAATACCAAACAGACTCCATAAGAACTTTGGTATGGCAAAAAGCTCAACTTAAAATATTTCCGAACATTTGATAGTATATGCTATGTTTGCAAAGACAGAGAACAACTGTTTAAATTTCAAACCCATGGAGACAAAGCTATCTTTTTGGGTTACTCCCTTAATAGTAGGGCTTATCGTGTTTATAATATGCATGTCAAAAGTCTAATGGAATATATAAACATGATTGTTAGTGACACTAATAGTGAGAGCAATAAACAAGAGCCAACTATAGTGGATGAGTATGAAAATGTTTTAAATTATGACTCTCGAGAGATAGTTTATGCTTTACCAACTGAGACCCCAGAAGTACCTAACTGGGTTTCTAAAGATCATCCCTTAGATAAAATAGTTGGTAACGCTAAAGAACCTGTTCGTACAAGATCCCAATTATGAAATATTTCTCATTTTGCATGTTTTGTATCCCTAGTGGAACCAAAGAATGTGAATGAATCTTTAAATGACTCTTTTTGGATTGATGTTATGTAAGAGAATCTCACTCAATTCAAGAGTCATGACGTGTGGTATCTAGTACATCGGTCAGAAAATAAAAGGGTTATCGACACTAGATGGATTTTTAAAAATAAATCATATGAATCTGGGATGATAGTTAGAAATAAAACCAAATTAGTAGCTCAAGGTTACTCTCATATTGAAGGAATAGACTTCGAGGAAAATTTTGACCCTGTAACTCGCTTCGAATCTGTTCGATTACTCTTACTAATAGCATGTCATTTACATTTCGCACCTTTTCAAATGGATGTGAGATTCGCTTTTCTTAATGGTATTTTGACAGAGGAAACCAATGTTGAACAGCCAAAAGGCTTCATTGATCCTCATTACCCGAACCATGTCTATAGATTAAAAAAGGCGTTATGTGGTTTAAAGCAAGCCCCCAAGTCCTGGTATGAACGTCTATCAACCTTTCTTATCAATAAAGATTTTCGATATGGTGGAAATTACCACACATTATTTGTGATTTTTTTTAACAAACATGTCTTAATCGCCGAGGTTTACATTGATGATGTTATTTTTGGAACATCCCCTACTGAGGTTAAAAACTTTTCAAATATTATTCATGGGAAGTTCCAAATGTCATTAATAGGGGAACTACAATTCTTTTTAGGTCTCCAAGTCAAACAAATGTCTGATGGATTGTTCATTTCGCAATCCAAATACGCTTTAGAGATAGTAAAAAAGTTTGGACTAAAAAATGCCAAAGATGCTAGGACACCTATGAGTACCTCAATCAAATTATCCAACGATGAACATGGGACTCCGATCGACCCTAACCTCTATAGAAGTATGATAGGTAGCCTATTTTACCTCACTACCTCTAGTCCAGATATCATGTATGTTGTATGTGTGTGTGCCCGCGGTCAAAGCGCTCTTAAATAAAGTCACTTATTATGTGTTAAAAGGATTATCAAATATGTCAAAGGCATTATAAATCTAGGAATATGGTACACAAATGACACATTTATCACTATTATAGGATACACAGACGTTGATTAGGTTGGTTGTTTCGATGACAGCAAAAGCACTTCAGGCGCTTGTTATTACATAGGTAATAACTTAGTAGGAAGGAGTAGTAAAAAGCAAAACTGCACTTCAATATCCGCAGCTAAATCCGAATACATAGCCACTGGCACCTGTTGTGCTCAATTAATGTGGATAAAACAGATGTTAAGTGATTATGGCATTACCGAACATAAATTATATCGCTACTACGATAATCAAAGTGCGATTAATATTTCCAAAAATCATGTTCAACGCTCGCGTAACAAATACATAAAAATAAGACATCATTTTATACGCGAATTAGTAGAATCTAAGGAATTGGAAATCAATTATTTACCTACAGAACTTCAATTAGCAGATTTTTTCACAGAGCCTCTATATAACTTGCGATTTGAATCTTTAAGGAAATCAATTGGGATGGTTCTACTCGAATAATATCTATCTTTTTTTAATATATACTCTGGTCGTACTCATGCTTATAATTGATCTTTGAGGGTATAGGGCACGGTCATTTGAATAATGACAAAAGACGCCTCCTATATCTATTTTATGTAGGAGATCCGTGATGTGACCCGTTGATTGTTGTGATTTGATAGATATATATTCCATTTATTCTCTATATATGCTTATTTATGCTTTTTTTCACCCTTTGTCCATTTGAGACAAAATGGGGGGAGAAATGTTTGAGTCCATCTTGGACATTTATTGTACAATTCAACTAAAATTCTTGATCTTAGCTGTTTTATTTCAGGATCCAGTACCATTGTTTTCATTTTGTCTCATATTTCCAAAGGGGGATACTGAAGCACACTATATATGTGACTTACTTAAGTCTAATATATACGAGCTTATCTAGTTTGGAAATAGAGATAACATTTGTGTCATCCTTATTTTTTCCTAAACCTCATTGCCTTGTCATAATCTTCAAAGATAAAACTACATCAATAAGGAGATGGTCCTACAGGTAGAAAGTCAACACACAACACTCTAGGATTGCAAATTTTGAGTTGCATACTACATTTATGAGGTGTGTGTGTTAAAATTGAATTAAAAACATTTTTCTACATTTAATTGGAATTTTTAGGAATTTTTTAATTCATTTAAAAATCATTTTCTAAAAATAATTTTAGGGTTTTAAAATGTTTGCGGCTGAATTTGTATATTCCAAAATTCTTAAAGCATGGGTTGGGTAGAATTCGAAAGCGGCAGAGAATATTGTGGTAGTTGTAGACACCCCATTCTAGTACCCCCTAAACCTCTCCTTAGGACCCTAGCACCTCCCTTCATCACTACAAACCTAAGTCATACCCTGAGTACTGACCTAGAGGCCATCGGGCACTCCTAGGCTCCATTTGATCAAAAGTCAAACTCTTTAGCTCGACTGAGACTGAATGAATTTTCAAAGGGCATTGAAACCCCTTTCAAACAGTTCACCCCGTGCACGATTCTGACTTACGGTACGGACGAAAGACCCGTTCTCCCTCGAAACTTGATCAGGAGGCCACAGGATGCTCCCAGGCTCCATTTGACCAAAGTCAACTCTTTAGCTCGACTGAGACTAAATGAATCTTCAAAGGTCACTAAACCTCCTTTCCAACGGTCCACCTTGTGCGCGATTCTGACCTACGGTATGGACGAACGATCTGTTTTCCTCTGAAAGGTCATCGAGCGCTTCCAGACCCCGATTGACCGAAGTCAACTTCCCAAACTGAGCCAAACTCTTTGGAATGTCGAATTACATCTCCTAACCTTTCCAACGGTCCGCCCCGTGGGCAATTCGGACTTATCATGCGGACGAACAATCCATTTGCGTCCGACGATCCCCCGTCCAAAGGACCGATGAATGATTTTGAGCCACATTTGACCCAAAGTCAACTCTTGGGACCGGGATCAGTCCAAAGACTTTCGAAGGTCTCTGAATTACCTTTCCAACGGTTCACCCCATGCACAATTCGGATCAACGGTTTGCGCTCTACGACCGATTTTCTGAAGGAACCTGAAAGTTACTGCCAAACAGCAGGTTCCAAAACCTGCCTATCGGCAGTGTACCTAAACACACCTTTCGATAGGCAGGACCAGGACCATGCCGATCGATAATGCCCTGGGCCTATAAAAAGGAGGGTCTGACCTCATTGTAAAGGGGACAAAAGATCTGAAATCCATCACTCTCAGTAAGGTCAGAAAACCCCTCTCAAAGTCAGTGTGATTTCCACATCCAAATCCCTTTCCAACCTTCACCTTTCATCATCTTTTTCATCAAACTTGGTGAATTAACTACCCTTCATCATCACCCAAGTGCAAGGGTTGCTCTCCAACATTCGAGATCAAGCTCAAGATATTCAAGAATGTCCAACTTTCTCAAATTCTCCTAAATTCGCATTAACTTATTTTATTACTTAGCACTTTTATTCTCTCCGTGTCATATATCCTAATATACTTTTTATTTAGTATTATTCCACATCTCTTATTTTCATATAAATAAAATCAAAAAAACAAGAAAAAAAGGATTTGCTCATAAATTCCAGACGGGAATTCTCATTCTTTTCTCACTCTTTTCTCACAACTAAAACACTTTTTACACACACACACACGTATGAGAGAAGTCCCCGGTTGGATTTATGGAATAAATCCCACCCCTCGTTTTGCATACGAACTACGTGGACTTTGATGCCTCTATAAGCTACTAGAGCGTTTAGGGGTAAAACCCGAGACTCGAGTCCTATTCCTACTTTTCTCTCATTTTCTTTTCTTTCTATATTCTTTAAACTTAATTCTCCTAAAATATACATACTTACATATACATATATTTTCTCTTAGTGGCGTATTATTCCGTATGTGTTATCGTTCCATTATAATGATCAACGCTAGAATAATCACATAAATCCTATTTTCTAATATTATTTTTAGGAACATTCCTACGGATGACTCGCTTTATCTCTTTCATGATACAAGTCGATGATTCCTATCTCCACTATATATACACACACACATATCACGGGAAAATAACAATAACCCATGAGAGACCGTAAGGGCGGAATGAGTGCCTAACACCTTCCCATTTCGTAACTTAGCCTCCGGACCCTTTTTGAATCATTTTGGTTTCGTATGTATCATTATGTCTTTGGAAGTTATCCTTCGGGATGGCTCCCTTTTCTTTTGTCTATTTTGAGTAAAATAGACTGGCGACTCCATCTCTCTACATTTTTTCACCTCATCACCGACGACGGCCGAAGCGCTCCCGAGAGGGATGCGCGGGACCAAGATCCTCTCGAGATGAAGAGACACCCCTCTTCTTCACCCCCTCCCTCTGCGAGGATCGGGTATGGCCACAGCGGCGACTCCGCTGGGGATTTTCATTTTGAGGGCTAGACTTTATTTACATGGGTGTTATATTTGCGTATATTTGCCCCTATTTTTCATGCTCCCTTTACTATTCATGTGTATCTCATGCTTATGCTCCTGTTCACAGACTTGTATAAGATTCTCCATGTACACTTCACACCACGTGCACCTAGGATCACATATATCCACATGTCGCACACATCACCCATCCATACTTGGTATACCATTGGTACTTGTACTTTGCTCCCTGTTGGGAATGATCGAGAAAGATACTCTCATCATAAGATAATAATAATAAGAGAATCATGCATGATTCACATGACATGACCAAAGAGCATTGTGATTAACCAAATTTTGTCCAGTAATTGGAGGGTCACTTCGTGATGGGCGCTGGTCCAGCAGGGCTTAGTTAGCCTAAGCGATATGACTCTCACCTTCCATTGGCCAATTACCTTCAATGCATATCGAACGGTTCCCCTGCATCGTACCACTTGATCAAAATCATGACGGGAGGTATATCGCAGGGAACTCGTTCATGTACGCCGAGTATATCGAATTCTCTCTCACACGTACCGTCCCCACGAGGTATATAGTGAGGCAATTCACGTACACTCAGGTATATCAAAGGGCTTATCCACATGTACCAATTACCCTCAAAAGCAAAGACGTATATCCTGAAAGTCACGCCAAAGGGGGGAACCCTTTCCGATTCACCCAACCAACTGCATACCCATATATATATATGTGTCGAGCCTAGGACACACAAGTTAGATTGCCAATTTCGACCCAAAACTCTGCTGAAATTCGAGGTCGACATGCCACCCAAAAATTTTCGCGTATTTTTAAAACGGGACCCTGCCCGTGAGCCTGGTTACAAGTCCAACCATAGCTTTGTATATGTTACAAACCCAACTTTTCCAGGCTCCGATCCCGTCCGGCATTTCTTTTTTTGCATTTAGGAAAATTTAATACAAGTGAAAACATAATAATCATGCTGAGACCCGTCTCCCAAAAACATATCTCTTGTCTTTATCAAAAATAAAAAAAAGATTCCTCTTTTCTTTATCAAAAATCCAAAAACATTTCTCCCTTCTTTATCAAAAATCCAAAAAAAATTATCCCTTCTTTATCAAAAAGCCAAAAATATTTTGTCTTTCAATCTCAAAACGAAAAACAATGTCAAAAATATTTTCATCCTTTTTTGTCAAGAATAAATTCCATTTTACGACTTCTCAGGTCGATTGCACGCCCCTGACCTGGCTCCTTATTGGCTCCGGTCTTCAGTCAAATCACCCCGTGCTTCCGTCCATTCCCCTTCTACTTCTTCTGAGTCCGGTATCCATCCACTTTCCATGGAAAATACAGATCAAGTACCAGTTGTGCGGCCAGATCTGAAGGCAGTTTTAGCTCAGCTCG
Source organism: Sambucus nigra (assembly GCA_949130495.1). Taxonomy (NCBI): domain Eukaryota; kingdom Viridiplantae; phylum Streptophyta; class Magnoliopsida; order Dipsacales; family Adoxaceae; genus Sambucus; species Sambucus nigra. Next base: position 438,650,005 of record OX422221.1, on the reverse strand, counting down.
TGTCCAAGATTGACAACCTCCAAACTGAGGTCCGAGAGATGCAATGAAACTAGGTTCCTGTTCCTCAAAAGTCTATGGCCCTATTCCCTCGCACTACGGGTCCACCCGAGCCTATTTGGGTTCCCAAAGAGTATCAGCACGCTCCATGTGCCCCTCCTGCTAATGGGTCGACGCCTGCCAAGTGTCACACCTCACAAAATTCGACACACGGGGTGGCCGGCCACCGCCGACGAACTATGTCGGGCGTGAACTAAATAAATACGATTCTTAGAATGAGACGGATATGAAACATAAATAAATCAGTCCATAAGATAAATAATTGAATCAATCTCAAATGATCATAACCAACTAAGCGATAAAAGATCAATCACATGCTAACTCCGAATAAATCCAAACTCTAATAATTATAAAACTGAATAAAGATCCAACTTTGAATGACTGAAATAAAATCCATAAACAACTTTGGAACCGAATGGCCCAATAAGTCTCTTAACTGAGTCTCATAATAAAATACGACTGAAAGGAAAGTCTAAACTAAAACAAAGTAATAAAGTAATTCAGCTCCAGTTGCACCTCCAAACGATAATCTCTAAGAATCTTATGCAGCCACTGCAAATACTAATCCTGAAAAAGGTTAGTCAAAGCAGGGGTCAGAGCCAAAGCCCCGAGCAAGAATACACACTACTCCCCTCAAATATGATCCTTGAATCCACGCAGTAGCATTATATGCAATAAATACCACAATAGAATATTTTAAATTAAATGAGATAATTAAACGCGATAAATATAAATCACTAACTACCCGCCGACATCCCCATTTATAAAGGCACACCAATATGATTTTAAATTCTCAAGTCCCACGATGTTAATTTAATAAATTAACCAATTTTTATTATTGTTCTCACTTTTTATTAAAGTGTCACACTTTCCCTTGTCAATGACCCTCTGACCCATTTAAACTGTCGACCCCGACACATGACAAGGTTCCACACACGACATGACATAAATTGCCCTCTGACCCGTTTAAACTGTCGTCTCCGACACATTATGTCGCCATAAATTTTAATACCCGTTTTTAACTCAGGCGTTAATTCTCAATTTCTCAATTTATAATTACCCCACCCTTTTAATCGACGTGAGATCCTCAAAATACCCCTTAGTCTCATAACTAAGGGTCCCCAAGTTATTTTTACGTCCTACCCTATGTATAGGAAGAATTTCGAACCTAAACTTAGACCTAGTCTCATGCCTAGGCTAGCGTAACAATAAAAAAGTACAAAAAATCAACCCACACCCCAAGATGATAAAAATGCGATAATCTACCCTCACTAGTCCCATACCTATAAGGCATCCTAAAATATAGGGAGAGCAAAAATTACCCAACAATCCGTCGTCACAAAGGCAATATATTAATACCAACAGGTCACATAAACAAGCATAATTAATCATGTATAAAACTACGCATGATAGTCCAATTTAATTAAATCTTAATTTAATTATCACCTAGTCATAAACATCCAATTAATCTCATTTAATTATTTAAATTAATTATACTGCTATTTCATCTTTAAAATATCAAAATTCTAATTCCATTGTTTCAACACAAATTACATGAGTTATACGCCCCCAAATCCATTTATTTCAAAACTAGGATTTTTCTACATGCAACATACATCAATAAAATTCAAAATTACTCATAAATCCTACGTACCCAAAGGGTTATGAATATTATTCAGATTAAGAGGTTTTATAAAAATAACCCTATAGTTAGTGTCCACTTTTTATAATTAAGTTACAAATTATTTTTAAGAAAACATATAATTAAGTGTTTAGGCGATACTTAAAATGCATAATACTACAGGAAAAGAATAGACTATTCATGCCTGTGAAGATCGTGTTGAAAATCTGATTCGAAATCTAGACTCCTCTCAAAAAATTAGCGAAGAAGTGTTCTTGAACAAACTTGATTAAACTCCAAGTAAGCCTCCCAAAACTTGTGACAAAAACTTGATTGTGTAGAAGGTTGATGATTATGAGTGAGAGGATAAAAATACTTGGTAGTGTTCTCTGGAGAAAAACTTAAGAAAAAATAATTATGAGAAGTCCCCCTACGAATTAACAAGGTTATATAGTGATTAGGAGTCCTAATCCTAAACAAACTCTACTTAAAAACAACTTGCAGCGCACGATTTCTGAAGGGATCGATCGATGGATCCCTGGCGTCGATCGATCGATCACCCAGAAAACCTGACAGTTCGCCTTAAAAATTATAAGGGGCAAATATTTAAAAATCATTATAAAATCCGTTTTAACTTCGATTTTAATTCCGCATAAAGTTTTATTCTTCTAAAATCATAACCAACATATTTAACCAATAAAAAAATTTAAAATACAAAAATTTATTTTTCTCGAATATTCCAATTAATTAATTAAATTAAACAATAAAAACACGGGGTGTTACATACTTTCCCACTAGCAAATAATTTCGTCCTCGAAATTAGACAAACATACACATCAACGCATAAATCTCGCAAAAAGAAAATAAGGCTCACATATACCTACCCGTAGAATGCCATAATTAGGCGCTCATACACTAAATCCTAGGCACACTTACCCCATGAACAACAGAATAATATATATTGCCTATATGGATACGCATAACTATGAAAATAACGGCGTACCACACGGTCTCACAAATTCCTTACTCGATCCTATATTCAAAAGTCATAAAAATGCTAATGTCCTAAAATTAAATCTCAACACCAAAAATCAATACATACGATACCTAACATCTGTACTAAAATCTTCAAAATTATTATCGTCTCCATAATCCATTATAAGGATCTTCACATCAAGCTTACTAATTCTAAACTCAAAGCCTACAACGTCCTTAACTCAAAACTTAACACCTCCAAGAAACACATCTAACACGTATGCTAGACCTTAAGGAGTACGAATCAAGAAAGGAAATCAAAGATCGACAATGCGGAAGCTAAACGGACTCATAACCTACAAGTCCTAAGACCATGCTCCGATACCATCTGTCACACCCCGCAAAATTCGACAGACGGGTCTGCCAGCCATCGCCGTCAAACTACGTCGGCCGTGAACTAAATAAATACCATTCTTAGCATAAGACAGATATGAGACATAACTAAATCAATCCATAAGATAAATATTTGAATCAATATCAAATGATCATAACCAACTAAGCGATAAAAGATCCATCACATGCTAACTCCGAATAAATCCAAACTCCAATAATTATAAAACTGAATAAAGATCCAACTCTGAATAACTAAAATAAAACCATAAACAACTTTGAAATCAAATGGCCCAATAAGTCTCTTAACTGAGTTTCATAATGAAATACGACTGAAAGGAAAGTCTAAACTAAAACAAAGTAATAAAGTAATTCAGCTCCAGTTGCACCTCCAAACGATAATCTCCAAGAATCTTATGCAGCCACTCCAAATACTAATCCTGAAAAAGGTTAGTCAACGCATGGGTCAGAGCCAAAGCCCCGAGTAAGAATACACACTACTCCTCTCAAATAGGATCCTTGAATCCAAACAGTAACATTATACGTAATAAATACCACAATAGTATATTTTAAATTAAACGAAATAATAAAACGCGATAAATATAAATCACTAACTACTCGCAGAAATCCCCATTTATAAAGGCACGCCAATATGATTTTAAATTTCCAAGTCCCACGATGTTAATTTAATAAATTAATCAATTTTTATTAATGTTCTCACTTTTTATTAAAGTGTCACACTTCCCCTTGTCAATCGCCCTCTGACCCATTTAAACTGTCAACCCTGACACATGACAAGGTTCCACATACGACATGACATAACTCGCCCTCTGACCCGTTTAAACTGTCGGTCCGGACACATTATGTTACCACAAATTTTAATACCCGTTTTTATCTTAGGCATTAATTCTCAATTTCTCAATTTATAATTACCCCACCCTTTTAATCGATGTGAGATCCTCAAAATACCCCTTAGTCCCATAACTAAGGGTCCCCGAGTTATTCTTACGTCCTACCCTATGTATAGGAAGAATTTCTAACCTAAACTTAGACCTAGTCTCATGCCTAGGCTAGCGTAAGGATGAAAAAGTACCAAAAATCAGCCCACCCCGAAGATGATAAAAATGCGATAATCTACCCTCACTACTCCCATACCTATAAGGCATCCTAAAATATAGGGAGAGCAAAAATTACCCAACAATCCGTTTTCAGAAAGGCAATATAATAATACCAACAGGTCACACAAACAAGCATAATTAATCACGTATAAAACTACGCATGATAGTCCAATTTAATTAAATCTTAATTTAATTATCACCTCGTCATAAACATCCAATTAATCTCATTTAATTATTTAAATTAATTATACCGCTATTTCATCATTTAAAATAGGGGTGGAAGCGGTACGGGTTTTTACCATACCGTACCGTTTTGGTCCGAAAAAAAATTGTTTTTGTTTCATATATTAAAATATCAGAAATCGGTCTTACCGAAACCGAAATTACCGCAAAAAAGTTGGTTGATTTTGGTTTTAATATTTAAAAAGACGATTTACCAAAATTACCGCACCGAATTCACCGAAACCAGAAAAAATCGTACCGAAATTATCGTACCGTACCGAATTTACCAAAATTAACGGACCAAATTTACCGAAACTAGAAAAAAGTTGGCTTTGGTTTTAATATTTAAAAAAGTTGGTTGGTTTTATTTTTGTTTTTAACTTTTTGGGGATTTTAGTGTTCTTTATCGACACCCAAAAAAACCAAAACCAGAAACCCGAAAAACCAGAATTTATCTAAACCAGAAAAAACCAGAAGAGACCAGAAAAAACCAGAATTTATCGAAATCAGAAAAAACTGAAAAAAACGAAATACTGGTCGGTTTGGCATTGGAATTGATTTTGGTGTACCGGGTGGTAAACTGGTACGGTTTGGTTTTACCATCCAGAGTTTGGTTTTGGTATTGGTACCTACTATTTACCGACCAAATCGTACCGCTTAAACCCCTAATTTAAAACATCAAAATTCTAATTTCATTATTTCAACACAAATTACTCGAGTTATACGCCCCTAAATCTATTTATTTCAAAACTAGTGTTTTTCTACATGCAACCTACATCAATAAAACCCAAAATCACTCATGAATCCTACGTACCCAAACGGTTATGAATATTATTCAGATTAAGAGGTTTTATAAAAATAACCCTATAGTTAGTGTCCACTTTTTCTAATTAAGTTACTAATTATTTTTAAGAAAACATGTAATTAAGTGTTTAGGCGACACTTAAAACGCATAATACTAAAGGAAAAGAATAGAGTATTCATGCCTGTGAAGAACGTGTTGAAAATTTGATTAAAAATCTGGACTCCTCTCGAAAAATTAGCAAAGAAGCGTTCTTGAACAAACTTGATTAAACTCCAATTAATCCTCCCAAAACTTATGACAAAAACTTGATTGTGTAGAAGGTTAATGATTATGACTGAGAGGAAAAAAAATACTTGGAAGTGTTCTCTGGAGAAAAACTTCAGAAAAAGTGATTATGAGAAGTCCCCCTACGGATTAACAAGGTTATATAGTGATTAGGAGTCCTAATCCTAAACAAACTCTACTAAAAAACAACTTGCAGCGCCCGATTTCTGAAGGGATCGATCGATGTATCCCTGGCGTCGATCAATCGATCTCCCAGAAAACCTGACAGTTTGCCTTAAAAATTATAAGGGGAAATATTTAAAAATCATTATAAAATCCGTTTTAACTCCGATTTTAATTTCCCTTGAAGTTTTATTCTTCTAAAATCATAACCAACATATTTAACCAATAAAAATAATAAAATCCAGAAATTTATTTTTCTCGAATATTCCAATTAATTAATTAAATTAAATAATAAAAACACGGGGTGTTACACCCAGCTTCCTAAGCCAAACCTTACCCAGCTTGGGGCTAACTTTCCTATGATCATTGATCCAAAAGAGGAAGAGTTGAACAAGGTCAAAGATGATCTCAAGATGCCAGCTAAGAAGTTCGACCAAGTCAGAATCTCTGGGAATTACATGGACTACACCCCACATGTCTCCTTATCCTAAGCCAAGGTTACCCGAGAAGTTCAAGATGCCAAATATCGAGAAATTTTGAGGAAATGGACCCTCGACTCGTTCATCTTCGTAATTATCACTTTTCTATGACTCTCATAGGGGCTTCTGAAGAAGTGATGGTCCAATTATTTCAGCAAACTTTGAAGTATACTGCCCTTCGATGGTTTTTGTCTCTCGAGGAGTCCAAAATCCATAGCTGGGAGGATGTAGCCCGTGAATTCATATCGCAGTACAAATACAACGAAGAGCTTGAGGTCACCCGCCATGATTTAGAGATGCTCAAATAGAACTCTGGGGAATCAGTCAGTAACTTCATAGCCCGATGGAGGGAAAAGGTAGCTACCATGACCAATCGACCATTCAAGGAAGAACAAGTCAACATAGTGAAGAACTTCTTACCCCATGACCGAGCAACAATGGGAGGACAATATTATCCCTACTTTCGGGCTCTCAGAGAATCCGGAGTAGAAATCGAGGAGGGTCTTGCTAAAACAGAAGCTGAACCAAAGAAAGTGTCCGGACAGTTTACCCCCAGAAAATACGATAAGCCCACCAATGCTGCAGTTTCAACCATCAATAATATTTCTCAATCACCACCTCATGGGCACCAGAAAGCCTCCATGTCCTGTCCGAAAGGAATACACCGAGCTCCATGCTCCCCTCTCCAAAATTTATCAGGACCTGTTAAGCCGAAACCTTATTAAACCCTTAGATCCTCATCCACTACCAAATCCACTCCCAATAAACTTCAAGGCAGATGCCCATTGCACCTTTCACCAAACTGCTGGCCATACCACCGATAAATGCTTTCACCTCCGAAACATAATCCAAGGTCTAATTGACCGGGGTACCATTGCCCCACCAGCCAATCCTAAGCCAAACACTACTCACAACCCACTCCCAAATCATGCCAATGCCATCTTCCTAGAAAAGAACCCAGAAATTGATCCTTCAACTAAAATCACACCCATACACTCTCCCAAACCTCTTCAAGCTTGCCCATATTTCCTCCTACACCCTGTTAGCCTCGCTGATCAGGCACTGTCACTCCTCACCAGAGCATGCATCGCTGTCCGTACCCGTTCAAAAAATGAAAGTATGGAATCATCAGAAGTGTTAAACCAACTCCTAGAGTTCGGGCTGAAATTGCCCTCATAGATAATCATTGATTGCCAGGGGTTCAGTACGGTATTCTTAGAAGCACAGAAATGGGTCCGAGAGTCCGACAGTTGGGTGGTACCAACCGATAAAGTCAGCCTAGATGACGTTGTCCCGATCATGGAAGAATTATTCAGGTAAACCAACAATATTTACAGTATGACCAAATTACTCGATACTCTGAAGCTATAAGGGCGCTTGGTCCCTTCACCCTTACATCTCCCCGTAGAATGGGAGGACCTATATGATAAGCCATTCAAGTTATAGAATGCATTGACTTTACATGGAAATACAGAATTATTGCCATCGAATGGGGGGAAGAATTTGAAGATTCAAACGAAGAGCAAGCTTCCGATAAAACTGGTCCGGTAGACGACATATGTGGAATGATATAATTTGAAGAACTCCTCGGAGAAATAAATAAAGTGGTGGAATAACCCGAGATCGATGAAGAAATAGGGTTCATGTTCTTCCCTTCTTCAGTAAATCACATGACCAGATCAGGAAGGCATTACCAAATCACAAGCTCACTACCAGCCAATGACAAAGGGAAGGGAGTTAAAAACCTTCCTATGCCGGAAATGACCCTCGAGGAAAGCAAGATCCTCGATCAACTGAAGAAAGCTCAAGCTAATATCACTCTATGGGGGCTTTTCATGTCTTCCCAGCTTCACAGAAATGCTTTGATCAAATTTCTCACTAGACCCACAGTTCTTCCTTCTACCATACTAGAAGAAGCGATAAATTTAGTCGGATCCCTGACCTCTACCCAAATGCTATCCTTTTTCGAAGAAAAAATCCCCAGAATTGGGCCTAACCACAATCATGCACTCAACATCTCCGTCGAAGTTATGGGGAAGATCGTACCACTCTCACTTATCGATAACCGATTCGCCTTGAATGTTTGCCCATTAAGAACCTTCAAATGCTTAGGACTAAAGGAAAGTGACCTCGCTCCAACCTCCATTGTTGTACGTGACTACGATAATACTCATCGAGAAGTGATGATATCTATAAAACTTGTAATAGGGGATGGCCCTATAAACCCTGTCGTTGAATTCTAAGTTATTAACATCCGAGCTTGTTTCAACCTGTTCCTCGGACGACCTTGGATCCACAGTATCAAGGGTGTGTCTTCCTCACTCCATCAGAAATTGAAGTTCTTCATCAACGAACGAGTCATCACTATTTTGGGCGATGATAATAATACCGAAGGTGTAAGTACCAGATACAACACGGGTTAAATGATATGCTCGTATCAGGATTCTGAGTTGAACCACTTCTACTCTCGACAGGGGATGATTTCAAAGAAAGGGTTTGTCCAGAATACGACCCTCATGGCAACTTCAATGTGATTCAGATGTTCAGAAAAATATATTTCATGCCCGGACTGGGGCTAGGACAAAGACAACAAGGGATACTTGAACCCATTGTGCTGAAAAAAGCTTTCCTTCCTTGTGGTTTGGGGTATCAACCATCAGAACAAGAGCTCAAAATGATCCACTAGTCTCGACCTAAGAGAAAACTAGACTGCATCCAGACTATCCCAGGTGACTCCTTGAATGGACGATTCATCAAAGAGGGCGAGGACTTCACCTTTTGAGGCTTTTCGGAATCCTGGTATGACTATACAGTCATGAAGATGAAGCCTAGAATGGAGATATTTTTCCAAGATAGCTACCCATGGGATAAAATTTCCCAACACCGTGTACAACCGCTCATCAGAGATACCGAAGATTCTGAGGGAAGTGACTACGAAGATTCCTTCAACTTACAAACACTGGGGCTGACACTCTGCATGGTTCATTCAAGCACTACATCACTAGATCCATCCCACCTAATTAAATCTGCTGATACACCTCTCTTCAACTGGCATGTTGTGCCGGTTCTACCTGTTAAAATCCCACTTAACCCCAATGTTTACCCCATTTCTTCTTTTGTTGTCTATCCTTGCTCAAATGTAATTAAGACCTGCTTTAATGAGGTTCTCAATGCTATTTTTCCAATCAATGAAATAAACGAAGATTTTGAGTATCTTGATGTACCTTGCATAAACTGTTTGGATTATAATCAAACATTTGATGATGATAATTTTGCAAATGAACAATTCTTAACTGATCTAAATAAGGTTAATAAAAAATAACATAATCGCGTTCAAGTTAATGAAGAAAACTATTATTGTTAACCTCGGTTCTAGTAGCCAATTGCGCGAGATTAGGATAGGGGATACCCTTGACGAGCATGAGCATACACAACTCGAAGAATTACTAAAAGAATTCGTGGATGTCTTCGCATGGTCCTATGACGATATACCCGGCATTGATCCCAAAATAGCTCAATATGAGTTCTCCAGTCTCCCAGATTACAAGTCAGTTAAACAAAAGCTGAGAAAGCTCCGCACCAAATGGTCGCTCAAAGTCAAAGAAGAAATGGTCAAAAATCTGAACGTAGGATTCATTCGTGTGATCGAATACCCCACATGGCTAGCCAACATAGTACCTGTACCAAAATCGGGAGGGAAATTTCAAATGTGTGAAGACTACAGGGACTTGAACAAAGCCTCTCCAAAGGATGATTACTCATTACCCAATATTGACATGATCGTGGACAATACAGTCAGTTATGCTCTTAAGTCATTCGTCGATGGCTTTATCGGATACAACCAAATCAAATGCACCCGAATCACTAAGAAAAAACTGCGTTCATCACACTGTAGGGAACCTTTTGTTACACTGTTATGCCATTTGGTCTCAAGAATGCTGGGGTTACGTACCTAAGGGTTGCCAAAACCATCCTACACGATCTAATTCACAAGGAAGTCGAGGTATATGTGGGTGATATGATTATCAAATCCAAAACTATAAAAGGTCATGTTCCCGCTCTCTAAAATTTTTTCGAACGATTGCGACGATATCAGATGAGAATCAATGTGTCGTCGGCGTTACAAAGGGAAAACTCTTGGGATTCATGGTCGGTGAGAAAGGGATAGAAGCAGATCCTGCCAAACTAAAAGCCATACTTGAGATGCCGCCTCCTCGAATGGAGAAAGAAGTTCGTGGTTTCCTTGGGAAATTGCAATACATCAGCCGGTTCATCAGCCAGCTAACCTCCATCTGCAAACCTATTTTTAAACTTTTTTGAAAGGATTCAACCAAGGTTTGGAATGAGGTCTGCTAATAAGATTTTGACGGAATCAAATAATATCCACAGCCTGGTCTCTCCTTGCTCCTATACCTAACCATAACCGACACTGTAGCTGGGGCTTTGCTAGCCCAATACCTAGAGGATTCCTGCAAAGAAAGAGCCATCTATTACGCCAGTCACAAATTGACTGGGTACTAAGTTAACTACACTTCTTTGGACAAGGCATGTGTCGCACTTATTTGGGTCACCTAAAAGTTGCGACACTACATGCTCACCTTCCCCATCAAACTTGTATCGCGAATGGACCCCATCAAGTAATTGCTTGAGAAACCCACCTTATCCAGCCGAATGGCTCGATGGTTGATGCTCCTAAGACTAGCCGCCCAATACATCATCTGTCAAAAAGCACTGTTTAAGAGAAACTTCGATGGAACCCATCTACACTACATCGCAGGGGCTGATATTGAAAAGGTAATGCAGAAAATCCACAGCGAGGAATGCGGGCCCCATATGAACGGTCACATGCTAGCCAAGAAGATCATTCGACAAGGGTACTACTGGTCCACCATGATCTAGGATTTCACCGCCTATGTCCAGAGATGCCTCAAATGCCAACAATTTTCCAACCTTCAACACCTGCCTCCTACGCCAACAGTTCTCTACCCGAGGTATCGACATCATAGGGAAAGTTACACCCAAGACCTCCTACGGGCATGAGTTCATCCTAGTTGCCATTGATTACTTCGCCAAATGGGTCAAAGCCGAGCCATACGTAGTCCTGAATGTCAAGAAAGTGGCCCAGTTCATCAAGAAAAATATCATCTGCCGATATGGGTTCTGCACGAGTTAGTGTCAGATAACGAGTTGCATTTTGAGGCAGAAGTCACATAAGTGGTCAACGAGTATGGGATTCAGAGACACAAATCTTCTCCCTACCAACCTCAAACCAATGGTGCAGTCAAAGTCGCCAACAAAAAGCTCAAAGCCATCATCAGTAAGATGATTGAAAGTTATCGAGATTGGGCCGACCTAATCCCATACGCCCTATGGGCCTACCGAAGCTCTACTGGGGCTACCACCTACTATCTAGTCTTCGACATGGAAGTAGTCCATCCCATGGAGCTGGAAATACCCTCGTTGTGCGTCATACTTAAAAGCAAGGTCAGCGAAGAAGACTGGTATCAAAGCTGTCTTGACGAGATGACCCTCCTAGATGAAAGGAGATTGAAAGCTCTATACCACATACAAGGGTACCATCGCCGAATAGCGCGGTCATTTAATAAGAGAGTCAAGGATCCCGGTGTCCGAGAAGGGGATTTAACCCTCAAAGAAATAGTAGAGCCCATTTGGAACCCCAAAGGGAAATTCAAGCCCAATTGGAGCGGCCCATACATTGTAAAGAAAATCTTATCCGATGGTTCTGCCATGCTCAATGACCTAGATGGAGAAGAAATGGCTCGTCCAATCAACCTAGACCATCTCAAGAAATTTTACCCCTAGTCCGAAATCTCGACGCACTACGACTCTTCTCATCTCCCTTATATTCTAAAAAGAAAAAAATCTTCATTTCCCTCTACTCAGAACTACGTGGGCCCGATCCTCTGCAAAAACCATTCTCAGAAAAATAAAAAAAAATTAAAAACCCCCCAGAGGTACGTAGGCGGCTCATACATCTTACATGAGCACGACCCTTTCTTTTTCACAAAAAACTATTCTTTTCTTATCTCCGAGAACGACAGTTCATTCTAACATATATTTGAACAAAAGGATTATGCATGCCTTAGCGATCGATATAGATAATTCAAAATACAAAATTCATCAAAAGCCATAGTTAGATGATCAAAAACTTATTTATTTCACTAATAAGAAATTATGGTACAATTACATAAGAAAAGGAACGAATAACTTCCTACCCCCTACCTTCCTAGAAAGCCAAATAAAATCCCCAAGTTTGTTCCCCATTACAAAATAAAATCTCAAAGAGCCCTACCCACAGCTACCAGAGCATCCCGCTCCATCATCATCATCTACATCCTGGGGTCCCCAAGCTTCCCCTGCCTGAATAGAGTGTCACAGACGCTCCATAGACCAATAAGCTCGAACCAGTCTCGAAAAAACTACAACACCTCCCTCCATGGTATCGGATAAGACAAGACACCTTCATCCAGTCTCCACTACTAACATCTTGCTGACCACGCTTCTCCACAACCACTTCATATAATCCCCGGGGATAGCCAAACTCTCCCAACAGATTGAGAATGACGGGTCGATGGACGCCGACTCTCCCACAAAGAGCCAAGCCTCATGCGCAGATGCTCTGTCAGATCTTCCATCGGAAAGAAATCTAGTGTCCGAGGTGGCACAACCTGCTCCCAGCTAAATTGGTGCAGAAGACGCTAAGGGAAATAGAAAGAGTCCTGTCTGAGACCAACCTGTCGGACATACAGGTATTCCCCCAGCTCCAGAATAAGCAGCAGCTGTCCCCACCAAGGCACTAACCAGCGCAGATTTAGAGCCCCATGATCCACAAACCAGTTCTCCCAACTCTCAATATCCAGGCCAACACTGATGAAATGGCATGAAAAGAAGTTGGGTACAACCGACAAAGGGTATTCTAGAGGAGTCACTAGGCGAAGTCTTTCAGACAACCACATGAACAACATCATAGGGCTATCTCTCAGAAAGTCAGAACGACCTTCTCGCCAAGCATCCAGGCCATTCAAAGTCTTCGCCAGTATCACCGCCACAGGATTGCGCCGGTATGACATCCATGAAGTGATGCTCCAAGTTATGGGTCCACCAGCAGTTCTCCAGTCACCAGCAGTAATTTTGAAACCAAGCCTAGAATGACAACTCCGGCATATCCAGCATCACCAACCTCCTGCAAATGCACAGATCGCGGTACCGCCGAAAGAGAAATCATTCCTCTAGTAACCAATGATCTACCCACCGAGGGTGGGACGTGGAGAAGTCCAGCCAACAACTCCCGGGGAGACCGAGAACACTCAGGCATAGCAGTCGCCACAATAGGATTTACTCCTAACATGGCAGAAAATTTCTCATAAGTCGGACAGACTTCTTCCAAGCCAAAGACGAATACATGGTCTTTGGGGTACCAAAATTGTATCGTCGCCATCAGCATGTTCCATTCTATGGGCCGATTATGCCATAAAGAGACTCGATGCATGTTGAAAGCATCGTAGTCCACGTTATAGGAGCACATTGCCTCCGAAGTCTCGAGGTAGTTGGCAAACTCAACACTACCAGGGAGAGCGATCTCACAGAATAAGAAAGTTAGGATGTGAAGGTGTGATGAAAATACTCCACCCTTACCCCTTTTTATACTTGAAAACCCTCACAAAAGACATAACCCCTATAGAAATCGGAGGGAACCCTGCCCCATAAGGTACCAAAGGTTGAAGAGGGTACCAATCAAAGATTTGAATTGATGGGACTGGACTGACCTGGCGATAGGCAGGACAAGGTGCTTGTCGATCGGCAACCCTCTATTTTTAAAAATTTACCTTTTTCTTCTTTTGTCAAAATCAGAGAACCTAATAAAAATAAATTGATATTCTCAACAGAATTTCAAAATCCCCTTCCATTTTTATATGAATTCTCATTTTAAATAAAACTTTCCTTCAAATCCCAAAAATATTTCATTTTAGGGTCTCAACAGCAAAGTAAAAAGCGCATATGCATTCATTCATTCATTCATCACTAACAAAAGATAATAAAAAACTCCATTGCATATATATATATATATATATATATATATATATATTTTTTTATGTGTTACATCATTTTTACAGGAAAATAAATAAAAGAAGAAAAAAAATAACGGGACTCAGTCCGAACCCACATTCTCTCTCTCTCTCTCTCTCTCTCTCTCTCTCTCTCTCACCTAACCTTCAAGAACTTCCATCCCTACGACGAGATGATGCACCACCGCTACCCAAACCAGACTCCTCCCCAGATGAGGCAGACGACACCAAGAAAGAAGGAACAGGAACTGCATCCCGAATATGGGCAATTGTCGAAGATATCCAGTCCCTAATATCCCTCAACCAAGTGGCAGACACCCTGACTTGCTGTAAGAAAAGGCAAAATCAAGAAGGAAAAGGAGAAGAACAGAAAGGTATACCGAAGGACGAAAAACCTCCTCTGTCATGCCCAACTCATCCGAATCCATCGCATGAGGACGATGCAACATAGGCACCATCCCTCCATCAGCCCGCCGGATGTTGTATGAAGCGGTATGCAACCGCACAAAGGGGACCTCCGAAGTCATCACCGTCGCAGATGTCGACGGACCACCTCCACTATGAGAGGACCCCACTGGACAACTCGAACCCACAGGAGGGAAAGGCAGTGCATCATATATGTTAGGCGCCATCAGCCAACTCGTCACGAAGTCCATATAATCATACAGTACAGATATGTCGGTATATAACAAATAGAACTCGCCAATCATCGCCGCAATCGTCACAACCTCTGGCAACAGTCGCTCTCGCCTCATAGACATAGGGGGCCTCACAGTCAGTACCATCACCTCCTCCTCAGTAATCTGCCGAACTACGCTCTCCCCGAGATACCAAGAGTGTCCAAACTCATGCGCCAGCAAATGCCTTATCTGCGCATTTATCCCGGCCAAATTGTGTCCTGAACAGCCGTCCCCCAAGGGTAAAAGGTCACCTAAAAAATCCCCAGCAGATATAAGTCAAATGCAGAATCAGAGTACACAAAGACCAGAACTGAAGAAGAAAGGAAAAGTCTTATCCTATCACTGGCCAGGCCATTCAAGACTTGACGCACCGCCTCTAGAGAAAGGGACTTCCTCGATTGCCGATTAGCCTTTCGCCACCGATACAAATGGTAAAAGTCCCCAACAGTCTCATCCTTCAGAGAAATCAGCTGGGTATTACACCCAATCACCTCATAGAACCACGCCTGCCAAAGACAAAAATCTGCAATGAAAAAGAGACGCATAAGAAGAGTGCGAATGCATGAAAAGAAAATGCGTAAATTTAAAAAAACCTCAAGAAGATACGTGGCTCCAGTAAAAGTCTGTCGGCAGCACCGGCTAAATGCATCCTGAAAAAAATAAAGGGTCTCCAAAGTCAGGCTCCCCCAATCATAGAGAGGGATGTTCGAAAATATCCTAAAATATGGCAAAAATCATAAGTGGACGACGTCGCTGCTCGCCGCCGCTAGAAATCCCCCTATCACTAGCAAAATAAACAACCTGGCCATCTGCCTCACCTGCAGTCCATCTTCCACGTTGATCACCCTACTCAGTAAAACATCCCTCAGCAGGGACAGACGAATAGATTCCCAGATACTATCCTCCCCACATCACCGAGGGCCTCCCGCACCGCCTCTGGCCTCACCCGTAGGGAGAGATCCACCTCTATCTGCTCTCCATTGCAATCCACCCCCAGCACCTGTTGCACATCTATGGGAGTCACAGTCATCTCCCCAAAACCAAAATGGAAGGTGTGAGTAGTGTCCCACCACCTCTCCCCCAAAGCGCATAAGACCGTCGTCGAACGAGGCGTCTCATCCAGCACAGACGCCAAACTCCCAAAGCCTGCTGACTAGGCCTGTGTTTTTTTTCGAACATTCCGATTTTTCCGATATCCGATCCGATTTTCCGAAATAATTTTTGATTAATTTTTCGAATATTTTTTCCGATTAATATTCTGAATATTTTATATACTACCTTACATTTCCCTTATCTAATAAGAATGTGTACCCTTAGATTAGATCAATTTAATCTCAACCCATAATTTACCCACTATATATACGCTCCTAATAAGCAGCTAGGGCACCATATCTCTTTCACGCCTCTCTTAGACGGCCAAATCCTCTCGTCCCTTTCTATTTCTTCTACTCACCTCTAACTTAGATCTCGATCAGATCTCGATCAGATCTAAGCCTCAATCAGATCTCATGGCCTCAATCAGATCTCAATCCCAACGAAGGTAAGCTCTCATGGCCTCTCTCAAGTTTCGTTTATTACACACATGGTCACGTCTACCTGTAAGCCTCAATCAGATCTCGTCCCTTTCTTTTTTTTATGCGATCACACAGATCGATTTATGCGATTTATGCGATCACACAGATGATCTGTGTTGGCACACATGGGATGACACAAGATGCTCCCACACAGATTATCTGTGACAGATCTGTGTTGGCACACATGGGACGACACAAGATGCTCCCACACATGATCTGTGACAGATTTGTGTTAGCACACATGGGACGACACAAGATGCACCCACACAGATCGATTTATGCGAACACCACAGACACCTGATATTTCAAAATGCTCCCACACAGATCAATTTATGTACTTGTAATTTCAAAATGCTCCCACACAGATCGATTTATGCAAACACCACACACTTGATATTTCTTGTTAAAGATTCGAAACCTAGTTTTTATTGGATTTTGATTCTGTAGTTTATTATGTGTGGTGTTTTTATAGAATATTTCTTGTTAAAAATTATAGGCTATTGTTGATTCTATAGTTTATTATGTGGAGTGACTGGAGTCCCCATTTAACACACACACGCTGCAGTGCAGCGGCTGCACCATTTAACACACACACACACGCTGCGGCTGCACCATTTACACCCATACAGAACACCTGATATTTGCTTAACACACCATTTATCTGCTTTACACCATTTATCTACTGTAGTTTAGTCTATTTTCTTAACACACACACCTGATATTTACATACATAGAACACTTTTTGATATTTACACCCATACAGAAATTGTCACGTACATAGAACACCTGTTGATTTACATTTTGTGAACTGATTATGGATTTAACTTAATTTGTTTTATGCAGATTTAATATATTGTGCGAGTTAGAATTCCCACACGAAAAATTTATCTCTTCTATGTGAGGTATATTCTGTCCAGTCCACTATTAATTGTATGTCGACAATGGATGAAAGCACCGGAGTCACTAGTAAAGTCAATCCTAAAAAAAGCAAAATAACACCAAAATCAGGTTTAGTTAGTCATCATGGAGTATCGGGAGCGTGGGAGCGTTTTGAAAAAATTATGGTTGAGGGAACAAAAAAAAATTCGGGTACTTGTAATTGCAATTATTGTAATGTACAAATTTTAGCACCTTCTACCGGGGGAACAAACAAATTATGGAATCACCTTAATAAGTGTAAAGAGTTTCCCGGTTATGAAGGAGGTAACACCACGCAAACCATTATTTCTATGGTAGGATCCCAACCTTCTAATTGGCGATTTGATCAAGAGAGGTGTCGAAGGTCTTTAACTAAATATACTATTATTGATCAACTCCCTTTTAATCATGTGGAAAAAGAAGGTTTTAAATTATTTTGTGCTGATTTACAACCTAAATTTTACGTGATATGTAGAACCACACTCACTAAGGATTGTTTAAAGATGTACCACGTGGAAAGGATAAAGTTGAAAGATTACTTCAAATGTTTTAATACGAGGGTATGCCTCACAACTAACATGTGGACTTCATTACAAAATCTTGGGTATATGGCCTTGACCGCGCACTTTATTGATAGAGATTGGGTTCTGCATAAGAAAATAATAAATTTTAGAGTCGTTCCTTATCCACATAAGGGTGAGGCGATTGCAAAGGCCGTAGAGGGTTGTTTGATGGAGTGGGGATTAGAAAAGGTCACAACTATTACACTCGACAATGCTAAAAATAATGACACATGTGTTGCGGATTTGAGAAAAAGGTTAAATAAAAGAAATGGGTTGTTGTTGGGAGGTGAGTTCTTTCATATTAGATGCTTTGCACATATAATAAACCTTGTTGTGAGAGATGGAATTGTGGAGGTTAAAGACATAATCAAGCGCCTTAGACGTAGTGTTAAATATGTGCGAAGTGGCCCATCACGCATGCAACTTTTCAAAAAATGTGTGGTGGATGAAATGTTGGAAACAAAGAGGGCGGTATGCTTGGATGTAAAGACGCGTTGGAACTCAACTTACCTAATGATAAATGCGGCATTGGAGTTTGAGAGGGTATTTGATCGTTTAGACGAGGTTGATCCCAATTATAAAATCGAGTGTAACATGAAGGGGGAAGGTTTATTGGATGAGTATGATTGGAAAAAATTAAAATCTTTGCACACATTTTTAGAAGAATTCTTTGAACTAATAAAGCGTGTGTCGGGTTCTCAATATATCACTTCTAATACTTATTTTGATGAACTCACCCAAGTTAAGGACCTTCTCATTGAGCATTTATATAGTGATGATTTATTTTTTCGTTCCATGACCATTAAAATGGATGTCAAGTTTGACAAGTATTGCAATTTTGATTCTCTTAATCCGATATTAGTTGTTGCTATAGTGTTGGATCCTCATTGTAAATTGCAATTCGTCGAGTTTTGGTATTCTTCATATTTGGAGAAATGTCCCGATCTTTCCGATGTTGAAAGAACTTACAAAATGGAAGTCCTTATTGAAAAGTTGAAAGGGTTAATGAGTAGGCTTTATAGTTACTACAAAGCGGGAGAGAGTCCTTATGTGGAACATGGTTTTTCCACCCCACGGGATCAAGTCAATGATTCTAATGTTGTAGAAAAAATGTTAAAAAAACCAAAGTCAAAAGACTTGTTTAGAGGAGTTTTGAAGAGAAAGGAGTGTAGTGAAGTTTCCAATGACTTGGATAGATATTTGGGGGATAGTGTTGTGGAGATTGATGATCGTCATTTTGACGTTGTTGCTTGGTGGAAAGGAAAGCTTCCAACATACCGTGCACTTGCCATAATGGCCCGTGATATTTTACCTATTCCGGTGACATCGGTTGCATCCGAGTCCGCTTTTAGTACGGCCGGTAGAGTCCTTGATCAATTTCGAAGTTCTTTGACACCTACTATTGTGGAAGCTTTGTTATGCACACAAGATTGGATTAGAAATCTTATGCTTCATATTAGTATTGAAGATACAATAGAAGTTCTAGAATCTATTGAAGAAGGTATATTTTATTGCAATTGTGTATTACAATATTAGGTTATTTATATTTAATTTTTTCAAATTTTCATTATGTATTCATTCTCACTAATTTCTATTATTTTGATTGTAGTTGTGAGCGAGGATATGAAAGCATTGTCGTTGGGATGAAGATGGTCATGCTTGGTTCAAGGAGCTTGGAAGATCAATTAATTGAAATTTTGAACAATGTTATTGAATTGTATTTGGTTGATGTTGGACATTTTGAATTATGTTGTTGGACATTTAGACATTTTGAATATGCTGTTATAATATGTTGGATGCTATGCTATGGAAATATGTTGTTATAATAACAGTTTTGGAATATGCTGTTATAACAGTTTTGGTTGATGTTAGACATTTTGAATATGCTTTATATGTTTTTAGTAACATGTTGTTACACACTAGGGTTGTTAGTAACATTTTGAATATGCTTTTATATGTTTTTGGTTGATGTTTTTAGTAACATGCTGTTATACAACGAAACAACAAAAGCACTACAACCTATTGCACATTGTAAATAAGTATGTTGTTATAAGATTTAAAAATCTAAAAATTAAAAAAAAATAATAACTTTTCGAATTTTTCCAATTTTTTCGTTTTTTCCGAAATTCCGAATTTTTCCGAAAATTTCCGATTTTTCCGAAATTGGCAAAAAAAAAATCGAAATTGATTTCGGAAATTAAATTGTTTTGCCGATTTTTTTGGAAAATTTCCCGAAAGGGTCATTTCCGATCCGATCCGGCCGAAACACAGCCCTACTGCTGACGATACTACCCAACACACCACGGGTGTAAGGTGCTCCCAGACATCCTTAAGCCCCGTCGTCCCGCGGGCACGCATAGTCGACAAAGAAACATCTGACTGCCAAAGAAAAGACCTTATCAAAATCCAAGAAAAAAGAAAATCACCAAAAAAAGAGAAGAATGCCAAAAGTCATTTTGTACTTACATAACCACCAGGGTTCACCACCATAGAGGAGCGATGACGCGACAGCTCCCGCAGTAAAGTCCGCTCATCCGTAACTGGCTCGAATGCATCAAAAGAATTCTCGCTCCCCAAAGCAAGAGGTGCTCTGACCCTCCACTCCACATTTGCCCAGTCGTCAACCGCTAACCACTCCCTATGTACCACAGTGCTCACAAAAGCCTCCATTTTTTAGATTGCGGAATGCTAGAACGATTCGCATAAGAAAATCGCAAAAATAGAGAAGGCAAGAAGCTATGAAAAATGAGGGGAACCCGCCCCTTTTTATAGGAAACCAAGGGTCATAACGATCGGCATTGCCCCACCTACCGATCGTCACTGACCTTTTACCTTCTCGAGGAAGCCCAAAAGTCCGTGCCACTGCCGAATGGCACCCTCCACACCATGCCGACCGGCACCCCCCTTAAATTTTGGTACAAAAACTCCCCAAAAATACCAAAAAACCCTACAAAATTCCCAGGAAATTCCTAAAAATCCCAGGGGGGATTTAAAACATTTTCACCAAGAAAATTTCACACTCCCTCAAGCAAAACTCCTATTTCCCCAACGAAACTCTCAAAATCCAAGGGAATCTCCCCCCGAAAACGTCCCTAGAGGACCTCTAAATTATCCCAAAGTTCGGGATCATCTCCTATTCCGCAAAGGTCTCAAATTTCTCCGAGTAATACGTCCAAACCATGGACCACCTAATCACTTCCCCAGTGGAATTTATAGCATCAGATTGGCTATTACCCCGCAAAGTCTCCAAAAGATACAAGGATTTCCCCAGCAATCGTCTCCCCAACTCAAATCAAAATCACGAGGTAATTTCCCCGGTAGAGTTCCTCGAGAACATCTCAACTTAAGCCCTCAGAATTGGCTTCGACCCGCAGAATTGGTCATCTGAACTTAATCCCTCGGAATTGTCTTCGACTCGCAAAATTGGTCATCTCAACTTGAGCCCTCAGAATTGGCTTCGACTCACAAAATTGGTCATCTCAACTTGAGCCCTTAGAATTGGCTTCAACCAGCAGAATCGGTCACCCTCATCTTCAAGCCCTTGAAATTGGCTTCGACCCATAGAATCGATCACCCCCATCTTCAAGCCCTCAGAATCGACTTCGATCCACATAATCGGTCAACCTCATCTTCAAGCCCTCAGAATCGGCCTCGACCCTTTGAATTGGTCATACTCTTTCAAAGGCATCATGCGGTGTCTATTCGACGGCTATCGTTTATTCCAAACTCACCCGTCGATGGGCTCTATAGACACCCCATTCTAGTACCCCCTAAACCTCTCCTTAGGACCCTAGCACCTCCCTTCATCACTACAAACCAAAGTTATATCCCGAGTACTGGCCTAGAGGCCATCGGGCACTCTCAGGCTCCATTTGACCAAAAGTCAAACTCTTCAGCTCGACTGAGACTGAATGAATTTTTAAAGGGCACTAAAACCCCTTTCCAACTGTCCACCCCGTACACGATTCTGACTTACGGTACGGATGAACAACCAGTTCTCCCCCAAAACTTGATCAGGAGGCCATCGGACGCTCCCAGGCTCCGTTTGACCAAATTCAACTCTTCAACTCGATCGAGACTGAATGAATCTTCAAAGGGCACTGAAACCCTTTCCAATGGTCCACCCCCGTGCATGATTCTAACCTACGATACGGACGAACGATCCGTTTCACTCTGAAAGGACACCGAATGCTTCTATTCCCCGATTAACTGAAGTCAACTTCCCAAACTGAGCCAAACTCTTTGGAATATCAAAGTACATCTCCTAACCTTTCCAATGGTCCGCCCCGTTCATGATTCTGACTTACCATGCGGACGAACAATCCATTTGCGTTCGATGATCCCCCGTCCAAAGGACTGAAGAAAACTTTCGAGCCATATTTGACCCAAAGTCAACTCTCGAACTCGGGAGCAGTCCAGAGACTTTCGAAGGTCTGTGAATTACCTTTCTAATGGTTCACCCCGTGCACGATTCGGATCAACGATTTGCGCTCTACGACCGATTTTTCGAAGGAACCTGAAAGTGACTGCAGGTTCCAAACCCTGCCTATCGATAGTGTGTCTAAACACACCTGTCGATTCGCAGGACCAGGACCATGCTGATCGGTAATTCCCTGGGCCTATAAAAAGGAGGGCCTGACCTCATTGCAAAGGAGACACAAGATCTGAAATCCATTACTCTCAGCAAGCTCAGAAAACCCCTCTCGAAGTCAGCGTGATTTCCACATCCAAATACCTTTCCAACCTTCACCTTTTATAATCTTTTACATCAAACTTGGTGAATTAACTACCCTTCATCATCACCCAAGTGCAAGGGTTGCTCTCCAACATTCAAGATCAATCTCAAGATCTTCAATAAGGTCTAACTTTCTCAAATACTCCTAAATTCACATTAACTTATTTTATTACTTAGCACTTTTATTCTCTCCATCTCACATATCCTAATATACTTTTTATTTAGTATTATTTCACATCTCTTATTTTCATATAAATAAAACCCAAAAAACAAGAAAAGGAGAGTTTGCTCATAAATTCCAAATGGGAATTCTCATTATTTTCTCACTCTTTTCTTACAACTAAAACACTTTTTTTACACACATACATATAAGAGAAGTCCCGAGATGGATTTATGGATAAATCCCACCCCTCATTTTGCATACGAACTACGTGGACTTTGATGCCTCTATAGGCTACGTAGGCGTCTCAAGGTAAAACCCGAGACTCGAGTCCTATTCCTACTTTTCTCTCATTTTCTTTTCTTTTATATTCTTTAAACTTAATTCTCCTAAAATCTATATATTTACATATACATATATTTGTTCTTAGTGACGTATTATTCTGTATGCGTTATCGTTCAGTTATAATGATCAACGTTAGAATAATCACATAAATCCTATTTTTAATATTATTTTTTGGAACATTCCTACGGATGACTCGTTTTATCTCTTCCATGATACAAGTCGATGATTAATATCTCCACTATATATACACATATCACGGGGAAATAAAGGAAAATAGCAATAACCCATGAGAGACCATAAGGGTGGAATGGGTGCCTAACACCTTCTCATTTCGTAACTTAGCCTCCGGAACCTTTTCGAATCATTTTAGTTTCGTATGTATTTGTATGTCTTTGGATGTTGTCCTTCGGGATGGATCCCTTTTCTTTTGTTTGTTTTGAGTAAAATAGACTAGCGACTCCATCTCGCTACATTTTTTCACCTCATCAACGACGACAATCGAAGCGCTCCCGAGAGGGATGCATCGGACCAAGATCCTCTCGAGATGAAGAGACCCCCCTCTTCTTCACCCCTCCCGCCGCGAGGATCGGGGATGGCCACAGTAGTAAATGAGATTTTGTAAACATAAAAAACACGCATTCTTTGAGTAATCTAAGCCATACAGGTGTTGCACTTATAGCGGCTAGATTTGTGTTTGTTTACCCTCACATACCTGGGATTCATTTATCATCGTTGGATCAATCCTTATCAATGGTCTGCATGCGTTTAAGCTTGATCCCAATACCATCTGTTTGAACCAATCAATGTTTCTTTAATTGTGGTGCATTAACAATCGTAAGATTCAAATTCAAACTTTCGATCAAACTTTAGCTATTGATTTGAGACCTGCTTCCAGATCCTTACATTATAAATACGAGCCTTCATCTCTTCAATTACAATCTTTGCAAACCTTAGGGTTTAAGAGAAAAGAGAGAGAGAGAGAAGAGAGAAAGAACAATCGAGAGAAGTCCAAACAAAACTCTTGTAAAATTTTCCCAAAAAATAGTTTTGAGAGTTTTAAGGGATTTCTATTATTCTATTTCAACCCTTCTTTGGTTGTTATCTCTCTTCTTAACACCATCACTCAAATCAAAACTAGTTTCTTCATATAGAAACTTATAGGACTGATTTAAGGTGATACAGTCACATAGTTTATTAAGCATTGATTTCTTTAGGTTAGAAATCAACCTCTCTTATTGGATATGGTTTAAAATTGTTTTTATCAAATATTATCCAACAAATCTCTTCTTTGTTTTACAAAACTAAAAAAGGAGTTGTAAAGTTTTCAGATTTAAGTTTTTCATTTTGAAAAAATTGTGAATAAATAATATTCGTAGGGTCTTTCCTTTTTAAAGACTCTCAAGAAAACATATCTGAAAATTTCAAAGTATTAAGGATCAAATCCATTTTCAGTAGTGTGAAATTTTTCATTTCATACTGAGAGATATTTGTAATTCATAGGAACTGTTTGTATAAGCGTGCGTGAGCATATGCATGTGTAGGCACATCACTCACAACACTTATCACACTTCAACACTTAAATCAGTTAGTTGGTTAAGAGATTTCTACTTCAGAGTCGACATAAAGAAGGAGCTTAAGGAAACAAGCTGAAGAACGAGAAGGAACCAAATAAGAGCCTTAAACAGTTGGAGTTACCTAATGGAGCTGGTATAACTTCTTAAATTTTGATTTGGGTCTCTATTGTGTGTTTAATATTCGTTGCTTTCTTGTAACCTAAAATAATTCTAGTGGATTTTTTATTTTGAGGTGTAGAGCGTGGATGTTTCCCCGTTTGGATGGGGTTTTATCATGTTAAAATCCTTGTGTCCTGTGCTTGCTTGTTAATTCTCTCATACCTACTACTCTACTACTGCTATAATGAAATTTAGTTTTGTTTTTCAAAACTTATTCTCTAATATCTGAAATAACTCGTTCAATAACTTTTAAACACATTTAGTGTTCTTTCTGGTTTGTTTTCTAAAAGAGTTTCTTCAAGAAACAGATTCAGAACCGACTAGACTGCTTTAACTTGCGTTAAACAACTTAGTTAGGTATTTTCAATATATATATATAAGAAGGGTGTTTGAATATTTCCAACGATCTAACGGTTGTGATTTGTTCTCCTAGTGTGATCTAATGGTGTAATATTATGCCATGTAATCAGTGAGGCTTATGACATGGCAAATGGGGGGAGAAATCACACACTTTCCAAACCTTTTACGGTTTTCTCTTTCCTACGAGACACAACTTTTTTCAAATTTTAAATTTTGAACAAACCACTTTATCCAAACTCTGCAAAATGTCACGAGCCTCTCCTATGCCCCATACCTCACTAACTCCCTCATACACAGACTTAGGCGCATAACCTGCCTCTCATAACCTCTTCCTTTCTCACTTACCTTTGGCCCATCAAACTCACTCTCTTATAAATTTCTCTACCTTAAGTCCATCAAACGCCTCTCTTTTATCGTGCCCATTTTTACTTTTCCCTTTTAAGACCCACTTGATGCCTCACTTTCAAAGCCTCCGTCTTTCTCTCCCAAAACACAAACCCACTTGAGATCCACTCACCGCCTCAATATCTTCCTCCTCCGTTGGCGTAATCATCGGTAACCATCATTCAACAGGTAATCTCTCTCTCTCTCTTTCTCTCTCTATCTCTCTCACACACACACAATGGGGTTTTTTAATTAGAAGTTTCATTCACATCATGCTTTTTTTTTATATTAAACGCCCCATTTATTCTCACGTAATCCCCTCCCACTCTCCGATTTCTGTCTCTGAGCACAGCAAAGTTTAGATGTCTCTAATTTTTGAGTTTTCAATTGAACATATTTCAAGGATCAAAATCAAAAATTATAAAACTCTAATATGGTGATTATATTTTGTTTTACCGATCCCACAACAAAAGGTATACTCATTGTCATATCTCACTATATTTGATTTTTTTTAAATATAAAGGTTTCAAAACCATAATATTGTGCTTACATTTTATATTTCAAAACACTAGGTAGAAATAAGGTTTTCATTGTTATTTAAATATAAGCATTTGTTTTTGTGTTTGACTTCAAATTTTAGTTTATCTCATTAAGTTATTTTAGTGTTCAAATTGGGTCTGCTACGAATTTGAGTTTTGTTTCATTTTGCATGTTAAACCTCTGGGCGAAAATAGAAAAGGTATATGGATTAATTATGAGTTGGATTTTTATTTTGGGGGTTTGATATTTTTTTTTGTGTTATTTATGTATGTATGTATGATAAATTATATTTAAACTCAGGATATGTCCCTTTGTATAAATTGTTCGCGAGCTTACTGTAATTGTATTTGAACTCACTATTTTGTTACCAACTTAAATTTAGATAAATTGTGACTGATTACCACTTTTAAAGTCCATGTTTCATTTATGGAAGAATGAAGGTAAATTTAGATCTATTTTTTACTGACTTAAGTGTATGGGGTGTTTCCTTGATCTATTTTTGACAGGCTTCGGTTACAAAGAAATGTTTCCAATAATATCTGATGCAGCTTCAACGACATCCATGAGAACCAAGGCTTTAATAACTGGGGTATGCATTGCTCACATTTCTTATGCATTGCTGGGTGCCTCACTAGAAAACCCATTCACGAGTGAATGTGATGCTCCAAGTATATTTTATATTTTTTCGATTACTAAGTGAATAATAATGAAGTTACTATCTTTTTCTCTAATGTTGCACGCGTTTGGATGCAATTTTTTTACTTGAGGTTGTTAGATTTTGGATGGTTTACCAATTATTTAAAGTGTTCCCCATTTTTTATGTTGAAGCTCCATGAATTCAACTACCCAAAACATGCTACTATTTCTACTGCATAAGTTCTTTTACTATGTTTTTGTCATTATTTAATTTATTGGGACTGAAAAATGTGTTCTTAATGAATTTAGAATTCCCTATTTTTATATGTCAATGATGGTGGGGTGCTAAATCTAGGGGAAACTGTGTGTAATAAGATATGGTGCAATAATTTAAATTATACTTTTTATATGTCAACAGTAGGTTGTGCTTATTCATATTGTAGATCAGTTTAGATATTGTGATGTTGGTTATTTTCTTAAGCTTGGAATTCAATTTTTGAAGTTTATTTCTTGTGGCAATTTTTAGGTTGTTTTCATTCTGGCTTATGCATTGCAGGCGTGGCTATTTTTTGCAGGTTCCTTTCTATAATGTTTTACTTACTTCATTCAGAGAAGATATGATTTTGGTTTGGCTTGGAGATTTTTTTGGATATGAGTGGGCTAAGTTCGATACTAAATTCTACCTTATCATGTGGATGGATTGGATTGGAAACACTCTTCTCTGCCTTAAATGGTCTAACAATTTGCACCCGCTCAACTGTATCTACTATTGTTTGGTGATTATTCTTATCAACTTTTGGTATGATGAGCTTCCTTGACATTTCTACCGGATAATTCATAAAAGGATAGACTGGCTCGATGATCAAACTTGATTTGGTATTAGGATATGCCCCTGTTCATTACTCACTCTTGTTGGCCTCCCTCTTCCTACTACAACCGTACTTGGGATGCTCTTCTTATTTATCTCCCTTTACTCCTCATACCATCAAGTTGTTGCCTTCACTCTTTAGTCGTGTTGCATCTGCCCTACCCCAAGCTTGGATTTCATAGAGGACTGTTTATTCAACACTTGGGGTGGTGAAATCTTGCACCTCAAGAATCATAGGATACAATAGAACAACAACTCTCATTTTATCATTTTTCATATATGTATCTTCTTCACTAACATACACAAAGTACTCACACATTGTTATGTCTATTGTTTGCAATCTCATTGGCTATTTAAATTATTCACCCATATGCCCTTTTATACTTATTATGTAACTTTTCATTTGATATAATTTATTTTGCCTCATTATTTGTGTAAAAAACTCTTACTTAATTGTAGAAGATTCAAAATTTGTCCAATTTTTAAACTAATAGGTTCGTACCATATGTTATTTAAAAAAAATATTTATCTGTTACGAATTAAATACGATGTATGGTCCTATTCATAACTAAAGAAATTTTGTCATTTTTTTTATAATTTAACTTATTCGTATTGAAATTAGATTGGGTCGAGCGATATTTTGTTGTCTTCATATCAGCTTTTCCAAATATCATCGAACACGACCGAATTAAAAGAGGCACCACATAATTTTTTTAAACAAAAAACGAAGTCGATAAAAATGTAAATGTTGGCCGGGTTATTTTTTGGTTTAAATAAAATAATTTATGTTGTGTGGCGAACCTGTTTTATTATACATGTCAACAAAATGTGCTATATATATGAGTTTTCATCATACATGGTTTTTTGGACAAACCAAACATGAAACGACTAATATGGTTAACAATTTAGACAACCAATTTAACTTGAAAATACATGACTAAAACACAAGTTAACAATTTTGGCACCCTATTTTACACGAGTTGAAACACGACTAAAATGATAATACATGATAACACTACTTATGAACACGACATCACACGACCTCATATAACTGTAAAAACTTTTTATTTGTTGAGAACTAAATAGGACGTATGCTCCCATCAACGACTTACATGATACTTTGTTTATTTGAGGCACAATGTGAATTCGATTCATGAATATTGTATATTTCGTATTGTATGTGAATTTGTTCAATGAATTTAGACTGTTTAAATGTTGAACTATTTGTTATTTGTTAAACAGGATAGATAGTCTTATAAATAAAGGAAATTATGGCCAATTCTTTTAAAATTACACTTTATTTTATTGGGAAACAAAAGTTTTGTCATTTTGTAATTATGTACTTTAGAAATTTTCGCCGTTTGTGATTACGTACTTTGGAAATTTTTTGCTGTTTTGTGATTACGTACTTTGAAAAAATTTCGCCGTGCCTTCAAACATGGGCATACACTAGTATATATATATTCACAAAACCCAACTAACCCATACCTATCACCCGACACTAGCACTCAAATCTCGAGTCTATCTCGCGGCTCTTACTTAATAAAATTCTAATCATTTAATTAAAATACAATAGCGTCACCCTGCTAAAATGCCCCTACTTACCCAACCGGCCTATCATATAATCATTCAACTTTATCAGCTAACATCACTCCGATAAAACACATGGACTTAACCCAACCAACCCGTTTATTTATTCTCGAATTTAACTCATCAATTCGATATTTCAACTTTATTGTCAATCACTTCTCTCACGATTTCTAATTCAAATTTAATTATCCACTCACCCCTAGGCAATAAAATCTCTTTAAATCCCCCCACTAAACTCTCTCTGACCTTTAGGGCTTATAAAATTTAATTAGAACTCCCCGAAATTTACCCAATAACCAAATCTCAAAATTCTCGAAAAATCATCTTTCATCGATCGATCGATAATCCCAAACTACTCAAGTTATGGTTACAATAATTTATTTCAAGTTTAACATCTAAACTTACAAAATTGCCATTTTATAAGCAACCAAATTGAATCGTAAGCTTTTTGGCAGATTAAACACCTTGTAGTAAAATTGTGATTTATCCTTCTATAGAATTCCAAATGACCTCATTCAAAGCTCATTGGGAAGCTAAGACCTAGACCTTTCCATACATCTATGACAAACAATTTAATTCTAAGCTAAATTAAAATGGCATAAGTTTAAAGTAACGTCAAAATTTAAATTTTTTGGCAAATTGATATGCTAATAGATTAAATACCTTGTAGTAAAATTGCGATTTCTCCTTCTACAAATTACCTCATTCAAGCAATAAAGAATGCGTACTCATAAGTTTCTCTTGTCAAGTGAAAAAAATTACTTTGAATGATAGTGTACTGATAACGCGTTACAGAATTATGGCACAAAAAGAATTTAAAAAAATAAAGAGTTTCTCATTAATTTGTATAACAATAATGGAGAGTCACTATTAATTTATGGTACAAGTTGATAAAATTCTAATAGGAGTGAACATCCACCCTTAATATAATAAATAGAGATATTTACAACAAAACTCTATTTATTAATGAAAATTTATTTTAGTGCGAATAAAAGGGTGTTCGCAAATAATTCCAACTTTCCGCGTAAATAAAATTCTTCACGGTGAGATAGTATCGTAGTGTTCAACGTCTCAATCTGGGAGAGTCGGTTGATAAAATACCAAAAACCTGTGCTTACATATATCCTCTTCTCTCATAAACTTGCAAGTCTTTACGTATAGATTACAATCGATTATTTTGATCGTATATTTCAAAACCCTTTAAATCAAATCATATCAAAATGAACCAGGGGCGGATCCAGAAACATTTGTTAAGGTGGGCGAAGGGTGCAAAAAAATAGTTATAATAGCAAAAACCATTCAACTAGTATAAGAAAAAATATTATACGAAAACGATGTTCAAAATTTAATCAGAATAACACCACAAGAGGGGTTGTTATCATCTACATATAACTTATCGACAAAAAAACTATAATAGCTAAAACCATTAAACTAGATCCTTCCCAATGTCACGGGGATATACTTTAACTACTCTTTAGTGCATAACTTAACACTTCAATAATTTATGGGTTACTAATTAAGTCGAGAAATCTATTGAAGTTATAACACAAGTGCTAGAGAAGGGAAAAAAATGGAGCAAGTTGAACACAAAGGAACATACTACAATGTTTGGCTTGGATGGTTTAGCCAAATGACTTACCCACCTATTTGTAGGAATCCACCTCCTCAATGGATGGTGGAGATCAAAATACATGAGCAGTCTGGATTAATTCTCCAGAATGGTCCCACGTCCTTGTAAGAACATTTTAGAACACTACATACTTTTTTATAATTCTTGATTATTCCATTCATTACAAGTAAACTCTAGATTATTCTAGCAAATCCTACAATATTTCATTACATATTACACAATAGTAGATAATATACTAGGAAAATCTAGAATGTTATGGAGAATTATGGTGTAGGTATGGATCCTTTAAGGAAGAAAATGTAGAAAATACATGGTACGTGACATCAAGATCATAATCATCTTCATCACTCGTAGGGGGAGAAAATGTCGAGACATTTCTTTTATAGTACCTACGCATAACTAAAAGAAAATAATGAAAGATAATAAACCTAAACATTTAATAAATTCGCATCTAAAATAACCCTACTATTTAATATTAATATTTTATAAAATTTGAATTTGAAATTTTCGCATTTAACAAATCCTAACATTTTACAAACCTTTGTATTAAAAATATATTCGCACATTTTTAACATTCATTTTCAAAACTTATAACATATCAAAAGCAAGTTGTGATTTTAACATACATGCAAACAATTAATCAAAACTAAACTAACCTTGGGCATGAGCTAGAAAAACCAATACTCTATCTATCTCTTTAGTCGCACGAGCAAGAGCAAGAGAAAGTAGGAGATGAAGTTAAGTTGTTCCGTTATTCAACAATGGGTTATCTCAATATCTCTACAAGCTTCTTTTATTTGTTTTGGTGTTAGACATTTCGGGAGAGTTATGGGTAGTCAGCTGATAGATACGGTGCAGATACCATGCTATCCATATCTGTATACCTATCCATATTCGCTTGGATAGAAAAATAATTACGGTATCTGTGTCTTCTCGGATTCTCGAGATTCGGATATTATCAGAATTTGTTTACATTGTTTATCCATATTAATTAACACTAATTTTGAAATTAGCTAAAATTCATATTGAATAAAAACTAGACGATCGAAGTCTAAGATAATTTTGCTATAACTAACTAAAAAGAGACAATATAAACTCTTCAGAGAATGTTTGAAATCAAGCAATAACCTTTAATGTTCATGTAGGGCGCTTGGAGGTAATCTCTGAATTATCGAGAGCTTCCCCAATTAATAGAAGAGACTCAAGAGAAGGAAGAAGCATGAAGACAGCGAGCCATTTTAGAGAGGCAGCTCGAGGGGGCAGCTCATCAAGGAATCTCAGTGATACAATTCAGCTAGTTAACTGGCCGAGAGAGCTCCTTTTCATGTTCCGTTCTTATATGTCAAATTGCATCTGTTAAATACATTTATTTTTATGTTGTAATGATTGTAATATAAAGTGTGAGGTCAAACGGTACTCGCAAGAGACCAGGATTGACTGGGCTTGGGAGAACTTACATGCTCTATCGAATGACCTCGTCTTGGGAACTTCAGAGGGATTTAGTTTGGAGGATTAAAAAGTGAGGCAGCATTAAGGCTTATCTTGACCATATTAGATACACCTGGTAAAACACCGAGATAGAGAATATACGGAGTAGCCTTGAGTTCCATCATATATTGAGTTTTGAGTCAACCAGTCCTCTATTGAATGTCACATCTACTATAGGTGATGTCATTAGCCATCTAAACACTGTTCAATCCATAGTTGAGTAAACCACTGTGGTATTGGGGTTGTTAGACAGTTTGGGTAGCCACCTCTGTTGTGATAATCCTCTGACGCACAGTGGTTGGGCAAAAGGCATATCTTAAGATTTAATATTTATGACGTAGGGATGACTGGCCCATCATGTATTTAATGTTTGTGATATAAAGTATGGGGGGGTGGTCTTTCACTGTTATGAAGGACTGAGGCATCTCAGAAATGGTGTGGGGTTATTTAATGGCCTCAACTGCCTCTGAGAAAGGGGGTTCCTTCTAGATAATTTATTGCTAGAGAGAGAATATACCAGGGAGGAGTTATTACAAACCATAGGGTTTACTCACCCGTCATTGTCATTTATTGTGAATCTTTTAATGACTAACCAGAGATTCTTCAGAGTTTGTTGGTGTGTTGGCTGCGTGCAAGGTGTCGTGCAAGGTGTATCTAGGGTGCTTACTTCTCTCTCCCTTTGAATGAGTTACTTCGGAGTTTTATTTATTATTGTTTGAGTTATACATGAGAGATTTGTGAGTTCAATCTGAGTTGTTATTAAATTGTGTTTGTATGTTTATCATGTGATCATCAAGGGTATTCGGGTTAAGTGTTATCACTATACCTATAGGGGTTACACCTCCATTTATACTTGAACAACCCTTTTATAATTTTTATTCATGAATAATGTTCTCTTTTCCTCTTATTGAATAATCCATAGCTCCCCAACATGCATTTATCCTTTGTTAAAAAAGGAAGATACACATCAAAATTCTTAACTTTATGCACCTACGCTACTTTGTGGTCACCAATAAGCATGTAATTGGATTTTTCAAAGTATTGTTATGAGTGGTAGTGGGCAACCTAACATGTAATTGGATTTTTTCTTTCCTCTTCCAATTGGAAAATCCCTCTATAAAAAATGCATCACAACCACCCACATGCTCCTTACGAACCACATTGAAAAGATAACAACAAAAATAATATGCGACATCTTTGTGAACACTATATTCTAACCAAGTTGGGTGTTCATCAAACCAAGAAAGATTAAATCGCCTTAACCCTCCTTGATCTCTTTAAAGAAATTTATGATCACGAGGTTTACAAGACGAAACATTTTTTTGAAGTACCTAAGCATAACTAGAAGAAAATAAATAAAAGCAAGATTAGATTTTTACACAAAAAAAAAATAACAAAGTAAAGTGAGATTTAAACATACAAATAATTAAATTAAAGCAAAATCAGATTTTTACCCAAAAAAACAAAACAATAGTTCAGATTTTTACACCAAAAAAATAAATAAAAGCAAGATCAGATTTTTACCCAAAAAAATGAAAATAAGATTTTAACATACAAAACAATTAAATCAAAGCAAGCAAGTTCAAATTTGTACACACGAAAAAAATCAAGTTCAGATTTTATACAAAAATAAAATAAAATAATGGCACGATGAGATTTTTACAAAAAAATATATAAAGCAAACTCAAATTTTAACATACAAATAATTAAATCAAAGTAAGTCCATATTTTTACACTAAAAAAAACAAAGCAAGTTCATATATTTACACCAAAAAAAGATCAGAGTTTTACATAAAAAAAACAAAGCAAACTGAAATTTTAACATATAAAAAATTAATTCAAATTAAACTAACCTTGGACAAGAACACCACACTACTCTCTCTTTAGGTACTAATTTTTTGATTCTTTTTGTCTCTGTCTACAAATATTAATTTCTCTTAATTTTTATTAGTTATTATTTATGAATAGAAATAGTAGTAGAGATAAGACTAGCTAATAGATTTTTGATAAGATCCCTATAAATTTTTTACATATTACTAATTTAATTTATAAATTTGCCGTTGAAGTTTTTTTTTCCCCAAAAGACAAGATGGGGAGGTGTCTACGAAATGAACCCCAAATCCCATATTACTAGGTTTGAGTGGGGATTTCTTGCCTCCGCCCACGAAATGAACCCCAAATCCCACCAATTCCAACTCTTCGTCCAATACCCAGACCTCCAAATCCCCATTCAAACCCTAACTCTGGACCCCGATCTAACCCTCCTCCAACTCAAATCCTCCCTCCTCCAAAATTCCCAAATTACCCACGACTCCTTTTTCTTCACCTTCAATGGCAAACCCCTGCCAGACTCCTCCACCCTCCGAAATTCCGAAATTACCCCTCATTCCACCCTCACCCTCCGCCCCCGTCTCCTGGGCGGGGGCGGTGATGGGGGCGCCACGGGTGCTGAATCCCGCGACTGCTACCTCAACATGTACGCGGTTAAAAAGCCCGATAAAGTCGACCCCAACGAGCAACGCCTCTCCAAATGGCTCAATTGCGCGTTGTCGAACGAGCCCTTGAAGCACCCCGTTGTGGTGGATTATTTGGGGAATGTGTTTAATAAGCAAGCCCTTGTAGAGGCAATGTTGGGGAAGAAATTGCCTAGGGCTTTCGGGCATATTAGGGGGTTGAAGGATATGATTCCGATTAGTTTGGACCGGTTTCAGTGTCCCATTACGGATTTGGAGTTTAATGGGAAGTATAAGTTTTTTGCTTTAAAGAATTGTGGGCATGTTTTGAGTGCCAAGGCTTTGAAGGAGGTTAAATCGAGTGGTTGTCTTGTTTGTCGTAAGGAGTTTGGGGAGTTGGATAAGATTGTGATTAATGGGAGTGATGAGGAAGTGGCGGTGTTGAGGAAACGAATGGAGGAGGAAAAAACCAACTTGAAGGAGAAGAAGATTAAGAAAGTGAGCGGGACGAAACACGGGCTTGATGGTAAGGTTGTTAATGGTCATGGTAATGGTAAGGCTAATGGTGGGGTGAAGAAATTTAAGGCGATCGATGTAGCACCTGCGAATGCGACCAAGGAAGTTTACGCGTCGATTTTTACTTCATCGAGGAAGTCTGATTTTAAGGAGACGTATTCTTGCAGATCGTTGCCTCTTGGAAGAAACTGATGATTGTGAGGTGAATTTTAGTTTATTGCAGTTTGAATTTTATTAGTAACTAAGAAGCAACAACATTGAATTGATTGCTTGTAATGACTTTAGTTTTTGTTGTTGATGCACAATGATATTACTTTAATATGACATGGTTTATGATTGTTTATTTGTTGTGTTTCTTTAATTTGTTCACTAAATTTTGATTTGAAGGTATACAATTGTTTTTACTTTTTCTTTCCAGCTCAGTGGTTGGTATTAGTTGAAAGGAGGAGATATGTAAGAATCAAAAGACAATGTTCAATTGGATCATAGACTCACAGGGAACAAGGAAAACAAACTATAGAATGGTATTTATATGAGCTGAGCAATATTTTGGTCATATCATATGACCAAAATATCCCTCAGATCACATCAAAACAGTTTCTACATGATGGCTTGTTATGGATGCTGCAAAATTATAGTTTTTAATGCACCATATGGTTTATGATTGCTCGTTTGACATTGTCCTGTTATTGTGTTTCATCTTTTACGCTCATGATGTTGATTTATTGACTGATGTATGATTGTTATTATTTTAAAGAAGAGAGGGGGGGGGGGGGGGGTATCGATATGAAAAAAATAGTTAGTTATGATCTAGAAATATTGGGAACAAATACAACAAACTATGAAATGTTATTTAAACAAAAGAATATAGGGCTAAAAAGTCTCCTGAAGAAAATTATTTTTGGCCATCAATTCCCTGTCCTTAATAGACATATGTCTTCATTCATGCGAAACCAAGTTTTTTGAATAAACAAAAATTGCTCAAGTATTTGACAATCGTGTTTAGCCTTGGTAATATTGAACAATGCATCTTTGGGATATCCGGTACCAGTGTGCAACTACTTTGAAGTTTTTTCATCAGAAACAAATTTCATTGAATTAAAAAAAGTAGGACAGGTAGTTCACTAGCTGGAAATAAAGAAACGGACCAAGCAACCACACAATGAGACTATGGCTGCAACCAACTAAACACCAAACCTATAATAGTCCCAACACAAATATATGAAATACATGAAGTTAACCTTAAAAAACATACACATCATGGCTGAACAATAACTAGAATCAAAGACAACAAAAAAAGCACACTTATAAGCAATCTCTCCAAGACAAGGATAAAGAAGAGTGGAACCCTTTCAAAGAATGAAGATGTTGATGCCCATGAGAAAGCCACAAACTTGATGCTCTCACACATACATTCCTTGTCTACGTTCGATGTAGATAGGGGTGTATAGCTTTATTTTGTTAATTGTTAGTATTTAATGTAATAAAAGAGGATTAGTCCACTTTATCAATATATTGAAGTAAGTGAAGGGTCTTTTGGTCTTATAGTATTTTTTAGTTGGAGTAAGATTAATTTAGTACAACTAGGAGATGGTGTAAAGATATCAAGGTTCTAAAAGGCGTGAGGCGTGGTCGAGGCGAGGCGTAGAGGTCAAGCCTCAAGCCTTAGTAGCCTAGGCACGCCTAGGCATAAAAAGACGTTTTCCCTTTTATAGTATTTTTTTAAAAATTATTTTAAGGCTAGTAAAACAATAAAATAACACATACCTTGAAAGTTGAAAATATCTCCGTATGTTTGGTAGTCATCATTCAATTATCAATATGAATAATCAATACAAAATAATTCAATTTAAAAAATGTATTTTTCAGCTTTTAAATGAAATAAATAGAAAAAAAACACCGGATGTATTTATATTGTTAAAACTTAATAGAAAATAAAAAAACACTGAAAGTATTTATATTTCTCAGTTTGGAGTTGGACTTGGAGCTAAAAATAGAGAAACAAAGAAAACACTGAAGTGATTAGCCAGAAAAGTGAGAAGAGAGATATATACCAGAAAATCTGAAGGTTGGAGTCGGAAATGAGTGAGTTGGAGGCAAGGACGTTTTGTTCGGAAGTTTGTCGACAATGTAAGTTTTTTTTAACGAGAGGGGGAAAGAGACAAAGAGGCTTGGGTTTACGTTCGTCTTTTGATTGTTTTGGAGGATATATTGGTCTTGTTTGTAAAAAAAAAAGGTCTTTAAAAAACGACGTCGTTTTGCTAAAGCATTAAAATGTAAAAAAAAATGTGCTTTAACATGCCTTGGCGCACCTCAGCGCCGTTTATCACGCCTTAAACATGCATTGACCGTCTTTTACAACGCATAAGGCATATGCGGGGCGTTTCTCCCACACTTCACGCCTAGGCGCGCCTTTTATAACATTGAAAGAGATTACTTGTTCTTTGGTTTGCTAATAAAATTTGGTTTTCTGTTTGGTGTACTTTTCTCCTTAATTGTCAAATCGCAAATCGTATCGTCAATCAAAACCCTATGGATTGCGAATAGTGAATCGAATCGTAAGATCTGGTAAAAAAAAGTAAAAAATGTAGTAAATAGTAAATAAATGCATAGAGAGCACATTAGAATATGTAATAAAGCATATTATGACCTAAAACCAATTTGAATCAATTTTAAGGCATTATTACATAGTTTTGAGGCAACGTTTGCCTTTGTGGCATAATGATGTTAGTTCAAAACAAAAATAATTTTGTTTTTATCACAAGAATATTACAATAAACAAAAAAAGTTATAGAAATATAATAAACAAAATATAACACACTATATATAAGGATTAAAAGGAGAGTCTTACTCTTTATTCCCTGAAAAGAAATGTCAAGAGGTTTGCAAACCCTAGTTGCCCAAAAATGAAACTCTAAAAGCGCCTTTATCTTTAACAATGTGCAAGGGGATGAAGGTAGGTTTCGAACTCAAGGGTTTCGACATAGATAATAAGAGAGGAAAGGACAAAAGTGGAGAAAAGGGTTTCGAACTCACGATTATTCAGATTTGTAGAAGGGTGTCTCAAGTTTGGCTGGTCCCTCAAATACCCCCTCCTTAGTCTACAGAAAAGATGAGGTTGAGGAACCCCAAGGTCCCTCAACCGCAGCGAATACATATTGGTGGAGTAACCCCCAGGTCCCTCAATGGCAGAAAATTCATATTGTGAAAGAACCCCCAAGTTCTCTCGACTGCAGAGAATCCATATTGATGAAGGAGCTCCCAAGATCCCTCGACCTCAAAAAATTCATATTGTTGGTTTTGGCTCTCCAATGATGTTTGGGCAGAGCTGAGATTGAGGCAACTTTGTGTTGTGTTATTTTCAGTTTTGGTTTATTTACAAATTTGCCATTTTGGCTCAAATCTATAAATACAAGTGTTATTTCTAGGTTATGAAAGAGGACAAGTTTGAGAGCTATTTTGAGAGTTATCAAAGCTAAAGAGAGATAGAGCTCCCACTTGAGGGGTGGGTTCTTGTGAGGTTGTGAGTGACTTTCTAAGAGAGATAAATTGTGTGTGTGTATAACTTTTGGGTTCCTCCATTTATCTATAGAAAGAAGAAATCCTTCTTGGTGGATGTAGCCCAAATTTGGGTGAACCACGGTATATCGTTGTTGTTTTGCTTTGATGATTGTTTGTATGTTCTTATTGTCTCTTCATTGATGCTTGGTTGAATTGATTGAGAGTTTGCACACTAGTTCATTTTGGGAACAAGGTCTTGGGTGTTTTCCGCACACCAAGTGTATGATAAAATTTTCGAGTGAGTTTTATCGTCTTGGTCGCTAGAGATAGTCTTGCTTTAGCGCAACAAGTGGTATCAGAGCTTTGGTTGCATTGTTTGCCCGGTATTTTGGTTCGAGGTTGAATCAATTTTGGCATAGCTTTTATTTTTGTTCCAAATGATGGAAAATGTGGAGAGTACTCGAGAATCAACCTCTATGAGCGGAGGCTCTAAGAGATAGGATCCGAGTTTTGGATCAAGTGGCTCAATGAAGACGGACATGAAGGCTTTTGATGAGAAGATCAATTTCGGGTTATGGCAAAGACGAATGTGAGGCGTTCTTGTCCAACAGAGGTTGCAATTAGCATTGTTGGGGGTAGAGGGACGACCGATAGGCATGACCGATGCCGAGTGGATTGACATTGATCAAAGAGCGGCTTCGTGTATTAAGATGCTTATCACGGATGATGTGTTGAATAACGTGATAGCGGAGACCACGGCTACAGGCATGTGGGATAAGCTAGAAGAGATTTATTAGGGAAAGTTGTTGTCAAATAAATTGTTCCTCGAGAAGAAACTCTTCAAGCTTGAGATGAAGGAGGGTGAGGATATGATGAAGCATATCAACATTTTTAATGCCTTGATAAATGACTTGAACCGGATAGACGTTCAATTCATTGATGAGGATCGAGCATTGTTGTTGCTTGCATCATTACCCGATTCATACGAGCATTTTGTGACCACTCTCATGTTTGGGAAGTCTACGCTCCGGTGCAACGAGGTTGTGTAAGCTATTCAATCTCATGTCACGATGAGAAAGAAGGAAGGTGGAGGTGACGGGTATTCCCATAATGAAGGCCTTACGGCGAGAGACAGAGGTGGGCAAAATGGCGGGAGGAACTCCAACCGGGGATTTAATGACGGTAGTAGGTCTAGATCGAGGGGTGTTGGTGGTATATGGTCGAAATGCTACAAGTGCCGGGAATGGGGTCATATGATCCGAGAATGTCCTTTGCAAAACGACAAGGTTAAGGGCAAGGTTGATTCCGAGAGGGCAACGGTAGCGAGTGCGGATTATGAAGATGAACTTGGAGAACTTCTCACAATCTCCAAGGTTAACTCTCATTTCCAAGATGATTGTATATTAGATTCGGGATCGTCGGACCACGTTTGCTCCAAGAGGGATATTTTGAGACTTCTACGGAAAATGGAAAAGGTTCCATGTCTTTGGCTAACGGAGAGAAGGTTGTCGTTGAGGGTGTCGGGATGGTGAAACTCAAGATGTTCGATGGGGTGGAACGCACTTTGGGTGGTGTGGCCTATGTCCCAAAGTTGGGAAAGAATTTGATATCCATTAGCCGTTTGGATACCAAGGGTTGCCGGGTGTCGGTGGCGGGTGGAGTCTTGAAAGTCACACGCGGTTGTATGGTCCTAGCGAAGGAAGAGGAGAGAGAGGGGTTGTATCATCTAAATCAGACTTTGAGGAAGATAGGGAAGCGGTGTGCACAAGCGATCGAACGTTCGAGCCATGTCTCGTTTGTGAACAAAGCGGATACATTGGGTGCTAGCTTTCCGAGAGTAGACGGTAGTGATGGGATAATACCTACTAGTGGAGGGGATGGATCGAAGTCCCCCTCCAGGGCCAACGGGTGATGCTGACCCGGTTTAGTTGCACACATGCATTGGCCGATTGGAATCGAGGAGGTGTAGGACTGTGATGGATTCGACGTGTGTGTAGCTAGTTCAAGGAAGGCCGATGAGTTATTGTTTGCGAGCATTGGCAAATGGGAGTTTTTCGTGACAAAGACTTGGTACATCTTTCGAGGTTAGATTTGGAGGGTGTGAGAGGTGAGGAATTTTCCCTCTCATCCGTGATAATTTCTCAAGGTGGAAGATGGTGTTGATGTGTTTGAATGTTTCGTGTAAAGAGGGTGTATGCTATATGTATTGTGTGGGGGTGTACTCACCAGGTTACATGAGGTGCGAGATTCACTGTATGGCTACATGGGAAGCATTCAGATGCACGAGATGGAGAGTTCTGAGTTTAGAATTTGGTTCCTCAGTGGGTGGAGTCATTTGGAGTCTTGGATTGGAGACTTGCGGTATCTCACTTCATGGTTGAAGTTTGAGGTGGCTTAGCGTCAGGTGGTGCGTATTGGCTTGTTAGACGTCGGGATGATCTTCGAGCGTATTCAATGTTTGTATTCCGAGTTTGGTTGGATCGTGATGATCGCCTGGGGGAATCGCATTAGCTTGGTAGATGGTGGGACGGTCTTCAAGCAGGTTCAATTTCAGCATTCTAGAGATTGGTTGGATCATCAGGATCGCCAAGGTGGAGTTTGTTGGTTTTGGCTCTCCTATGATGTTTGGGGCAGAACTGAGATTGATGCAACTTTGTGTTGTGTTATTTTCAGTTTTGGTTTATTTACAAATTTGCCATTTTGGCTTAAATCTATAAATACAAGTGTTATTTCTAGGTTTTGAAAGAGGACAAGTTTGAGAGCTATTTTGAGAGTTATCAAAGCTAAAGAGAGACAGAGCTCCTATTTGAGGGGTGAGTTCTTGTGAGGTTGTGAGTGACTTTCTAAGAGAGATAAATTGTGTGTGTGTATAACTTTTGGGTTCCTCCATTTATCTATAGAAAGAAGAAATCATTCTTGGTGGATGTAGCCCAAATTTGGGTGAACCACGGTATATCGTTGTTGTTTTGCTTTGATGATTATTTGTATGTTCTTATTGTCTCTTCATTGATGCTTGGTTGAATTGATTGGGAGTTTGCACACTAGTTCATTTTGGAAACAAGGTCTTGGGTGTTTTCCGCACACCAAGTGTATGATAAAATTTCCGAGTGAGTTTTATCGTCTTGGTCACTAGAGATAGTCTTGCTTTTGCGCAACACATATTGGTGAAGGAACTCCTAGGGTCCTCGATTGCAGAGAATCCATATTGGTGAAGGAACCCCCAGGTCCCTCGATCGCAGAGAATCCATATTGATGAAGGAACCCCCAGGGTCCCTCGACTGCAGAGAATCCATATTGGTGAAGGAACCCCCAGGGTTCCTCGACCGCAGAGAATCCATATTCGTGAAGGAACCCCCAGGGTCCTCAATGGCAGAAAATCCATATTGTGAAGGAACCCCAGGTCCCTCAACGACAGAAAATCCATATTGGTGAAGGAACCCCTAGGGTCTCTCAACCGCAAAGAATCAATATTGGTGAAGGAACCCCCAGGGTCCCTCAACCGCAGAAAATTCATATTGGTGAAAGAAACCCCAGGGCCCCTCAATCGCATAAAATTCATATTGGTGAAGGAACCCCCAATCTCTCTACCGTAGAAAATTCATATTGGTGAAGGAACCCCCAGGGTCCCTCGACCGCAGCCATATTGGTGAAGGAACCCCCAGGGCCCCTCAACGGCAGAAAATCCATATTGGTGAAGGAACCCCCTAGGGTCTCTCAACGGTAGAAAATCCATATTGGTTGAGGGGACGGTCCCTCAACCTCCAGAAAACATTTGGTCACATAACTCTCGAGGTTCCCCTCCCTCCATTGCAAGACTACATTTGGGTGAGGAACCCTCAAGGTCCTCAACCAAAACTTGGGGCGAGGGACCCTCGTGGTCCTCCCTCTCAGCTTCCAGAAAATAAACCAGGATGAAGGAGTGGCTACCATGAGCAACCCCTCATCATGAAAAGTCATTCCTTAAAAGAACAAAAGTACTAACATTTACTTTCTTGTACAGGTAGCCTAGTTGAGCACGCAGGGTTCAAATAGGCCAGTTGGGATCTCTTGGGAGTTTTGGCTTGGCGGCTGAGGAACAAGGTTTGTTGGGCAAACTCAACCACTTAGCACTTTAGGATTGAGAGAATACTAGTAGGAAGACCCTAGGAATCACTCAAGACCACACACAACTCACACTTAGTCACAAGTGAAGTGAGCAGCTAAAGGGCTGCTCACGAGAAATGCACTTTTACAAAAATGATTTTCTTACAAGAGAGGGGCCTCAAGGCCCCTCTCAAGAAAAATGATTTTAGAGGAGAGGGGTCCTCAAGCCCCTCCCCCCCCCTAAGATTGATAGTTTTAGAGGAGGTGGTCCTTGAGGCCTCCTCTCTCAAGTTTATAAAGTTTGTACCACAA
The DNA here is from genome assembly GCA_949130495.1 of Sambucus nigra. Classification (NCBI taxonomy): domain Eukaryota; kingdom Viridiplantae; phylum Streptophyta; class Magnoliopsida; order Dipsacales; family Adoxaceae; genus Sambucus; species Sambucus nigra. Next base: position 438,606,735 of record OX422221.1, on the reverse strand, counting down.
GTTACCGTTTTAAAATATATTTACCAAATCAAATATTTTATCATCTAGTGTAGACGTATTTGCTTTTTGACTTTGGTTTGCACCAAGTGGCACCTGTCTGAGGGGACAGACTGCTGCACACAGGTAGAGACAAATGGTACATTGCAGACCTTGTCCCTCACCAACACTTAAGTTTTGGCGACCAAAAATGCCTACTCAGCCATAGTGCCCGAGTATAAATAGGACCCCTGGGCAAGGTCAAGAGGAGATGGATAGCAAAATTCAATAGCACCATTACCCTATCAAAATCACACCATAACCTCCTAGTATTCTCTCCCTGCTCTCTCTCTAAGTGCTGAGTGCATTGTTCTTTCACTCCCCACTGACAGCCATCACTATCAGAAGTTCCTCTTGAGAAAAGTTACTATTATTGTTGTGGAAGTTCATCTTCTTATAGGGAGGGAGCTCCAGCTTGAGTTCCATTTTTACCAAAAGGAGAAGGTTTTATCAGAAGCTGCTTCAGAAGTTCTTGAGAACCTTGTAGACAGTGTCCATTGGAGTGGATCACGCCTCACCCTTTCCAGTTATTCATAGACCCCAGTCTCACCACCTCCTATAAGATTTCTGAACTCTTCATGTCCCTCTAGTCCCCCCCCCCCCCCCAAAAAAAAAAAACTTTTTGCGTCTCCCTTGGCCCTTTTTTGAAAACTTTGTTTTTTACTTGTATTATTTCTTTTAGTATTAGAAACGAGCCAGAAATGTCGAGTATAAAAGAGAAAAATAGCCCCCCCCCCAAAAAAAAACTGTATTGCTTAACAGATGGGTAAAAAAAATAGATTCAAGGAATCTTAAGTATTTATTCTCATATGAGATGATTTGGTTGCATCCATTCTCATGTATTTTTGTTTTTAGTTATTGGTCCTATTGAGTGGTGATTAAGAATTTCATGGGACGTATGTCATTTTCTAAGTTTATGAAGAACGACGGTGGAGGTGGTTATAGGACATTACATTTTAAAAAATACATGGGATGACTGGCCACTAAAACTTTTGAAATGGGATTAAAGCCTAAAAAGCTATAGATACAAAGCCGACTTAAAAATAATATTGAATCGGAAATTGCTACGATCCATGATTCACAAATCGAATCGCCCAATTCACACCGAATTTTTAGACTTTTGCGATTCTACCTCCAATTCGAATCTATTTACCCCTGAATCGGATCGGATCGTACGATTCGAATCTGGCGATTTTGACAACGATGCTTTTCTCTTCTTTGGATCCAAATGGTGGTGTTTGCATCAACACTCCTGTATTCGAAAATTTTAGAATTCATCTCGATCCAAATATTCCAAAAACAAGCCATTCAGAGATGTTTCCATAGAACACGATATTGCAATGAATGAAGTGATTTTGCAATGAATTAACAAGTGATCCTTGCTCTCGTTTTGGTTGCAATGGATAACACACCGATTTAAAGAGAGCAACCAATTAGGACTTTCTAAATCACACGTATTCACCCTCCACAAGACATGAGAACATTTGTATTTTGGAAGGAATGTTGGCTTCTAGCAAGAGTATCATTATGGGAAGGAGATTGGAGATATTTGTAAAAAGATATACAAGAGATGACCTCTCCTCCCAACTTCCGTTCCCTAACATCCCTCACCCCCTCACAAATGTGGACTCCCTCAATTAGATTGAGCAAGGTAGTAATTTCTTCAATTCATCATCTTTAATGTTCCCTCTAAAACTTGGATTGTACACAAGTGTGCCATTTGAATTGGGAATATAAGGAGGCAATATGTTGACCCTTATTAGAGGATATCCGATATAATATGAGAAAAATGATTGACAAACTCCTAGTCCTCACCTCTCCACTCATCCTCCTAAAATCTAATAAATGATCCGCCCCCATCTTTCTGTCCCAATGGAGGAAAGATGAGAGGTCCCTAGAAATGAAGTTCCAAAAACTTCTAAAAATCCTCCTTGTAGCTATATTAAACTCCCATCAACGCTCATGCAGTCCATAGTTGCTCTTGATGACAGAACATCAAAGAGTTTCTTTTTCCAAAGGTAGCACCACACCCACTTGCCAAAGTGTCTTTTGATAGATTATTTTTCTTCTCTTTTATGTATTCCCTGTTGTTTTATAGGGTCATCTCTTCCTTTTTGATTCTGCTTTGTCAACTAATCTCATCTCAGGGCTCCTTAATACGATTTCAATGTATTTTCCCCCTTTGTTGACAAGGCTGGTTAACCTTAATCCTATTAGACTTTAGGAGAAGCTGAAAGAAGGCCTGTTAAAAAATTGTTGAAGAAATTGCTTGATTAAATTTATTTAATTATTTTCAACTCACCCTCTGAGATATATGCCATATTTGAGCACCCCCTCCAAATAAAAATTAAACCCCTGGCTCATATTTTAGGGACCAAAATGTCCTTTCCCCACTTCTTCGTCCCCCGAAAAATCCGTAGCCATATGCTGTGTTCCACCATAATCCAACAAGTAGTCCAATGATTGGTTAAAGAAAAGGCCACCCTTTTCTTGGAATTGGCACATTATAGATAAAGAACGTAAAGCACAAGGTTGACAAGGATGTTGTATAGAGAGAGGAGAGAAAGAGATGGCCCTAATTCCTGGTAGCTATTTGACCTTGGGGGCTATCCGTGCAGGGGATTTGAGGAGGAGGACCCTACAATTCTGTTACCTAATCCGTCTAACTCATTTGGGTTTGGACATTAGAGGTGAATTTTCAGCGTAGAAGTTTGTTGGCCTGTTTGGTCTTGGGGTGTAATTATGTGATAATTTTTAGGTATTGCTCTTGTTGTTGTAAGCATCCGAAATGGTACTGCAAAATCATCTGCCACGAGCTCGGCCAAATTTCCTTTATAGTCCAATCTGTGCTACCAAGTTATATTAGTTTATTTATGATAAAGTCCAAATAATAAATATTTTGTTAATTTTTAATCTAAAATGTTACCTATTTATGCTTTAATTCTCTGAAGTTTCTCTATTTATGATTTTCCAGTTTAAAAAAGTTAATCATTTATGATTTATACTACAAATTGCAGTTTAAAATGTTATTTGTTTGATAAATTTCAGTTTGAAATGTTATTTCTTTTTAACAGAAATTACAGTTTAAAATGTCACTTTTCTAAATAATTCAGTTGAAAATGTTATATTTCTTACAAATTTCAGTTTAAAATGTCATTTATATTACAAATTCCAAAAATCTTATTATTTACAAATAGTTTTTTTTTTTACAAATTTCAGTTTAAAATGTTACTTTTCTTACAAATTGCAGTTTCAAATGTTATTTATACTACAAATTTTAAAAATGTTACTTTTCTTTACAAATTTCAGTTTAAATGTTCCATTTTTAACAGATTTCAGTTTAAAATTTAAAAAATATAAATTTCAGTTTACAGTGTTATTTATTTTACATTATGGCCTTACGACTTTATTTGAAACGTTGTAGTTCTTGATTTGGAGTGATTGTTTGAACTTATTTATTCATTTATATTTTTTTTAATTAAAAAAGTGAAATGCACGAATTATGCGCGACGCGACCATGGAAACTCGACACCTTGTGTGAACGTGATTGAAAGCATGTCTCTCTCTCTCTCTCTATATATATATATATATATATCATAATACAAATGAGGCTCATGAAGAAGGATAAAATGGACCAAAAAAAGGACCACATTTGTCACGGTTTTTTAGGGTGACAAATGTGATCTATTTTCTTTGGGCTGCACCTGAAATCATTGCCATTGGTTTGATTATATGTATATAATTATCATAAGGGTACAACTATTCCCACTCCAACCGTTTACTAAGGCACTCCAAAATTTTATAGAATGACAAAACAGCTCTTGAACACTTGCACACTCCAATCAACATGCTGAAAGTAAAACATAATTAATAAACCTTCATGAAAAACAAAAGGCTTCTTACAGTTTTTTTTGATAAAAAATTAAATCTGTTTTTTTTTTAAATTTTAATACAGTTTTACACTTTTTTTTTTCAAATTTGAAGAATTACTTTCTTTTTTAATGAAAGTTAAAACCTCTTAAATGTACCCCAAATAACTTAAAGAAATGATTTTTATTTAAAAAAAAGAGGATATTTTTTTTTAGAACACCCATTTGATTTTTTAATAAAGAAAACGAAAGCAAAAGAGTAATTTCATATTAAATGTTTATCCCAGTTGTTTTTTATTGTTTTAACAGAAAAACGGTGAAAATCCAAAGCGATAAACATTTAATATGAAATTACTCTTTTTGCTTTCGCTGTCTTTGTTAAAAACACAATAAAATGGGTGTTATAAAATTTGAAAATTTCAAACAGTTTTTTTACCCCCTTTAGAAAAAAACTCATATTTAAAAAAAAAACTGTTTTTTTTAATTTATTATTTGGGGTGCATTTAAGAGGTTTTAACTTTTATTAAAATTGAAAAAAAAAACAGTTTAAAACTATTTTAAAAGTAAAAAAAAAATAGATTTAATTTTTTTTTTCTAAAAAAAACTGTAAGAAACCTTTTGTTTTTCATGAAGGTTTATTATTTATGTTTTACTTTCAGCATGTTGATTGGAGTGTCGAAGTGTTAAATGGCTGTTTTGTTATTTTATGAAATTTTGGAGTGCCTTAGTAAATGGCTGGAGTGGGAATAGCTGTACCCTTATCATAATCTGGGTAATGCTTTGATGTGTATGAGCACAATAATGGCTCAGATTTAGCCGGCCGTCCCATCAAACCAAGGGTCAAGATCTTTTTACCATTTTTTTTTATTTCCCTCTGCTTCTATTGTACACTTTCTTATTTCATTTTTAAATTCAAATCTCAAACTTTACTTATTTTAACACCATGGAAGTAGCCTAGTGGAAAGGGCTCCTATCTTATAAAATGAATGTCAAGAGTTCAAATTCTCTCGGGGCCACCTTCCATAGCGTGTCCATATGTGTAGATTTGAGGGTCAAAACATACCCTTGGACCCAGTGACTACTCACATTTTCATCCTCCCCCTATTAGGGATCGATATATGCGGAATACAAATTTCTACTTTTGACTCTTCGATTGATGAAACAATAGAAGAAGAAAGGCCAAAGCTAGGTTTAAAGAGCAAACTTAGGATTTCGAACACAATACCTTTGCGGATCCGATTGCAATCCGATGGGGAGATAAAGGATTTGTTGGTGATGAATGACTGTCTTCTTTTGGATCTCCAAAAGCTTGCTACAACGTTCCGAAACGCTTGGATCTTCTAGTATATGATTCTCCTAAAGTTAGGTAAATGTGTGGGCACCTTTTGAGAGTAAAACTTTTGATTTTGAGTGAGATATGATCCTCTCTCACTAGGTTCCTCACAAAACGTGAATTGTGTTTTCTCTATCCTCTCTCAAACCCTAATAATGAATTATGATGCTTATAACCCCAACCTAAACAAGTATATACTAGTAACTAGTTTAAGAGGTGGGCTTGGGCCAAATTGGGTTCCTTGAGAATCTGGGCCTAACTACTTGGGTAAATGGACTATACTAGGGATCCAAGACAAATTATCAAATTGGCTTCTAAATATATACTCGGAAATTTCAAATTACAAAACTCGTAATTTTTTTTATTTAATCATAATTAATTCCACTAAATAGTTATGATCGCATTCCAATTTAATTATCTCATAAATCACTCGAATATAATGAGATTTTATTTGCAAAGTTGATAGTGGTACATAATATGATTCTCCGTGTTAAGCTTTCGTTTCCTGCTTGGTCAAATTGATTTTTTGTTAATTGACTTTAACCAACATGTAATCAATTCCATGATTCTCATACTTAACTTATTTTGCTACTTCGCTGGATTATGAAATAGTCCACTGATTAGGTTTAATCGGTGGAAAAAAAGCTTATAAGTCTGGGTATCACAATCCAAGGTAGTACTGGACGTGAATTCCTTCGAATTAAGATCTCAGACCATTTCACATAACTGTCACCCAATATGCGAGATCATTTGATTCAATCTAAAATCAAATCGCACCCATTTCAATCAAATCAACAATCATATAAGCATTCCAATCCTCATAATTCTTGAGATTAAGAATCTATGCACCATTTGCAAATGATGTGAGATTGTCAGTGTTTAATTAAGATAACCCTTAGACTCAAACTTCACGGTGGTCTTGTTCGGTACATTCCTCGAATGTACCGAACACAATCCTCTATTGAACTATCACATAGTTCTCGAACCATCTTACAGGTTCCCATGGTTTGAGATAAACTACTAGGATTGCATCGCAATCGTTATGATAAAATGTCAACTCCCTATCTAGGTTGTGAACGTTTTAATAGTGCTAGAACCGGAATTTCGATCGCCTTGTGATCAAGTTGAATTCAACTCACCGGAATTCCTTCTGAGCTCTATTGACAGACATTAATATGAAACAATATATTTAAAAAAATATACAACATTCTCACACATGATTTTCATTTCAAAATGAATAAGACAATTCTTTATTAATCAAAATAAAATGTCATCACATGGTTTTAATAATAAAACCCCAACAATCTCCCACTTAGTCTTAATGTAATGTGGCCATGCACTTGACTTCCATTCCTTCTACGTGGCTGTCAAAAGTCCTAGGTGGTAAACTCTTTATCTATGAAGCACGGACACTTCTCCGAAGGCCGCGTACGAGTGTCGGACACTCTAAGGACACGGACACGCAAGGGACACGGCTGGGACACGTGTCCGACACGCCACGTGCCGTGTCGGGCTTAAAAGGCATTTAAAAATAGTTGGACACGCAAGGGACACGGCTGGGACATGCAAGGGACACGGATGGGACACGTAAAGGACACGACTGACATAAATATATAATAACTTTAAAAAAAAGGGGCAGGAAACATATGTTTTTTTTTCTCCGTTTTCTCACCTGTTTATTCTTTTTTTTTTTTAATCTCTTTTTCAATAAATTGCATTAGCCATATGCATTTTGATTGTTATTATTAGTATGGAATTTAGTATCATTGTGATGTTTGATGTGTAGAATGGATTTAATACTCTTAATGCTTATATGTTTAATGTTGTTCTTAGTATGAGATTAGTATTAATGTGATATTTCATATTTTTTATATATAAAAATAATTGTAAAAATATTTATTTAATACCGTGTCCCTGCCGTGTCGTGTCCTGATTTTTTTAGATTTGCCGTGTCGGCGTGTCCGTGTCGTGTCGGACATGACATCCGTGTCCGTGTCCGTGCTACATAGCTCTTTATAAAAGGATCCGTCAGGTTATCCTGATACACAATCATAGTCACGATGACGTCGCCCCTTAGCTCGATCTCCCAAATCAGGTAATACTTGTGCTTAATGTGCTTCGCCCTCTTAGGATTCCTTGGTTCTGCCGAATTTGCAACCGCACCACTTTGTCACAATAAAGTGTAATAGCCGATTGCACTGAAGGAACCACACCTAAGTCACTTGGGAAGTTCCGGAGCCAAATAACCTCTTTTGCTGCTTCCGAAGCGACAACATACTCGACTTTCATGGTCGAATCAGCAATACAAGATTTCTTGATACTCCTCCAACTTATGGCTCCACCTCCTAGGGTAAACACATCTCGAGGTCAATCTCCTGGAATTCCTATCCGGCTGAAAGTCCGAGTTCGTGTAACCAACGTGTACTAGACTATCTGCTGTGTAAACCAATGCTCCTGATCTGGATTAGACTGGAATCTGCTGACATAACAAATCTCCGGTCTAGTAAAGACCATAGCATACATGCGGCTGCCCACCTCTGAAGCATAAGGCCCACAGTCGAAGCACAAGGCATATTCCTCATCCCCTCTCTATCTGATCAGTGTCCTCTTAGATAAAGAAATTCCATGCTTGAGAGGAAGAAATTCTTTCTTGGAATTTTACATGCTAAACCTTGTGAGCACTCAGTCGATACAAGTAGATAGGGATAAATTTAACATTCTATTTTTCGATCACGCAAAAGCTTGATCCAAAGGATGTAATTGGCTTCTCCTAAGTCCTTCATATCGAATTGACTAGACAACCACACTCTTATACTAGACAATACACCCACATCGTCCTCGATTAGGAGAATATCATCTACGTGTAAAAAACTAGAAATACCACCATATTTCCGTTATGCTTGTACACAAGCTTCATCCAAACATTGATCAAAATTAAAAGATTTGATTACTTGATCAAATCGGATGTTTCAAGACCTTGATGCTTGCTTAAGTCTACAAATGGATCTTTTAAGCTTGTACCCTTACTTTCTTAGCTCTTTGCTATGAATCCCATGAGGTGCACCATATAGATGCACTCGTCAAGACTACTGTTCAAGAACGCAATCTTAACATCCATTTGCCAAATGTCGAAATCGAGATGAGCCGCAATGGATAAGAGAATCCGGATAGACTTTATCATGGCTACCGGGGAAAAAGTTCTCATAGTCGATCCCCTCTTTTTGAGTGAACCCTTTCACAACAAACCGTGCCTCGAAGGTTTTCACCTTCCCGTCTATTCCTCTCTTCTTCTTGTAGATCCACTTGCAACCGATAGGGTTTTATCTCATCCGGAAAGTCTACAAGTTCCCATACTTGATTCGAATACATCGATTCCATCTCGGTGTTTATAGCCTTTAATCAAAGCTCGACATCCTTGTCTTGGAATGCTTCGTCGTAGTTGCCGGGATCCAATTCGTGTTCCCTTGGGACTTCACCGAAGTGCTCTCCCAAATACACTAACCTATCAGGTTGATGCTGGACTCTCCCATTACGATGTGATTCCACTTATGGTCCAGTATAAGTGACATGTGCATCCTGATCATCGGTAATACTCCACTACCGTTAGGAGTGTATTATCGAAATTTGGTTGTATTTCATCTTGTACGGCTGGTCCCGAAACAGTTACTTGCTATTGTCCTCTTAGCTCTTGCAAGATAATCTTGCTCTTGGACTTGTGGTCAATCATGTAATCTTCCTCTAAGTACCGAGCATTTGTGCTAACAAATACTTTCCTGTCCTTAGGATCATAGAATCGACCACCCTTGGTTCCTTTAGGATAAACCACAAAGAGACATACATCTGTCCTTGATTCCAACTTCTTTGGTTCCTTCCACAGCACATGTGTTGGGCAACCCCATATTCGAACATGTGTTAGACTTGGCTTGGGCCTTTTTATAGTTCAGTGGGAGTTGTTGAGACAAATTTAGACGGAATTAGATTCAATAAATATGTAGCCGCCTCTAGTGCATAACCCCAACAGGAATCCGACAGATCCGAATAACTCATCATGAATCTAATCATGTCCAAAAGAGCCTTCATTCTTTCCATTACACCATTTTGCTGTGGGGTACCCGATACTAACATGTTGTAATACTGAATTCTTGTAAGTGTTCCCTAAACTCTCCGAAGAGGTATTCCCCTCCACGATCAGTATGGATTAGTTTACCGTGCATATGCTCCATCTAGACTTGTGGTGTATAAGATAAACATATCCAGACCTCGAGTAATCATCGATGAAAGTGCTGAAGAACTCGTATCCACCTCTTGCCTGGATAGTCATAGGCTCACACGAATCAGAATGAAACGGTATCCACCTCTTGCCCGGATAGTTATAGGCCCACACGAATCAGAATCAAATGGTTTCAACACATCTTTGGTTCTATAGCTCTTGGCCGTAAACGGCCTCTTGGTAATCTTACCCTCTAAGCAGGATTCATAGACTGGAAGTGCCACCACTTTCAATGAATCCATTTGAGACCGGGCTTTATTTTCCTTTTTAGATTGATATGACCTAATCACAAGTGCCAAAGATACGTTTGGTTCAACTTATAAGGTTCCTTTCTCTTTGGGTTATTGCCATTTAAATTATTCACTTCAGTATTAAACAACAATGGTGAGACAGGTCTTATAATATAAAAGATCGTTTTCCAATATATTAAAACAAATATGAGATTTTTCATTTTTGACAAAAACACTTTTATTAAAATAAACCAAATATCCATTCATCCGACCATAGAAATCGAAATTAAATAACAATCAACCAATATTAACTTATTGTCTTCACCAAAATTTTAAACTAAATTTCCTACTGCTACTATTGCTGCCTTTCGACTTCTTATCTGCTCCCTGAGGCTTAAAGTTCGTCTTGACCACTTTAGGTTGTGCTTGAGACTTTCCCTTCTTCTGAATCACACTCGCAACCTGAATCACACTCGCACGCCTATCGATATTCTCCGTAGCCTGGAGTTTTTTAAGTAATTGCGCTAGAGAGTAATCAAACTTGTTTGTAGAATAGTTTAGGCGAAACTGTTTAAAGGGCTCCGATAGTAATTGGAACACAAAATCGACTTGGGTTTCCCTATCGATTTCGGATCAAAGCACCTCCAGTTCTCTTAAGATGAACATCATCTCTAGAATGCGCTCGCGTACGGGAGTACCCTAAGGCATCTTGGTGTTGACCAACCTTGCCATTGCATCTAGCCTTGCGACACGATTCTGATCCTCAAAACATGTCCCTAATGTTCAGAATCATGTCGTAAGCGGTCGTCATTTGCGCATTAGTCATTAAGGCAAATATGTAGCAACGAGCCATCTTATCAGCCTTTTGCCACATCTGGGAGGCTTGGACAACTCTTTCGGGTTCCCCTTCCTCCAATGTGGCAGGGCAGGTCTCAGTCAAAACAAATTTAAAGTCCTCAGCAGTGAGGACAATGTCTAGATTACGTTTCCAATCAATATAGTTCATTCCAATTAACTTGTCCTTTAAGATTGAAGCAAGTGGGCTGAATGAAGATCCCATTTTGAAATTTGAGAATCATAAATTTTGAAAATCAAATTAATTTCAAAACATGTGAGAATTTAACTCCGTTTTAATTTTAAAGTGGCATCACTCACCGGCATTTAAAAATAAAACATCCTGGTCCCCTTATGGAGTGAGATTTCTTGCAGGGCGCTTAAATCATTCCATCTTGGACTAGACAGACTTCTGTCTTTCAATTATGTGGCTGGACAGTTCAGGATCCTCTATTCAACATAATTGAATAGTCAGCGCCTTTTGGTCTTACAATTAGTCACTCCGTGGGGCGGGATATCATTAATTATGCCCAAGTGTATGCCACCAATTTATTCCTTGAAATAGTTACCGCTCGTGAAGAACATTCCCCGAGGGGGGAGGGGGGGAGCCTAATTGACGCGAGGAATTAATCATATTTGATTCATAAAACACCGATGGAGACCGTGGGGTTTATGCTGAAACCCGTCTCTCATTTAGTTTTTAAAAGCTCAAGGGTTTTGGAAAAAAACAATTTATTCAATTCCAAATGCCCGAATTAAATTCTTGGTAATTTTCCAATTTACTTGTATAAATTAAATATCTTGATCTCACATTTTAACTATCCCCAAATAAAAATAAGAATTTAATTTTTAAATAAAACCCTAAATCTCACTTTAATTCATACCTTAAAATTAATTACCTCGATTTAATTCATCAGGTTAGAAAAGAATAAATTAACACGAATTTTTGAAGGAAATGGATGATCAAGGCCGGTCTCAAAATATAAACCATGTTGTCTATAAAATCGGGTGTTCCTAATTATCCAATTAATTAGCACACGAAATCGTGCAACACAATATAATAATGGGACATTGCAGATAAATAAATAAATGTAGTAGAATATAAGAGGACAAAACTGCCTCTTTTCATCATGGGCTAGACTTCTTCTTGAAGTAAAACTCTTCACGCCTAAGAATCCTTGTTCTAGAAGACTTCTTTATAAAGTAGAGCTCAACTCGAAGTAGACTTCTACGCAAACCGGAGTTTTTGATGATCTTTCCAACTGGAAACAATCCAAAGTGGTATGGGAAGAATGATGAGGTAGAGCCACTATGTAAAGCCACCGAAAAACACCACAAAAACCAACCAGCGATGCTGACTGCCTCCATCGGATCGATCCAACCTCCTTTCGAATCAATTCGATCTGCTCTCGGATCGATCCGGCCATCCGACCCTGCTGTGTTTGACTACTTCATCTTCCTTACAAGATTTGCATGGAAAGACGACCATAACTCATTCGAAACTTCATGAAACTTTGTCCAACTAACACCCAAACCCTCACAAATACATGATTCTAAATGTAAATAACATTACATCTCCTCACAACCGCCTCCAAATACATCGATAATGAAATAATTACAAAAACCTAATTAGTACAACCATATCGAATCTAGGAGTGAAAAACAATTACGGATAAACCACCGAAGTGTCCATTCACAGAGAAGAAAACATTTGTGACCACGATGGAAGGGATTTAGACAAAGAATCTCTGCAAAATCATGTTAGTACGATACCATACACCAAGATGTACAATCCTACAACATGCAAAACTAGGATTTTCGAGGTTGGACAACATGGATCTTTCCAATGAATGATTAATCTAAATCAAAGGCTTTGATACCAATTGTTGGGGATCGATATATGCGGAATAAATTTTTTTGCCCTTGAATTATCGATTAATCAAACAATAGAAAGAAAAAAAAGCCAAAACTAAGTTTGATGAATGAACTTAAAATTTCGAACACAATACCTTTGCGGATCCGGTTGCAATCCGATGGGGAGAAAAGTATTTGTTGGTGATGAAGGGCTGCCTTCTTTTGGATCACCAAAATCTTGCTACAACGTCCGAAACACTTGGATCTTCTAGTATATGAACCTTCTAAAAGCTAGGTAGGTGTGGGGGGATGAAAACTCTTGCTTTTGTGTGAGATACGGTCCTCTCTTTAGACTCCTTCACAAAAACGCGAATAGTGTTTTCTCTCACCCTTCTCAAACCCTAATAATGAATTATGCTGCTTATAACCCCAACTTAAACCAATATATACTAGTTAAGAGGTGGACTTGGGCCAAATTAGGTTCTCTCAGAATTTTGGCCTAACTACTTGGGTAAATGAACTATACTAGGTACCCAAGACAAATAATTAAATGGGCTTTTAAATAAATTATCGGAAATCCCAAATTACAAAACCCGTAATGTATTTCCTTTCATTATTTAATCATAATTAATTCCCCTAAATAATTATGACTGCACTACAATTTAATTATCTCAGAAATCATTCGGATATAATATGGTATTATTTGCAAAGTTGATAATGGTACATAATATGATTCTCCGTGTTAAGCTTTCGATACCCGTTTGATAAAGTCAATTTGCCGCTAATTGGCCTTAACCAATACCTAATCAATTCCTTGATTTTCAGACTTAACTTATTTTGCTACTCCATCGGATTATGAAATAATCCACTGATTAGTTGGTGAAAACAAATCTTATAAGTCTATCAAGGGGGTATTGCAATCCAAGATATCCTCGGACGCGAATTCCTTCGAATTAAGATTTCAGACTCACATAACTGTTACCCAATTTGTGGGGATCATTTGATTCAATCTATAATCGAATCGCACCCATAGCAATCAAAGCAATAATCATATAAGCATTCCAATCCTCGTAATTCGTGGGATTAAGAATCTATGCACCCTTTGCAAATGGTGTGAGATTTTGCCAGAGTCTAATTAAGACGACCCTTAGACTTAAATTTCACAGGTGGTCTTGTTCAATACATTCCTTGAATGTATCGATCACAATCCTCTATTGAGGTATCACACAAGTTGTTGAATCATCATACAGGTTCCCGTGGCTTGAGTTTGAGATAACCTACTAGGATTGCATCACAACCGTTCCTATAAGATGTCAACTCCCCGTGAACGTTTCAATAGTGCTAGAATTGAATTTCGATCTTGTGATCGAGCCGAACCCAATTCATAGGAATTCCTATTGAACTTTATTGACCGACATTTATATGAAACAATATATTTAAACTAAAATATAGCATTCTCACAAACATGATTCTCATTTCAAAATGAATAAGACAATCCTTTATTAATCAAAATAAAATGTCTTTACATGGTTTTAAGAATAAAACCCCAACACCCCCTCTCAAACACACAAACCAAAAAGAAGTCCGTATACTATCAACGCGAACCGTTTTTTCCTCCTTTTCTCTGCTAAACCTACTTCTTCTCACCTCACTTGATCTTTCCTCCTGCTATCTTACCCAATTGTCTCCCTTTCACTCCGTTGATTAAATGTCTCCCTTTTACTCCGTTGACTAGTGATTCTATTTTTTTTTTGTGTGGTGGTGGTGGTGGTGGGAGTTGTAAACAACTAACGAGCCGACCCTAATGGACCGGGTTTGGGTGGTCTTAATTCGGGCGGGTTTTGTTTGGTTTGGGTTTTATTATAAAATTTCCCAAACCGGCCCTAATTAATCATATAATTACTTAAATACCCTTGGTTATTTTTTATATTACATTAAAACTTGGGTATATATGAGGAAGGTTCAACTTGCATTAGTGTAAACGAAGATAAATTTTACACCCTTTAATAACTTTTTATTGTGTACGTAATTAATATCCGCATAAAAAATTACGTTAATGAGTTATTGACAAGGATATTATCGGTATGCCCACATTTTTCTAAATTCTATATACTACATAGTTTATTTAAATCATACAATCATGATGGGGCACCTCTTAAGCTCCGATTGATTTGATTTTTGACATGCACAATCAATGTAAAGGTTGCTTTATTGAATCTAAAGATGGTTAATTACATTTTGTATCCAATAAAAAGTTATAAATGGGTGTAAAACTTCTCTTAGTTTACACCGGTGTAAGTTGAACCCTCCTCTCTATATATATGATTCCATTCTAAACTATTAATCCTATTATTATAATCAAACTTCATCGACACTATCCACTCGCACCACACAAAACAAAAACCCTCATTTCTCAATCTGTCGTCTGCTGCTGTTCATCTTGTCGCTTCAATTCCGATGACTTCACCGCCACAAAACAAAGTCCCTCATTCTTAGAATTATAAGGGAAGCTGTTCAGTTATTTTTTATTTTTGAAGTGCTCAACTCTTCATTGTATTTGACGGTTATCAAACTGTTATTCTTGTCCCACTCATGTAGGTTTATAATTTGTGTACGCATAATAAAGAAAGTGTGAGGTGTGACCATGTTAATGGATTTTTTTAAATAGTAAATATAAGGACAATACGAGTAAATCAGTATGATTCTTCATTCACAAGGATATATTGATGGCACGAGAGAATAGGGAGGGGGAACAAACACTTTATATAATCTTGAATCTTTGGATGGAGCACCTAAGTCCTAACCTTTAAATACAAAGAACTTTAAATATCTAAAAGCTCAAGTTTTGAACTTTTGAAAATATTCTCTTTGATTTTTCATAATGATGTGTTTCGCAGAAGCTTTAAACTAATCTGCATTATATTGAATTTTTTAGGGGAAAAACTCTTTCATTCCCAAAATAGTAGTGTCTACTATATAAGAGGGCCCCTTTTATATATGCAAAGAGAATGTTCTAGGCCTAGTGACATCATGAGTGATGCCATGGAGTGGTGACACTATCCATGACATCACTAGAATGCTCTAGAATCGATTACAAGGTCTCGCATCTCGGAATTGAGTACAAGTCAACAATCCTTAGTGAGAATATTGGAGAGAGTTTTCTCCTCGCCAAAGAGCGTATACAAATTGCTCATATAAAAAACTCGTAACTATGAAGCACCCCTAGGTCCCGGAGACTGAGTTTGACGCGTGTTGGCTCTGACACTCCACCGACACGCTGGGACATGCTGAAAAGAGTGTCAAATGTTATTTAAAATCCGACACGCCACACACGGGGGGTGGGGTGGGGTGGGGGGGTGGGGGGCACACTAGGGCCTAATTTCAAATTTCAGAACAAGAAAAATGGGGCAAGAGTGTAATACCTACATCTTTTAATATTAATACGATAGAACATATATAAAACCCTAGTTTCTAATAAAGTAAAACGGAAAACACATCAAACAACGACAAAGAGAAAGAAATTCCTCCCGTCGTATTTTCCCTTTGGCATCGTACCCTCCAGCATCTTAGCATTTTATCCCTCAATGGTCTCACACTTTACAAGTTGCAACCACTCACAATTTTGTACTAAATCTTGTAAGTCCATTCTTTAAATCCGTGTTTGTATATTATATTTTAAGATATCTCTGTTCTACATATGTTTATGTTTTGTTAGAAATTCAAGTTCTGTGTTTATATACAATTATATATCATGTTAATGTTTATGTTATGTTATGGTTTCAAGTTCTCTATCTATAGATAATGTTAAATGTTAATGTTTTGTTTGCATGTTTATGAAAAGATGAATCACAAAATATGCAATTTTTACGTTATCTTATCCCATTTGTAATTTGTGGATTTTGGCTCACCTGTTGTCACTGGAATTATGATAATTTCCATAAATATATATATCCAACGTGTCCTCGTGCCCTATATTTTTTTAAAATGTCGTGTCAGCGTGTCGTGTCCCATATCTGTGCTTCTTGGCTCTTAACCGTGTATGAGCTGTTGTATTAAATCACAAGGGAAGAACGGGGTTCTCATACCGTTCTCTGAAGGTCCCTCAACTAGGTTTGGACATGTTATTGTTGACGAATGTGGTAACGGCGGGTGATGGGAAAATTGTAGCACTCAAGGACAAATAGTCAAAATATCGAGCCAAGTGCTCTGCCCGTTTGCGCATACGGAAATCACACGTTGCCTTCTTTCGTGACATTGAATAAGGAGTTGGCGACACTTATCGGCCAACAAAGATGTCTCTGAATTGGTTAACTCTGGACCTCCCTGTATATAGTAACCCTCGCCGCAAGTTCCCAGTAGTCGATGAGAACTCAGAGGGTCTCAATGGCTGCATGACTCGCCCTCTCAATTTCCTTGTAGTCCGTCGCATCAACAAACTCAAAATAATCATCTTGACCCGTCGGATCATTATACAACATTAGGTGATAAATTGGTGCCGGTATGACGTATCAGGGCTGAGTTAGGAGTTCTGAAAAGTTCCAGGGCTGAGCCCTGGAATTTCTAGAAATTTAGAGGATTGAAATGTAATTTTGGAAAGTTGAGTGAGGTGATTGGTAATTTTTCTGAATGCTGGAGGAGTTGATTTGTAATGAGCTTCCTTAACTTCCTCAAGTCCAGCCTTAAGTTACAACTTAATGAGGGAGCTCAATCAATTATCTGTAAACCTGTTCGGTTTCCTCTCCTTGCTCGAAAAAGCATCACCTTTCGCAGTATTTGTCTTTAGGTGTAACAATATATATGCAAATATAATCGAATGAGACATTGCAAGGAACCTTATATGTTAATGAGGTCTCTTGAGAGACATTGGGACCTTGTATACTTGGTCAAATCATGCATTTCTTTACATATTATTAGTTTTCACATTATCTTATTAAAGTTTTTCGAAGAGTCCCTGCTGCCAGAATACACTTTTCATTATTTGTGCAAGGGTTATGAATGAGAAGGTGATTAACCAAAGTGACCATTTTTGCTTTGAGGACTTGTGGCCGTGTGTTGAGCATTAAGGCTTTGAAGGAAGTTAAATCATCTTCTTGTCTTGTTTATTGCACGGAGTTGACAAAATCTTATTAATGGGAGTGATGAAGAGGTGGTGGTGTTGAGGAAGGTAATGGAGGAAGAGAAGGTGAAGTTGCAGGAGAAGACGACGAAGAAGGCGAGTGGGACAAAGAAGGGTCTGGATGTTAGATGGTAAGGTTATTACTTATTAATGGTGAAAATAGAGCAAATGGTGTTAAGTAATGATCATAGTAATGCTGCAGCAAAAAAATCAATCCAATTGAATTTTGCTAATGCTATCAACGAAGTTTAAGCATCCATTATTATGCCATTGAACAAGTCTGATTTCAAAGAAACTTATTATTCCAGATCATAGTCGCTTGGAAGAAGCTGATGGGTGATGTTTGTGAGTTGTCTTTTAGTTCATTGCAATTGGTAGTTCCTTAGTAAACTAAAAAAAGTATTGAACTGGTTGCCTGTTATGACCTTGGTTTTTGTGCTTGCTTGCTGCACAACAATTTATGACATACGGTTTAAGATTGTTCCTTTCATATTGCTCTGTTATGGGTTTTCCTTTTTGTTCACATGATGTTTCGTTGATCGGTGTGATTATTATTTGCAGAACGGAGAAATATGAAAAGGAAAATTAAATGTTTAATTGGCTCACAAAATCACAGGGAACAATCAAAACAATCTTTATAATATTTTAATGTTATTTATGGGATAGAATTTAGGGGAAAATAATCTCCTGATGAGGGCTTGATATGAACTTCGCTGTTATGTTGGTTGTTTAATTATATTTTGGTAATTTAACAGGCATAGCTTCCCATATTAGTATGGGTATTTGAGCTCTTTAATATATTAAACTAAGGGTATTGTATAGGGGTGACAATTTTGGAAACGACACGACAACATGATATACGCGAAACGAAGTTAACATGAAATTGACAAGGATTGTCGGTTTCGTGTTGGGTTGATTTGGCCCGCCATCGTGTCGTGTTCAATTTGTGCCATGAAATTGATCCGAATTTGACCCGATTAGACCCAAATTAAGTACACAATAGTGACCCATTTAGACCCATTATTGATCCCATGCATTAAAGGCCCAACCCATTACACTATTCAATACCCATTTGAAGTTTAACCCTAAAACTAAAAAAACCCTTACCCTTACCCTTACCTAACAAACCCTTACCGCCTACCATACCTTTCAGCAGCAGCAAACCTCTAATCACACACACAACCATCCCTCCTCCGTCCCTCCCTCCCGCCCGCCCATTACAATTAATTAGTTAAAACCCTAAAACTATTTAACCCCCAACTCATCTCAACCTTTTCTCCTCTCATAACTTTCTTGGTTTCTCCAAATCGATCTAGGTCTTTGGTCTGTACCCTAGATCGCAGACCGCCTCCCTTCTCTTCTCCTCTTAGACTCTCCCTCTCCCTCTCCAAATCAAATCTATTTTGTTTCGAGTAAACACTTCATACAAATCACTGTTTTGCACATAAAACATCACTGGAGCATTGGATCATGCTAAGAAGTGGAGGAGTTGGAGAAAAATTGTACTAGAATTGTATGGGTTTCAGTAGTAAGTTTCCAATATTTACTTTCTATACCATTATCATTTATAGTGGATTTTTTTTAGATTCATATTTATTCCGAGTATATTTTTGGATATTGTTGAGAATTTTATTATGTGTTTATGATTGTGTAATTTACTTCTTTGTGTGCTATTTATTGGCGTGTTGTCAAAATTTGGGACAAAAATAAGCATCGACATTTATTAGGAAAGTACACTACAAGGAAAATAGTGTTTTGTGACGTATTAAATGCGTCGCCTATATTGTAAGTTCATCGCAAACGTCACGCACTACATTCGTCGTAATTTTTGTCGCAAAAGCTGGTCGCTACTGTTTTGTTATGATGAAGTTTAGTTGCGTCGCAAATTAAATCTTGCGAAGCGTCAATTCATCCTTATAAGTATATAAAAATCTGTCACTATATCATTTCATCCACTTAATTTGATCGTATTTCGACAAATATATTTGTCGCCGTTTGTAATGTATTCATCGCTAGAGCTGGTTCTTTTGATGATGTAGTGATGAAGATGATTCATCGCACAATCTTTTTCACGATGAAGAAATTTTATGCATAACTGGTTTATTGCGACGAATACATTCATTGCAAATTGCTGATATCGGTTCATTGCATAAGACCGACTCAATTAAATTATCACTTATTGGGATGAACTTATCCGTCGCCAAAAAATTGCATTCGAATCACGTAGCCACAAACGAAAAGAAAATTGAATTAAAACTATTATTCTTTCGACGCGAAAGGTTATTTATATATTAAAATTAATTTAATACATAAATGTGGTAAATGAATTTCTCATAAAATAACAATAACAATCGATTCATCTCCATGCCAAATCATGTTACGAAATGAGAGCATATTAAAAGAGAGTCTATTCAACTCTAATTGAACTAAAACCTTGGTCCACTTGATAACACAAAGGTAAATTAACAAAAATTAAAAGAGGTTCTTTAGCGAAAAAAAAAATCATAATGTAAGAAGATCCATCCATTGGGCCAATATGGGTTTTTGCCCATGCCTGAAAAGCCATAAACTTCTTAATCATTGTATATTGACTCTCCACAATGTCATTCAGATGCGATACTTCAGATTTTATAGCCTCATTCTCCGCATTACTATTTTTCCTCTACCCTTATTCAAACGTATCGGGTCTAGAGCTAAGGCCAAATCCTATAACATACCCAGGCCTCTTTTCAAGGACTTACTCACACACTTGTGCCTCTGTCATTTCTGGATTGCTATAGTGCAATTTGACCATTGAATTCTACAGAAGGAAAAAACTTATTATAATGAGAGAATAAAGCAATAGTAGAATAATAAATTTACATTTAGTAAAACGATATACACTTGCATTTGAAAGTTAAAATATTTAACAGGCTCTAATAAAGATGGATAAAATTCTAACAACATTACAAGTTTAGTAGACTTCTGTCACGTTGATCTAAAACTACAAAAATGAAAACTATAAACCTAATTGAACAATGCGTTGTATGTTAATGTTCCTTAAAAAAGTAATAATATTTTTGTGAATATCTATCCAACATATATTTAATATAGTCACCAACAAACTCCAAAATTATAAAAAGAAAAAAAAATCTCTCACACACATCTATTATAGGTCACCTACAAACTCTAAACTAGGAGAATGAATTAACGTATACAAACTCGTGTGTATTGTTTATATTATGGCAAAATGACAAAACGAATTTGCAGTTAAACTCAGTATTATTCAAATAATTTTTTTACCCATTTCCTCATCTCTTAAAGTCTTAATTTACCAACAGTCAGCATATTTGTTATTTTAGGTATGTTTATAAGCAAATTCATTTCAGGTATGTTTTTTTATATATTTTCAAAGCTTAGGCTAAATATTAACAATATATATATCCAACAAGCAATAGTACCCAATGTTATAAAAAAAGGAAAAAAAATATGATAGTGCTAGAAATATTCAATAGGTTATAAAAACTGAAGTCATAAATATATGAAATAATAATTATAATTACATAGGCTGTCTTAGTCTCTATGTTGATCCACCCTCTATCACTGTTGTAATGTGTGTCATGAAAGAGGTCAATACGCCCCTTTGGTGTCTCTTTTGGCTCACCATCAACCTGCAATAAAAAATAAGCAAGAAAGTCCATATAACAGTCGTATAAAAAAGATTATCCAAGCGTTATATGAAAACCTAACATTCTAACATGCAAGAAAGTTCAAAGTAAAAAATATTTTCCATAAAAGATGGTCCAAGGCCTTACAAAGGAAAAAAAGGACAAAATTGAAGTATGAAAATAATTTGGCTGAATCCAGTAAGGACAGCACTGCAAAAAAAAATGCTCGTTAAAACTACTTTTTTAAAATAATAAAAGATAATTTTGTAACCAAACTCAGTGGAATACAATAACTATTTATCCTCTAAATTATCTTTTACTATTTCAAAAAAGTAGTTTTAACGGGCATCCAAACTTAGTGGAATACAATAACTATTTATCCTCCAAATTCAGTTGCAAATTATTTATTCTCGGAACTCATGTACAAACCTCGGCAACCTAAATCAGACCTAACCAAGCAACTCGATGAATCTAACGATGTTGCTACTTCTAATAAGATAAAAGTAGAACCTAATCCAGCAGTGAACTCTTCGAAGCAAGCAAAAACATCTACAACTACATAATTATATTTTGAAGCCAACACTGATCCAAATGATTTGAGCAATGAATTACCATATTATATCCTCGTATGCGTGTTGCACAAATGATTTTGACCCACCGTGATGATTAAATCGAACTTTTTTGCGACTTTCAACACATTTGCATGAACGAGTCTGAAATAGTACAACATATCTTTTTAAGACACTTTTTATGGAATAAAAAATAAAAACAAAACTAGATAAAATATATTTGTTACATACCATAAATTTCGGACTGCTTCAAAATGTGCATAAAAAATTCCAATCTTCTTTTGACGAAACCTTTCGATGTGGGTGATCCCACACCTCTTCCAAACTGAACTTCTTGAAATGCTTCTTAAGATGGTAGCGATGATCATTATATTGAGAGGACATTCTATTGAATATATATTTCGAAACAACTCGGTTTGGCATGTCAACATCAAACTTTGTCTGCAAAATTGGTATATACAAATATGTTAAATTTTAAGCGGAGTATATACTTCAATCATTGAGAGCTAATAATAACTAGCTATGCTAAATGTCACATTCATTTCAATACAACTTAAGTCCATCATGCATTGTTTTGTTCATTTTACTCTTTGGTTTTCTTTCTCAAGATATCTGTGACACCCCGCTTAAAATAATAACGCGTGGCCAGCCCTATACTACATTAAATCAGGATTCTCAGATGTCTCATTCTCAGCAGCAACAGACCATAGTTAAAAACATAAGGCTAACTACCCGAAACTATAAAAGCGGATGCCAAAAATTTAATAAAAACATACAATGGAATTCAGACCAACAATGAGAATGACTATAAACATGAATTAAGAATGTACATGCTCAACATGAACAAAGGACATACTCTCAATACATCATAAGTACATACAAAAATATACCCGAATAAGCTGTCGGGTCATAGACAATACAACAATCATAGGGAAGAAATATAAACATCTAAATATAACCCTTGGGTGTAAACTCGATACACAAAATGAATCCTATCTAGATTTACAAGAAGTAGAAGCGACTACAATCTAAGTCCCGCAACAGTCCGCAACTGCTACGGCTCCCAAGACTCTGGAAAGAAGAGCATCCGACATCCATACGGTGGGACACCTGTAGTAGCAGTATATATATATAGCAAAAGAGAAATATAAATGGGTCAGAGCTCGAGGTGTAAAAATGTTTAGCAAGTTGTTAACCGTGCATAATAAATATAAATGCACTATTTCATAATTAGAGTGGAGTCGCACTCTCGTGAAACCCCCAACTCACCTCTCAACTACAGCGCGCACCTAATCACGTCCTGGAACCTTAATTAAGTTACCCCACCTATATAGGGACAACCTACCTTACCATACACACGGCTTATACCCACATGACTTGCCATTCTAACATAACCCTCGAATCCTTTCCATACTAATCACACTTAAATATATTTTCACATATATGCCTTACTAGGCTATAATGGTTCCGATTATTAACTTAAACTAGTTATAAGTCTTAATACGTCACACATTAACATAAAACTTCAATATAAAAGTGTATTCTCTAAACAACATGCATACAAGTACTAAGACAAAACTTCTCTCTACTCTCAACATTGCACTACGTTTCGTGCGTGGGGCGTCTCGCAAAGCGAAATCCAAACAAGGAACCCCCCCGATACACTACTCCTTTACAATGTCGATCGTAGGGATCCATCATGTCATCTACATATATCATACTACTGCAACTACTTAAATAATGAGTATTTTATCTAAGAACATAAATAGAATCTCCATCTAACTCCTTGAGGTCGATATAACCGCAATTATCTCTAAGTACGATCTTTCGACCCAAATAAACTAGTACACCAAATCACCCAAGATGTACATCATAGAAACTCCATATCCTCTTCACATATAGGATAGATAAATATATATTTACACTAAATATATATAATAAATCATTCATTCCTATAACCACGTATACATAACACACATAATGCATACCTTACAATACACATAACATAAACGGTTATAGGATACCAAAATACTGCACCATGCTATCATCTTTCAGGAATTACTCACTTTCTCCCGGGGTCACCACCTATCGGACTATTATCACACCGCCATGGCGACAAAATCAATCATAACGTATGGAAAGCGGTCATAGTTCCTAACCGGAAAATGAGAACGACCCATACCCAAGACTTCTCACCCCCAAAAATAATATCACACAAATAAAAATGGACGACTATGACCTGGGGACTATCCACACCCTGCTCCTCAAGCCAGGGGCTCACCCTCATCGTGCAACTTCCCATGATAGCATGTGCCGGGTATGCTTCACACCATAAGTATATATATCATTCACACTATGTATATATACATCCATATGATCACATCATATAATCAAACCATCACGCACGGTATAGATATTCACGCCATATGTACACACATATATACACATCTACACACACACACACACACACACATATATATATATCCACATATCCACATATATACACACTATCTCTTGTCCGTATGTATAAGATTTATAAACTCGGCTATAAGCATACATAATCCTTAATATAATAGCCATCGTTCTGAGCGTATTAACTTAATTCGTTATATAAATACGATCCCTCACTTGAAGCATATTTATCCATTACCCCGATGATATGAATATTCTTCCAATATATTCAACATTAAGGTTATCACCCCAAAGTTTAATGTATATAACAATCACTACACATCCCATCTATATCCGAAAGCACATCGATATCTAGTAATAATTCCGATTATTGGTATACACCTAACTAATAGTTTGCAAGCCTCCAGCTAAATCTTAAATTCATTTTATGATCCCATCATATATTGGGACAACCGTAGTAAACCCCAACCCGATATGTGTGAGCAATCCCGACTATAAGTATGCCCACAACCATTGGTCGGCAATCCGTTAAATCACTCTCATATTTGATTATGGCTCAATGGCTCATTATGAACCTAAAACATTACCACTTTAACGATTTATTCCTTGAGTTTAGCATCACTAAGGATACGCGACCTCTACCTCTCATTGGTCCTAAATCATATCTTAAATAGAATCCTATCGCTATAAGGATTCGACACAATTATCGACCTACAATTTCACACCATACCCTCACCACTCTCTCAAAGAGTTCTGAACCTTACGTCATATCTAAGCTCACTTCTGACCTCTAAATAGAACTCCCATACTCAATGAGATTCCCAACTATACCTCAGAATATCTATTATAAAGACACACATAAACATAAAGGGACTATCTCTACATTTCATAACTATTCCATGATAGCCCACCACCATCATATTAAGATAATCCGCCTATCATTCAATCCCATAATCATTTCCTTACTAAAAGAGGTATCACACACTCATAATCCATTTCTAACATAGATCCGAATGCCCCTAATCACCCTAAGGTACCAATCCCTTAATTTTATATCATAACCCTCCATAATAAGTCCATTAAGAAGGTCCCTAAGAATAAAACCCAAAAGGAAAGGGGTAAAAAAAAATCCCATTCTTGGGCTAAAAACAGAGGACCAGTCGACAGGTCCCAGACCTCCGGTCGATCGCGGGTTTAAAATTTGCCATACGAAGAATGCTGTAAGCTTTTCCCTTGAGGTGCGGTCGACCAGTCCCCTGGACGCGGTCGACCGGCCATACCAGATCTCTTGCCCTTTTCCCATTTTTGAACTAAGACAAACTCTCCAAACACCCAAATATCATCATCTAACCCCCAATCTTTAACTCAATCACATTCCTTACATCAAAACCCAACCTACCTCTCATCTCATCAACTTAAATGCCATCAATCCCATATATAAACATCAAATTCAAGTTTTAGTCCCAAAATCTAGGTTTTGATATTAATACCCAAAATCCTATTCTTTTACCCACAAATTATAAAATAAACTACACAAATGAATTATTTAGCAAGATTAAACACTTGCCTCAGAATTGTAGAGGTTGAATCGCCCTCGAGATCGCGTGTTAGCCGGATCCTCCAAGCTTTCTCCTCTCTCTTTCTTTCTTCCTTTCTTCTTCTCTCTCTCTCTCTCTCTCTCTCTCTCTCTCTCTCTCTCGCGTAATCTCAAGAATGAGATTTTAATCTCCTAAAGGCTTTATAAGCCTAATTTCCCAAAACACCCAACTTAAGTTATAATACACACTTTAAATGACTCGTTTACTCCAATTCGAGTCAAACTAACTTAAAAATATTTCGGACCCGAAATAAAACCCAAGGATAGTCATTATGACTATCTCGACCTATCCAAAATCAATAGCGCACTCGGAATCATCATCCGGAATACTTTATAACGTCCTCAATTTTTGGACCTCTATTTTCAAATTTTAAAATTCTCCAATTTAATTAAATTTTATTTCTCTCGAAAATTTAATTTCTCAGTCCCAAAGTCACGGGGTATTACAATATCGATAAAGACTTTAGTAGCATATCATATCGGTTGTTTACTTCGATAGGATTACAACTTACTGCATTTGAAATAACCCTGTTTCAATTGATGAACAAGTTGCTCAATAAAAAGTGAACAACTAGTATCATATCATATCGCCAATACTTAAAATATTGTAATTGCTAAATTTGAGAAGCAAAAAAATAAAGAGTTGAGATTTTGTAAATTTTCTTGGCCTAGACAAGAATTTTAATTTCCAAAAGGAACTAATGATGGTCATATATCCCCCCTGTGCATTTCTCATAGACCCCTTCATTGTTCATGCCTGTCCCGTCTAACTTTATTCTCACTTAGCAGTGCCAGTCAACGTCCTCATCTTGAGACATGTCCAATGATGTCCACTCGAAAATGAAACTCCCCGTGCAGAAAGCTTTGAAAATTTTCAATCCGTGGAAATTAGGAATATCTACATCTCGCAAGTTTTGGAGGTGTGCAAGTCTACTATTGAATACATTTCCCAATCCAGACAATTCGTCGAGGCTCAAGGATCTCAAACCAGGAAGTATTTTCTTATTTATAGCCATAAGAGATTCGGTTTTGGTTCCAAAGTCAAAAAGCTGCTTTAAAGGGGGACGTTGAGTCACTTCAAGTTTCTCCAGCACTTGTAATTGTTGGAGCAGACTGAATAAGAGAAGAGAAGATGACAATTTATTACATTTAATAACCAATATTCTTAGCCTCGATAAGAAACCAATGAAAGGAAGTGGTGCATAATAGCATATCCCATTCAAATTATCACAACCAAACACACACAAGCTTTCAAGTTTTGACAGAGGAACCATGGTATATGGTTGTGGCCCTGCGTCAACATTGATTATGTACTCAAACTCCTTGCAATTCAAAACATTCAGACTATTTAAATCATCTCCAGAAATTGATAAGTCAGGATGTATGGTTTCCAGATCTTTGGAAAACCTCACCCACCATTTAATGCATCTTTCTGGGTTATTAAACTTCAAACCATTTGGGGTTAAATGCCATCTTCTAATACGATTCATATAATAATAATTGGGGAAATACTGGAAAAGGTAAGCAGATACAATAAAGAAAACTTCCAATATACCAAGTCCTCGGGAATAAATAACATATGATGAAAATTCATGGTTAAGATGGCCAAGTGACCCAATGTTTTAATTTCAATTACGACTTCGGGTTCAATCCCGACACGAAGGAAGTACAACTCTTTTAATCGGGACTAACATGATATTACTTTGGCTTCAATGACAACCATGACAATAAGTCATATCTAGTAACCTCAAATTAGCTAGCTGCTTTATTACATCAATTGATTCAGAATTAAAAGTACTAATCTTAAGGCTAAGAGTTTCAAGTGTATTCATTTCTCCATTAAGGACAACCTCATTCAATCTTGTATTTCCTAGAATTAGTTTTAGTAGGTACCTTAGATTACAAAAACATGAAAAAGATGGCAAACTATTACTGCTCAAATCAAATCTAACACAGTTAATGCTCTCATCCCTTGCAAAAATGCAGCTGCCTCACTCACCTTGTTTTTTTGCAATGTTAATATTTGGAGTTTTGAAATTTTCAAGCCATCAGGGAGTCTAGTTATTTCATTATCCACCAGTGAATTGCTCTCATGTTCCAAACTACACCAAAGCTCAAGGTCAGGGAGTCTGTCTCCACAAGGTCAGGCGTTGCTGATACCACTACTACTTCCATGTTCCAAACTACACCAAAGCTCAACGATTTCCATATTTATGAAGTGAGGATAAAGTTATACGGGACATGCATTAAATAGTGAAGAGATCTATGCCAAATGCACAAGGAAGGAAAGGGATTTCTTTGGGAAATACTTCATGCGTAAGTGATAATAGTGACAATCTGCCTCAATTAGTCATTGGGGACTTTAATGTTGTTACTTTCCAAGAAGAGAAATTGGGAGGAATTGATGTGGATTATAATGTTCTTGGGGATTTTAATCAATCCATAAATGATTAAAACAATCCATGACAATATGAATTACTTAAAGAAGAAGGACCAATCTGTGGTAGATAAAACTAGAGACAAAAACATATGTAAATTTATACATACTAGTTGCCTATTAACTAATTCATCCCTCTCGTCATACTAATTGTCTGCCTGTAGAGGCGCATATATCCTCACTACAACACCAATCTCAGCAACAAACGCCTTGCGATTAAACCTCGAGGGCCTGCCATGTGCAAAGCCCACACGAATCTTGGTCCTAGTTACTGCAAATGTTTTTTCAACAACCAAGTTTTGAGCAATTCCACGAACTCTCTTTGGGGTAGTGGTTACTAAAAGAGAAAACACAATACATTACATAAGCAAAATGATTGATATAATAAAAACAGACGTGTACATAATAAAAATATTAGGTACCACTACCATTTTCATCGGTTGACGGTGCCCCAGAGTGATTGATATCCCTAGAAATGCGTCCTCTCTCTATACCAGGTGCCATAACAACTTACTGCAACAAAATTCTAGCAAGTTATATTTTAACACAATAATTAATATTAGAAATAATATATTCTCCATTCTCCTTAGAGAATGTAAATGTTAGAAAAAGAGCTTAACAGTTAACTTAAAACAACTGTTCACTATATGTGTATATTTTATCTCGTTATCTGAATTTTAAATAAAACCATGAAGAGATTATTCACATATATTTGTATATATTTCATGAATTCAGCATACCCAATTCCCAAAGCACACCTAAAAAATTCCAGAATGCAAATAAACAAGAGAAAGTTTGTCCTTTGCTAAACAGAGAAAATTTTAAGTGGTTCAATCAACTACCAATAAAGAGAAACAAAGTAAAACATAGATAGCAGAGTATATGCAAAATGGAAGTAAATGAAAAAGAGTACAATCAATTTTATTATTTCAACCAACATGAAACTATTAGTCACTGTTATCATTGGTGCTAGCTTGAATTTCTTGACCATCACTGCAATATTCTTCTAAACGTGTCATCTTCATCTCCAATGTCATCGTTAAATAAAATATCATCATTATCAAGCAAAGTAGGTGTCCTAATTATCTCATCAGCGCCATCATTTGGTCTAACCAATTGTACTGCATCGAGACTTGCCTCTTAAATATGACACTGAATATCAGAAGAGTCGTCCTCTTAGTATGAATCTTCAATTGTACTATAAACAATATCATTTACGTCATCTTCTTTTGGGACATCCCAAATATGTCTGTATTGCACTTTCTGCACTACTTTCCAATTGGGTCCGAACTTGTAATCATCCAAGTAAAATACTTGAGACACTAGTGTTGCTAGCACAAAAGGATCATTCTCGTACCATGTATTACTTATATTAATAGAAGTAAGGTGATTATTTATTTGTAGTCTCTTCTTCTTTGGATTAGTGTCATACCACTCATATTGAAATATAACAGTGTGATACCTCATTATGTAGTTTAATTCAATAACATTACATAACCGACCATAAAATCGATAACTTCATCTTCATCCTCCCCTGGCACAACTACCTCACTGTTTTGAGTTGTACGACGATCACCACGGTATTTTGTACGGAATTTCACCCCATTAACAACGCACCCGGTATATGTAATCACACGAACATCCGGACCACAAGCCAATGAATAAATTTCATCTGTCGCATTAGAAAATCCTTTATGACGTAAATTCTTCATCTATTATTATAGATAGAAAGTTGAAGTTATTGTCAATCATCAAATTTTAAAATGGTTAATTATCAATTACATCATCATAATAAATGGTCAAACTATATGTACTTTCGGGACTTTTAAACCACTTTGAAAATTGTTGTGTCTGCCTTTGATATAAGTTTTTCGGAGATTCCATCTCTAATAGTGCCATATGTTCGCTACATATTCAAAGTCGAGCATTTTTATCTTTGAAAATAACAATGAGAATATAATTAGCTTATGATATAATAACATGATACTTGCTCTATATATGATTTTATTTTAGTGTAGTTGTTTAAGAGGTACCAATAAATCTTGTCTATATCTACATGTGGTAACATTATGAGTTGTTTTCCACCAAACGGTCGGACAAATTGAGAGAAAACAAATAGTGAGCCTTTGTGTTGCTCTGAGAACGCATCATTGTTATGACATTCTCGATTAAATTTGGTTTCGATCCTGTGAAAGTACATTGAACAAAAAGTTCCTGATTCTTTAACAATGTATGACTCTGCGATGGAGCCTTTGGATCGAGCCTTATTGTTGACATTACCCTTTAATGTCCTTTGATTTCTATTGACATAAAAGAATGTTCAATGGATAAAATGAAAGAAAGTACCATTCAAACTGAGAATATAAACTAATATTTTTACAAAGTACCTCTCAAATGGAAATATCCATTAAGGATTCATTGGTCCACCAAGAATAGCCTCACGTGGTAAATGCACGGCCAAATGGATCATAATATCAAAGAAAGTTGGAGGAAAGATCCTTTCGAGTTTACACAGTATAAAGAATAATTTTTTCTTCTAATTTCTCTAGGTCCTTTACAAGTAACGTTTTGGCACATAATTATTGAAAGAAGTTGGATAACTCAACCAAACCCGTGCAAATATCTTTGGGAAAGCACCGACATATTCCAACAAGAAGAAGTCATTGCAACATAACATGACAATTATGAATTTTCAATCCCGATATATTACCGTCCTTTATACTCACATTTCTTGATATGTTGGCTGCATATTCATCGGGAAATTTAACTGATTTAAAAAATGTGCGAAACTCTTTTTCTCATCCGGTGTAATGTATGCGATGCACGCGACTTCAACCAATTGTTACTGTTCTCTTTCATGTGAAACTCCATTCTTATGTTCATGTCAGCTAGAACTAATCGAGCTTTATCTGTATCTTTATTTTTACCTTCTATACTCAACAATGTTCCAAGGACGCTATTACATATATTCTTTTCAATATACATGACATCAAGATTATGTCGTAACTTCAACTTTGCCCACTACTCTAACTCAAAGAAAATACTTTTCTTTATTCAATTTAATTCCCCAGGGGTAAACTTTCTCTTCCTATCCTTATTGTCTGCGTTATTACCAGGTTTTAATAATTTCACCTTACTCAATTGCACTAAGATGTCATCCCCAGAAAACTTCCTCGGCGCAACTCCCATTTCTTGATTCCCATTATATTAGTCTACTTCTTCGCCACAAAGGATTTTGAGGCAAGTATCGTCTATTACCCATATAACATATCTTATTTCTTATACGTTGTGATGATGTATCCTCGTTAAATACTAGGGATGCTTTATATCATTTTTGTGCTCCAACTAGATAATGTACCATACACAGGGAAATCATTTATAGTCCACAATACAAATGCATGCAAACGAAAAATATGTTTTGCTGTATGCATCCCAAGTTTCAACACTAACATCCCATAACTCTTTCAACTCATCATTAAGAGGTCTTAAGTAGACCTCCATGTCTTTTCCGGGTGCTTGGAGGCCAGGAATCAACAATGTCATCATAAAAAATGGTTCCTTTATACACTTCCACAATTGCATATTGTATGTGACAAGTATTAAAGGCCACATGCTATATGAGTTGCTCACGTTTCCAAACGGATTAAAGCCATATGAGGCAAGACCTAACCTTACATTGCGAGGGTTTCGTGCAAACCAAGGGTATTGCTGATCAAAATATTTACATGCCAAGGCGTCAGCGGGATGCCTCAAGACATCCTTACTATTGACGCATTTCTCCTTGTGCCACCTCATGTCAACAGCTGTATGTCTTGACATAAACAACTTCTGTAGCCTCGGTATTAGTGAAAAATAGTGCAATATCTTATTAGGGACATTTTCCCCTTTCTTATCATTATACTTGAATCTAGGTTTCTACAATCGAGAGCTGCGTGCTATTGTGGAGTGAGTCTCTATGAAGTTTATGACTGCGTGTCATTGAGGATCTTCTGCGTGTTGATTCTTTACTGAAGACTGCATGTCTGGACTGCGTGTCCTTGTGGTATAGATGCGTGTGAACCATTGCTGATTTCTAACCGATGCTTTGAAGGTTTGACGAAGACACCATGCGTTACACTTGTGGGTGATTATCAGGTTGTATGTAAGTTAATGGTCTTTTAAACTTGTCAAAGTTCTAGAAATAAAGGTTTTGCCCTTCGGGCATTTTTTCTGAATTTTGTGTCGCATTCTTACTTGATTTGTTTTGACACGTAGTTACATATTTTAGGGACGAACTAAAATTGATTTAAAATTAGGGAATTTGTGATAACCACCGAGACAATTAATATTTTGCATTCTCAAATTGGTATAAGAGCATGTTGCACTAATTTACTATGTAGATCTTGTAGTGTAATTTTTTTAGTGGTTATTTGTGTTCCTCTCCTAATTTGTTTTCTCGATGGATTCTCATACTGTTGATATTGTTAGTTGAGATGAGTTTGATAAAGTTCTTGACCGTGCGAAAAAATTAACTCTTTTGAATTTGAAACTTTGCAAAAGAATTAAAATTTTGAAAGAAGAAAATTCTCTTTATAAAAATAAGTTTGAATATTTGTAAACTTTGATTCTTTCAAAGTTGCCAAAATGGAGAGTGATGATAAAGTCCTAGTTTTAGAAAAAGAATTGGAGGACTTAAAAAAAATTTTAGGGTTCATGTTTGTAATTGATGATTTTACGACATGTGAAAAGAATATTAGGGATAAGTTTGTTTTAATTGAGGGTGAGCGCGATGAACTGTTAAGTTTAATTGATAATTTGAAAAAGAAATTCCTATCTTTGGAAGAGTCTAATTCGTTGCTTGAATAAAATTTTTTGAAGTTGAAAAATGATTTAAATAATTCAAGTAGGTTTGATAGTGGTGGTAATGGCTCATCATGTTCTAATGATTCCGTTGCTTAATCCAAAACCATTATTTATTTTAGAGGGTCAACTATTGCTAAGGACGTTATAAAAGGTTAACCCATAGGTGTCGTTCCACCCGTTTACATTTGTTCACATTGTGGTAGGAAAGGGAACCTTAGGCGTTTCTGATTTGATCTTCGACGAGTTCCTAGGAATTTTATGTCTAGTGTTCCCGTGACTTCTAAAACCCCCACACGACGTTTCACATCTATTTGGGTTAGGAAATCACTTTTAGAGACACTAGATTTTTACACAAGTTGATTCCCGTTTGCTTGCACATGATTCTTCTCTTGCCATATCATATACATGATTGTGTTTGCATGATTGTCATATGCTAGTTGTACTTCTTGATACATTCTTGTTAGTGTTATGAAATTTGTACTTTTTGTATTAGTTTTTTATTTTTGAAAAATTTTGGAAAAATACAAAAAGATTTTATCTTGATAAAATTTGAAAAATCCAAAAAGATTTTTGTATTTTGTTTAACACCATATATAAATTGACATTTAGGATGACCGAGTCACAATTTCATTCCTTATCCATGTGGCTATTTGATAGTGTTTTAAGACAATAAGTCATGTCATTCATGTGATTTATAGTGTCTGGAGTCATTAAGATGTAATTAAGTGTTATTACCTACATAATTGACTCATTATTTCCTTTGATGCACATGAACACGAATTTGTTTGAATATTGTTCTTGTCGAATCACATGTTAGTTATGTGTTTTCATCTCAATTCTGTTTATTAAAACGAACCAAATGCGATAAAACAAGATAATAAAAGGTGTGCATGTTTTAAATCATATTCCGTGAGTTTCTGTGAAGTTTAAAAATGGTGAAGGGCTATGAAAGGTACACATCTATCCTTGGTGATTAAGCCACTGTTTAATTGGACCTAAAAAATTGAGGTATTTTAATAATCCGGGCTCCAAAGAGCTTTATAAGAGTTCGAAAAAATTTAAAGGCAATAAAAAGAAATTTATGCCAAAAAGGGGCCATTAGGTCTATTCACCAGTTCTCCAATGTTTGAGAATTTAGATCACCTCAAAAAGAAAATATATATGAGGGAGTTTGGTTGGAGAATTAAAACGAATTTGCATGTCCTTAAAAAGTCTTGAAAAAGCGTTAAAAAGTTTTTAGACGTTATTAGTGTGAAAATCATGTAGACTTTGATTTGTTGATTTTTATTTTAGATAATGTCATCTAAATTCAACACTTTTCACCTAAGGACGATTTTGATGCTCATTCGTTAGGAATACACAATATGCATCGTGCACATATGACATGATTGAGTTTTATTCCTATCGAATTTGTTCACACCCATTCACATCGTTTTCACGATTTGGTTATCTTAGTATGAATTCATGGTGTGAATTTGTAACACTTTTGTATAAAAATTTGAAAAATTAAAACTAGTTTGTGTAGTTTTTTGAGTATATCCTGCTTTAAGCATTTTTGTCACATTTGTTTGCCTTGTTTATTATGACACCCCGATTTGAATTATTTGGTTTATTCTTTTCCTTGCCTATTTCGGACAAATAAAAAGGAGGAGAACGAATTATGATATTATGGGGGAGTTTAAATATGGGGGAGAATTGATTATGCTTTATATCATTTAAATACATCACGAGGTATTTGCTTTGTCTCATGTGTGTAGGTACAATTGAAGATTTTTGGATTGCACACCCTGATGATGATAAAGAATGTTTGGAGTTTGTTAAAGATTGAAAACATTTGAAGACTTGTCATTTACCTTTTTAGTTTTGGGTTCA
Source organism: Sambucus nigra (assembly GCA_949130495.1). Lineage (NCBI taxonomy): Eukaryota > Viridiplantae > Streptophyta > Magnoliopsida > Dipsacales > Adoxaceae > Sambucus > Sambucus nigra. The sequence continues at coordinate 438,571,817 of OX422221.1, read as the reverse complement.
TGGGAGGGTAGATTTGTATAGGTCATATTTTGATTGATAATTCAAATGTTTTTATTTTGTACCGGCATAGACATAGGGGAGATTTGTAAGGACATTTGTGTCTGTTATCAATTTGTATGTCGTATACCACTACACCGCCGAAGAAGTTCAATATCACATTCACATCAAGACGGATCCGAATAATCAAGGTTCTTCAACAAATAGCCTCCGCAAGGTTAACGTTGGTAAGGTTACGTTTTAGAGTACCTTAATAATGCACTTAGAGTATTGGGATTATTTTTCATAAAATATTTTCTAAGTGTTGGAGTGGAGCTTTAAATATATTTTTTCAAAAAATATAATTTTAGAAGTTTTTGAGGCGGCGCATTTAACGAGGAAAAGAAAAATAAAAAATGTTAAAAATTTGGTTCGAACGACACCTTATGTCGTTCACATGACAACGTGTTGTGCGAAGTATACCTTTCATTCAAACGACATTGTATTTCGTTCAAATGACATGTTGTTTCATTTGAGCGACCCACTGCCTTAAGTATTTTATAAATAGGCTTTTCAACTCCATTTTTTATTGAGAGACCTGATGTTTTTATTCTGCACAGAATTGCGTAAACAACAGATTTAGGTTTTCTCCTTTTAGGGTCTTTAATCCCTTTGTTTTACAATTCACAAATAAATCCCAATCTTTATGTGAGTTGTTTTGGAACCCAAAGAGCATACTTTGCTATTGTTCGTCCTTTGTGGGGAGATATTTACAACCAAGAGTTGCGTGCTATTGTGGAGTGAGTCTCTACGAAGTTTATAACTGCGTGTCATTGAGGATCTTCTGCGTATTGATTCTCTGCTGAAGACTGCGTGTCCTTGTGGTATAGCTGTGTGTGAACTATTGCTGATTTATAGTCGATGCTTTGAATGTTTGACAAAGACACCGTGCGTTATACTTGTGGGCGATTTTCAAGTTGTATGTAAGTCAATGGTCTTGTAAACTTGTCAAAGTTCTAGAAATAAAGGTTTTGCCCTTCGAAGATTTTTCCTGAATTTTGTGTTGCATGCTTACTTGATTTGTTTTGACACGTAGTTGCATATTTTAGGGATGAACTAAAATTGATTTAAAATTAGGGAATTTGTGATAACCACTGAGGCAATTAATAGTTTGTATTCTCAAGGTTCATCACATACCAGATATTTATCAGCATTTTGATGCTCTTTCCAGAATTATGCACAATCGTATTTGCGCATGCATCAATTTTTTCGTAACCCAATCCCAAATCCCACAACCTTTTCTTCGCATTATAATGGGAGGTCGAAATACTTGCCTCGATAAATGAATTTTTCAAGAATTGGACTAACATATCGAATGATTTATTTCTCCAACCATTAAAAACTTTCACATCCATCAACTTTACAAGGAATTGAAATAAAGTGAAATTCTTATCACCACACCAAAAATGGTCCATTGTAACAGGGAAAAACCATTACAAAGAATATTTGTAACATATTAAATCCGTTAGAAAATTGGCGTTGTTTATTTTAGTAACGAAATTTGTAATGGATAAAATCGGTTAGAAATTTACAATTTGTAACATACTAAAACCGTTACAATTTATTTTGTAATGGATTCGACAATGGTACACACCCCCATATGTTAGTAACGGATTTACTAAATTGTAATAGTTTTGACCCGTTGCGAATATAGAATTTGTAACGGATAAAAACTATTACAAATGATAGTGTCATATATTTGTAACATATGTTTTTATTTGTAACGGTTAAAGTCTGTTCCCAATGTTATTATATTTTGAAAAAATATTAACTTTTCATTAAACAAATAAATATAAATACGCTAGTAATAACTCGTGCTCGACCCATGGAAATGCAGAATCAATGCCCACAAATTTTACTCAAAACATAATTTCAAAACACGCTTAATAAAGTAAATAACACTACATTTTTGTGATATTAAACTGATTGAAAATTATATTTCATTCATAACCATTAAAATTCCCAAAGCAAATGTAGTACAAGATAAACCATCAATATTTTAACCATAAACTTGAAACGAAGTCTAACATCATTAAAGTTTGAAATATATTCTTCTACCAAAAGTAGTATTTATGATATTCCTTGCAAAAGTAGAATTCAATCTCCCCAAAGTAATCTTCATATTTCTCAATAAGAACCTGCTGAACAAAATCAACCTTAGTAAATGTGTAATCATAAATGAGTAAATCAAATAAAAGACTAGTACATTTACATGCCATTGACACACATGTACTTTTATTGAGGATTAATCAATACACAACAAATGGCTCTATTTACTTTTGTATCGTTTGATGATTGTGTACCTAATGTTGTTTTTAATTTTTGCCGTCAACGACCATTTTAAACCCAAAAATAAGCGTATACTAGTCAATTAGGACAATCGAGACTATAATGAGGATACGGTTAGTTTAGACAAGTTACGTTGGTATCGCTTAATGTGTATGAACCTAAATCTAGGCCGCTAGGCAGTTGTTTTCATTTTTTGCCCCCAATGCCCATTTTTAGCCCAAAGAAGCATATACTAGTCAATTTCGGCAACCGAGAGTCCGTTGAGGACACGATTAGTTTAAGCAAGCTATGTTGGTATTGCTTGATGCGTTTGTACCTAAATCTAGGCAGCTAGGTTTTCTTTTACAATTTTTGCCCCCTAACGCCCATTTTTAACCCTCAAAAGAAGCGTATATTAGTCATTTGTCCAACCGAGAGTCTGATGAGAGTGTGATTAGTTTAGACAAGTTACTTTGGTATCACTTGATGTGTTTGTACCTATTTTTAGGCCTTTAGGTTGTTGTTTTCAATTTTCACCCCTAAGCACCTATTTTTAACCTCCAAAAGAAGCCTATACTAGTCAATTTGGGCAACCGAGAGTCCAATGAGGACGCATTTAGTTTAGACAAATTAATTTAGTATCTCTTGATGTGTCTGTACCTAATTTTAGGCCTCTAGGTGGTTGTTTTCAGTTTTCACCCCCCAACACCCATTTATAACCCTGAAAAGAAACGTATACTAATCAATTTAGCCTATCGAGAGTCTGATGAGGACACTATTAGTTTAGATAAGTTACTTTCATATCTATTTATGTGTTTATTTTTAACCCCAAAAGAAGCGAATGTTAGTCAATTTGGCCAACCGAGAGCCCGACGAGGACACGATTAGTTTAGACAAGTTACTATAGTTTCTTTTGATGTGTTTATATCTATTTTTAGATGTGTTTATATCTATTTTTAGGCCTCCAGGTTGTTGTTTTCCGCTTTTGCCTCCTAATGCCCATTTTTAATCCCCAAAAAGAAGTGTGTGCTAGTCAATTTGGCCAATTGAGAGTCTGATGAGGACGCGATTAGTTTAGAAAAGTTACTTTGGTATCGCTTGATGTGTTTATATCTAAATCTAGGCCGTTTAGTCGCCCCCACCAGTTTACAAGTCGATATGTCGGGCGTTTGTATGGATGCCATCCTTTCTTGGGGAGAATGGTATTTTTTGAATGTCTCGATCGCCTCTCCTCTTTTCGTGCTCGTGGGTGAGTTTTGCTCAGTTGGGGGGAGTAACATATACCTTGATTTATTTGTACTTTTTGTGTATTTTTATTCATGTTTTATTAGGTTTTCTCTCTTTTAATTGTTATATTAGGTTAGAGGGAGACATTTCCTCGAAATGTCTTTAATGTGCCATCTTTAGTCATTTTACATACTTATAATAAGGTCACTGTCCATTCATTATAGTCACTTTACTTTTAGAGATTAATGAATGAGAAAGAGAGAGAAACATATTATTTCAAATGTTGTTGTTAAAATGATTCCACTTACATCATTTACAGTTTTATAAAATTGTGAAAACAAGAAGACTAATTTCATATTATCTTACGAGGAATGCATATAAGAGAACTGGAATTTACCTTCATGCAAAAGGATGCCTCAAGAGTACTATGTGATCATATTTCTTTTACTTCTTAAGTCTATATTGTTCCTAGAGGTGAACTTCAATATACAAATATCTACATTATACACAGTTCTTGATTACTATAAGTCATACTCACTTGTGAAAATGACATTTTCTTCTCAAATGTTGCACTGTTCACAATAAGAGCTTCAACTATTTCATCCACGGTCACATCCTGTCAGCATGAAAGTAATACGTTAGCCATAGTATCTGCGAAAACTAAATAGGGCATAAATTTAGAAACAAAAGACAACGGTGGACACAATTCACATAAAATAACTATGGAAATTCTAGGTAACAAAGTGGTTCAAAGACTAAGTCATTAAGGTTGAGTTCATGACTTAGTTGAGTATAAAAGGTTTAGGTGGATACATTAACAAGGTGGATATAATGGGATCCACATACGAAGCACAGTGCTCTGATAGTCAATAAGTACACTAGTAAGCTTATGCACTCGGATCACTTTTCTATGTCCACCAAAAGCCCAAATCTGCAAGAGGAATATTCCTATAAATTAAAATGCGTAGTAAGTGAATATAAATGCAGAATAATGCAACTTCTTGGTTGGTTGATGTAAAAGAAAGAAAGAACCACATTCAATCTAATAGTTCCAAGGCATAAAGAAAAGTGAAAAATATTTATATTTATTAATAAGAAATAGAAGTATATTGATATATGTCCAAAAAAATACAAGAGGTGGAGGACAAGAAGTATATGTATGTATGCATTCTTGTATATATGCTTTATTTATCTATTTATCTATATATGTTATCAGTAATGTTTTTAATGGCAGGAGGGGCAGGTAGATGATATACATCTCTCTGTATGTTACCCGAATAGGACTCTACCCTCTCGGGATTGAGTGACATGAGGATTAAATGGGCCTACTATTAGTGCGAGGGAGTCCACACACACTGCCTCAAGCTGCTTGAGCCACAGTCTAATACCAGAGCCACCAAGGATTAGTGCCCAAGGCCAGTGGGATGAGGAATACTGGGCATGAGAAGCCTCCAGTGATCCCGTTTACTTAAATTTGTATATTCCCCCTTTCATTTTTATTCTGTAAACATATGCTATTACGAAAAGACAAAAAGGAAAACAGACAACTATTAAAAACATGTTCCATTAAATTCTGAAAAACATACGTGTATATAATATGCCTGTGTATTACAACGCATCAAATAAGATAATAGTCACAACCACATTTGGACTGACCTTCAGTTTTTATATCCCAGCTTCTTGTGCGTAAGGCACTCCCATCACCTGATCCTACTTTCATGTGAGTTTTGGAGATTTCCAAAGTTTAAAATCACTTATCAACCAAAAAGTGAGGTGAGGAACCAACCCAAAAAAGCATCAGAACGGAAGGGAAAAGGAGAAAGAAAGATTAGAATGGCAAAGTTCACAAGATCAAGGACTAAGATACAATATAAAGGGACATTTGACCATATCTCCTGCATCACTATGCAAAATATGGATTATATTTTGACATTATATTGAGGAGGGAGGGCCGACTGCTTTTTCTTTTTTCTTTATTATGTGTGTTGGTGTGTGTGTGTGTGTGTGTGTTAAATGTTCTTTCATTTATCTTTAAGTTATATATTTTCCTCCAAAATAAATTCAAGGAATAAATTTAAACACTAAGGCATTATACCTACATAGTATGTAGATGCTTGAAAGTTGGAGATGTTGGATCTTAGACTTCGTCTCGGCTCGAATCAAACGGTAGCGGGATATGCCAAAAACTAATGTAAGCCTAAGCTATTTAAGTAATGAGAGAAAATATGCTCTTACGTGTTGTATATGCACCTACCCTACAGAGTGAGTTTAATATCACTTACTTGAAATGGAAAGTCCACTGTCTAGGTATTACGCATGTGCCTATCCAATTCATATAGATGTACCCTGAAATCGGCAGTTGGATATGCGACTATCCAAGTCTTCATAGGTGATTGTTGGTATAATAGTCTACTATGAAAATTTGCATAGTCAACTATTAAATTTGAGAAAGTTATTACTTGTTTCAGCATATTTTTTTTAAAGGAAGAATTTTTGATGTCACGACCTCAAAATTTGATGTCTTAAATTTGCGATTAGTTAGTGCCGCTGTCATATATCCATATCATTTAATGGACGTGGGTCCGCGCTAGCGAACTAACCAATCGCGTCTCTAAAACATTAAAATTTTGATGTCTTATGGACATTAATTTTTCCCCCTTTTTTAAATAGAGGTAATATAATTCATTCGGAGTTCTCAAAGGTCTAACATTTCCAAAAAGATCCAACGATTAAAAGTTGTAAACCTTCCAAAGTTCCCAACATTTAATTCATTCGGAGTTCCAAAATTTAATAGTTCCACAGACAATAGTTATTCACTATCCCATTTACACAATACGTAACACATTGTTATTAAGCCAAATTCCTTTTTCATTGTTGAAAGTTCCATTACATGTCTCTAGAAGTCATCACATTCAATGAACTCCACTTACCATCACTATGTTAAAAATATTATAAATTAAACTCCTCCTAAAACATGCATGACATATCTCAAATCAAGATGGAACCATATCGTCAACGCCATTCGCTTATATAAATCTTTTCCCTGTAAATTGTTGGATATTTTTAAAATAAGTGAGTAAAGCTTTGGGAGTCAAAGATTGTCCTACATTGGAGGAAACAAACTCAATATAAAAGGGAGAGTGTACCACATTGGAAAATAAGTAAAGCTAAGTGATACCCACTAAGCTATAAAAGGAGTGGGCAACCTTTTGTCCCACATTGGAAAAATATAAAGAAAGTGTGCACTTAATAAGTAGAAATGGAAGATGAAGAGTTACTTAATCTAGCATTTCAGAGGGCTATTCAAGAGAGCTCCAATATGGTGCGAAGCACCGTACGCCCGTGCCCGCGCGGGGCAGTGTGCTATAGAGGCGTTGTTGGCGCACTTTGCACTTCGCATGCCGCGTGATCGTAGTGGTAGCGGGTTGCCGGGATTCGTCCGAGTTGGATCGCGTTAGCTCTGGCACAGTCACTTTTTGGGTGGTCCGTGTAAAACCGGTTCGGTTTAATTATACCAGTTCGAAAATGGCTTAAGACTGTTGGTAATTAACAGTCATACCATTTCAGAATTAATTATGACTATTAATTCAACAATCATGACTCTTGAAGACAAAGACTTTCACTATCTATAAATAAAGACTGCCTAATTCGAAATTGAACATTATTAAGATTAACCCAGTTCCAGATTTTCCAAACCCCAGCAATTATTCACTTTCATTTTTAGGAGATACAAAATTATCTTATTCTGTTTTGTGCATAGAAGCAAAATAAGAACTTGAGGTTCTCTATTATTCACTGCTGCATCCAAGGGCTGTCTTCAAATATACAATTTGTAGATAGTGCAATTGCTTCATTGTATATTGAGTACGGATTTATAGAATCCCGTTTGTATACTAAATCATCTTGGTGGGGGAAAATACTGTATTTAGGAAAGTGACATCACACCTTGAAGTTTCCAGAATTTATTTGAAGTCCAAAAAAATTGTATTCAAGAAGTTTTATTGTATTCAAGTTGACAAAATTATTATAAATATAAGAGTTTCATTTTTGCCTTTGCATACATATTATCCAACATAAATTTGGGCTAGAAGGTTTCAGTAATATCAAATATGTAACTTCAAGATATTAATAGCAATTAATTAGAGTCTCATAATTTAACTTGTGTCTGACTTTTAATCTCTTAAGTTTCTTTCTACGCTAAACAATGCTTGAGAGTTAATAGTAAGACCTTATACCTTTTAGAGCATCTCCAACACTAATAGATGTTATTATTTTTAAATATGAGGTGTCAAACTAGTTTTTTACAATAAGCTATTTTACCTCCAATCGGTCTTTGTTTGTGTTGAATCTGTAAAATCAATTGACCAACGAGGAGATAACAGGACAGGTGAGGAAGATAATAGGAAACGTGATATAGTGAAGATAGGAAAGAGTAGAGTAGAGAGAAAATTGTAAGAGTGGAAAAATCTTATGTGGCTGTGTAAATTTGATGTGAAAAATACACAAGAATTTTGCTCATTATCGTGTTTTAACATACTGTTGGAGTGTGACTTTGTTTTACACAATGTGTATATTTAATAAACATATGAACTTAACACTTTGCTCGATATGCTCTTATATAATGTTGTTATGTTCATATTTGTACACATTCAAACTTAAGTCCCAGTGCATAAGGCTAAGAGGTTGAGCCGGGGGGGGGGGGGGGGGGCTGAGCTCACAAACTACCCCCATATATGGAGATATTGCTCCCATGTCTCGAACTCAAAATCAACCATAGCTTGGGCGAGGGAACTTTCCATTCCATATTTGTACACATTTATATTATATAATAAATATGCATACGCATACATTCATACATACATGAGTTAGCAAGCACATGACCTGCGTGTGCTATACACATTCCTGCAATTTATTTACTTTGTTATACATAATGTAGTATAAATAAAAAATAAAAAATATATAAAAGATAAATGTGATAAATTTAAAATATAATATAGTATACCTTTCGCAATAACTTATAACATATGTGAAACTTTTCATCCTTTTATCCACATTTAATTGTTGGAAGTAATTTCAAAAGATAAATGAGTATGTAAATAATAGATGAAATGATGAGTTCCTAAATGAAAGAGACTATGTGTAGAGGGGAGAAGTTAGATGCGTGATAAAATGAGATCGGTGGTTTTGAAGGCAATTCTCTTATTTCAAACTATTTTTTGTACTTCGTTCCCACTTTTAGTGCAATATATGTCCCCCACTTTGTTAAAACTAATAACAAAACCTGCATATTTTTTTAATACGTTGACACCTTTGTTAAAAAACTCGTATTTTTTTAATTAGGCATATGCCCTTTTGTTTTTTGAGAAATATAAAACTAATTCATCTTATTTTCCAAAATCAAAATCCTAATTTCCTAATAGACCCTAAACTATCATTTCACCCTAAAGCTATCCCGAGTGTCCATCTTCACCTAAATAGGAATGAACGCTCATAAATCTATAAATCACCACCACCTCAACCTTCATCATTGCTAAACCGCCATCTTCACCCCAAGTTATCATTGCCCTCGCTGTCTTCACCCCAAGTTCCTATTTTCTTTAAAAGTTGGACAAATGCATTTGTCATGGTCAAAAGTCGTGACAAATGTCTATTCATTATGGTTCATTTTTCAGCAATACTTTTAAGAGAATTATATATATATATATATATATATATATATATATGTATGTGTGTGTGTGTGTGTGTGTCACATTTGTAGTAGGTATAATTTCTCTCTATGAAGGGCCGCTTCACTTAAACTTCTTTAACATTATCTCAGTCATTATTCTTCCCCATTCTCTTTAGGGGGATTTTATTATTTATTGATTTAAGATTTCTTCAGATTTTTAGTTTTAGACTACTATTGTTAGTGGTACTAAATTTTTTCATAGTTAAGGTCATGATGCAACTTATATATTCATACATTAATGGCATATAAAACACACAATAGTAACATATCTCATATTTAGTGGTAAAGCTGTAGGATTTATTTATTAAATTATTTAGTTTCAAAATCAAGTGAATTTGGAATTTATTAAGTAATTAAATATAAGTGTCCTACTTAATGTGGTCCACATAATAATTTCGATTTGATTAATAAGTCTGTAGATAAGTCATATAAATATTAAGGATAGTAATGGTGGGTTAGTTTCCCGTTCAAACTCTCTTGTGACGGATGATAGGATTCAAGTCTAAACAGGAAATTTAACCCCTCTCTCTCCCTGTATATAGCAGTTTATATTCCACCAATAATCTACATTTAACACAACATAATAATTATAGGGCAAGAGGGAGAAATTCAAATATGCCAACATTATTAGTTTGCTGTCAAACTGATGAAGGTAATGCTAAAGCAATTATTAAATTGATCTACAGGGATTTCTATAACAAATTGGATCAACATAAGTCCTCTTGTAATATTATTTAGGCATATTGTGTTAAAACATAAAGACACAAGATCCTTTTATTAAGAACAATTATATACTAAAGTTTAATAAAATTAATGAATTATTGATTAATATTATGTTGTTCTTAAGAATAGTTTTACAAGTAGTATCAGCGCTATAGTTTAGATCTCATGACTTTACTTAATTGATGATTGCCTATAATGAAATCTATATTAAATTTCATATGTGCTCATGGGAATTTTTGTGACGTTCTACTTATGTCATTAAATTTACTTAAAACGGTGCTTTGAAACGTGGTTGGAATATTTTTTTTACTTGATTGGAATTTTATGAAACTCACACAGCCGCTTTGAAACATCTAAATAAACAAAACCCATTATTTACTATGGGCACAACTTTATTTTCCCGATTTAACATTATTTAGCCCCTTAAAATGGCATTTTTGCCATTTTGGTAATAATATTGATGCAATATCTCACAACAAAAAATTAATTTTTAAATCCTGCCAATTGTTTTGAGACCTAAGAGTGATTATCTACAACCATATGGTGATAACTCAAAATTTTATTTTTTTGGCAAAAATTATGATTTTTCCAAATATTATGTATTTTTCACTATAGGGTCTATTTTGTTTGTTCACACTGATTTTGATTTTGATTTTGATATTCATGTTTATGTTGAATTAGATTTCAATGTATAGATATTAGATGTATGATTCAAATATATTATTAATATTCATATTTGTATTGAATTAGATTCATATGTGTAGATATTAGATGTATGATTCAAATTTATTATTAATATTCACATTTGTATTGAATTAGATGTCAAATGTATACTAAGTTCACGTGTGGATATTAGATCTATAATATAGTTTTAAAACTAATGTTCATGTTTAATTTGGATTAGATGCCAAATGCAAACTATAATTCTTGTGTGGACATTGGAATTATGATTTATTTTTGAATATTAGTATTCATGTTTAAGTTGGATTAGATACCAAACGAAAAATATAATTCATGCTTGGATTTTAGATTTATGATTCAATTTTGAATATCGCTATTCATGCTATAATTCATATGCATGTTTACTTTAGATTAGACGCCAAATGCATGCTATAATCTGAAATTGTGAATGTTAGACTCATGTATTAGAATGTTAATCGTTAATGTAAAATGTGAATTTACTTAATCATAATTTAGATTATTAGACATCAGACGCAACCACGAGTATGGTAACTATGATTAAAGGAATATTAACGGATGACATATTCTTTGATTAAGAAATTATAGGAAGTTAATGTCACGATTTTTGAAAAAAAAAGTTAATTAGCTTGTCACCAAATTAAGTACCCCTAAAACATCAACAAATTAATGTTCACTGGCATATCATTATGTTGTATGTTAGTTTAACCTTAAAGAATTTCGGGTCCTTTCTGTGTAATTTAGTCTCCATACATAAGTTTTGACATTATGCATTGTTGTGTGAAGATTAATAATATATGTCCTACTCATTTATTATTATTTATTCAATGTATTATGAAAGTCACTCATCTATTTTTATTTTCACATTGCGACAAATTAAAATATTTTGTGGATTTCAAATTAAGCAATAGACAACAATGTAAATTAATCTTGTATTTCAGATGTTTATGTTTATCTTTATTATTTATACAATGTAAGATTTGATGTTTATTATAGTGCTCCGTTCTGGAGAGATAATTATCAAGCTTATACATTCATATCATACATGTTTTAGTTGCCTATATGTCTATTTATTATATTGAATGCTAAGATGTGGATACTTTATGATATTGGATACATAATATTATTTATTAAATCATTGTGATTTTGTAGACCATAAGCCCAATTATTATGATTGAGCAATGATTAATGGGTGATATGTTTCTTGTGAAGGGAAATATAGGCATCATATTCCATGTTTATTTCATTATTATATTATTATTAAGTGTATGGATATATTAACATGAATAATTTAGTTCATTACTCATGAAATATTTAATGAACATAAATAGAATATTTATGACTGATGTATTGAAATATTTACTTAATCTAATATTCGTATTATAAAATGTTTATTAGTTAACATAGTGTCCTAAATGGAACGAAAATGAATATTAAATATAAAGATAAAGATGGTAGTAATAACTCATAATGCTTATAATTGTCAAGATATTAATGGGGTATATTAAGTTTATTTTTTCAAGAATGATTATTCCTTATAGGGGATTAATATTAAGTTTGAATGAACACATATATTTATTAAAGTATGTGAAAATAAGTCTGTAAGAGCACAAGTATGCTCAAAAGCTCCATAGGATTAGATTATCTTATTCCGTTCAAAAAATTTGAGTCATAGTCTAAATTTATCGGGAAAGCTTCATGGTCAAGATTACAAGACCAATTTTCTTCATATTCATCCGAGTGCTACCTCATGCTATGACTAATTAGAATATCGCTTTAGGATAAAGGTAAAAGATTTAGAAGATTTAGCACACCCTTTGTTTAAAATAACTAAAATATGGATTTTCTTAAATTGGAAAATGTGTTAAACTTGTATGCGAATTTTGGATGCATTATCAAATACACTTTGAAATATACTTTTAATATTTAAAAACTATTTTTTTAGAAATTTCAACCTTACAGGTATATTTTGATTATGAGTTTTCTAGTCTCTGAACATACATGCTTAAAGTTTTTGCCAAAATTATTTAAAAAATCCTTGGATGGCAGATACTAGATGAAATTCCATGGACAAGTACGGGACCTGCATCGCCACATCGAACGATTTCTTCACTACAAAGAATGAGATTTCCGTTGGTACTATACTATGTGTATTTTCCCTAGTTACTTACAAGGCCTGGATTTGCCGAAGCCTCACAGCAGCGACGCTCCGACTACTAAATCTAGTGCAAAATGAGAATCTTTCCAAAAGATTTCTTTGGAAAATGTGTAGGTACTCTTTTGCTCCCATATCTTTTGTTGTGTTGGGGAAGCAACCTATTTTGTGTGGACAAGAATGACTCATAGGCTTTGAGATCTTATGTACACAAGTTTTAAATGACTATTTAGTTAATCTTCTTCTCCAAATAGAATATTGTTCTTGATTTAAGGTCTTGATCGTTTTATCAAGTTAAAAAGAAATCAAATTTACTTAAGAGCTTAAACCATCGTTGTATTTTTGAAATATCCATTGTTATAGTACTATTTTAAGGTAATTTGATGTTTTAATACTTATTTTAAATACTTGAAAAAACATTTGCAAGTTTCTTCTTGAGAAACTTATATATATATATATATATATATATATATATATATATATATATATATATATATATATATATATATATATATATATATATATATGATATCTCAAAAGTCTTTTGTGAGTTTATTTTGATTAGCCAAACACTTTTAAAACTTTCATTAACCTTTAGTAATCTCACATCTTAGGAATTAGAAATACATTTGGTGGATTCTCATAGTTTAATTCCATTGGAACACAAATTTTTTACTTCAACTTTAAAGAAGAATTTGTTGGCATAAGTTTTGAAACCATTGGTCATGAACCAAAACTCGGTGGCAGTTGTGTAGTGTTATCCAGCTATTAGCACTCTCATATGAAATATGATGGAAAAGAGTTTCTTGCCGGCTATATCATTGTGTGATTGCAAGTCTGTGTTTTCTAGGTGTAATACTCTAGCATAATATATTTGTTTACTTTTGCCCGAGGCTTTTCCTATTGTAAGTTTTTTCTTCGTATAACTCCTCGTCTCAAGTGAATGATTTAATATTCTGCAATTTAATTTCTTTATATGATTAATGAACACTTGTTAACATATAATCATTTTTTAAATCATGTTATTTCTCATTTAGACTTTAGGATCAACTCTTGCTTGAATTTTGATGAAAGCAAAATAGTACCTCAACTTTGGTAATAATTTTAAATCAGGTAGTTTCAATATAACTCCATTTTTCTTACATGTACTCTTCTTTAGTATTAGAGCTAGACCTCATTCATTTAGGTTCAATCACCTTGAGGTATATTTTGTGTGTGTAGAAGTGGAATACACTATGAAATCTGTTCAAGATTTTTCATTGGAGATTTTTTTTACTGGACTTGATACTCAGCCTGATTACACTAGTAGGAATCTTTTCAACATAAAAAATGATATATATGAAGATATTTCTATTCGTAATATTGATCGTTATTTTACCGGACTTATTTCTCCATCAGATTTTGTTATTTGTTTCCCCACTATAATGAATATGAATCTAGTAAGGAAGAATTTGACGACCATGTCTCTTCGAATCTTGAATCAAAATATAATGAACTCTATGAAGAATCACTAAGGATTGCAAAATAATTTTTTGTTGTCCTCCATTTTAAATGGTTATAAAAAGGAGAGTAATTATTTAAAAATTAAAGCAACCCTTGATGATCAACTTCAAGTTGAATCTTTTAACATGTGTGAGAAGATTAAATTGTTGAAAAACGAATTTCCAAAATTTGAATTGGATTCAACAAAAAAATTCAACGAAAATAAAACTCTTTTAACAAGGTTAAAACTATTAAACAAGAAAAATGTGAGTTTTTAAATGATCTTTCACTTTTAAAAGATGACAAATGAAGTTTTGCGTACTTTGGAAGCTTAAGGACCTATCCTAAATGAAAATCTTAAAGTTGTTGATGTCTATTTTTTGGATCTTTTAGACTTTCTTGATGAATTAAAAGCTAAGAACATTATTTCAAAAGAAGTGGATGATCTATTGTTAAATTTTAAGAGGAGAGAAAATGTGTTATATTATCTCTTGCAAAAGCTAAAGAAGAACTTCATTTTTGTGAAGTGTCTAGAATAATTTTAGAAAAAATGTTGAAAATTTTCAAAACGATTTAATCGCAACAAAAAATGTGAAAGTGAATTCAGAGGCGAGATTGCAAAAACTTGGAGATATGTTTTTGATACCAACCCAAAAAGAAAATGACAAAAGAGGTTTGGATTTAAAAAATTTGATGCTTCAAATTTAAAAAAAGAAACCATATCTATGAAGGTTTCTTCTTAAAATGAGACAACAAATATTAAAAAAGAAACCTTGACATTTCATAGTAAAGGGAAAAATATTACCAATCATTTTGAAAAGAAGAAAGATTTTTTAAACTCCAAGTTTGATAAAAAAAATCACATGCTTAATCGCAAGAGACCTAAGGACTTTTGGTTTTTCTTATTGTCAAAATTTAGTAAAAGTTTTTCATAATCCCCAAACCCAAATGACTAGCCCTAAATTTTTTAAATGTGACCACTGTCATAAATTTGATCATTTTGAGTGAGTTTTTCTTTTTTACACAAACCTAGCTTATCATCGTAAAATGATAAGATTTTTTTAAGAAACAAGAATAAAAAGGTTTTTGATTCCAATATATTTTCTCCTAGACCCGTAGAGGAAAAATGTGGGTTAAGAAGAATTAAGTAATTTTTGAGGAAAAGGACCATAGAATGAGAAGCGAAGTGAAGAAAAATGTGACTCGTGTCCCATATTTTTTCGAAGATCCTCATGTGAATCATATATGGGATAGTAAGGACACATTGGATCGAATTAAAGTTGAGACTAAGAAGATTATGAAATTAGTCCCTCCACCTCTAAATGTTAAAGTTAGTTTCCTTTATCCATAACCTATTTTAGCACTTCATTTCATACACCTTATGCTATGTTATGTGCTTTTGATTTGTATATGAATTTGTATATCATTTTTTTATCCTATTTGATAACTCATATGTGAATGGTTTACCTTCTTGATTTGTTCTTTCTTCAAATCTTGATTAATTCGAAAAGATTTTATTTTTGAGAATACTTTGTTTTGGTTTTCCAAATGTATGCTTTTAGGATTGTCACGTCTAATCGACATTTTCATTGATCCATGTATGTTTTATTCGTATGCATATTAAATCTATTTTCATTGTGCCGTGGATTGATATTCGTTATATATGCTTATTATCCTCGGTTTGCCTATTTTGTACTTAAGCTTTGCTTGCGCTTTTAGTATTAACCTTTTTGATTTCTCTAAATTGATTGTCTTAGAACATCATTGGTTGTTTTCACGATTGATGGAGATTATAGGAATAAGTTTAGGATTATGCGCTTCATGTATATCTCTTAATCTTATGGCATGTAATTTTGTGATTGTACGTATCTTTCATAAAAACATTAAAAAATATTTTTTATACAATCATGTTTATATGTTTTTAGATGATATACTCCATAAATTCTTTTGTATATCAAAATGGATTGTTTGATAATTCTTTTTTTTTGTTTGGGAATATGAAACGTGCAAACTTTGAAAAATTAATAGTAGAGAATACGTTATCATATCTTGTTTCACTTTAAACTGCACTACACATTGATTAGATGCCACTTTATAAGGAATTCCAAAGATTTCTGGTCTTCTATAAATCATTCAAAGGTTAATTAGGCTTGTAAAAAAGTATCCTATCTCCTAAATATGTATGTGAGAATTTATTTTTTATGATTTGGATAAGTTGAAAAGGCTTATTCTATCTAAAACAATTATGAATGATGATGTGGCTAGAGACAACTTTGATTGGATGATGGTACCTTTGAAATTAGAAATAATACCCCATATTTGTGCTTGAGTGAAAGTGGACACATGAAAAAGAAATTCAAACATAACAATGGCTCAAAGATTTTTATCTATTTAAAATTGGGTAACACCAAAGATATGAGATAAAAGGTTTTAACCAATTTCTAATTTGATGGGGGAAAAATGGTAGTTGAAAATGAACAAAAAAAGGAGTTGGAAACTTCCATTGAGTCGAAGCTTTGCATTTTTTTATTTTATGATTCTTTAACTTAATTGAACTTAAGCTTGGAACTTTATGTCAATAGTGAGATTTTTTTTTTATCTCGCACAATCAAGATAAGATCTTATGTTCTTGATTAATACTCTCACCGTGTTATTAGCCTTTTTATAATATATCTTTTCTTAATTGTGAACATTGGACATATAACTCAAATTTGATAAGTGTGATCATCTTACCTATATTTTTACTTATAAAAAATGGGTCTTGGAGTTATTCTCTTATTACATAAATGTTGTTGTACCATGTAAAACTATTTACTCCGATAAGTTACTTGAACCTCTTTTGGTATCATTTTCTTTGCATCTTATTCTCGTTTTCCTCATGTAGTATATCTTGCATGTTTCTTAAAAATATTCATATGAAATGCATTTTTGGGGATATCACTCACTCTTTAGTGGTAAAATTTTATTAGTATACACTTGCTCTATTTTATTCTTAGTTAACTTTAGACTTAATGTTGCTTATTCATGTTCTTGAGTATGTTATATTACATTCGACTTTGATATTGATAAATTTTTTTCATATATATTGAAATTTTAATTTTTACATTTGGGATAAATATTCTACATTGTCCAAATGTTGATTTGATCATTTGTTGTTTTGATGATACTTCATAGGATGCCAGAATGACATGTCATTACATCTTAATGTATCCTATTTCAATGTGGTTGCTAATCATTGTATGACCCATGATTCACCTTTGGATATTTTTTCGATACTTGTCTTGTAATGAGTTATCATTGGGAATCTAAAATTATGTTTATGTTTTGAGTTTTGGGATTGATCATATAAATTGGTATCTATTACTATATATATTATATCCTACACTTTTTTATCATTGTGCTTACCTTGTGTTGAGTACATTTTGAGTATTTATGATAAAACCTTGATGACAATTTATATATATATGTATTGTATTGGCTTATTATATAATTATTGATCATTTATTCCTTTATATGTTATATTATGTGATTCATATCATGTAATTCTGTAGGTAGTAATTTCCTACATTGTTTGTATCCAATGCACACAAGCTAAATTAAGAAAAGTATTCAAGGGTAAAGATCAAAATACACAACATAAGAATATACGTGGTTTGAGAACGTGCCTACATCCATGGGATTTGGGGTTTGTTTTTATTAACTCAGAGAACTGGTCGGTAGAGTTATAGTATTGCTCGATGTTACAATATCACATGCCCCTCTCAAAGTGGGGTTTTTTCATTTATAGAGGAGCTTAGGAGAGTCCTAAGATCTGTTAATAGCTATCCCTTGATGTTCAGACCTATCTCTTATCAGTTTGAGGTGTTCCAAGGGATGGGTATGAAGGAGTCCTTTGTGACTTAAACTCTTAATTAACTTGATGCGCAAAAAGATCATGGTCCTATGAAAAATGTGTGAAGATCATATGCCATCGTAATTTTGTCCCCACAATTGACCCCAAAGCTCAGTGTCACTTTGAGATCGCTAGGATTTGTAATACCTAAATCGACTCTTGACTTTGACAAGTATTCATGATGGACTTTTGTTAATTGATCGAAAGGTAGTTTTATAAATATCCCTAAAATTGAAGGGTTTTTTGATCGCTGAGTGCCCTAGGGGAATGCTTGTAAACATTGCCACTTTTTTGGTAGCAAACCACTTCTTCGATAATCATTAGATGCACTTATAATCATCATGTTTTTTGGGAATAGGGTGAGAATTTCTCACTGTAGACTCCCCATCCTAATACCCCATAAGTACCTTCTCTGGTCCATACCTCCTCCCTTTATAAACCCTAGGTTATACTCCGATTACCGATCTAGAGGTCACCGGTCGCTTTTAGGCCCCATTTGACTCTAGTCAACTCTTTAAACTAAGCAAAGCTCAATGAAATAAAAAAGGGATATGAATCCCCTTTCCAGTGGTCCATACTGTGCACGAATTGGTCTCACAGTTCGCACGAACGATCATTTTTCTTCGAAAGACCATCGGGTGCTCTAGAGCGTCGTTTGACCTTGGTTAACTATCCAAATCGAGAGAAGATCAAGGAAAGGTTGTAGGTTTCTAAATACCCTTTCCAAAGGTTCATGCTGTGCACGAATCGACCTTACGATTTGATGGATACTTCAAAAATCCACCGTTTAAAGACCATTGGGAACTTCCAAGCCTCGTTTGACTTTAGTCAACTCCTGAACTTGAGAATGGCTCAATGTACTCCTTAAGGTCTCTGATTCTTTTTAATGGTTCCATTTATTTGTGATTCAAACTTATGGTTTGCATTTTATACCCATTTTTTCGAAAAAGTCCACTCTGGATTGCTTATAGGCACCCCAAACCCCCTGCCTATCGGCAGGGTGTACTTTCTTTGCCCGAAAAGGCAGGCAATGTGTAGATAGGAAGGCTAGGGGGTGCCGATTAGAAACCCTCCAATATAAATGACACTATTTATCTCACTCCTAAGGACCTCCTTTTCAGTAATAAAAAACATTCTCTCGAAATTTGTAGACACCACATTCTAGGACCCCCTAAGAAATCTTCTTAGACTCCTAGCATTACCCATTTCCACTGTAAACCTAGGTCGCACTTCGAGTACCAATTTAGAAACCACTGGGCACCCACGAGACCCATTTGAATCCTGATAACTCCTTTGAATCTTTGAAGCACACGTAAATCCCATTCCAACGGTCTGCCCCGTGCACGAAACAGCATAACCGTTCGGACGAACAATCAGTTTTCCCCTGGATCAACTGAGTGCTCTGGACTCCGTTTGACCAAAGTCAACTCTTCAAATCGAATGAGACTAAATGAATATCCTAAGGGCATTGAATACCCTTTCTAATAATACATCCTGTGCACAATTCTGACCTACGGTGTGGACAAACAAGCCATTTTACTCCGAGAGGTGATCGGGCACTTTCGGGCCCCTGTTGACCAAGGTCAAGTTTCCAAATCCATCAAAACTATTTGGAATGTCAAAGTACATCTCCTAACCTTTCCAACGGTCTGCCCCATGCACAATTCTGACTTACCATGCGGACGAACGATCCGTTTGCGTCCGACCCTCTCCTGTCCAAATAACTGACATGCATTTACGAGTCACATTTGACCCAAAGTAAACTATCGGACTCGGGAGCGGTATAAAGGACTCTCTAAGTCCTCTGAACTACCTTTCTAACGGTATGCTCTGTGCACAATTCGGATCAACAACAGTTATTTTTCCAAAAAAGTTCGCACGAGATTGCCAATTGGCAAGTCCTGAACCCTTCCTATCGGCATAGTGTCAAGGGTGACCTTCCTATAGGCACCCTCTGTGCCGATCGTCACCCCCTGACCCTATAAATAAGGTCCATGACCTCATTCCCAATACAGAGCAGAAACCCATCAGTATAAGTGATCTCAGCAACATTCTCTCGAAGTCAGCGAAGTTCCCTATGAGAAATCCCATTCAAGCCTAAATACCCATCCTTTTCACACCCAATTTGGAAAATATCCTTCTCTCTCATCAACATCCATCAACATTCAAAGGAGTTCATCCAAGATCCAAGCTCAAGCTCCAAAATAAGGTCCAATTCCTTCTCCCTCTCTTGTTTTTTCATAAGTTATCTTAGATTCATAATCTAGTTTCACTTTAGTTCGTACATATTAACATCTACACTTTTATTAGTATATTTCACATACTCCATTTTTCATAAAAAACTTAAAAACAAATAAAATAGGGTTACACCCGTAAATTCCGAACGGAATTATCCACTACACTTTTTTCCAAAACTAGAAACACATTTTCTACACACACACACCCCTAATAAAATTCCGTTCGAATATATGGGATAGACCCCACCCCTATTCTACATTCGAACTACATGGACTTTGATGACTTTATAGGCTATGTAGGCGTATCGGATTAAAATTTGGGACTCGAGTCCAACTTTTCAATTTTCCCACTTCTCCTACTTTTCAAAATTTCTCAAATCCCTCATTTTTATCATACATATACATATAATATGCTTGTTGGCGCTTCATCCGACATATATTATCGTTTTCCCATAACGATCAATATCTTGACGAACGCTCATATTATATTTTCTACATTTGTTATTACTTTGGGAATATCCCTATGGATGACCTCACCCTATCTTTTCCATGGTATGGGTCGAATGATTCCAATCTCTATTATATAAACACATGCATACACTTCACGGGGATAAAAGGGAAAATATTAACATTTACCCATCAGAGATCGAAAGGGCGGCATGGCTGCCTAACACCTTCCCATTCCGTAACTTAGCCCCCGTACCTCCTATCTATTGGTTTCGCATGCATCAATTTTCTCCTTGATGCCTCTCTCTTGAAAGTGGCAACATATTCTTTTGCCTGTTTTGAGCAAAATAGGCTGGCGACTCTATCTCTTTACATTCACCCGACACTGATGACGGTCGAAGACCCCTTTCGAAGAGAAGGGTGTGAGACCGTGACGCAGTTTTCTTCCCCGGGTGATCCTCTTTCTCCTTCCCCTCGGAACGAATGCCGCGCCGACCGAGATGGACACAGTGGCGACTCTGTTGGGGATATTTTAAGAGGGCTAGACTCTATTCAAATGGGTGTTTTATTCTCTTGTATATTCCCCTATTTGCATGTTCCCATTTATTATTCATGTGTATCTCATGCTTATGCTACTATTCACACACTTGTAGAAGATTCTCCATGTACACTTCACACCACGTGCACCTAGGATCACATATATCCACATGTTGCACACACCACTTATCCATGCTTAGTATACTATTGGTACTTATACGTTACTCCCTGTTTGGCATGATAAAAAAGATACTCTCACCAATAAGAGAATCATGCATGATTCACACGACATCACCAAAGAGCATTGCTATTGACCAAATTTTATCCCGTAACTGGAGAGTCACTTCGTGATGGGCACTGGTCCGGCTGGGCGCAGTTAACCTAAGTAATATGACTCTCATCTTTCATTGGCCAAGTACCTTCGACGTATATCGAATGGTTCCCCCGCATCGTACCGCTTAATCGAAGTCATGACGGGAGGTATATCATAGGGAACTTGTTCACGTATGCCGAGTATATCGAATTCGCTCTCACACGTACCATCTCCACGAGTTATATAGTGAGGCAATTCACGTACACTAAGGTATATAAAATGGCTTGTCCACACATACCGATTGCCCTCAAAAGCAAGACGTATATCATGAAAGTCACGACAAAGGCGTGAACCCTTTACAATTCACCCAACCAATTGTATACTGGCATACAAGTGTCAAGCCTAGGACACATATGTTAGATTGCCGATTTTTAAAATGGGATCCTGCCCGTGAGCCTGGTTACAAGTCCAACCATAGATTTACATATGTTGAAAACCCAATTTTTCCAGGCTCGGGTCCCGTCTGGCATTTCATTTTGCATTTAGGATAACTTAATACAAGTGGGAACCTAATAAACATAATAATTATGCTGAGACTCGTGTCTAGTCTTTTCCTCTCTCTTTTTCCCAAAGGGCATCCAAAAACATTTTTTTTCTCTTTTATTAAAAATATAAAAACATTTTCGTTCTCACCTTTTCTAAAAATGTCAAAATTATCTTCCTCCTTTTTCCCCAAAATAACGAATTTCCCTTTTTCTTTTCCAAAAATAAATTCCAATTTTTCTACTTCTCTGGTCGATCACATACCTTTGGCCTGGCTCCATATTGGCTTCGATCTTCAGTCAAATCGCCCCGAATTTCTGTCAGTCCCTTTACTTCCTCATAGTTCGAGACTCACCCACCTTCCATGGAGAACATGGATCAAGTGACGAATATACAACTGGATTTTTTGATGGTTCTGGCTCATCTCACTGCCAAAATTGACAACCTTCAAATTGAGGTTCATGAGATGCAAAGAAATCGGGTCCCTATCCCCGAGGATCCTTAGTTCATTTTCCCTCGCTCCATGGGTCCTCCTGCACTCAAGACTATCTGGGTTCCTGAAGAATACCATCATGCTCCTCATGCTAATGGGCCACCACCAGCCCAACTTCCTATGCCAAACGTTGCTTAGACCGGGGTTAATTTACCGATAACTGTTGATCCGAAAGTGGAATAACTGAACAAGGTCCAGGAAGACCTCAAGATGCTAACTAAGAAATTTGACCATGTCAGAATCTCTGGGAATTACATGGACTACACCCACATGTCTCCTTATCCTAAAGCCAGGTTACAAAAAAATTTAAGATACCCAATATCGAGAAGTTTCGAGGCGGTGAACCCCCGATCGTTCATCTCTAAAGCTATCATCAAGCTATGATTCTCCTAGGATCTTTCGAAGAAATAATGGCTCAGATGTTCCAGCAGACTTTGAAAGATATAGCCCTCCGTTGATTCTTATCCCTTGAAGAATTCAGAATTCATAGTTGGGAAGACGTCACCCATGAGTTCATGTCACAGTACAAGTATAACAAGGAGCTAGAGGTTACCCGCCGTTACTTAGAGCTACTCAAACAAAATCCTAGGGAATCAGTCAGCAACTTCATAGAAAGATGGAGAGAAAAATAAGATGCCATAACTAATCGGCCTTTCGAAGAAGAACAAGTCAGTATTGTGAAGAAAAACTTCCTACCCCATGTCCGAGCAACAGAGGGAGGATAATATTATTCTCACTTTCGAGCCCTTCGAGAATCAGGAGTAGATATCGAAGAAGGTCTTGTCAAGACAGAAGTTAAATCGAAGAAAATCTCGGGACAGTTTATTCCTAGGAAATTTGAAAATCCTGCTAGTACTGCAGCCTCTATTATTAACAATATCTCTCAGCCTGCCACTTCATGGGCACCCAAAAGTCACCCAAACCCAATTCAAAAAGTATATACCGAGCTTTACGCTCCTCTCTCCAAAGTCTACTAGGCTCTCTTGAACCGAAACCTGAGAGACCCTCGTCCGTTACCAAATTTGCTTCTAAAAAATTTCAAACCTGATGCCCATTGTGACTATCACCAAATTGCTGGCCACACCACTGACCAATGTTTCCATCTACGAAACACAATACGAAGCCTGATTGACCGAGGTATCATCACTCCACCAGCTAATCCTAAACTAAACACTACCCATAATCCACTCCTAAGTGATACAAATGCCATCTTCCTAGAAGAAGACTCAGAACTCGCCCCATCTACCCCAATCATACCAAGTAAATCACCAGTCATACCCATATACTCTCCTAAACCTCTCCAAACATGCCCATGTTTCCTCTTACACCCTACCAACCTTGCCGATCAAACCTCATCACCCCCCACCAGAGCCTGCATCACTGTCCGCACCCATTCCGGAGATAAAGGAATGGAATTATCAGAAGTGATGAACCATCTCCTAGAGTTAGAACTATCAGAAGTGATGACCACTGATTGTCAGAGATTTAGTGGGTTATTCTTAAAATCTCAAAAATGGTCCCGAGAATCAGACAACTGGGTAGTGCCAGCCGATGAAGTCAGTCTAGATGACCTGGTCCAGATCATGACATATTTATTTTGATAGACTAGTGACATTTCTAGCATATCTGAGCTGCTCGATGCTTTGAAATTACAAGGGCACTTGGTCCCCTCAGTATCATATTTCCCTGCCAAATGGGAGGAATTATACGAAGAGGCCGTAGAAGTTGTAGAGTGTATTAACTTTTCATAGAAAGACAATATCGTTGCCACCAGATGGGGAGATGATTTCAAAGATTCAGATAAAGAGCCAAATTTAAGAAAGACTAGTTTGATAGCCAACCTCTGCAGAGAGATATCATTCAAGGAGATGCTAGGAAATAGGGTTTCTATTTTCCCCTCTTCCGTGAACCACATGACCAGGTTGGGGAGGCATTACCAGAATCCAAACTTATAACCATCAGCAAACGATAAAGGGAAAGGTGTTGAGAATCTCCCTATTCCAGAATTGACCCTTCGAGAAAGCAAGGTCCTTGATCAGTTGAAGAAAACTCAAACTAACATCACTCCATGGGGACTTTTTATGTCTTCCCAAGTGCATCGAAATTCCCTAATCAAGCTACTCATAGGACCCATAGTTCCTCCCTCAACCACACCAGAAGAAGCAGTGAATCTAGTTGGATCCTTGACCTCTACTTGAATGCTCTCCTTTTCTAAAGAGTAAATCCCTAACAATGGTCCCAACCACAATAATGCTCTCAATATCTCTGTCGAAGTCATCGGGAAAAATGTTCCCCTCTCACTCATCGACAACGGATTAACTTTGAATGTTTGCCCATTAAGAACCCTCAATTGTTTGGGACTGAAAGTGAGCGACCTTGCTCTAACCTCTGCTATCGTGCGTGCCTACGACAACACCCGTCGATAAGTAATGGGATCTATTAAGATTGCAATAGGGGATGGGCCTATAAATCCTGTTATTGAATTCCAAGTCATCAACATCCCAGCCTGTTTTAATCTTATTGCTAGGATGACTGTGGCTCCATAGCATCAAAGGGGTGTCTTTTTCCCTTCATCCGAAATTAAAGTTTTTTGCCAATGGAAAAGTTATCACCATCTTAGGAGATAGAGACAACACCGAGAATGTAAGCACCAGTAATTCGATACTCGAGATACAAAACGGGGTGAATAATATGCTGCTATCACGCTACAGGTCAAACCACTCCTACTCCTATTAGGGGATGACTTAAAAAATAGGGCTTATTCAGAAGATGATCCTCATGGAAATGTCAATATTATCCAAATGTTCAAGAATATGCACTTCATGCCTGGACTGGGTTTAGGGAAAAGATAATAAAGGATAACTAAACTTATTGTGTTGAAGCAGGCCTTTATTCCTTATGGCTTAGGCTACAAACCATCAGAAGAAGAACTCAGATTGATCCGTCAGCCTCGACTGAAGAGAAAGTTATAATGCGTCAGAACTGTCCCAAGAGATTATCTAAATGGAAGATTCATTAGTAAGGGTGAAGATTTCCCCTTCTGCGGCTTCCTTGAACCTTGGTATGACCCTGTAGACAAAATGATGAAACCAGGAATGGAGATATTTTTTTAAGACAGCTACTCGGGAGTCAAAAGTTCTCAACACTGTGTGCAACCACTCACTAAGGAGACCATAGCTGATATCGGTGATTCTGAGGACAACGGCTTCGAGGACTCTTTCAACTTGCAGATACTGGGGCTGACACTCTGCATGATCCACTTAGGGACTACATCATTCGATCCATCCTACCTCATCAAAGATACTGATGCACTTCTTCTCAACTGGCATGCTGCACATGTGCCACCTGCTGATATTCAACCTGACCCTGATGTTTACCCCCTTTCCCCTTTATTTGTTTCCTCTCACTCTGATGTAATCAAGACCTCCTTTGATGAGGTTCTCAATGATGTTTTTCTTATCAATAAAATAAACGAAGATTCTGAGTCTCTTGCTGTGCCTTACATTGATTGTCTTGATTCTAATCAAACTCTTGATGATGCTGACTTTGCAAATGAACAGTTCTTAAGTGATCTAAATAAGGTTAATAATAAACAACATAATCGCATGGAAGTTAATGAAGATGAAACTGTTGTTATTATTCTCGATTCTAGTAGCCAAATGCGTGAGATTAGGATAGGGTATACCTTTGATGAGAATGAACGCATGCAACTCGAAGAGCTATTGAAGGAGTTCGCGAATGTCTTCACGTGGTCCTACGATGATATGCCCGACATTGATCCTGAGATAGAACAACATGAGATTCTAACTCTCCCACCAGTCAAATAGAAGCTGTGAAAGCTTCGCACCGAACGGTCACTCAAAGTAAAAGAAGAAGTAGTCAAGCAACTGAATGTGGGCTTCATTCGCGTGATTGAATATCCCATATGGTTAGCTAATATCGTACCTATGCCAAAATCAGGAGGAAAGGCCCACATGTGTGTTAACTACTGAGACTTGAACAAGGCCTCTCCGAAGGATGAGTACCCGCTACCCAACGTCGATATGATTATGGACAACCCAACCATTCATGCTCTTAAGTCATTCATTGACGAATTTGTCTGATATAACCAGATCAAGATGCACCCTGATCATCAAGAGAAAACCTCATTCATCACCCCTTGGGGATCCGTTTGTTATACTGTCATGCCAGTTGGTCTAAAAATGCAGGGGCTACCTACCAAAGGGCTGCCAAAACCATTCTGCATGATCTGATACACAAGAAAGTGGAGGTCTATGAAGATGACATGATTATCAAGTCCAAGAATAGAGAAGGATATGTTCCCGCTCTCTAAAAATTCTTTGAACGACTACGACATTACCAAATGCGGCTTAACCAACATAAATGTGTCTTTGGTGTTACCAAAGGGAAACTCCTGGGATTCATGGTCAGTGAGAAACGGATAGAAGAAAATCCTGCCAAGATGAAAGACATACTTGAGATGCCACCTCCCCGACCAGAGAAAGAAGTTCGAGGATTCCTTGGGAAATTACAGTACATCAGTCGATTCATCAGCCAATTGACTTCCATCTATGAACCCATATTTAAAATCCTTCGAAAAGATTTGACCAAGGTCTGGGACGAAGCTTGCCAAGAATCCTTTGAATGAATTAAGCAATACCTAACCTAACCTCCGGTGCTTATGCCACCATAACCTGATCTTCCCTTACTCCTATACCTAACGGTGATCGATACTACAGTCGGGGATTTACTAGCTCAATACCTTAAAGAAACCCACAAAGAAAAAGCCATATATTATGCCAGTCAGAAATTGGTCGGTTACGAAGTTAACTACACCGCCTTGGATAAAGCATGTGTCGCTCTTGTATGGGTTACCCAAAAGTTACTGAACTACATTTTCGCCTTCCCCATTAGACTCGTATCTTGAATGGATCCCGTTAAGTACCTACTCAAGAAGCCCGCCTTGTCCAGCCGAATGGACCATTGGTTGATGCTCCTAGCCGAGTTTGATATCACCTATGTCACACAGAAAGCCACGAAAGGAAGAGCCATCTCTGACTACCCTATGGAAGAGGTCGATTTCTGGATTTCTGAATTCCCAGACGAGAATATCCTTTGCGCCTCCTAAGAAGATCTTCAATGGAAAATGTTCTTTGACGGTGCTGCTAACAAAAAGGATATGGCATTGGAATCCTCCTAATTGCCCCTGATCACTCCCACACTCCCATTGCCATAAAATTGGATTTCCCCTGTACTAACAACATGACTGAAAACGAGGCATGCATAGTAGGTCTCAAAGTTTCCCTTAAGAAAGGAATTCGATACCTCAATGTCTACGGGGATTCAGGCCTCATCATCGGTCAAGTACTCAAGAAGTGGAAAGTCAAGGATGAGAAACTCTCACCCTTCTATGCTCACCTTGAAGAAGTAGCTCCCAATTCCAAGAAATCACCTTCCACTACCTGCCCAGAGCAAAGAATAACTTGGCTGACGCCCTTTCCACCTTACCCTCCATGATTGACATGCCCAAAGGAATAACCATGGCCCCATACTGATCCAAAAATAAGATAAACCAACCCAATGTTACCACGTCGAGCTCTGCACAAAGGAAAAATCCAAAATAGCCGACGGCTAGTACTATAATATTTGGCACCTCCTCAAACACTTTAGGTATCCCTATGGAGCTGACAAGAAAGAGTGAGTAACTCTCCACAGACTGGACGCCCTGTACATTGTTGGTGATAAAGCACTGTTTAAGAGAAACTTTGATGGAACCCATTTACACTGCATCGCAGGGACTGAAATTGAAGAAATAATGTAAAAAATCCACAGCGAGGAATGCGGACCCCACATGAACAACCATATGCTCTCCAAAAAGATCATTCGACAGGGTTACTCCTGGAATACCATGGTTCAGAACTTCACATCCTACATTAAAAGATGTCTCAAGTGCTAATAATTCTCCAACCTACAACACCTGCCTCTGGGAGAACTGTACAACATGACTTCTCCCTGGTCATTTTCCACATGGGGCATCGATATCATAGGAAAAGTCACACAGAAGGCATACAATGGGAATGAGTTCATCCTAGTCGCTATTAACTACTTCATCAAATGGGTCGAAGATGAGTTATACGACGTTATGAATGCCAAGAAAGTGGCCAAGTTCATTAAGAAAAACATCATCTGCCGATATAGGGTCCCACACGAACTAGTTACAGACAATGGGTTACATTTTTAGGCAAAGGTTACAGAAGAGGTCGACGAGTATGGAATTCAAAGACATAAATCCTCTCTATATCGACCTCAAACCAATGGAGCAGTTCAATAAGCCAATAAGAATCTCAAAGACATCATCAGCAAGATGATCTAGAGTTGTCGTGATTGGGACGATAGGATCCCTTACGCCCTCTGGGGCTACCGTACGTCAATCTGAACCTCTACTGGGGCTACCCCTTACTCTCTAGTCTACATCATGGAAGCAGTATTACTCGTGGAGCTGGAAATACCCTTGTTGCGCATCATGCTTGAAATAAAGGTCAGTGAAGAAGACTGGTACCAAAGCCGTCTTGATGAGTTGACCCTCCTAAATGAAACGATATTGAAAGATCTATATCACATACAGGGGTACCATCTCTATATAGCGCGATCTTTTAATAAGAGAGTCAAGGACCGCAGTGTCCGAGAGGGGGACTTAGCCCTAAAAGAAATAATAGAGCCTATCTGGGACCCCAGAGGGAAATTTAATCCCAATTGGAGCGGCCCCTACATTGTGAAGAAGATCTTGTCGGGCGGAGCCGCTGTGCTCACCGACCTTGACGGGGAAGAAATGGCACGTCCAGTCAACCTGAACTGTGTCAAGAAATTCTACCCCTAGTCCGAAATCTTGGCGCGCTACGACTCTTCTCATCTCCCTTCCATTCTAAAAAAAAACTCTCTTCTTTTACCCTTAACCAAAACTACGTGGGCCTGATCCTCTAAAAACATTTTCAAAAATGAATTTCAAAATTTTACAAAACCCTCAGAGGTACGTAGGCAGCTCATTCGCTTCACATGGGCCCGCCCCCTACTTTTTCCCAAAAAGCTATTCTTTTCTTATCCCCGAGAACGATAGTTCATTTTAACATATACATGAATAAAATCATTATGTATGCCTTAGCGATTGATATAGATAATTCAAAATGAAAAAAGTCATCAAAAGGCACAACTAGATGATTAAAAACTTATTTATTTCATTATCTAAAATTTTCGTACGATTACATCGGCGTAAGGAGTCAAACGACTTCCCTTGCCAACACTACACCTACTACCCCCCCCCCAGATAATAACAAGCCCCACTATTCCTAAAAATCACCCCAATTATTCCCATAAAACACAAAAACAATACCTATTGCAAATAGCTTCACAAAACCCTACCCACAGCTGCCAGAGAACCAGTACCATCATCACCTGCATCTTGGACTCCCCAAGCCTCCCCTGCATGAATGGAGTATCGCAGACACTCTAGGGAGCGATAAGCCCGAACTAACTTGGGGTAGACCATAACGCCCCCCTCCATGGTGTCACATATTGAAAACCACCTTTGACCCGTCTCCACAACCATCATCCTTTCCACTACCTTCTTCCACAACCACTTCATGTAGTCCCCAGAGACGTGCCAGACTCGCTCGACAGACTGAGAACGACGGGTCGACGGACGATGATTATCCCATTGAGAACCAAGCCGTATGCGCATACGCTCTATCAGTTCCTCCACAGGAAATAAGTTTTGTGTCTGCGGTGGCACAATTTGCTCCCAACCATATTGGCGGAGCTGCCGCCAGGGAAAGTAGAAAGAGGTCTGCCTAAGGCCAACCAGTTTGACGTACTGGTACTCTCCAAGCTCCAGAATGGGCCACACCTCCCCTCATCAAGGCACAGACCAGCGTAAGCCTCGTACCCCATGCTCTACAAACCACTTCCCCCAACTCTCAATGTCCTGGCCTACACGAATGAAATAGTATGAGAAGAAGTTTGGCACTGCCAACAAAGGATACTCAGGTGGGATCGCCATACGAAACCTCTCTGACAGCCATATAAACAACATTATAGGGCTCCCTCTCAGAAAGTTAGAAAGACTCCCTCGCCAGGCATCCCGGCCATTTAAGGTCTCCACCAATATCACCGCCGTAAGATTACGATGGTATGGCATCCAAGAAACAATAGCAGCCAATTTGGGGTCCACTAGCGTCTCCCCAGTCACCAATAAAACTTTGGAAATAATGCCTAGGATGACGGCCCCGGCATCACCCATGTCCTGCGAATTCACGGAATGCAACACCATTGGGAGGGAAATCATTCCCCCCATAAGCAAGGGCCAGACCGTCAAAGGCGAAATATGAAGAATCCCAACCAACAATTCCCTGGGAGAACGGGAAAATTCAGGTAGAGCCGCAGCAACGCTAGGATTTATCCCCAGCATGGCATAAAATTCCTCATAGGTAGGACAAATCTCGTCCAACCCGAAGTGAAAGACATGATCCTCGGGATACCAAAACTCGACAACCACCATCAGCATGTTCCACTCAATGAGTCGGTTGCGCCATAAAGAGACTCGCCGCATGTGAAAGTCATCATAATCAACATTGTAAGAACACATTGCTTCCAAGGCTTCGAGGTAGTTAGCCAACTCAATGCTACCAGCGAGAGCCATCTTGTAAGACTAAGAGATAATAGGCAAGTAATAATGTCGAAAAGAAAGAAAGTGAAAGTGTGAGGAGGAAAGCCCCATCCACACCCCCTTTTATACTTGGAAACTCCCAAGCCGAGATAAGGAACCCTGCAGAAATCAGAGTAAAACTTACCCCACCAAGTACCAAGCAATTGAAGAAAGTGCAATCAAAGCCTTTGATTGATTGGACTGGATTGACATGCCGATAGGCAAGACAGGGGTCATGTCGATCAGTAAACCCCCATTTTAGGAAATTTCCCTTTTTCCTCTTTTGTCAAAAAAAAAAACCAACAAAAATAATTTTTATCTTAAGGGAATTCCGAATTTCCTTTATACTTATGCTTTACTAATCTCATTTCAAATAAAATCCTTCTCAAATAAACTTTCAAAATTCTTTTTACTATCTCAACGGCAAAGTAAAAAGAGCATATGCATTAATCACTAAACAAAGAAAATTAACAGAAAACTTCATTCTTCATTTGCATATATTTTGCTGTGTTACATTAATATTTTGTAGGAAAAAATAGAAAGAACAATGGGACTCAGCCCAAACTCTCTCTCTCTCTCTCTCTCTCTCTCTCTCTCTCTCTCTCTCTCTCTCTCTCTCTCTCTCTCGCTCTCTCTCTCATCTCTCTCTAGGATTCCCCATCCCTGTGGCGCACCCTCTTCCCCCTTTGGTGAGATGACGTGCCCCCACTTCTAGAGCCAGACCCTTCCCTGGACGAGGTAGACGACATCAAGCAAGAAGGAATCAGAATTGCCTCACGAGTATGAGCAGTCGCCGAGGATATCCAGTCCCTGATGTCCTTGAGCCAAGTGGTCGAAACACTGATATGTTGCGAGGAAGAATAAAAAAGATCAAATAAGCCATGCATTATGAGAGATAAAGAAATCAAGGAAATCAAAAAAGACGTACAGCAGGCCGAAGGACCTCCTCTGTTAGACCCAACTCCTCTGGGTCCATCGCATGAGGGCAATGTTGCAGACGCTCATATCTCCATCAACTCACCGAAGGTTGTAACTAGGGAATGAAGCCGCATAAAAGAAGGCTCTGAAGTAGTCGCCGCCACCGCCGTTAATGTAGACACACCACCTGTGCTTTGAGAAGACCCCACTTGCCGACTCGAGCCCGCCACCTGGAGAGAGGCATCACATCATAAATGCTAGGGGGTATCAACCAACTCGTGATGAAGTCCATATAATCATACATCACCGCTATGTCAGTGTACTGGGAGTATGGCTCTCCTATCATCGTAGCCACCCGGGCATCATCAGACATATCCCACACGTGCCTTATGAACATAGGGGGACTCACCGATGGCATCGCAACCTAATCCTCCATAATCTGATGGACTACCCTATCCCCAAGATACCAGGAGTAGCCGAACTCATGCTCCAGCAGGCGCCACATTTGCGCATGTTCCCTAGTCACCCCAGTGTGCTGAATGGCTGTCCCCCAGAAATAAAAGGTCACCTGCAAATCCCCAACAAAAGTGAAGGATCAGTGTCAATAAAATGGCATCAAATGAAAATAACAGTCTCAAGGATAAAAGAATGCTTACCCGCTCACTCCTCAGCCATTCAAGACCTAACACACTGCCTCTAGAGAAAGATTCTTTTTCGACTACCGGTTGGACCTCCGCCATCAAAACATCATACAAGAGTCCGCACGGAGTCATCCTTCAAAGAAATCAGTTGAGTCTTCAACCCAATCACCTCGAAGAACCTCGTCTGTAAAATACAAGGATCAACATTCAAGAAATCAAAAGGAAGTTCATGAATGGAAAATCCGAATGCATAAAGGAAAATGCGCAAAATATAGAATAACTCCAGAAGATATGTGGCCCTAGTAAAAGTCGGCCGACAAATGCATACAAATAATAGTAAAGGGTCGCCAAAGTCAGGCTCCCCCAGTCATAGAAGCGGATGTTCAAAAACACCCTCAGAAATGGCAGAAACCACAAATGGATGTGTAAGGACATTTTTGTCCATTATCAATTTGTATGTCGTACGCCGTTACACCGTTGAAGAAACTCAAGATCGCATCTACATCAACGGATCCGAATATCAAAGCATCTTCAACATCATAGCCTCTGCGTGATTGAACTTGGTAAAATTGTGTTTTTACGTTCCTTAAAGTTCATATTTAGTATTGGGAAATTTTTATAAAATGTTTTTTATAAAAATAAGAAGTAAGTTTTTTCAAGAAAAATGAGGTTTTTAAAAGTTTTTTATTTTTCTGGGAAGCCGGACCGGTCCGCCCCTCAACCGGACCGATCCGCAATCGGACCGGTCTGCCCTCTACCCGGACCGATCCGCTTGCTGCTGATCCAGTATACCCCGGATCGAATGCAAACCGATGAAGCCATATTTTAAAAGAATCGATCCGGTCATCCGGACCGATCCGCCCCCAAGCTGGACCGGTCCGCTTGGGATAAACTCGAGCAGTTCCGTAACTATTTTTACCACCATCCTATATTTTCTATATATATAACTATTCCGATGGTGTATTTCTTTAAGTCTTTGAGAAAACGTTTTTAAGAGATAAAACACAACAAGACTTCGTTTTTTGATGTGCAAAACATCTTTTTGATTCACACACAAAAATCCCAATTACTTTTGTGAATCTTTTGGAACCCTAGAACACAAACTTTGTTGTTGTTCATCTTTGTGGAGAGATCTTTGCAACCGAGGGCTGCGTGTCATTGCTGAGGGAGTCTCTACAAAGTTTTATGACTGCGTGTCATTGAGGAGAGCTGCGGTTCTTCTTGCGTTGTTTGGGCTGCGAGTCCTTGGAGGGTGCTGCGTGTATTCTCTTGCTGAGTTCAAGACTGTGTGTCTTTGTGGGTTGGCTGCGCGTTGATCCATTGCAGATTTCTCTATGTAATTGTAAGTTGCGGCTTGTATATTCATAGTGAAATAAAGGTTTTACCCGAAAGGGTTTTTTTCCTGAAATCTGTGTCTCAGCATATTTTTGTGTCACATGCTTTATTTATTTATGGATTGACACACGCACCTTAGATGCATGTTTAGGGGCTGAAATTAAATAAGTATGCTATATTAGAAAGTTGCGAAGTTAATCAATTATCACACGTAATTCTCACGTTCTCAAATTGGTATCAGAACGGGTTACGCTAATTTATCGCGTGATCCTGATTTTTTTTTTCGAGGATTTACTTTCTGATACAATTTGTCTACTCACGTTTTCAAATTGGTATCAGAGCAGGTTGCGCAAATTTATCGCGTATTCCTATTTTCCGCAAAAATTGTGTGATATTGATTTTTTAAAAAAAATCAGTTTTATGAAAAATCGCAATTTTTCAATGGAACTCCCATTTAATGAGGAGCCTATTTTTGAAAAATTTCACGACCGTGCTGAAAAATTAAAAATTTTGAATTTGAAACTTTGCAAAAGAATTAAAGTTTTGGAAAAAGAAAATTCTCTCTTTAAAAGTAAGATTGAATATTTGCAAGAGTTTCAAACTCAAAGTGATATTTGTCGTGAGCACTTTGGTAATTTGTGTACTGATTTTGATTCTTTAAAAATTGCCAAAAAGAAGAGTGATGAGAGAGTCCTAGTTTTAGAGAAGGAATTGGAGGACTTAAAAAATTCTAGGGTTCCCGTTTGTGCCGTCGAGGATAAAAAATTAATCGATGATTTTACGGCACGCGAAAAGACTCTTAGGAATAAGTTTGTTTTAATTGAGGGGGAGCGTGATAAACTGTTAAGTTTAATTGATAATTTGAAGAAGGCGTCCCTTAATTTGGAAGAGTCTAATTCTTTGCTTGAGTCAAAAATTTTGAAGTTAAAAAATGATTTGACAGACTCAAGTAGGTTTGATAGTGATGGTAATGGCTCATCGTGTTCTCATGCTTCTAATGCTAAAGCCAAAACCATTATTTGTTTTAGAGGGTCAACTAATTCCAAGGACGCTAGAAAAGATCACACTTTCGGTGTCATCCCACCCGTTTACACATGCTCATATTGTGGTAGGAATGGTGACCTTAGGCGATTTTGTTTTGATCTTGGAAGAGGTCCTAGGAATTCGAAGTCTAGTATTTTGTTGGTTCCCAAAACCCCTTGTTGACGTGTTTCATCCATTTGGGTTAGGAAATCACTTTTGGAGGAACTAGATTTTAGACAAGTTGATTCCCGTTTGCTTGCACATGATTCTTCTCTTGCCATATCATATAGATGATTGTGTTTGCATGTTTGTCATACGCTAGTTATGCTTTTTGATATATTTTTGCTAGCGTTGTGACATGTACTTTTTGTATATATTTTTTTGAAAAATTTTGAAAAATACAAAAAGATTTTTTTTGTTGCACCGTTTATGGATGAACACTTTGGATAACCGAGTCACAACATCATTTCATTTTTTTCATGTGACTATTTGATAGTATTTTGAGACAATCGGTCAATTCATCCATGTGCTTTATAATGTTTGGAGTCATTAAGATGTAATTAAGTGGTGCTTCCTACATGTTTGACTCATGTTTCCTTTATTGCACACATGCACGGATTTGTTTGATTATTGTGCTTATCTTATCACATGTTGGTTGGGTGTTTTCACTTCAATCCTATTCTTAAAACGAACCAAGCGCGATAAATTTTGATAAGGAAATTGTGCATATAAAAAATCATTTTGTGAGTTTGTGTGATTTGTTTGATAACGGGGAGGGGCTGCGAAAGGTAATTATCTATCCTTTGCGCAAAAGCCACCGTTAAAAAGGACCTGAAAAATGGAGGAATTTTATTATCCGAGGTCCAAAGAGGTTAAAAGAGCCCGAAAAAATTGAAAGGCAATAAAAAGATATTCATGCCAAAAAAGGGCCATTTAGGTTTTTGCACCAATTCTCCAAAGTTTGAGAATTTAGATTACCTCTAAAAGAAAATATATATGAGGGAGTTTGGTTGGAGAATTTAAAACGGGTTTGCACGTCCTTGAAATACTTGAAAATGCGCTACATAGTTTTGGACGTTATTGGTGTGGAAATCATTTTGACTTTGATTTCTTGATTTGCATAAGACGATGTCATCTAAATTCAACAGATTTTTACACCTAAGGATACCTTTGATGTTCATTCGTTAGGAGTACACGTATGCATCGTGCACATATGATTGATTGAGTTGATTTACCTATCGAATGTGTTCACACCCATTTATTCCATTTCCATGACTTGGTTTTTTGAGTCTAAATCCATGGTGTGATTTTTGTATCATATTTTTTCACATTGGTATCTTATTTTTGTACGAAAAATTTGAAAAATTAAAAAATAGTTTGTGAAGATTTCTTTGAGCATCTCCTTGCAAGAGCACGTTTACCATATTATTTGATGCCCTCTTTTGTACCGTGACACCCCGATTTTTCTTATTTGATTCATTCTTCTCATTTGTCTATTTGGGGACATCATAAAAAGGGGGAGAAAGAATTATCATATTATGGGGGAGTTTGAATTTTGAGGGAGTTTTTGAGATGTTGCTTATGTTTTTATCATATATTGATATCCATGTTATCTCATTTCAAACTCGATATGTCACGTGGTATTTGCTTTCTCTCATGTGTGTAGGTATGAAGATTGAAGATCAATATGTTGCACTCCCTGATGAGAAAAGCTTTGAGATTTGATGATTGTTGAAGATTGAAGAACAAACGATGAAGATTTATACCTTTGTATCTTTCCATCTTTAGGGTTCATGGGAGGGTAGATTTGTATAGGTCATTAGTTGATAATTCGGATATTTTTTATGTATGTACCGGCATAGACATAAGGGGAGATTTGTAAGGACATTTTTGTCCATTATCAATTTGTATGTCGTACGCCGTTACACTGTTGAAGAAACTCAAGATCGCATCTACATCAACGGATCCGAATATCAAAGCATCTTCAACATCATAGCCTCTGCGTGAATGAACTTGGTAAAATTGTGTTTTTACGTTCCTTAAAGTTCATATTTAGTATTGGGAAATTTTTATAAAATGTTTTTTATAAAAATAAGAAGTAAGTTTTTTCAAGCAAAATGAGGCTTTTAAAAGTTTTTTATTTTTCAGGGAAGCTGGACTGGTCCGCCCCTCAACCGGACCGATCCGTAATCGGACCGGTCCGCCCTCTACCCGGACCGATCCTCTTGCTGCTGATCCAGTATACCCCGGATCGAATGCAAACCGATGGAGCCATATTTTAAAAGAATCGATCTGGTCATCCGGACCGATCCGCCCCCAAGCCTGACCGGTCCGCCTGGGATAAACTCGAGCAGTTCCGTAACTGTTTTTACCACCATCCTATATTTTCTATATATATAACTATTCCGATGGTGTATTTCTTTAAGTCTTTGAGAAAACGTTTTTAAGAGATAAAACACAACAAGACTTCGTTTTTTGATGTGCCAAACATCTTTTTGATTCACACACAAAAATCCCAATTACTTTTGTGAATATTTTGGAACCCTAGAACACAAACTTTGTTGTTGTTCATCTTTGTGGAGAGATCTTTGCAACCGAGGGCTGCGTGTCATTGCTGAGGGAGTCTCTACAAAGTTTTATGACTACGTGTCATTGAGGAGAGCTGCGGTTCTTCCTGCGTTGTTTGGGCTGCGAGTCCTTGGAGGGTGCTGCGTGTATTCTCTTGCTGAGTTCAAGCCTGCGTGTCTTTGTGGGTTGGCTGCGCGTTGATCCATTGCAGATTTCTCTATGTAATGGTAAGTTATGGCTTGTATATTCATAGTGAAATAAAGGTTTTACCCGAAAGGGGTTTTTTCCTGAAATCTGTGTCTCAGCATATTTTTGTGTCACATGCTTTATTTATTTATGGATTGACACACGCACCTTAGATGCATGTTTAGGGGCTGAAATTAAATAAGTATGCTATATTAGAAAGTTGCGAAGTTAATCAATTATCACATGTAATTCTCGCGTTCTCAGGACGATGTCACCACTCGTCACTACCAGAAAACCCCTTAACACCAGCAAGATAAACAGACGGGCCATATGACGCATCTTCTTCCCGTCGTTCTCTTAAATCCTCCTCCTCCTCAGCAAAATCTTCCTCAAAAAAGACAAGTAGAGGGAATATCCAGAAACCACTCTCTCCACCTAACCAAGAGCCTCTGTCATCGCCTCCGCCGTCACCCTCAGCATCCTGTCTACCTCAATCTGGGCACCCTCGGAGTCTATCCTCAACAGCTGCTGAATATTAATGGGAGTCACCATCATATGCCCGAAGCCAAAATGGAAGGTGTGGGTAGTATTCCACCACCTCTTTCCCAAACCGCAGTGGAGCGGGGAGTCTCATCCAATGTCGACGCTAGCCTCCCAAAACCTGTAGAGGACACCATCCAGTGCACCACAACAGGAAGGTGATCCTAAACATCCTTCATCCCTGTCTTACCAGGGGCACGAATAGTCGACATAGAGACGTTAGACTATCAAGAAATGAAGAAAACCCTCGTCAAGAAAAGAAGAAAGGAATACCAAGAGTCATGCAAGACTTACATAACCACCAGGGTTCACCACCCTTGAAGAGAGATGACTTGAAGGCTTTCGTAAAAGAGTCTGATCATCCTCCATAGGCTCAAACGAGTCGAAAGAATTCTCACTACCCAATGCAAGGGGCACCCTATCCCTCCACTCCAACCCTGTCCAGTCATCGGCATTGAGCCATGCCATATGGGTTACACTGTTTGAGAAGTTATCCATTTAGGACATTAGAATGATTTGTAGAGGTTTATGGCAGAAGAAAAGAATTTAGCAAGCTGTGAAAAAGGAAGAGAACCCGCCCCCTTTTTATAGGAGGCTAAGGGCCATGCCGATCGGGAGCCCCCTCCACCCACCGATCGGCATTGAGCTTTTCACCTACTCAAGGCACCCCAAAAGTCCGTGCCAATGTCGATTGGAACACCCACACCCATTCCGGTCATCACACCCCTTAAAAATTTCGTACAAAAAATCCAAAAAATACAAGAAATTTCGAACAATTCCTAAAATTGCCAAATCCGTTCTAGAACCTTGCTCACTAAGGAGAACATTTTTTACAGCCCCAGCGAAATTCCAGAGAATCATTCTCCCCAGAAATGTCTCCAAAGGACTCTCCAAATTTTGCCCAACTGCAAAATCCCCGGATCATTCACTATTCCCCAGCGGAACCCAAAATCCAATCTTTATCTCCAACGGAATCCCTAAATTTTTGAAAGGAAAAGTACACCTCTTTTAGGTCAGAATTGACCTCAGTTTTGGATTGTCACCTGAGTTAGGTCAAAATTGACCTAAATCCTCAGTCGTCACCTCTTTTAGGTTAGAATTGACCTCGTTCTTGGATCGTCACCTTAGTTAGGTCAGAATTGACATCGGTCGTCGATCGTCACCTCTTTTAGGTCAGAATTGACCTCAGTCCTTGATCGTCACCTTAGTTAGGTCAAAATTGACATTGGTCCTAGATTGTCACCTCTTTTAGGTTAGAATTGACCTCGACCTTTGATCATCACCTTAGTTAGGTAAGAATTGACCTCGGTCCTCGATCATCACCTCTCTTAGGTCTGAATTAACCTCGGTCTTGGATCATCGCCTTAGTTAGGTCATAATTGAGCTTAGTCCTCGGTCGTCACCTCTTTTAGGTTCGAATTGACCTCGCTCTTGGATTATCATGTAAGTTAGGTCAAAATTGACCTCGGTCCTTGATCGTCAACTCTTTTAGGTAAAAAATGACCTTGGTCTCTGATCGTTACCTTAGTTAGGTCATAATTGACCTTGATCCTCGGGCATCACCTCTTTTAGGTCAGAATTGACCTCGTTCTTGGATTGTCACCTTAATTAGGTCAGAATTGACCTCGGTCCTCGGTCGCCACCTCTTTTAGGTCAGAATTGACCTCGGTCTTGGATCGTCACCTTAGTTAGGTCAGAATTGACCTCAATCCTCGATCGTCACCTCTTTTAGGTCACAATTGACCTCGGTCTTGGATCATCACCTGAGTTAGGTAAGAATTTACCTCAATCCTCGGTCGTCACCTCTTTTAGGGAAAAATTGACCTCGGTCCTCGATCGTCACCTCTTTTAGGTCAGAATTGACCTATGTCTTGGCTTATCACCTTAGTTAGGTTAGAATTAACCTCGGTCCTCGCTCGTCACCTATGTTAGGTATAATTGACCTCGGTCTTGGATATTTATCTTAGTTACATAAGAATTGACCTCGACCCTCTGGAAGCATTCATCCACATCCTTTAGGTCCACATAACTGACCATCTTCCATCATGTGGTGTCTATTCGACGGCCATCACTTGTTCCAAGATAAACCGTCGAGGGGTTCTATAGACACCACATTCTAGGACCCCCTAAATATCTTTTTAGACTCCTAGCATTCCCCCTTTGCACTGCAAACCTAGGTCGCACTCTGAGTACCGATCTAGAAACCATCCGGCACACCGAGCCCCATTTAACTCCGGTCAACTCTTTTGTCAGAGTGAAAGCTCTTTGAATGTTCGAAGGGAACTTAAACCCCATTCCAATGGTCTACCCAGTGCACAAAACAGCATAACCGTTCGAACGAACGATCAATTTTCCCCTAAAAATCGATTCGGAGGCCATCGGGCGTTCTCAGGCTCTGTTTGACCAAAGTCAACTATTCAACTCAAATGAGACTAAATGAATATCTGAAGGGAACTGAATACCCTTTCTAATGATCCACCCCATGCGCAATTATGACCTACGATGTGGATGAACGAGCCGTTTTACTCTGAGAGGTCAAAAGGCGCTTTCGGGCCCCAATTGACCAAGGTCAACTTTCCAAACCGAGAAAAATTCTTTGCAATGTCGAAGTACATCTCCTAACCTTTCGAATGGTCTGGTCCATTCCCATTTCTAACATACCATACGGATGAACGATCCGTTTGCATCCGACGAGCTCCCATCTAAAGGATCGGCATACGCTTTCGAGCCACAGTTGACCCAAAGTAAACTCTCAGACCCGGGAGAAGTCCAAAGGACATTCTAAGGCCTCTGAAATAACTTTCTAACGTTATACCCCATGCCCAATTTGGATCAACGATTTGTTCTCTACAGTCGTTTTTCCAGAAAAGTCCGCACGAGACTGTCAATTGGTAGGTCCTGAACCTTGCCTATCGAAACAGTGTCAAGGGTGACCTACCGATAGGCACCCCCTAAATTACACCGATCGGCACCCCCCGACCCTATAAATAAGGTCCATGACCTCATTCCCAAGATAGAGCATAAACCCCTCAGCATTAGTGATCTCAGCAACATTCGCTCGAAGTCAGCGAAGTTCCCTATGAGAAATTCCATTCAAGCCTAAATACCCATCCTTTTCACACCCAATTTGGAAAATATCCTTCTCTCTCATCAACATCCATCAACATTCAAAGGAGTTCATCCAAGATCCAAGCTCAATCTCCAAAATAAGGTCCAATTCCTTCTCCCTCTCTTTTAAATATCTTGTTTTGCATAAATGATCTTAGATGCATAATCTAGTTTCGCTTTAGTTCATATGTATTAACATCTATACTTTTACTAGTATATTGTACATACTCTATTTTTCATAAAAAACCAAAAGCAAATAAAAGAGGGTTACAACCGTAAATTCTGAACGAAATTATCCACCACACTTTTTTCCAAAACCAGAAACACATTTTCTACACACACACACACCCAATAAAATTCCATTCGAATCTATGGGATGAACCCCACCCCTATTCTACATTCGAACTACGCGAACTTTGATAGGCATCTCTGATTAAAATCTGAGAGTCGAGTCCAACTTTTCAATTTTCCCACTTCTCCTATTTTTTCCAAATTTCTCAAATCCCTCATTTTTATCATATATATACATATAATATGCTTGTTCGCGCTTGATCCCACATATATTATCGTTTCCCCATAACGATTAATATCTCGATGCACGCTCATATTTTATTTTCTACATTTGTTATTACTTCAAAAATATTCCTATGGATGACCTCACCCCATCTTTTTCATGGTATGGGTTGAACGATTCCAATCTCCATTATATAAACACATGCATACACTTCACGAGGATAAAAAGGAAAATATTAACATTTTCCCACGAGAGACCAAAAGGGCGGAATGGCTGCCTAACACCTTCCCATTCCGTAACTTAGCCCCCGGACCCCCGATCTATTGGTTTCGCATGCATCAATTTTGTCCTTGATGCCGCTCTCTTGAAAGTGGCAACATATTCTTTTGCCTGTTTTGAGCAAAATAGGCTGGCGACTCTATCTCTTTACATTCACCCCACACCGACGATGAACGAAGCCCCCTTTTCGAAGAGAAGGGTGTGAGACCGCGATGCAGTTTTCTTCCCCGGGTGATCCTCTTTCTCCTTCCCCCCGGAACGAACGTCGCGCCGACCAGGATGGCCACAAAATCAGAGCGCCATCATTCCCAAAAAACCCTATTTTATAACATTCTCTCCATTTTTCTTACCTCACTTTCCTAACACCTTAGTTCACTTACCTCACCCTACTTCACCACCATTATCTTACCATAAAATCTGACTACTCTCCTTCAAAAAATCAGTAGCAAAAGTCTTTTAGGAGGTCTATTTCTACTATTTTCTAGTTTATCCATTCAGTATTATTTAATCATTTTATTCCCATTTTTTGATATCTTTTCGTCTTATTTCATTATCTCACATCAACCAATATCCTTTTTTATTACTAGTTTCCACAATATATTTTCGTAAAAATTCAAAAAGACAAAAAAAGGGTTACATGTAAATTCCAAAAGTAAGATTTCCTCACTTTTTTGCACTTTTACACTTGAGCACACTTTCTTCGAAAACATTCAAAGAGGAGTCTTAAATTTGGGTTTATTAGTTAAAATCCACGCCTGTGATATATCGAACTACGTGAACTTTGATGCCCCTTTGGTTACGTAAGCATCCCGGACCATCCCTGGATTTCAGGTCACATGTTTCCCATTTTATGCTTTTATACTATATTATATCTATTTTGTGAGTCACGAACTCCTATATAGTTGTCTCTCGTGCGACATGCACATTTTCTTTTCTGTAGCTACTCATGATTTGACGAACACTCACGTTATATGTTTATTATATTTTGGGTGCGCTCCTTAGGATGATTTCGCTCCATCTTTCCATGACGCGAGTCAGATGATTTCCTTCTCTCATTATTTACATTACGCACATGTGTTTTTTGGCAAGAAAATAAATTTATTTATAAACAAATAGGAGAAATAGCCTCTCCTAATGGCTCTTACAAGCGCTAGTGAAGGAAAAAATTTATGAAAATTTGCAAAATCTTGGGCGAGAAGCAGATGGCCTTAAATTATATTTAAGAACCGATTTCTCCTCATCAGTTAAGAACAAAAATGAATTATTTTTTTCTCCATTTTGTTTAGTTACATCCACCTCATCTTGATTTTTTGAATATTCAATGTTGCCTAAAATATCAAAAGAATTTCTAACTTGAGTGTTGAACATTTGGTATTGAATTTTCCATAGTTTCTTCCAATCGAGTCTACAATAAATGCCCGAGCTTTGGTAGAATTAGTAGACCTTCCTAAATCAAAATTTGGAATATCTATATATAAATTTACTTTACGGCCTTCCTCTTCTCGTAAAGAGTCATTTGTACCTGACAAGTTTGGAATGTCCTTTGGTTTCTTATGCATCAGTTTGATCTTGATGTTGTTCTCTCGAGGCAGTTACATTTATTTTTCCTATTTTGAGCAAAATAGGTTGGCGACTCCATTTCTTCGTGTTATCCCCTTTTGATGACAATCTATTTTATATCCAAGGTAACTCGCAAAGATACAAGCACGAGTGGCGGAAAGAGGACCCCCGTATCCTCGAATCACCTGAATGCGCATATTGGGGAAGAGAGGGAGACGATCCTCTTCCATGGGGGTTGTTTCCCCTACCAAACCGATTTGATGGTTGGCCCAAGTCGGAGGAATCTAATCCGAATGGTCACAGTGGCGACTCCGCTGGTGACTTTTTAGGGGACTAGACTCTATTTTCACATGGGTATTATTTCTTCAGTCTCCTACTTTTCTATATGTGTACATATACCCTCACTTGTATGTTCTCCTTACTCTTATGCTTATATATTGTGTGTGTGTGTGTGTATATATATATATATCTCGTTTTTATCATGATGATTATCTCTATCATGATATTTTGTCATGTATATATCACCTTCTTGTCACATACTTCACTTTTTACTCACTTGTACATGTTCACCACATTTCACCCTATGCTTACTTGTATATATCCACCATGATCACTTCACACACTCACACTCATATATAGTCTCACTTTTACTTACATGCTCTACACACCACTTATAGATTATCCATGCTTAGCTTCACTAGCACACACCCTCACTTGTTTCTCACTAATATATATCCCCATGCTCATTTACACCTATTTCACCC
Organism: Sambucus nigra; assembly: GCA_949130495.1. Taxonomy (NCBI): domain Eukaryota; kingdom Viridiplantae; phylum Streptophyta; class Magnoliopsida; order Dipsacales; family Adoxaceae; genus Sambucus; species Sambucus nigra. The sequence continues at coordinate 438,526,903 of OX422221.1, read as the reverse complement.
ACCACTTATAGATCATCCATGCTTAGGCTCACTAGCACACACTTCCACATTTTCTTCACTTGTATGTATTCTTATGCTTTTTTCACTCACACTATTCTTATGTCACTCTCTCACTATGCACATATCTCTCACTCACTTTTATATTCACATTCTTCACACTGGATAGTCTCCATGTTCCATGTATATACTTGCTAGTTTTACTTTCCATGATTATTCCTCTTATCTCATGGTACTTGTATATTCTCCCTCATAGTGGTAGTAATCCTTTTACTTATCATATATAAAAAATCTCCAGAATATACTAACTAAGACTTATGCATTTTTTCACACTATATCACTTGAGCATGGTAATATTGACCAAAATTTAGTCCAATACACGGGGTCACTTCGTGATGGGTGTTGGTCCTACGGGGTGAGATTAACCTAAGCAATATGATTCCCACCTTATATTGGTCTAGTACATCCGATGTATATCGAACGGTTCCCCCCTAATCATACCGCTTGACCGAACTCATGACGGAAGTTATATTACAGGCAACTCATTCACATACGTTGAGTATATCTAATTCTCACTCACACTTACCATCTCCACGAGGTATATCATAAGGCAATTCACCTACAGTCAGGTATATCAAATGGCTTATCCACACGTACCAATGAATGATTGCCCTTATAGGCAAGAGGTATATCGCGAAAGTCATGTAAAAGGGGGAGACCTTTCCACTAACTCACTAAATGAATCAACCTCATATAGGCGTCTGACCTAGGACACTCATAACTAGTTCGTCGATTACAATGTAAAACTCTGTCGAAACTTTGGGTCGCCATACCTCCCAAATTTTTATGCTATTTTGTTTATTTTTTTAAAGTAGTACCCTATCCGTGAGCCTAAAAACAAGTCAAACCGTGTCTTATATCTTACACCCTATCATTTCCTTAGGCTTGGGCATTATCTGATATTTTTCCAGCATTTTAGGCAAATCATAATACAAGTGGAACCTAATAATAATAACCATGTTGAGGATTTTTTTCCTCTTATCCCTCTTTTAAAAAAAAATACCAAAAACATATCTTCCCTTTTTTCAAAAGAAAATGCCAAAAATATTCCTCTTTCTCTCAAAAACATAAATCACAATCATTTTCCCTCTCAGGTTGATCGCATACCCAGATTTTACCCTAGCTCCCTATTGACTTCGGTCTTCTGTCAAATCACCCGGAAGCTCTACTCCTTCCCCTATTGCTTCCATTGATTTTGAGATCTACCTCCTTAAGTTATTCATGAAGAATGTGGACCAGGCTCTGAATATTTAACCAGATTTAATGACCATCCTAGCCCAACTCAGTGTCAAGATTGATAAAATCCTAGAAGAAAACCCATAATTTGGCCCCTCTATTCAAATCATGCCTATCAAAATACCTACCATACTTACGATCTCACCCAAACCCCTCAAGGTTTTCCCATACTTCCCACTACATCTGTAAGATGGTAGTGAGACTGGGGTGTAGGAAAAACTGGAAAGGGTGAGGCGTGACCCGCTCCAATGGACGTTGTCTATAAGGTTCTCAAGAACTTCTAAAAAAGCTTCTAATGAAACCTTCTACTTTAGGTAAAAATGGAGCTTAAGCTGGAACTCCCTCCCTGTAAGAAGATGAACTTCCACAATAATAATAGTAATTTTCTCAAGAAGAACTTCTGAGAATGATGGCTGTCAGTGAGGAGTTAAAGAACAAGTCACTTAGCACTAGATAGAGAGAGCATTGAGAGAATACTAGGAAGTTCTGGTGTGATTTTGACAGAGTAATAGTGCTATTGAGTTTTTTCTATCTATACCCTTATCTTGACCTTTGCCTAGGGGTCCTATTTATACTTGGGCACTAGGGATGAATTGGAACTTTTGGCGCTAATAACTTAGAGGGTTGGTGAGGGACAAGGTCTGCAGTGTACTATTTGTCCCTACTTGTGTGTAGCAGCCTATCCCCTCAGACAGGTGCCATCTGGTTCAAACCAAAGTCAAAAATCAAATATGTCTCCTAATGGAGATAAAATATCTGATTTGGTAAATATCTTTTGAAACGGTAACTTTTGGTACAACTTTGTAAACTTGAGGGGGGTCTCAAGGACCTCATCCTCCAAAATCTTTGTAAGATTGAGGGGGAAAATCATTTTTCTTGAGACGGGCCTAGAGGACCCTCTCCTTTAAAATCATTTTATAAACAGTTCTTTTCTTATGAGTAACCCTTCGGCTGCTCACCCTAGTTGTGTCTGACTGTGAGGTGTGTGAGGACTGGCCGACCCTAGGGTCTTTCTACTAGTATTATCTCAATCCTAGAGTGCTAAGTGGTTGAGCTTTCTTAAAAAACCTTGTTACTTAGTCACTAAGGCAAAACTCCCAAGAGATCCCAACTGGCCTATATGAGCCCTGCTTGCTCAACTAGGCTACCTGTATAAGAAAGCAAAGTGCTAATATTGTTGTCCTTTAAAAGAATGACTTATCATGATGAGGGGTTTCTGATGGTAGCCACTCCCTCATCTTGGGGTCTCGTCCCCGAGTTTTGGTTGAGGGACCCTAGAGGTTCCTTCACTAATATGACCTTTCTTTATTTGAGGGACCCTGAGTGCTCTTTCACCAATTATGCATTTTCTACGATTAAGGGGCCTAGGTTCCCACACCAGTACGAATTCTCTACGACGAGGGACCTTGGATGCTCTTTCACTAGTTATGCATTTTCTGCGGTCAGGGGGCCTAGGTTCCCGTACCAAGATGGATTCTCTGTGGTCAAGGGACCTTGGGTGAACTTTCACCAATTATGCATTTTCTTCGATCAGGGGGCCTAGGTTCCCGCACCAATATGGATTCTCTACGGTCAAGGGACCTCTAGGTTCCCTCACCATTATGAATTCTCTATGGTCAAGGGACCTTGGGTGACAATCACAATCTACCGTTTAATACCATACCATTCTCGTGAGCGTACAATCAAGTCCTGATATCTCCACTTCTATCTTCATTTATCTTATACCATACGTTCCTAATGGAAACAAAATCAATATTCAATTACCTAGGACGCCCATACACCCTATGCCTCGTGCATTACCTAGGACTTGATTGTGCGCTCATGATAATGGTATGGTATTAAGCAGTAGATTGTGATTGTCACATGAATTCGATAACATTTAGCTTGGGGAGTCGAAGTTTATTCCTTAAGATTTGTCAGAGGCGTACGTTTCATGAGAAATTGATTTTTAGAGCGGGGGAAGGACATGTGACATGAAGTGAGTCAAAGTCACATGGATCACGATTAGAGGTACATTTAATAGAATATAAAATGTATGATGCTATAAATGACAATGGTGATGGAGTTTAATGAAGAGATATATTGCTAAATTTGTTTTGTAATGGGTCACCTATGTGTTAGAAAAGGGTGGACCACCCGAGACCAGTAGGGGTTTCTTCAACCATTAAGGATTTCGAAGTAGGAATGAGAGAGTACTCCTAAGGATTTTATCGTGAAGGAGGTTGCGATCCTATATGGGTGATAGGGGATCGGTTAATTGAAGTAGCTCACATTATGCCAGTTAGGACTCGTCATACTGCGGGACAGTATGCGTAGATCTTTATAATCGATATAGTGAGGTTATATGGGGTATCGCTGGATATCATGTCCGATTGGGATAATATCTTTATCTTTTGATTTTGGAAAATTGTTCACGAGGTTTTTGATACCGAGTTATGATTGAGTACGACCTATCATCCACAGAAGAATGGGCAGAACAAACAGACTAGTCAAATGTTGGAGAATAAATTATGTGTACCTTTTAATCTCAGGGGAGGACGAGAGCAGTCCCTTCCACTAGTGAAGTTTGTCCACAACAACTCATATAAGTCAACTTTTGGGCATTGTGAAAGTTGAGGTATGGAACAGTAAGCCTTGTTATTCTCCTGCTTGTTAGTTAAAGGTGGGGGACCAGGTGCTATTACAAAGATCGAAGATGAGTTAATACTTATAGTATATTATGTGTCTAGAATATATACTGCACAAATAACCTACGTATGTGCGATCGTCGCGAGACGAGAACTTATGTATCCAAAGAATGGTTAATCTACTAAGTTGCGAATAGTAGCACGCTAGATAGTGAATATCTAAAATTAAGTTTAAGTAGTGAAACTTAAACGGTAAGATTTGGGCAAGAACCTACGTAACAGGGTAACTTAGAGTTTTAAACGAACATATGTGGAGTGTTCATTATTACGGGTGTTCAATAGAGTACTATATGGGTGTTACAAAATAGTTTACTTGGGAGCGCAACGATGCGATGTGAAACATATATACAACATTGTTTGTACCTGGAATACTTTTTTCGAATTTCAGGACGAAATTCTGTTGTAAGGAGGGAAGTATATAACACCCCGTATTTTTATGATATTAAATAATTAGGAGATTAATTATGATTGTTGGATTAATTAAATTAAAAGGTGAGAAATTTTATTTATTAATTAATCCAGATTAAAATGATTATTAATTAGCGTACCGAGGGTTAATAGTTATTGATGAAAATTATTGAATATTACTGTGTGGATATGTAATATGGAATTATGAAATTTTATAAATTATCGGATTGTGAAATATGACAGTTTGATATTTTAAGTCAATACGCGAGTGTGAGTCGTGTCGGAACTAATTGAATGGAATAAAAAGATAAATTATTTTTAAATAACCCGTATGGTCATTTTGAGTGCACCATTGAGTCCATAAGGGTCGAGATAGTTAGAAAAGTCTACTCAAGTATTTTTTTTAAACTCTGGAATATTTTTAGTCCCGACACCCCGTAGGGGTATTTTTGTCCTTTGAATTTTTGGGAAAATATTATGGACGAAAAGTAGGAAATTAAATATGGATGTACGTGAGTTAGAGGGGAGTTATCAGTTCTAAACCTACGAGAGAGAAAAGAGAGAGGCGCAGAGGAAGGAAGAAGGAACCATAGGAGTTCTTGGTACATAACTCAAGAACTCACACCAAAAATCTCACCAAAGCATAGACCGGGAGACGAGGAACGCACCTATACCAATATCACTAGCCGATCAGACCTTCGAAATTGACACAAGTGTTTATTACTTTCTTTCTTTTAGCACCATTTATGTTCATGTTAGTGTAGGATTGCAGAAACCATGTTTACACATAATTTTGGGGAAATTAAGGAAGTTAAATTCTTAATCTGGTATTAAATTGAGGATAGATTGATTTATCAATTGATGTAGAGGAAAAACCATGATGTTTTATGTTTAAATGATGAACTAATCTGTAAGTTACATGTTCTTGGGTTGGAGAATTATGAACTAGGGTTCTGATTTGTTAAATTAGGGATTTTGGATTTTATAGATGAATTATGATGATTTAATGCTTCTAAGTTAGGGAAAATCATTTATACATGTTAGAACATCAATTAGGATTGATGTTTTGGTGTTTGGATTGAGAAGTTTAGAGTTTTTAAGATTGAAATTCTGAGGTAGACGAAGCAGTAATAGGAAAACGTAGAAGGTCTGGAAAAACCAGAGAAATTCTCAATCTCATTCGAATGAGATTAAGTCTGGTTCGAACGAGACATGGTGTCGTTCGAACGACATCAGATTTCGTTCGAACGACTGTTCCAAATCTGGAAAATTCCCAGTTCAATCCAACTTCAGTTACGCGATAATTTTGAGTGAGGGAGAACTGCCATTTGAGGATTTGTAGTCCAGTGCAGAATTTATTGAGAAATATTCCTAGGACAGCACTTTCATATTTAGATAGTTGATATAGCCTTGGGAATTTCGAGAGAGTGAATAATCGAGTTAATTACATAATAAGTAGTAATGAGAAGAATACTATGTATGGAAAAATGTATGTATGGGTTGGGTGAATACTTGGACTTTAATAGGACGTGGGAACGCCTATATTATTATTATTATTATTATTATTATTATTATTATTATTATTATTATTATTATTATTATTATTATTATTATTATTATTATTATTATTATTATTATTATTATTATTATTATTATTATTATTGTGTGTATAACATACCTACGCTACTTGCTATCGGGCGGAGGTTTTCGTTCGTTGTACAGTCTTATCCTGGGTGACCCAATGGGGGGATATTTGACTTGTACCTAGAGCATATCAACTTGGATACGTGCTATCTGAGACGTAGGATAGTTTCGACGGCTAAATGGGAGCGTAGGTGTGTGTATGACCCATTTGGCTGGTGAGTCTGCTCGCCTCCAATATTTGTGCTATGAGATTTATGGTTCGTGAGAGACGCCGAGCCAATTGTCCTTTACGTAGTGAGATGCATCGGGACACGATAGTAAAGTATGCATTCACTACACCAAAAATAGGCATTTGGCACGGTTTAAAACTGTGCCAGATAAAATCTTGCACGGTTTTTAACTGTGCCAGAATCAGGTGTTCCAAAATGGTCATTTTTTCTGGAACGGTTTAAAAGTGTGTTGGATTTGATCAAACAGGAACACTTCTGGTACACTTTTAAATCGTGCCAGAATTTGATATTTCTGGCACAGTTTTGGCACAGCTTTAAAATGTGCCAGTTTGAGCACATTTGCATAAAAATTTGGCACAATTCAAAATCGTGCCAAAATTTGATACACTTTTGGCACGATTTTGAACTGTGCCAAATTTTTGGATGAAAGAAAAAATTAATTATTTAAAAATAAGAAAATTCACAAATTGCAAATCTTGCACGTTGTTGATAAACTAATGTACATACAAACTTCAAAATATTAGAATTCTTTAGTAGTTCACATACAAAAAAAAAAAATTGGGCAGAGTTTCCTCTATTTCTTGGACATTCTAAAACCTGCGTAATATAAAGCCTGCACGGCCACAAAATATAACAATAAACTTACAAAATCCCGCACGGCCATAAAAGTTAACAATAAAACTACAAAAGCCCGCACGGCCATAACACAAAAAAATAGAATCATGAATATTAACGACATTAAATAAATAAACCTCTTGTTGTAAACCATTGACTTCTCCGTGTGTTCTACGTAAATAAATGCTAACGATAAAATGTTATCCTGCAAAATAAATAGGATACAAAAAAGAGAGAATATTAGTAACCAAGTAATTTGTAAAAAAAGCTTACTCAAACTTAAAAATTACATATAGGAGTTGCAATTATTATTATATTCTAAAATTGAAAATCTTACGCAAGTTATGACTACCTGATCAGTTCCTACGAGTTACACTGGTCCCATGCGAGGTGTTATTGCCTCTTACGGGGTCGTTTGAGGGCTGATTTGGGTTTCCACCCTTCAACGGCTTGTTTCTAAGCCTAATATATATATTTTCAAAGTATCTCCATATTCTCAAACCGAGAGGCCCGTGACTATGCGGCTAGTTCCTACAAGTTAGAGTGGTCCCGTGCGAGGTGTCCGTGCCTCTTACAGGGCCGTTTGGCGACTGGTTTGGGTTTTCACCCTCAAACGACTTATTTTTAAGCCTAATCAAGATATTTCCAAATTATCTTCATATTCTCTAACCTGGAGACCCGCGACTATGCGGTCAGTTCCTACAAGTTACATTGGTCCCGTGCGAGGTGTTCGTACCTCTTACGGGGCTGTTTGGCGACTGGTTTGGGTTTTCACCCTCACACGGCTTATTTTTAAGCCTAATCTAGTTATTTCCAAATTAATATTCTTAAACTGGGAGACCCACAATTACACGGTCAGTTCCTACAAGTTACATTGGTCCCGTGCATTTGTGGCTGGTTTGGGTTTTCACCCTTTAACGGCTTGTTTTAAGCCTAATCTAGATATTTACAAATTATCATCATATTAACAAACCGGGAGACCTGCGATTACGCAGTCAGTTCCTATAAGTTACATTGGTCCCGTGCGAGGTGTTCGTGCCTCTTACAGGGTCGTTTGGCTGCTGGTTTGGGTTTTCACCCTTTAACGGCTTGTTTTTAAACCTAATTTAGATATTTATAAATTATCATTATATTCTTAAACTGGGAGGCCCGCGATTACACGGTTATTTTCTACAAGTTACATTGGTCCCGTGCGAGGTGTTCGGGCCTCTTATGAGGCCGTTTGGCAGTTGGTTTGGGTTTTCAGCATTTAACGGCTTGTTTTTAAGCCTAATTTAGATATTTTCAAATTATCATCATATTCTGAAATCGGGAGACCCATGACTACGCGGTCAGTTCTTACAAGTTACATTAGTCCCGTGCGAGGTGTTTATGCCTCTTACGGGGACGTTTGGTAGCTGGTTTGGATTTTCACCCTCAAACGGCTTGTTTTTGAGCCTAAGCTAGATATTTCCAAATTATCGTCATACTCTCAAATTGAGATACTCGTGACTACGCGGTTAGTTCCTACAAGTTACACTGGTCCCGTGCGAGGTGTTCGTGCCTCTTACAGGGCCCTTTGGCAACTGGTTTAGGTTTTCACCCTGTAACGGCTTATTTTTAAGCCTAATCTAGATATTTCTAAATTATCATCATATTCTCAAATCGGGAGACCCGTGATTATGCAGTTAGTTCCTACAAGTTACATTGGTCCCGTGCGAGGTGTTCGTGCCTCTTACGAGGCCATTTGGCTGCTGGTTTGGGTTTTTACCCTGTAATGACTTATTTTTAAGCCTAATTTAGATATTTTCAAATTATCATCATATTCTAAAACCGGGAGAGTCATGACTACGCGGCCAGTTTCTACAAGTTACATTGGTCCTGTGCGAGGTATTCGTGCCTTTTACTAGGCCGTTTGGGGGCTGATTTGGGTTTTCACCCTCAAACGACTTGTTTTTAAGCCTAATCTAGATATTTCCAAATTATTGTCATATTCTCAAACCGAGAGACTCGCGACTATGCGGTCAGTTCCTACAAGTTACATTGGTCTCGTGCGAGGTGTTCGTGCCTCTTACGGGACCATTTGACGGCTGGTTTCGGTTTTCACCCATTAACTGCTTGTTTTTAAGCCTAATTTAGATATTTTCAAATTATCGTCATATTCTCAAATCGGGAGACCCGTGACTACGCGGTCAGTTCCTATAAGTTACATTGGTCCCGTGCGAGGTATTCATGCCTCTTACGGGGCTGTTTGGGTGCTGGTTTGGGTTTCCCCATCAAACGACTTATTTTTAAGCCTAATCTAGATATTTCCAAATTATCATCATATTCTCAAACTAGGAGACTCGCGACTACGCAGTCAGTTCCTACAAGTTACATTGGCCCCGTGCGAGGTGATCATGCCTGTTACGGGGCTATTTGGGGGCTGGTTTGGGTTTTCACCCTTTAACTCCTTATTTTTAAGCCTAATTTATATATTTTCAAATTATAATCATATTCTCAAATCGGGAGACCCGTGACTACGCGGTCAGTTCCTACAAGTTACATAGGTCCCATGCGAGGTGTTCGTGCCTCTTACGGGGCCTTTTGGCGATTGGTTTGGGTTTTCACCCTTAAACGACTTGTTTTTAAGCCTAATCTAGATATTTACAAATTCTCTTAATATTCTCAAATCGGGAGACCCGCAACTACGCGGTCAGTTCCTACAAGTTACATTGATCCCCTGTGAGGTGTTCGTGCCTCTTACCGGACCATTTGGGGGCTGGTTTGGGTTTTCACCCAAAAATATGAGAATTTCTATGCTCCTCTGATCGATCTATGTGTATATAGCATACCGTTGAACCCCCAAGTGTATTTGATACGAGTGAGATGATCCAGAGCAAACTAATGAGTTTAAGTTCATGAGGTTTAGAAGCTAAATTGCATGAGCATTAGAGTAGCTAGGATTTGATACGAGTTAGACGAAGACTTGATGGTTCTTATAGACAAATTATATAAATTGGATAAATATCGCGACAATACGAAGGAAATTGGACAGTAACGAATACGAATTCATTCAATGTCGCAATAATAAGAATTCATTCAATGAATATAAATTAGACCAATGTCACATCATGCAACTTAACTGTTATATATAACGGTTACATATAACTTTTATATATAACAACTCCTATTATATATAACAACTGTTATATATAATTTTTTATATATAACAGTTATATATAAGTTAAGCTGCTTGCTGCGACATCTGCTAAAATGTTCTCTGTAACACACTTAAATCACCTTATCCCAGGGGAAAAATAGACTGCATATTACAATCATATAACATCTGCTAAAATGATTACAGTCAAACTTCTGCATACTACAATCAAGCTTCATATAACATCTGCATATTACTATCAAACTTATGCTAAAATCATTTAACATGTAACATCTGCAAAATCATATAAAAATCATGTAACAATCAAAGATCTCCATATTACAATCAAACTTCATATAACATCTGCTAATATGATTACAAAGATCACATCTCTCACTGGATCATACAAGCCATATACATCAACTAGAGGTTTTGTAGTATGCATATTGAGTAATTTTATCCGTCTAAGAAATTCAAATCACCTCAAATATGCCAAACGAGATAGTTGGTGGTGGAGCAAGATTATAGAAGCATAAATTAGAAATATAAGTAGAGATTTTGCAGATTTGTACCTTAGAGGGAAGTACTTTGAAGCAAGGTGGCGTAGGTGGAAGAGGATCTTGTGGAGAATCCTCTTGTCCTCATCCTTCCTAAACGTATATGTGTACCTCACAAGAAATAAAATTAAAAATTAATAACTAAATGTTAAATTGGAAAATATAGACGTTAGTGTCCAACATAAATTAAACTAACCTTTCTTTAAGTGATCCCTAATCGAGTCCCGAATGCTCATTTTACTGAAGCTATAATCATCATCCATGACAAAAATATTTGATGCAAAGAAACAAAGGATGTGATAATAATATTTTATCCCAACACCACAAAAGCAAATATAATATGCAAACAAACAAAAAACAAAGATAACAGTTATATTGTCAGAAGTTATAGTTACTTTTATACTTGCGACTACAAAAGTGGATGCAATACCTAATTAGCACCAAGACAACTATTTTAACGATGTAAGTGCTCCATGTTCATCAAACACAATACCACAAAAGTTTACTCAATTACATCATTCGTTATTGCAAAACATGGAGCACTTACACCGACGAATGATGTTGCTCCATGTTCATCAAACACAATACCACGAAATGTCAAAAGTTTACTCAATTACATCAATCGCATCTATTTCTTTTGTTAGTCTATTGAGAGAGTGTAAAATAATTGACCACCCCTTCAGCTTTACATCTTGACAATAAAATACTTGACTGACTTGAGATGCAAGGATGAACGGATCATCATGAATGGTATTTTTACTCACGAGCTTACTAAGATTCACCATCACCAATTTTTAGGTGGGTTAAACATTGCAGACATTCTTATCATCAACATCCACCCAATCACAATAAAAGACAGTATGTGTGAACTCAATGTAATTAAGGTCGAGTATTTGTCTAATAACTCCATAAAAGGTTGTCATAATCCCCTTATTATTAAAGGCCTTAGTGGATACACCACTACTCTGAAATTTATGGTTCTCTTCATGTCCAGAAGTACAAAAGGTGTATCCATTGCATTGAAATTTCTCATAACTGGTAACCCTATGGAGCGGACCATTGGCATATGGAAAAATTCCCGTATCATTAAATCTTGAGGCCTGTAAGGAATTGATAATTTTTTAGAGTTTCATTAAAAATAATTACAATTGATAAAAAAGTACATGTATAAATAAAGACTTGCCTCGTTCCTTAGCCAAGGAATGAAATCATCAATTCTATGCCTCGATTGAGTCTCAGTTACCACAAATTTTCTACAAGAAATTATTTTTAAAATTAAGAAATATCACATTACAATCAATTAATATGAATTAACATAGAACTAAGTGTGTACCTTCTCCATTCATCAACACCGTCGCATTGAGATAAAACCCATCTTCGCATTTGCTCATATTCTACATTATTTAAGATCAATTCTTTACTTTTACTCAATGCTTGTTGGCATTCCGAGTCGTCAAACTCATCATCAAGAAAATCCTCAAGATTACTCTTATGAGTTCCTTCATCTCTTTTCGATATGTACTCCATGGCATACAAAGAAGCTTCATGTAACAAATATGCATTAACAATGCTCCCTTCAATGTACCTCTTATTTCGTGACCACTTTTTATATCTTCCCATTTTTCTCTCAAACAACCACATCGCCCGATATCTTGGTGGCCCAGCTGTCAAATCTTCATCGACTAAATGGTGCATGAGGTGGATCATCACCAAAAAAAGGCAGGTGGAAAATAAATTTCAAAGACACAAAGTTCCTCTACCAATGCATTTTTAGCCTTCAAAATATGTTCCCTAAATATCACTTTGGCACACAACACATTACAGAATATGCTTATCCATTGTATAGCTTTAAACAAGGGCTTATGATTCGGAAATCAATGCATAAGCAACGCAGGAAGCAACTGTTGCATAATGACGTGATAATCGTGGGACTTTAGATTGGTAAATCCAGGTGGATCGAGGTTGATATTGTTGTTGAAATTTGATGAAAATCCAATCGGTACCTTTAATATTTTTAGTGTACAAAAAAAGGCTTCTTTATCTTCCTTTCCAAATGAGAAAGGTGCCTTTAGCATCCTCCTTTTGTTACTTCCTTCAACATCTTTCATCCATAATTTCCTTTAAAGATTCAAATGAACTTTCAACTCTCCACGGGCTTTGATCGTATCTTTATTTGATGAACCTTTCACCAAGAGTATTATTCCTAAAAGAGTCTTCGTGACATTATTTTTAACATGCATAACATCTAAATTATGTCTACTATCATGATCCTTCTAGTACTCTAAGTCAAAGAAAATTGACCTCCTTGAAAAACCCTCGGTACCCGCTAGATTCTCATCGTCACCCTCACTTGGATAATCATCGTCTTCCATTACGACATCCTCCTTCTACTTCCCCTTCCCCTTCCCTTTCCCCTTCCCCTTCCCCTTTCCCTCTCCCTTTCCCTTTTTGTCTCCCTCTCCCTCCCTTTGAACACCTTCTCGAGCGATAAGTGGCACTATCTACTCAACTTCTACACTTGTTAACTTTCTTGGATCCATAGCATCCTCTATTTTACCATTAAATGTTTGCTTCGATGTGTCAAACCTATAAGGATGATGTTTAGGAAGGAACATACGAGATCATTGGTAACAACATTTCGTTGACTTAGGAGGATATTGAGAAGGTGTATTTGAACAAAGAGAACACCCATTGTAACCTTGTGTTGAACAACTTGCTAACATCCCATAAGTTGGAAAATCATGTATACCCCACATCAACATGGCTTTTAACTAAAATTTCTCATTTTTATACGCATCCCAAGCCTCAACTCTAGACCATAAGATCTTTAACTCATCGACCAACGGTTGGAGGAAGACATCAATATTACTTGATGGTGACTTTGGTTCGGGAATTAATACAGAAAATATTGAAAACTCACTTTTCATACACATTGATGGAAGAGGGTTGAGAGGTTAAATTATCACTAGCCAACAACTATACTTACGAACAAACATGTTATTCAGGCTGAAACCATCAGTTGCTATTGCAAGTCGAATATTCCGCGGATATTTTGCAAAATCTCTCCACATAATGTTTGAATTTACCCATTCTGCTGAATCGTGGGGATGACGCAATAATTCCATATAAGCGTGCCAAGTCATTTTCTCTGCTATCCATTTTATGGTATACAACCGTTTTAGCCTAGGTATTATATGGAAATGTTGCATTACCTTCTAAGGAATCCTAGAGTACTTTTTTTTCCATTAGTATTCTGAATTTCTACCCCGTCCTCGTCTATAAAAGTAAACTTGTAGCGTAAAGAACCACATTTTATACATCTAATAGATTTTTCATGCTCTTTCCAAAATAGCATACAGTTGTTAATGCATACGTCATACTTAACATAATCCATACCGAGATCTCTAACGGTGTTTTTCATTTCTGTATAACTAGTTGCCAAGTTGTTCCCTTCAGGAAGTAGTTCATTTAACAATCTAAGAATTCCACCTGTAGCACCATCCGATAAATTGAATTATGTTTTCAAATCATTCAACTTTATAAGAGCATAAATTGTGGTATGATGCGAAGAACCAGTAGCTGGGTGAAATGGCTCCTGTGCGAATTGATGTAAATGATCATACTTCTTGCCTTTATATTTATTTGTGTGCGAATCATTGGGAGCCTCAAAAGTTGGAGGGATTCATCACTGCCTACACAATTAGGTTCACTAGGTTCTGCTTCAACCATAAACATCTCACAAGCATCATTCACAAGATCATTCAAAATTGGAATATTGTGCACATCAGCGTGTTCTGTCGGTGTCACAGATTGCGATGGTGGTTAGACTTGATTAATAACTAATGTCTCACCATGAAAATTCCATAAGGTATAGTTCATGTCCATACCATATGTCATTAAATGAATGGATATATCATCTATAACAACATGTCCTTTCCCATTTCGACAACGTCTAGAGGGACATGAATGCTTAGCATTAGAACTATTACTACGCAGATAATGTAGAAACTGTAACACCCCATCTTTATATGTATTGGTCTCGATATTTTTCTCATTTATCCAGTCTTTGTTGATTCTCGATGACATCCTGATAAGTTTAAAGAACACATATTATAATATAAATGCTTACTGTAAATATATTTAAGTTTATTCAAGTGTAAATATGTATATATTTGAGCTCCTATATTTCCTCCATCTCCTCTACAGGGTAAGGGTACTATCCCATTCGAAAATGCATATTTTGTATTGTTCATAATGTCTCATGCCATGTCCTAATCTGAACAATTTCGGCAGCATCTCCCTACAGTTCTTCAAGTACACAACTTAAATGGGAGTGTTCACGTGTTACTTAAGTTTTTTAACCAAGAAAACACAAAACACTACATCAATCTAGTATACACCCAAAGAACATAAAGAGATACCACCGAATTTTTCAAAATAGGGCATGCATAAACATTATGTACAATACAAACTTTTGCATTTCCAAACTGTCCAAAAATGGGACAATTCAATAGTTCTTACCACAGTAATAGTGAGACCTCTTGAACGGGTCTAAGGTTTTTCTACATGTGTAACATCATTATTGAATGTTTAGTATTAATGTCTACTTACTATTTATATAGTTTGTTTTTGCTTTTTCTTAAAATTTCAACACATAATCTCATTTATCCATTTAATTAGTGGGGTGTCTACTTTTCAATTTGTTATTTTTACATTATTATTGAATATTTAGCACTTAAATTTTCTTAAAACTCCGTAACCTATACGAATCAGATCAAATATGCATTTTAAATAAAAGGGTAAGAACATAAAAACATAGATTACCACTAAAAGATTCCAAGGTCCATCCAAAAACCAATGATTTCTTTTTTCATTATCAACATTCAATTTGCACCAAAAACTCACACATTAAAAAAAATAATAAATATTTGAAAATGTATATATAAAGCCCTAAAAAAGCAAACACGAATCAAATCACGCATATCATAAACTCTAGGATCAAATCTTATACCTAACTTAGGTTTAGAAAAATACAGATGCTTTAAACAATTACCTGATTGGGATGAGTGGAGTGAGGGTTCTGAGCGAAGAGAGATAGAGTTGAGAGGAGAGAAAGAACAATGCAGTGATCGGAGAAAGAGAGAGTGGGCAGGAGAGAGAGCGCCAACCATAGAGAGAGAGTGAACCGGATGCAGAGAGATAGAGTGATCGCTGACCGTAGAGAGAGAGAGAGAGAGTGAGCGCCAAACTCCGACCTAGAGAGAGAGAGCGAGCTCCGACCACCGACATAGAGAGTAAGCGGGAATGAGGAGAGAGAGTGGGAATGGAAGTGAGTGTAATATTTTTTTTGGGTATTATATATTTTGGTAAGTGTACTCAATTTTGGCACACTTTAAAACAATGCCAAATTTTGGCAGTGTTTTAAAGTGTGCCAAATTGCTATTAAACAGTTCCAAAATCTGGCACAGTTTTAGACTGTGCTAGATTTTTAATATCAGGGTGTGCCAAATTGCTATTTTTAGTGTAATGATTGACTCAAGTGGTCCTAACCAAGGGGAGCAGGAATTTTATATATATATAGGGATGATGTGACTATATGTATATATGTACTTATTTGTGAATAATTCTAATGTGTGAAATTAGCAAACTTATAAATGTTGGTAAGAAAAGTATTTTCAGTGGGTAAAAGAATTACTATCAGAACAATGAATGTAATATACACTTAATTGGAATAAATGATCTTAATAGCGTATTGTATGAGCGATGTGGGTTACTCCCTTGAGATATATTTGGAAGTATAAGTCTATGATCTAGTTCGGAACCTTATAGATAACTAGGTTAGGATAGACGTACGTTAGGCGTGCACAATAGCGGAGAGGTGAGAATCTAATGTGAGAATTCGAAACTAACATGAACATAATAATTGCATTATTGCAGTTTTAAATACTTTCAAAAACAAATATTTTTACAACTCGGGCTCTGAACCATTTTTTGATATTCTTCTCTCTTTGCTATATATATATTATCTATCAGGTGCCCAACCATAGGGTTACTAGACTTAGACGCGTGGATCATTTAGTGAGTTGTAGTGGTTGTGGGAGTTGCAGGTCATTGCATTAGACACCTCTATCAGTTCTTCTTGTTCCTTTTCTGACATTTCTCTTAGGGCATGTTTCGCCCATCTTCAGTCATTTTATTAGAGATTGTACTCAGTTTATGTTAGTAGTTTATTTCATTTACACTTGCGAATTTTATGGTCTGTTGGTTTTAGACTTGGAACTGGAATGTTTTATCCAGTCAGATTTATTTCAGTATTTGATTCATATCCAATATTTATTTTATTCTTGTGGAAGGTGAGTAGCTTATATTTCAAAGAATGGAAATTTATTAATGGATTAATTGGGTAGAATTAAATGGGAAAATATTTTGACACTTAGCTTAATTATTTATTACGTGATTAATAATATTAAATGTTTTCGATAGTGATTCTAAGAATGAACCCACCGAACATTCTGTTTTAATTTTAATAAATGACTAATCACCCGATATTTAATTAGGTAGGGTGTCACAGTTTCAAACCCTTGATAGAAAAAATGGGCGAGGAATGGCTTCCAATTCGAGCCCCAGGTGAGGAACCCCCGGTGGATTCACCTCTCAACGAGGGACCCCCAACAATAATCGTCCCCAATGAGGAACCCCTGGCTGCAAACACCTTTTGTGAGGGATCCCCCATATTTATGACCTCATGCGAGGAACCCAACCTAAGGCCAAATGAAGAGGCGGCGTGTGAGGACCCCCGGTTTGAAATTCTTTTTGACGAGGAACCCCTAGGATCCAAACACTCCACTGACAAAACCATAGTTTGTGCGAGAAACTCGCCTTAATTGAGGGAGATCGTGAGTAACCCCTCAGGACCTCGATAGCAGGCGAGGAACCCTCATTTGCAATAAGCCCCAAATTATCGAACACAAAAGATACCGACACGTTAAAAAATAAGGGTCTGACAGAATTACATTAGGCTGAAAGTCAGTCGAGGAACCCAAAGGGGTTGACACCCCTAATGAGGAACCTTTTGCTGTCACGACAACATGTGAAGAACCCGTCGTTGACGGTGCTATAAGCGAGGAACCCTTAATTATTAGAGAAGTGGATGAGGAACCCCTTGTGCTCAATGGTAGAGATGAGGAACCCTCAAGTAAAGGAACCCAAATAGAAAATTCAAGCAAGGAACCCCTAGGCAAGGGACCCTCTCCAGTCACACCTCCGGTCGAGGAACCCATAAATAAAGAAGTCATAAATATTAAGGAACCCAGATTGGCACCAACATTAGCCTCCTGCAAGAGACCCTCGCCCGTCACGACCCTCGATGAGGAATCCATACCAGTCGGCGCTTTAAAATCACTTGTTAGTGCTAGTCGACGCTTTAAAATCACTTGCTGGTGCCAGTCAACGCTTTAAAATAGCTTTCCCCACCAGCAGCAGCTCGTGCAGGGTTGGGGTAAAAAATTCTCTTCTCCAGATGAGATACCCGAGGTCGAGGAACCCTTAATATTAGAAGAAATAGGCGAGGAATCCCCTAAATTCAAGGCCTCAGATGAGGAACCCTCGTCTACCACAGATAGCGACGAGGGACCCTTAGAGGTCCTCACCCCAAAGTTCAATCCGTCGACAACAGATCTCTTATCCGACAGAATTTTGAAAACTAATACGAGAGGGGGGTAACAGGACCCCTTCATTAAAATGGGGAAATCCCAACAGTAACAGACAAGGAGGATGCAAAGTTTTGTGAGCTCCACTAGAGTGTGCATCATGTCACCAAAGATTGTTTTCATTTGCGAAGGATAATTGGCAAGCAGGTTGCCAATGGTACTTTGCAAATTCCACCGGTAAAGGCTAATGAGAACCCCCTGCCAGCTTACCACTACAGTTGAAGAGGTATTATGCCTAACTCTTGCCAAGTTTCATTTTCTTAAAAGTTGAACGACCTGCTCTAAGTACAATTTTTTTTTCAAAAAAAAAAGGAAAAAAAGCAATTTTATGAGCACACTCTTCGTAAGAAATACAAAGAGTGACTACAGTGCCGAAATGAATACTAGTTATTTTTTTTGGCACTTGAAATTTTGTACCTGACTCGTTTTCCTACATTGTGCGGTACCAGATTTATGGGTTCTTTTCTTAAAAGAAGGGTAGAACCTCTACTAGATTAGAAGAGGGACCATGATATAAGGAACTTTCCTCATTATACTAGGGGTATATCCAATCCTAAAGCAAAAGTATAGTAAGTAAAGTCCCTACAGACACAACAGGACCAACAGGAGGTTATCCTCCTAGTAATAATAATAAAAAAATCCACTACATTTTTTTTATTATTCCATACAAATTTATAGCCTAGAGAATAAGTCCTAACCTCTATTCTCAAGAAAAAATTACTTGACCAGTTTTCAGAAAATAGGGAGAAGCGGGTGTACCCCCCCTCTAAACTTGTTATTTTTCTAAGACAAAAAGGTTCCTAAAAAAAGTTTGGAACAAGGACCTTGCAGACCCAGGGACATTTTCAGTATAAAGAAATAATTATTTCTTTACTAATGATATATGTGAAATTTTATTGAAAGTTTATGGGAAGGAGAAAGGATAACCCCATCTCCTAGTTACTCCCTAAGAAATGAATGTGCATAACAAAATACCCCACAGTCACTTGGGGTTGCTCTAAAAAAATACCCCAAAGTCACATGGGGCTGCGCTAAATAAAATAATAACTTGCTCAGCTCATATGCAAGTACCCCACAGTTTGAGGGGCAACCTCCAAATTTTAACTTGCTCAGATATATGCAAGTATCCCGCAGTTAGAGGGGCAACTTCAAAAAATGACTTCCTCAGATATATGCAAGTACCCCGCAGTTAGATGGGCAACTTCAGAAATATGACTTGCTCAGTTATATGCAATTACCCCGTAGTTAAGAGGGGAAGCTTAAGAAGTAATAACTTGCTCAGCTCATATGCAAGTACCCGACAGTTAGAAGGGAAGCTTCAAAATTTTAACTTGCTCAGTTATATGCAAGTACCCCACAGCTAGAGGGGTAGCGTTCAAATTTTAACTTGCTCAGTTATATGCAAGTACCCTGCAGTTAGAGGGGCAACTTCAAAATTTTGACTTGCTCAGTTATAGGCAAGTACCCAATAGCTAGAGGGGCAACTTCCAAATTTTAACTTGCTCAGTTATATGTAAGTTCCCCACAGTTATAGGGGTAGCTTCCAAATCTTAACTTGCTCAGATATATGCAAGTACCCCTCAGTTAGAGGGGCAACTTCAGAAATAATAACTTGCTCAGCTCATGTGCAAGTACCCCACAGTTAGAGGGGTAGATTCAAAATTTTAACTTGCTCAGTTATATGCAAGTACCATTCTGTTAGATGGGAAACTTCAAAATTTTAACTTGCTCATCTCATATGAAAGTACCCCACAGTTAGAGGGGGTAACTATAAAATGATAACTTTCTCAGATCATATGCAAGTACCCCACAGACTACGGGGAAGTTATATTTTGAAGTTCTCATAGAAAATAGAACTCGTAAGTATTGAGCAAGTAAAAGTACAAATAAAAGGTACGACAGTTTAGTACCTCAGCCTCCAAGGGCATAGGAGCGCTCACAGTGTTGAGCAAGTGCCAAGTATAAATATAAGGTACGACAGTTTAGTATCTAAAGGCTCCAAGGGCATCAGAGCGATTAGAGTCTTGAGCAAATGCTAAGTATAAATATAAGGTACGATAGTTTAGTACCTAAGGCTCCAAGGGCACCAGAGCGCTCATAGTCTTGAGCAAGTGCCAAGTAATGACAATTTAGTACCTAAGGCTCCAAGGGCACCGGAGTGCTCATAATTTTGAACAAGTGCCAAGTATAAATAAAAGGTACGATAGAACAAGGGCCAAGGATAAGGGGGCTCATTTTGAGAAACGCCTCTACCCAAGATAGATGGCCACAAAAAAAGGCCAAGGAGGAGGGTCTCACCATGAGAAACCCCTCTACCCAAGATAGAAGGCCATAGAAAAAGGTCAAGGATAAGGGGCTCACCGCGAGCAACCCCTCTATCCAAGATGGAAGGTCACTGAAAAAGGCCAAGGACGAGGGGTACACCATGAGCAACCCCTCTAAATAGGATAAAATGCCATAAAAGAAGGTCAAGGACGAGGGGCTCACCATGAGCAACCCTCTAAACATGATAGAAGGCAACATAATAAGGCTAAGGATGAGGGGCTCACAGTGAGCAACCCCTCTGCCCAAGTTGATACCCAGATAAGGAGGTCCACTATAAGCGGCCTCATCTAAAAAACCTGGGATAAAGTGATAGAGCATTTAATGACCCTAGGGGGAATGATGAAGGAACCCTAGGGTCCCTCAAAATTGAAAATCGAATTTATGGTGTACAAAGCCTTTTGGTTTGCCCAATACAAAAGACTTTGCGCGAGGGGCTAATGTAGACGGGTGTTTTAATCTTGGCCAATATATTTTGGGATGAGGGTCCCTCAAATACCCCTACGTAGTCTCCAGGAAATATAAGGTTGAGGAACCCCTTGGGTCCCTCAGAAGAAAAAAATCATATTAAGAAGGAACCCCACCTAGGGTCTCGGCAAAAACTCATATTGAGAAGGATCCCCTCAGGGTCCCGAAAAAAAAATCATATTGACAAGGAACCCCCTAGCGTCCCGGAAGAAACTCATATTGAGAAGGAATCCCATCTAGGGTCCCGGCAGAAACTCATATTGAGAAGGAACCCCAGGGTCCCAATAGAGAATCCATATTGGTGTGGGAACCTAGGCTCCCTGATCGCAGAAAATGCATAATTGGTGAAAGTTCACCCAAGGTCCCTCGACCGCAGAGAATCCATATTGGTGCGAAAACCTAGGCCCCTAACTGTAGAAAATGCATAATTGGTGAAAGTGCACCCAAGGTACCTCGACCGTAGAGAAGCCATATTGGTGAGGAAACCTAGGGCCCCTGACCGCATAAAATGCATAATTAGTGAAAGTGCACCCAAGGTCCCTCGACTGCAGATAATCCATATTGGTGCGGAAACCTAGGCTCCTTGACTGCAGAAAATGCATAATTGGCGAAAGTGCACCTAAGGTCCATTCATTACAGAGAATCCATATGGTGCAAAAACCTAGGTCCCCCCTGATTGCAGAAAATGCATAATTGGTGAAAGTGCACCCAAGGTCCCTCGACCGTAGAGAATCCATATTGGTACGGGAACCTGGCCCCCCTGACCGCAGAAAATGCATAACTGGTGAAAGAGAATCCAAGGTCCCTCACCACAGATAATATATATTGGTGAGAGAACCTAGGCCCCCTGATCGCAGAAAATGCATAATTGGTGAAAGAGCACTCAGAGTCCTTCAAATATAGAAAAGTCATATTGGTGAGGGAACCACTAGGGTCCCTCAACCAAAACCCGGGGCAGAGACCCCAAGATGAGGGAGTGGCTACCATGAGCAACCCCTTATCATGAAAACTCATTCTTTTAAAGAACAACAATATTAATACTTTGCTTTCTTGTATAGGTAGCCTAGTTGAGAAGGCAGGGATCAAATAGGCCAGTTGGGATCTCTTGGGAGTTTTGGCTTGGTGGTAGAGGAATAAGGTTTGTTGAGAAAGATAAACCACTTAGAACTTTAGGATTGAGAGAATACTAGTGGAAAGAGCCTAAGGTCGCCCAGTCCTCACACATCTCACAGTCAGACACAACGAGGGTGAGCAGCCAAAGGGTTACTCATAAGAAAAGAACTGTTTATAAAATGATATTAAAGTAGAGGGTCCTCTAGGCCCCTCTTAAGAAAAATAATTTTAGAAGGGGGTCCTCAAGACCCCCCTCAAGCTTACAAAGATTTTGGAGGAGGTGGTCCTTGAGACCCCCCTCAAGTTTATAAAATTTGTACAAAAAGTTACCGTTTCAAAAGATATTTACCAAATCAGATATTTTGTCTCCATTAGGAGACATATTTTCTTTTTGACTTTGGTTTGTATCAACTAGCACCTTTCTAAGGGGACAGGCTGCTACACACATGTAGGGACAAATGGTACACTGCAGACCTTGTCCCTCACCAACCCTCTAAGTTTTTGGTGCCAAAAGTGCCAACTCAGCCCTAGTGCCCAAGTACACTGCAATTCTGAACTAGCCCCGAAGGTTTCGACTAAAATTGCCCGTAAAGATGACTATCGACTGCAAAAGATTTAGTGATTTATTTATAAAATATTGAAAGTGGGCTTGATAATTAGATGGATGGGTTGTGCTCATAGAAGAGATCGACTTGGATGACGTACACACCATGTCAGATGTGTTCCGTCAGAAAAGGGAGATGTGCAACATCCCTGAGTTTCTCATGATCCTGAAGCTCTAGGGGCATCTGGTCCCTTCATTCCTTCACCTCCCCATTGAGGGGTAAGACTTGTATGATGAAGCTGCAAAATTTTTTGAATGCATTGACTACTCTTGACAGGAAAATATCGTCACCATGGGATGGGGCAATGATTTTGAGAGCTCAAATGACGAATCAGAATGCGAGGATTTCCCCTTCTGTGGGTTCCCTGAACTATGGTATGACCCTATTAACAATAGGATGTAGTAGGGGATGGAAATCTTCATCAAAGATGACAACGCCTAGGACTAGGAACATAAGCATGGGGTGGAACACATAAAGCACTGAAAACCCTAGGGACAGAGACATTGAGGAGTCATTCAACCTACACACACTGGGGCTGAATCTCTGCATGGTTCGCCAAGAGTCCGTGTTATATAACTTGTCTATAAAATACTGAAATACCTCTCCTTAACTGTCATGCCATTCCAGTCTAACCTTCTCAACCCAATCTAAGCCCTGCTACCCATTCTTTTCAAGAGATCCATGAACCTGTTATTGTCTCCTCTGTTTCTGATATCATTGTAAATGAGGCCTCCTTTGATGAGGTTCTCAATGCTATATTTCCTGGAAATTACTTTAATGAAATAAATGTGGGCTTTGAGTATCTCGCCGTGCATTACATTTTTTTTTCAAAGAATAAATTTTTTATTAATCAAATAGAGAGAAGAGCCCTCTCTAAATGGCTTACAATAATTCAGAAGAGAAGACTTTAACAATAAGGAAAACTTTGAGCATATAGAATTAAAGCTCCTCTAATTCTGCTAGGACACTCGACACTTCAAGAAATTGAATATCTGAAATAACATTATCAGCTAGATTAGAGATCAGATCAACAACCAAATTGACTTTAGAAGAACACAAGTAGAAGGAGACATTATTAGAGGAAGACATGTCTTGGATTTCCTTTATAACTCTTCTGATCAACCACGAAACGCTTGATTGGATATTCAAAATCCAGTCTAGAATAGGCTTTAAACTAAATTCCATCTCTATATTGCTATTCCCTCTAAGACGACTGAAATCCAAAGCTTTTTTGACTGCTAAAGCTTCTGCCATGTAGAAAGATCCTCCTGCTACAAAGTTAGATCTGGCCCATATCATCTTGCCTGAACTATCTCTCAGAATTGAACCCATTCTCATATTTCCATATACATCTGACCAACCTTTAACATTAATTTTAAGCTTCCCTTCAACTGGATGTTTCCATCTTTCAAATTCAATAGTAACAGGATTTTTAATCAGCTTCTTAATGTTAAAAGTAGATTGGGCTTGAAGGGATACATCTGAAAAATTATCCTTAAAAGAAGTATGAAGCACCAATTCAGAAATTCTAGTTTTAACATTTTGAATAATGTTATTAGAAAACATCTTTTCTCTCTCAAATCTAGCCTTATTCCCGCTTAACCATATCTCCCACAAGATGGTCAGAGGAATGACTTTGTACACCCATTTAGATAAGTCAGATTTACCTGCTTGAATCCACTATTGAATGAGGATACCATTAATCGTATGTTTGTTGTGGAGACAATCCATAAGCTGACTAAAAAAAGACCACACCTTGGTAGCTATAGGAGCTCGAATGAACAAATGAATAAGAGATTCTGAATTGGAATGACAACAGCTGCATCTGGAAGTAATCTTAAAACCCACTGTTTGTAATTCTTCATCAATGGGAACACTTTTAGTGAGAAGTTTCCATGAGAAAACTGACAATTTTGATGATTTTAATAAAACTTTTAATGATGATGATGTAGTAAATGAACAATTCTTAACTAATATTAATAAGGAAAAAAATAATATAACCACGTTCAAACTAATGATGATGAGACTATTGTTATTAATATCGGTTCTAATATCCACCAGGCAAGATTAAGATAAGGTCTACCTTCGATGAGAATGAGTGGGTGTAATTCGAAGAGTTTTTAAAAGAGTTCATGGACGTCTTTGCATGGTCTTACGATGACATACCCGGTATTGACCCAAATATTGCTCAATACGAGATCCCCACATTCCCAGAGAGCAATCCCGTCAAGAAAAAATTGAGGAAGCTCCGAGAAGGATGGTCCCTTAAAGTCAAAGAGGAAGTGGTGAAACAGGTGAACGTTGGCGTCATTCGCATAGTTGAATATCCTACATGGCTTGTAAACATCATCCCCGTCCCAAAATCGAGAGGGAAAGTCCACATATATGTCGACTATCGAGATCTGAACTATGTATCCCTAAAGGATGATTATCATCTGCCCAATATCAACACGATCATAAACACCATATCTAGCAACACCCTCAAATCATTCGTCGACGATTTTGCCGGTTACAATCAGATTAAAATGTATCCTGACCACTAGGAGAAAATTATCTTCATCATCCCATAGGGAACCTTTTGCTAAAAAGTCATGCCATTTAGGCTTAAGAATGTTGGGGCTACCTACCAAAGGGTCATTACAACCATCTTACACAATCTAACCCACAAAGAAATCTAGGGCTATGTCGATGACATAATTATCAAGTTCAAGACCCAGAAGGTCACATTCCTTCCTTAAGGAATTATTTGAGCAACTGCGACATTACCAAATGTGACTCAACCCACATAAATATGTCTTTGACATCACTTAATGGAAGCGCTTTAGGTTCATGGTCAGTGAAAAAAGGATTGAAGCATACCCCCATTAAGTTAAAATCCATACTTGAGATGCCACCGCACTGGACGAAGGTAAGCTACAATATATGAGTCGGTTCATCAATGAACTGAACTCTATCTACGAACACATTTTTAAACTTCTCTGAAAGGACTAAATAAAAGTTTAGAACGATGCGTGCCAAGAAGCCTTTGATCAGATCACTCGACCTTCAATGCTCATGCCTCCGTATCCAGGTCTTTAACTCCTCTTATACTTGACCGTCACTGATACAATAGCAGGGGATTTTCTAGCCCAATACATTAAGGAAATTCATAAGAAGAGAGCTATATACTATGATAATTGAAAGATAATTGGGTATGAAGTTAACTACACTGCCTTATAGAAGGCATGTGTCACCTTGGTTTGGGTCACATAGAAACTACGACATTATATGCTTGCATTACCCATCAGACTAGTATCCCGAATGGATCCCATAAAATACTTGCATGAGAAACCCGCTTTTCCCAACCGTATAACCCGTTAGATAATGTTTCAACATTGTGTACATCACGTCTAAAGATATGAAAGGGAGGGCCATCTTCGATTATCTTATCGACTATCCCTTAGAAGGAACCTAAGTTTAGGTCTCTAAATTTCCTGAAAAAGACATCCTCTGCACCTCTCAAGGGGATCTATGGTGGAAAATGTTCTTCGACAAAGCTTATAATAAGAAAGGGTACGATATTAGGATAGTCCCGATCACTCTCAATGACTTTCACACCTCCAATGCCATTAAACTTGATTTTTGTTATACCAACCTTATGACAGAATGTGAGGCATGCATCGTATGGCTGAAGATATCCCTCGAGAACGGAATCAAATGCATAGACGTCTTTAGAGAATTTGCCCTCATTATCAGGCCAATTCTCAAGAAATGGAAAGTCAAAGGTGAGAATCTCCTACCCTTCCATGACATCTACAAGAGTTTGCCTCCTAATTCAAGGATGTCACCTTCCATTACCTTTCGCGCTCGAAGAATAGCCTAGATGATGCACTAGCAACCTTGGCCTCTATGATCAACATGCCCGATGGAATAACAATGGCCCTCCTAGTCCCAAAACAAGTTTCACCTACCCACTACTACCATATAGATCTCATCATAGAAGAACATCCAAACATGGCAGGATTATGGTACTAAGAAATTCGTTGCCTTCTCAAACATAGTAGGTATCCCTGAAATGCGGCCAAGAAAGTCGGTGCGACCCTTTGCAAACTAGATACCCGGTAAATCATATGCAATGAAGCGATTTTGAAGACAAACTTTGATGGAACCCACTTGCATTGCATAATAGAGGCTGGAATTAAAGAAATAATGCAGAAAATCCACAACAGAGAATGCAACCCCCACATGAACGGTCATATGCTTGCCAAGAATATCATTCGTCAAGGGTACTACTAGACCACCATGGTTCAAGACTATATGACTTATGTTTAGAGATGACTCAAATGCTAACAATTTTCCAACCTTCATCAATTGCCTCCTCGAGAGTTATACAACATGACCTCTCCCTGCCCTTTTTTCCACTTGGGGCATAGACATCACAGGGAAGGTCACTCCCAAAGCTTCCAATGACCATGAATTCATCTTGGTTGTCATTGACTACTTCACGAAATGGGTCAAAGTCGAGTCATATGCGGTACTGAACATAAGGAAAGTATCCAAGTTCATTAGAAACAATATCACTTGCCACTACGGAGTTCCTCATGAGTTGGTAACAGACAATGGACTACACTTTGAGTTCGAGGTCACAAAATTAGTCAACGAGTATGGAATTTAAAGACACAAGTATTCACCTAGCCGATTATAAATCAACGGCACTGTCAAATCCGCCAACAAGACTCTCAATACCATTATCAACATGATGATCGAAAGTGTCACACCCCGTTAAATTCTGGCGTCGACCGCCACCAAAACTAAGCTGGGCATGAGTAAATAAAATACCATTCTTAGCATGAGACAAATATGAGACATATAAAATTAATCCACAAGATAAATGATAATCAATCCCAAAAGATAAACCATCCAACTAAGCGACAAAAGATCCATCTCCATGCTAAACTCAAAGAAAATCCAATCTCTAATAATATGATACTGAATAATCTTCAATTGAATCCAGTGAAATAACTGAATAAAACCCATACAACTTTGGAACCGAATGGCCTAATCAAAACCATAAACTGTGTCTCGAAGTAAATACGAAGGAATGGAAACCTAAACTAAATCAATACGCATAAGGTAGAGCAACTCCAACTGCACCTCCAAGAAAATCTTCAAATAATTCTATGCAGATTCTCCAAATACTATTTCTTGAAAAATTAGTCAACGCACGAAGTCAAAGCCCCTAGCATGAATACACACTACTCCCCTGAAATAGGGCGGGTCCGTGAACCCAGAAAATAGCATTATACGCAATAAATATCACAATAGAGTATTTTAATTACGAATATAATTAAATGCTAGAAAGATAAATCTCTAACCACCCCCAAAGATTCTTATAAAGATCACACCAATATCATTTTAAATATTCCCCAGTACCAAATTGTTAATTTCATTAAATTAACCCAAATTGTCATTATTCTCACTTTTTATTATGGCAGTCCTCCCGCCCCGGGTGGTAATTTCCACCAAAGTTTTACACTTCCCCTTGCCAAAACGCCACCTGAATCCGTTTAAACTGTCGATCCCCCGTAACTTGACAAGGTTCCACACACGACATGACATAAATCGCCATCCGGACCGTTTAAACTTTCTGTCGCCACACATTATGTCACCATAAATTTTAATACGTGTTTTTTTTTTTATCTTAGGCATTAATTCTCATTTTCTCAATTTCAGTATTAACAAATTATCCCACCCTTTTAATCGATGTGAGATCCTCAAAATACCCCTTAGTCCCATACCTAAGGGTACCTAAGTACACCTACGTCCTTTCCTACATATAGGATGAATCACCAATTTAAAACACGTCCTAGTCTCATGCCTAGGCTAATGAAAAGAAGATATGACGTAAAAATCTGCCCCAACCCGAAATATAAAATCCCCACGAATTTACACTAACTAGTCCCATACCTAGAAAGCATAAATTATAATCAAGGCCTACCCACTAGTTCCATACCTAGTAAGCATCCTAAAAATAGGGTTGAGCAATATACTAACCAAAAGCCCCTCATCCCCGCGATGGCAAACGTGAATAAAATAAATCACACAATACGCATTTCATACGAATACCATAGCACTTAATCATAAAAGTTCCAATTCAATTTAATTCAACGAATAATACCGTCGTCGTTTTCAACATAATTATTTGCGATAAAAAAGGTTAAGTTAATTAACATGCAACAATATTCA
Organism: Sambucus nigra; assembly: GCA_949130495.1. Taxonomy (NCBI): domain Eukaryota; kingdom Viridiplantae; phylum Streptophyta; class Magnoliopsida; order Dipsacales; family Adoxaceae; genus Sambucus; species Sambucus nigra. The sequence goes on along the minus strand of OX422221.1, from coordinate 438,497,909 downwards.
GTACGCCATAATCATTCCCTTTTATAAGTCATCTAATTTTTATATGTGTGAGCGTGTCCCAATAACCATAAAAAAATAACCCCCATAAAATTCTACATGAGAACCTACACCCAAAACCATAAAACCCAAAGATCTAACCTACGCACCCAAGGGTTTCAAAAATTAAATCATATTTAAAATTTTCATAAAAATAGTCCCAAAATTTAGTGCCCACTTTCTCTAATTAAGTTACTAATTGATTTTAATAAAAAACACATGATTAGGGATTTAGGCGACACTTAAAATGCATAAATACTAAAGGAAAGGAATAGAGTATTCATGCCTGAATAAAATTTGGTTTAGAAATATGATCTTGAATGTGTATTCCTTTCAAAAAAATTGACAAAGATTCGTTCTTGACGCGTATTGAGAAAACCCGGTTAATCTTGACAAAACTTGAGTTGAAAGTTATGTAGAATGGGGCTAGGGTTTGGAGGTTGAAGAAGATGAGAGATTTCTGATTTTTGGGAAGGCTAAAATGTATTTTAAAAGACCTAAACTCGTCACTTTGTTTATATGCCAAAAGAATTTGATCCCTAATCAAATACAAACACTCAAAATATTATTACGGACGATCGGATCCTCAGAATGGCTTGAAATTTTAGTATGTTGTAGCGAACGGCGAGACGGAAATGCTGCGAAAAATTCAGCTGAATCGGACAGTCAAATTTTTAAAATATTATTTTTATCCTCCTTGGCTCGGATCCTCCCCCGATTTTTATACAAAAAGTTATAGTTTCCAAATTTTAATCCCGATTTAAATTCCACTTAAAACCTTATTTTTATATATAAAAACCAACATATTTGATTACTAAGAATAATTAAATCCAAAATTTATTTTTTCTCGAATTTCTCAATTAATTAATCTAATTAATTATTAAAAACATGGGGTGTTACAGAAAGCTATAGAGACTGGGTCGACCGGATTCCATATGCTCTCTGGGCTACCATACCTCCATCAGGACACCAAATGGGGCTACCCCTAAGAAGCTAGAATCAAAGCCGCTATGATGAGCTCTCGCTCTTAGACGAAAGAAGATTAAGAGATTTGTATAATCACCGGATCGTTCGATCATTCAATGAGAAAGTCAAGGACCGCGGTGTCCAGGAAGGATATCTTTCCCTTAAAGAAATTGTAGAAACCATATGGTATCCAAGAGGAAAATTTAAACCTAATTGGAATGGCACATACATTATATAGAAAATCCTGTCTGGTGCTACCACTATGCTCACAGATCTCGATGGATAAGAAATGGCACGTCTAGTCAACTTGGACCGTCTTAATAAGTTTTACCCTTAATCCAAAATCTCGTGGCTCTACGAATCTTCTCATCCACTTTCTATTTAAAAAAGTCACTCTTCATTTCCATCTACTCAGAACTATGTGGGACCTAATCCCCTCAAATTCACCCCTTTTCCTTAAATAGATAAAGCTCATAAATTTTCAAAACCCACAGAGGTACATCGACAGTCCATAAAACACACAGGGGCATGGTCTTTTCTTTCTCACAAAATGCTATTCTTTTCTCCCCCATTAACAGGAGTCTCTTTCATCATTTAAAATGAATAAAAGGATTATGTATGCCTTAGTGATTGGTATTGACAGTTCAAATACAAAATTCATCAAAGACACAAAAAAATATATCAATATCATTTTTCTTTTATTTTAATCAGGAATATGGCTATTACATGAAGTATCAGCGACATGAGTCAAACAAACCAATACCTTCTTAACCCTCATACACCATGCAAACCCCTAACATTAAATAAGCTTGACAAAGAATTCCAAAACCAAACATCTACCCATAACACAACACGAATTTACAAAAACCTACACCAACTTCTTAAACCTTGCTTTAAACTAGTAGATGGGCCTGCCTCATCATCATTACCTGTCCCTGGAGGCCCCTAAGTATGACATTCCTAATTATTACCCCTGCTATGCTCCATACGATGGTAGGCCTTAATGACCTTTGATGAAACCATGACACTCTTTTTCAAGGTTTCGAACATGATAGGACAGTTCTACCCAGTCTCCTTCATATTTTCTCAACCACCCGTTTCCATAACCACTTTAAATAGTCCCCTGATATAAACCCAGTCTCTCTAAGAGATTGTGATGGACGGGTAGATGGACAGTGACACTTCCATAAATTCCACAATATCACCATCAAGGACTCGGTCAAGTCCTCCATCGAAAAAAACTTATTTATGCGTTGAGGAAATTTTTTCTCCCATCCCTCTTGGCACAAAAGTTGACAGGGAAAGTAGAAAGAGTATGGTGAAGACCAACTAACTTCACATACTGATAGTCCTTCAACTACAAAACAAAATGTAATTTCCCCCACCATGGTAAAAAACAGTGACGGCATCGGGTCCCATGCTCCACAAGTCAGTTAATCTAATTTTTTGTTGATAGGACAAAGCTGAAGAAGGACCTAGAAGGAGGGGCCACCAAACATTGTTCCTCAGAAAGACACATGAACATCATGATAGAGTTGCCCCCATAAAAATCCAGCCCAACCTTCCTTCTAGGAATCTAGGCCATTCAGAGTCTTAACTTATACTATCACAGCTAGACTATAGTGGTATGACATCCACAATGCTATTGTGTCCACCTGGGGGTCAGCCATCAGATTACATGTCACCAATAAAAATGTAGATCTCAAACCCAGGGCTACAAAATTGACAAAGATGTTGTCTGTAAAATCCCTCTAGAACACAAAATTCATGACTGTCGAGAGGACAATTTTTCTTCCATACACTAGTGGCCGAGTGGCTGAAGGTGAGATATGAAACAACTCTGCTAAAGACACCCAAAGAGAACAAGATAAATCTGGCAAAGTTGTCTCTACATTAGGGCTAATACCTAGCATCGAAGAGAAATCTTCGTAGGTGGGACTCACCTTGTTTAAGCCGAATAAAAAAACATTGTCTTCAGGGGACTTGAATCATACCATCTCTTTCAAAAGGTTCCAGTCTATGGGATAATTACGCCACAAAAGACCTAGTGTGGACCAAAAGCTTCATAATTGGTGTTATAGAGTCACATGGCTTCTAAACATTCAAGGTAAGTGAAAAAGACTTTGAACACTGGAATAGCCTTTTATAGAAGAGAAGTAGAAAGTTATTAAGAAGGGAAAGTGGAATGTGGAAATGGAAATACTTCCAAAGCCCCTTATTATACAAAAAATTCTATAAAAAACAAATCATTTCAAAACACCACCAGTTTCCCTGCTCCAAAATTACTCAGAGTACACAAAAGTATAATCAAAGCTAAGGGAGAGATCTGGACTTGACCCTTATGCCAATAATCAGGCTAAGGGGTATGTCGATCGGTAACCCCCCCTTTTGGAAAAATCCTTATTTTCTCTTTTATACATATTATTTCTAAAATAAACATTTTCTTTGAAATATATCAATCTTCGAGTTTTCCTTTTTGAAAAATTCTTATTTTCTCCTTTGTATATAATTTCTGAAAGAAACATTTTTCTTTTACTTGTGAAAAATCAATTTTTGAGTCCCCTTTTCATTTTATCCCTGTCTTTACAAAATAATAAAAAATCTCAGAAGCAAATTAAAGTGCATATAGGGTAAGACATTAAACCAAGATAACACAAAAAATGCATTTCTTATATATAAGTTATTTGGAATCATTACATTCTCTTGCAAGTATAATTGAAAAAACAAAAAAAGAAAAGAAGAAAAAAGATACACTGGGACACAGCCCGGATCCTTCCAAAATCTCTCTCAAAATCCTCACCTTCAATCACCTCGGCAAACACACTTTCCTCTGTGATGAGTGGTGGACTCCTTACTCCCAGAACTGGAGCTCTCATCAGACATGGCTAGCGGTACCAAGAAGGCACTAGCTAACTTCCTCACATAGTCTGACATCAATGCCATCCAATCCTTGATATCCCGTAACCAAGTTGTTGACACACAAACAAATTGCAAAAGAGAACGAAAACACTAAAATCAAATTAAGTCAGTAAAGAGGAAAAGAAAATAGGAAATGAAAAAGAAAGATAGATGGTCATACCTCTCCTTGGAGAGCCTCCTTTGAAAGACTCGCTAACCTGTTTATCGCATCATGAGGGCAGTGAGGCAGTAATATCACATACCCACTATGCATCTGAATGTGATAAGACGGGGTAGAGATATGAATAAATACAGCCTCCCCCGCTGCCACCGTTGCACCCTCTCAAAAACTATGGGCCAACATCGCTGGTATGCTAATACCTCTGTCCGATTCCATCACAGGTGAAGGCATATTCTCCACATCATATATGCATGATGACATCAACCAACTAATCGTGAAGTCCAGATAGTCTTAGCCCTCCGTCATAACAATGTAATGCATATAGGGCTCGCCTTCTATCGCCGCCTCCTTATCCTCATTAGTTATCTCCTTCACCCCCTCATATACTCATGGTCACCGATGGTCGGACCTCCACCTTTCCCTCCATGATCTGTTGCACCACCAACTCTCCAAGGTATCAGATGTACCCAAACTTATGCGCAAGCAACCTCCTCATCTGCGCATGCATACCCATAGCCCATGCGACCCTTGAAGATGGATTCCAAGGGTATAAGGTCACCTGTGTCCCCAGTAAAGAGTCAGTAATCTACACAGAAGAAAAGGTTCTAAAAACTCAAAAAAGCGACAAGGATCAAAATCCTAACCTAGTTGCTCATCAGGGAATTCATTGCCGCCAGCACATCCCTCAAGGAAAAGGATTTTTGTGAATGCCTATTCAACTTCCTCCCTTTATATATCTTACAGTGGTCTCCTAGATCACTCGCCTTCAAGGACACCAACCCCACATCATGCCTTATCACCTCATAAAACCATGTATGTAAAATGCAACACCAAAAGTCAAAAGAGAAGCAAACAAAAAAGACACCAAGAAAATAAAGGGGAAATTGAACTTAAAGGTACCTCCAAGAGATACGTGAGTTTTGTAAATGTCTATCGGAAACACCGACTGAAAGAATCCAAAGAATCTTAAAGGTATGCTATTTTAAAGCTTCCCCAATCATACATATTGATATGTTAGATGATCCTTAAATACAATAAAAATAATAGATGGATAACATCATCATTTGTGGCCACCACGAGTCCCCCCAATAGAAGCAGAATGAATATACAGGTTGCTTGACTCACCTACCGCCCATTAGTCTCATTAATCTGCCTAGACAGTAGAGTCTCCTTCAAAATGGATATCCAGACCAAATTCCCTAACAAGATTCTTCCTATATCCCCAAGTTAACCCTCATTGCTACCTCCATAACCCATAAAGTGTGATCCACTAAAATTTGTTGATCGGTAAACTGTAACCCTATCAACCGCTGAACATCAAAGGGAGTAGCCATAATCTCCCCAACAACCAAGTGAAATGTGTTGGTCGTGTCCCACCACCTCTTGCCCAGTGCACATAACACCGTCGAAGTGCGCAGTGTCTCATCCAATGCCCCGGTTAATGGTTCAAACCCAGTAGACCCCACCATCCATCATATCACCTCAAGAAGACTGTCCCAAGCCTTCTTTATTCTTCTTATACCCTGAGACTGAATGCTCGAAGAAGCTATGTTAACCTGGGCAGAAATCAAGAAAACCCTTTATTATCCCAAAGATAAGAAGAAAAAGAAAAAAGGTGGAAAACCAAAGGTGAAAAGGCTAACAATTTCCTTTTTATATAAATATTCAAGAATGATGCGGAAGCGTAGATGGTTCAACTTTAAAACAACAAATTTTAATTTCTCAAACAAATTAAAATTACACCAAGTCAAGTAAAATTAAACAATTAATATAATCTCACTTAAACCGATTAATTAATCCAATGCAAGTCCTAGAATTTGCCTAAGTCATAATTAACAATTATCCAAAGTTAGGCAAAACCAATTTTAGCAAAAGACTTGAATAAACTAAATTTACCCAATATTTAATTTAAGTTCAAATTAAAATGAGTGTGACAATTTAAACCGAATTTTATCTTGAAATTATTCTAAGCATGCGTTCTAAGTTATGATGCAAGATAAAATAAACAATATCACACTACGCCGCGATGTACGACGAAAAACCCAAGACGGGAAAAAACCTCGGACGGCCCTAGCCACAAATCCACTAGATACGAAATTACAAGTACAAGACTGATAGACTTACAACAACTGACTCGATCCCTCTCAAGCGTCGACGCTTCTTCTTGTAGACACCTCTTCCTAGCGGATAACCTTGGAACACCACCTAGGTCTCGGAATCCACCGATAGGGCTTTCTATGGTCACCGTCACCCGAGCAAGGAGCCTTTCTCCAAGTGGGTAGAATCGCAACAAAAAGTCTTCTTCTTTGATGGACGTAGAAGCAAACCAAAACTTTTCTTCTTGAATTCGGTAGAGATAAACCGGTGCCAAACTCCAAGCAATTGATATGTATAAAAGAACTTGGAATAAACAAACTTGGGTGTAAACTAGAGTTGTATATGAATTTCTCTTTGAAAATTAACACTCAAAACATGAACATTTTCCTAAACAATTTTTGCTCTCGAACTCTCTCTAAGAGATAAATTAGGTTGGAAAAGTTATGGAAATGTTAAGTTGGAAAATGTCATTCCCGCACATATTAAAGTCAGTAAAAGTTGGTTAAAAACAAAGTGGGGAAGTGGGTGCAAAACTGCCAAAAAACTGCCAAAAACTGTTCCCGCCTGGCCTCTCGTTCGAATGACATTTCGTTCGAACGAGATCTCGTTCGAACGAGACTTCTAACGACGCACCAATATGGACTTCGTTAGAATCTCGTTAGAAACCTCATTAGAACAAACAATCTCGTTCGAATGACATTTCGAACGACGGACCAGTTTAGACTCGCTGGCAAACTCATTCGAACGAAACCTGGTTCGAACGAAAAACTCGTTCGAACGACATTTCGAACGACTTTCAAAATTTTTGTAAAATTCGATTTTGGCCCAGAAACTTTATATAATTAAATTTAAAGTTCTAATTAAATTTAAAGTTCTAATTAAACCTAACACCCAACAAACTTTGTTCCAAGCTCCTATATATATATATATATAATTGCATTCATACCTTGGGAGCATGGAACCATAGTTGATGACGTAGAAACGAGGCACGCAAACCGGCATATTTGATGAAGCTTTATACTCTTTGCCGCTACGTCTTCAACAAACACTTCATAGGCTTGAGACTATTACAATGACATACTATCCTATGAATAAATGTTTTTGTCCGGAATTGAGCCAACACAATACATGGACTCAATTGGAAATTTGTGTCCTTACAAATCTCCCCCTTTGGCTATTCCGAGACAAAAACCAAAACAAAAATCCTAAAGGGCCGTCAAGCTCTACTAGACTCAAAACATAACATTAACCCACCCAGACTTGACTCAACCCAAGGATTAAACACATTGCCTTTTAAGGATGCCGCTTTAGAAGAATACCTGCACACTTAAGCAAACTCATCAAATGCATAAGGAATATCAAAGTATTAAATGCAATTAATTAATTACTCCCCCTAAATTAATTCTCCCCTTTATCAAACACATGACCTACTTAGAAAGACGTCTCCCCCTAAGATAAATCTCCCCCAAACTTGGATACGATAATAATAGGATTAGATACCATTTCTCCCCCTATCATCATTATCCCCCTTTTTGTTCAGGAATAGGCAAAGGATAAAGAACTAATAACATAAAAGCATGTTTAAGCTTAAAGTGTTAAGACATTAAAGCACATGGGCAATAAAAGTAAGGCAAAGACAAACAAATATCATATATATATAAACTAGAAATATACCAATGAAGTACATGCATATATATATATAGATATAAACACACACATGACACAAAATACAATAAGTTTGCACACTCGTATGGCAAAAATGTGTCATATGAAAACGGAAGTGTAGGGGTGTGAACTAGCAACAATTAAATTTAGACCCAAACACTTAATAAACATTCACGGAGTTCTCATTTGATTGCAAACTTCATCACATTTAAATAGAACCTCATGTGACAATATAAAGATTGAACTCAATGAACAAACATACACAATGCATACAAGCCTAGCATGATGATGATTCTACAAACCAAATAGAGTCATGACATTAAAGACAACTAGGATAAATGGACATTGTGCAAACCGTTGATATACCATCCAATTCTCCCTCAATAAGCATATATATTCTTTTATTTTTGAATGAATATATCAAACAAACATAGGCCTTGGCAATTGTTTTGTTTTTAATGCCAAATATTCTGTTTTTAGGCCTTTGGATCACGTATTTCTTTTAGATCCAATAAACGGTGGCTTACTATCGCAAAGGATTTAATTCATCCTTTCGGAGCCCTTCCCCGTGCATATTTAGTTATCATGTTTTCATTTTCACACAAATCTCACATGCAACGGATTTTGACATGCACTTGTCCTCCTAGGTCATAGATATGTAGATGACTAGATTGGTAGGAGAACACCTCAACAAGATCAAATATAACATGTGACATTAAGATTTCAAAAGAGCTCGTGCATGTGTGAAAAGAGGCATATAGAAATATAATCCATTTAAACAACACAAAATCCAACTACTCCATATAAAATATGGTAAAGAACATTTTAAGGATTGAAAATCTAAACCAAAAGTTCTAGCCACGTGGGAGCGTAAAAGATGGGATTCAAACACAAATATATGCCACATAAAGTGTGTCAAACAAAAATACACACAAAAAAAATCTTTTTGAGTTTTTAACATTTTTAATCAAAAATAAATATTTACTCAAAAGGACAAACAAAAATCATTTGTATTTTTCATTAATCTCAAAAGAAACAGATAAAACACAAGTGATAAACAATTTTTTTTTTATATTTTTCAATAAATTCAAACACCAAATATAATACAAAAAGACAAACAAGTCATAATTTCTAGCATATGATATGAAATGAGGCAACGACTAGAAAATGACTAAACAAGCATACATTTAGCATGTGAATATAGAATGAAGTACAAACGCTAAAGTATGCAAACACTAACACATTCATCCTTTAGATTTAGCAAGGGAGGAAGCATGTGAAAGTAAATGAGAATCATAAACCCTATTTTGCAAGGCAACCAAGTCGGATTTCCTAACCCAAATTAATGAAGAATGATTATCTTTGGGTATAGGAACGTTAACTACCGTGGTTACTTTACAATGGGATTTTCTAGGAATTCGTTTAAGATCGAAACAAAATTTCCTAAGATGACCTTTTTGATCACAATGTGTACAAGCAAAAACATGTCGAAAAGATTTACCTAAGGAGTGATCTTTAAATGCATTCCTAGTAGATTCTCCTAAAACATTGGTCTTGGCTTTATGAGTAGATTCATTACAAGTATTGAAGCCTAAACCACAAGTGTCATTTTTAATTTGGACTGTTCCTAACATTTTATCTAGTTTTTCCGAACGACACTCCAAATCAAATTTGACATGACTAGAATCTTTTAATTTATTTTCCAATTCTAAAATGTTAGATTCTAGTAAAACATTTCGCTCTTCAAAAGCAAGAAGCTCCTTTTTCAAGGATTCCATTAAACCCCTAAGGCTATCTCTTTCGCCTTCTACATATTCTAGCTTCTCTTGAAGAGTCCTCTCACGTGTCCTAAGGTCTTTTATTAAAGCATTATCATCAATGACCTTGACACTCTCTCTTAAACTCGCTTCTAACTTCAAATTAGCTCTTTTCCATTTAATGGATTCTTTATAAAGTTCTTGAAAAGCATTTTGAAGTTCACTCACATCAACCTCTTCTTCATTTTCACTATCTCTTTCTTCTTCACTCTTACTATCATAAAAAACATGAGAATCATGTAAAATGACCTTGGAAGTGGCATGTGCTATCGTTTCCTCAATCGATGAGTTCTCACTATCGCTCACATGACTAGCCATAAAAGCCACAAAAGTTTTCTTAGTGGGGGAATCGGGCTTCTCTTCCTTATCACTATCACTAAGGGTCGCATTATATGAAATGGGTCTCTTACCCTCTTTCCTTAGTTTAGTGGGGCACTCATAAGCCCTATGGCCATAACCTTCACAACCAAAACACTTATTAGACTCGTCCCTATCTAAATTTTCATTACTAGGTTTAGGGATCTTCTCGGCTTTAGGAATCTTCTCGGCTTTAGAAATCTTTTCGCCTTTGTCATGCTTAGAAGATTCAAATTTCTTAAAATTATTTTTAAATTTATCTTTGTTAATTTTAAGAAATTTTCTAAATTTGCGAGCAAATAAAGCCATGTCTTCCGAGTCACTATCACTATCGCTCTCTACTACTTGTTCGACCTCTTTTTGGGCTTTTAAAGCAACACCCTTTTCGATTTTCTTTTCAGTTTTAGAGGGAAACATATCCAGTTCATTGGTTTGTAAATCACCTACAAGCTCTTCTAATTTCGTAGAGGCAAAAGTGGGTAAAGAATTTAAAACGGTCACCTTTGGAATAAATCTATCAGGTAGGGACCTTAAAATTTTCTTTACAACACGGTCGTCAGGTATTTTCTCTCCCAAGTTAAAAGATGAATTAACAATATCAGAAAGTCTAGCATAAAATTCATCAAACGTTTCTTTTTCATTCATTTTGATAGTTTCAAATTGAGTGGTGAGGTTTTGGAGTTTTGAAGCTTTAACGACACTAGTTCCTTCATGAGTTAATTGTAAAATATCCCAAGCTTCTTTAGCGATTTCACACGTTATAATTTGTCGAAATTCATCCGGTGTGACAGCGCTAAATAAGGCATTTAAACCACGGGAATTGAAATTAGCAAGTTTAAACTCATTTTCAGTCCATCTATCGGCGGGTTTGATAACACGTTCATTTTCAACTAAATAAGTTGGTGGGGACCACCCGTTAACAACAGACATCCAAACTCTTTCGTCAATAGACTTTAGTGCCGATCTCATACGCGCTTTCCAATACACGTAGTTTGAACCATCGAAAATAGGAAATTTTAAAAATGGGGAAAAATCCATTTTAGCCAAAAATTATTTAAAATATCGTTAACGAAATAATTTATCGCTTTGGCTCTGATACCAATTTGAAAAGGCTAACAATTTCCTTTTTATATAAATATTCAAGAATGATGCGGAAGCGTAAACGTGATGGTTCAACTTTAAAACAACAAATTTTAATTTCTCAAACAAATTAAAATTACACCAAGTCAAGGAAAATTAAACAATTAATATAATCTCACTTAAACCGATCAATTAATCCAATGCAAGTCCTAGAATTTGCCTAAGTCATAATTAACAATTATCCAAAGTTAGGCGAAACCAATTTTAGCAAAAGACTTGAATAAACCAAATTTACCCAATATTTAATTTAAGTTCAAATTAAAATGAGTGTGACAATTTAAACCGAATTTTATCTTGAAATTATTCTAAGCATGCGTTCTAAGTTATGATGCAAGATAAAATAAACAATATCACACTACGCCGCGATGTACGACGAAAAACCCAAGACGGGAAGAAACCTCGGACGGCCCTAGCCACAAATCCACTAGATACGGAATTACAAGTATAAGACAGATAGACTTACAACGACTGACTCGATCCCTCTCAAGCCTCGACGCTTCATCTTGTAGACACCTCTTCCTAGCGGATAACCTTGGAACACCACCTAGGTCTCGGAATCCACCGATAGGGCTTTCTATGTTCACCGTCACCCGAGCAAGGAGCCTTTCTCCAAGTGGGTAGAATCGCAACAAAAAGTCTTCTTCTTTGATGGATGTAGAAGCAAACCAAAAATTTTCTTCTTGAATTCGGTAGAGATAAACCGGTGCCAAACTCCAAGCAATTGATATGTATAAAAGAACTTGGAATAAACAAACTTGGGTGTAAACAGGAGTGGTATATGAATTTCTCTTTGAAAATTAACACTCAAAACATGAACATTTTCCTAAACAATTTTTGCTCTCAAACTCTCTCTAAGAGATAAACTAGGTTGGAAAAGTTATGGAAATGTTAAGTTGGAAAATGTCATTCCCGCACATATTAAAGTCAGTAAAAGTTGGTTAAAAACCAAGTGGGGAAGTGGGTGCAAAACTGCCAAAAAATTACCAAAAACTGTTCCCGCCTGGCATCTCGTTCAAACGAAATATTTCGTTCGAACGAGATCTCGTTTGAACGAGATTTCTAACGACGCACCAGTATGGACTTCGTTAGAATCTCGTTAGAAACCTCGTTAGAACGAACAATCTCGTTCGAACGACATTTCGAACGACGGACCAGTTTAGACTCGCTGGCAAACTCGTTCGAACGAAACCTGGTTCGAACGAAAAACTCGTTCGAACGACATTTCGAACGACTTTCAAATTTTTTTTAAAATTCGATTTTGACCCAGAAACTTTATATAATTAAATTTAAAGTTCTAATTAAATTTAAAGTTCTAATTAAACCTGACACCCAACAAACTTTGTTCCAAGCTACTATATATATATATATATAATTGCATTCATACCTTGGGAGCATGGAACCATAGTTGATGACGTAGAAACGAGGCACGCAAACCGGCATATTTGATGAAGCTTTATACTCTTTGCCGCTACGTCTTCAACAAACACTTCATAGGCTTGAGAGTATTACAATGACATACTATCCTATGAATAAATGTTTTTGTCCGGAATTGAGCCAACACAATACATGGACTCAATTGGAAATTTGTGTCCTTACAAATCTCTCCCTTTGGCTATTCCGGGACAAAAACCAAAACAAAAATCCTAAAGGGCCGTCAAGCTCTACTAGACTAAAAACATAACATTAACCCACCCAGACTTGACTCAACCCAAGGATTAAACACATTGCCTTTTAAGGATGCCGCTTTAGAAGAATACCTGCACACTTAAGCAAACTCATCAAATGCATATGGAATATCAAAGTATTAAATGCAATTAATTAACTACTCCCCCTAAATTAATTCTCCCCTTTATCAAACACATGACCTACTTAGAAAGACGTCTCCCCCTAAGATAAATCTCCCCCAAACTTGGATACGATAATAATAGGATTAGATACCATTTCTACCCCTATCATCATTCTCCCCCTTTTTGTTCAGGAATAGGCAAAGGATAAAGAACTAATAAACATAAAAGCATGTTTAAGCTTAAAGTTTTAAGACATTAAAGCACATGGGCAATAAAAGTAAGGCAAAGACAAACAAATATCATATATATATAAACTAGAAATATACCAATGAAGTACATGCATATATATATAGATATAAACACACACATGACACAAAATACAATAAGTTTGTACACTCGTATGGAAAAAATGTGTCATATGAAAACGGAAGTGTAGGGGTGTGAACTAGCAACAATTAAATTTAGACCCAAACACTTAATAAACATTCACGGAGTTCTCATTTGATTGCAAACTTCATCACATTTAAATAGAACCTCATGTGACAATATAAAGATTGAACTCAATGAACAAACATACACAATGCATACAAGCCTAGCATGATGATGATTCTACAAACCAAATAGAGTCATGACATTAAAGACAACTAGGATAAACGGACATTGTGCAAACCGTTGATATACCATCCAATTCTCCCTCAATAAGCATATATATTCTTTTATTTTTGAATGAATATATCAAACAAACATAGGCCTTGGCAATTGTTTTGTTTTTAATGCCAAATGTTCTGTTTTTAGGCCTTTGGATCACGTATTTCTTTTAGATCCAATAAACGGTGGCTTACTATCGCAAAGGATTTAATTCATCCTTTCGGAGCCCTTCCCCGTGCATATTTGGTTATCATGTTTTCATTTTCACACAAATCTCACATGCAACGGATTTTGACATGCACTTGTCCTCCTAGGTCATAGATATGTAGATGACTAGATTGGTAGGAGAACACCTCAACAAGCTCAAATATAACATGTGACATTAATATTTCAAAAGAGCTCGTGCATGTGTGAAAAGAGGCATATAGAAATATAATCCATTTAAACAACACAAAATCCAACTACTCCATATAAAACATGGTAAAGAACATTTTAAGGATTGAAAATCTAAACCAAAAGTTCTAGCCACGTGGGAGCGTAAAAGATGGGATTCAAACACATATATATGCCACATAAAGTGTGTCAAACAAAAATACACACAAAAAAAATCTTTTTGAGTTTTTAACATTTTTAATCAAAAATAAATATTTACTCAAAAGGACAAACAAAAATCATTTGTATTTTTCATTAATCTCAAAAGAAACAGATAAAACCCAAGTGATAAACAAAATCTTTTTATATTTTTCAATAAATTCAAACACCAAATATAATACAAAAAGATAAACAAGTCATAATTTCTAGCATATGATATGAAATGAGGCAACGACTAGAAAATGACTAAACAAGCATACATTTAGCATGTGAATATAGAATGAAGTACAAACGCTAAAGTATGCAAACACTAACACATTCATCCTTTAGATTTAGCAAGGGAGGAAGCATGAGAAAGTAAATGAGAATCATAAACCCTATTTTGCAAGGCAACCAAGTCGGATTTCCTAACCCAAATTAATGAAGAATGATTATCTTTGGGTATAGGAACGTTAACTACCGTGGTTACTTTACAATGGGATTTTCTAGGAATTCGTTTAAGATCGAAACAAAATTTCCTAAGATGACCTTTTCGATCACAATGTGTACAAGCAAAAACATGTCGAAAAGATTTACCTAAGGAGTGATCTTTAAATGCATTCCTAGTAGATTCTCCTAAAACATTGGTCTTGGCATTATGAGTAGATTCATTACAAGTATTGAAGCCTAAACCACAAGTGTCATTTTTAATTTGGACTGTTCCTAACATTTTATCTAGTTTTTCCGAACGACACTCCAAATCAAATTTGACATGACTAGAATCTTTTAATTTATTTTCCAATTCTAAAATGTTAGATTCTAGTAAAACATTTCGCTCTTCAAAAGCAAGAAGCTCCTTTTTCAAGGATTCCATTAAACCCCTAAGGTTATCTCTTCGCCTTCTACATATTCTAGCTTCTCTTGAAGAGTCCTCTCACGTGTCCTAAGGTCTTTTATTAAAGCATTATCATCAACGAACTTGACACTCTCTCTTAAACTCGTTTCTAACTTCAAATTAGCTCTTTTCAATTTAATGGATTCTTTATAAAGTTCTTGAAAAGAATTTTGAAGTTCACTCACATCAACCTCTTCTTAATTTTCACTCTCTCTTTCTTCTTCACTCTTACTATCATAAAAAACATGAGAATCATGTAAAATGACCTTGGAAGTGGCATGTGCTATCGTTTCCTCAATCGATGAGTTCTCACTATCGCTCACAAGACTAGCCATAAAAGCCACAAAAGTTTTCTTAGTGGGGGAATCGGGCTTCTCTTCCTTATCACTATCACTAAGGGTCGCATTATATGAAATGGGTCGCTTACCCTCTTTCCTTAGTTTAGTGGGGCACTCATAAGCCCTATGGCTATAACCTTCACAACCAAAACACTTATTAGACTCGTCCCTATCTAAATTTTCATTACTAGGTTTAGGGATCTTCTCGGCTTTAGGAATCTTCTCGGCTTTAGAAATCTTTTCGCCTTTGTCATGCTTAGAAGATTCAAATTTCTTAAAATCATTTTTAAATTTATCTTTGTTAATTTTAAGAAATTTTCTAAATTTGCGAGCAAATAAAGCCATGTCTTCCGAGTCACTATCACTATCGCTCTCTACTACTTGTTTGACCTCTTTTCGGGCTTTTAAAGCAACGCCCTTTTCGATTTTCTTTTCAGTTTTAGAGGGAAACATATCCAGTTCATAGGTTTGTAAATCACCTACAAGCTCTTCTAATTTCGTAGAGGCTAAAGTGGGTAAAGAATTTAAAACGGTCACCTTTGGAATAAATCTATCGGGTAGGGACCTTAAAATTTTCTTTACAACACCGTCAGGTATTTTCTCTCCCAAGTTAAAAGATGAATTAACAATATCAGAAAGTCTAGCATAAAATTCATCAAACGTTTCTTTTTCATTCATTTTGATAGTTTCAAATTGAGTGGTGAGGTTTTGGAGTTTTGAAGCTTTAACGACACTAGTTCCTTCATGAGTTAATTATAAAATATCCCAAGCTTCTTTAGCGGTTTCACACGTCATAATTCGTCGGAATTCATCCGGTGTGACAGCGCTAAATAAGGCATTTAAACCACGGGAATTGAAATTAGCAAGTTTAAACTCATTTTCAGTCCATCTATCGGCGGGTTTGATAACACGTTCATTTTCAACTAAATAAGTTGGTGGGGACCACCGTTAACAACAGACATCCAAACTCTTTCGTCAATAGACTTTAGTGCCGATCTCATACGCGCTTTCCAATACACGTAGTTTGAACCATCGAAAATAGGAAATTTTAAAAATGGGGAAAAATCCATTTTAGCCAAAAATTATTTAAAAGATCGTTAACGAAATAATTTATCGCTTTGGCTCTGATACCAATTTGAAAAGGCTAACAATTTCCTTTTTATATAAATATTCAAGAATGATGCGGAAGCGTAAACGTGATGGTTCAACTTTAAAACAACAAATTTTAATTTCTCAAACAAATTAAAATTACACCAAGTCAAGTAAAATTAAACAATTAATATAATCTCACTTAAACCGATTGATTAATCCAATGCAAGTCCTAGAATTTGCCTAAGTCATAATTAACAATTATCCAAAGTTAGGTGAAATCAATTTTAGCAAAAGACTTGAATAAACCAAATTTACCCAATATTTAATTTAAGTTCAAATTAAAATGAGTGTGACAATTTAAACCGAATTTTATCTTGAAATTATTCTAAGCATGCGTTCTAAGTTCTGATGCAAGATAAAATAAACAATATCACACTACGCCGCGATGTACGACGAAAAACCCAAGACGGGAAAAAACCTCGGACGGCCCTAGCCACAAATCCACTAGATACGAAATTACAAGTACAAGACAGATAGACTTACACCGACTGACTCGATCCCTCTCAAGCCTCGACGCTTCTTCTTGTAGACACCTCTTCCTAGCGGATAACCTTGGAACACCACCTAGGTCTCGGAATCCACCGATAGGGCTTTCTATGGTCACCGTCACCCGAGCAAGGAGCCTTTCTCCAAGTGGGTAGAATCGCAACAAAAAGTCTTCTTCTTTGATGGATGTAGAAGCAAACCAAAACTTTTCTTCTTGAATTCGGTAGAGATAAACCGGTGCCAAACTCCAAGCAATTGATATGTATAAAAGAACTTGGAATAAACAAACTTGGGTGTAAACAGGAGTGGTATATGAATTTCTCTTTGAAAATTAACACTCAAAACATGAACATTTTCCTAAACAATTTTTGCTCTCAAACTCTCTATAAGAGATAAACTAGGTTGGAAAAGTTATGGAAATGTTAAGTTGGAAAATGTCATTCCCGCACATATTAAAGTCAGTAAAAGTTGGTTAAAAACCAAGTGGGGAAGTGGGTGCAAAACTGCCAAAAAACTGCCAAAAACTGTTCTCGCCTGGCCTCTCGTTCGAACGACATTTCGTTCGAACGAGATCTCGTTCGAACGAGACTTCTAACGACGCACCAGTATGGACTTCGTTAGAATCTCGTTAGAAACCTCGTTAGAAACCTCGTTAGAACGAACAATCTCGTTCGAACGACATTTCGAACGACGGACCAGTTTAGACTCGCTGGCAAACTCGTTCGAACGAAACCTGGTTCGAACGAAAAACTCGTTCGAACGACATTTCGAACGACTTTCAAAATTTTTTTAAAATTCGATTTTGGCCCAGAAACTTTATATAATTAAATTTAAAGTTCTAATTAAATTTAAAGTTCTAATTAAACCTGACACCCAACAAACTTTGTTCCAACCTCCTATATATATATAATTGCATTCATACCTTGGGAGCATGGAACCATAGTTGATGACGTAGAAACAAGGCACGCAAACCGGCATATTTGATGAAGCTTTATACTCTTTGCCGCTATGTCTTCAATAAACAATTCATAGTCTTGAGAGTATTACAATGACATACTATCCTATGAATAAATGTTTTTGTCCGGAATTGAGCCAACACAATACATGGACTCAATTGGAAATTTGTGTCCTTACAAAAGGACAAACATTTACATATCCACTAGGGTTATTCATCCTAACTGAATAGTGATGTGCGGGATATCGTAACATAACCCTCTCATCCATCACCGACTCAAAGCTATCGTACGCAGTCTCATTGCGTAATGCCAGCTGCACCAGAACACGCCATTACAAGTCCTCCCAATCGTCAATAGTCACACAATCCTTATTATTGTTACCATATGTACCTGCCACTGAGTACCTCCCTAGACCTTCTTATCCTTACTCCCCCCAAATGTTTGTTACAAAAATGCCAGTAAAATCCTAAAATTGCCTAAAAAGTTTGCATAAATTATCAAAAAATGCCCACTAAGTTAAGAATGTCATCACTTCGAGAAAAACCCATGATGGAGAACCAAACCAGTTGTAATCCCTCACTAATTATCAGCAAGGTTATACTCTTTTCACTAACGTACTCCCTAGTGGAACAAAAATGCTCTACGCTTTCCCCAGCGAAGCCACAATTTGAGAAGCTCCCCGTCAGCAATATTTAGGTCCTCAGAATTGACCTCAACCCTCTAAATCAGCCATCTCAATATTTAGGTCCTCAAAATATACCTTGACCCTTTGGATTAGTCATCCCAATCTTTAGGTCCACATAATCGACCTCGATCGGCTGAATCGATCATTTCAATACTTAGATACGTAGAATCGACCTCGACCCCCTGAATTGTTCATCTCAATATTTAGGTTAATATAATTGGCCTTGACTCGCTGAATCGGTAATTTCATTCCTTAGGTTTGTAAAATCGACCTCAACCCTCCAAATCAGTCATTTCAATCTTTAGATTCGAAGAATCAACCTCAACCATCTTAATCAATCACTTTAATTGTTAGGTCTACAAAATCGACATCGACCCTCTGAATCATACATTTCATTCTTTAAGTCCATAAAATTGACCTCAACCCCTTAAATCGGTCATTTCACTCCTTATGTCCACATAATCGACCTTGACCCTCTGAATTGGTCATTTGAATATTTAGGTCTACAGAATTAACCTCGACCCTCTGAATCGATCACTTTAATCTTTAGATCCACAGAATTGACCTCAACCAGTTGAGTCGGCCATTTCACTCTTTACATGTGTAGAATTAACCTCGACCCGCTGAATTGGTCATTTTATTCCTTAGGTCGACAGAATTGACCTCGACCCACTTAAATGGTCATTTTAATCTCTAGGTATGCAGAATCAACCTCCTCCCTCTAAATTGAAAACTCCAATGTTTAGGTCCGTAGAATTGACCTCGACCCTCTGAACCAATCATTATAATCTTTAGGTCCATAAAGTCGACCTCAAACCTCTGAAACTATCATTTTAATCTTTAGGTTCACGGAATAGACCTTGGCCCTCTGAATCCGTCACCTCCGTCGCCAAGTCCACATAATCGGCCTTAATCCTCTTCCCTACATCGATGATATGTCTATATTTTGATGGCCTTCGCTTGTTCTAATCTCTCCCATTGAGGGATTTGTAAACACCACATACTAGTACCCCCTCAGTACCTTCTCAGGTCCATAACACTCCTCCTCCCTCCCTAAACCCTAGGTCATACTTCGAGTATCTATCTATTGGCCACCGAGATCTTCTTGACCCCATTTGACTCTGGTAAACTCACTAACATGAGCGAAGCTCAATGAAATCTTGAAGGTCTCTTAATCCCCTTTCCAATGATCAATACCCTACGTGAATTAACATCACGGTTTGCACGAATAATCCTTTTTGCTCTGAAAGGCCATAGGGCACCCCCGAGACCCATTTGACATTGATCAACTCTCCAAACTGAGCGAAGCTCAATGAAATCTCCAAGGGCTATGAATCCCCTTTCCAACAGTCTGTGTTGTGCGCAAATCGACCTCACGGTTTGCACAAATGACCATTTTTCTCTGAAAACCCCACATCTAAAGACTATCGGGTGCTTCCAAGACCTGTTTGACTTTGATCAACCCTTGATCTTGAGAATGGTTTAATGGATTATTGAAGGGATCTGAATCCCCTTTCTAATAATCCCATCCGTGTGCGATTCGGACTTACAATTTGCATTTTATGCCTTTTTTCGAAGAAGTTTGTTCCAGAATGCCTGTAGCCACCCCAGACCCTTTTCCTATCAGTAAGGTGCACTTTCCTTACTCGGTAAGGCTCGTACTCTACCAATAGGCAGTCTAGGGGCCATGCAAATCGGTAACCCCAACCCTAAAATGGCGCTATTTAAGGAGGCCATGATTGAACTCCTAAGGACCTCCTTTTTAGCAATAAGAAACATTCTCTCAGAATCAGAGCGTCATCATCCCAAAAAAAAATCCCATTTTCTAACATTCTCTCCTTTTCTCTTACCTTTCACCACCATTACTTCACCATAAAATCGACATACTCTCCTTTAAAACTAAGTAGAAAAAGTCTCCTAGGAGGTCTATTTCTACTCTTTTCTATTTTATCTATTTCGTATTATTTACTTACTTTATTACCATTTGTGATATATTTTAGTCTTGTTTCATTATCTCACATCAACTAATATCCTTTTTATTACTAGTATCCACATAGCATATTTTCATAAAAATCCAAAAAGAGAAAAAAAAGGGTTACTTGTAAATTCCAAAAGTAAGACTTCCTCATATTATCACACTTTTACCCTTGAGCAACATTCAAAGAGGAGTCCTAAATTTAGTTTTATGAGTTAAATCCCATCCCCGTGATACATCGAACTATGTGGACTTTGATGCCCCTTGGGCTACGTAGACGTCTCGAGCCAATCCTGGGATTCAAGTCCTATATTTCCCATTTTACGCTTTTATACTCTATTGTATCTATTTTATGAGTCACGAACTCCTATATATTTGTGTCTCGTCCAACATGCACATTCTCTTTTCTTTAGCGACTCGTGATTCGATGAACACTCACATTATATATTTATGTTATTTTGAGTACGCTCCTTAAGATGATTCCACTCCATCTTTCCATGCAGCGAGCCGAATGATTTCTTTCTCCCATTATTTACATTACATATATTTACACACACACCATGCTTTGGAGAAAAGGAGAATATTAACATAGTCCATGAGAGACCAAAAGGGTGAAATGGATGCCTAACACTTTTCCATCCACCAAATTTATCCCCGAACCCTTGATTCACATGGTTTTATATGCATCAGTATGACCTTGATGTCGTTCTCTCAAGGCAGATACATTTCTTTTATCTGTTTTGAGCAAAATAGGTTGGTGACTCTATTTATTCATGTTATCCCCTTTTGATAATGATTGGCTTTATATTCGAGGCAGCCCACAAAAATAATAGCGCGAGTTACGAAAAGAGGACTCCCATATCCTAAAATCACCCGCGCACAGTGGGGAAGAGAGGGAGACGATCCTCCTCCAAAGGGGTTGTTCCCCTTCCGTCCCAATTTTGATGCCGACCCATGCTGGAGGAATCCAACTCGAATGGACACACTCACCACAAGGCAATGGTTCCCACCATTTTCCCAATTTTCCAGTTCATTTAAAAAACTGGTAATCTTTCAATGAGGATCTTTTCATTTCCATCACTCCATTGTAAGAACTTATTCGAAACTCTTTCTCCAATTTAATCTTATCCGCTGTCTCTTTTTAATTTTATCATTAAGCTTGTCAGTTTTAACCATGGTGTACGCTATTGACAAAAACACCATGGAAAAATTTAAACTTGATCATGGAATCCTTACCGTGGTTATTAATAGTGTTAGTTGCAGGTCCTTGTGACCTTTGTGCCCTTTATGAATGCCATTGGTTGTCTTCAATTCTTATTGCTGAGTGTGGGGTCACTTTTCCCTCAAATCACTTATTTTTGAAATTCTACCTGTAATTTTATGTGGTCCCATGTCAAGTTGTCCCAAACACATGGAGGATCATTAATTAAGTGAATAGTATTAATAAAATGTATGGAACCCATCTCTCATTCTTGAGATTATGTATTGTTACCATTGGGTGATGACTAATGAGAACATTAACTACATGAAGACGGGGGTGGATAAACGATCCCTCGTTATGAAACTCCTTTAATGCAATAAAGATTATTGGGATCATGGATTAATTATGAATAATTGGAAATACTCTCCCTTCTTGTGGTTATGGAATATGAAGGGCCAGGATGCCGTCAAGAAGGTAAGTAATAAGTAAGAAAGCCATTTTGTTAGCTTTGTAATCCTCTCTTGGTTGAGGATCATGTTTAATTCTTTTCTTTGTTTCTTTTTCCAGCAAAGAGTTAGGAAAATATTCCTCGCAATAAGGATGTTAACTTTGTTAACCTTCAGATGATTTGGTCTATTCAACAGAGAATTGGAGATGTTGAGCACGCAACTTCGACGATGTTTCTTCTCGGATACAAGAGTTCCTCCACTTCTTTTATTACAAGGCTAATAGAAAAAAGGCCAGCCATACCCATTACTTTAGATGACCCAAAGGCCTCTACTTCCTAGGACTCAAAGAGGGATGAGTCATCTGAGGAAATAACTTTATCTTTTTTTGATCCTTTTGAATTTTTTTTGATTCCTTCTACAATTTCCCCCAATGCAGTAGAGAATAGGAAGGTTGCTAATTTGATCACTATAAATGTTGGTGCTGAAATGCTGGTTCTAGGTGTACGGAGACCATAATTACGATGATACATGACATGAACATGTTTAGCATAGGTCGAGGAGCTTCTTACGCATCAAATTAATTAAGAGTTTTAGTCACAAAGGACTCCCACATATCCATCCCTTGGAACGGATCAAATTGATAAGAGATATGTTCAAACTTCTAGGGATAGCTATTAATAGAGCCTAGGACTCTCCTAAGTTCCTCTATAAATGAAAACTCGTCCCTATTTGAGAGGGGCATGTGATATTGTAACGTCGAGCAATACTATAACTCTACTGACTAGTTCTTTGAGTTAATAAAATAATAAACACTAAACTCCGTGGATGTAGGCACATTTTCCAGTTCATTTGAAAAACCTATAATTTTTCAAAGAGGAGATTTTCATTGTCATCACTCCACTGTAAGAACTTATTCGAAACTCTTTCTCCATTTTAATGTTCTTCGCTTTCTCTTTTAACTCTTTCATTGAGCTTGTCATTTTTAACTATGGTATACATTATTGATTAAAACACCCTGGAAAAATTTAAACTTGATCATCAATTCCCCCATGGGTATGAGTAGAGTTAGTTGATAACACTTGTGATCTTTGCACTTTTACTGAAGGCCATTAGTTGATTTTAATTTTTATTACTGAGTGTTGGGTCACTTTTCCGCCAAATCACTTATTTTTGGAGTTATGCTAGTATTTTGATTTAGTCCCAGCCTAAGTTTTCCCAAACATATAAAGGATCGTTAAGGGAGTGAAACTTATTAATGATATATATGTGACCCATCTCGACATTACTCAGATTGTGTATTGTTACCATTGGGTGACGACAATTGAGAACATTAACTACATGAAGAAGAGGGTGGATAAATGATCCTTGATTGTGAACCTCATTGATTCCACTAAAAATTATTGGGATCATGGGTTGAATGTGAAGAATTAGCAACACTCCCCCCTTCCTGAGGGTATGGTATATGAAGGTTCGAGATGTCCTCAAGAAGGGCAATGAATAGGTCAAAAAGCCTTTTTGTTAACTTTGTGTTACTCTCTTAGTTGAGGATAATTTTTTGTTCTTTTATCTATTTTTTTACAGTAAAGAGTATGAAGAAGATTCCTCGTGATAGCGTCGTTAACTTGGTTGACCTTTAGGTGAATTGGTCTATTCAACAGAGAGTTGGAGTTGTTTTGAACCCAAGGTTGATGTTGCTTCTACTTGACTAAATGGGTTCCACCATTTCTTATGTTGTAAGGCTAATAGAAAAAGGTCGATCATCCCCATTACTTTGGATGACTCATAGGCCTCCACTTCTCATGACTTAGAGAGGGATAAATCATCTGAGGAAAACACATCTTCTTAGGACTCATAGAGGGATAAATCATTTGAGTAAAAAATGTCCTCTTTGTTTGAGCCTCTTAATGTTTCTTTGATTCCTTCTATTGTTTACCATAGTGTTATGGTTAAAAACAAGGTTATTAATTTGATAGATTCAAATATTAGTATTGCAAATGTTGGTGATAGGTGTACTAGGTCTCCCCCCTCATAGTTCTTCGGGCAAGGAGAAAGATCTTGCTCGATCGATGAGC
Source organism: Sambucus nigra (assembly GCA_949130495.1). Lineage (NCBI taxonomy): Eukaryota > Viridiplantae > Streptophyta > Magnoliopsida > Dipsacales > Adoxaceae > Sambucus > Sambucus nigra. Next base: position 438,473,538 of record OX422221.1, on the reverse strand, counting down.
AAAAACAGTGAAGTTAAGGGTTCCACCAACCCCATGGGCCTTGGTGATTCTCCTTTTAAGGACCACGAGCCTCTTTCGGATAGACAAACAAAGGATTATATTATCTCTCCCCAAATGGACATTGTGGGGATGAAGACTGTTGATAATGAGAAAGGGTGTTGCTCAGTCTATTTTTGCTTATCCCGTTTTGGCTAGGGACTTGATTGGTTCTGGGGTTTTTCCTGTAAATAGAGAATCTGTCTTTGCCTTTCCCAATTCGAGGTTATTAGTACATTCCTACTGTAATATTTCCCTTGTAAGTTGATCGCCTTCATATTATTCTTTTATGTTCGTCTCTTGATTTTTTCTCGCGTTCATCTGCCCCTTTATTTCGTGATTTTGATTAATTATGATGAATCGTTAAAGAGGAATTATCGAATGAAGGCATCCTCTCTTTATGCCAAGGTTTCACTTGAAGAGTTATGCGGATCTATGGTGGATGCTCTACTATTAAATGATATATAGGCAAGCAATAAGAAGAATCTCGATGAGAATGTTAAGAGCTTGGAGGTTGAGAATGTCAATCTTCAGAAGAAGATTAATGATTCTGCTCCTCGTGTGGCTACTGTCGAGCAAGAAAAGAAGGATACCAGAGATGAAAAGATGAGGCTGACCTTGCCAAGAGATAAGAAAATTGATGCTAAGGCCAAAGATGAGGAGGCCTTAGCTAGTGTAGCAAAGATTAAGGATGATGACTTTACCCAAGGTTGGAACAAAGCCTTTTCCAATGTTGAAATGCAGATTACCCACCTTAAAAATGTATTTTTAATTTTTTTTGGGATGAGGCTCTGGTTAAGGTTAGCACTGGCGAGGGGTTCAACCTCTTTAGTGAGAATTATCCAAGTTTCCCCCTCAATTTGATGAAGAGGTTGAGGATGATGATGATTCAGTGGTTGAAGATAAGAAGAAGGTTACCGATAAAATCCTGATAACTGTTGAGTAGGTTGCTGAGAAGGAGAAGGTCCTCAAGGCATCTCTTAGAGCTTTTGATTAAATAATCTTGTATTTTCTTTTTTGTTTCCAAATTATGCAGGGGCATGACCCAGTTGTAATGTCTTTTTTATGGAATATATGGTTTGATTCATCTGTTGCTGTTTTTTCTTATTTTTGCAAGTATTTTCTTTTGTTTGACAAACTTATATATCCGACCATTTGTTCATGCAGTTTAACATAAGACTTGAATCCCTAGTCGCCGCTCAGAATGAAATTTAAGAAAGCTATGGAAGACTGTTCTTATTGGTCACGGTGAGTATGATGAGCTTGACCAACACCTAGGTCCTAATATTTTAGCTCAAGCACATATTTGGATTTTCATTACCTCTTTCATCAGGAAATTGTAGACAATACATCTTTTTATGACATGATTTTTATAATCAAAGCAGTCGCAAGGACCCATTATCCAATATGAAAGTTAACTTCGAACAAAAGCTTACCGATCTAACCAGAAAGAGAGGACTTAATGAGAGACTAATCTATATTGAATGCTCTCATTCAAGATTTTTTTATATTTTGCACGGCTATCTAGTGGGTGCTAGAGAGGTCATCACGATCAGTGAGAAGGAAAACAATGACTTAAAGGTTGATATTAAATGACTGAATAAGTCCAAATTAAGTGAATAGAGGGTGCTTCCTTTTTGGAAGAAGAGAACGCCGTGCCAAGGGAGGAGATAGAAAAGACTCAAAAGTCCTTAAATAACAAAATTTTATATGCCAGTGGTTAGTCTTTCTCGAGGTTAAGCTCAGTAAAATATCAACCATTAAAGTATGATAGAGAAGATTGATTGTCTCATAATTTTGTTGTATAAATAACCTCGCCAAGTATGGGTGGATGGTTATAATGAGGATATTTTGAATATTGATCTTGCCCAAGCAATGCTCAAAATATTCGTTACAAACATGGTTTTCTTAATTCCCTCATAGTGGCGAAGGTCCCATAAGATTCTGAGTTGCGCTATTAGTATGACCCAGGTTGCTTAGATTATCAATATCCTCCTTACAATCTTGATGTTTCATAGATCCCAACGAATGCCATTTAAGTTAGTCTTATAAGGAAATACCATTGAGACTTTGGCCTTGATGGAGATAATGAACTCTACTGACCTCAACACTTGGTTAATAGGGTAATAATTGGTGGGTGTCAAGGATCATAGATATGACTATGACCGTTACTCCTAATGCTTTGGATGTGCCACGAGTCGGAGTTGGGAGTTTAATGAACGATCCATCCCGATCACACAATTGATCTAGTTGTATTCATTATCATTTTTTTGCAATTTGTTCTCTTTTCAATTTCCTTGTAATAACTTAAAAGTGTTAATGGAAATTTTTGCATTTTTTCTTCCCTATATAATGTGTGGTCTTCTGGTATAACCTTTTAGGTGTTGTTGTCACATCTAACCATAGGTTTATATCCAGAAAGCAAAAATGCACCTATTTGTGGGGTCGTTCCCCAATGAGGATTTTTATGACCCAGCTGGTCATAGGTTCCTAAGGTTTTTAAATAGGCCTTTTATTGATTGTAAGCCATTGTTCATTTTTTTATTTGCCAAAACTCTTTGTGTTGTCCAAACGAGCACTTATTCTTATAAGCAGACCTCTGTTCAGATTTAGTTAACGGTTTCTCAACTAGTTAGTCTTAAAAAAAGACATTTGAGTAAAGTCAATATCAAAGTGATAAGTAATAAGTTACAGAGAACTAATTTAACTAATTTTATCTTCTTCATTAAGTATTCATTTGCCTGCCATTTGAAACAAATCATATAGATAAGTGAGAGATGTTTAAATAAATTCTTAAAGAAACATTAAAACTTAAATAAACAAAACAATATTAGTCATAAACTACAAATCTAAAATTAAAACTACTTTAAATTGGTTGTATTTCAAGCTCAGAGAACCTCTTTTCCCTCCATTGTTTTTAAGTGGTAGGCTCTAGCTAAGTCATTACGAATGACTTTGAATGGGCCTTCCCATTTGGGCCCCAGTTTCCCATTTGAGGACTTTTTGGCATTGCCCATAATTTTTCTAAGCACATAGTCTTTGATATTTAATCCTCTCGCTTTGACCCCCATATTGTATTTCTTGTCCAGTTATTGATAGTAGGATGCAAGTTTTGCAAGAGACAATTATCTTTTTCCATTGGATAAGTCAAGCTCTGATATGATTTCTTTGCTATTAAGATCTTGATCGATTAAGGTGGATTTCATTGTTAGCAGAATTGCTTCTAGTGTTATAACCACCTCCATTACATAAGCCAAGGCAAAGGGTATTTCCCCTTGTTGATTGCTGGGTGTTGTTCAAAATGCTCAAAGAATGTGGGGGGAGTTAGTCGACCCAAGAGTCATTTTCTTTTTCCAATCACTTTTTGATTTCATCGAGGACTGTCTTATTGGAAGTTTCTTCCTCCCCGTTTCTTTTGGGGCAGGCCACTGAATTGTAATAGTGCCTAATACTGTGCTTGTTATAGAAGCTTTAAAAGAGACTGCTTTCGAATTGAGTTTCTTTATCTTCTATGATAATTTGAGAGATACCAAATCGTATTATGATGTTCTTCCATATGAACTTAGTTATATAGACATCTAGGATGTTAGCCAAGGGTTCCACTTCAACCCATTTAGAGAAGTAGTCGGTGCCGACCAATAAATACTTCCTACTGCCAGATACGAGGGACAATAGGCCAACGATGTTATGTCCCCATTTTGAAAATAGCCAAGGACTTGAGGCCATTGGATGGTTGGTGTACCAACGACAAGAAGAGTTAACAGTTCTTTAATTTTTGAATGTAGGAAACTTCATCCTTTTGGATGTATGGCCACCAGTATCCATATTTTATTTCCCTAAATGTTAGCGACCCTCCCCATGTGTGGCTCCCACAAAACCATCATGAATCTTATATAGGGTTTTCTCTATGTCATTTCAGTGCATGCATTAGAGGTAAGGAACTGAACCAGAGAACCACTTAAGTCTTCGACCTGTCACCAAGTGGAAATGAGAAGATTTAACCTGTATTTTATGCGCTTCTTTCCTATCAACTGTCAGGGCATCTTCCATTAAATAGTGCATGATCTAATCCATTTATATCGGGATCCTATTGATCAACATATTTTCTATTATTGATACCGGGATGGTCGAGGTTTTCCACTTCAATCTTCCATTTCATATCCCCCTTAACAGCTGAAGTAAGTGTGGCCAGTGAGTTAGCGTGACTATTGTTCCTTCTTTGGAACTATTGCACTTGTACCTGCACAAATTGGGTAACCATATGATGTGCTTCCTCAATGCATGCATCCATACACTCATCCCTAGCACTGTAGTCTCCTGATATCTAATTTGGTGCTAGCCTTAAGTCTTAGAAGTCATAAAGGTGATGGGCTCCTAGGGAGAGTTCTTTTCGTAGTCCAACGAGAAAGGCTTCATACTCAACTTTATTGTTAGAGGCTTCAAGTCCTAATCGAATTATCTGTGAGAGGACTACTTTACCATGAGAAACAGGTACTATCATAATTCCTACCCCCTTAGAATTTGAGTCTCCATTAATGTACGGTACCCATTTGTCACCTTCTTCGATTGGCTATGGGATAAAGTCTATACTTTTGTTGTTAGTGACACTGGTTCTTGATCATTGAAAAATTTAGCGTTGAAGTCTTCCATGACTTTCTCTTTGATTGAGGTTCTTTGATAAAACTATATATTAAACATCTTGAGTTCTACTGACCACTTAGACATCCGTCCAGACAGGTCGACCTTTCTGATAGTGCATGAAGTGTTTTTACTTTTTGGAGGTTATCACCACTACGTATGCAAGATTTTCCAATGGAAGGTATCTCTTTCGAACATCAAGAAATGTTTTTATTACAAAATAATTTGGATCCTGACCCTTATTATTCTCACAAACTAAGGTTGAATTTATAATGCCATTGGACGCTTCCAAATACAAGTATAAAGGGCCTCCATCATCTAGAATGGTCAACAGTGGTAATTTTCTCAAATAATTCTTTATTTCTTCAAGTGCCCTGGTGTAATCATCGTTTGAAACTTCATTCCTTTCTTTCTTAAGTGCTTGAAAGAAAGATCCTATCTTCTTTATGGATCTGGCTATCAAGCGGTTGAGGGGCGCTAGCATGTCAGTTAATTTTTGTACCTCGCACACAGTCTTAGGGGGTTAAACCTTCCTAATAGGTTCAATCTCGTTGGGGTTTCCCTTGATACCTCTACGACTGACTAGGTATCAAAGGAACTTTCTCGATCATATCCTGAAGGAGAATTTCTTCGTGTTTAGATTCATCCTCTAAACACGAAGCATTTCAAAAGTTTTTGCCAAGTCTGGAAGGAGATGCCCTTTCTTCTGCTCATTAAAAAAATTCCATTGATATATAACTCCATTGTTTATCCCAATATCTCCTTGAACATCTTCGTCACAAGTCTCTGGTAGGTCTCCCTAGCATTTTTCAATCCGAATGGCATCATCCTATAGGAATATAACCCACGAGTGGTGATAAAGGAAGTCTTTTCTTGGTCAGTGCGAATAATGGGATTTGATTGTACCTAAAGAAGGCGTCAAGGAAGCTCATATGCTCATGGTTAGCGATGTCTTCGGCTAACTTATCTATCTTTGGCAAAGGAAAAGTACCCATTAGGTATGAACGGTTCAGATCATTTAAGTCTGTGCAGACTCTCCCCTTCCCATTAATCTTCCTTATGACTACTGAATTTCATAGCCACTTGAGGAATTGAACTTGCTTTATGGACTGTTCCTCTAAAGTTTCCCCAATTCCTCTTCAATAGATTTGGCCTTCTCGGGCGCAGTTCGTCGTTCCTTTTGAGCCCCTAATGGATGCAGTGGATCTACGTGGAGCTTGTAACACACCACTTTTGGGTCTAATCCTGACATGTCATATGGCCTCCATGCAAATACATCTTGATTATATTTGAGGAAAACAACCAGCCATTTCTTCTCTTCTTCTGTAAGTGAATTTTCGATTAGGAACTTCTTTTCAGGCTAATTATCATAAATGCTACCTATTGTTAGTATTTCATAATGCAATCGGTAGGGGCAACCCTAGTTTTATCGACACTAGGTCCCTATAGTTTTGGTGCTATTTGGAGAATTACAGAGCCTCCTCTGGCTCTACGAATTTTTCCTTCTTATTCTCCTTCTTAGGTTGAATAGTAGCTATGAAACATTTTTTGGCCGAGGCCTGATTCTCGCGTATCTCCATGACTCCATTATTAGAGATGCACTTTATTTTCTGGTGGTAGATGGATGGGACAACCATTATGACGTGAAACCACCCTCTGTCAAGGATAACATTATATGAAGAGTCTATATCCACCACAAGGAGATCAATAAACTTGGATATCCCTTCATCTCGAACAGGGATACTTACCTTTCCATTGGTAAGGACATTCTTCCTATAAATCTGACTAAAAGAACGATGTCTATAAGTAAGTCTTCTACATGCAAGTTTAACTGATTGAACATTTTGGGGTACATGACTTTTGAGGAGCCCCTTGGTCTAGCAACAACTTGTCAACATCCCAGTTAGAAACTTTAACTGTGATGATAAGATAGTTGTGGTGGGGATTCCTCACTTAGACCAAATCATCATCAATGAAAATGATGTGCTTTGTATAATCAATGTTTACTTGGAACAGGCTTAGTCAGGTCCATCTAAAAGTAGTGGGCTTGGTTGGGTCCATCTAAAAGGCTTCCACGACTTCTGTGAACCTCTTAACTTCCACTCTGAGAGTGTGCCCCTGAATTTGGTTTGGGTTTGATGCACCATGAATTACAGTGAATTCATGATCCATATATTTTGTCCAAAACATTATTTGGTCTTGTGCCATCATGAATTACTGTAATTCATGTCCCATGTCATCGTCCATGATGTTTTCTGGTCTCTGGTGGTGCATAGGTTGTATTTCACCTTCCTTCTTATCTAAAAAGATATTTAGGTGCCCATCCTGAACTAACTCCTCGAGGTGGGACTTGAGTGTTATGCAGTTTTTGGTCGTGTGATCATGATCTTTATAGCATGCATGTTTCAGTGGCCCGTTCCTTTATTTCGGATCGCTGAATATCTTCTTAAGCCATTTGAAATACTATCGACCTTTAATCTTGTAAATTAGTTCGAAGAACAACGTGTTAATTTCCTCAAAAGACTTTTTAGGATCTTTCTTTTGACACCTTTTTGCTTCACACTCTGCTTTGTCCTTACTTTTTTGTTCGCCCCCTCTTTGTCCCCATTCTTGGTTTGTTTTTGTCGCTCTCCATCCTAGACAACTCTGGTCATCGTATCTTCAACCTTGGTGTATTTTCAGTCCTAACTATGAGGTCATATATCGTGATGGCCTACCTCTTGGTGAGGGATTGGTAGAGAATGGAATCACTTGATAGTTTAATTTTGAAGGGTGCCACTATGACTTTATTGGTACATTCCTCCACCTTATTATATACTTCCTAGTACCGTATGGCATACTTATAGAGTGTTTCTTGGGGATTTTTCTTCATCGTCAAAACTGATTCCATCCGCTTGGGATGGGTGCTGCTAGTAATGAATCTCATTAGGAAGGATTCAACTAGTTGTTTAAAGGTGGATATCGATCGGCGTGGTATATTTTCAAACCATTTTTTGTACTTGTCTATAAGACTAGAGGGGAATACTCGACACATTAATCCTTCATTAGTGTTTTATAGCGCCATCGCCTGACGATAGTTCCTGATGTGATCGGTGGGATCTATATTCCCGTCATAGATCTTGAATCTTAAGGGAGAAAACTTATTGGGAGGCTCAAACTATTCTATAGATCGAATAAAAGGTTACTTCATTTGGAATATGAGTGATCTTCTGGAGATATCCTTGGTAGTATGATCCCCTTGATGGGCTGGGTGTTTTTTTACCTCCCTTCTGATAAAGTCATAAATCTCTCTATCTCCTGCCAATCATCGAGGCATAGTCTCCCTTTAGGGAACCTTTGGAAAGGTGAACATTCGTTATGTAACTGGGTACTCCTTCCTTAGTTATGAGCTCTGCTCGCGTGAGGGCTAGGAGTTCATGAGAGACAACTATGCTTGCACTTCCCTTTGTGGGCTTCCTTCTCCAGCTTCTCTAGTCATCGCTATAGTGCATCATTCTGCTCCTATTGGAGCTTGTTGGTATCCCTTTCATCCCAAAGGCACTTTTGTAGTTGTTAATGAGCCTTGAGATCTGGTTGGATCACTCAAGCTCATCACTATTCAATGTTCCAAACTCTTGAGTATGCTAACAAACATCTGAGGATTAGTAATACTCACCAATCTCTTATATAACCCTATCAGAGAGAGGGCTTAGCTGATGACCCTCCTAGTCATCATAATCTTCGTGGTCGAGGGGAAAACCCTCTGGGTCTCCATAGATGTGTTGTTTATGATCCTCCTGGTCATCTATATTCATGTGATCTTGGTTAGATGAGTGATACATTTGAAGAATTTAGCTAGCGGCCAAGCACTCCGATTGATTCTCAAAGACAACGCCAATTATAAGTGGTAATTTTCTACCGTGTTTATATTTAATGCACACAAGCTAAATTAAGAGAAATATTCAATGGTGAAGATAAAAAACACATAACACAAGAATATACGTTGTTCAACAATGTGCCTATATCTATAGGTTTTAGGGTTTGTTCTTTTATTAACTCAGAGAACTGGTCGACAGAGTTGTAATACTGCTGGACATTACAATATCACATGACCCTCTCAAAGAGGGTTAGGTTTTCATTTATGGAGGAGCGTAGGAGAGTCCAAAGATCTATTAATAGCTATCCCTAGAATTCCGAACCTATCTCTTATCAGTTTGAGCCATTCCAAGTGATAAATATGTGGGAGTATTTTGTGACTTAGATTCTTAATTAACTTGATGTGCAAGAAGCTTGTGGGCCTATGCTAAATATGTGCAGGTCACGTGCCATCGTAATTGTGGTCCCCGTACACCTGGCACCAGCAGTTGCAACACCAATATTTACAGTGATTAAATTAGCAACCCGCCGATTCGCTTTTGCACTGGGAGAAATGGTAAAAGGATCCAAATAAATATCGAGAGGCTTAAATAAAGATGAAGTGCTTTCCTCAGATAATTCATCCCTCTTCGAGTCCTGGGAAGTAGAGGCCTCTGAGTCATCCAAAGGAATGGGTATGACTGGACTTTTTTCTATTGGCCTTGTAGCAAAAGAAGTGGTGGAACTCTTGTATCCAAGTAGAAACATCTCCGACCTTGGGTGCTCGACATTTACAATTCTCCGTTGAATAGACCAAATCATCCGAAGGCCAACAAAGTTAATATCGCGGTTGTGAGGAATATTTTTCTAGATCTTTGATGTAAAAAAAATAGAGAAAAGAATAAAATACGATCCTCAACTAAGATAGGATAAAAAATCTAACAAAATGTAATATTCCATACCCCCAGGAAGAGGGGAGTGTTGCCAATTCTTCATAATCAGTCCATGATCCATATTATCTTTATTTCAATCAAGGAGGTTCACAACCAGGTATCGTTTATACACCTTCTTCTTCATATAGTTAATGTTCTCACTGTTCATCACCCAATGGGAATAGTACATAATCTCAGTAATGTCGAGATTGGTCCCATACAGTTTATTAATACGATTCACTCAATTAGTGATCCTATACGTGTTTGGGGCAACTTGGACTGGGACCACATCAAAATAATGGCAGAATTCCAAAAATAAGCAATTTTGGGGAAAAGTGATCCCACACTCAACAATAAAAATTGAAGGTAACCAATGGCCTTCATAAAGGGCACAAAGGTAACAAGGAACTTTAACTAACTCTGTTCATACCAACAGGGAGGATTCGATGATCAAGTTTAAACCTTTCCACGGTGTTTTTGTTAATAACTTCACCATGGTTAAAAATGACAAGCACAATGAAAAAATTAAAAAGGGAAAGCGAATAAGATTGAAATGGAGAGAGAGTTTCAAATAAGTTCTTATAGTGGAGCGATGATAATGAAAACTCCTCTTTGAAAGAATAAATGTTTTTCAAATGAACTGAAAAATGAGAAAAAAGAGTGGGGACCATTTTCTTGTTGTGAGAAATTTCCTTATGATTCTCCCAAAACATGATGATTTCATGTGCGTCTGATGGTTATCAAAGCGATGGTTCACTTCCAAAAAATGAGGTAATTTTTACCAGTGTGCCCTTGTGGCACTCAACGATTAAAAAAACCTTTTAATTTTAGTGATATTTACAAAATGTTTCTTAGATCAATCAAAACTCTTGCATGAATTCTTTTCAAAATTAGCAGCCAACCTAGGTATAACAAAGTCCAGTGACCCCAAAGCGACAATAAGCTTTGGGGGAAATTGTGGGGACCAGAGTTACGATGGTACATGACCTAGCATAGGCCCACAAGCTTCTTACGCATCAAGTTAATTAAGAATCCAAGTAACAAAGTACTTACGCATATCCATCCCTTGGAACGGCTAAAACTAATAAAAAAACAGGTTCGAACTTCCAGGGATAGCTATTAACAGAGCTTAGGACTTTTATAATTTACTCTTTAAATGAAAACCATCCTCTTTGAGAGGGACTTATGATATAGTAACATCGAGCGGTACTACAACTATGCCGACCAATTTTCTGAGTTAATAAAAGAACAACCCCAAACTCGTGGACATAGGCACGTTGTTGAACCACATATATTCTTATGCTGTGTACTTTTGATCTTCACCCTTGAATAATTCTCTTAATTTATCTTGTGTGCATTAGTTATAAAAATTGTAGGAAATTACCACATATAAGTCCTATAATATCCTTGTGCTTATTGTCTTACATAGTATGTTTTCTACACTCTAAGCTTAATTTCCCTAGTTATGTTATATAGCTACGTTCCTTCTGTCCATATTAATTTGGTTTATTAATATCTTCATTTTTCCTAAATATGGATAAGTTGTCTAAAGGGAGAGAAGACTTAATTAAGGGGGATAATCAATTTTTGACAAAAGAAAGTTACCTCTAGCATCAAAAGGGAGAAAATTTATGTTCTTAGATAATATTTTTTTAGATTTTATCTTATAACATGTTAGGGATAATAAATTTATGGCTTTTAGTGACATATATATTAAGGTCGTTGCTTATATTATGGTTATCCTTGAGGCCTTATATATTGTTATCTTTGGTTCATAACCTATTTTAAGTTTCCATATCAATTATATATTATGGTATCATTATTTCAATCTTTTGGTTTATTTCTACTCATTCATTGTTTAAAAAATATTTCATTATATTCCTCTCTATTTTCTAATTCTATCATTTTATCCTTTGTCAATTTCATGACAAAAGGGGGATCATATCTTCTAAGGGGGAAAGATCCTTCGAATGCGGAGAATATCCTTTTAAGGGGAAACGTGTTTACTTGAGTGGAGAGTTTTTCTTAGGAGAAAGAAACCTTTAAAGGTGAAGAATATTCTTAGGGGAAAGAATCCTTCGAAGGCGGAAAATATCCTTCTGTTCCAAAGCATTTTGAGTCGTACTTTAAGTTGATCTGTAAAGTTTCATGTTCAAGATTACAATACTAGACTTTTTCATCTTTATCTGAGAGCTACATCATACTATGACCAATGAGAATGGTGATTGAGGATAAAGGTAATGGACTTAGAAGACTTAATACTCCCTCGATTTAACATAAATAAAGTTAAAATTTTCTTACATCGAAATATGTGTTGAACTTATGCGTGCATTTTGAATGAATTGTCAAAAACACTATACAATATATTTTTCATATAAAAAAATTGTTTTTTTAGAAATTGCATCCTAACGTGTGTATTTTGAGTATGAGTATTCTATTCTTTGAAAAAACGTACTTAAATTTTTTGTCAAAATGATTTAAAAATCATTGGACAGAAAATACTAGACTAAATTCTCTGGATAAGTTTGCGACCTGCATCGCTGTAGCAAAGGTTTTCTTCGCTACAACGAATGAGGTTTTCGATGGTATAGTCCTGTGTGTATTTTCCCTGGTTACTTAAGAGACTTGACTTTGCCAAAGCCTCTTCAGAGTTAGGAATATTTTTCTGCAATGAAGCTCCAATGAAAGTACCAAATCTGGATAAAAAAGGAAATCTTTCCCAAAGATTTCTTTGAAAAACGTGTAAATTCTCTTTTGCTGCTATATCATTTGTTGTGTTGGGTAAGTGGCGTAATTTTTGTGGACAAAAATGACTTCGAGGATTTGAGAGCTTGTGGCTAGATGTTTGAAATGACTATTTAGTTCATATTCTTCTCCAAACAAAATAAGGTTGTTGATTTTAAGGTTTTCATTATTTTATAAAGAAATAAGATTTTCTTAAAAGAAAAAACCTTCTTTGTATTTTTGAGATATACATTGTTATCTTGCTATTCTAAAGTCATTTCATGTTTGAAAACTTCCTCTCAAAACATGAACAAACATTTGCAAAAAATTTCTTGAGAAACTTAATTTTTATTTTATATCTCCGAAATATTTATGAGTTTGTTTTGATTATGCAAAAACTTTTAAAACTTCAATCAACCTTTAAGAATATCACATAATAGAAAGTGGAAATACATTTTATGGATTCTCATAGTTCCATCGATTAAAAAACACAATGTTTACTTCAACTTTAAAGGAGAATTTGTTGGCATAAGATTTGAAGAAATTGATCCCGAACCAAAATTTGTGGCATTTGTGTAGTGCTCTCTTGAGAAAATATGGTGGTAAATATTTTCTAGTTAGTCATAGCATTGTGTGATTACAAGTCTACATTTTCTGTATGTAATACTCTACCATAGTAAATTTATCATTCATTTATGCCCGATGTTTTTTCCATTATGGATTTTTTCCTCATATAAATCCTCATCTCAACTGCATGATTTAGTAATCGTAATTTAATTTCTTTATATGCTTAATGAACACATATAAACAAATATTCATTTCTGAAATTACATTTTTATCACTTATATCCTAGGATAATCTTTTGACAAAATTTGAATTAAAGGAAAATATCACCTGAACTTTAGTAATAATTTTAATTTGGATAATTTCAATCGAACTTTGTTTTTTTACAAGAGCTCTCAAAGTCTCCCACAAATATCGTGTACATCTAAAAAAATAAAATTTTATCTAATAAATTAATCTTTAAACGACATATAAGTAATATTTTATGGTTACTTATTTTATGAAAATTATTTAATTGTGGAAATTATTTATTTTTGCTTGTTGTGACATGTGATATCACTATTTATATTTATATGTGTTATATTATTTGTATTTGAAATTGGATGTAACCTATGATAATTTTTAAGGACAAATTTTCAATTGAGTCAATTTATAAGTGTGGTGACAAAAAACAAAACACAAATTATAGAAGAAAACGATCACTAGAAGATTAAGATAAGCTTGCAATCATAACACAACACAACAATAAACGTGGTTCGGTAAATTGCGTACGTTCACAGAGAGGTCTACTATTTTTTTATTATGTATATCTTAAGAGGGTTTCTCTGTTACATGCCCCTCTGCCCCGGGCCAGGGGTTCCAATATATTCAATACAGAATGTGGTTTTAACCTCCACAATAAGCCATGAATCCCTTGAATATCTCTCCGAGATTCTCGGGGATAGACTTGCTCTTATCTCGAGTTAGTTTCATAATCGTGGATCATAATTTGGGCCGAACACTTACTTATCCTTTATGGGCCTGATCGGCTACTCTTATGGGCTGATAAAAAATAGGTACCCACAATTGCCCCTAAAATTTTTGGGCGACAAATTGGGCCCATAAATTGTAAAGAGAGCGTTTCCCTCCTGATGGCACAATTGAAATGTACATGATCAGGAGAGGAGCGACTCGTCATTTTTGCTATATATTAGAGTGGAAAATCTTCTTCGAACTGCGTGAACCATCATTGGAGTGTTTAAATTCAAGTGTTGGATGAACTAGATCGTCACGTCAACTTCTTTGCGTCTTGTGCTTCCCAAGTTATCTTTTTCTCTTCGTCTCCCAAATTTAAGGTCTTTCAACATTTTCAACTTGATTCTTACTTCACAAGTCTTCAGTTCGCCTCTTTTTCTTATTTTCTTTTCGTCATTGTTCTTCATTACATTATAGCTAAGGTTTTCTGTGTTTTTTCATGGCGATGATAAACAGCAAATCTTTTCTTGAATTTAGGCAATACTACAATATCCCTGACTATTTAAATATTGAGTGTTCCCCAGTTCCCCACACTGTTTGTGATGTTGACGATGGACACTGGATACACGTCCTCCTGTTATCTCAAGGGGGTTTGACGTTTCCCCCAAATCATTTATTTTTACACTTTTTTCAATACTTCGATGTAGTTCCTGCTCAATGCTCTCCAAATGTTTGGAAGATTGTCAATGGAGTCCATAGGATAAATAAGCTTTATGGCACCAACTTAGGGTTAGTTGAAATCTGCTATTGTTATACTTTTTCTCGCACAAGCGGGGGTCTTCTATATCTGAAAGCAAGGATCCCTGATATGGTGTTGGTAGTGAATTTACCCAATTCTCACAAAGACTACTGGTCTGAAGGATTTATTGCTAGAAATTGACAATTTCCTCCCCAAACAGAGGGCGTAAGGTATAGAGGACCTCGGATCCCTACCTATAGGGAGGAGTACATAGGTTGTTGCCAATTTTTTTTCATTTATTACTTGCTTTCTCATCTTGAAGTGTTTTTATTCTAATGTTGTCCTCTCTTTCCTCTTTTCAGCTAAGGCTAAAAATGAAGAACCTGCTCCTCGAGAGATCTGGGCTACTGAGCTAATAGAGGCCGGGAAGATAAGGAACTAAATAGCTAAGGGTGAGTACCCTACGTCTGCTGCATTTCTATTCGAGTATAAAAATACTACTACCAGTTTTATTGCTCGTCCAATGGACACTATACCTCACCTTGATATCCCAGAAGAAAGAGTTGGTGTTTCTGAACCCATCGAACTAGACGAGGAGGAGGAGAGCATCTCAGAGGTTGGTATTATTGAAGGTGGTAGAGGTGGTAGTAGCGAGGTAGGATCTAGTGAAGATAGATCCATTAAAGAGGGATCCAATAAGGAGGAGTCCAGTGAATAATGAACTAGCGAGGAGAGGTCCAGTGAGGTGGAACTGAAAACTCAAAGAAGAAAGAATACAATCCCGAATGATGATGATGATGACCTGTTATCCAACGGGATGAAGTTTCTAAAGCAGAAGCCTGGAGATTCTGTTGGTGGTTCCAAAATAGTTGATTATGAGAAGAAGATGGAGAGGAAAAAAAGAAGAAGAGGAGAAAAGGAGGAGAGAGAGAAAGAGATAGGAAGAGAATAATAAAGAGGAAAAAAAGAAGAGAGAGGAAGGGAAGAGGAGAGAAGAAGAAAGAAGGCACAGGCCTCGATGGCCTCTATAGTGCCTATTACTATTCCTGTCAAAGGGGGCCTTAGTGGCTATAAACCTTCATCTTGCCCCACTACTTCTTGAAATGGTAGTGCTTGCAATGGACCGTAACCGATCGTCGAGCTTATAGCCTGACCAGTTAGCCCTGAAGTCATCTCAAGGGTTGGTAAGGACACCTTTCTTCTCTGTATTCTTCTATCTTGCGATCTCTTCATACTTCATTAATTAATTCCTGTCTTCTCTTGTAGTTCATTTCTGATTACACTGTCCTGCTGTATGGTAGAGATAAAATATCAAAGAGGAATACCGAGCTCGAAGAGAGTTTAAGGTCCTACCAAGAGGATTTAAAGTCTTCCGAGAAAGCTTTGATAGATGCCAAAGCCTCTTTTGATTGAGAGAAGGATGACGCGATAAAGGAGTTATCCAAGGTGCGCGAGTCCTATGATCTGGTGATTACCGATAAGATGGTTATAGCAGAAGTAAATGAAGTGCTGACGAAAGCGAACAAAGTGTTAAGAAAGTGGTAAGAAAGGCTAAAGTCCAGATTGCCTATAACAAAGGATGAGAAAAAATATATGAAGATGCTGAAGTCCAGATTGCCTATGTCGGTCGAGAAGGTGTTAAGAAAGGCTGGAATCAAGCCATGATCGTTATTGGCATTGCTACCAACTCCCCCTATTTTTCCAACACCACGCAGGCCCCAAACCTATATTAAACGAGGATGCTCCTGCTTCTCAAACTATTATGGATCTTATTATCCCTACTGTAGGTGCTTTGCTTGCTAATTAGGGAGTAGTTTATATTCCAGCAGAAGCAAATGCACCGGCTACTAGCACATGAGAGGTCGTTGATGACCTTGCTGCTAATAAGGGAAAAGATCACTCTTCTTCAAAGCAGGTTGATGCCACTAGCTAGACCTCTAGGCCTTTTCTTCTGTTTGTGTTTTTTGTTAAATGATGTATTACGTAATCGATTGATGTCACTTTGTTTTAAATGAAAGAAATCTCATTTTTGCATTCACTAATTTATGGTGTTCTTGTCATTTATTTCCACCATTTGTAGCTTGTTGATTTGGATGACTATATCCCTACCATCTCTCATCTGGGCCAAATCCTTAGTTCAAACATCACCGCCCAAGTACGCTGAGCTTTCATATAGATTTGTAAGTCCCTTAGGGCAAGGAATAAGGACTATAAGGATCAATCCTAAGTGGTTTCCAAACTAAAGGATAAACTCGAGGAAATGGAAGATATTGGCGCTTCTGTTCAAGAAGAGATGGATGCCTTGAAGGCGAAGATTCTGGATGCATTCGAAGTTAATCAAGCGGGGGAGCTGCTGCAGAGGGAAAAAAATGCTCTGAAATGAGAATTTTCACGTCTCAAGGAGAGCGCCCCGAGTAATGCTCTTAAAATCCTGTGAGGGTCGTCTTTATTGTTCGTGCGTCGAGCTAGATCAGATGATGATGCTTTTTAGAGGGAGATTTCCAAGCTAAAGGGGGATGTCTGGTGAGCATATTTAACTGCAATCGATCTTCAATGATATGTCACATGATTGCGACACTTGTTTTGAAAGGGTCCTCGACTGGTATGGGCTGATGGCTATGATCAAGGCTGAACGGATGCCCCTGCAAAATTAAAAGAGGACGAGGAGCTAGTTTTTATCAGAGTGTGGCTAAGTTCCCTCAAGGAGTCGATGGTCCCCAAAAATTCTACCATGTGGTATAGATATGAAATTACTCCTCAATATTTGGAGCCAAATCCCTTTCTAAGAGATGACCGTTGGATTCCCATAGATGCCATTTTGGTGTAGCTATTAGAGCCGCACCCGAAGGGGGGGGGGGGTGGAAAGCTTTGTCCCCCATCCTGATGATGGTCGAAGAGCTGGAGTAGCACTTTATCTTGCTCATCATCCAGGACCTTCGTAGGCCTTAACAAATATCTTATTGTTGTAAATGTATTCATGTAAATCTAAATCAAAAATATAATTGACTATTTATATTTATGGCATATGTCGACTAAACATGTGTTGATTGCTTTTCATTTACGAATATTTAGTATGAAACTCTAATAATTTTGGGCACTTCAACTTCGTGTCTTCACACTAACTTAGGCCTAAGTAAGGCGATGACGAGAATGTACCTGGTTAATGGGAAATCCTCCTGAACAGGATTTTTAAGCCAAACTGTGTTGGCGATCAACCTGAGTTGGCCATGTTGCCTAAGGATCCCCTGTAGGTATTTATTTATAGCCGGAGCAACCTGAGAGACCAATTGTGTTTTTAGACAAAGGTCCGAGGAAGGTTTACTTCTTAACCCTGCTAATTATGTTTTGGATTTCTTTGATTAGGGTAGACCTAAAACTATGTTGTAATCATAAAAGGTTGGTTTATAAGATCCCTTGACTGAAGTAAGTTAGTCAGCTCGCTCTAGTCTAGGAACTCTATTATATTCATAAAAGGGGTGAAGTCTTTTACTTGGGAAGGGTGCGCATTGAATTATTATTAAGACAACCAAGATATGTAGAATGCCAAGTCCAATAAAATTTTATTAATCGAAACTGCAAATAAAGAGTAACATCAGTTTATAAATGAAAATTTGCCTAAACTAATGATATTGGGGTAAAGGAAGTCCAAAAGTAGAACTTCTTGAGATCGATCGCGTTCCAAGCCCTTGGTATTTCCCTGCCCTCCAGTGTTTCTAAGTGATAGGCTCCTTGTAGGTCATCCCTTACTATCTTGAAGGGTCCTTCCTAATTTGGTCCCAGTTTGCCGTCTGATGGTTTTACAACAGTGCCGAGGACTTTCCTTAGGACGTAATCCCCAAGTTGGAATTTCCTCGAATTGACTTTTCGATTGTACTATCTGGCTAGCTATTATTGGTAGGATGGAAATTTAACTAGAGACAATTCTCGACGTTCATCAGCTAAGTCAAGCTCAGTGAGTAATGCTTCATAATTGTGGCCTTAGTCGACTAGTGTGGATCTCATGGTAGGGAGCCCGGCTTCCAATGGAATGATTGCCTTCATTCCGTAAGTGAGCGCAAAGGGAATTTCCCAAGTTGCTCGACATCTTGTGGATGAACACACTGGAGGTAGTGAAGGATCTCTTATACAATTTTTCACATCAGGAGATAAGTGAAAGATAGCATCTTTAACTCTTATTTGATGTGTCGACCTCTTGTCACTTGGTAGCGCATCACTTCATAAATAGTCTATGATGGGGTCCATCCAACTTTGTGGTCTTTCTATGTGGAGAACCTGCTCAGGTACTTGCTCAGATTCAGTGGTTAGATCAATACTGGGTTGCACGAGGAAGTCTATTTGGATCGTTCTTTAAAAATCAGAATCTATTATAGAACTTAATGCTGCTAGGGCATTGACGTGGTTATTCTCTCCCTTAGGGAACTGCTGAACGTCAACCTTGTTAAAGTTGGCCAAGAGTCCCTTTACGACGGCGAGGTAAGCGTACATTCTTTCATCTTTTGCATTAAAATCTCTATTTATCTGATTGGTTACCAGTTGTGAATCATCGAAGACTTTTAGGTGCGTTACCCCCAACACTTGTGCTTTGTGCAGTCCAGCTACCAGTGCCTCATATTCTGCTTGATTATTAGAGGCTTCAAATCCCATACCAATGCCTTGCTCGAGCACCATGTTTTCGGGGGTTACCAATACGATGCCTACCCCTGCCCTTGAGAGTTGAAGGATCTATCACGTATAAGGTCGCAGGGCTAGATTATTGTGTGATTTCCATTGATCGATTAGTTTTTGGTTGATTGATGGGATGATTTCCTATGAACTCAGCGATAAAATCAGCTAAAATCTACCCCTTGATGTCTGTTCTTGGTTAAAAGTGAATATTGAACCTCCCAAGCTCGACTGACCATTTTGATAGTCGGCCAGGGAGGTCAGCTTTCCTTAGAACAACTTTGAAGGGATATGAAGTGACCACGAAGATGGAGTGAGCCTCTAAGTAGTGCTTCAACTTCCTTGAGGCTATCACTAAGTCATATGAGAACTTTTCTAATGGTAGGTACCATTAATCATCTTCTAAAAGTGTCTTTCTTTCATAGTATACCGGATGTTGGCCTCCCTCCCTTTCACATCCAACGCGGAGCTCACAGTATGGTTTGATACAATAAGGTAAAGGTATAATTAATGGCCTTCTCTTGGAACCACGAGCAAAGGAGTTCTGCTGGGATAGGTTTTGAGTTTTTCAAATGCTTTAGAGCAGTCCTTGTCCTATGTTTGGCCCTTATTTTTCTTCAATAGCTGAAAGAATGATTGACATCGCTCCAATAACTTCGAGATAAAGCGATTGAGTTCAGCGAGCATTCTAGTGAGCTTGTGGACATCTCTTATCATCTGAGGGGGCTGGAATTTATTGATGGCGTCAATCTGGTCGGGGTTCTCTTCGATTCCTCTTTCGCTGACCAAGTATCTAATGAATTTTCCTGACTGGACACCGAACACTTGCTGGCATTAAGTTTCATTCGATATTTCTTAAGAATATGAAAAATCCCTGCCAGGTTAGAGGGATGATCATATTTAAGGTTACTCTTGACGAACATGTCATTGATATATACCTCCATAGTCTCCCCCATTTGCTTCTTGAATATTCTAGTGAGCAGCTGCTAATAAGTCGCTCCTATATTCTTAAGGCTGAAGGGCATAACCTTGTAGAAATATAAACCAACAAGAGTTATGAAGGAGGTCTTATATTGGTCTGTCCCGTAAAGGGGGATTTGATGGTATCCAAAGTAAGTGTCTAAAAATATCATTCTTTCAAGAGTTACAATATCGTCGACCAATTGATCTATCTTTGGGAGAGCGAAGGTGTCTTTGGGATAGGCCCTGTTGAGGTCACTGAAGTCAATACAAACTCTCCAGCTTCCATTGCTCTTAGGAACTACCACTGGGTCGGATAACCTTTTAGAGAGTTCGACTTTCGATATGGAACATGCATCCAGTAACTTTACGACCTCTTTCTCAACTACTTTTGCTTTCTCTGGCGATGTTCAATGAGCCTTCTGTGCGACTGGATTGAAGGCTGGGTCAATGTGCAATCGTTGACAAATGATATCGGGATCTATCCCAGGCATCTCATAGGGTTTCCACGTAAAGACATCCAAGTTGGTTCGAAGGAACATGACTAACTCTTTTTTCTTGCGATTAGTTAAGTAGGTACCAATTAGAAGTTTCTTCTCTGTCGAGCTGCTTCCAGTCACAACCCCTTCTAGGTATTCGATGACCTTTTTTGAGGGGTGGAGCCTGGTTTACTCTACCCCTGGTCATCCGTACCTTAGTTGCTATTTGGAGGGTGTAATCCCCTCTTCGGCTTACTCCCGACTCTTTAATTTATCTGCCTTCCTCTCCTGCTTAGGGCGAATGGCTGCGATAAAGCACTTTTTGGCCATATATTGGTCGCTATGGAAGTGGACCACTCCTCGATCTATAACACACTTGAGATTTTGATGGTATATTGATGGTACGACCTTCATTGCATGGATACACTCTCTATCGAGGATGGCGTGGTACGAAGACTCAATGTCAACTACAAGAAATTCAATCATTTATGAAATGTTTCCTACTCTAATTGGAAGGACAATCTTTCCCAAATGAACTGTGATTTTTCTAGCGAAGCCTACCAATGGAATGGTGGCTTCTTTGAGGTCAGTAAAACTCAGATTTAACTTTCGAAACAACTCCAGGTACATCACTTCGGACGAGTTACCTTAGTCGATGAACAATCTGTCGATATGCCAGTTGGCTATCCTAAGTGTGATAACCAGTGCATCATGATGCGGGGTTCTAACCCCGACCAAGTCCTCTTTTGTGAATACAATATGCTTGTTATAATCGACGTCCTTCGGTTGTCGACGCTTCCTAGCCTGAGTTTTGGTGGGATCAATCTGAAAGGCTTGCATGAGTGCAGTGAGCTTCTTGACTTCCATCCGAGTAGTATTTCCTTGAATTTTCTTGAGGTCTTACCCCCCGTGGATCACTGTGAACTTGTGGCCAATATCCTCCTCGGAAATGTTATTGGGCCCTTGATCTCCATTTGCTGCTGCCTTTTTAGGCTTCTTTTTAATGAACTCATTGATATTCCCAACCTAGGTCAACTCCTTGAGATGAGATTTGAGGAATTTATAGTGCTCAATTTTGTGGCCACCCTACTTATGGAATGGTCACTAGTGCGTTATTCCATTTTGTGGGGTCTTCTCCCATTTTCCTTGGCCACTTGATAAATGTCTCGTCTTTGATCTCGGCAAGAATCTTGTATATTGGTTACTTGAAGACTGTTTTCGTAGCCTAAAATGCCTTTTAGGGATCGTTTTTATTTCCATTTTATAGTTATTTTCCCCCTATTCTTGTTCCCCTTCTTCTGAGGTTGTTCTTCTCCATTCCCTTTCTCGCCTTTGCACAAACATTATCCCCTACGTTAAGATGAGTTACATCTTTGACTTTGGTGTATTTCTCTATACGAGCCATCAAGTCATCAATTTATGTAGCCTCCTTCTTAGTTAAGGACTGGTGCAGCAGGCAGGAGCTTGGCAAACTGATTTTAAAGGATGCTACGACAACCTTCTATGAGCAATCCTTGATTTCATTAAATAGTTCCTAGTACTTCTTAGCGTAATCCCTGAGGTTCTCGTATGGCCTCTTTTTCATAGTAAGCAGTGCATCCATCTTCTTCAGGTGGGAGCTACTTGTTATGAAGCGAGCTGTGAATAACTGAGCCAAAGATTTGAGTTTTTAATGGGCCTGTCTGGTAATCTCTTGAACCACTTCTGGGCCACATCGTGCAAGATGGAAGATAATATACGACATATGAGCGTGTCATTATGACTCCATAGGGTCATGGCTTGTTGATATTGCCGAACATGATTAATGGGATCAGTCTTCCCATCGTAGATCTTGAACCTAGGGATTATGAACTTTTTAGAGCCTCTTCTTATTCTATTGACCTTAAAAAGGGGACTTCATTTGGGTTTTGAGTGCTCTTCTCGATAACTACATGGGGATCCTTCCTTGGTAGCGAGACTTGCTCACTTGAGGGCCAAGAGTTCAGTCGTGGCATCGTCGAGTATTCTGATGGAGCTATCTTTCCATCCTTTCTAGTCACCTTTTAAGGCGAGCATAGTCATCTTCTTATCGGTGCGTAGCCTCCTCTTGTTCTTGGAGTCTGGATTCATATGCATCAATCAATCTTGAAATTTGTGTGGACCTGGGTGGCTCCTGGCTTTCTTCATAAACATGCCTCTCTTAGCGGAGTCTCGAGTTTGAATGGAAAATCTCAGACCTTACCCTTGGAGGGATATGCTGCTGCTGAATATCACCTACTTGAGGTACGTTGCTGCTGTGGTGAGACATTGCTGTACTTTTGTTGATGAGTGCTTTCGTAGGAATAACAGTCGATTCCCACAGATGACGCCACTTGTGGTGACAAAAAACACGACACAAATTAGAGAAGAAAGCGATCACTAGAAGATTAAGATAAGCATGCAATCATATCACAACACAACAATATACATGGTTCGTAAAATTGCCTACGTCCATGGAGAGGTATACTATTTTTTACTAAGTATCTCTCAAGAGGGTTCATCTGTTACATGCCCTTCTGGCCCGGGCCAGGGGTTCCAATATATTCAATACATAATGTGTTTGTAACCTCCACGATAAACCATGAATCCCTTGAATATCTTGCCGAGATTCTCGAGGATAGACTTGGTCTTATCTCGGGTTAGTTTCATAATCGTGGATCATAATTTGGGATGGGCACTTAATTATCCTTTATGGGTCTGGTCCTCTACTCTTACGGGCTGATAAAAAATAGGTACCCATAGTAAGTGTTGGCTTAATTCTAGAGAAAACTCCTTGAATAATAGGATAGAAGTTATTTGTGACCTTTTATGCCTATGAAATTAATGTTGAAGACGTAGAGACCAGTCAAAGAAGATCAATATGCCGTGTTTTGTGCCTTGTGTTAGTCATCAATAGTCCAAGGATCTCTCAGGTATGAATGCTTATATTATGTTGAGACTTGGAAATTTATTATTGGGTGTTAGAATTTTTGTTAATTATTTTTTGAATTAATACTATCTAAAGATTTTTTTCTTGGATACCTTTCCGTAGAAAAATCATAAAAATCCGAAATTCGTGGCCACACATTCATATCGAAATTATCTAGATTTGTGGCTATAAATCTCATTCAAACAACATCATTCAAACGATCTCATTCGAACGACTTCTAATGAGATGTTTTTTGCGTGCGCTGACATCTCGTTCGGATGAGATAGAGACTCGTTCGAACGACTGGAGCAGTTTTGCAAAAATCATCAGTTTTTGGGCAGTTTTTTCTCCATAACCTCCTACTTTTTCCACCCATTTATGTAGTGCGGGAGTTAGCCTTTTCGGAGGACTTTTTTAAACCTTTAGAGCAAAAACACCTTTCCACAAAGTCATTTGTTTCTTGTTGATCCTTAATGAATTAATTTTCAAAACAAAAACATGTTTACACCCAATTGTTTGTATGATCCTAGTTTTAACATGATATTTATTTGAGGTCAACTTTGGCACATATTTGATTCTCAATACCATATAGATTATTTCTTGCAGAGGATTCCTTGCTCGTCGATTTTCATATGGTGTAAATCGTATGTATGAGAGTAGCTTTTCCCCATCGGTGAACTCCAAGACGGAGGTGGATTCTTGCATTTTCACTAGACAGATGTGTAAGGAACTAATATGATTAAGGCTTGCGAGGGCGTCGAGTTGTTGTGTAAGTATTCTGTCGTGTCCTTTGTAATTCCATACTTAGTGGACTTGGGGTTGGGCGATCTGAGATTTTTCCCGTTTGCGAGTCTTTCTCGTACATCGCGGCATTGTGGTTATGTTTATTTTATCTTGCAAATTCATCTAGATGAATGCTTAGGTTTAACAATATAAAATTTGTTTTAACCACAAAAAGTTGTTGAATTGACGCTTAATTAAATTTAGTAATTTTAATTTACTTTAATTTGGAAGTATTAATTTGTCAAAATTCATGTTTGGTTTGATTAGGATAAATGTGAACTTGAATTGAAGTCTTATTTAAGAGAAGTATAAATTAATTTGAAGAATTTAAAATTTCATAATAATCAAAGAACCATCCCTTGAGAAAGTAAAAATTACTATTTTCCAACCCTAACAAGTGGTATCAAAACTTATATTAAGAATTTGACATTTTCAAGTGGTATCAGAGCTTATAAATTTAATATATACCACATTTTCAAGTGGTATAAGAGATTATAAATTTAATATGTTCCACATTTAAAACTGGTATCAGAGTGGGAACACTAGTTTATCGCATTAGGTCCTTTTGGTTTGACTGTGGAAAATATGGCTTTTTCAAAGTTTCCTATTTTTGATGGTTCCAACTATGCGTATTGAAAAACGCGTATGAGGTCGGTACTAGAGAAACTCATGTTTTAAACTTGTAGAAATACGGAGTGAGGGTGAGCTTAAACTTGCAAATTTTAATTCTTAAGATTTAAATGATCTTTTTATTGCGATCACACTGGGTGAGTTCTGCCGGATTATGACGTGTGAAATGTCTAAGGAGGCATGGGATATACTCTAACTCACCCACGAAGGGACAAATTCTGTTAAGGCTTCTAAAATCCAAAACCTCACCACTCAATTTGAAACCATTAAGATGTTAGAAAGTTAGACTTTTGATGACTTCTATGCTAAATTGTCCGATATTGTGAATTCTTCTTTTAATTTGGGAGAGAAGATATTCGACAACCGTGTCATAAAGAAGATTTTGAGGTCATTACCCGATAGGTTCAATCCAAAAGTGACCGTTTTAAATTCTTTAGGCACTTTAAACTCTATGAAACTTGAAGAGCTTGTCAGTAATTTACAAACTTATGAACTTGACATGTTTACCTCCAATTATGTGAAGATAAAAGATAAGGGCATAACTTTGAAAGCATGAGAGTAGGATTCACATGTTTCGAATGATGAGTTTGACATCGACTCCGATGATATGGCTATGTTTTCCAGGAAGTTTAAAAATTTTCTTAAGTTTAATAAAGAGAAATTTTAAAATGATTAATGATGATCTCAATAGGGACAAGTCGAATATATGTTTTGGTTGTGAGGATTATGGTCATAGGGAAGCCGCGTGTCCCAGTAAACTAAGGAAGGAGGGAAAGAAACCAATTTCATACAATTCCACCCTTAGTCATAGTGACCAAAAGAGGGACCCGCTTCCCTCATTGAGAGCAATTTTATCTCATTCATGTCTAGTCATGTGAGCCATAGTGAAAAATATTTTGATGAAAAAGACTTTACACGTGACACTTCGAGGCCATTGTATGTGAATCCCATGTGTTTGATGGTAAAGTGAGTGGTGAGGAGAGTAAATATGAAGAAGAGGAGAAAGAGAGTGAACTCTAAGTTTCCTTCTGTGAGTTGTTTGTGAAATATTTAAAATTAAAAAAGGCTAACTTGAAATTGGAAGCTAGGATGAGAGATCTGTGCCATAGGAAATGATGAGAGTGCTTTAATTGAAGATCTTAGGGTACATGAGAGAACTCTTCGAGAGAAGCTAGAGTATGTTAAAAATGAGAGAGATAGTATTGGAGGCTTAACGTAGGCTATGAAGAAAGAGCTTCTTAAGTTTGAAGAGACTAGGAGTTTGCTTGAGTCTAGAATAGTGGAGCTTGAAGAGAGATTAAGAGACTCGAGTTGTGTGAAATTTGATTTGGAGTATAAGTCCTAAAAATTGGATAAAATGTTAGACACCATCCAAAAAAAAAATGACAAGTGTGGTATTGGCATCAATACTCAAAATGCTTCAGCTAATGAAGCCGAAGACATGATTTTGAGAGAATCATCTAGGAACGCTAGAAAAGGTCAACCCTTAGGTAATACTTCTCACCGTGTTTTCACTTGCACATATTGTGTTAGAAAATTTTGTTTTGATCTTAGAAACGATCCTAGAAAGTCTAAGGGTAGAGTCACCAAGGTCACTAAAGCATGAGAGCGTCACTTTACACTTATGTGGGTTAGAAGATCCGATTTGGTAGCTTTACAAGATAGACTTTATGATTCTCATTTTCTTGCACATGATACTTTCCATGCTAGATCTAAAGGTTATCGTGTTAGGTTTTTTTACATACACTAGTTGTGCTTCATGATATACTCTTTCTAGTTGCATGTTTGTTAGTTATATTCCAGTATATGCTTCAATATATATGTTTTGCTAGAATCATGACAAGTGTATCTTTTATATTGTGTTTTTGCATTTATTAAGTCTTAATGAAAAATACAATTTTTTTTGGTTTATCCTTTAGTTATGTTTTTTTTAAAAACTTGAAAACTCAATTTTTTTTTTGTATTTTTGTTTTACACATTTTATGCGGTATATCCTTGTGTTTTAATCCGATATAACTTTTTGCTTCCACGTGGTTAGAACTTTTGGTTATGAGTTTCAATTCTTAAACTCTTCTTTATCATGATTGCTTGGAGTAGTTCGACTTTGACTTGCTTAATGAATTATCTTTGTTTATGCCTCCACACACATATGCACAAGTCTTTTGAACTTTAACTTCACATGTTATATTCAGCTAAGTGAGATATTCTCCCATTAATTTTGTCATCTACATGTTTTGCGACTATGAGGGATTTGTACATATAAGAACTGTTGTCCGGATTAAGAAAAAAATAAATAAACATTTATCCGTTAAAGCTTTGTTTAGCAATGGAATCGGGATACGAAAGTCAAGTTGACTTTGCATGAAAAGCCACCATTGAAAAAGAGCCTAAAAAGTATGTCATTGAAAAAAGTAGCCAAGGTTAACATAGTTTAGGTTGTTTGATATTTCAAAAGAAAGAAATTCAAAAGAATTGAGAAAAGAAAAGAAAAGAAAATATGTAATATGTTTATATTTTGTGGGTGTTTATTTTAATACCAACGGGGCTGTATAAGGAATTCTAATTATGCTTATTTTGCATGACACTATTGATTTGTAGAATCATCAAAATTCTTGTCTTATGTGCATTATGCTTGTTTGTTCTTTGAGTTCTCTTTATCTTGTCACATGAGGCTAAAACTACGTTTGATAAAGTTTTGCAATCAAATAGAACTCCTTGAACATGTTTAAGCGATTGGGTCATAATTCTTTTGTCTTTAGTTCACACCCCCTCACTCCATTTTCCATATGTTTATTTAGACACATTTATGGCACGTGAGTGTGGAAAGCTTATTGTGTTTAGTGTCATGTGTGGTCTTTATACCTATATATATATATATATATATATATATATCAAGGTTCTAAAAAATGCGGGGCATGACTGAGGCGTGGAGGCCAAGCCTTAAGCCTTGGAAGCCTAGGCGGGCCTTAGGCGTAAAGAGGCGTTTAGGCATTTTTAATATATTTTAATATTTTTAACCATAACAAGTCAGTTAAAAATACTAAAAATGTACATACCTTAAAAATACGCTTGAATATATGCAAATTAAAACACTATTTAACTGTTTTGGATGAGATATTGGTTCGGTTTGTAAAAAGGTCTTTAAAAGGCGATATCGTTTCACTAAGCCATTTTTGTTTTTAAAAAAATGTTCCTTAAGTCTTTTACAAGAATAAGGTGTAAAAGGCTTAAGGCGGGGCGTTTCTCCTAAGCCTCAAGCCTAGGCATAGCCTAGGTTCACCTTTTAAAATAGTGATATATATATATATATATATATATATATATATATATATATATATATATATATATATACCCTTACGCTTCATTGATATCTTTCTCATATTTATATATATGGTATCATTTATTTTCGAGACTTTGCTTTCACATCTAGTCCATGTATGATTTTTGTTGATATAGGTATCTATCTTGTTGCGACTTTTCATTAATATCCCATGCTTATATTAATACATTCTAGTTGGTATCATTTTGCTATCGCATCTTAGTTGGTCTCTTTTATTCCTGATATGGATTAGTTGTTCTTATGATGCCATGATTTTTTTGGTATCTCTTGTATCACTACACATGATTGCATGATATACTCGTTTTTCTATTATGCTTATCCCTTATTTCATTTAGGGGAGAATTGAATTAATTGGGGATAAACGGGTTATTTTATGCACCTTAATCTTTGTCTATTCTGATAAAAAAGAGGGAGAAATGGTATCTAAACCTTTTAATTTTTGGGGACCTAACTTAGGGGGAGACGTCTTTCTTAGGTAGATATTGTTAGACAAAAGGGGATAATTTAGTTATGTGATTTATATTGTTATATTCCCCATGTGTTTGATGGTGTGTTTAAGTATGCAGATTTTCATCCACGTGACAAAGTTTTTAATGCCAAGTTTCTCAATATATATATCAGTCAAGCATCTGCATTTTTTACTTTAGGTGGGATTATGTCTTTTAGTTGAGCTTGACGGCCCATAGGGTTTTATTTTGATTTTGTCCTGAAATATTTAAAGGGAGAGATTTGTAAGGATAAATTTTCAATTGAGTCAATTTGTAAGTTTTGGTTTAATTCCGGAGAAAACTCCCTGAGTCATAGGATATAATTTATTTATGATCTTTCAATCCTATGACATTAATGTTGAAGACATAACGACCAAGTCAAAGAAAATCACATCTTATGTCGTGTTTCTTGCCTTTTGTTCGTCATCAACAATCCAAGGATCTTTCCGGTATGAATGCTTATATTATGATGAGACTTGGAAATATAGTATTGGGTGTTAGAATTTTTGTCAATTTTTTTGAATTCATACTATCTAAAGATTTTGTTTTGAGACAACTTTTCATAGAAAAATCATAAATAATTAAGAAAAATAGAAAAATCCAAAACTGGCGACTACTCGTACGTATCTAAATTATCTAGGTTCATGACCTGAAATCTCATTCAGATAACCTCATTCAAATGACCTCATTCGAACAAATTCTAATGAGATTTTGTTTTGCGTGCGCTAACATCTCCTTCGATGTCATTTGAACGAGTTCGAACGATATTGAGACTCGTTTGAACGACCGAAGCAGTTTCTATGAAAATTGTTAGTTTTCAAGAAGTTTTTTCTCCATAACCTCCCCCTACTTTTTCCACCCATTTATGAAGTGTGGGAGTTAAATTTTTCGGAGGAATTTTCCAAACTTTAAGAGAAAAAACACCTTTTCAAAAAGTCATTTGTTTCTTGTTGATCCTTAATGAATTAATTTCCAAAACGAAAATAAGTTTACACCCAATTGTTTGTAAGATACAATTTTTAACATGATATTTATTTGAGATCATCTTTGGCACTGGTTTTATTCTCTACACCATAGAGATTGTTTCTTGCGAAAGATTCCGTGCTCATGGATTTTCATACGGTGGACTTCGTGTGCATGGCGGTGGCATTGCCCCAATAGTGGACTCCAAGACGCCGATGGATTCCTACGTTATCACTAGACAAAGATGGAAAGAACGAAGAGCGTCAAGGCTTGTGAGGGCGTTGAGTCGTTGTGTAAGTATTTTATCGTGTCCTTTATAATTCCATACTCAGTGGACTTGTGGCTGGGCCGTTCGAGATTTTTCTTGTTGTGGGTTTTAGTCGTACATCACTGCATTGTGGTTGTGTTTATTTTATCTTGCAAATTTCATCTAGATGCATGATTAGGTTTAACAAGATAAAATTTGGTTTAACCACATAATTTTTTTTAATTGGTGCTTAATTAAATTGGGTAATTTTAGTTTACTTTAATTTAGGTTTGAAGTATTAATTTGGCAAAATTCATGTTTGGTTTGATTTGGATAAATTTGAACTTGAATTGAAGTCTTGTTTAAGAGAATTATATACTAATTTATGGAATTTAAAATTTTAGAATATTTGAATAACCATTCCTTTAGAAGTAAAAATTTGTATTTTCCGACCCTAACATAATTCATTAATTAATATTTAGGCTCATACCAGATAAATATTAGTTTACATAGCATTATGTCCCATGTTGGCTTTTGGGGATGTTTAAAACATACATTTTGACTTAATATATTTGGGTTTAGCCCAAATAAATTAGTACATAACTTGGGTGGAGTTTAGAACACACTACAAGAAAACTAATCTTTTACGGAACTTTTTTCTCGGTATTATTTAAAAATGCAGAGAATTTTTTTCCCAGCATTTATTTATAAGTATTGAAAATTTACAGCATTTATATTGATGTGCCGCATAAATAGAGCTTTTATTAATACTAAAATAAATGTGGTATTTTTTTGGTATTTTATACCTAATGCCACTAAAATTAGGAAAAAAAGAGAGGGTGTTTTTTTAGAAATGACGCACTACTTTCTCTCTCCCGCCCGCGCTCTCCGACCGTATCTACCTCAATCTCTCTCCCATCACATTCAATCTCTCACGTATTTGGATAAACCTAATCCTCCCCGAAGTTGTCTCTATATCAACCAACCAACCAACCAACCAACCCATCCACCTCAATCTCGTCTTCTTTTCCCCCTATTTAAAGAAGGAAGAGGGATCACGTTGCTGACATTCATCATTGTTAAGTTTTACAAATCATTGGAAATCTAGATTGGTTCAGAGAATCAGTGGGTTTTGATCTTTGAAGCTTTAAGGTAAATTGCATTTTTTTTAAAATTTTATTTCAGTGTATGTTGCTGTAGCCTAGTGACAACACGGTGATAATTTATTTAGTGGATTTATGCATTCAAAATTCTATCTTATCAAATTCTGTATGAGCTTGGGTAATATATTGTATGTGGACTGAACTCAGGCAAGCAGTTCTTGTTGGTATATTGCCTTCTTTTTTCGGTATCTATTTTTATGTTGCATATATTGGGTTTTGATTGGCATCTCTCTCTCTCTATCTATCTATCTATCTATCTATCTATCTATCTATATATATATATATATATATATATATATATATATATATATATATATATATATATATATATATATATATATATATATATACAGTAATTGGAAAACAAAAAAAATTTGTTCCCCAACAAAAAAAGTAATTTAAAAAAAATCGATCATAACAATATAAAGGAAAAAGAATCTAGAAATGCATACCTTTAAACCGAGAGCTCGAAATATTGATTGAAACAAAAGTCTGAGAAATATATTTCTGGGGAACATAAATGATGATGAAATTAATAAAAAAGGGGGAAAGTACTCTTAGGTCCCTCACAAACAAATTTTAAACACTAAAGGAATTTTGACAAATTTTAAACACTTAGGTCCACTAATTCTCTTCTTGTAAAAGTCCACGCTAGTGGCATAACAAATGCACCTAATTGTAAATTGTCCTTAAATGTTTAAAAATTATTACTAAGGGACATAACTGTAAATTTCCCTAAAAAAATTCTAACCGGGAAAAAGTAGATTATAAATCAAAAATAGAACCTAATAGATTACATACCTCGTTAATTGAAATCGGACTATAGAAATGACTGGGCTAATATGTGTTGTTTTATAGTTGGGCCACATTTTGCCACTACTACTTGGTATGATGGCGTTAGACTATAGAAAGTACATTCACGTGACACTTGAAAAATCAATAATAGAATTTTTATGTTATGAGTGAGTTTTTTTAATTGTTGTTAACTAATTAATGTTAAAATATATTGATAGTTAAGTTTCCCCATTTTATAAGAGTAAATATTGGTAGTTTTCATATAAGGCCATATCCAAATGGTGTTATAATATAAGTCTTACTATATGTAAATTTACATAGTTTCGAAGGAGCATATTAATGATTTATGGTTTAACATTTTGTTTATTTATTGTATTTTTTATGAATCTTTCCTAATGAATCTAACAACAATTTTATTTTAGTGTGAGGTAATCAACAATCTTTTCAAATGGATAGCGATAAGAGTTGGATGGAGTTGTCAAGAGTTTCTCTGCCTTATATTAAAGGAGTTAATGGGTTTCTTGATTTTGCGTTTTCTAATAAATACCCCGAGCTAGTGATCAAGTGCCCGTGTAAGAAATGTCGAAATACCATTAGCCATAAAAGAGAAGTTGTTTATGAGCATCTCATCATACATGGGTTTGTTGAAAATTATACTAGGTGGATTTATCACATAAAAGGTGCTCCATACACAATGGGAATTAGTGGAGCAGATGAAGGGCATGACTTGAATACAAGAGATGATATGTGTGGACTACTAGATGATATATTAGAAAATAGAAGTGAAGAGGGTATGCGATGTAACAACCCGTATGAAGAACAAGATGGGATGGATGAAAATGCATCAGCATTTTTCAAGTTGTTAAAAGATGGTGAACGTGAGTTGTACCCTGGTTGCAAATCTTTCTCATCACTTTCATTTATTGTTCGGCTATTTCATATGAAATCACTTTATAAGTGGAGACACACGTCATTTACAACATTGATTCAATTATTAAAAGAGGCACTTCCAGAGGGTGAGAAACTGCCAGGTTCATACTCTCAAGTAAGAAAGATGGTTAATGATTTGGGGTTTGATTATAAAAATATTCATGCATGTCCAAATGATTGTATGCTATGTTGGAAAGAGAATAAAGATTGTGAGGATTGCATAGTATGTCATACATCAAGATGGAATCAATTTTTGGGTGAGTCTGATGATGAAAAATCTAGGGGTTGAAAACTTCCCGCAAAGGTTGTTAGGTACTTTCCACTGAAACCAAGGCTTCAGAGATTTTTTATGTCATTGAAAACATCCTTCTTCATGAGATGGCATGCGGAGGAACGCGATGACGACGGCATATTAAGACACTCGGATGATTCTAAAGCATGGAAAACCTTCGATCAACAAAATCCAAATTTTTCTAGTGACTCGCGCAATGTTAGGCTCGGACTAGCAGCCGATGTCTTCAATCCTTTTAGAACAATGAGCATATCTCATAGCATGTGGCCCGTTATTTTGATGATATACAACTTACCTCTGTGGATGTGCATGAAACAACCTTATCTTATACTGTCTACATTGATTGACGGTCCACGCGGCCCAGGAAATAATATTGATGTTTACTTGTAGCCTCTCATTGACGAGTTGAAGGAATTGTGGAATGATGACATACTTACTTATGATGCATCGACTGAAAAAATATTTTATATGCGTTCATCATTAATGTGGACAATTAATGACTTTCCTAAGTATGCAAACTTGTCAGGTTGGAGTAGAAAAGGGAGATTGGCTTGTCCTTATTGCAGTAAGAACACTCGTTCATAGTTGTTAAATAATGGGAAGAAATTTTTCTATATGGGTCATCGTTGGTGGTTGGATCACAACCATAAATTTAGAAATGATACCGTAGCATTTGATGGGAAAGTTGAAAGAGAAGTGAATACCACTCAAGTATCCAGGGGTGATATCATGGAGCAATTAGAGGCAATGGAAAGAAATAATAAGAAGGGTCACTCATCGACGATGAAGAAAAGAAAAACGAGTATCGACGGTGAAGGGAATTATGATAGTTCTCTAAATTGGAAGAAAAAAAGCAAATTCTTTCAGTTGCCGTACTGGAAGGATCACTTGATTCGTAACAATCTTGATGTTATGTATGTAGAGAAAAATGTGTGCGATAACATACTTTGGACATTATTAAATATTGATGGAAAGTCAAAAGATAATATAAAGGCTCGTCGAGACCTTGAGAACATGGGTATTCGAAAAGCATTGCACCTTAAGAGCTTGCCAGATAGCAAAGTATATTTACCACCAGCATGCTTCACAATGAGTAAAAGTGATAAAGATATATTTTGTAAGGTTTGAAAGAATATCAAAGTCCCAGATGGTTATGCATATAATATTTCACGGCATGTAAACATTAAAGGCCAGAATATTTCTAGATTTAAGAGCCACAATAATCTTATCATAATGCAACAACTACTCCCGTTAGCAGTATGAAAATCATTGCATACAAATGTAGCAAGGTCTTTGATCAAATTATGTAATTTTTATCGGCACTTCTGTTCAAAGACAATGACCTTCAAAGACTATGAATATTTGCAAGATCGTGTTGCTCTCACACTCTGTCATCTAGAGAAAATCTTCCCCCAAATTTTTTTCGATGTTATGGAGTATTTGACAATCCATTTAGCCGAGGAGGCAATGATTGCTGGACCAGTACAATTTCGATGGATGTATCCCATCGAGAGGTATGTTTCGTGTATACATTATGTTTGTGTCATCTAAATTAATGCATATAAATACTATAATTTTTTTACAATGACGAACATGTTTTTATTCACACTAAAAGAATATGTTCGTAACCGAAGTCATCCAGAAGGTTCAATTGCTGAAGGATACCTAGCAGAGGAATGTACGACATTCTGTGCAAGGTACCTGGGTGATTTTGAGACTAAGTTAAATTGACCCTTACGAAATGATGAAGTCGATGAAAACTCAAGTTCAATAGGTAATACATTAGGTAAAGGAGTTGCATTTATGCTTGATAACACTTTGTTTTCACAAGCACATCGTTACGTGTTATTCGACTCCGCCGTAGTGAAGCCTTTTCGCGAGTAAGATAAAATTTGCATGGATTTTAAACTTTATGTAATTAAATATCCCTCTACGTTATACAATTTATACATTCATGTTTTACAGGAAACATATAATAATTCTAAAATAGGAGAGACCTCGTGTGGGAGACTACGAAATTAACCGCATTCACAACGAAACATTTCACAAGTGGTTTGGGGATCATGGAATTCTGAATCGAGGATTGTCATTGGTATTGACACAGTTTTTCCCATCTTTGGTTAGCCCTCAGGACTAGTTAAACCTTCTCTTTTAGGAGATTCAGTGAATTTACCAACATTAATATGTGTTTTTTCGTTAGCCACGACATAATCCAACCTTATTCCTTTTAGTTTCTTACGAATTACTGTTCTTTCTTTGTAAATTAACAAGGTTCTAGCATCAAACACGGGTTGTTGAATAACACTGATTGAAATCTCACTTAGAGTAATGCTTGATGTTTCTATTTACACGAATTACTTTCTCGTCCTGTTCAGTTTTTGAAGCCATATCTTCATATCCATTTTGAGAAATTGCTCCATCACCAACCCTGTTTCTTAGGTGGTCTCCTGTCTCTTTGAGATCAAGTATTCAGTGTATGCATTAGAGCCCGTATCAATCGCAAAATTTCTTATTTGATGCTTTTCATTAGTTTTTAAAGTGTCACTTCCATAGGACTAATGAATAACATTCCTTTATTTCTTTGATAATCCAAGGGCTCGAACAATAGGATCGTAATCAGAGCATGTCCAGAATGAAATCCAAAAACCTCATTTCCTGTGAAACATCACATGCACGGTACACGCTGCTGTATGTACATTCTCCTATCGACATAGAAAGAAGAAATTAAAATAATTCTAGTATATATATTATTTCTTTAAATGGAGAAATGTAATATGTGACAATATAACCACCCATTCCATAATGCACGCGACCATGATAAGCTCTGTCAAAATTTCACAAACAAATATAGTAAGAAACCAAAACTAATATAAACATCAGGAACAAAGAATATACATCTGGTATTCAATCTTACATGCCATGAGTTCTGCTGCTTTCTGCATTTCTTACGGGATAAAAGTAAGGATAAGCCATAGCTTCTTTAGCTGTTGGCCTTTCTTGATGATCATATCGCAACAACTTGTCAAGGAAGTCGATTGCCTCAGGAACAGCTAAATGCTGATTATCACCATTGATGAACTTTGTCCTTTGTTTTCTTCTATGCCTCCCAACGAGGGCCAATAGATGTGGGTCGAGCTCTAAGCAGTACTTATTTAGATAAGCTTACGCTGTTCGTGATCAATCATCACATTATGGGCTTCACATCTCGATGCATAATTCCTTGAGAGTGGAAGTAATCTAATGACTTTAGAAGTTCATAGATGTAATATCGGATGTCAAAGTCAGAAAGTGTGGGTTAGAGCACTTTAAAATATGAATTGTTCACTTGTTCAAATATCAGACTTGGGGTCTTTGATTGCTGATCTCTAATAATATCCAGCAATTTCATAATATTTGGCCCACCACACAGATTCTACAGTATTTTTATCTCCCTCTTGATCTTCTTCTTCTTGATAGGCTTGAGAATCTTAATAACGCATTTCTGTTTATCGCTGCAATGAACCTTTTCAATTGAATGGTTTCAATTTTTTACATTTGGTATGTAGTTCAAGCATGTTTAATAAGGTATGCTGGTATATATAAATCGACATGGTTTTACGTTGACAGTCCTTCAATACAATTATATTTTTTCAAAACGCTATTTGTATATAAGTTCCTTTAATATATATAATCTAATTTTGAACATTGTATACGTTCGTAGTTGAGAAATGTGGTTCTAGTTGCTAGATGGGAGACCGACGTGTAGTATGTTTCACGATTATTATCATAGATGAGTTGTAATTGTCAACTGTGTGGATAATATTATGTAGTTATCCATTTGTTTAGTCTGATGTGTATAATGGTAGGCAATGGCGGACAAAATTTCCAAGAGGATAATATTATGTAGTTGTCCATTTGCATCAGACCTGCCATTTGAGTTTAACTTTAGTCTCCCTTTTGATGGATTCGTCCGACTGGCCAACTTTCAGGGGCTGTTTCTCTACTAAGGCTTTTTGAGATTGAATGTTGAGTTAAATCTGATATAACGGTAATGATTTTACTGATAATTATACAAGGAATCATGTATTTGGCTTCAAAACTTGCCTTTTTCTTACTACACCAAATTTCCCAAAAAATGGTAACTGGAATAACTTTATACAGCCACTTGGATTGTTTTGATTTCCTAGAGTTTAACCACGAGTCTCAGTATCAGATGAAATATGGCTGGTGGTGTTCTGGAATATAAGTCCATCATCTTGATTCTCTAATAGGTTGGAAAATTCTGGCTCTTGCAGAATATTGTATGAGATACGCTATTGTTATTGAGACATTCATATTCCAGGAGTTGGAGTTTTATTATTGTTATTCGATGGTATCAATGAAGTTTTAAATTTGTTCAGCATTTATTAATATATATAACTCTTGTAAACTCAGTGGTGAATTTTTATTATTGCAGGTTGCTATGACATCACAGAGGCAGAGTAAATCCCTCTCACAGGCACATTCCCGTTCACGGTCTCGATTGCACTCACAATCCAATCTCCAACCACCATTTCAACCACAATCTCAGCCCAGTTCTCATTCCCTTTCAGATTCTAGCTCGACCGAATGATCAAACTCAAGTGACTGTGAAAGCGATAGTAGCTCGATGGAGAGTGAGCCGTTACATAACCAAGACGCCCATTCACATGAAGAAGGTAATCAAAGTTATTTGATTTATATGTGATTATTTAACTGTGTAGATGGAAGTTAACCTATTTTTTCAATTTTTACGATTTATCTTCAACACAATATGCCACTAAACGTAGAGGCATTGCGAAGTTGGGTGAATTATGGGGTACGGGGAAACGCTTAGAGCTTCACTTCAATGATTTCTATCAGCCAGTCGAAGATACCGCAGATAGACTATCTACACATTTAGGCATTTTAGTTCGTGATGGGAACATGTAAAGTTTCTTTTATAAATTTTTATATAACACAACTCTTATTAGAATACTCTTTGCAATACTGTATGTTATCAATTGACAATTTAAAGATGATTATTTAATCGATGTAAAAGGTTACTTTTTTATTATTATATCGATACTGAACAGGTTACCGTTAGCTTCCAAAGATTGGCGATGCAAGGAGTTATACCCATACAACGAACATGTTTGGCGAGAGGTGAAAGTAAAATCAAAAGATACCATAATTTGTGGCAAATGAATTGAAAATTTTGAATTCTTTAGGTAAAAGTCAACTATGCATGGGTTGTCTTGCCAATCGCAACAAAGTCAATAATAGCTCAAATCATAACTTTGAAAATGATAAAACATAATTCAAGATAAACTCATGTGTAGTAGATGACTTGTTTTTCTATACATTGTAATTATATAGGAGAACACTGATGCCCTTGAAGAATTCAAAAAAATGTGCATGAAGAAGGTTGGAAAGATATGGAATAATTGGAAAGCAGAGGTGAAGAAACATTATCGTGCCTTTGATACTGACGAAGAGAGATTGAAATATTGTCCACCTAGAGTAAAGCTAGAGCAGTGGTCACAACTTGTTAAGTATTGGGGAACTCGTGTGGCAAGGGTATGAATGTATTACTACCAATAAATTTTTATAAATTCAAGTTAAACATATATTTTAAATATATTTTTGTAACATAAAAAGAGTCGAAGAAATCGTCGAACTCGTAAGAATCAAAGAACACCACATACTTCTGGAAGAAAGAGTCACGCGAATGTTGCTTATAAGGTGTTTTATAAAAGATTTTGATTATGAATATTATTTTATGTTTTTAAACTTATTTATGTAACGACTTACAAGTCATTGGGTTTATGCAGATGGAGGCTGATCAAGGGAAAAAGGTTTCATTGGTTGATGTTTACATCAAAACACATGAGAGGAGCGATGGCTCAGCCATCGATAAGGATTCCGCTGAAGCAATGGTACAAAAATATCATCCATGTTACTTCCCTTATTTCTTAGAAAATCTCAACGACGCCATTTTACATATTAGTCAAAATTCTTATTCTATTTATCAACCATTATAAAAGGCAACATGCAGATTATTGTGTCATATCGATAAAAGCATAATATATATATAATACACGAATGAGGATTAAATTAATAATTAAATAAGTTTATTATTATTTATGAAATTCAAAATTATGCATGAAATTATTATGTTAATAAGAATCGTTTCATTTTAGTCAAAAATGAGGCAAAAAGTAGATCAACTTTCGTCAGATTGTAATGAATCCGTCAGTCGTAAAGACGAGATATTTTATGAAGTCCTGGGACCTGATAAACACGGCCATTGTCGAGCTTATGGACATAGAACATCTCCAACTGATGTGCATGGAACTAAGCGGCCGAAGGTTAATGAAAAAGAGTATGAACGACTAAGATCTGAGATTCGATCTGAATTTCAGGATAAATTTGATCATTTAGAGCCTCAGTTTGAGTTGATACGCACACACATGACGACTTGCCATTCCGTTGTATCCAAACAGGTTAATAAGTACACACTTTTATCTTTTATGCTTAATTATCGTGTATATATATAAATATATGTTCTAGTATAATTATGCTATTAACAGGTTCCTTAATACTCCAACGAGCAAAACCTACCATCATATAGGTCTATTTTGCAACCCGAGCAACAATTAGAAGAAACCAACCAATTTCAACCTGTAGTGGTACCACAATCAAATCACCATTTAGCTCAATCTCAACAGGCAAGTAGATAACTAATTTTTAAAATCATAATTTATACCTATGTTTTCATGATTGAAATAATTCATTTTTTGTAGATTGCAAATTCTCAACACTTGGATGCCCCCGAGACTGCTGCTCGTGTTAGTGAGCAAACGAATGCTACTTCAATTCAAGTATGTTACTACTTTAAATGATTTTAAAGGGCACAATATATCTACGCTTTCTTGGGGAGTTTATGTATACTTGACATTGAGTTGTTGGCATATTTGGTTGTATATAGTCTTAAAATTATTGGGATGTCTTAAAAACAAATAAAACTCTGTCGATTTTTTTCCAGAAATATATGGTTGATGACATATTCATCTTGTTTGTAGAAAGAACCATCAAAGAAGAAGAAGAAGCACCATAAACCACGACAAAGGGTCTCAAATAATGCACTTCCTAAAATTGTAGACCTTATTACTTACGAATTTCCAAAAGTGGTTGTGGCACTTGGATTCATTGTGAGCAAGGACCCTTCAACCAAAGTAGGCAGTACGCTACTGGGTGAAGGCTTTTGGGAAGTATATATTGAGAAAACATTTGTAACAAATGAATCATTGCCTAGACCTTATGGAAACAAGTCCACAATTGGAGATGCACATCATTCAACTGTAGCGTGGCATATCGCCAGTGTACTAATTTTTAAATTTAATTTTTTAATTAAAATACTAAAGAATAATTATCAATGGCTAACAATTGACTTTTTTATTTGTAGGTCGAAGAGGATGTCTGACTTTGATGAAGAAGGATCGTACATTATATAAAATTTAGTTTCCCTTTATGTTTCCTCGCTTTTTCTTATTGGACAAATGATACATTTTATTTTGTGAATGGATAATTGTTCCAAGCATAATTACATTTATTTACGATGAATACTATTGGTTTTAATTTAATGACGTTTTAATTTGATTATTGCCCTCTTAATTTAATGTTATGGTAATGTATTTGCACATAAATACAATACTTCTTATAATTGATTTTTTAACACTTGTTCCCAGTCATATATTACAAAA
Organism: Sambucus nigra; assembly: GCA_949130495.1. Taxonomy (NCBI): domain Eukaryota; kingdom Viridiplantae; phylum Streptophyta; class Magnoliopsida; order Dipsacales; family Adoxaceae; genus Sambucus; species Sambucus nigra. The sequence goes on along the minus strand of OX422221.1, from coordinate 438,432,717 downwards.
TAATGTCAACATTTTGTTTGATGCTGCTATATTTATTCTCGGCACTTTTTTAGTGCCGCCAAAAGTGTGTTGAACATTTAATAGGTGTTGCAAAAGATTATTATCAACATTTTTTAATGTCGTTAAAAGGTTATTACCAGCATTAATATAAATGCTTAAAAGTATTGCTAACTTTTTGTGGCAATTTTTAAAATGCGTTGTTCTTTTACCACATTGGCTACCGCACTTGTGGAAATGCCTCTATAAGTGCTGCTAACTTTTCGAGGTATTTTTTAAAATGCCATTGTTCTTTTACCACATTGGCTATTACCGCACTTGTAGAAATGCCGCAAAAAGTGCCGCAAAAAGTGTTACCAGCATTTTTAGTGCTTTTTTCGACATTTAATTTCCTGTAGTGTTTAGAAGATCATTTAGGGTCATTAGGATAAGGATTACATTGTTGGAGCAAGGTCTAATTTCGTGGGAAGCCTATTATTTAGGTTAACTAGCTAACTAGAAACACATTGGAATCTTCGAGAGAAATCCTAGAGGCTAAGGTATGAAGAGGCACCCGAGGGAGAAGAAGAATTGGGGGGTTTTGGAGAATGATTTCTCAATCAACCGCTAAGGCAAGTTTGCATCATTTAAGAATTTAATTATATTTGTATCATTTTATCAGTAGTCTATTGGATTCTTAATGAACACGAGTATAATCTGAGATTGATCAACCTTTGAAATTAGTTAATTGACAAACTTAAACTCTAAAACCTTTGTTGATTCACTGGAATGATTAGATGATAAATCTAATGAATTTATATTGAAATCAGATTTAAATTATTTTATTAAGAATCATATTAAATAATCATGCAAAATCCTCTTATGATTGGATTAAATATGAGTATAAACTAGTTAGATTGATGGACTTAGGGTTCTTATTTCATAAACTGATTTTGACAATTTAACCTTGAATTAATCACCTAAAACTTAATTAATTAGGTTGGCATTAATGTTTAGACCGTATAGTTAAGGAAGCTAGGTTTAGGATTGATTAGAGGCTCAGAAGTGAGGTTTTCAAGTTGTTCATGACAGATTTTGAGAGTTGGAGAAGAAAATATGCACCAATCTCGTTTAAAGCTCTTTCGAATTAGACGTGGAACCTCATTTAAACGACTTTACTAATCTCATTCGAACGGCATATATTAGGTCATTCGAATGACTTTGGAATAATGTAATATAGATTTTTGAATTATGAACATGTGGGAACTAGTTTGGTATTTTTATATTTTTATTGAATTTATTATGACTATTTTTCTAATAATGCACAAGGCTAAAATTCTAGGTTGGAGATTTTGGGTCTAGACTTTTTGCTGTGCTTGTTTGGTTAGGGTTTTGATTGGAGAGTTGAGTTACAATATGAGATGTTAGGGTATTAATCCGAGAATAAATGGGATTTTTATATAGTTGTTTAAGGACCTTAAGTGTAGGGCCGAGTACAGAGATAAATTATGAGGTAAATAGATAACTAGTGACTGTGTAGATTAACTAATAGTTTAAAATGTATTGATAAATTGTTGAGTAGGGTAGTAATTTAATTATGATAATGATGGTAAACGTTAGATGTGAAAGATTCTTAGACTCAAATATCCTTGGTAGATTGGGCTAGTGTTATATATAAGAGATTACCGTTAATGTCCATACTAACTAACGATAATTATAAACTCTATGCATAACCCCCACGAATGGGGCTTATTTTTATCTATTTGGCCCTGTTGAGTAGGACCATACTTGTTTAATTGATTTATGTTCAGCATACTGAGTGTGAGTACTCGTGAGATACATAATAGGTGGAAACCTTATGGGGCACGTACATCGAAAACTGATCTGTTACCCCATTAGAGAGAGACAAGCTTTACTTTGGTCATCATTAATCCGACACTACGTGCGAAAAATATCCGTTGTATCTAAATGTGGTTTATGGTGTGATCTATTCATAAAGCTTAGGGTATGGGGCCATATAATTGATGTGAAAGCATAGTGATTATCCCTTGTAGATGCTTGGAAGTTATAGGCGCGAGTCAATGTTGGAACACTAGGCCCCCTTTTTGAATTCTTATACTTAATTTCCCTTTAGGAATAGATATGCGGAAGCGCTAGATGATGGTTCAAATTAAAACAACTTAACAAAATTTAATTTTTCTCAACCTAAATTTACACCAAGTGAAATTAGATTAAAACAGACACTTATGTTAATTTCACTTAAACATAATTAACTAACCCAAGTCCTAGAAAATTGCCTAAGTCATATTTCTCAATTTTACCAAATTAGGCCAAACCAAATTTTAACATATTAAATTGAAGACTTGAATTAATTAAACATTACCCAATATTTAATTTCGCACCAAAATAAATATGTAGTGATTAAAACCGATTTTATCTTGAATTACCTAAGCATGTGTTCTAGGTGAGTATAGAAAGATAAAATAAACAATAAAACCACTACGCCACGATGTACGAGGAAAAACCCACAACGGGAAAAAACCTCGGACGACCCTAGCCTTAAATCCACTAAGTACAGAATTTACAAATACAAGAAAGATGACTTACAACACTCGACTCGATCCCTCTCAAGCCCTGATGCGTCTTCTTGTATCAACTTCTTCCTATCGATTAACCACGGAGCTCCACCGCGATCTCGGAATCCACCGATCGGACTTTATATGGTCACCGTCACCCAAACAAGGAGCCTTTCCCCAAGTGGGTAAATCAATCCAAACATCTTCTTCTTTGTGGGATTTAGAAGCAAACACAAACGTCTCTTCAAAACGGTATAAATGAAAACCCGGTGCCAAAACTCCAAGCAAACTATATATATATGGAACTTGGATTAATCAAACAATTGGGTGTAAACTAGAGTGTCAAATGAATTTTCCTTTGAAAACTAGACACTTTAAAACATGAACTTTTCCTTTTTCTCTTTTTCTCTCAAAATCTCTCTTGGAGATAGATGTGTATGAAAAAGTTAAGTTAGAAAAGTTCATTTCCACACTTAAGAAATCTGCCAAAAAGTTAGTGGGAAAAACAAGTGGGAAGGTGGGTCAAGACTGCTTAAAACTGTCATTTAACTGTTCCCGCTAAATCTCATTCGAACGACATTTTCGTTCGAACGAAATCTCGTTCGAACGAGGCTTCTAATGAAGTTCCAGTGTGAACTCGTTAGAAATCTCGTTGGAAGTTTCGTTTGAACATCAAGTTCGTTCGAACGACCCTTCGAACGACTTTCCAGTGGACTTTGGGGAACTCGTTGGCAAACTTGTTCGAACGATAATGTGGTTCGAACGATAAACTCATTCGAACGACACTTCGAACGAACTTCCAGAAAGTTTGAAATATTCTATTTTTAACCCAAAAAATTTATAAACTTATTTTAAAGTTTTATTAAAATCTTTCTGAAAATAAACAACAGTTTTAAATAAACGTACACCCATTATAAAATGTTCCAAGCTCCTATATATATAATCAAAATGCATTCATACCTTAGTAGCAATGGAACCATGTTGATGAGGTAGAAATGAGGCACAAACAAACTCGACAATGTGATGAGGCTTTATACTCTTGGCCGCTATGTCTTCAACAAACTCGTCATAGATTTGAAATAAGATCAATTAAATCTATCCTATGACTCAAACGTTTTTGTCCGGAATTGAGTCAAAACTACAAAGGACTCAATTGGAAGTTTGTGTCCTTACAAATCTCCCCCTTTGGCTATTCCGGACAAAGATCAAACAAAAATCCTAAAGGGCCGTCAAGCTCTACTAGACTGACAAAAAATGTCCCACCCAAAATAAAATTACAATGCTTAACTCAAACAACCCAAGGATCAATATCTTTGCTCGATGGAAGTTTCCACTTAGAATAATTCCTGTACACTTAAGCAAACACATAAAACGCATAGGGAATATCAAAATATTAAATGCAATTAAATAATTACTCAATAATTACTCCCCTTAAATTAATTCTCTCCTTTATCAACTATTATCAACCTAAGAAGACAACGACTCCCCCTAAGTTAAATCTCCCCCAAACTAAGATACGATTATAGTAGGTTTAGATACCATTTCTCCCCCTATCATTCTCCCCCTTTTTGTTCAGGAATAGACAAAGGCTAAAGAACTAAAAACATTTACTTATCTCCCTCAATTAAAGCATATTACCCTTAAACTAAACAAGGGATAAATAAAATGTGATAACAAGATAAACATGCAAATGTGCAAAAGTGATGAGAACATTAAATCATATGGGCAAAAAAAGCACAACAAATCCAACAAATAATAACGGATACCAACTAGGTGTGACAACCCGCTCACCAAAATAAGGGGTGGCCAGCCCAATACTCCAATATAACGGAATCATGGATGGAATCATTCTCAGCATCATAATAAAAATATAGAGTATCCAGGATAACCACCCAATATTTCAGAAAACGGGTCGCCAAAAATTTTGATTTGAAAGTAAATAAATGAAAACAAACAACCCAATTCCTGAAAGATAAGGGAAACCCCAAGACGTAAATAAATAATATAACAAGAATACCATAAAAAGACCGAAGATGTAACCGGTCACTAAACTGATACACCAGAATACACAAGTACGATAAGTTACTTATCACATTTCATTAGACATATACAAAAGCTTGGGCCTCTTGCCCGAATAAAAGACTTGATCTTAACTAGAATAGAAAAGAAAACGTCTATACCAAATGTATCCCGTAACACCCGCAATGCATCACGGCTCGTCGAAAGCGTCGGAATAGGAATTCAAATCAGGCATCCTTGCGGCGGAGTACCTGAGCAGAGATAAGAAGAATATGCAACAGGAAATGCAACCGGTCAGGGCCCGGTTCTATATGATTACCAGATGAATAAAGAGTATGACAGTTATGCAATATAAATCATGAAGAAAGAGAAATAAGAAGCTACCTATGCAATTTAAAACATAAGCTAAGCAGGAATAAAAATAAGAAGCATTAAACTAAGAACTTCATCAAATGTGCCCGTTATTTTATATATCCTTTCCTTAGCAGGAAATATATATATAATCAAAATCTTTTGCTCTTCAAGGCAATTATATCTCAATTTTACCTTTTGTAAAAATTCTTTCCTTATCAGGAAAATAATCATTTTCAAATGCTCTTTGTGGCATTTATATGTGCTCTTCATGGCACTCCATCATGCTCTATATGGCATAACAAATACATCAAGTCCCACTTGATTATGAACTGTTATAATTATATACATATAACATATTCTAAGACTGCCCGTCCGGGTTTCCCCACTGGGCGCGTCCCTAAATGACCATCATCTTCCAGGGCCTATCATTAGACAACCTGGGCACCTATATCGCAAGACGTCGGGAAGCGGCCATGAGCCTGCGGGGTAGTCAAGACCACACCCGGAATCTCCTACCCATCGCAGAAAATATACACGATAAGCGCTCCCATGGCCTAGGACTATATCCACCCTGCATTCATTAGCCAGGGGGCTTCACCTCTCGTGCGGACTTCCCTTAAGATGGTATTTAGAGGGGTGTGTAACATCCATTTTAATCATTTTCAAAAATCAAGTAAATCATTAATTACCGGTCTCATGATTAAGTAAATTATCATTTACCAAAAATAATCACCATTTCCATTTCATTTCCATGTTTCATTTTATTCGAAACCATTACTATTTATTTCTAGTAACAGATAGAACTTATCATCCGGAGCCATACAATAAATTGTATCATTACTACAACCTCAAAAGGAGTAAATAAACTCTTCATCATCTCCAAGCATTTAGGATGTTATTTTAGAACCCCAAGGTTATCATCTTTCAAAGGAAAGAAATGACTTTAAATTCATTCTCCAAACTCGCCTTTTTGGCGTTATTACGAACCACCAAGGTTAACATAGTTCAAACGAACTTTTGAAGTCTCCCAACATTCTTTTGGGGTGTTAATATAAACCCCTCAAAACTCGGATAGCTTAATTAAGCTCCTAAGATCTCCCGAACATAACACTACATCTCCTAGTTTTCATAATGATTAACTAGAAGAAAGAATGCCTTACCATTTATAGGCCTAACCCTGGAAAAATCCCCACGTAACCCATTCCTAATGTAGGGTAGACATCTAACTCATCTCACACTCTAGGACTCTAAGTTTACTTCATTCAAGGAGGTTCCTAGTCCCTATATTTAAAGAAAAGGATAAAAATTGAGTTATAAAATTAACTCAAAAACAGCAGGAAAACGAATCGATTCGCCCAAGGGCCGAATCGATTCGCCCTAGCGAATCGATTCGCCAAGAAAGCGAATCGGTTCGGACAACTAAACCAACCTTCTGCAATTGACCGAATCGATTCGGCCTCAATACCGAATCGATTCGGGTTATGCAGACCTGCCAATTTCCCCTTAGCGAATCGATTCGCCCTAAGGGCCGAATCGATTCGGACCTGCAAAATTGCCAAAAATGGCTACGAAGGGTTATGAACCCTAAATCCTCCAAACCCCAAATCTCTTCCTTTTCATACACAACCAACAACAAAAATCTACCCCAAACTAATCTACATGATTATTAACCATCAAAACCCACAATTTCTTCAACATAAATCAAGACTAGGGTTTAAATCCCACAAATTCTACATTTAAACCATAAATGGAAATACACAATTATCATACAATTTATGCATCTTAAATCACATATTAGCAAGTAGAAAACTTGCCTTAGGGTTGGTATCTCAGATTTATTTGGGGAAGAAGCAATCCCAAATCCTCCATCTTCAATCTCTCTCTCATTTCTCCATTTCTCTCTTCTTCTTTCTTTCTCTCCTTTCTCTCTAAGTTCAAGACATAGAATGGGAAAAATAAGGGATTTAGAAGACTAAAATCGTGGCTTAACATAATTCTCCCAACTTAAGTGGTTAATACCACATTAAAATGACTCGCAAATACGCAAATAAGCTAAAACCAGGTAAAAGTGCCCGAAACACAAAAATACAATATGGCACTTATTTTGACTGTCTCGCACCTTCCGAGACTAACTACACCCTCTAAACTGGCATCCGGAAATTTATAAATTATTTCGAGTTCCAAAATCATTTAAACTAAAAGGCCATATAAAATACATGACACTACAGACATGCACCCTGATGTTATTTACTTTCACATACAGTAAATATGCATCAATCTAGTAAATATTAACTTTCAATTCATTAAATTAATACTTACTCCAGTCCCCACATTTTATATAATTACCTTATGCGATAAAATTAGTATAAAATGAGCCTCCCAAAATCGAGGGTTGTTACATACTCCCCCCCTTAAGAGGGAATTTTGCCCCCAAAATTCGTGCATACCCAAATCTGATAAGGGTATACTACTCTAAACTAGGATTCTACTATCCTGAACAAACTCCTCGTTATTGCAACGTCCCAAATGGACTGAGACTAAGGTCGACCCTGTCGATCTCAGTCAATCCTCTTGTTCTCTTAGTGGCACAAGGCGCTCTTCACTAACTATCGATTCTGGCTTCTTATGGAGGAACATGATGTCCACATGACTCGGCACAATTTGCCAAATCTTCAAAGTTATGTTACATCACCTCGGGGCACCCACACCAACTCTAAGTGGCTTAGCCTCAACGCTACTCAGCTATCCCCCGCATCGACGTATCTCATCAAGGCGTATGGCTTAAAAGCCAAATCTCTAAAGAAATGTTCTGAGACCATTCCAAGTCTAAGGAACATATTACCCATTGGTTCCATCCAACGAGTATACGAATTTCTCAACTGACCACGCTAGGCCACACACGGTACCATGTCTTAGGAAATAATCCATAAGACCACTCCAAAACTTTATGGTTGCACGGAAACCTCCATCCATATCATTACTGCCCCCATCTACTATGTACACTAAGGCGCACGTTCGTAATATGCCTTTCGGCATAAGTAAATTTTCTCCCTTTCATCCATCCACTTTAGGGTGGTAGGATATACGCCATTTCCATACGGTTCCCATTACTTCGCGGAAGCTTTTGCCAAACCTTCGACACGAATATCTAGTCTCGGTTCACCCTATTATAATAGGCACCTCCCACGGTTCTACCATTCCCCATCGAGAATGGAGTGTACTCTTCTACATGTAGTCCGTCCATAATGGGCGGAAAAGCAACGATTGGGTCGACGGTCACCAATTCTCTCAATTGAGATCATGACCAGTTCGATGCCGGTAGTTCAATGCCACCGTCTATGAATACCCTTCTTCGTTCCACCACTACTCTTCTTCGCACGAGTAGGTGAAATTGTAAATCACAAATCGAAATGCTCTCGCTATAGAGTCTTCTGAGTCACACTCGCTCTACTTGGCCTTCCATGCCATTACCATCATCTCTGACGAGTTCTCCACTCGACACGTCCACTACCCCAATCGCATTTCCTTAGCGAATGAGAAAATATCCAATCACTAGTTCTTCTGAACTCCGAGCACCAACTCGATTCCTCCCACAACATATTGCAACAACTTGTTGCCTACGAGAAAGACCAAATTTCCTGCCCAAGAAATAGTGCCTTATCTGTTTAAGGTGATCACTACCACGATGAATCTTAATTCAAGCGCGGGATATCACTTTCCACAAGTTTAAGCTTGTGCGATGCATAAACAGTGAGTCTATGCCCTAGTATTATTACTCCCCAATCCTGGCAGAACTTACTCATTAAACTCACTCTCGAGCTTACAATCATGGCTCAGGAGTGAAGATCCACCCGTCCTTATTAACTCCCCGAAAATGAAGTTACCAACGTAACCTTATTTCTAAGAAATGCCTCATCTCCTTCGGCCGAACCTACCAAACCTCTCGAGACCCCATAAATCTCGTTCCTAAGGGATCCAATACCTTTTTAGAGCTAACCCACGACTTATTCGTGGTCAACTCCCTAACGCTTTCCTAAACTAACACCCCCTACCCTCAAGGTCTTACATCCTAAAAATCCTAAGGTCTATTTATATATATCCTACCGAAATCGTAAGCATATAATACTAAATATATCCCTAGTGCCCAAGACCTTACTCAACTTCCGACATTTGCTCGGGTTCATGCGTGGGACGTCTCGCCGAAGCGAAATCCAGACAAGGAACCCTCCCGTTACACTACTACCTCGCATCGTCGGTCCTCGAGATATGACGGTCTAAGACACATGATCGGGATCGGCACAATTCTAATTTACGATTCTCCTAATAAGATTCTACTTCTAGACTTAATCTTAGCATTCTATATATGAAATAAGAGAAATGAAATATGGCATCTCTCCACTTCCAACGTCGTTAAGGTTCACGCGTGGAGCGTCCCGCAAAAGCGGAATCCAAACAAGGAACCCCTCCTATGCATTACTACTTAACTTTGTTGGTCGTGGAGATAAGTCATAGCATCCACACACAATGCAAGTAAACAATAGAACACCCAAACCAAGTAACGCATATGACACATATACATGAAAATATCATCACTCGCTTCATAATCGAGTGAAGAAAAGACAGAAATTCCATACCATGGAAGTCATACAATTACTCTTCTATAATAGTGTAAATATTACTACAAGCTCAATATACACACCCGAGTCTATCGTAGTCACAATGCTACTAAATCTTATCCTAAGGAATATACACTACCCACCTATAAGGTAGAATTCCCCACCACAGTTCGTGCCAAGCACTCCGAGTCAATACTAATGGTTCTCAGACTCCATATTCGAGCCTTACACATACCAACATTATCTCCACCGACTCCCCAACCAGGCAATTTACTCTTGCTCTTGCTCTCCACTCAACGAAGTTTAAAATGAGTGGTTCTACACTCCACATCATAGACGTTATTCCGACTCTGGCTGACAATAATTGCCTATGCAGTCCCTCTTACTTTCTCAGTAAAAGAGGACACGCTCTTGGCCTCCTCTTCCTCAGTCCAGTTATCCTAGAGAAACTCGCCATTGCAAGTACCCACCGGGCTCCTCTATGGGCCAAACTTCTGGCACCCACGAATATAGTGACCACATTTTCACCACCTCAACACTTCTTCTATGGGTGAAGGATTTTCCCTCCATACTGCTACAGGGCACTTCTCCATTTCAATATAACATCGCGTGAATTATCAAGTTTAGTACCACTTCCTACTTCTAGCGGTACTTGGGAAACTACATCAACCGAAATGTGCAGTCGTAATAGCGAGACAAGAAAATGCTACAAGAAGGGAGCGACCTCTAAAGCGGTCCCCCTCCCCGACCACAACTTACAGTTCTCCACACACCTTCCCATAATGCCCTTCTTCTATCGACCTATTATTCTCACACGAATACGCAAAATATTTATAGATTCTACCTCATGGTAGAAGGACGAAATCTCACAAGAGAAAATCAACGATCTTAATCCTAAGGCTTTACATCAAATCGAGAGCAACGCTGAAAACTTAAGGCGTCCACACAGATTCCTAAGGACTCTAGAACCTGATGCTCTGATACCATCTGTGACAACCCACTCACCAAAATAAGGGGTGGCCAGCCCAATACTCCAATATAACGGAATCATGGATGGAATCATTCTCAGCATCATAATAAAAATATAGAGTATCCAGGATAACCACCCAATATTTCAGAAAACGGGTCGCCAAAAATTTTGATTTGAAAGTAAATAAATGAAAACAAACAACCCAATTCCTGAAAGATAAGGGAAACCCCAAGACGTAAATAAATAATATAACAAGAATACCATAAAAAGACCGAAGATGTAACCGGTCACTAAACTGATACACCAGAATACACAAGTACGATAAGTTACTTATCACATTTCATTAGACATATACAAAAGCTTGGGCCTCTTGCCCGAATAAAAGACTTGATCTTGACTAGAATAGAAAAGAAAACGTCTATACCAAATGTATCCCGTAACACCCGCAATGCATCACGGCTCGTCGAAAGCGTCGGAATAGGAATTCAAATCAGGCATCCTTGCGGCGGAGTACCTGAGCAGAGACAAGAAGAATATGCAACAGGAAATGCAACCGGTCAGGGCCCGGTTCTATATGATTACCAGATGAATAAAGAGTATGACAGTTATGCAATATAAATCATGAAGAAAGAGAAATAAGAAGCTACCTATGCAATTTAAAACATAAGCTAAGCAGGAATAAAAATAAGAAGCATTAAACTAAGAACTTCATCAAATGTGCCCGTTATTTTATATATCCTTTCCTTAGCAGGAAATATATATATAATCAAAATCTTTTGCTCTTCAAGGCAATTATATCTCAATTTAACTTTAGTAAAAATTCTTTCCTTATCAGAAAAATAATCATTTTCAAATGCTCTTTGTGGCATTTATATGTGCTCTTCATGGCACTCCATCATGCTCTATATGGCATAACAAATACATCAAGTCCCACTTGATTATGAACTGTTATAATTATATACATATAACATATTCTAAGACCGCCCGTCCGGGTTTCCCCACTGGGCGCGTCCCTAAATGACCATCATCTTCCAGGGCCTATCATTAGACAACCTGGGCACCTATATCGCAAGACGTCGGGAAGCGGCCATGAGCCTGCGGGGTAGTCAAGACCACACCCGGAATCTCCTACCCATCGCAGAAAATATACACGATAAGCGCTCCCATGGCCTAGGACTATATCCACCCTGCATTCATTAGCCAGGGGGCTTCACCTCTCGTGCGGACTTCCCTTAAGATGGTATTTAGAGGGGTGTGTAACATCCATTTTAATCATTTTCAAAAATCAAGTAAATCATTAATTACCGGTCTCATGATTAAGTAAATTATCATTTACCAAAAATAATCACCATTTCCATTTCATTTCCATGTTTCATTTTATTCGAAACCATTACTATTTATTTCTAGTAACAGATAGAACTTATCATCCGGAGCCATACAATAAATTGTATCATTACTACAACCTCAAAAGGAGTAAATAAACTCTTCATCATCTCCAAGCATTTAGGATGTTATTTTAGAACCCCAAGGTTATCATCTTTCAAAGGAAAGAAATGACTTTAAATTCATTCTCCAAACTTGCCTTTTTGGCGTTATTACGAACCACCAAGGTTAACATAGTTCAAACGAACTTTTGAAGTCTCCCAACATTCTTTTGGGGTGTTAATATAAACCCCTTAAAACTCGGATAGCTTAATTAAGCTCCTAAGATCTCCCGAACATAACACTACATCTCCTAGTTTTCATAATGATTAACTAGAAGAAAGAATGCCTTACCATTTATAGGCCTAACCCTGGAAAAATCCCCACGTAACCCATTCCTAATGTAGGGTAGACATCTAACTCATCTCACACTCTAGGACTCTAAGTTTACTTCATTCAAGGAGGTTACTAGTCCCTATATTTAAAGAAAAGGATAAAAATTGAGTTATAAAATTAACTCAAAAACAGCAGGAAAACGAATCGATTCGCCCAAGGGCCGAATCGATTCGCCCTAGCGAATCGATTCGCCAAGAAAGCGAATCGGTTCGGACAACTAAACCAACCTTCTGCAATTGACCGAATCGATTCGGCCTCAATACCGAATCGATTCGAGTTATGCAGACCTGCCAATTTCCCCTTAGCGAATCGATTCGCCCTAAGGGCCGAATCGATTCGGACCTGCAAAATTGCCAAAAATGGCTACGAAGGGTTATGAACCCTAAATCCTCCAAACCCCAAATCTCTTCCTTTTCATACACAACCAACAACAAAAATCTACCCCAAACTAATCTACATGATTATTAACCATCAAAACCCACAATTTCTTCAACATAAATCAAGACTAGGGTTTAAATCCCACAAATTCTACATTTAAACCATAAATGGAAATACACAATTATCATACAATTTATGCATCTTAAATCACATATTAGCAAGTAGAAAACTTGCCTTAGGGTTGGTATCTCAGATTTATTTGGGGAAGAAGCAATCCCAAATCCTCCATCTTCAATCTCTCTCTCATTTCTCCATTTCTCTCTTCTTCTTTCTTTCTCTCCTTTCTCTCTAAGTTCAAGACATAGAATGGGAAAAATAAGGGATTTAGAAGACTAAAATCGTGGCTTAACATAATTCTCCCAACTTAAGTGGTTAATACCACATTAAAATGACTCGCAAATACGCAAATAAGCTAAAACCAGGTAAAAGTGCCCGAAACACAAAAATACAATATGGCACTTATTTTGACTGTCTCGCACCTTCCGAGACTAACTACACCCTCTAAACTGGCATCCGGAAATTTATAAATTATTTCGAGTTCCAAAATCATTTAAACTAAAAGGCCATATAAAATACATGACACTACAGACATGCACCCTGATGTTATTTACTTTCACATACAGTAAATATGCATCAATCTAGTAAATATTAACTTTCAATTCATTAAATTAATACTTACTCCAGTCCCCACATTTTATATAATTACCTTATGCGGTAAAATTAGTATAAAATGAGCCTCCCAAAATCGAGGGTTGTTACACTAGGATGCAAGAAAATGATACCAATAAGATACATAAAGTATTAAGCATGTGATATCAACAAAGAATGAAACAAGATAGATACCAATTATGAATTAAAGCATATATGGACTAGAAAGTAAGGCAAAGACTGAACAAAAATATTAAATATATGTATAACTAAGATATACCCAATAGACACAAGTACACATATATAGATATAAACACACAAATGACACAAAATACGATAAGCTTTCCATACTCCTATAGCAAAAATGTGTCATATGGAAACAGAAGTGTTGGGGTGTGAACTAGCAACATTTAAATTTAGACCCAATCACTTAAAACATGTTCACGGAGTTCTCAATTGATTGCAAACTTTATCACATTTGAATATAACCTCATGTGACAATATAGATTGAGCTCAATAAACAAACATACACAATGCATACAAGCCTAGCATGTTGATGATTCTACAAACCAATAGAGTCATGACATTGAAAACGCAACTAGGATAAAATGGACATTGTGCAAACCGTTGATATACCATCCAATCTCCCTCAATAAGCATGTATATTATTAATTTTGAATGAATATATCAATCAAACATAGGCCTTGGCAATTATTTTCTTTTTAATGCCATATTTTCTTTTAGGCCTTGGACCACGTATTTCTTTTAGGTCCAAACATACGGTGGCTTACTAATCGCTAAGGAAACTAAGTCCTTTCGGAGACCTTCCCCATGCACATTTATTTATCATGTTTTTATTTTTCACACAAATCTCACGTGCAACGGATTTTGACATGTACTAGTCCTCCTAGGTCACAAATATGTAAATGACAAGATTGGTAGGAGAACACCTCACAAAGCTCAAATATACATATGAAGTTAAAATTTCAAAAGAGCTCGTGCATGTGTGAGTAGAGGCATATAAAAATAGAATCCATTAAATCAACACAAAATCCAACTACTCCATGTAAGTATGGTAAAGAACATAATAAGGATTGACAATCTAAACGAAAAGTTCCAGCCACATGAGAGCGTAAAAGATGGGATTCTAACAAAAGTGTATGCCACATAAAGTGTGTCAAACTAAAATACACACAAAAAAATCTTTTTGAGTTTTTGAAATTTTTAACCAAAAATAAAAATCTATAATCAAAAGACAAACAAAAATCATTTTAATTTTTTCATTAAGCTTAAATTATCAAGAGATAAAAACCAAATGATAAACAAAAATCTTTTTGTATTTTTCATTTAATGCAAACAAAAATGAAAGAAATATAATACAAAAGATAAACAAGAATCATAATTCTAGCATGTGATTAAGCATGGAGCATAGACTAGAAAATGATTAAACAAGCATACATTTAGCATGAGAATATAGCATGAAGAATAAAAGCTAAAGTATGCAAACAAAACTAACACATTCAACCTTTAGATTTTGCAAGGGAGGAAGCATGTGAAAGTAAATGAGAATAAAATACCCTATCTTGTAAAGCTACTAAGTCGGATCTCCTAACCCAAACTAATGGTGAGTGACTATCTTGGGGTAAAGGAATCTTGGATACCTTGGTTGCCTTACATTGGGATTTTCTAGAAAATCTTTTAAGATCAAAACAATATTTCTTAACATGACCTTTTCGACCATAATGTGCACAAGTAAGAACATGTCGAAAAGATTTACTTAAAGGGTATCTCTAAAGGCTTTCCTAGGCGATTCTCTTAAAAAGTTGGTTTTGGCTTTTGAGTTGATTCATTACAAGTATCGAAGCCTAAACCACAAGTGTCATTTTTAATTTGGACCGTTCCTAATATTTTATCTAATTTTTTCGAACGACACTCCAAATAAAATTTAAGATTACTAGCGTCTTTTAATTTGTTTTCTAATTCTAGAATGTTAGACTCTAATAACAAATTTCTCTCTTCAAACTCGAGAATCTCCTTTTTCAAGGATTCCATTAAACCACTAAGGCTATCTCTCTCGCCTTCTACATATTCTAGTTTCTCTCGAAGAGATCTCTCTCGTTTCCTAAGGTCTTCAACCAACACACTATTATCAACGACCTTGACACGTTCTTTCAAACTATCTTCTAACTTCAAATTCGATCTTTTTAATTTAATTGATTCTTCATATAATTCTTGAAAAGCATTTTGAAGTTCACTTATATTAACCTCTTCTTCATTTTCACTCTCTCTCTCTTCTTCACTCTCACTATCATAAAAAACAAGGGAATCATAAACTATAACCTTGGAAGTGTCATGTGTTAAAGTTTCATCAATGGACGAGTTCTCACTATCACTCACATGACTAGTCATAAATGCCGCAAAGTTGGGCTTAGTGGGGGAATCGGGTCCTTCTTCCTTATGACTATCACTAAGGGTCGCATTATATGAAATGGGCTGCTTACCCTCTCTCCTTAGTTTAGTGGGGCAAAACACCTATTTGACTCGTCCCTATTTAAATTTTAGTTAATATTTTTAGGGATCCTTTTAGCTTTGTCATGCTTAGAAGTTTCAAATTTCTTAAAGTCATTTTTAAATTTATCTTTGTTAATTTTAAGAAACTTTCAAAATTTCCTAGCAAATAAGGCCATATCTTCCGAGTCACTATCACTCTCGCGCTCGACTACTTGTTTTTCCTCTTTTTGGGCTTTTAAAACAATGCCCTTTTCAATTTTCTTTTCTGTTTTTGAGGGAAACATGTCGAGTTCATAGGTTTGTAAATCACCTACAAGCTCTTCTAATTTTATAGAGGCTAAAGTTGGTAAAGAATTTAAAACGATCACTTTTGGAATAAATCTATCGGGTAAGGACCTTAAAATTTTCTTTATAACTCGGTTATCGGCTATTTTCTCTCCCAAGTTAAAAGATGAATTAACAATATCGAAAAGTATAGCATAAAATTTATAAAAAGTTTCTATTTCGTTCATTTTAATAGTTTCAAATTGAGTGGTGAGGTTTTGGAGTTTCGAAGCTTTAACGACACTAGTACCTTCATGAGTGAGTTGTAAAATATCCCACGCTTCTTTAGCGGTCTCACACATCATGATGCATCAGAATTCATTCGGTGTGACAATGCTAAAAAAGGCGTTTAAACCTCGAAAATTAAAATTTGAAAGTTTAAACTCATTCTCACTCCATCTATCGGCCGGTTTGGGAACACGTTCATTATCTACTAAATGAGTTGGTGGAGACCACCCATTAACTACCGATAACCAAACCCTCTCGTCGATAGATCTAAGTGCCGATTTCATTCGCGCTTTCCAGTATGCGTAATTAGAACCATCGAAAATAGGAAATTTTGAAAATGGGGAAAATTCCATTTTAGCCAAAAATAGTTAAAGGACCTTTAACGAAATAATTTATCGTTTTGGATCTGACACCACTTGTTGGAACACTAGGCCCCCCTTTTGAATTCTTATACTTAATTTTTCTTTAGGAATAAATATGCGGAAGCGTTAGATGATGGTTCAAATTAAAATAACTTAACAAAATTTAATTTTTCTCAACTTAAATTTGCACCAAGTGAAATAAGATTAAAACACACACTTATGTTAATTTCACTTAAACATAATTAACTAACCCAAGTCCTAGAAAATTGCCTAAGTCATATTTCTCAATTTTACCAAATTAGGCCAAACCAAATTTTAACACATTAAATTGAAGACTTGAATTAATTAAACATTACCCAATATTTAATTTCGCACCAAAATAAATATGTAGTGATTAAAACCGATTTTATCTTGAATTACCTAAGCATGTGTTCTAGGTGAGTATAGAAAGATAAAATAAACAATAAAACCACTACGCCACGATGTACGAGGAAAAACCCACAACGGGAAAAAACCTCGGACGGCCCTAGCCTCAAATCCACTAAGTACGAAATTTACATATACAAGCAAGATGACTTACAACACTCGACTCGATCCCTCTCAAGCCCTGATGCGTCTTCTTGTATCAACCTCTTCCTATCGATTAACCACGGAGCTCCACCGCGATCTCGGAATCCACCGATCGGACTTTATATGGTCACCGTCACCCAAACAAGGAGCCTTTCTCCAAGTGGGTAAATCAATGCAAACATCTTCTTCTTTGTGGGATTTAGAAGCAAACCCAAACGTCTCTTTAAAACGGTATAAATGAAAAACCGGTGCCAAAACTCCAAGCAAAGTATATATATATGGAACTTGGATTAAACAAACAATTGGGTGTAAATTAGAGTGTCAAATGAATTTTCCTTTGAAAACTAGACACTTTAAAACATGAACTTTTCCTTTTTCTATTTTTCTCTCAAACTCTCTCTTGGAGATAGATGTGTATGAAAAAGTTAAGTTAGAAAAGTTCATTTCCACACTTAAGAAATCTGCCAAAAAGTTAGTGGGAAAAAAAAGTGGGAAGGTGGGTCAAGACTGCTTAAAACTGTCATTTAAATGTTCCCGCCAAATCTCATTCGAACGACATTTTCGTTCGAATGAAATCTCGTTCGAACGAGGCTTCTAACGAAGTTCCAGTGTGAAATCGTTAAAAATCTCGTTGGAAGTTTCGTTCGAACATCAAGTTCAATCGAACGACCCTTCGAACGACTTTCCAGTGGACTTTGGGGAACTCGTTGGCAAACTTGTTCGAACAATAATGTGGTTCGAACGATTAACTCATTCGAACGGCACTTCGAACGAACTTCCAGAAAGTTTGAAATATTCTATTTTTAACCCAAAAACTTTACAAACTTATTTTAAAGTTTTATTAAAATCTTTCTGAAAATAAACAACAGTTTTAAATAAACGTACACCCATTATAAAATGTTCCAAGCTCCTATATATATAATCAAAATGCATTCATACCTTAGTAGCAATGGAACCAGGTTGATGAGGTAGAAATGAAGCACAAACAAACTCGACAATGTGATGAGGCTTTATACTCTTGGCCGCTATGTCTTCAACAAACTGGTCATAGACTTGAAATAAGATCAATTAAATCTATCCTATGACTCAAACGTTTTTGTCCAGAATTGAGTCAAAACTACAAAGGACTCAATTGGAAGTTTGTGTCCTTACAAATCTCCCCCTTTGGCTATTCCGGACAAAAATCAAACAAAAATCCTAAAGGGCCGTCAAGCTCTACTAGACTGACTAAAAATGTCCCACCCAAAATAAAATTACAATGCTTGACTCAAACAACCCAAGGATCAATATCTTTGCTCGATGGAAGTTGCCACTTAGAATAATTCCTGTACACTTAAGCAAACATATAAAACGCATAGGGAATATCAAAATATTAAATGCAATTAAATAATTACTCAATAATTACTCCGCTTAAATTAATTCTCTGCTTTATCAACTATTATCAACCTAGGAAGACAGCGACTCCCCCTAAGTTAAATCTCCCCCAAACTAAGATACGATTATAGTAGGTTTAGATACCATTTCTCCCCCTATCATTCTCCCCCTTTTTGTTCAGGAATAGACAAAGGCTAAAGAACTAAAAACATTTACTTATCTCCCTCAATTAAAGCATATTACCCTTAAACTAAACAAGGGATAAATAAAATGGGATAACAAGATAAACATGCAAATGTGCAAAAGTGATGAGAACATTAAATCATATGGGCAACAAAAGCACAACAAATCCAACAAATAATAACGGATACCAACTAGGATGCAAGAAAATGATACCAATAAGATACATAAAGTATTAAGCATGTGATATCAACAAAGAATGAAACAAGATAGATACCAATTATGAATTAAAGCATATATGGACTAGAAAGTAAGGCAAAGACTGAACAAAAATATCAAATATATGTATAACTAAGATATACCCAATAGACACAAGTACACATATATAGATATAAACACACAAATGACACAAAATACGATAAGCTTTTCATACTCCTATAGCAAAAATGTGTCATATGGAAACAGAAGTGTTGGGGTGTGAACTAGCAACAATTAAATTTAGACCCAATCACTTAAAACATGTTCACGGAGTTCTCAATTGATTGCAAACTTTATCACATTTGAATATAACCTCATGTGACAATATAGATTGAACTCAATGAACAAACATACACAATGCATACAAGCCTAGCATGTTGATGATTCTACAAACCAATAGAGTCATGACATTGAAAACGCAACTAGGATAAAATGGACATTGTGCAAACCGTTGATATACCATCCAATCTCCCTCAATAAGCATGTATATTATTAATTTTGAATGAATATATCAATCAAACATAGGCCTTGGCAATTATTTTCTTTTTAATGCCATATTTTCTTTTAGGCCTTGGACCACGTATTTCTTTTAGGTCCAAACATACGGTGGATTACTATTCGCAAAGGAAACTAAGTCCTTTCGGAGCCCTTCCCCATGAACATTTATTTATCATGTTTTTATTTTTCACAAAAATCTCACGTGCAACGGATTTTGACATGCACTAGTCCTCCTAGGTCACAAATATGTAAATGACAAGATTGGTAGGATAACACCTCACAAAGCTCAAATATACATATGAAGTTAAAATTTCAAAAGAGCTCGTGCATGTGTGAGTAGAGGCATATAAAAATAGAATCCATTTAATCAACCCAAAATCCAACTACTCCATGTAAGTATGGTAAAGAACATAATAAGGATTGACAATCTAAACCAAAAGTTCCAGCCACATGAGAGCGTAAAAGATGGGATTCTAACACAAGTGTATGCCACATAAAGTGTGTCAAACTAAAATACACACAAAAAAATCTTTTTGAGTTTTTGAAATTTTTAACCAAAAATAAAAATCTATACTCAAAAGACAAACAAAAATCATTTGAATTTTTTCATTAAGCTTAAATTATCAAGAGATAAAAACCAAATGATAAACAAAAATCTTTTTGTATTTTTCATTTAATGCAAACAAAAATGAAAGAAATATAATACAAAAGATAAACAAGAATCATAATTCTAGCATGTGATTAAGCATGGAGCATAGACTAGAAAATGATTAAACAAGCATACATTTAGCATGAGAATATAACATGAAGAATAAAAGCTAAAGTATGCAAACAAAACTAACACATTCAACCTTTAGATTTTGCAAGGGAGGAAGCATGTGAAAGTAAATGAGAATAAAATACCCTATCTTGTAAAGCTACTAAGTCGGATCTCCTAACCCAAACTAATGGTGAGTGACTATCTTGGGGTAAAGGAATCTTGGATACCTTGGTTGCCTTACATTGGGATTTTCTAGAAAATCTTTTAAGATCAAAACAATATTTCTTAACATGACCTTTTCGACCATAATGTGCACAAGTAAGAACATGTCGAAAAGATTTACCTAAAGGGTATCTCTAAAGGCTTTCCTAGGCGATTCTCTTAAAAAGTTGGTTTTGGCTTTGTGAGTTGATTCATTACAAGTATCGAAGCCTAAACCACAAGTGTCATTTTTAATTTGGACCGTTCCTAATATTTTATCTAATTTTTCCGAACGACACTCCAAATAAAATTTAACATTACTAGAGTCTTTTAATTTGTTTTCTAATTCTAGAATGTTAGACTCTAATAACACATTTCTCTCTTCAAACCCGAGAAGCTCCTTTTTCAAGGATTCCATTAAACCACTAAGACTATCTCTCTCGCCTTCTACATATTCTAGTTTCTCTTGAAGAGATCTCTCTCGTGTCCTAAGGTCTTCAACCAACACACTATTATCAACGACCTTGACACGTTCTTTCAAACTAGCTTCTAACTTCAAATTAGATCTTTTTAATTTAATTGATTCTTCATATAATTCTTGAAAAGCATTTTGAAGTTCACTCATATTAACCTCTTCTTCATTTTCACTCTCTCTCTCTTCTTCACTCTCACTATCATCAAAAATAAGGGAATCATAAACTATAACCTTGGAAGTGTCATGTGTTAAAGTTTCATCAATGGACGAGTTCTCACTATCACTCACATGACTAGTCATAAATGCCGCAAAGTTGGGCTTAGTGGGGGAATCGGGTCCTTCTTCCTTATCACTATCACTAAGGGTCGCATTATATGAAATGGGCTGCTTACCCTCTCTCCTTAGTTTAGTGGAGCACTGAGAAGCCCTATGGCTATAACCCTCACAACCAAAACACCTATTTGACTCGTCCCTATTTAAATTTTCGTTAATAGTTTTAGGGATCCTTTTAGCTTTGTCATGCTTAGAAGTTTCAAATTTCTTAAAGTCATTTTTAAATTTATCTTTGTTAATTTTAAGAAACTTTCGAAATTTCCTAGCAAATAAGGCCATATCTTCCGAGTCACTATCACTCTCGCGCTCGACTACTTGTTTTTCCTGTTTTCGGGCTTTTAAAGCAATGCCCTTTTCAATTTTCTTTTCTGTTTTAGAGGGAAACATGTCGAGTTCATAAGTTTGTAAATCACCTACAAGATCTTCTAATTTCATAGAGGCTAAAGTTGGTAAAGAATTTAAAACGATCACCTTTGGAATAAATCTATCGGGTAGGGACCTTAAAATTTTCTTTATAACTCGGTTGTCGGCTATTTTCTCTCCCAAGTTAAAAGATGAATTAACAATATCGAAAAGTCTAGCATAAAATTTATCAAAAGTTTCTATTTCGTTCATTTTAATAGTTTCAAATTGAGTGGTGAGGTTTTGGAGTTTCGAAGCTTTAACGACACTAGTACCTTCATGAGTGAGTTGTAAAATATCCCACGCTTCTTTAGCGGTCTCACACGTCATGATGCATCAGAATTCATTCGGTGTGACAACGCTAAAAAAGGCGTTTAAACCTCGGAAATTAAAATTTGAAAGTTTAAACTCATTCTCACTCCATCTATCGGCCGGTTTGGGAACACGTTCATTATCTACTAAATGAGTTGGTGGAGACCACCCATTAACTACCGATAACCAAACCCTCTCGTCGATAGATCTAAGTGCTGATTTCATTCGCGCTTTCCAGTATGCGTAATTAGAACCATCGAAAATAGGAAATTTTGAAAATGGGGAAAATTCCATTTTAGCCAAAAATAGTTAAAGGACCTTTAACGAAATAATTTATTGTTTTGGCTCTGATACCACTTGTTGGAACACTAGGCCCCCCTTTTGAATTCTTATACTTAATTTTCCTTTAGGAATAGATATGCAGAAGCGTTAGATGATGGTTCAAATTAAAACAACTTAACAAAATTTAATTTTTCTCAACTTAAATTTACACCAAGTGAAATTAGATTAAAACACACACTTATGTTAATTTCACTTAAACATAATTAACTAACCCAAGTCCTAGAAAATTGCCTAAGTCATATTTCTCAATTTTACCAAATTAGGCCAAACCAAATTTTAACACATTAAATTGAAGACTTGAATTAATTAAAATTACCCAATATTTAATTTCGCACCAAAATAAATATGTAGTGATTAAAATCGATTTTATCTTGAATTACCTAAGCATGCATTCTAGGTGAGTATTGCAAGAAAAAATAAACAATAAAACCACTACGCCACGATGTACGAGGAAAAACCCACAATGGGAAAAAACCTCGGACGACCCTAGCCTCAAATCCACTAAGTACGAAATTTACAAATACAAGCAAGATGACTTACAACACTCGACTCGATCCCTCTCAAGCCCCGACATGTCTTCTTGTATCAACCTCTTCCTAGCGAATAACCACGGAGCTCCACCGCGGTCTCGGAATCCACCGATCGGACTTTATATGGTCACCGTCACCCGAACAAGGAGCCTTTCTCCAACTGGGTAAATCAACGCAAATATCTTCTTCTTTGTGGGATTTAGAAGCAAACCCAAATGTCTCTTCGAAATGGTAGAAATGAAAAACCGGTGCCAAAACTACAAGAAAAGTATATATATATGGAATTTGGATTAAACAAATAATTGGGTGTAAACTAGAGTGTCAAATGAATTTTTCTTTGAAAAATAGACACTTTAAAACATGAACTTTTCCTTTTTCTCCTTTTCTCTTTTGCTCTCAAAATCTCTCTTGGAGATAGATGTGTATGAAAAAGTTAAGTTAGAAAAGTTCATTTTCGCACTTAAGAAATTTGCCAAAAAGTTAGTGGGAAAAACAAGTGGGAAGGTGGCTCAAAACTGCTTAAAACTGCCATTTAACTGTTCCCGCCAAATCTCATTCGAATGACATTTTCGTTTCGAATTAATTCTCGTTCAAACGAGGCTTCTAACGAAGTTCCAGTGTGAACTCGTTAGAAATCTCGTTGGAAGTTTCGTTCGAACATCAAGTTTGTTCGAACGACCCTTTGAACGACTTTCCAGTGGCCTTTGGGGAACTCGTTGGCAAACTCGTTCGAAGGACAATGTGGTTTGAACGACAAACTCGTTCTAACGACACTTCGAACGAACTTTCAGAAAGTTTGAAA
The DNA here is from genome assembly GCA_949130495.1 of Sambucus nigra. NCBI lineage: Eukaryota > Viridiplantae > Streptophyta > Magnoliopsida > Dipsacales > Adoxaceae > Sambucus > Sambucus nigra. The sequence goes on along the minus strand of OX422221.1, from coordinate 438,408,840 downwards.
TATTCTATTTTTAGCCCAGAAACTTTATAATCTTATGTTAAAGTTTTATTAAAATCTTTCTGAAAATAAACAACAGTTTTAAATAAACGTACACCCATTATAAAATGTTCCAAGCTCCTATATATATAATCAAAATTCATTCATACCTTAGGAGTAATGGAACCATGTTGACGAGGTAGAAATGAGGCATAAACAAATTAGGCAATGTGATGAGGCTTTATACTCTTGGCCGCTACGTCTTCATCAAACTCGTCATAGGCTTGAAATCGGATAAATTAACTCTATCCTATGACTCAAACGTTTTTGTCCGGAATTGAGTCAAAACTACAAAGGACTCAATTGGAAATTTTTGTCCTTACAGACAACCTATAACTCTTCCTAGTATGCATGAGCAATCCCTAAAGGCAGTAGAGGTAGGCCTTCGTTATGTGCAGACTTGGGAGTAGACCATTTATGATGTATGTGTAATGAAACACACTTATGTAGATGTAGACATAGATACTGTCTTCCTTTATATGTTCATATACTTGAAATGTACAAATTGGTACAATTATGAACCCTTTATTTATATTCAGTTGAGATGAATAAAATATAATCACGGGGTTCACTTGGGTTTGGGGATTAACTGTTTGCTTATTTTAGGTTGTTTGAGTGGGGTAACTTGAATTACTTAAAATTGACATAACATGAGAGAAATATGTATTATTATTATTATTATTATTATTATTATTATTATTATTATTATTATTATTATTATCATTATTATTATTATTTTTATTTTTATTATTATTATTATTATTATTATTATTATTATTATTATTATTATTGTTGTTGTTGTTGTTGTTGTTGTTGTTGTTGTTGTTGTTGTTGTTGTTGTCGTTGTTGTTATTATTGTTGTTATTGTTGTTCTTGTTATACACAACTTCAATTAAATTCTTATCCTTTATAAACTTATTGTTTACATTTTTGTTGAATCTATTTTCATAAGTCTTAGGCCATTGTTGCTACCACAAACTTGGGTGGATTTTATTAGAGGAGTATCTCTGGAGGAAATTCTATTTCTCCTTCCTAGGATGTATAAGTGGAGCGGTCGTCAGTATGAGGAGAAGTTCAACTATCTTTCTCTTTTTTCATCGAGAGAGATTGATACGGAAGCAAAGAAGACTATTTGCGATTTCAGCCCAATATGAGAAGACATTTTAAGATGTCATAAACTTTACGTGAAGGGTTTGACATGTGTTATTGGGTAACCCGTTCTTCATCACTTGCACTTAGTTAGTGAAAGTTACTTTCAGACATCCGCGGGACCATCAAAACTATTTGAAGGATAGAGATTCCTAATACTGAGAAGAGGGAGGCCAAAGTAGGCCAAAATAACTAGAGATGGTGTAGAGTTGACTCGAGTAGGGAGGACACCACTAGAAGAAGGAAGCATATAGGATAAGAAGACCCCCAAGTTGTTTATGGGAGTAAACAATATGATATATTATGTCCAGTGGAGCCAGAATCAATGATAACAAGGCTGATGAGGCCATCTTTTTACGATATCAATCGTAGAGGCAAGGTCATGTAACCCCGTATTTTTTGCGTATTTAATTAATTCGGCATATTTTTAAAGTACACGACTGACGTAATTTAATTGAATTAAACATTAATGTGGTAATAAAATATTAATCGGGAGAGATAATGATTAATATTATGAGATAAACTTACTAAGTGAATAGTAAATAATTCACGGTTAATAATTTACGTCGTAGCGAGTTATATTAACGTAATTGAATTATATCTCAACTAGGAGTCGCGTGTATACTAATGTGAGGTTGAGATAGGATATTTGTTTAGAGTGACTCGGATGATGATTCTGAGGTCACGCATGATTGCTAAAGTGTCAAAATAGTCGGTATAGTATATTTGGGGGTACTGTTTGGGTCCCAGAGAAATTTTAAACTAAATTGGTGACATATAAGGGTATTTTAGTCTTTTGGTAGCCTAGGGTTAATAAAGCTACGAATTTCCAAGGTTTATATCAGCTGCTAGTTGGGAGAGGCTAGGGTTATGTGGTTAGAAATTAAAGAGAGATCAATAGAGAAGAAGGAGAAGCCAGTTTTGAAGCCTAAGAGATAATTCTTGAAGAATTTAAGCTTATTCTTGCACCACCATCATCATTGGAGAGTGGATTAGGAGGAAAGACCAACAAATCCAACACAAAATCATGATATCATACCTTCTACCTAAAGCAAGTGTTTATTTTTAATTTCTTTTGAAGTTATAATAGCCATGTGGTTAGGGTTTAGAAAATATATGGATTAAATTGATGTTCTTGGAAGAAAAGAATGATTAGAGCTCATGTTTTAGGTGGGATTTGCATGTAGTATGAAATAACACCTGTAGAGGATAAGAAATCAGAGGGTATGTGATAATCACCACGAATTTTATCTGGGTTTTATTTGAGTATACATGAAGAACATGAAAAATCTAGGTTTTTGATGAATAAATGATTTGATCTGTTCTTGAATGGAAATTATAGTGTTTTGATGTTATAATCGTGTTGGAAATCATCATAATACATGTAGATAATGTTTGGGACAATTGGGAGTAAGTTTAGTGAAGGATAATGAGATTTGTGTAAAAGAAAAATGGTGAAAAATGCTAAAACACAACGAAGAAGACACCACTGCTTTTTAAATCGATTCGACTCAAGGGAGAATCGATTCGGCCATAGGGAGAATCAATTCGGTTGCCCAAATTTGGAAAATTTTTCTTTTTAAGTCTATAAATATTGTATAATTAACGGGGTGACTTTTGGGGCCTCTTTGTAATATGAAGAGGGGCTTGTTGACTTACAGTAGGAATATGATAGGTATGGGAAGTAGTCTTGTTAAGACATTTAAGGCGGGGATTAATCAGGATTAAATCATAATGTAATTTTATTTGAGAGAATGAGAATAAGTTACGCTAATTTCATGGACTTATTATATAGACCAGTAGGACATGATTGAGTTAACTACTGAAGTAATTAAAGGGGTAATTAGGACCCTTATAGTAGAGAATAATACTTGGATAAGTACGATAGTGAGTATAATCGTAACATAATAAGTACGGTGAGTATTCGAGTGGGATATACTACGTACTAACGATGATGTTTGAGTTATGTGTATACCTACAAATTTTTATGTATATATATATATATATATATATAGGTTCTGTGTCACCTATTATATGACTGGTGTAAAGTGTTAGCATCCCTACACTGTCTGTTATCACGGAGGTTCCCGAGCAGTGGGTGATCCCACCTTGACGATTCCAGCGAGGTCTAAATTTGTGCCCCAAAACATAGAACTTAGGGCAGTCCACTAAGTGTCATGTGTTAGTGGGATTGGAAGGTCATTTGGGTACGTTAGGTATTTGCGTAGCCCAACGGCTTAGAACTATGTTTGTCCCCATTGCTTGTTATTTGATTTTGGGTTAGAGGAGACAAGCCGAACCAATAGTCCTTTATGTAGTATGTGTGACACATGGACTTGATATAAGAGTATGCCCGTATAAATGGCGGTTATCCAAAGTGATGCCGTAATTGTATATATTATTGTGTAAAATATATACCTGTATGAATATTCTAATTAAATGTGATAGTAGATAGCTAGATAATGTAAATCTGAGAGTAAATTAAGTAGAGAAACTTAATTAAATGATTTAAAGGTAACATATGTGAAATGTTACTTAAGATGTCAATAACTTACGAGAATTATTAATTATCGGCTAACGTATTGTATGGGTGATACGGGGACTTAAACGAGTCGATAGTTCAGAGAGATACTTATGTCCAGTTGGCTTGGGTAGTATATCTAGGTGGGATAAGTAGAAAACGTTTGGCATGCACAATAGTTGAGAGGTGAGGAAACTCAAGAGAGTGTATGTGAACATGACATGTGTATCTAATAACTAATTTTTAAACTGTGATAAGTACTTGCAAAATGTTTTTCAAATGTTTTGGGTTCTAAACCTTGCTACAAATATTTTCAAAACCTTTTAAATGTCCAGCCATAGGGACGCCATACTTGCTTATCTATTCCATGGATACGTAGCTGCAACATATCTGGATGCATGTAGGATTTTGATTAGATGCTTCAGATTTTCATTCCTTGATTATGATCTCATTATCTCAGTATTTCATTTATGGGCGTGGTGCCCTTTGCACTTTATTTAGTCATTCAGTTCAGACTTGTATTGGGATATATTTATTACCTGTTGGATTTTTAGTTTGATTTGGGATTGTAGCCGATGGTTTATTCGGCAAGAAATTTATTTCTTTATATCTTATAATGATTTAAACTCTATTAGTGTGTGAATGGTTTAATCTAGTTTTTCGGATATTGTTACATGTTAAATGAAAAGATAAAATTTTGACACCGGCTTAAATAACTAATAGGTGATTAGTAATTAATGGTTTTCGACGGTGATGCTAAGAATGAACCAAATGGGAATCTTATTTTAATTTAATAAAGAACTAATCATGCGGTATTTAATTCGGCGGGGTGTCACAGATGGTATCAGAGCATCATATTATAGTGTCCATAGGATTTGTACGACTTACTACGATTTTAGCATAGCGTTGTTTTGATATAGAGCCCTATTGTTAAGATTGTTGCTTTTATATTTATGTATTTAAGATATCGTGCTTCTATTATTAAACTTTGTATTGACTCCGAACTCATAACAATTCGATCTATTTTTAAATGCCGCCTAAGAGAGGTAGACCGGCTAGAGCAGCAACGAGATATGAGGTGAGAGAGGATCGTCAAGAGTAAGAGGTGTAGTAGCCACAACCACAACCGGGGTTAATGACGAATGCACAGGTGGCCGAGATTGTGGCCGAGGCAGTTAACACATCCATGACTACCATGTCTGTCCATTTACCAGAGACTCAACCACAGCCACCAGAGGCACCAGTGATTGAAGCCCAACCGGGCCATTGTATTGACAAAAAGTTAGGGAGGCTTTTTAAAAAGGCCACCTACTAGAGTTTTAGGGGAGCTCGGATGTCATCATCACCTACGTATGAGTGAGTGCAATGACACTCAGAAATAGATGCTTTCCACGTTCAGATTAATGGGAGCTGCGCTGCAGTTTTGGGAGTCTATTACCACCTCAAAGGAGAGGGATAGTATGCCGATAGCAGAGTTCTGGGAGAGTTCAACCATAAGTATTTTTCTCCAGCTGTTCAGACGAAGATGAGGAGGAAATTTAATGATGTTACACATGGGGGCCGATCAGTGGCTGATTAAGAGAAAAAGTTCACTCGTTTTGCTAACTTTGTGCCAGATAAGGTGAAGACCGAAGAAAAAAAGAAGAGCACGTTCATGGATAGGATAGCCTGGAGTTTGAGGCAACACTTAATTGGAAACTAAGCATTATAGACTTATATGCCATCGCTTCCACCTGAAGGGAAGCCAGAGAGCAAAGGAGCTGAGCTAATCAAATAAAACAAGAGGGAGTAGTGCCATTAGGGCACCTCACTAGCAAGTGGTGAGACAGCAGGGGCAAGATTACCGGTAGGGGGATTAGGCTAAGAAATTTAGGTCGGGTGGATATCGACCGGAGGGTCAGGGTTCTAGGCAGGGCCAGTAGGGTCCTAATCAGTAGCAACAGGTTCCCGAGGGTCCTCAGGGCCAAGGGAATAATGGAGGTAGCCAACAGGGCCGAGGTTTCGAGGGTCAGCATCAAGGCTAAAGGCATAGGGAGTTTTTTGGGGAAGTTCTTTATATATGGCCACCACGGCCATAAGATGAGAGATTTCCCACAACAGGACAATGTACAATAGTAGGGTGCCCTATAGGGCAGTAAGCTTCGTTACCTCCAGCACCAGCACCCCCATACCCATAGAAGTAGTAAGGACAAATGCATTACGAGCTTGTGTATAATGTTCATGACGTATCTATGCCACCAACACCTCATGCGCTGCCGGCTGTGGAGGGTACATTTCCTATTCATGGGCTTGAGGGTAGGATTGTTTTTAATACAGAGGCATCACATTCTTTTATTTCTACTAGATTTGCATGAGCAAATGGTATTTTAGAGATAGCCGACACTCGACTTATGTGTGTAGAGTCACCGTTGGGTAGTGGTTCACTTATACACTCAATATGTATAGTATTAGACATCATTATTAGGAGACTGAGCTTAGCAATAGAACTTCTTGTGTTATATATGGAGGGGTATGATGTCATTCGGGGTATGAACTAATTGGCGGGTTATAGAGGGATGATAGATTGTTACAAGAGGACCATAGTGTTCTCCATTCCAGGGCAGAAGATGTTCCTAATGGCAGTGCCTCTTCCCGAGGGAGGGTCGAACACACACTTATACTACATTGAGGAGGAGACCTCACATGAGGTAGTTATCTCATTAGATTCGATCCCAGTTGTGAGAGATTTTGGGGATGTATTTCGGGAGATTCCAGGTTTACCACCCAGCTGAGAGATCGAGTTTGTTATTGACTTAGCACCGGCGACCAAACCGATTGCCCAAGCACCATATCGCATGGCCCCTTTAGAGATACGAGAGTTGAGGGAGAAGATTCACCATCTCTTAGGGCATGATTTTATTCGGTGGAGTACATCTTTGTGGGGTTCACCGGTGTTATTTATGAAAAAGAGGGATGGTTCGCTTCGCTTATGTGTAGACTAAAGGGAGCTGAACAAGGTCACAATACGGAATAAGTATCCATTGTCGAGGATCTATGACCTATTTGAACAGTTGAGAGGAGCAGCGTACTTCACCAAGATTGATTTGAGGTCGGGATGTCACCAGTTGTGCATTTGAGAGGAGGATGTTCCTAATACCTCTTTTTTGTCTCTATACCAGTCGTACGAGTTCAGGGTGATGCCATTTGGGCTGACCAATGCGCCAGCTATGTTCATGCATCTCATGAATAGGGTATTCAGGGAGTTTTTATACCAGTTCGTGATCATGAATAGGGTATGGATTTTAACTACGAAAGGTTCAGTTTCTAGGCCACATCATGTTTGGCTGAGGCATTACTGTTGATCCAAGTAAGGTATCAACAGTGAGGGAGTGGGGACAACCCACGACATAGACAGAGATTCATAGCTTTCTGGGTTTAGCCGATTATTATCATCGCTTCATTTCTTAAATATTACGGGCCCGTTGATGAACCTGACGCGAAAGGGGTTCCATTTGTGTGGAGTGATCACTCTTAGTTAGTTTTCTATGAGATAAAGGACAAATTGACATCCGCACCCATACTTCTATTTGCCTAGGGGAGTATTGGATTACATGTTCTATACCGATGCATCCTTGCAGACTTGGGGGTGTATTACAGCAGGATAATAGGGCTATAGCTTATGCGTCCCAAAAGCTTATGCACCAATTGGATAATTACCCGAAACACGACCTTGGGTTGGCAGGGGTTGTGTTTGCTTTAAGGATATGGGGACACTATCTTCTAGGGGAGAAGTTTAAACTATTGACGAACCATGTATCACTTCAGTATCTCTTCACACAGAAGGATCCGAATATGAAACAGAGGAGATGGCTCGAGTTTATGAAAGACTATCAGTTTGACATTCAGTAGCATCCTGGTAAGGTTAACATAGTGGCATACGCATTGAGCTAAATATGTACGGGGGAGTTAGCGGAGGTCTAGAAGGCGAAGTGGAAGGAGCTTCGATACGATGAAGAGATCGCCAGAGCATGCATGTCAGTTATAGCTACCACTCTTGAAATTGTCATGAGGGTAGTGAAATCATAGGTAAAGGATTAGTTTTTTTGGGACAGGGTATGCTATTTATTAGCTGAGGGTGTAGAGTCTTACTCGATCACCTAAGAGGGAGGCTAACATTTTAATGGGAGTCTAAGTGGTGCTAGAGGATGATTATTTGAGGCATGTAGTGATGAATGAGTCTCATAGTTCAAGGTTTATGATACATCTCGATGGGGATAAGATGTACCAGGATATGAGGAGACAATATTGGTGGTCAGGGATGAAGCGGGACATAGCCGAGTTTATCTCGAAGTGTGTCACCTGTCAGCTTATGAAGGTAGACCACCAGAGGCCTTTAGGTATGTTACAACCATTAGATATTTCCACGTGGAAGTGGGAAAGCATTTTGATGAATTTTATTACAAGGCTGCCGACGTCGCAGAGAGGTAATGACTCCATTTGGGTGATAGTGGATCGGCTGACCAAGGTAGCCCATTTCTTTCCTGTCTGCATCAATTTTGAGATGATGCAATATGCGTAGCTATTCATTCGAAGACAGTTAAACTGCATGGGGTACCTATTAACATCATGTTTGATAGAGATAATATCTTTGTCTCTTATTTCTGGCAGAGTGTTTAGGAGGCCATGGGCACTAACTTGAGATTTAGTATCGCATATCATCTGCAGACAGACGGACAGATTGAGAGGGTTAATCAGATACTAGAGGACATGTTGAGCTTGTGCATCTTGGATTTTGGGGGAGGATGGGAGCGATACCTTCCATTGGTAGATTTTGTATATAACATCTCTTACTAATTCACCATCGTTATGGAACTGTTTGAGGAACTTTATGAAAAGAATTATAGTTCGCTCGCTTGCTGGTTAGAGGTGGGGGACAACAAGTTATTGTGGACATAAATGATATAGGAGACTACTGCTAAGATTGAGATAATTCATGGGCAGATTTGAATAGCTCAGGACAGGTAAAAGAATTAGGCTCATGCAGATCGGAGACACATTAAGTTAGAGGTTTGCGACCAGGTATTGGTACGGGTGTATCCTATAAAGGGGGTCATGAGGTTTGAAATGAAAGGAAAACTAGCACCGAGATATGTGGGACCTTTCACGATTATTGAGAGAGTGGGACCAGTGGTATATAGACTGGTTTTACCAGATCATCTACAATGGATACATGATGTGTTCCATGTGGCTTCGCTGAAGAAGTATCGTAGGAGTGAAAGAGCTTTTTGGAAAGTTCCACTTGAGGAGATTGATTTATATCCAGACGTATCATATGCGGAGAGACTCGTGGCTATTCTGGATTTGTGCCCAAGAACTTAGAACTTAGGGCAGTCAACTAAGTGTTGTATATTAGTGGGACTGGCAGGTCATTTGGGTACATTAGGTGTCTGCATAGCCCAAAGGCTTAGAACTATTTTCGCCTCCATTTCTTGATAGCAGAGTATGCTCGTATAAATGGTGGTTATCCAAAGTGACGTCGTAATTGTATATATTAGTGTATAAAATATATACATGTATGAATATTCTACTTACGTGTGATAGTGGATAGCTAGAAAGTGTATATCTGAGAGTAAATTAAGTAGAAAAACTTAATTAAATGATTTAAAGGTAACATATGTGAAATGTTACTTAAGATGGTAATAACTTACGAGAAACGTTAATTATGGTTTGCGTACTGTATGGGCGGTACGGGGACTTAAACGAGTCGATAGTTCAGATATATACTTATGTCTAGTTGGCTTGGGTAGTATAGTTAGGCGGGCTAAGTAGAAAACTTTAGGCGTGCACAATAGTTGAGAGGTGAGGAAACTCAAGATAGTGTACGTGAACCTAACATGTGTATCTAATAATTGATTTTTAAACTATGATAAATACTTGCTAAATGTTTTTCAAATATTTTGGGTTCTAACCCTTGCTATAAATATTTTCAAAACCTTTTAGGTGTCCAGCCACAAAGATGCTAGACTTGATTATCTATCCTAGGGATGCATAGCTTTAGAATATGTGGATGCATGCAGGATTTGGATTAGACGCTTCAGCTTTTCATTCCTAGATTAGGATTTCCTTATCTCAGTAATTCATTTATGGGAGTGTTTCCCTTTGCACTTTATCCAGTCATTCAGTTCAGACTTGTATCGAGATATATTTATTACCTGTTGGATTTCTTATTTGGATTTGGTACTATAGCCGATGGTTTGTTTGGCAAGATATTTATTTATTTATATGTTGTGATGCTTTAAACTCTATCACTGTGTGAATGCTTTAATTTAGTTTTTCGCATATTGTTACTTGTTAAATGAAAAGATAAAATTTTGACACCATCTTAAATAACTAATAGGTGATTAGTAATGCGACACCCAGCCTAATTAAATACTGGTGATCAGTTCTATATCCAATTAAAATAGGTTTCTCATCTGGTTCCTTCTTAGCATCACTGTCGAAAACTTTTTAAAACATTATTAACCACCTAGTATTCAAAAAGACGATGTCAAAATTTTAATATTTTTATTTAACAATCAACAACAGGACATTATTACATAAAAACATCCCATGCAATAGTAATATATATCCATCCACAATATAAAAGACTGAAATGCAATAATACCGAATAAATCATCAGTTATAAAATCCAATATAAAGTGTAACCTGAATAAAAGTCTGAATACAAGGTTTGACTCTCATAAATGAAATAACTATGGGCAACATGCCCGAATAAAATACTGCCCTGCACCTTACACTAGGAGTGAAGTAACTGAATCGTCTAATTCCAAATCCTCCAAGCATCCACAAGTACTGGAGCTATGCATCCCTAGAATAGATCATCCTATTTGGCATCCCTGTGGATGGACACCTGAAAGGTTTTGGAAAAAGGTTTTGCACGTACGGGTCAGAGCCAAAGTAAAAATCATTTAAAAAATATTTAGCAAGTACTTAAGTAACAATTTAAATGGACAGTTATTAGATACACATGTTAGGTTGCGAATACTCCCTTGAGTTCCTCATCTCTCATCTACTCAACCCCACCTAGTCAATTCTAGCCAATCTAACTAGGCAGCCAATATCTAATAGACCCAAATCAATCAAGCTCCCTTGTACTGCCCATACAGTACGCTATTGAATACCTTCAATAATTAACATCTCTCTTATGTTATTATTAAACCCCAGTTACCCTTTCTACGTAGGTTATTGTTCAAGCTTTACTGTTTAAGTTTCTCTACTTAAACTTTATTTTAGATATTTACTAACTATCTTCCTACTATTCACACATTAGTAGATTCATCATTATATAGATATACACTATCTAAGTTCCCCACTAATTACTCTCTAGTAGATTAATCGTTTTTTAGATACCTACTATCTTGTCTCTCTACTCGAACACATAAGTAAATTATTCGTGCTGTATATATTTTACACACCATATATACTATAAGAACACACTCTTCTATTATATCCCCATATCACACATTAAGGGCTATTGGCTCATAATGTTACCCAGACCCCAATAGTTGTTCCATATACATTGGTTCAGAATGTTACCTCGACCCCAATATTCACATTAATTTTAGTTTAGATACACACAACTAACTAGTATGAAATCATAAGTCTACTACCCATAACTCATATCGTCCACCCGTATTTCCACGCAATACATTTATTAAATATATATCCATTTCTCTTTAAGATGGGAAGGGATTTTCAAATTTTAGGATTAAGTGTTCACATACTTAAGTCAAATCAGATTTCACTATCTTTCTCGTCTACTAATTTCACACAATAGATAACATCACAAGTATATATATATATATATATATATATATATATATATATATATATATATATATATATATAATACGACACCTCCTAGACTCAGCTGTGGTGCTTGCTGTAAAACATATCAAAGGTATATATATTTATAATCCATTACATATATACTAGTACGACACCCCTAGGCACAACTGTGGTGAATGCATACTCTGCTATCATGTCCGAGTACATCTCTCGCTGTATAAGGGACTATTGGTTTGGCTTCTCTCATGAACCATATATATCAAATCACACATATTGGAGTCAAACATAGTTCCAAGTCAAAGGGCTACGCACATAATATGACCGTCAACACTATCGTGCTCACTGATAGCCCGTACCTAGGTTCTATATTCTAGTGGTGCGAATAAAAATCCCCATCCCCCTGAAGGATCGTCAAGATATGATCGTCCACAACGTGCAACCTCCACTCGATAGCAAGCAGCGTAGGTATGTCATACACACAATAAATCAAATTATATATATTTTCTCCCCGTATATATCAATAATATTAATAGGCCATACGCACATCACCTATCATAAGTCTCATACGTAGTATATTTATATCCCGAATATCTCACGTATTAATGTATCATTACTTTAATCATATTTTAGGTATTAACTCCACCTATATATATATATAACAACAATAGGTCATACACACATCCCATATCACAAGCCTTATACGTAGTATATTTACATCCCGAATATTCTACGTATTCCATAATTTATAACTTCGTTTATTATTGTACGTTCCCGAGTATTTCTCACCACTCGAAGGGTATCCTTTATTCCACATATAATATCAGAAGGTAAACTCTCTACCCACTACTGGTCTAAGTCCTAGTTCCTCTCGAATCATCTTAACTCGAATTATCCTTCAATTTAGATTTTTCCTCTCTATTAATCCAAATTAATTTAGCCCTTAAACTTCCCTCGCAGGCCACGCCTAAAATCCAAACTAGGCCTAATGGTGTTGCATTATAATTCCCTTATATTAGAAATTAAATCCAATAAATGAATTCCGAACGATTGCCAAAGGTCCTAAACAAAAAGGAAATTATTGGCCAAAACTGGGCAACCGAATCGATTAGAAAATTTTCTGCCAGATTAAACACCTTGTAGTAAAATATCAATTACTCCCTATACAAAATTCCGACTGACCTGATTCAAATCTCATTTGAAATCTAAGACATAAAGATTTCCAGGAATGTACACATATCACTCTAATTCTAAGTGCAATTGAAATGACGTACGTTTAAAGTTACGTTAAAAATTCTGGCTACTCACTCTACAGAACTTTGATTGACCTAATTCAAATCTCAGTAGAAAGCTAAGACATAGATCTTTGCAGGCATATATGGATCGCACTCTAATTCTAATTAAAATAAAATCGACATAGGTTTAAATTTACATTAAGAATTCTGGCAGATTGACATCTTGTGTTCATCAATTAAACCCTATGTCATTCAAGATTCATGTTATTCAATCAAGAACCCATCAAGATTCAATATTAATCATCAGATATATTCTAATATCATTTGATGTTCACATAGAGATAAATTTCTAATGAAAATTTTACACAAAAACATCAAAGATTCAACCCAATAATCAATTTTTTCTTTAATTAACATAAAATCCTAATTTCTCATGTTCATCAACTTTATTAATCAAGAGCTCAGATTTATCTCTTATTAATGAACCCAAACCCACTAGTTTCATATTATCATCATTGAGGAACATCTCTACATGCATTCTTACTTTAGTTTATGATTTAAACCATCCTAAATTCATATAAAACTTCTAAAAACATGAAATCAAACCCTACCCCACATGGGTATTATAACATGATTGATATAAATTGCCATTTAAATACTTGTCTTTCAATATAAGGCCTTAAATTTGTTGATAAGATGGTGTGGTGGTTCTCCCCTCGCTCCGTTCTCAATACCGTTGCGTTTGGGGTGACGAAAAACTGTGTAGGAATCTTGGTTCTCCCTCCTCTTCCTCTCATATGGCTTCTATCCCTTTTACTTTGTGTTAACCCTAGATCCTCTCTCTAATGGGAAGATATACACTTACAATTTTCGGAGTTTTTTGAAGCCCAAACTCCCGAATGATCGAAATGCCCTTAAACGGTGCCGGGGTGGTCTAAAATCATTCTGGACCCAAACTATACACCCGAGTACACCTTTTTGACTATTTCGACCCTTTCGGAGCCAATCGTGACCTCTAAATCACCATCCAAGTCATTTTATAAAATTCTCTTATTTTACATCTAAATACGTCCCGTGTGAAATTAAGCTTAGACTGAATTAATTAAATCTGAATCATCGAATTAAATTATTTCTCCCAATTAAATAAATTCTCAAGTCATCAATTTAATTAATTTCCAGTTTCTCCAAAAATACAGGGTGTTACATACTTCCCCCTTACAAAGGAATTCCGTCCTCGAAATTTGGATAAGGCATGTACTCCAAGGTCTCTACATGACCTGAATCCCATACTCTCAAGATCATCACAATTATTTCTACCCCTCCCCATTACGGGTGATAAAAACATTTCCACCAACCAGGGCACCCATACAACCTAAAAATGCACATAACTTCACTGATGGTACCTGGCTCCACTAGCCTATCATTATCGTATAGTTACTATCCCTTAGATATGACTTCATAAACAAATAATACCCGAGGTACAAAACCCATGTCTTAATGGATAATCATCTCCCCACTCTCAACATTGTTCTAAGCTTCATGCATGGGACGTCTCTCAAAGTGAAATCCAAAAAAGGAATCCCCCCGATACACTACTACCTAGCATTGTCGGTCGTTGAGATCTGTTAAGCCCTCAGTCCATATTATGTACCTTTAAATACCCGTCTTTTGACATAAAAGTATACTCGTCCACTCTCATGCTACACAAGACAACATTTATCACGACGATCTTACTATAACTAGTTTCTTAGAGCTAAAAAAAGTCACGCGCCATATCTCTCCGCTCGACAATAAGCCTGTCTACCCTGAATCACATCAGTAGCCGTCCTTGCGCACCGGGACTAATGATAACTAGACAACATACACACAAAAGCCTACTACACAATATATATAATATATATATGCATATATATAGGATCAACCCTCTTTCAGGTGATACCTCACAAAATAAATCATACCCTGGGACAACGAACACGAGATCTCACTATCATAATCTACAATCACTCAACCCGTTGCTAACCAGTCAACTCTTGTAAAGTAGTCTACCCTATTTTCATAACTCTCGAAAGCAGTAAACTAATACATAATATAAATGTACTCTTAGTGAATTCTCTTAGCCCAATTCCTCTACTAAAATCTCACTCCTCAGATGGTTGTTGTGCCCCACTGACACCATTTCCATATACTTTTCGAGTCCGAGTAGTGTCACTTTCTCACTGTGGACAAGTTCAATATAAGTGGTCCCACTCTCTATGCATAGGACACCTTACTGTATTTTCCTTTTATCTCTAGTCCCACTATCCACATCGGGGTGTCCTTCTCTGGGTCTTGGTAGTCTTATTCTCGATTGCTACCCCTGTTGTCCCTTTGGCTTGACTGGCCCTATGAAACTCATTGCTGGCCTCGATGATCACCGTCACTTGGTAGAGTTCAATTGGTCTGAATCATTTAGATAGGTTCTCGACTGGGTGTGACCTCTTATGGTGTTTCACTATCACCGTTTAATCTGGTATTTCTCTTCGACTAGATTCCCCAACCCCCTTGGCTCCCCTCTCATGGATGCATTGATAAATTCATGTAAGCGTACGGCCCTGATGATGTCGACACTAATCATTCTAGCTGGATATACCATCCATGCTTGCATATTCTACTCACAAGTCCATTATCAACTTAAAGAACCTTTATTTTCTTCGTATTCCCCTTTATTGAGTACGAAGTTCCCTCAACAAGTCAACTCCTTTCTCACAATTGGCCTATAACTCACTCACTTGTGATAAGTTTAAAAACTCAATTCGCATCTATGTTCGAACAGCAGATGGAATATCTATCAACCAAATTTCACTCAAATTTCTCGTTTAATCCTATATACTACTTATATGTGGTGAATGACTCTCGTCACTTTACGCTACCCCTAAGAGCTCAAAATTTTCCACTTGAAATTTAAATCCCGGGTGTTGCTGCACTCCACCCTATACAATTGCCTTTGGATTTTATCCTTCCATTGGCATATTACTCTCAATTTTTTTAATCCTTATAGATGACTCTCCCAAAGAGTCCCTACATTTTCCCCCCACATCTCACCAACAACACTGGGTGAGTCTAAAATTGCACCAACATTATCTAAAATATTCTTGGGAATAGCAATTTTCCTATTGTCACCATCCTGAATAATAATCATGGTGACTTCCATCGCAATCACCATTCCCAGAATACTATAGGTCTTCTGCTGAACCTCTCCTCCTGCAGTCCTTCTAAAGACCCTCACTGGTCGTCCTATAATGTTCGGTGTTTGGAGCCTAACTAAACTCATATACAAATAACATCAATTATATATAATAGCAGGAGAACGTAAATCGCATACATCGAGAAATCCAACAATCCTATCATAAGGCTCTATATCAAAGAACGCTACACTGAAATGTAAAAAGCCCACAGATCCTAATGACACTAGAACCTGAGGCTCTGATACCATCTGTGACACCCTACCTAATTAAATAACGGGTGATCAGTCCTATATCCAATTGAAATAGGTTTATCATCTGGTTCATTCTTAGCATCACTGTCGGGTTTTGTTTCTCTTGGTCGGGGAACTTCTCAACTTATCAGGCCAATGCAAATCTTTATTATGCTTGATTTCTTCCAAAACATAGTGAATTCCCATGGTTAACGTAGTATAGTCATTGTATTTCTTGAGTCGCTCTAAAACTCCTTTCTGTTTTGATTTTTTATGTTCTCTGGGGTCTTTTTGATCTATCTTATCAGTTTTTCCATCAACTCGTTTGACCGAGCTACACTTGGCTGCAAATGCTTCCTCGACATTCATGATCTTTTCTACTTTAGCCATTAAATCTGCCATTATCTTCGAAGGATCCTTAGCAAGAGTGTAATATAGTTTTTCGAGGAGCAATCTACTCATCAGGGCAATTATTAAAACGAGTGATGTAGTCTCTACTGCTCTCTCCGTCTTTGTATCTCACACTAAGTGTGACACCTTTTTCATAGGCTTTGCTGCAAAGCAAAAGTTTTTGATGAATAGCTCAGCTAGTTGGTTGAAGCTAGAAATTTGTCCCCGAGGAAGACCAATGTACCAGATTTGGGCAGATCCAGTAATGGTTCCAAAAAATGCTCTACACCTCATTTCATCGGGGATGACATAAATATCAGCAGCTGTCTGGTATTGTTTTATATGGAGGACTGGATCAATTTTTCCATCATATTTGGGGGGGTGTTACTACTAGAGCCTTGAACTTTGCTAGAGTAGGGAAATCCATAATTGCTTGCACAAATAGAGAACCTTTTACAAAATTTCTTTGTAGTGGGTTTCTTGTCTTCACTATTTCTTCCAATCTCTGTATGGAGTCTTTCCATGCATCATTGGCAACACAAGATTTATGCATTTCAACTTTATTAGTTGCTGAGCTTTCTTCCTGGAGCCGTTGCTTGGTATGAGTAACAGTTCGTCGGGTCTTTAATCTACATTGAGTCGTGCCTTCTCTTTGATCAGATGGTCGTCTGGTATTACTAGATCTTTCCCTAGGAACATTTTTGTTCCCCCTGGGTCCCAAACGATCAAAGGGAGATGCACGACTTAGTCTTTCCAAGGGGCTTGACCTTTCTGGAGAATAAGACTGCATATGAAAAGATTTTGATGTCTTGAGTAATAAAGTTGACCTTAGATTGTAGGAGACATCTCTTGCTGATATTGAGTGGCTGCACTGACCACCTCTTGATGGGGGTGGTGTTATATTTCCTTGAGCAGATAAAACAGGTGCTTCGGCTTGAAGGGTTTGTTCCAGTTGCCTGATAGTATCTTGTATGGCCTCTTGGCCTCTTGCAAGACTGGCCATAATCCTGGTTAAATCATTTGTAGATGGAGGAGCAGAAGGAGCAGGCAAAATACCTTAGTTCCTGAGACTTGATTCAGGAATTTCAACCATTTAGATGTTTGATTGAGTGAGATCGATTAAAAATATCGTTCCCACAGACGACGCCAATCTGTTGATGCAAAAAACTAGACTAGGCTAATTAATTGATCACAGATAAATAAAAATAAGAGACAAGATAATTTTAAAGTGGTTCGGCTTAAGGGAAGAGCCTACATCCAATGTTGTATATTGCCTTGGGATTGTTCAATTGCCTCTCTTTTTGTGTCCCCCTGGATGTAGGGTTTATAATGTATTTATAGCCCCAAGGGGTGTACTAGAGATGAAATATTAAAGGATGGAATGTCTTTATATCATAGACATTTACATTTGTACAATCATTAATGTATACAACTATTCATGTTTGCCTGTCATCGTTGGTCGGCATCCCTGATGTTGGTCAGTATTCCTAGCGTTGGTCGGTATTCCTCGTGTTGGTCAGTATTCCATTTTTAATGACTAGGAATAATCTCCCTCTATACAACAAGTACTAGTATCAGAATGGTACACGTAGATGGAAAATTTTTGGTATCAACAGTTCCTAATGTTACCAGAAATCTAAATGTGAAGTTTGGGGGTTAAAATTCATAAGTTGGAAAAGTTTAGGAGTTTCTGTGAAAAATATATGGGTTTTGAATCCCATTTTTAAGGTTTCTTAGAAGTTGGTTTTCGATTGACCAAACAGTGTGATGTAATATACCATTTTGACCCGAAAAACAAAAAAAAATGAAAAAAATTCAGAATTTTTTAATTTGGCACGCACTCTCACGTGCGAAGTCAAAAATTTCACCCGCACGGGTTGGCCATTTCATCTTCAACCTTTTGCATTTTTTACTTAGGATTTTAAAGCTTTGACGTCTAACTATATCTTGTACAGAATTCCATTTCAGTTGATTTAAAATTAATTCCTAATTTTTCACAAGGAACCCCAAAATATAACTTTTATGGAATGAGATTAACTCTAGTCTCATATCAAGTTTCTGTAAAAATGTTGAAATTTCAGGTTTAATATTCATAGTTCTTTAAATAAATTCAAATCACGACATAGATTTAGTTTATGAGTGATTTTAGAACAAAATGATTTTTGTTTGAGGTGTTAATTCATAGTACGAAAAGAGAATTTGATTTCTGAAATATGAAAATGTCCAATTTCAGGTATCTAATCTATATTTCATTCAAATTGATCATTGCACCTAGGTTCCTTGAAACCAAAGATCAAATATTCCCACCTTGAAATGGGTTCAAGGTTAAGAATGCATAATCCACCATTGAAGATCAAGATTTAATGGTGTTTTTGGGTTTTAATCCATTTCGGTGCCATATTTACGTGAATTCTTACATGTAAAACCTGAAATCGACCCTAAAGAAGTGCAGAAACAATATGGAAACAGTAAAATTAAGTTTAATGACTAAAATATAAGAAAACTCAAAATTTTAACTTAATTTTTGTATAACTAACAGGTACATTTTTACAAAGAGTTTAAGTGCCTTTTGTAGATGAGATGATGGACATTAGATAAATTGGAGGTGGTCTTGAGGAGAATTTCAGATGAGTTTAAGTGTGTGGATAAGGTGGATCACACGTGTTTCCACATGGAAACCCATGGTTTATGGACCTAAGTGTCATATAAGTTAGCAGGGGTATATGCGCAATAATTTTAGGTTCCTAGATAGTTGAAGTTCAAGAATATGGTCCATTTTATATATTTTGAAAGTTTCAGGAGTTAAAGTATAATTTTTCTAATTTATCAAAGTACCTCAAGGTATAGGTAGTGATTCCGAATATTTATAGGGTTATGTGTATAAATATCTTTGGGGTTTATGGTTTATTTATTGGTCTAAACAATATTTTGAAAGTTTAAGGTTAATTTTGAAGTTATTATAACTTAGGGGTCTTCCCAGCAAATTATGGTTTCTTTGTTATATATTTAAGTAATAGTTTTACTTTTAATTATTAAATTATTCATGTACTGGTATAGGATATTAGCGATAAATCGTATATGTATTAGTAGGTTAATGAGATTGTAATAAAATGGTGGGTTCATACTATTACAATCTTCCTACCAAAAAAAAATTTCGTCCATGAAATTACTTTCAAATAGTTTCGGGTAACGTTGTTTCATTGCGTCCGTAGTTTTCAAGGTGGACTCTTTGGCTCTTTGATGCTTATAAAGAACCTTGACCAACGGAGTGGTTTTATTACAAAGGATCCGGTCCAGCGAGTCTAATATCCTGAGGGATTTTTCTTCAAAGTCATTATTGGATTGTATGGATATTCCTTCCTAAGTGATGATATGGCTTTGATCTGGTATGTATTTTCGTAATTGGGATACATGAAATACATTGTATGTTTGCGATAATTCAATATGTATATTTAAACGATAAGCTACTGGCCCAATTTGTTTGGTGATTTCAAAGGGTCCAACATATTGTGGTGCGAGTTTTCTCATTCTTCTGAATCATATGATCCAATTTTTGGGTGACAGTTTTAAAAATACTTGAGCCTTCACCTGAAATTATAGAAGTTTCCTTTGGTGATCTGCACAACTCTTTTGTATATTTTGTGCTTCCTATAATTTTTCCTTGATCATGTGTATCTTTTCAGTGGTTTCTTCTATTATTTTGGGTCCAAAGATAATATTTTCTCCAAATTCGTTCCAACATAACGGAGAGCGACATGGTGTTCCATCAATTGTTTCATAAGGAGCGATTTGAATGATGGCTTGGTAACTATTATTATAAGAAATTTCAATTAACGCTAAGTGATCAACCTAGTTTTCGGTCAAATCTAGAGCACATGTGCGTAACATATCCTCGTGTGATTGAATTGATCTTTAGAATTTGCCATCCATTTGGGGATGAAAAGAGATGTATTGAGGTAACTTGGTGCCCATGACATGTTGTAATGCTTGCCAAAAATGTCCCACAAATCGAGGGCCACAGTCGGATATTATGGATAAGTGTTCTTTATGAAGTCTAATGACTTCTCGAATGTAAAATTCACTAAGCCTTTTGGTTTGTGTGGCTATCCCGAGTAGGGGGGTTGGGGTCTTCGGAGGTGGGTCCTTCCTTCCCCCTCTTTTTTCAGCGTGTGCATGGGATTGTTTCCTTTATCGGGGCACTCGACTGTCGTCGATGTGGGGTGATATGTAGAGATAGGTAGGTCAACCCATTTTGCACAAAATACACAAAAGAAATGTTGCCGCCTCGAGAGAATGACATAAAGTATAGTACTAATGCTTGCGAAACCAAGTAGTTCAAAGGTCCGGGGACTAAGTTACTAAATGAGAAAGTGTTAGGCACGTATCCCTCCCTTTCAGTCTTTCATGAGCATGTGTTAATCTTGTCCTATAGAACTCTATGATGTGTGTGATTATGTACATAATATAATTAGAGGGTGGAATTGCTTGACTCGCGTCATGGATAAAGGCGGAGTGAGGTCATCCTTAGGAGTGTTCCCAAAATAGTAATAAAAATCACGCTGTAAGTGTTTGTTGATTCACAAGTCATTATGAAGGAACGATTGGGTATATCAGACAAGACATAAGCAAACAAGCATATAAATGTATATATAATGAATATATGATGAGAATAAAATAACAAATATATGTGGGGGGACTCGAGTGGAGGGATTTATCCAAGATGCTTACATAGGCCGGGGGCATCAAAGTCCACGTAATTCAAAGACAATACAAGGTGGGATTTAACCCATAAATCCAATCGTGGAATTTATTTATATGGGTGTGTGTAGAAAAAGGTGTTTTAGTATGAGAAAATGTGATGAGAAATCCCCGATTGGAATTTACAAGTGAACCCCCTTTTTCTTATTTTGGGTTTTTCTATGAAAATAAAGTATGGGTGAATACTAATAATAAAGAGTTTTAATTAAGATGTGTGATGTAATGAAGTAAAATACTAAAGCGAAAATGAAGTAATTAATTCGAAGTTAAGAGAATTTAAAATAAAGAGGAAGAAATGGACCTTCTTGTGAAGACTTGAAGTAGATCTTCATTGTAGATGAGATGATGTCAAGAAGAAGTGATGGTAGTTTGAGAAGGTGGGTGGGAATTTACTCAAAAGAGTATGAAAATGATGTAAGGAATGTGGGAAATGGGCTTTTAAGGAAAGAACAACTCTGAATTTGAGGGAATTCTCATTGAATTTCTGAGAGGGATGTTCAGGGGTCATGAGGTGTGTCTTTCAAAGTGAAGTCATGGCCAAGGGGGTGACGATTAGTATGGTCCTAGACCAGCCTATCAACATAGATCCTTATACACACCACCGATAGGTAGGATACTAGGGTTGACAATTGGCAGTCTAAGGCAGGCTTTTTTTAAAAATGGCCATAAAATGTGAACTGTAAGTCAGAATTATGCGCGGGGTGGACCGTTGGAAAGGGTATTCAAATTCCTTTAAGAATCAATTAAGCCAATTATGGGGTTGGGAGTTAAACAAGGTCGAACGGGGCCTAAAAGTTCCCATCAGTTACTGGATAAGAAATTTTCAGAGGAAAATGTATCATTTGTCCGAACTATAAGGTCGATTCGTGCACCAGACGGACGACTGGAAAGGGTATTCAGAGCTCTTCTAAGATTCATTTAGTCTCGTTTAAGTAGAAGAGTTAACTTTGGTCAAACGAGATCCAAAATCTCCTAGTAACCCTTCAGAGTTAAATGGGTCACTCGTCCATGCCGTAAGGCTGATTTGCACATGGGGTGGATCGTTAGAAAGTTGTTCAAAGTACTTTGAAGGTCCATTGAGCTTACTCTCAGATGAGGAAGTTGATTAACGGGGCACGAGAGCACCTGGTGGCCTCCAGATCGGTTTTCGATAGTAAAACGGACCGTTCATCCAAATCGTAAATTCGATTCGCGCATAGGGTAGACCATTGCAAAGTGAATTTGGAGACCTTCAAATTTTCATTGAGCTTTCTCTTAGACAAGGGAGTTGATCAGAGTGAAACGCGGCCTGACAGTGCCCGATGGGCTCTAGATCGGTACTCGGTACTCGAAGTTGAACTAGGGTTTGCGATGGATGAATGAGTTCTAGGGACCTAAGGAGGTGCTTAAAGGGGTCCTAGGATGGGGTATGTACAGTTTGAACTTGGAGAAAATGTGCCAATTTGGTAAATGGTCTATTACTATCCAAATTAAGTTATAACTTTATGATGTCGGGAGTAATCCACTAACAAAGTCCATGGTAATATGATCCCACTTCCATGATGGGACGGGGATGGGTTGTAGTAGTCCGTCAAGGTATTGATGTTCAATCTTGACTTGTTGGAAGGTTAGACACTTTGCAACAAATTCCTTAATATCTCTCTTCATTCCTATCCCTTAATATTTCCTTTTAAGATCATGGTACATTTTTATATTCCCTGGATGTATGTTGAACTTAGAATGATGTGCTTCTTGCAATACTTCTTCTTTTAGTGTGGGGTTGGAAGGTACACATATTCGATTTTTATATCATGATCTGCTTCCTTGGATATATGTCCAATCTTCCTTTTTCCCCTTTTTATGTTTTATTGTTGGATTTTAAGGAAAGTATCGACGGATTGTTTTTGTAATATTCTCTTCTGAAGAGTAATGTATGCTATAATACTTGGGAGAATAATGAGGATTTATGTGTTTTCCCTTTGTAAATTATATTCCTATAAGGTAGTCATAATTTCATATGAAAACATCCCTGCTAAGCTTCCACTTATTTTACGACTCAACACATATTCTACAACATTGCCCTTATTGGGGTGATATTGTAATCAGAATTTATTATCTTCCAAAAATTCAAACCATCGCCATTGTTGAAGATTTAGGTCTTTTGGGGTAAATATATATCTAAGACACTTATTATTTGAAAATATTTAAAACTTTGTCCTATATAAATAAAACCACCAGATTTGTAATGTGAAGACTATCGTAGAGAGTTCTAAATTATGGATTGGATAGTTCCATTCATGAGTCTTTAATTGCCAAGATCCATATTCTATTACCTTCTCTAGTTGCATGAGTACACATTCTAATCCTTTCAAATAGGTGTCTATGTATACTTCGTAATCAACATCACTAGAATGTATAATAAGCACAAAGGTAATAGTTAGTTATTCGTTTAAGGTTTAAAATGCTTGTTTGCATTTGTTGGTCCATTTGAATCGTACATCATTACGAGTCAATTTCATCAAAGGTAATGCGATTGTTGAAAATCCTTCCACAGATCGTCTATAATAACCTGATAATTTTAGGAAGTTGTGAATTTTCGTAATGGTAATAGGCAGTGGTCATTCATTAACTGTTCTAATTTTTGCGTATCAGCCTTTATTTCTAATTCAGTGATGACATGCCCTAAAAATTTTACATATTTTATTAGAAAATCACATTTACTTTTCTTTGTGTATAGGTGATGGTATTGTACAGTATCTTGTACGGTTTGTAAATGTTGTTCATGATCTTGCTTGATTTCCCAATATATCAAAATATCATCTATGAATATGATAAAAAAGTGATCTAAAAATGGTTGGAATACTCGATGCATTATGTCCATAAAAGCTGCCGGTGCATTTGTTAACCCAAAGGACATGATTAAAAGTTCAAAATGTCCGTAATGAGTTCTAAATGCAATTTTTGGTATATTTTCTTCTCTTACTCGTAATTGATGATATCCAGATGTTAAAACGATTTTCGATAATACCCTAGCGCCTCGCAATTGGTCAAACAAATCTCCTATTCTAGGTAATGGGTATTTATTATTTATGGTAACTTGGTTCAATTTACGGTACTCAATACATAAGCAGAGGGTTCCATCCTTCTTCTTAACGAATAGTGCTGGTGCTTCCTAAGGGGATGCAATTAGTCGGATAAATCATTTTTTTAATAATTCGTCCAACCGCAATCTAACTTTTCGTAATTCTATTGGTTCCATTCTATACAGATGTAAAGAAATGGGAAATTGAGATAGTATCCAATCTCTTTTTAAATAAAATTCTCTGATACCAATTTCTGAAAGCCTACGTGTGATACTGATTGCAATAGATGCACAAATTCCAATTACAAACTTATTTTATTAATGTCAATTTATGAAATAAATCATTTCAGCCCTTAAACACAAATAGCAACGTGCATGCAAGTGTCAAATCATCATAAATAAAATATGCGACACAAAGTTCAGGAAAAATCCCCTCAGGGCAAAACCTTTTTATTTATAGAACTTTGACAAGTTTACAAGATCATTGACTTACATACAACCTGATAATCTCCCACAAGTGTAACGCACGATGTCTTCATCAAACCTTCAAAGCAACAGCTAGAACTCAACAATGGTTCTCACACAGCTATATCACAAGAACACCTAGTCTAGACACCCAGTCTTTTGAAAAGAATCAACATGCAGAAGAGCCTCAATGACACGCAGTCATAAACTTCGTAGTGACTAACTCCTTAATAGCACGCATCTCTCGGTTGTAGAGATCTCCCCATAAAAAATCAACAACAGCAAACTATGTTTTGGGTTCCACAAAGTAACTCACACAAAAGCAATTGGGATTTATGAATTGTAAAACAAAAGTTATGAACCCTCAAATGGTTGGAGAATAGTATAAAAATGTATTATGTGAAAATCAATTTTTCTCCACACCAAAATCGAGAAGTCTGACACCCTATTTATAATAAAATTTATGGCAGTGACGTGTCAGAATAAAACACCTCTCGTTCGTACGACACGATGTCGTTTGAGCGAGATTCTATCTCATTTGAACCAGGTACGATGTCGTTCGAACGACATCATACACATAACTCAGAAACGCTTTAGTCTTTTAAACATATTGGAAACTCAAAACTTAAAACTGTTCATGAGGTCAGAAACCTTTATCCAAACCTCTTATGATAAAATGTTTTTGAAAAATTAAATCCATTTAAAAACATTTCAAAAATCATTTTTCATAAATAAAAAATATTTTATCTTTCACAAAAATACCCCAACATTTTTAATGTAAAATGTAAATGAAACTTAAACACATCTTACCAAATTCATCCTTATTGGGCTTGAATATTGAAGTCTCCTTGAAATTCTGATTCGTCTTTATAGATGAAAGCTTCTCCATCCTTCAATGACTTGAAGCAACTTGTAGCGGTATATGATATAATTAATTGTGACGGACAATGTCCTTACAAATCTCCCCCTATGTCTATCCCGGTAAAAATATATTCGAATTATCAATCTCAAATGACCTGTACAAATCTACCCTCCCAAAAACTCAAAAGGAAAGATAGACTGTCAAGTCTTTAAACTTTTCAAACGATGCTTCAACAATCAATCTTTTCAAAACTCCAAGATTTTCTCATAAGGCTGCGTAACATAATGATCTTTAATTGTACCTACACACATGAGACAAAGAAAATACCTCGTGACGTATCGAGTTTGAAATGATATAAAGCATAAACATGAAAGCATAATGATATTTTCCCCATACTTAAACTCCCCCATATTATCATAATTCGTTCCCCCCTTTTTATTTGTCCGAAATTGACAAGGAAAAGAAGAAATCACATAAAACAAATCGAGGTATCACGGTAAACCAAGGTAAACAAATTATTTTTGATTTTTCAAATTTTCATACAAAAAACATGAATTTATAATAAGATAACCAAATCATGGAAACGAAATGAATGGGTGTGAACAAATTGGATAGGGAAATCAACTCAATCATATCATATGTGCAAGATGCATAAGTGTGCTCCTAATGAATGAACATAAAAAATAGTCCTTTGGTGTAAAATTGTTGAATTTAAATGACATCGTCTTAATCATATCAACAAATCAAAGTATAAATGATTTCCATACCAATAACGTCCAAAACTATGTAATGCTTTTTCATGACTTTCAAGGACGTGCGAACCGTTGAAAATTCCCTCTAAACTCCCTCATTAAAAGATAATGCTTTTTATTTTTCTTATGAGGTGATGAAACTAAAAACCTATTGGCCCATTTTTGGCATATATTTCTTTTTATTTCCGTTCAAGTTTTTGGTTCTTTTAAACCTCATTGGACCCCGGATAATTTTCAATTCCTCACGTTTCTAGGACCATTTAAACGGTGACTTAATGGCAAAGGATTAATGATTATCTTTCATAACCCTTCCCCGTTTTCAAAATAAAATCACACAATCTCGCAAACGGTTTATAACATGCACTTCTTTTTTTTATCAATTTTTATCGCATTTGGTTTGTTGTATAGACATAATTGAGATGGAAACACTCAAATAACATGCGTCTAAGTCAAATAATTTCGTGCACGTGTGCAATAAAGGACAAATAGAGTCACTCATGTAGGTAGAAACACTATATCATCTCAAAAACTCCAAACTTTATAAAGCACATGAATGACACAATATATTGTCTCAATACACTATCAAATAGTCATAGGGATATGGCAGTATGTAGTCAATTGGTCATCCTAAATGTAAATTCATATAAGGTGCAAAAAAAAAATACATAACTCTTTTTGGATTTTTCAAATTTAAAAAAAAAACTTTTTGAATTTTTTGAACACTGTTCAGAAACAACCTAACAATACCAAATAATATATCAATATGAAACAGATGACTGCAAACAGATAAATTTAGAAAACCTAATCATGTCGTTAAAATGAAACACAAAGTCGCTCGAATGAAATAGTTGTCGTTAGAAAGACAACCTCGTGCGACATGCGATCTCTCTTGAACGAGATAACAGTAATCCCAGAAAATAATGCAGTTTTAGGGAATTTTTTGAGAAAATCGTTCTTGGAATGGGCAAACAGATCCAAAACAGTGCTAAAACAGTACCAAAACTAAGAAAATAAAAAAAAATATGCTAACAAAGTATAAAACTA
Organism: Sambucus nigra; assembly: GCA_949130495.1. Classification (NCBI taxonomy): domain Eukaryota; kingdom Viridiplantae; phylum Streptophyta; class Magnoliopsida; order Dipsacales; family Adoxaceae; genus Sambucus; species Sambucus nigra. Next base: position 438,381,289 of record OX422221.1, on the reverse strand, counting down.
ATGGTACATACTATCAATTGGCATAAGATAACCTCATGCAAATCAACCTATGCTAGCAAACATGTCTAGACCTCAACCGATAGGTGCGGTGGAGTTTTCCAAAGACGGTGACATCTTTTGAAACAACTCAATCAAATCATGAGAAGTCTTGATCACAAAATTTACTTGCTCTCGAATATGTCCAAACTTTCTATCATTATGTGCAAGTAAAGTATCATGGGTGGATGCATGTGTGCGAACATGTGTAGGAGTAAAGCGTGACACATAACCCAATTTAAAACAAAATTCCCTAAGGTGTCCTCTCCTTTTGCAATGGGAGCAAACATAAGCACGCCTAGGTACACCTCTTTCAAAAACTCTAGGATGTGATCTCTTAATAGGTACAGGACACCTAGGTGGGTCGGGTCGAGAATAATGTAAATCTAACTCTAAAGTAGGAACCATCTCGGGTGCAACAAAAGAAGTAGAGGCACCGTCATGACTTATTCCCAGACTCTCACTACTCCCCAAAACATGATTGAGAACCATCTTTCCCACCTTCTTATATGTGTTATCCAAAGTGACTTTACCGTCCAGGGCATTCTTAAGATATGTCTCTAATTGTGACACGCGGGATATAAGCTCACTCTTTTCCCTATTCAAAGCTATCAACTGCTCACTCAAAGAAACTTTCACTTTCTCGAGTTGACTTGATTTTTCCTCAAACTCCTTAAAACTCTCAATATCTCTCTCCAAATATTTCACATTGATACCCAACTTATTATTCAATTTTTTAGTCTTTAAGGTCTCGATGTACAACTCTCGAAATTCAATCTGGTGCTCACTCTATCATCACTAGCGCACTCACTCTCAGACTCGCTAGAAACACTAAAAACTCCTTGGGGGTATCATGTGCACAAGTGTCCTCATCGACGTGGGACAAAGTGGGTGTGCTCTTGTGACTGGCTAAAAAGGCAACACACATACCATTGTAACAACCCGAGACTTTAGAGGCGATAATTTATTCATTTTTGGGAGAAATAAATATTATTTTATTGGAGAATACTAAAATTGGCTTTGAGGTCAAAATTTAAAGTTGTTAGAAAGTGTTTCGAATGGCAATTTTGAGGGTGTAGTTGTGTCCGGAAGGGTCGAAAAAGTCAAAATGACTGTACTTGGGGTCTATTTAGGTTCCGAAATATTTTTAGGTTCGTTTGGCTCGAATTAAAGTTACCGAGTTATTTAAAGTGTGTATTATCATTTAAAGATGTGTATCTTGGGAGACAAGTCTTAAAAGCCTACAGGAGAATCAATTCCCCTTAGATAGAAAGAGAAATAGAAAGAAATAAAGAGAGAAGAAGAAAGAAGAAGAGAATGAGAGAGAGAAAGTGGATTTTTCGGCCAATACGCAATCTCGAGGACGAATCAGACCCTACGAACTTGAGGCAAGTGATTAAACTTGCTAAATAATTGTTGTGTACCATTTATATCATGATTTTTGGATTAAATCTTTGGGTTTTAGGTTTAGTTTGTCAAAACCTAACTTTTGGGTAAATCTTAGATTTGTTGTGTAAATAATGGATTTGAAGTTAGAAATTAGTTAAAATGTGTTCTAGGATGAATATTAATGATGTATATATGTTTGGGTTGAAGAGAAATGAAGAGAAGATGATTAAAATGAATTTTAGTAATTTTTGGCTTTGAAAAAGTAGCCATTTTCTAGCCTTCCGATAGGCCGAATCCATTCGGCCCCTTAGCCGAATCGATTCGAAAAGTTGCAGGTGCCCTGGTCTGCATGACCAAATCGATTCAGGCCCCAATCGAATCAATTCGGCCTGAAATAGAATCCCAGGTCTTATGACCCGAATTGATTCGCTTTGAATGGAGAATCGATTCGCAGGGCCGAATCGATTCGGATTTGGCCTGAATCGATTCAAAAACAGGGCATTTTTTGGGATGTTTTTCTAGGGAGAATTTCATTCCGTTTCGTTCGAGGTTATCGATTGGGAACCTCTATAGGAATTATGGGAAGTGTGTTTTGGAGACTTTTAGGGAGTTTCCCTCATAAGATATTGTTTGGGTCATAGGGACTTAATTTGAGGTATAGCGATTATAAAATATTGTATATACTAAGCGGGGAAGCCCACTATTATTGAAAATTCTATTTGGAGATGATTACAAAATTATGTGAAAGAGTGAGAATGCCCGTAGTGATATTGGATCTTATAATCAATCCCAAATGGGATAACTCTAAAGGCTCATATGATTGATTGAACCATATTATGGATTGAAAATAATTAAATGCTAATAAATGTGCATACGGATATAGAAATATCCTTAAGGATGATTAATTTGGGAGATGTCTCACATAATGAGAAATGCTAATCGAGGTGCATTAGGATAGAGAATATCCTTAACATAAATAGAATTGAGAGACGATTCATAATCAGAAGTGATGCGAAAACTTCAAGTGAGAAATAGTATAGTGTATACTAAGTGGGGAAGATGTGTGAGAATTGAGGAGTAGTATATCAAGAGAGAGAAATATACTGAATAATGATATTGTTTCATCTACGCCTAAGAGCGTAATACGAATATGTAAACAATGTGATAGGTATACCTTATATGATGGTATATCTTTATATGATGTGATGATGTATGTATATCTTATGTGATGATATATATATATATATATATATATATATATATAAGTGAAGCATACCCCTTCCTTGCTATCATTGGGAAGTTGCGCGATGAGGGTGAGCATCCTGGCTCGATGAGCAGGGTGTGGATATTCCCCGGGTCATAGTCATCCATTGCATTTTATGTGATATACATTATATTTTGGGGGTGAGAAGTCGTCGGTATGTGTCGCTCACACTTAACCGGTTAGAAACTATGACCGCTTCCTGTACGTTGTGTGTGTGAGTTCATCACGAAGTATGTGTCGTTTAGTCCTACGGGTGGTCCCCAGTATGCTACCTGATTTGGGCACTCGAAGATGATAGCATTGAGACCCTGCGTCCTCGAGTTATAGCTCATTTGGATGGTTATTATATTACTGGTATGATTAGTTAATTGGGTATCGAGGGCGTAATCACATTGCCAATAAGTAGTGTATCGAGGGGGTTCCTTGTTTGGATTTTGCTTTGCGAGATATCCCATGCACGAAATGTAGTGTAATGTTGGGAGTGAGGAGGAGTTAGTCCTTAATGCTCATATTTATGTTGTGTATAGTATAACTCGACGATCGACAATGCCAGAAGTAGTGTATCAGGGGTTCCTTGTTTGGATTTCGCTTTGCAAGATATCCCACACACGAAACGCCGTGCACTGTTGACAATTGGGAATAATAAATTAATTAGAATTGAATAATAAGAATTTGGGTTACATGCATCATGCATTGAGGAAATAATGAATCTTGATAATCAATACTTCCAGGAGTAGTGTAATGGGGAGTTCCTTGTTTGGATTTCACTTTGCGAGACGTCCCATGCACAAAATGCAGTGCAGTATTGAGAATTGTGAGTAAGTTTAGTCCTTAGCACTTAGATGCTAATAACTCATATATAATTATATGTATATTGATGGTACAACTAGAATACAAGAAATTCTAGTGAAGAGAATGTTTATGTATTGTGTATATGTTAGTAAGAGAATGGTTATGTAAACTTTATATGTTAAGTAAGTGAACGAATAATTGAGAACAATAACATTAGAAATTGTAGTATATGATTTAGATGGAATTTAGATAGGTGTAGATTGAGAGATAAGTTGGATGGTTTTAATTGAATATATATATTGGGATTTAGTTAGATTTATTTGCCTAATTAGATTTGGGCATTTATTTGGAGATCACGTGCATACGCTTAGTTTCTCGCTTTAGTTGAGAGGTGAGTTGGATTATTATGGAGAGTGCGACTCCATTAAATCATGTCATAAAGCATTTATAATTATTATGCATTTTAATGCACTTGCTATAAAATGTTTTCACCTCGGGCTATGACCCGTTTATATTTTCTCCTACTATGTATATAAATATTGTAATATTTAAGTGTTCCTCCGCAAGGTCGCCATGGATTTTCATTCACCCAGTGTACTCGTGGAGCTGTGGCAGTAGCGGACTGTTGCGACACTTTGTCTTAGTCGACTCCTATCTTTTGTATATCTAGATTAGGATTCAGTTTGTATATTGGGTTTATACCCAGGTATTGTAGATTAACACTTTTATATTCTCTCTCTCGGATTTTGATGTAGACTATGACCCGACAGCATATTCAGGTATTTTACTTTGTACATTGTGTTGTACTCTTTTATATTATTGAAGTTTTTATGTATCACTCATCATATTTAGATGTAGTATTGTTGGTTATGGTTGCATGGTTGGTTTTATATTGGTGTTAAATAAAAGTTTTAAAATTTTTGACGCCCTCTTTTTATAATAATGGGTAGTTAGCCGTGTTTATTGCTAGGATCGTCAGTTGATGCTGAGAATGATCCACTTGCGATTCCTGATTATTTTGGTATAGGGCTGGTCACCCGTTATTATTTTAAGCGGGTTATCACAGGTGGTATCAGAGCATCAAGTTCTAGTGTCTTTAGGTACTGTGTGGGTTACTACGATCTTCCGTAAGCGTTCTTGATGTAGAGACTTATTATTAGGACTATTGTATTCACGTTCATATTTCTTCTGTGATGAGAAAACATTTGAAAGGCATTCTGATACACTTGTTCTTGTTTCAGATGCCACCGAAGAGAGGTCGTTAAGTCAGGGCAAATAAAGGGGCTGAGAATGTGGAGCCCCAATTTCCTCCCAGGACTATGACTATAGATGAAGTTGCTAATATAGTGGCACACGCAGTGACTACTGCCATTTCTACGATGGTGCAACAATCTGCCATTCAAGCAGCCCAAACCCAGTTAAGACTATCTTTGTGGGAAAGAGTGAGAGAAGTGTTTAGTAAGGGTCATCCTCCAGAGTTTTCAGGGGGAGTTAATGCAATGGATGCAAGACAACTGGAGAATAGTATGCAGAGGCACCTCTGTATGGTTGAATGTAGTGAGGTGTAAAAGAAATTTTTAGCCACCTTTAAGTTAACGGGTCCAGCTGTCCAATGGTGGGAGTCTGTCACCACATCAGAACAGAGAGATACTTTTCCTATAACAGATTTTTGGGAACTCTTTGATCGAAGGTATTCTCCTTCCCCAATCCAGAAGGAAATGAGGAGGAAATTGATGGATGTGTTTCAAGAAAATAGGACGGTGGCAGAATATGAAGAAGATTTTACTCGATGGGCGAAATTAGTACCTGATGAGGTACATATGGAAGATAAGCATATATAGAAGTTTATTCAAGGTTTAAATTGGATAATTTGGCAGCATTTGTTAGAGAGCCCAGTGTTAGAAACTTTCGCCGATATACTGAATATGACACGGTTACAACGTCATCAATATCGTCTTCGTTCGCAAGAGGGTAAGAACTTTGGAGAATCAAGTTCATCAAGTAGGTCTGGCGAGGTGAGTGCCAGTAATGCCAGTGGGTATATGTCAAACTATAGAGGGTCACAACGGCATTTTGTTCCTTAAGGTGGGCCGAGAGGATTTGTGGGTAGATGTTTCTTTTGTAAAGAAATTGGTCATAGGAAGAAAGATTGTCCTAAAAGAGGCAAAGGACCACGCTTTGATGAAATTTTGGAAGTGCAACCCCTACAACAAATACGAGCTAATTTTAGACCAGGGGATTTTGTGTGGGAGCCCAATGATGAGGAAGGGCAATCGGACTAGAGATGGATGATGTAAATTACTTTCCTTTGTGAATAGGAATATTAATATATGAAGTTTTATGAATATCGTATGGGAGATAGTTATGAGAGGGTTGTGCTATAACCCTATTATGTATGGAATGACCCTAAAGGGGAATTTTGAGCAAGTGAGGCTCTTATGTTAGTATCTTGTGAAAGAATAGATTATTTTGTGATGTGCTCAAAGCGAGCTATAACTTAGTGGTGAATGTAAGAACTGTTATTGTGTGTTAAGTAGTAATGATGAAGCTACTTATTTGTATGTAGTCATGTTAGACTTATATAATTGTTGTATTCCAGCTATGGAAGAGCCTAATAAATGGCAATATATTAATATGATGTAAGATATTATTTCTAAAAAGAGTTCAAAATTTGTGCATTAGTGAGGCGCAGGGAAGGTTAGCTCATAATTATGTTAATTTTTATGAGTTGTATGTTGTTGCATGTATGATGATTGTTAAGACCTTGTGTTATGGGCATAAGGCATTTTATATATGTATCGTAAGACATAAACTTTTTTATGAACTTTTTCAAAATAGAACTTTTTATGGGCCTTTGGGCCATCTCAAAATGATTTACACAAAAATATTTTCGAACTCTAGTCCGGATCTAACAAACTCTCAATCCCCGATGTCGCTACATATTAGTGTATTGGAAGGGTTCCTTGTTTGGATTTCGCTTGAGAGACCTCCCCCGCATGAAAATGGCGAATGTCAGGAATTAAGAGGAGTTATTTCCTTGGACCATTCAAAATTTTTATACTATTAATATACTAGTATAATATATACATCTTTAGAATTATGGAACTTTGGAAGCAAATGAAGCCTGATTATGATTGGTACGAGTAAAGCTCGAATAAAGGGTGTATGGGCGCCCTAGTTGTTAAAATTAGTTTTATAAAACTTAAAATAAATTCGTCATGGGAAGTTAGAGGTTTGGGTATAGGATTAGTGAGGATGAGTGTAGTAGGAACTAGTTGAGCTTTGGAGTATTAGGCTTAGCTAAATTTCTAGGACGAAATTCTTATAAGTGGGGAAGTTTGTAACAACCCGATACTTTAGAGATGATAATTGATTCATTTTTGGGAGAAATAAATATTATTTTATTGGAGAATACTAAAATTGTCTTTGAGGTCAAAATTTGAAGTTATTAGAAAGTGTTTTGAATGGCAATTTTGAGGGTGTAGTTGTGTCCGGACGGGTCGAGAAAGTCAAAATGACTGTACTTGGGGTCTATTTAGGTTCCGAAATATTTTTAGGTTTGTTTGGCTCGAATTAAAGTTACCGAGTCATTTAAAGGGTGTATTATCATTTAAAGATGTGTATCTTGGGAGACAAGGCTTAAAAGCCTACGGGAGAATCAAGTCTCTTTAGATAGAAAGGGAAATAGAAAGAAAGAAAGAGAGAAGAGGAAAGAAGAAGAGAAAGAGAGAGAGAAAGTGGATTTTTCGGCCAATACGCGATCTCGAGGATGAATCAGACCCTATAAACTTGAGGCAAGTGATTAAACTTGCTAAATAATTGTTGTGTACCATTTATTTCATGATTTGTGGATTAAATCTTTTGGTTTTAGGTTTAGTTTGTCAAAACCTAACTTTTGGGTAAATCTTAGATTTGTTGTGTAAATAATGGATTTGAAGTTAGAAATTAGTTAAAATGTGTTCTAGGATGAATATTAATGATGTATATATGTTTGGGTTGAAGAGAAATGAAGAGAAGATGATTAAAATGAATTTTGGGAATTTTTTGCTTTGAAAAAGTAGCCATTTCCGAGCCTTCTGATAGGCCGAATCGATTCGGCCCCTTAGCCGAATCAATTCAGAAAGTTGCGGGTGCCCAGATCTGAGTGACCGAATCGATTCAGACCCCAGCCGAATCGATTCGGCCTAAAATAGAATCCCAGGTCTTATGACCCGAATCGATTCTCCTTGAAGGCCGAATCGATTCGCCTTGAAGGCCGAATCGATTCGCAGGGCCGAATCGATTCGGATTTGGCCCGAATCGATTTGAAAACAGGGCATTTTGGGGGATGTTTTTCTAGGGAGAGTTTCATTCCATTTCGTTCGAGGTTATTGATTGGGAACCTCTATAGGAAATATGGGTAGTGTGTTTTGGATACTTTTAGGGATTTCCCTCATAAGATATTGTTTGGGTCATATGGACTTAATTTGAGGTATAACGATTATAGAATATTGTATATACTAAGTGGGGAAGCCCACTATTATTGAAAATTCTATTTGGAGATGATTGTGAAATTATGTGAAAGAGTAAGAATGCGCGTAGTGATATTGGATCTTAGAATCAATCCCAAATGGGATAAATTTAAAGGTTCATATGATTGATTGAACCATATTATGAATTGAAAATACTTAAATGCTAATAAATGTGCATATGGATATAGAAATATCCTTAACGATGATTAATTTGGGAGATGTCTCACACAATGAGAAATGCTAATGGAGGTGCGTTAGGATAGAGAATATCCTTAACATAAATAGAATTGAGAGACAATTCATAATCAAAAGCTATGCGAAAACTTCAAGTGAGAAACAATATAGTGTATACTAAGTGGGGAAGATGTGTGAGAATTGACGAGTAGTATATCAAGAGAGAAATATATTAAACAATGATATTATTTCATCTACGCCTAAGAGCATAATACGAATATGTAAACAATGTGATAGGTATACCTTATATGATGGTATATCTTTATATGATGTGATGATGTATGTATATCTTATGTGATGATATATATATAAGTGATGCATACCCCCTCCTTGCTATCATTGGGAAGTTGCGCGATGAGGGTGAGCATCCTGACTTGATGAGCAGCGTGTGGATATTCCCTGGGTCATAGTCGTCCATTACGTTTTATGTGATATACATTATGTTTTGGGGGTGAGAAGTTATGGGTATGTGTTGTTCTCACTTGACCGGTTAGGAACTATGACCTCTTCTCGGACGTTGTGTGTGTGAGTTGATCTCAAAGTATGTGTCATTTAGTCCTACGGGTGGTCCCCAGTATGCTACGTGACTTGGGCACTGGAAGATGATAGCATTGAGACCCTGCTTCCTCAAGTTATAGCTCGTTTGGATGGTTATTATATTACTGGTGTGATTAGTTCTTGTGTATCGAGGGCGTAATGGACCTCAACGACCAACATTGCCAATAAGTAGTGTATCGGGGGGGGGGGGGGGGTTCCTTGTTTCGATTTCGCTTTGCGAGATGTCCCATGCACGAAACGTGGTGTAATGTTGGGATATTTATGTTGTGTATAGTATATCTCGACGATCGACAGTGCCAAAAGTAGTGTATCAGTGGGGTTCTTTATTTGCATTTCGCTTTGCGAGACGTCCCACGCACAAAACGTCGTGCACTGTTGAGAATTGGGAATAATAAATTAATTAAAACTGAATAATAAGAATTTTGGTTACATGCATCATGCATTGAGGGCATAATGAATCTTCATAATCAATACTGCCAGGTGTAGTGTAACATGGAGGTTCCTTGTTTGGATTTCGCTTTGCGAGACATCTCACGCACGAAACGCAGTGCAGTATTGAGAATTGTGAGTAAGTTTAGTCCTTAGGACTTAGATGCTTATAACTCATATATAATTATATGCATATTGATGGTACAACTATAATACAAGAAATTCTCGTAAAGATAATGTTTATGTATTGTGTATATGTTAGTAAGAGAATGGTTATGTAAACTTTATATGTTAAGTAAATGAACGAATAATTGAGAACAATAACATTAGAAATTGTAGTATATGATTTAGATGGAATTTAGATAAGTGTAGATTGAGAGATAAGTTGGATGGTTTTAATTGAATATATATATTAGGATTTAGTTAGATTTATTTGCCTAATTATATTTGGGCATTTATTTGGAGATCACGTGCATACGCTTAGTTGCGTGCTTTAGTAGAAAGGTAAGTTGGATTATTATGGAGAGTGCGACTCCATTAAATCATGTCATAATGCATTTATAATTATTATGCATTTTAATGCACTTGCTATAAAATGTTTTCACCTCGGGCTCTGACCCGTTTATATTTTCTCCTACTATGTATATATATATTGTAATATTTAGGTGTTCCTCCGCAAGGAAGCCATGGATGTTCATCCACCCAGGGTACTCGTGGAGCTGTGGCAGTAGCGGACTGTTGCGGCACTTTGTCTTAGTCGACTCCTATCTTTTGTATATCTAGATTATGATTCAGTTTGTATATTGGGTTTATACCCAAGTTTTGTAGATTAACACTTTTATATTCTCTCTCTCGGATTTTTGTGTAGTCTGTGACCCGACAGCATATTCGGGTATTTTACTTTGTACATTGTGTTGTACTCTTTTATATTATTGGAGTTTGTATGTATCACTCATCATATTTAGATGTAGTATTGTTGGTTATGGTTGCATGGTTGGTTTTATATTGGTGTTGAATGCAATTTTTTAAATTTTGACGCCCTCTTTTTATAATAATGGGTAGTTAGCCGTGTTTATTGTTAGGATCGTCAGTTGATGCTGAGAATGATCCACTTGAGATTCCTGATTATTTTAGTATAGGAATTGCCACCCGTTATTATTTTAAGCGGGTTGTCACAACCATGTCCTAAACCTTTACCGGCCTCATCTCCCTCTTCTCCCTCACTATCACTAAGGGTGACTGGCATGGCAACATTCTTTTCGCCTCTCCTAAGCCTAGTGGGACACTCAAACGACTTGTGCCCTCTCCCCTCAAACTAAAAACATTTTAAAATTTCAAACTTTTATTCACCCAATTTCTCTTTCTCACTGCTTTCTTTGGCCTTGTCTTTCTTTTTATTTTTCTCCGAAAATCTTTTATTGGAAGATTTTTGTTTCGAAAACAGGAGGATTTTTTTAAATTTTTTTGCAAGCAGGGCCATGTCAAACTCAGACTCGTCCTCAGACCCATACTCACAAAAACTCACTTTCTTTTTCTTAGATTGGGCTTGAAGGGCTATCCCTCTATCCTTAGGTTTGACAGTGTCGGGAAACATGTCAATTTCGTACGTCTGTAGGTCTCCTACCAACTCTTTTAATTTCAGACGATTCAAATTTCCTAAGGTACTCAAATTAGTCACTTTAAGGATAAAACGTTTAGGCAGCGATCTTAAAATATTTTTAACCACTCGTGCATCAGATATAGGCTCACCTAGGTTAAAACTAGTGTTGACAATATCAGATAAATGTGCATAAAAATCGTCAAAACACTCAGTCTCTAACATAGTGATTGTCTCAAATTGCGTGGTCAAATTTTAAATTTTAGAATCTTTGACCGTGTTAGTGCCCTCGTGGTTGAGTTGTAAAATATCCCACGCTTCTTTAGACGTGGTGCAAGTCGTAATACGTCGGAACTCGTCAGGGGTGACATGCTCGGAAATTGCACTAAGCCCTCGTGAATTGTAAGTGCTCCACCTAAACTCATCCTCAGTCCAGTCTGACACATGTTTTATATTAATGACATTATTTGCAGTGGCACTGGGAGGATTCCAACCTCTTTCACAAATGACCCAAACTCTTTTATCGATTGCTTTTAAATGGGATTTCATTCGGGCTTTCCAGCCAGCATAATTAGTCCCGTCAAAAATTGGCAACCGATTATATAAGTTTTCGTTTGGAAACATTGTGACAAACTTTTAAAAATCTGTTTTTTCAAAAAAATCAATATCACACAATTTTTTTGCAAAAAATAGGAATACACGATTAATTAGCGTAAACTGCTCTGATACCAATTTGTGAGAGTATGCACTTGATTTTTAAATAAAAAGCTCTTATACCAATTTGTGAAAGCTTACGTGTGATACTGATGGCAATAGATGTGCAAATTCTAATTACAAACTTATTTAATTAGTGCCAATTTATGAAATAAATCAATTCAACCCTTAAACAAAAATAACAACGTGCGTGCAAGTGTCAAATCATCATAAATAAAATATGCGACACAAAGTTCAGGAAAAATCTCCTCAGGGCAAAACCTTTTTATTTCTAGAACTTTACAAGTTTACAATACCATTGACATACATACAACCTGATAATCGCACACAAGTGTATGCATGGTGTCTTCGTCAAACCTTCAAAGCAACGGCTAGAAATCAGAAATGGTTCACACGTAGCTATACCATAAGAACACGCAGTCTAGACATGCTGTCTTCAGCAAAGAATCAACACACAGAAGATCCTCAATGACACTCAGTCATAAACTTCATAGTGACTTACTCCATAATAGCACGCAACTCTCGATTGTAGAGATCTCCTCACAAATAATGAACAACAACAAACTATGTTTTGGGTTCCACAAAATAACTCACACAAAAGCAATTGGGATTTGTGAATTGTAAAACAAAAGTTATGAACCCTCAAATGGTTGAAGAATTGATTAAAAATGTATTATGTGAAAACCAGTTTTTCTCCACACGAAAATCGAGAAGTTTGACACCCTATTTATAATAAAATTTAAGGCGGTGACGTGTCAAAATAAAATATCTCTCGTTCGAACGAAACGATGTCATTTGAGTGAGATTTTATCTCGTTTGAACCAGGTACGATGTCGTTCGAATGACATCATACACGTAACTCAGAAAAGCATTAGTCTTTTAAATATCTTGGAAACTCTGAAGCACCTTATACTCTTGACTCAATTGAGTCTGTATTGTATAAGTGTTCATCTAGTTTGGAAATTGTGACAAAATTGTGTCTATCCTAGAAACCAAAGAACCCCAGAGTTTGGTTTGATATTTCATTCCTCTTGCTTGATTGATCTACATAATTTTACCAACACTCACACACATTAGAATTGCATTCATACATTTCATATTGCATATAATTGTGTGTATATATATTGTGTGTGTTTAAATCCCTAAAATCATTTTTTAATATTTTTTGCGGAATTTTATAAACTTTTAAAATAAGATTTTTATTAATTAAAATTTGTTTTTAAAAGTTTTGGGGTTAATCTGCAATTATGTGTTGGTGGTTATATTGGCTGGATGTTTTCTTGGGTAGAATTTGAAAGCGGTAGAGACTTCAGGGTGCATTTGTAATTATTTCTAGATGCGCGTTTATTAACCTCTTTGTGCCCTATACCTGTTGCACTCTGATTGGTTGAATTTGTGTTTCTTCTAAGAGAGTAAAACATCGAATTTTAACAGCCCTTGGATCATTTTTATCAACGATCTGCATGCGCTCCTACATAATCCATGTAAACCTCTTTTGAGCCAATCAGGAGTATTATAACCACCGCCTCTGTTTAAACCATTGGATCAAAGTCAAACATACAAGACCAGATCCTAGCCCTTGATCTTGGTCTGTGTTCTCGAATCTTCTCGGACTCCTATAAAAGGACCCCTACCCTCAGCCATCTGAGACTTTTGCAATTTTTTTCATTCGAGAGAAAAGAGAGAGAAGAGTGAGAAGAAAGATAAGAGAGGAGAGATAGATAGAGAGAGAGAGAGAGAGAGAAACCAAAGTTAGGAAACCCTAACCCTAATTCGTCCAAAAATATTTTCAAACCTTATCATCTTTCAAAAAACCTGCATATACCAAACACAACCTTGAGTGTTTGAGAGATTTTTTGAGTGATTGGTTTATTGGTTTTGTTGCTGTAACCTCTTCGTTCCCGGATCTTGTTATCAACTTAAACATATTTTTAGATATGTGTTTCTTATTTTATAGAAACCATAGATCTAAAACGTTTCATGTTATATTACACATAGATCTACATTTTTAGTTTCTCATCTTGAGAAAATATTTGTTGATTTGGTTCTGTAAATGTTGTTAACTTCAAAATCAATAAAGTACTTTTATATTTCTAGTTCTCTTGAAACAAGACCTTTGACCTAGTTTGGAATCGCACTTGGTGATTTTCAATCTCAAAAATATTTTCAAAACCTAAGATTGATTAAGATCTTAATACGTCTTCTGAGCAAGATAGCCGTGGATTCTGGGATTATTGTAAAGTTCAAATAAGGTTAAGTTTTGTGAGAAGAGAGAAATAGAAAATCACTGCATATAGCTCTTATATGTGATTTGTTAGGATTGGTTGTATGAAATAAGTGTGTGTGCATGCATGCATGTATTAGAAAGCACCTCCACAAACACTATCACCCTACCACACTAAAAGTGTTGGTAATAAGATCTCAAGAACAAGATTCGACGTAAAGAACTTGAACAAGTTGGAAGTTAGCAAACTGGGAGAACGACATCAACAATCAGAACTGCAGAGAAGTTATGAGGACACCAGTGGATATATTCCTAAACTTTTATAGGTCTGAGTTGTATGCATGTTTGTTATATAGTTTGTAACTGTTAAGATTTGTTTTAGTGGAATTATTTTTTTACTCCGTAGAGGGTGTTGTGGATGTTTCCTCAGTTAGGTGAGGTTTTACCACGTAAAAAATTATTGTTCTTAATCTTTCTACATCTCCTCATCTAATTCTTGATTGTGTCGAGTTTAAAGTTTCTTAAACTGATTTATTAAACCTGTTATCATATCTTGATCAGATCTTGTACATATTTTTTAAACACATCTTGTGATTAATTAGTTTTGGTTTTAAAGAAAAGAGTTTCTCAAAAAAACTGTTCGGAGTTACTTAAATAGTTTAATTTTATATTAAACAGCTTTAGTAAAACATTTTCAATTGGTATCTGAGCTTTGTAAACGTCTTTTAAAAAGATCCTGTGTTTCTAAAATTGTTTTCTAAAAATCAAACATGGACGAGAAAAATGAAAGATTTGGTAACTTGACCAGACCTCCTATCTTTGATGGAACCAATTTTTCTTACTAGAAAGTAATGATGATTGCTTTCATTTAAGGAACTTTGGGAGATGATGTCGGGGACATTGTTGAAAATGGATACATTTTCCCTACTAAACCAACCACTGAAGGAAGTAATGAGAGGGTTAAGAAAGTATTAAGTGAGTTCACACAAGAAGAGAAGCAAGTTTCTCGCAACAATAACAAAGGAAAGAATGCCATATTTATGTCCATAAATGAACGCGAGTTCAAAAGAATCTCATCCTGTACCACTTCTAAGGAAGCTTGGGACACTTTGGTTACTGCTCATGAAGGTGACACTAGAGTTAAGGATGCTAAAACACAAATGCTCATTCAACAGTATATCTCTTTAATTATGTCTGAATCTGAGTCATTTGATGACTTCTATATGAACTTGAATGATATTCTGACAAAACTGCATGCTAATGGGATAACATATGACAGACATGAAATTTTATCTAAAATTCTGATATCATTACCACAGAAATTTGACAACAAAAGATATGCTATTGAGGAAATGTGCGACATAAATCTCACTCCTGAATTACTCAGTAGTAAATTAAGAACTGTGGAAATGGAATTATAATTTAAGAAACAATTGACCCAGTCCCATAGGAAATAGACTAGTTCCAATCTGATATTTTCTTCTAAGTTGATTAAACCTGAGTTTAACATTCCCAATGATGACTCTGATGAGGAATGCGATATAGAGAGTTTGGACAATCAGATTGCCTTAATGTCAAAACAGTTTAAGAAAATTATTAAGTTAAGAAACAACATGGCAAACAAACAAGGCAAGTCCAATTATCCAACTCATTCTAATCATAAACCTCATGAGAAAAGTCAAGACAAACATCACAAGGACTCTCACACTAGACCTAACAGAGACCTTAAGAAGACTGAATGCTTTAGATGTGGAAAACTAGGACACATTGCACAAGATTGTAGAGTTAACTTGAACACTCAAAATAAACACGCTAGAGCCAACATTTACAAGACATGGGATGATTCAAGGGACTCTGAAAATGAGGAACCTGAGTCATCTGATGTTTTTGATCCTTGCATGTCTTTCTTTGCCAAGATTATCTATAATGATGATATGCATGTGTTTGTTAGTGAGGATGAATCTAGTAATTCTACTTTTGTTGTTTCGAATCATGTTGTTACTAGTTTAGATGCTTTAATTACTGAGAACATTGCTATTTCTACCTCAGGGTGTGTGAGTCAAAGGGAAAGCGATAATGATGATGTCAATGGGTGTGTGAGTCCAATAAATGAAGCCTTAGGGGTCACTTCACACACTACACCTAGTGACTCGAACAATGAAGATCTCCCAGATATTCACACACTTTATGCTAAAACTCTCAAGAAAAGCACTAGACTAGAAAAGATTGTGAAAGATCTCACCAAAAAGATCTAAGCCTGATGGTCAAACTTAATGCTGAAGAGTATACTACCCAATGTCTAACTCATGAAAGTGAAATCAAAATGTTTGATCAAAAACTGAGAAATTTGACTGAAACAAATGAAA
Source organism: Sambucus nigra (assembly GCA_949130495.1). Classification (NCBI taxonomy): domain Eukaryota; kingdom Viridiplantae; phylum Streptophyta; class Magnoliopsida; order Dipsacales; family Adoxaceae; genus Sambucus; species Sambucus nigra. The sequence goes on along the minus strand of OX422221.1, from coordinate 438,365,175 downwards.
CTCTGGAGAAAAAATACAAAGGGACATTGTTAGAATTGGAAAACTAAAGAAAAGACAACAACTGTTTTCAAAAAAATTACAAAATTTGAAAATAACTCAAATTGCTTCGATGGATTTGTTGTTGAATCTAAAACCAATTCTGATGATCGAACTGGAATAGGGTTTTGTCCCAATTTGAAGACACAAACAAAATCTTTTTAACTTATCAAGTTTGTGTCAGGAGGTAAAAGCCCTATTGAAACCTGCCCAGACTTTCATTATCTAAAATTGAGTTTGACTCAAAACTTCAAAATTTTGACATTGGGGAATCAAGTTGCTCTAAACATGAAAGTTCACCAAAGGCTAAATATGTTTGCCCCTTCATTAGGAAGAGTGAATCTATATTCAAAACTGTTCTATCTAGGAATAGGGTTCAACCTCAAAATTCCTTAAAGCCAATGTTTAGAGATTTTTCTAAGGAGACTCCTACCTTGAACAACCTTTATTGCTCCTATTTCGATATATACGGCCATTGTTTTGATGGTTCCTATGCTAGAATACTAGTTAAACCTGTTTGTAATCCTCCTATTTATCAAAACTTTAACTATTCTAGGAGAAGCTGGAATAATTATGTACTGCCTAGACAACCAGATAAAAACTCTAATTATAGGAAGAGAAAAATCAAACCTAAAAGAACATTCCCTAGACGGATTCTTAAACACTTTCCTAATCCAAATTCTCATGTGTTTCATCAAATTCAAAATCATGCGCAAAATATTTTTCAACCAAAATCGAATGCTCGCAAATTTTATCAATTGAGAGAAAATAAATGCAAAATGAAAACAAGAGCAATTTGGGTTAGAAAAGATGATCTATTACCCCAGATGAAGTGTAACATTGTTATTATTGCTTCAAAAGCTGAACACACATCGTCTAGTTGGTATTTAGACTCTGGATGTTCTAAACACATGACTGGGGATGATACAAAACTCTTGAACAAAACCAGCTTTGTTGGAGGAAAAGTTATATTTGGTGATGGAGTATCATCTCAAATCATAGGTAAAGAAACTCTCCAAGAAGAAGGACTTCATGTTCTTGAAAATGTTCTTCTAGTTAAAGGTCTAAAAGCCAATCTACTTAGTATCTCGCAATTTTGTGACTCAGATCATACTGTTACCTTTTCAAAGAACAATTGCAAAATTTTAAATGAAAAGGGTGAATGCATAATTACAGGATTCAGGACCCTTGCCAATTGTTATACTGTCATGAATAATTCTGAAATCTGTAATGTTTCCAGAATGGATGACAATGAGATATGGCATAACAGGATGGGTCACATAAATTACGATAATCTTAGTAGATTGACTTCTCAAGAAATAGTTAGAGGAGTTCCAAAAATCAAATCCATTTCTAATATTGTCTGTGGCTCCTGTCAGGAAGGAAAAATTATTAAAGCACCTCATAAGAAAGTTAAAGATATCCTTACCTCTAACCCCTTAGAGCTCATCTATATGGACCTAATGGGTCCCTCCCAAATGTTAGATTATGTGGACACAATTACATTCTTGTTATGGTTGATGACTTCACTAGATTTATGTGGGTAGCCTTCGTAAAATAAAAGTCTGACACTTTTCAAACTTTTTTAAAAATACTTCTTCGGATTGAAAATGAGAAGGACACTCAGGTAAATAGAATTCATAGTGATAGAGGTGGAGAATTCAAAGACACTGGTATAATAGAGTACTGTGACTATAATGGTTACAAACACGAGTTTAGTGCTCCTAAGACTCCTCAACAAAGTGGTATCGCTGAGAGAAAGAATCTTACTCTTCAAGAGATGGCACGTGTTATGTTACATGCTAAGAATTTGCTTAAATATTTTTGGGTAGAATCTATTCGTACTGCGTGTCACATTATCAATAGGGTCTATCTTAGAATGAATTCCAAACAAACCTCTTACGAACTTTGGTATAAGAAAAATCCCAATCTTAAGTACCTTAGAACCTTTGGTAGTACTTGTTATGTATGCAAAGATAGGGAACACTTGTCCAAATTTGAGAGCCGGGGAGATAAAGCTATTTTTCTAGGTTACTCTCCTAATAGTAGAGCCTACCGTGTTTATAATCTTCGCACTAAAACCTTGATGGAATCCATAAATGTAATTATAAGTGACACTATTGTAGAGATTAAGATTGGTGAATCAACTATTGAGGAAGAGCCTACAAATGTTTTAGAAAATGACTCTCCAGAAATAGATGACTCATTACCAATTGAGATACCTGAAGTACCTAACTGGGTTTATAAAGACCATCCCATAAATAAAGTTGTTGGTAATCCTAGTGAGCCTGTGCGTACAAGATCTCAATTAAGAAATTATGCTCCTTATACATGTTTTGTTTCCCTAGTGGAACCAAAGAATGTAAATGAGGCATTGAATGACTCTCACTGGATTTCGGCTATGCAGGAAGAACTTCTTCAATTTTTCATTCATGATGTTTGGTATCTTGTACCTAGGACTAATCACAAAAAGGTTATTGGCACTAGTTGGATTTTTAAAAATAAGTCTGATGAAAGTGGGATAATTATTAGAAACAAAGCTAGATTAGTTGCTCAAGGATATTCTCAAATTGAAGGAATAGATTTTAACGAAACATTTGCTCCTATTACTCATTTAGAATCTGTTCGACTTCTCTTTGCCATATCTTGCCACTTGCATTTTACACTCTACCAAATGGATGTTAAATCTGCATTCCTTAATGGAATATTGACTGAAGAGACCTATGTGGAACAACCAAAAGGGTTCATTGACCCTCAATATCCAAATCATGTATTTCGTCTTAAAAAGGCTTTGTATGGCCTTAAATAAGCGCCTAGAGCCTGGTATGAGCGTCTTTCCAGCTTCCTCTTAGATAAAGGTTTTCAAAGAGGTGGAAATGATCAAACCCTATTTGTCAAACATTTTGTCAAACACATCATTATTGCTCAAGTTTATGTTGACGATATTATCTTTGGATCAACTTCTCCCTCAAAAGTAAAATCCTTCTCTGAGATTATGCATAAAGAGTTTCAAATGTCTCTTATGGGGGAGTTGCAATTTTTCTTAGGTCTTCTAGTCAAGCAAAATTCAGAAGGATTATTTGTCTCGTAATCTAAGTACGCTTTAGAGATAGTAAAAAAATTTGGCTTTGAGAGTGCTAAAGATGCTAAAACTCCCATGAGTACTACGGTAAAACTATCTAAGACGAAACTTAAAAATCTATAAATCCAACTCTATATCGTAGAATGATAGGAACCTTGCTATACCTTACTGCCTCGCGTCCTGATATAATGTATGATGTGTGTGTATGTGCTCGTTATCAAAATAACCCTAAAGAGAGCCATCTATCTTTTGTTAAAAGAATCATTAAATATGTAAAAGGCACTCTGAACTTAGGACTTTGGTACACTAGTGATACACCAAGCACTATAATTGGATACATTGATGCTGACTGGGCTGGGTGTACTGATGATAGTAAAAGCACATCAGGAGCATGTTATTATATAGGTAATAATTTGGTAGGATGGAATAGTAAGAAATAAAACTGCACATCACTCTCAACAACTGAATCTGAATACATAGCCATTAATAGTTGCTGTGCTCAATTACTTTGGCTTAAACAAATGCTAAGTGATTATGGTATTCAAGAAAATCAATTACATCTCTATTGTGATAATCAAAGCGTGATCAATATCTCTAAAAATCCTGTTCAACACTCGCGAACAAAACACATAAAAATAAGACATCACTTCATACGTGAATTGGTTGAAACTAAGGAATTATAAATCAATTATCTTCCTACTGATTTGCAACTCGCAGATTTGTTTACCAAACCTTTAGATTACAATCGTTTTATTTCTTTGCGTAAATCAATAGGTATGGTGTGTGCTGATTAATCTCTTTGATCTCTAAATTTTTTCCCTTTGTCTATTTGAGACAAAATGGGGGAGAAATTTGAGTCTAATGAATCATTTTACATATGCTAAACAGCTTGATCTTAGTGATTCACTGTAGTATTCTGTATTCTCAACAATTGTAATAGGGTATTCAATTGTAAATAGTTGAGTTACGTACTTTTGCTTTCTAGGAAATGGGTAGATAGAATTTTTTTTTGAAATAGGTTTCCTTATTCTTGTTTCCCTACGAGTCCTACATGACTCAAAGGAGATTTTGTCTCATATTTCCAAAGGGAGAGATTGAAGCACCTTATACTCTTGACTCACTTGAGTCTGTATTGTATAAGTGTTCATCTAGTTTGGAAATTGTGAAAAAATTGTGTCTATCCTAGAAACCAAAGAACCCCAGAATTTGGTTTGCTATTTCATTCCTCTTTCTTGATTGATCTACATAATTTTACCAACACTCACACACATTAGAATTGCATTCATACATTTCATATTGCATATAATTGTGTGTATATATATTGAGTGTGTTTAAATCCCTAAAATTGTTTTTTAATATTTTTTTGGGAATTTTATAAACTTTTAAAATAAGGTTTTTATTAATTAAAATTTGTTTTTAAAAGTTTTGGGTTAATCTGCAATTATGTATTGGTGGTTATATTGGCTGGATGTTTGCTTGGGTAGAATGCGAAAGCGGCAGAGACTTCAGGGTGCATTTGTAATTATTTTTAGACGCGCGTTTATTAACCTCTTTGTGCCCTACACCTGTTGCACTCTGATTGGTTGAATCTGTGTTTCTTCTAAGAGAGTAAAACATCGAATGTTAACAACCCTTGGATCATTTTTATCAACGATCTGCATGCGCTCCTACATAATCTATGTGAACCTCTTTTGAGCCAATCAGGAGTATTATAACCACCGCCTCTGTTTAAACCATTGGATCAAAGTCAAACATACAAGTCCAGATCCTAGCCCTTGATCTTGGTTTGTGTTCTTGAATCTTCTCAGACTCCTATAAAAGGACCCCTACCCTCAGCCATCTGAGACTTTTACCATTTTTTTCATTCGAGAGAAAAGAGAGAGAAGAGTGAGAAGAGAGAAGAGAGGAGAGAGAGAAACCAGAGTTAGGAAACCCTAACCCTAATTCGTCCAAAACTATTTTCAAACCTTATCATCTTTCAAAACCTGCATATACCAAACACAACCTTGAGTGTTTGAGAGATTTTTTTAGTGATTGGTTTATTGGTTTTGTTGATGTAACCTCTTCGTTCCCAGATCTTGTTATCAACTTAAACATATTTTTAGATCTGTGTTTCTTCTTTTATAGAAACCTTAGATCTAAAACGTTTCATCTTATATTACACATAGATCTACATTTTTAGTTTCTCATCTTGAGAAAATATCTGTTGATTTGGTTTTGTAAATGTTTTTAACTTCAAAATCAACAAAATACTTTTCTGTTTCTAGTTCTCTTGAAACAAGACCTTTGACCTAGTTTGGAATCGCACTTGGTGATTTTAAATCTCAAAAATATTTTCAAAACATGAGATTGATTAAGATCTTGATAGGTCTTTTGAGCAAGATAGCCGTGGATTCTGGGATTATTTTAAAGGTCAAATAAGGTTAAGTTTTGTGAGAAGAGAGAAATAGAAAATCACTGCATATAGCTCTTATATGTAATTTGTTAGATTTGGTTGTATGAAATAAGTGTATGTGCGTGCATGCATGTGTTAGAAAGCACCTCCACAAACACTATCATCCTACCACACTAAAAGTGTTGGTAATAAGATCTCAAGAACAAGATTCGACGTACAGAACTTGAACAAGATGGAAGTTAGCAAATTGGGAGAACAACATCAATAATCAGAACTGCAGAGAAGTTATAAGGACACGAGTGGGTACATTCCTAAACTTTTATAGGTCTGAGTTGTATGCATGTTTGTTATATAGTTTGTAACTGTTAAAATTTATTTTAGTGGAATTTTTGGTTTACTCCGTAGAGGGAGTCGTGGATGTTTCCTCAGTTAGGTGAGGTTTTACCACGTAAAAAATTCTTGTTCTTAATATTTCTACATATCCTCATCTAATTCTTGGTTGTGCTGAGTTTAAAGTTTCTTAAACTGATTTATTAAACCTGTTATCATATCTTGATCAGATATCGTACATAATTTTTAAACACATCTTGTGATTAATTAGTTTTGGTTTTAAAGAAAAGTGTTTCTCAAAAAAATAGCTCGGAGTTACTTAAATAGTTTAATTTTATATTAAATGGCTTTAGTAACACATTTTCAAACTCAAAACTTAAAACTGTTTACGAGATCAGAAACCTTTATCCAAACCTTTTATGATAAAATGTTTTTGAAAAATTAAATCCATTTGAAAATATTTCAAAAATCATTTTTCATAAATAGAAAAATATTTTATCTCTCGCAAAAATATCCCAACACTTTTAATGTAAAATGTAAATGGAACTTAAACACATCTTACCAAATTCATCCTTTTTAAGCTTGAATGTTGAAGTCTTCTTGAAATTTAGATTCATCTTTTTAGATGAGAGATTCTCAATCCTTCAACGACTTGTAGCAACTTGTAGCGGTATATGACATAATTAATTGTGACGGACAATGTCCTTACAGAAATGTATCTGGTAAAAGGTTGATTATGAATTCTATTTCTCTAGGTGGGGAAATACTAGGTAATTATTCCAGCAAAGCATCTTCATATCTATCCAAAATTAAAAGAGGGTAAGAGGACATATCATACGTATTTCCAGAGTGTTGTCCCTAAAAATAGAATACTTCGATTTGAGGATTTCTAAAAATCACTTTCCTTGTATTGTAATCAATATGAGCAAAACTGGATAACATAGCGTCCATTCCAACAATAAGATTGAATCCTTTAATATCAAGTACTGCCAAATTAATGGTAATTACTCATGCCCCGAGCTCTACCCTGCAGTTAATACAAATTTGACGAGCTAGCACTATTTTGCATGTTGGCATACCTATCGATAGGGAATATTATAGAGGCTAGGAATATAATTTCGCTAAATCCATAAAACTAGTACTAATAAATGAGTGTGAAGATCCACAATAATTTAATAAGTATGTGGTAAGATTTTGAAAAGTGATGTTACCTTCAATGACATCATAATTATTTACTTTGTTTAATACAAAAAAGTTTCGACCCTACTATAACACTTCATGTTTTTTAAACATAAAAATATTTTTTAAATTAAATTTTGAAACAAAAATAATTTTTTCAATGTATTTAATTTTTTTTATTTAAAAAGGTTGGTACTTATATGTAAAAGTAAGGTTTTAAGTGAAATTTAAATCGAGATTAAAATTTGAAAATTTAACTTTTTGTATAAAAATCGGGGGAGGATCTGACCTAAGGAGAAAAATAAAAATAAAAATATTGGTCGTCCGATTGAGCTAACTTTTTTTATACAACTTCAATTTGTCTTCAGCTACAATGTATTAAAATTTTAGCCAATTCCAACGGTCTGATCATCTGAGATGTTTTTTTAGTGTTTGTGTTTGATTAGGACTCAAATTCTTTTTGGATATAAACATATAATGACAGGTTAGACCTTTTAAAACATATTTTAGCCTTATCAAAAATCAGTAGCCTCCCATAATTTCATTCTCTCTCATCTACAAAACCTAAACCCCATTAAACACAATTTTCAACCTAAGTTTTGAAGGCTCAGACCGTGTTTTCTCAAGATTGTTCAAGAACAAGTCTTCATCAACTTTTTGAGAGGAACACAACCACTTAATCAGAATTTTTAATAAACTTTTCATTAGGCATGAATACTTATATTCTCTCTGTTTAGTATTATGCATATTAAATATCGCCTAAACATTAATGCACAAGTTTTTCTTATAATAGATTAGGAATCTTAATGAGGGAAAGTGAAACATATATTGAGACTATTTTTATGAAAAATCTTAATATGGATTAAGACTCATAACCCTTGTGTGTCTAGGGTAGAGATTGGATTTTTGGTTAATATGGGTTAGGTTTGCATGTATAAACCATAGTAATTGTATGTAAATGAAAAAAGGGACTTTTTCAATCATATGAAATTATGTAGATATGATCAAGTGAATTATTACTATGTTCTTTTTAGACTCGCATGATGTTAAAATTATAGTTGTTGAATAAAATAAATCGCGACGATGGATTAAATGAATATAATTAAAGTAAATTGAGACCGCGTGAGAAATTTGTGTAATAGTTGATAAATTGGAATGCGCAAATTATTGTTTTGATTATAATTATGATTACGGGGACGACGGGATTTTTAGGTAGTTATGCTCCCACCTTAATTTTAGGAGTACTTGCTAGGTATGGGACTCGTAAGTATGTATTAATTGTGGTTAACACTTTTTAGATATGGGATTAGTTAGTGTAGATTTTTACGGATGAGATATTTCGGGGTGGGGCTGATTTTTGTGTCGTTACGTTGATTCGATAGCCTAGGCGCGAGACTAGAAGGAAATTAAAGGAAAATGTTATCCTATATGATAGGATATGACGTACTTGTGTTGGAGACCTCTAGGTATGGGACTAGGGGTAGATATGAGAATTTATGCTCTATAATAGGGTGACGTTAATTTAAAATAATGAGAAATTGTGAAATTGAGAATTAATGCCTAAGATAATAAACGGGTAATAAAATGAATTGACGTCATTAATAAGTGAAGGACTAACAAAGAACTGGTTGGATGGCTATTGTGACACGTGGGTATGTGGCATCGTAATAAGTGCAAGACTGACAGAATACGGGCTGGCTGATTATTATGATGTGTCGTGCATGGAACCTCGTCAATAAGTGCAGGGCTTACAGAATACGGGTTGACTGGCTATAGCGAGGGAAATGTGTGTGTTGAAAAACTTTAAATGGGCATGAATAAGTGTAGGACATATAGTAGGGTCGGGTCGCTATGACGGCACCGGTATGAAAATAATTGTAAATATGATAAATCAATTTAAATGAAGATGGTGACCTTAGACTAATTATCGTATTGTGATAACATAAGTTGGACTTAAACTTTAGGGGTGGCTTAATTACGTGATTAGATGATATCAATTTATTTTACTCACATGTCAATAATTATCCCGTTTAAATTAAAATACTCTATTATGGTGTTTATTATGTATAATGCTACTGTCTGGGTTCACGGACCCTAATTGGGAAGAGTAGCTTGTATTCATGCGGTGGGCTCTGACCTATTTCATTGACTAACATCTCAGGTTAATGCTGGAGTAGCTGCATAGGAGTGACTGGAGATATTTTGAAGGTGTGGCTGGAGACTCATTTATTTTAGATGCTTTAGTTGTTTAGGATTTATTTTCTATTCCATCGCATTTATTATGAGACTTTATCATGGATTTAGTGGGACAATCGATTCCATAATTGTTTACGGTTTTATTCAGATGTTTACAATTGAATCATTTTATTCGTGTTTATATTTATTTAGAGTTGGATTATTTTAGAGATTAACATGGAGATGGATTTTAATATTTGCATGGATGATTATACTGATTGGATTAATCTGATTATTATCTTGTGGAATGAATTTTTATATATGTCTCATATCTGTCGCATGCTAAGAATGACTACTTATTTAGTGACGCCTGACGTAGTTTGGCAGCGGCAGCTGGCCACCTTGCTTGTTAGATTGTGTGGGTGTTACACCTACAATTGCCTAGTGCTAGTTTCCTTCATTGTATAGCTTCGGGTGGTCGTGGATATGTAACCTTTTCTCTCAGAACTGGGAATTTTCTTGGGGGTCTCTAAAATTTAGGAATTCTATCTAGGGTTACTAGATGATTGGCTTGGGTTGGGGTTAGGTTTACAAAATCTTGGACATTGAGGCCTAATATGTCTAGGTACATTGCATTCGTGACAACTGATCATTATTTCACTATTTTGGTGATGGATCGAGCAATACATTTGACCGTCTTTAGGTTTGAAAATAGGGCGATACCAGACTTAATTATTTGCCTGGCGATTATTGAAGCTATTTCTGGGAACTGGTACCATATTTTGAAAATTACTACCGGATGATTGGTTGCGTTCAATGAGGTTGGCTATTTCGAACATTTTTCCAAAATCATGGATTTGTAAAGGAATGAGAGAGGATTTAATGCTAGTTTTTAATCCTCTTTTGAAATGCTTGCATTTTTTTAATATTTATGTATTCTTGGGCATATAAAGATAATCACGTAAAACGTGCCTCCTACTGGGCTATTGTCATCTGTGGATGCTGTAATCCCAGATTTTCCACTATTAATGGATCTCGTGCTGATTTGGAGAAATACTTTTTGAAACTCTTTAAATTTCCCCCAAGTTTTTCCTTCTATATTTTATGTACATCCTATCGATTGCCCCCTGTGGTCTTCTTCTCCTTCAAAAAGATATGTTGCCAATCCTACCCTAAGTTTAAGCATTATACCTACTTTATTTAATACCATTAAAGTCTATCTATACCACTGTTTCACCTCATAAGCCCTGGGTTTCTCGTGAAATGCTGGGGGTTGTTGGAGAAGAAATTACTTTAAGGCATTCATTCTACGAGTTTTGATTGAAAATCCTATACCTACTGTATTTGGTGGATTTAGTTGGACTTTGTTTAGAGCTGTGAGTTCCTATAAACATTGTATTATGTTTTTAGTAGCCATGGGAGGAGTTGGTAAGCACGCTCCTCTTGTGATTCCCTCCTCGCAGATGCACTTGCAGCAGGGGCGGATGCAGCTTTGGACCAAGGGGGGCTATAGCCCCCGTTCAGCTTTTCAAAAAAAAAAAAAAAAAAAAATTTAAAGGTTTTTTGGTAAGATTTCTTACTTTAAGGTATATTTATAATTATTTTCAAACTTTAGGGTATAAGTTTGTAATTAGTTAAAAAACAAAACTTGGTAAATCAAAGATAGCCGACCCTAATTTCTACTCCTTTCAACCTACTCATTTCATTCTTCATTTCTACTACTCCTTCCAAGGCTTCCAACCTACTCATTTTTAAATTCTACTCCTTCCAAAAACAGCAGCTGCCAGCAACCGAGTCACCACCAGCAAGCAGGGTAGCAGCCGCCCCACCCCGCCCAACACCCCGCCCCACCGTTGCCCAGCCCAAGCCTTTTTTTGACAGGTATTTTTTGTCCATTAAATCTGATTTTTGTGTTAAATTTTTTATTATATGTATAAGTTTGATTAAATGTATGATTTTGATTGAATATATGATTGTTGTGTAAGTTTTTGATTGTGTAAAATATAGGGTTTTGATTGAATGTTTGATTGGTTGAATTTATGATTTTTTTTAGAAATTGTACAAAAAGTAGGGTATATATTTTTCATACAATTTCTCAAAAAGAAATAGTAAATTTCTGTAATTTCTCCAAAAAATCTGTATAATTTCTGTAATTTGGGAAAAATTGTCAAATTTCTATAATTTGTGTCCTAAAAATATATGCCCTTATTTTTTTTTTAAATATGTGTTGATAAATGTAGTCTAAAATATGTGGTATTTTTTTTTAAATAGGGAGTTATGGAGAAATTTTTTAAACGAAAAAGATGAGACAATACACAAGCCGTATCCGAAGCTGAGGTTCAATCATCTCCCAATGCGGAGTCCGATAATCTTCTTCATCAAGAAGCTCAACCCCAAATTGTGGCACAAACCTCACAACCCCAATACTCATCTAATATTGGGGTCAATTTGGAAGAACTACCATCGGATCCCGGTTTGAGGAAATCTATATCGGAATATGGTGATTCTAAACAAATGGAGTTAGTTCGTCGAACATATCTTACCAGGGGACCTTGCCAACCAAAAAATCACAATTTCCCATGGCTACAAGTTGGAACACAGAAACGTAGATTTATTTCGTCATGGTTTGAGGAGTTTGGGAGATGGTTAGAGTATAGTGTGGCAAAAGAGGCTGCATTTTGTTTGTTTTGCTATTTGTTCTGACCAAATACAGGGGGGCAAGGGGGTGGTGGTGTATTTTTTAGTGGAGGCTTTTCAAATTGGAAAAAGAAACAAGCGTTTAGAGATCATGTTGGTCCCCATTCAAGTATTCATAACAAATGCATGAATGCTTGTGATGACTTGATGAAACAAGACCAACACATCGAAGTGTCTTTGTCTAACCATTCAGATAAGACAAGAGTTGATTATCGCATCCGTCTGACTGCATCCTTAAATTGCCTTAAGTACTTACTACGTCAAGGTTTGCCGATGCGAGGGCATGATGAATCGGTGGGGTCATCTAACCGGGGTAATTTTCTGCAACTTTTACAGTTCCTTGCCGAGCAAAATGAAGATATCAACCAAGTTGTGTTAAAAAATGCCCCTGAAAACCACCAGCTGATAGCTCCATCAATTCAGAAAGAGCTCATTAATGCCGCCGCCGCTTTGACCACCAAAGTCATAATTCAAGATATTGGGGATGAAGTATTCTCCATACTAGTTGACGAGTCCCGTGACATCTCTGTGAAGGAGCAAATGGCCGTGACTTTACGTTATGTGAACAAAAAAGGCTATGTGGTTGAACGTTTTCTTGGCATTGTACATGTCCTTGACACTACATTTGTAACACTTAAAAATAGCCCTGAGTCACTTCTCTTGAAACATGGGTTGAGTATGTCAAGTATTCGTGGGCAAGGTTATGATGGGGCGAGCAATATGAAAGGGGGGTTCAATGGGCTTAAGAGTTTGATTCTAAGGGAAAACGGTTCAGCTTATTACGTTCATTGTTTTGCTCATCAGCTGCAGTTGGCATTGGTAGCGGTCGCAAGCAATCATAACGCAATTGGTTCTTTCTTTCTCAAAGTTTCAATATTGTCGAATGTTGTTGGAGCATCTTGCAAGCGTAGAGATATCTTTCGGATGAAACAATATGATGATATACTTGAAGGAATATACACTGGTGATCGGGAGACGGGTCGTGGTCTAAACCAAGAAGAAGCATTCACACGGGCAGGTGACACACGGTGGGGTTCACATTATGGTACACTTTTGAGTTTAGATCATTTGTTCTCTGCTGTGATTGGTGTACTTGAGGTGGTTCAAGTTGATGGTGATGTAGGTACTCAGAGAATAGAAGCATATGATATGATTAGCTATTTGGAGTGCTTTGATTTTGTGTTCAAATTGCAGTTAATGAAAGCAATTTTAGGGATTACCAATGACTTGTCGCAATCACTACAACGGAGGGACCAAGATATTGTGAATGCAATGGATCTTGTTGGAATAGCTAAGATGCGTTTACAAAAAATGAGGGAGCATGGATGGGATAAGTTGTTGAAAGTAGTCCCTTCATTTTGTAGTTTACACGACATTGTAATCATAAATATGGAAGATTGTTTTGTGACCAGTGGAAGATCACGTCGAAACGTCGAAGAGAGGACAAATCTTCATCACTATCGGGTTGAATTGTTCTACTCGGTGATAGATATGCAACTACAAGAGTTGAACCATCGGTTTAATGAGGTGAATACAGAGTTACTTTTATGTATGGCATGTCTTGATCCAAGTATGAACTTCTCCAAATTTGATTTGGCAAGATTAGTTCGATTTGCGGAGTTTTATCCGAATGATTTTGATCCGATTGAACTCACAGTCATTGGGGAACACCTTGAAAATTATATATACAGTGTGCGTGATAAGGAAGAATTCAAAGATTTGAAAGGGATTGGTGCTCTTGCTCAAAAAATGGTTGAAACGCAGAGGGATCGGTTATTTCCATTAGTGTACTTGCTTATAAAATTTGCCTTGACATTGTCGGTTGCAACTGCAAGCGTGGAAAGAGCATTCTCCGCAATAAAAATCGTGAAGAGTACATTACGTAACCGAATGGGAGATGATTTTACAAATGATTGCTTGGTGACGTACATTGAACAGGATATCTTCAAAAATGTTGATCGGAAGATATCATTCAATATTTTCAAAATATGAAGCCACGTAGGGGAATATTGTAAACAATCTCTTTGTATTTGCAAAAACTGGTTATGTATGGATGAATTGATATGAAATTTTGGCATAATCGGTATTTATGTTTTATCGATTGTTGATTTTTATGAGTTGATTATTTATTAGTGTCGTTAATTTTTTTTTTGAATCAATTTAGCCCCGGTTGGACTAAAATCCTGGATCCGCCACTGACTTGCAGTGCATGTTTTCACCACCATATAGGATAAACGACTTAAAAATAAAGTACCAGTGAGAATTATACATAAACAAAATTACTTAGAATATTTACGTTACGATAGAGTATATCAAGTCCCTAGGAGATACAAAATTTAAGAGCTAAGACCCGTACATGCATATTTTTATCGCATTAACTATTTTTAAATTACACGCCACACCATTATTCCGTACGAACTACTATTATGTATAACGTAACTCTATCTTTCTAGTTCACTGCATCATGCTGGACAAAATGTATGATACCTTCTTTTGTTTGTTATTTATTTACAATCTTCCGATCTATCTTCCGCTGGCTTGTGGTTTTGACCCATATGGGGTACTGCATGATCCATTTCTGCCCTTGAGCCTCTGGTGCTTGAAACTGATGAAGATATAGAAGTATTTAGATAGTACATTTCTTATCTTTAGTCATTCAAGGGTACTGTTGGTTTCATACGTAATTCTTCTGCTAGAGCCAAATCCCAGGCTAGGTGGATAGCGTGTTACATGAACTCCTGGTCTTCTGAAAACCTGCGTGCTTATTTTTCCACCTAATCCTCTCCCATGAATCGACATGATGTTAGATTATGCTTTATGTCAAGGGTTACTATTGACCACTCCCTGTCTACCTCTTGAATAGTTTTACATAGCTTCATACAACCCTTGTCCTCGATGGTTTGACTAAATTGTTCTTGGTTGATGCCATCAGTATTGAGATAGATTTTTTCCTAGACATTTATGGCTATAAGAAATATTTTCAATAACGTAATATTTTAAAGAAGTTACAAACTTAAAATAACCACATACCTTAATGTCCTAGGAGTAATACACTTGGGGTCCATCTGGAATTTAAAAATAATGGGCAAAAAGTTTTGCCCAGTTAATAGTTCTAATTCTATATTAATTTATCAACATAAATTTTGAATATTAGCAGAAACAAGTGAGTATAAAAAATTTATATTAAAAACAATAATAATCTATCAGACGCAGTATAAACAAGTAGTATGAGATCAAGTTTAGAACGATTAAGGTTGAAGATGATTTCTAAACCAAGATAACCCATAATTATATGTTAAAGATGCTTAAGTTTAATATCTATACAAATAAAAAAATCGATCTAAAACCTTCGGTGATAAAGTAATAGTGCTGAGCCCAAACTCCGAATAGTGGCATCCATATAGTAAACAAAACTAGGCTCCCAATACCCTGATCCCTACATGCCAAATAATACTACCATGGGTATAATCACAGTCTATACCTCAGTTATAATGTATGCTATATAAGAACGCGTTCAATGAAATCAGATTAAATTGAAATCATTAGTTCAAAATCAATATAAGGTTTTAAAAATCGAATAAAGTTTAACGTATTATGAACTACATAAATGGAAATAAGATATCTGGGACAATCACATAGTGATATGAACAATTGACGTAATTAAAAGCATTGGTAGAAATAATACTTAAATAGAGTCACCTACTTTGATATGGGATTTTAGGGTTTGATTCAGTTTATTGTGTTAAGGTTGTGATCAGGGGATGTCTGAAATTCAGAAAAGAACTAAGTAAGGTTTTTATCTTGAAAATACTATAATAATATAAAGTGGTATTGCGTCATAAAAATAAATTTTACTTCTAATTTTATTTTCTATTTAATTAATTATGTTTCCACACATATTTGAATTTGGATGTAATATATTTTTTATCCCTAATGTTACCAGAGATCTATGTGTGATGTTTGGGGTTAAAATTCATAAGCTTGAAAAGTTTGGGTTTTACGTGCAAAAGAAAATATAGTTTTTGAATCCTATTTTTAAGGTTTCTTCGAATTTGGTGTCTGGTTGACCAAACAGTGTGATGTAATATACCATTTTGACCAGAAAATTTTAATAAAAGTTTTGAAAAAAAGTTTAGAATTTTTTGAGTTGGCATGCGCCCTCACACGTGAAGTCACATATTTTACATGCTGGTGTTGATTCCAATCACGCATGTGTTGTCCACTTCATCTTCAACATTTTGTAATTTTGACTTAGGATTTTAAAACTTTGACCTCTAATTAAATCATGTACCGAATACCATTTTAGTTGGTTCAAATCCAATCTTCCTAATTTTTCACGAGGAATCCAAAAATATAACTTTTATGAATTGAGGTTAAATATAGCCTCATATCCACTTTCTATAAAATTTCTATAATTTATATTTGATATTCGTAGTTCCTAAAGTAAATTTGAATCACAACGTAGATATGGTTTTTTTCTAGGTGATTTTAGAATAAAATGGTTTTGGTTTGAGGTGTTAATTCATAGTATGAAAGGAGAATTTGACTTCTGAATTTTTATTTATCGTAAATGAAAATTTCTAATTTTAGGTATCTAAACAACATTTCATTCAAATTGAACATTTCACTTGGGTTCCTTGAGACCAAAGATCAAATATTCCCACCTTGAAATTGGTTCAAGGTCAGGAATGTTGAATCCACCATTCAAACTCAAGCTTTAATTGCATTTTTTAGTTTTTGATCCATTTCAATGCCATATTTATGTGAATTCTTGCACATAAAAGCTTAAATTGATCCTAGAAAAATGTAGAAACAACATGGAATCAATAAAACTAAGTATAATGCATAAAATATAAGAATACCAAAAACTCTCAAAATTTGAACTTGATTTTTGTACAACTAACAGGTACGTTTTTACAGAGGGTTTAAAGTTTTTTTATATGGGATATGATGGACAGTTGATTGGATGAATTGGAGGTGGATTTTGGATAATCTTAGATGAGTTTAAGTTTAGGGATAAGGTGGATCAGATGTGTTTCCACATGGAAACCCATGGTTTAAGGCCTAAGTGGTTGCCTAGGTGTCATACCAGTCAGCAGGGGGTAATGTATAATAATTTTAGATTTTTGTATTAGGTCCTAGATAGTTTAAGTTTAAGAATATGGACCATTTTATATATTTTGAAAGTTTAAGGGGCTAAATTTTAGTTTTCTAATTTGTCAAGGTACCTCAAGGTATGGGTAGTGATTTTGAATATTTATATGGTTATTTTTATAAATAACTTCGGGGTTTAGGGTTGATTTATAGGTTGAAACAAGATTTTAAAAGTTTTGGGGTTAATTTTAAAATTATTATAACTTAGGGGTCTTTCCCGTAAATTATGGTTTCTTTAGTATATGTTTAATTAATATTTATACTTTCAATTCTTAAATCGTTCACGTACTGGTATATGATATTAGTAAGAAAACTTATATGTATTAGTAGGTTAATGAGATTGTAGTCAAATGGTGAGTTCGAACAATTACAATCTTCATATAAAAGAAAAATTGTACTCGAAATTTACTTCAAAGAGTTAAGGGCGGGGTTATTTCATTACGTCCCTAGTTTCTAAGGTGGCCTCTTTAGCTCTGTGATGCTGGCCAAGAACCTTGACCAACATAATGGTTTTATTATGGAGGATCCGTTCTCTAAAGTCTAATATCCCAAGGGGGTTTTCTTCAAAGTCATGATTGGATTGCATGAGTGTTCCTTCCCAAGTGATGATATGGTGGATCTGGTATGTATTTTCATAATTGGGATACATGAAATACATCTTCTATTTGTGATAATTCAGATGTTAGGTTTATGATAAGCTCCAAAAAGTATATATTTTATACCCCGAATAGACGTATTTTAGTTGATAATTCTCGGTAATTTGGGTCTTATGCGCGCAAATATTTAATGTGCAGGCTTGATTGCAAACCAGTCCCTAAATGTACTCCGAAGCCCGTGTGTATTTATCTTATGCATTTTTAATTTTTTTAGATTTTTAGTTTGAGTCTTTTTTATTTTTAGGATTTATTTAGGATTTTTTAGAATTTATTTGCATATTTTCTATTTCTTTTTATTTAGTGTAATTTTATTTTGATTTAGATTTTGATTAGTTTTTAGTTTTTAGTTTTTTTTTTTATTTTACCTTATTTTATTAAGATTAGTTTTTAAGAGTTTATTTTTAGTTTTATTATATTTTACTTTTTTTTAGGTCTTTAGTTTTATATTTTTATTAGATTTTTAGTGTTTATTTCTTTTATTTTATTATTTGAGTTTTATTTTTTAGATTACGATTTTATGTTTAGTTAATTTTATTTTTTAGTTTGTTAGATTTATTTTGAGTTAGTTAGTTAGTTTTATTTTATTTTTTAGGTGTCCAAATTAAACACACACACATCATCACCCAAATCAACTCACTCACACACACCCTAACTCCCCTACACACTAATACAACCAAATTATTCACTCACCCTCACCTAATTTCCTACACCCTCACCACACACAATAACCCCTTCCATCATCTTCAACCGCAACAACCCATCTTCTCTCTCTCCAAACTCCACAACCATAACCAACACCCACTTTTCTCTATCTCTCTCGTTCTCTCTCTAAATACCCATCAATTTAACCCCACACCTCCACAATTCGAACCTCCGACGGGCTTCCCAAACCTCCTACGCAACCCAAAACCGCCGGCGATCTCCCCTGTACCTGTCCAACCTGCAACCCCATACCGTTTGGATCCACCACCCGATCTCGAATACCCTTACCTCTTGAACCCGCTGCCATAACCCAAATCCAATCCCCCGAACCTGGATACCATTCAACAAAACCCACAACCCGTCATCATCTCAGTCCAAAATTCGGCAACAAACCATCATCGCGCAACCCACCACCTGCTCCGACCGAGCATAACCCGTTCTCTAACCCGTGTCCGACCCAAATCACTCCAACCTGCTCCGGTTTACACCAACCCTAGCTAACCCATTTTCAAACCATCTCAAACCCATTTTAACCCAAGCTAAAATCGCATGTCACCTACCAAATATAAAACAAGACCAAAATAAAACAACCAAAACATTAAACCCACATGTCTTCTAAAACCCATTTAATTCTTTACCCAAAATTCCCCCAACTACCTTATGTCGCCACTTCTTCTCACATGTCCCTCATTACCTCACACAATCCATGAACATTTGTGCATTTTCCCATTTTAACCCCAACTTATCCTCACACCCCTCATTTCCATTTAATCCCTACCCAATTTACCCTTAGCTCCATGCCTACTATTTAAAGAAGACGAAGACCATTTTGGGGGAGGATATTATTTTAGAGAGAATTCTAGAGAGCGTTAGAGAGATAGGTTAGAGTAGAAAATAAAGTAGGGAAATATTTTGTAAATAGTTTTTATTTTTATTTTTTAGAGATTTGTGAGGATAAATTCTGAGTAATTCAATTGATTATTGTTGGATGCTCATATTGGATGGATGGTGCTTGATTTCAAAGAAATTAGAGTTAAATTTCACTTTAAGAGATTGGGTTTGATTGTTCTCTTCTCTTCTATTTTATTTTATTGGCCTTTGATTATTTGTTCATCATGTTTAAAATCATGTTAGGCTAAAACCCCTTTCAAGGGGTGGGGTAACCCATTATTTGATGTTAATCCTAATTTAATTAATTAATTTAAATTAAATGTCCTTTTGATGATTAATTTTACACTCTTACATTTTAATTTACGCCTCGAGAGAGGGTAAATGATTTTCGAGAGATTTCAACTCTAGGCTTACTTTTATGATTTAAACTAGTTTAATCGATCAATCCTAGAGGGTGATTTGTTAGATGATGTTTGGATCTACATTTCAAGATTTGTAGGAGTGTTAAAATTAATTTTTTAAAATGTTATTATTAAAATTACATTTGCAACGAGAGTTGATTTGTAATTTTGATACTAACTTGGGATAATTAATTTTAATGAACTAATTAATTTTAATTAACTAGAATATATGGTGTCATCCTATCACTTGTTAGTCCTCACTTTTATTTCCTCACCCATATCATAGTTTAGATTTTATTTAGTTAGATTTACTTAGTTTGTTCACTTATGTTTTAGTTAGTTAGTTACATCTTTGACTTAGTGTTATTTCACATCCTCACCCAAATTGTTTTAATATTGAAAAAGCTAAAAAAAATAGAAAAGGTAAAAATCCCCAAAATAAAATAAAAGTGAATTACAACTGTTTTCCCCTCACTTTACTCCCTTAATGTGGATTTATACCCTTACTTACCACTACACTTTAGTTTGTCATATTTTGTAGGTATTTGAGGATTTCGATTAATTTGGCTTCAAACAATGACTACACACAAAAGTTTTCAGTTTAAACGATAAGCTACTAGCCCGATTTGTTCAATGAATTTAGAGGGTTCCACATATCTTGTTGAAGAGAGAGTTGTTAGTAGCCGAAGTTACACCCAAATTTGAATCTTGGGTGGTAAAGGCCCAAGAATTGAATTGTCTACCGGGAGATGGTATTCAAGCCATAACTAGGATGGTTTTTCTTTCTCCATTTGATGACAGGACATGGTTATTTTTGAAGGAATATTGTTAGTGCCAGGGGTTCTAAGATACTGGAGGTAGTTTTGACTGAGCGAATTTGATGATTCACTTTACATCCCAAAAATAATTGGATGTATAGAAATGGGGTGATTCTGTATTATTGGTACGATAATGCAGTTTCACATAGTTTATATGTCGAGAGGGTACTTCTGCCAGTGAAGAAGGTAAAACACTAGAGACATTCAAAGAGTTGCGGTGTTCAAAATCTCAGTGTGGAAGTGGGAGAGTAGACCTATTGATTTTGATTAGGATAAGAGGTTCCAAAAAGGATATGGAGCCATTGTGAGTCATTTGAATTACACTGAAAAAGTTAATTACAGCTAAGAGTTAGTTAGTTCTTCATGTAAGTAGGGATTTGAGACACTTCATAATAAGTAGTGTTCATTATAAAGCATCTGAGTGTTGCCGGAGATGGCAAATGAGCTTTTGAGTCAAATAAAAGCATGGTTTGGGGTCCCATGAGGCAGGTCAGGTGCTTTTGAAAGATCACCTATAGGATGGGAATTGTGAACTTCGAATTCCAATGCCTAGGTCCTTTACTTGTTGATAGGGCGAGGCCATTGTCATTTGACATGACCTTATCACCGTCGGTGCGTACATGATGCTTCTATGGGTACATGACATAGGGAGTTCATAAGGGACAAGTTGATTTTTCAACGTCTAGACTATTTTGGTTGAGTGTTATTCGAGACTTATAACGAGAGACCTTAATGTGTGTTAGATTATAGGATGATTAGATTCTGTATAAAATGTGAGCAATCTATGAGAGAGATAATCTTAGCCTTTAAAGTAAACTATAATGAATTTAAATTTTGAGGATGAAATTCCTTGTTTAAGGGGAGAAGAATATAATAGACGTTTTGGTGTTCATTATATAATTTTGGAAATTATTTATATATGCTTGATGTGCTTGATGTGATATCACTATTTATATTTATAGGTGTTATATTATTCATATTTGAAATCGAATTTAGCATACAATAATTTGTTGATTAATATACCGAATAATTATTAATTTTCATAGCATTATATCTCGGGTTGGATTTGAGGGACATTTAGAACATTCACTTTGATGTAACAGCTCACCTAAATTAATCATGGGTGATAAACCATTATTAAATTAAACCAGAATCATTAATGGTTTCATTCTTAACATCATTGTCGAAAACTTTTTATTTACTAATCACCTACATCAAATTAAGTTGGTACCAATTTTATCTTTTATTATTAACACATGCAACAATGATTTAACTGAATTAAAAAAATAACACATGAATATAATCTGAACAATCTCACGACACATATACATAATTAAATAAGGGAGATCGAATAAACCATCGTCCCTCAACATAAAATAATCCGACCATAATTTGAAATAAGTAAATAATATCTGAATATTGTGTGATGCATAACTGAAATAAATAAATAGTCTGAAGGCAACACGCCCAAATGAACTGATAATGAAATCTCTTATCTAGAAAACACGAGCTAATGAATCTAAGAAAATATCCTGTAAGCCTCCACACTACTATTGGGTGTCCTTGTGGCTGGACATCTAAAATATTTTGAAAATATTTTGACATTGGTCAGAGCCCAATTAAAACATTTTGAAAATATTTAGAAAGTATTTAAATCAGTTATTTATTACGCATATATTATTCATGTACACTCACTTAAGATTCTCACCCCTTAACTAATATGCATGCCTAACGTATTCTACCTAACTAGTACCCCCTCCCCAACTAGCTAAGGAATCTGACTACTCTCAATAAGTATAATTCTCACGTATATTCCCATACTATACGATACTACAATTTCAATAATAAATTATTTATTCTCATTTTAGTATTGAACCACTTATTTAAATTTCACCATTTAATTTCCTTTTAAGATATTCATCATCTATCAATTCTACTATTTCGCATAAGTAAGTATATTACACGGGTATATCTATTCATCATACATACAATATCTACAC
This sequence comes from Sambucus nigra, assembly GCA_949130495.1. Taxonomy (NCBI): domain Eukaryota; kingdom Viridiplantae; phylum Streptophyta; class Magnoliopsida; order Dipsacales; family Adoxaceae; genus Sambucus; species Sambucus nigra. The sequence goes on along the minus strand of OX422221.1, from coordinate 438,342,659 downwards.
ACATATAGCATCCCCGGAATGGTCCCTCCTGATGCTGACATACTCTGCTATCAAGCCCATGTACCTCTCGTACTCAATAAAGGACTATTGGTTTGGCATGTTTTCTCGAAAACAAAACAAATCAACATCATAGTGGAGGAGAACATTTTTCTAAGACTTTGGGATACACACACACCTAACGTACCCAAACTCTATGCCAATACTACTAATACATGACACATAGTGAACTTCCCTAAGTTCCATGTTCTGGGGCACTAATCTAGACCTCGCTGGAATCGTCAAGCTGGGATCGCCCTCTGCGCAGAAATCTCCTGATATCATGTAGCGTAGGTATGTTCACACACATAATCAAATCATATATGTAGGTATTCACACAACCTATCTATATTTTTTTTATTCAGTAGGTATGCACACAATCCAATTATAACAACTTGTACGTAATATATATTACTTGAATATTCGACGTACCATTAATTTAAATTAAATTTCCATTTCACATAATTTGGAGTATCTCTCACCACTCTAAGGGTCCTATTTACCCCTTAATTAATAGTTTAAAATACAAAGCTGACGGCTATGCGATCACAATGAAAAATATCTATCTCCAAGACCTAAAACCTAGGGTCATTCAAACGACACACAAATGCCGTTGGAACAACTTACACCTTCTTGAGGTTAAAACCTTTTTAAAATAACCTCTTAGTTCATCTTCCAATTATAGAAAAATAATCACGATCAATCAATCGAGACAACCTCCATCTGCAAACCAAAAATAACATTTCTTAAAATTTTCCCCATGAATCTACCTTGATTTTTAAACTGCAGTTTTGAGGCATTTCGGAGCCGTTTTTGGAGAAAACTTATCAGTGAATAAAATGCAGAAAACATGATTTTCTATGAGATAACGAGGGCGGAATAGCCATTTTTGGAACCAAAACAACATAAAATAGTTTTTAAGATGACGGTTTAAGTTTTAAATGATTCCTAATTTGCCCAATTTCATAGACTTCTCAAATTCAAGAAGTTGTTCTACAATTTAATCCCTAGAATGATGTTATTACATTTGTATCTAGATGGAGGGTCCCATGATATAAATCACATAACTTCTGATTTCGTTTTTTATATAAGTGGATTCATTCTACATCCAATCCTATTCCCAATTATGAGTTATATTAATCAAATCACAAAATATCATAAATTTTACTAAATTAAAAGGCCCTACTCTATATGGGTATTATAAATCATAAAAATTTCCAAGATAAATACTTGACTTATATTGAAGTGGTCTGATTTGATCATCTTTGATGAAGCTTCTCTTTTAACCCTTCCTCTAAGAGTGGTTGTGATGCTAAATGAGCTTGTATTCTCCCCAAAACCCTTTCTTGAGCTCCAAGAAACTCTTTCTCTCCTCTCTACTAGCCTCCACTTGTTTTATAATCTCTTTTCCTTAGCCTCACATCACCAAAACTATATATAATACTCAAAATCCCAAAATTCTTCGAACCCTAAGTTACAAAATGACTAAAATGCCCTCTCGAGTTTTCAATTTTGTCTAAAATTATTCCGGGACCTAAACTACACACCCGGGTATACTATTTTGACTTTTTTGAACCTTTTGAACTCAATCGTCACCTCAAAATCATCATCCGAGTTATCCAATATTTATTTTCTATCTCTACCTTATTTAGTCTGCTTACGATATCCGGTCGAGATATCATACTGTCATGTCACCATCACTCGTTGTGACATTAATTATGTAATTACTATTCACTTAGTAATTTTATTCAATTAACATTAATCATTTCTCTTCGATTAATAATTTTATCAACCCATTATATTTTATTTTTTTTAAATTACGTCACACATCTAATTTAAATTTTTAATCTAATTAATTCATTATTAATTCTCTAAAAATACGGGTTGTTACATACTTCCCCCGTTATAAGGGAATTTCGTCCTCGAAATTTGGATATACCTACCGTAAATAACTATCGCTACTACTCACGCATGTCATTCTCCCGCTCCCATGTGAACTCATCTACATTATGGTGTTCCCACTGAACTCTAACCAAGGGTACCAACTTTGACCGCAGTTTACGCTCACTACAATCAAGTATTGCCACTAGTCTCTCCTCATATGAGATATCGGGCTGCAAGTCGGTCTCCTCTAGTGGAACGTGCCAAAAAGCTCTCTCACTTTGTCGATATCTCTTCAGAGATGACACGTGAAACACATCATGAATCCGTTAAAGATGCTTTAGTAATCCTAATCTTTAAGACACTGGTCCCACCCTCTCAATGATCGAAAATGGTTCCCCATATCTCGATGACAATTTCCTTTTCTTATCAAATCACATCACTCCTTTCATAGGAGACACTTGCACCAATACATGGTCGCCAACCTCAAGCTTAATATGTCTCTTGTTTGGATGTACATAACTCTTATGCCTATCTTGAGCTATCCGAATGCGTCCTTGAATTAACTCAATCTTAGCAGTAGTGTCCTCAATTATCTCTATCCCCTACCTCTAACTAACAAGTAGGCGAATGATAAGGCCAACCGTATAATTAATGCCTCGAATGGTGCCATGCTGATAGTAAATTGGTAGGAGTTATTATATGCAAACTCCACCAAAGGAAGATACTTCTCCCATTTACCCCAAAAATTGATTATTCACATTTGCAGTATATTTGCAAGCATCTGATTAACCCTCTCAGTCTGCACATCTGTCTATGGGTGATATGTTGTACTAAATCGTAATTATGTCCCCATCACCTCCTATAAACTCTGCCAAAAATGGGACACAAAGATCTTATCCCGATTGGACACAATATTAAGCGAGACCCCATGTAATCGTACTATCTCAGTGATAAATAACCGTGCATACTGCTTGGTCTCAAAATCAGTACGAACTGGAAGAAAATGAGGCACCTTTGTCAATCGATCCACTATCACCCATATAGAATCGTGACCTCGTTGCGATAACGGTAATCCAGTGATAAAGTCCATGGAGATACTTTCCCATTTCCACATGATAATCTCTAATGGATGCAATATCCCTGTCGGTCTCTGATGATCTACCTTTACTAGCTAGTAGGTAGAACACTTCCAGACAAACTCTACTATGTCCCATTTCATCCAAGACCACCAATACTGTCTGCGCATGTCTTGGTATATCTTATCCCCACCAGGAATTACTACAAACTGGGAACCGTGAGCTTCTGACATCACTACATGTCGCAAATGACCATCCTCTCGAACCACTAGTTTGCCATTAAAATGTAAACCGCCATTCGAACTGATCGAGTATCCCTCTATCCCATCAGCTATTAACTGGTGAATTCGGTCCTAGAAATACTGATCCCCTGTTTGTGCTTTCACTAACCTTATCACAATCTCGGGTATGGTATTTAATATGAACTTGCAAGCTATAGCAATTTCATCATCATCCCCAAGATCTCTCCACTTCTCTTTCCAAACCACTGCTAACTCACCTTAACGCGTCAACCACCATGTTAGCCTTCCCAGGATGATATTGAATATCAAACTGGTAATCCTTCATTAATTCCAACTACCTCCTAGTTATCATGTTCAAATCCTTCTGCGTGAATAGATACTGAAGCGATTTATGGTCCGTGACTAAAGTAAACAGCTCGCCCAACAAATAGTGCCTCCAGATCCTCAAAGCAAATATAACAGTGGCTAACTCTAAATCATGCATGGGATAATTATTTTCATGTGACTTAAGTTTGCATGATGCATACGCTATATCCCTCTTATCCTACTTTAATACACTCCTAAGTCCCTGCAAGGATGCATCAGTGAAGAAACAATATGCCACTCCTACCTTAGGCAGTGCAAGTACGGGTGCCGAGGTCAATTTGTCCTTTAGCTCATCGAAAGATAATTAACATTGGCCGTCCCAAATAAATGGCACCCTTTACGAGTCAAGCTTTTCAATGGACCCGTAATCATTGAGAAAACCTTAATGAACCTTCGATAATATCATGCCAGCCCTAGAAAGCTGCGAACCTCGGTCGATGTCGTAGGCTGTTCCCACTCCCTCACCGCTTACTCGGATCTATTGTTATATCCTTTTTAGATACTATGTGGTCCAGAAACTGTACTTTCTGAAGACAAAATCCACATTTACTAAAATTTTCATACAATTGGTGTTATCTAAGTGTCTGTAAAACCTTTTGTAAGTGCTCGACATTCTTATCCTCAGAACGAGAGTAAATCGGAATATCTTCGATTAATACAATCACAAACTGGTAAAGGAACTCTAAAAAAACCCAGTTCATCAGCTCAATAAACACTATTGGATAATTAATGAGTCCGATAGGCATCACCCAAAACTCATAGGACCCATATCATGTTAGAAAAGCAGTCTTAGGAACGTCCTCCTCCATGACGTGTAGCTGATGATAACCGAACCGCAAATAAATCTTGGAGAAGTAAGTTTCTTCCCTCAGCTGGTCAAATAGATCATTAATACGGGGTAGTGGATATTTATTTCTAATCGTGACCTTATTCAACTCTCTGTATTCAATACAAAATCGAAGCGATCCATCCTTCTTCTTAACAAACAACACCGATGCACCCCACGGTGAAGTACTCCATTGAATAAAACCCTGACCAAGAGCTGCTGAATCTGCACTCTCAACTCACGTATCTCAGATGGGGCCATACGATAGGGTGCTCGGGCTATATGTGTCATACCCGATGCTAGATCAATAACAAAAATCAATTTCCCGGCTCGATGATAATCTGGATATATCCTGGAAGACATCCTCGAATTTCTTCACTACTAGAATTGCGTCTAAGGAAACTACCACCTCCTGTGAGGTCTCATACTCAATGTAATAAAGACGAGTGATCGGTCCTCCCTCAAGAACAGGCATCGCCACCATAAACATCTCCTTCCCTAATATAAAAAAATACAATAGTCCTCCCGTAATAATCTACAATCGCCCGATAATCAGCTAATCAATCCATCCCCAAGATAACTTCATATCCCTATATATCTATTATAAGAAGATTGGCAGATAAACACAATCTACCCACATCAATATCCACACCTCTACAAATCAAGTGTATAAGTGACCCATTACCCATCGGTGACTCCACACACATAAGGACACTACCAGTTGTCTCTAATAGGTCGGCAACTCGTGTAAATCTAGTCGCTATAAAAGAGTGTGATATCCTCATATCAAATAAAATCTTATACTTACACCCATGAATAGGAATCATACCTTCATAAAAAATTTACAGCGTTCGTGGCATGAATGCATACCAGAACCTATAGGCATATCCATACTGTAATTGCCCCTTTAGTGGTGGTGTCAGTGGGGTTGATGTCGTAGGTGACCTGGATGCTTGTTGCTCCTGTGGGGAACCCTGCTGCTATATAGCTCTCCCTTATTATGGGAAACCCCTCTTTTTATGTCCTGTCTGTCCATAATTAAAACACTGGCATGGGAACTCCCTCCGACGCTGGCCCTGATTACCCTAATGGTACTGACCTTGCTATTGGCCACGCTGGCCTCGACCCTGAGGACTTTTTTACTGCTGAGGGCCCTGTTGGTCCTGCCTATAACCACCCTCGGGTCGATAGCCCCTAAATCTGAACCTCTTGGACTGATCCCTCTGTCGAAAATCCATCCCCTGTCTGCCTGACTGATGTTACTATGGTGCTCCACTAGCACCTCCCCCTCCTGTCTTGCTCTACTGGTTGGGCTTACCTCCTCTCTTGATACCCTTCACATGGAAGCAATAATCCTAACTATATAATAGTGAGGCATTGATGATGTCTGTATAGGTCACCAATGCAATATTACTAATCAAGTGCTGGCGGATCCTCCAAGCCAAACCATCCACAAACCTCGCCTTCTTCCTTTCCTCGTTGTTCACTTTTTCTGGTACAAAATTAGCCAAACGAGTGAACTCCTCCTCATATTTGGCCACATAATGATCACCCTAGGTCACTTGATTAAAATTCTTCCTCACCTAGGTCCCTACAGTTGGAGGGAAGTATTTACGATCAAACTGCACCCAAAAATTAATAATAGTCATAGTATCCCTGGTTGCAACGGTGCTAACTGACTCCCACTGCTGTAATGTTGCTCCAACTAACCTAAAAGTAGTAAGAATCTTCTTCTTCACCTCATTGCAGTCAACCATATGCAAGTGGTGTTGAATATCTGTCTTCCATTGACACATCGCAATCACATCAAAACTCCCCTTAAATTTAGGTGGGTGGCCCTCCTGGAAAGTCTCCCTAACCCTCAGCCACATTGTCAATCCCAAGTGCGCCTGAACTCCTAGTGCCATTAGCTATGGTGGCTACTGGACCCGAGGACATTACTGATCCATGGAAGTCATAGCTGCATTCATTGCCTGTGCCATTATCGCCGCCATCTCAACTACTGTCACTATCCCCTGTGGTGTTGGTGGCTGTAGTGCCTATGGCTATGACTGAGCCTCCCCCGCATTATTTTGAGTTGCTACTCTCGCTTCTCCTCATCTCCTAGGTGGCATCTGACGAGTTGTATGAATTCAAAGTAAAAATCAAAAGAATGAATCTCAAATGTGTAATTATGAATGCAACAGTCCTAATAATAGGGTTATAAGTCAAAGAACGCTACGCTGAAATCGTAGTAAGCCATACAGATCCTATAGACACTAGAACCTGATGCTATGATACCATCGATGACACCCCACCTAAATTAATCCTGGGTAACCAGTCCATTATTAAATTAAAATGGAATCATTAATGGTTTCATTCTTAGCATCATTGTCGAAAACTTTTTATTTACCAATCACTTACATGAAATTGTGCCAATTTTATCTTTTATTATTAACACACGCAACAATAATTTAACGGAATTAAACCAATCACATATGAATCTAATCTGAATAATCTCACGATAGATATAAATAATTAAATAAGGGAGACCGAATAGAACATCGATTCTCAACGTAAAATAATCCAACCTTAATCCAAAATAAGTAAATAAAGCCTCAATATCGTCTGATGCATTAAGTAATAAATAAATAGTCTAAAGGTAACACGCCCAGATGAACTGATACTGAAATCTCATATCTAGAAATAACGAGCTAAAGCATCTAAGAAAATATCCAGCAAACCTACACACTGCTGCAGCTACGTATCACTGGATAGAATCTCTAAGTTGGACGTCCCTGTGGCTGGACATCTAAAATGTTTTGAAAATATTTTGGCACGAGTCAGAGCCCAAGTAAAACATTATGAAAATATTTAGCAAGTACTTAAATCACAATTGAAATCAATTATTTATTACAAATGTATTATTCACGTACACACACTTGAGATTCTCACCTCTTAACTAATATGCACGCCTAATGTATTCTACGTAACTAATATCCCCTGCCCAACTAGCTAAGGTATTTGACTACTCTTGATAAGTCTAATTCTCACGTATATCCCCATACTATACGGTACTACGATTTCAATAATAAATTATTTATTCTCATTTTATTATTGAGCCACTTATTTCACCATTCAATTTCCTTTTTAAATATTCATCATCTATATATTCTACTGTTTCACATATGTAGGTATATTACACGGGTATATATATTCATCACAAATACACTATATACACACATATAGCATCCCTAGAATGGTCCCTCGTGATGCTGGAATACTCTGCTATCAAGTCCATGTACCTCTCGAACTCAATAAAGGACTATAGGTTCGGCATGTTTCCTCGAAGCCAAAATACATTAACATCATAGTTGAGGCAAACATGGTTATAAGCCTTTGGGATACGCACATACCTAACATACCCAAACGTCATGCCAATCCTACTAATACATGACACATAGTGGACCTCCCTAAGTTCCATGTTCTGGGCACTAATCCAGACCTCACTGGAATTGTCAAGATGGGATCGCCCCCTGCGCGTAAACCTACGGATAGCAGGCAGGGTAGGTATGTTCACACACATAATCAAATCATATCTATAGGTATTCACACAACCTATCTATATTTTTTTTATTCAGTAGGTATGCACACAACCCAATTATAACAACTCGTACGTAGTATATACCACTCGAATATTCGATGTACCATTAATTTCAATTAAATTTCCATTTCACATAACTTCGAGTATCTCTCACTACTCTAAGGGTCCTATTTACCCCTTACTTAATATCACTAGATTAAAATACGAAACTAACGGCCACGCGTTCGCAACAAAAAGATCTATCTCCAAGACCTAAAACCTAGGGTCATTGAAACGACACACCAATCTCATTCGAACAACTTACACCTTCCAATCATAGAACAACAAGCATAATCAATCAATCGATACAACCTCAAATGGAACTACAAACCAAAAATAACATTTTTTTAAATTTTCCCCACGAATCTGCCCAGATTTTTAAAATATCCATTTTCAGAACTCAAACAGTGCAAAACGTTTTTTAAGATGACGACTTAAGTTTTAAATGATTCCTAATTTACCCAATTTCATAGTGTAGACACCCCATTCTGTTACCCCTCAACTCTCCTTAGGTCCCTAGCACCTCCCTTCATCACTATAAACCCAGGTCACGTCCCGAGTACTGACCTGGAAGCCATCGGGCACCCCCCGGCTCAGTTTGACCCAAAAGTCAAACTCCTCATCTCGATCGAGACTCAATGAATCTTCGAAGGGCATTGAATACCCTTTCCAACGGTCTGCCCCGTGCGCGATTCCGACTTACCATACCGACGAACGCGCCAATTGCGTCCGAAAGCTGACCTACAGGCCACCGGGCGCTCCCGGGCTCTATTTGACCTATGTCAACTCTTCAGCTCGACCGAGTCTGAATGAATCTTCGAAGGGCACTGAATACCCTTTCCAACGGTCCATTCTGTGTGCAATTTTGACTTTCCATGCGGACGAACGACCCGTTTGACTCCGGGAAACCACCGAGCGCTTTCCGGGCCCGGTTGACCAAAGTCAACTCTCCAAACCGGGTCAAACTCTTTGGAATGTCGAATTACATCTCCTAACCTTTCCAACGGTATGCCCCGTGCACGATTCAGACTTACCATGCAGACAAACGCGCCGTTTGCGTCCGCGCGATTCCTCGTCCAATGGACCGATAAACGTTTCTGAGCCACATTTGACCCAAAGTTAACTCCCAAACTCGGGAGTGGTCTAAGGGATTTTTGAAGTTCTCTGAAATACCTTCCCAAAGGTATGCGTCGTGCGCTATTCTGACCAACGGTTTGCCCTCGGTGGCCAATTTTCCGAAAAAGCCTGAGGCGTTCTGCCAAATGGCAGGTCCCAGATCCTGCCTATCGGCACCTGCAGATAGGCAGTGCCATTATAGGGTCGATCGGCAGTCTCCTGGGGTTATAAAAGGAGGCCTTGGCCTCATTTGCAAGGGAGGACCAGATCTGATAGAAATCTCTCTGAACGAATCCCAGAAACCTCTCTCGAAGACAGCGTGATTTCAACTTCCAAATCCCTCTTTTACCTTCACTTTTCATCATCCTCTTCATCAAACTTGGCGAATTAACCACTCTCCATCATCATCCAAGCTCAAGGGCTTCTCTCCAACATTCAAAGTCAAGCTCAAGATCTTCAAGAAGGTCCAACTTTCTCAAACTCTCTCTTAAATTCTCTTGAATTCCCAATAACTTGTTTTCTTACTTAGCACTTTTATTATCTCATCTCACACATCCTAATATATTTTTTTTATTTTAGTATTATTGCACATCTCTTATTTTCATATAAATAAAAAACCCAAAACAAGAAAAAGGGGGTTTGCTCATAAATTCCGAGTAGGGATTCTCACACTTTTTCGCACTTTTCTCACAACTAAAACACCTTTTCTACACACACACACACACACCTACAAATAAGAGATCCCACATTTGGATTTTATGGGATAAACCCCACCCCTTTGCTTTGTATGCGAACTATGTGGACTTTGATGCCTTTATAGGCTACGTAGGCATCTCGGGGTAAAATCCGAGACTCGAGTCTTTTCTCTCACTTTTTTCTCTCATTTCCTATTTTCTCTAAATCCATTTTTCTTATATATATCCTTAGTCTTAGTGACACATTACTCCATGTGCGTTGTCGTTCCCTTATAGCGATCAACGTAGGGGTAACCGTGTAAATCTTATTTTTCTAATATTACTTTTATAATCTTCCTATGGATGACTCGCTTTATTTTTTCCATGATACAAGCCGAGGATTCCTACCTCCATTCTATATATATACACATGCACACATCTCACGGGGGAAACATAAAGGAAAATAGCAAATATCCATGAGAGACCGAAAGGGCAGAATGGGTGCCTAACACCTTCCCATTTCATAACTAAGCCTCCGAACCCTTTTCGAATCATTTTGGTTTCGCACGCACCAGTATATCTTTGGATGCCATCCTTCGGGGTGGCTTCCTCTTTTTCTTTTGTCTGTTTTGAGTAAAATAGACTGGCGACTCTGAATCTCTCTACATTTTTCACACCTCACAAAATTGATGTCGGCTGAAGCGCTCTCTCGAGAGGGGATGCGCGGGACCCGAAGGATTCCTCTTCCCTCCGCGACGGGGATCAGCGGGGATGGCCATAATGGCGACTCCGCTGGGGATGTTTTTATTTATTTTGAGGGCTTGACTCTATTTAGATGGATGCTATATTTGTTTATGCTTCCCCCCCCATATCTGCATGTTCCCCTTTCTCACATGTGTATCCCATGCTTATGCTTATGTTCACATACTTGTAGAAAATCCTACATGTACACCTCACACCACGTACACCTAGGATCACATATATCCCCATGTTGCACGCATCACCTATCCATACTTGGCATACCTTTTGGGGTACTTGTACTTCGTTCCCAGTTTGGCATAATCAAAGAAAGGCATTCTCATCATAAGCTACTAATAAGAGAACCATACATGATTCACACGACATCACCAAAGAGCATTGATATTGACCAAATCTTACCCAGTAACTGGAGGGTCACTTCGTGATGGGCGCTGGTCCGGCAGGTCGCAGTTAGCTTAAGTGATATGACTCTCACCTTCCATTGGCCAAGTACCTTCGACGTATATCTAACGGTTCCCTCGCATCGTACCGCTTGACCGAAGTCATGACGGGAGGTATATCGCAGGGAATTCGTTCACGTACGCCGAGTATATCGAATTCGCTCTCACACGTACCGTCCTCACGAGGTATATGGTGAGGCTATTCACGTACACTCCGGTATATCAAATGGCTTGTCCACACGTACCGATTGCCCGCAAGAGCAAGACGTATATCGTGGAAGTCACGCCAAAGGGGGGAACCCATGCCGATTCACCCAACTAACTGCATACCCGCATATTGGTGTCAAACCTAGGACACGCACTTTAGATCGCCGGTTTCGACCCGAAACTCTGCCGAAATTCCGGGTCGATCTTCCGCCCAATTTTTGCGCATTTTTAAAATGGGACTCTGTCTGTGAGCCTGGTTACAAGTCCAAACCGTAGCTTTGCATATACTAAAAACCCCACTTTTCCAGGCTCGGGTCCCGTCCGGCATTGCATTTAGGAGAATTAAATACAAGTGAGAACATAATAATCATAATAATCATGCTGAGTTCCATCTCCAAAAACATTTCCCCGTTTTCTTATCAAAAATCCAAAAACATTTCTCCCTTTTTATCAAAAATCCAAAAATGGTTCCTTCCCTTTTCTCAAAAATAAATCTCATCCTGCACCTTCTCAAATTGATCGCACGCCCTTGGTATGGCTCCCTATTGGCTTAGGTCTTCAGTCAAATCACTCCGGAGTTTCGTCCGCTCCTCTACTACTTCTTCCGAGTCCGAAATCCATCCATCTTCCATGGAGAATGCAGATCAAGCACCAGTTATACAACTAGATCTGCCGATGGTCCTAGCTCAGCTCGTGGACAAGATTGACAACCTCTAAGTTGAGGTCTGAGAAATGCAACGAAACCAAGTCCCTATTCCTCAAGAGCCCGAGGCCCTGTTCCCTCGTGCTAGGGGTCCACCCGAGCCCATCTGGGTCTCGGAAGAATATCAGCATGCTCTGCGTGCCCCTCCTGCTAATGGGCCGCCGCCTGCCCAGCTTACAATGCCAAACATTGCCCAGCCTATGGCTAACTTGCCTCTGGTTGCTGATCCAAAGGAGGAGGAGTTGAACAAAGTCAAAGAGGATCTCAAGATGCTCACCAAGAAGTTTGACCAAGTTAGGATCTCTGGGAATTACATGGACTACACTCATATGTCTCCTTATCCTAAAGCAAGGTTACCCGAGAAGTTCAAAATGCCAAATATCGAGAAATTTAGAGGGAGTGGTCTCCCGATTGTTCATCTTCGCAGTTATCATTATTCCATGACTCTACTATGGGCTTCGGAAGAAGTGATGGCCCAATTGTTTCAGCAAACTTTGAAAGACAGTGCTCTCCGATGGTTTTTATCTCTTGAGGAATCCAGAATCCGTAGCTGGGAGGATGTAGCCCGAGAATTCATGTCGCAGTACAAATACAAAGAAGAGCTTGAGGTCACCCGTCGTGATTTAGAGTTGCTCAAACATAACTCAGGATAATCAGTCAGTAACTTTATAGCCCGATGGAGGGAAAAAGCGTTTACCATGACCAATCGGCCGTCTGAAGAAGAACAAGTCAGCATAGTGAAGAAGAATTTCTTTCCCCATGTCCGAGCAACCATGGGAGGACAGTACTACCCCCATTTTCGAGCTCTCAGAGAAGCAGGAGTAGAAATCGAAGAGGGTCTTGCCAAAATAGAAGTTGAACCAAAGAAGGTGTCCGGACAATTCACCCCCAGAAAATATGACAAGCCTGTCAATGCCGCAGTCTCAACCATCAACAACATATCTCAACCAACCACATCATGGGCACCGAAAAGTCGCCCTGCTCCCGTCCGAAGGGAATACACTAAGCTCCATGCTCCCCTATCTAAAGTTTACCAAGCCCTGTTAAGCCGAAACCTTATAAAGCCCCTGGATCCACGTCCACTACCCAATCCACTTCCCAGAAATTTCTAGACCGATGCTCATTGTGCCTTTCACCAAACAGCTGGCCATACCACCGACCAATGCTTCCACCTTCGAAACATAATCCAAGATCTCATTGACCGGGGTACCATCGCCCCACCAGCCAATCCTAAACCAAACACTACTCATAACCCACTCCCAAATCATACCAATGCCATCTTCTTAGAAGGAAACCCAGATTTTGATCCATCAACTCAAATCACACCCTTATACCCTCCTAAACCCCTTCAACTTTGCCCATATTTCCTCCTACACCCTGCTAGCCCCGCTGATCAGGCTTTGTCACTCCTTACCAGAGCATGCATCGTTGTCCGGACCTGTTCTAAAAGTGGAGGTATGGAATTATCAGAGGTGTTAAACCAACTCCTAGAGTTCAGACTGAAATTGCCCTCACAGATGATTATCGACTGCCAGAGGTTCAGTACGTTGTTTTTGGAAGCACATAAATGGGCCCGAGAATCAGATAGGTGGATGGTACCAACCGACGAAGTCTTCTTAAATGATGTTGTTCGGATTATGACGGAAGCATTCAGGCAAACCAACAACATTTGCAGTATCACCGAGTTACTTGACGCTTTGAAGTTGCAGGGGCACCTGGACCCTTCACCCATACACATCCCCACAGAATGGGAAGACCTATATGAATAAGCCGTTGAGGTTATGGAATGCATTGACTTCACAAGGGAAAATAGAATTGTTGCCACCGGATGGGGGAAAGAATTCGAAGACTCGAATGAAGAGCAAGCTTCAGGAGGAAATGGCCCAATAGCTGACATATGTGGGATGATATCATTTGAGGAACTCCTCGGAGAAATAGATAAGGTGGCAGGACCACCTGAAATTGATGAGGAAACTGGATTTAAGTTTTTCCCTTCTTCAGTAAATCACATAACCAGATCTGGGAGACATTACCAAATTCTAAACTCACTACCAGCAAATGACAAGGGGAAGGGCGTTGAAGACCTTCCTATGCTAGAAATGACTCTCGAGGAGAGCAAGATCCTCGATCAATTGAAGAAAACTCAAGCTAACATCACTCTATAGGGGCTTTTCATGTCTTCCCAGCTACACATAAATGCTTTGATCAAATTTCTCACTGGACCCATAGTTCCTCCCTCTACCACACCAGAAGAAGTGATGAACCTGGTCGGATCCTTGACCTCTACCCGAATGCTGTCCTTTTCTGAAGAAGAAATCCCCAAAATTGGGCCAAATCACAATCATGCACTCAACATCTCTGTCGAAATTATGGGGAAGGTGGTACCACTTTCTCTCGTTGATAACGGATCCGCTTTAAATGTATGCCCACTGAGAACCTTCAAATGTTTAGGTCTGAAAGAAAGTGACCTCGCTCCAACATTCGCTGCCATGCGTGCCTACGATAATACCCGCCGTGAGGTGATGGGATCCATAAAACTTGTAATAGGGGTTGGACCTATAAACCCTGTCGTCGAATTCCAAGTCATCGATATCCCGGCCTGTTTTAACCTGTTGCTCGGACGACCCTAGCTCCACAGTATAAAGGGTGTCTCTTCCTCGTTCCATCAAAAATTGAAGTTCTTCACCGATGGGCGAGTCATCACCATCCTGGGTGACGACGGTAACACCGAGGGTGTAAGCACCATCAATCCAATTATTGAGATACAGCACGGGTCAAATGATATGCTCCTATCAGGTTTTCGAGTTGAACCATCCCTACTCCCGACAGGGGACGATTTCAAAGAAAGGGTTTGTCCAGAATATGACCCTCATGGCAATCTCAATGTGATTCAGATGTTCAGAAACATGCACTTCATGCCCGGACTGGGGCTAAGACAAAGGCAGCAGGGGATACTTGAGCACATCGAACTGAAGAAAGCTTTCCCTCCTTGCGGCTTGGGATATCAACCATCAAAACCAGAACTCAGAATGATCCGCCAGACTCGATCAAAGAGAGGGTTAGACTTCATCTGAACTATCTCGGGAGATTCTTTAAATGGACGATTCATCAAAGAGGGCGAGGATTTCCCCTTTTGCGGTTTTCCAGAACAGTGGTATGACCATACAGATAAGAAGATAAAGCCTGGAATGGAGATATTCTTCGAAGATAGCTATCCATGGGCCGAAAGTTACCAATACCAGGTGCCACCGCTTATCAAAGATACTGAAGAAACTGAGGAAAATGACTCCAAAGATTCCTTCAACCTGCAGACACTGGGGCTGACACTCTGCATGGTTCATTCAGGCACTACATCAAAGAACCCATCCCGTCTGATTAAAGCTGCTGATACACCTCTCCTTAACTGGCATGCTGCGCTAGTTCTACCTCTTGAAATCTCCCCTAACCCCAATGTTTACCCTGTTTTATCTACTGTTGTCCATCCTTGCTCAGATGTAATCGAGACCTCTTTTGATGAGGGTCTCAATGCTGTTTTTCCTATCAATGAAATAAACGAAGATTTTGAGTATCTTGTTATGCCTTACATTAATTGTGTAGATTTTAATCAAACTTTTGATGATGATGATGATGATTTTGCAAATGAACAATTCTTAACTGATCTAAATAAGGTTAATAATAAACAACATAACCGCGTTCAAGTTAATAAAGAAGAGACTGTTGTTATTAATCTCGGTTCTAGTAGCCAACTGTGCGAGATTAGGATAGGGGCCACCCTTGATGATCATGAGCGCGCACAACTCAAAGAATTGCTAAAGGAGTTCATGGATATCTTCGCATGGTCCTATGATGACATGCCCGGTATTGACCCCGAAATAGCTCAGCACGAGATCCCGACTCTCCGAGATGCCAAGCCAGTTAAATAAAAGTTGAGAAAGCTCCGCACCGAATGGTCGCTTAAGGTCAAAGAAGAGGTGATCAAATAGTTGAACGTGGGTTTCATTTGAGTAATCGAATATCCCACGTGGCTGGCCAACATTGTACCTGTACCGAAATCAGGAGGAAAGGTTCGAATGTGTGTGGATTACCGAGATTTAAATAAAGTCTCTCTGAAGGATGATTATCCGCTACCCAACATCGACATGATCGTGGATGACACAGCTAGCCATGCTCTCAAGTCATTCGTCGATAGGTTTGTCAGATAGAACAAAATTAAGATGCATCTCGACCACCAAGAGAAAACCGCATTCATCACCCCATGGGGAACTTTTTGCTACACCGTTATGCCATTCGGTCTCAAGAATGCTGGGGCTACCTACCAAAGGGCTACCACAACCATCCTGCATGATCTGATCCACAAAGAGGTCGAGGTTTACGTGCTCTCTGGAAGTTCTTCGAACGACTGCGACAGTATCAGATGCGACTTAATCCATAGAAGTGCATCTTCGGCGTTACAAAGGGAAAACTCTTAGGATTTATGATCAGTGAGAAAGGGATAGAAGCAGATCCGGCCAAGCTGAGGGCCATACTTGAGATGCCACCTCCCGAACATAGAAGGAAGTCTGAGGCTTCCGGGGGAAATAACAATATATCAATAGGTTCATTAGCCAACTAACCTCCATCTGTGAACCAATCTTTAAGCTCCTCCGAAAGGATTCAACCAAGGTTTGGAACGATGCCTGCCAAGAAGCTTTTGATCGAATCAAACAATACCTATCCCAACCTCCAGTTCTTATGCCACCACAGCCTAGTCTCCCTTTACTCTTATACCTAACCATAACAGACACTGCAGCCGGGGCTTTGCTAGCCCAGTACCTTGAGGACTCTCGCAAAGAAAGAGCCATCTATTACGCCAGTCACAAGTTGGCCGGATACGAGGTCAACTACACTGCTTTGCAAAAAGCATGTGTCGCACTTGTCTGGGTCACCCAAAAGTTGCGACATTACCTGCTCGCCTTCCCCATTAAACTAGTATCCCGAATGGATCCCATCAAATACCTGCTTGAGAAACCCTCCTTATCTAGTCGAATAGCCCGATGGTTGATGCTCCTAACCGAGTTTGATATCGTGTACGTCACACAGAAAGCCATTAAAGGAAGAGCCATCTCTGACTACCTCACTGACTACCCTATAGAAGAAGCAGATGTCCGAATTCCCAGATGAAAACATCCTCTACACCACTCAAGACCGCCTCCGATGGAAAATGTTCTTCGACGGCGCTGCCAACAAAAAGGGATATGGCATTGGGATACTTCTGGTCACCCCAGATGACTCCCACACCCCGTCGCCATTAAATTGGATTTCCCTTGCACCAATAACATGACAGAATACGAGGTATGCACAGTGGGCCTCCAGGTCGCTCTCAAGAAAGGTATTCAATACCTTGATGTATACGGGGATTCTGCCCTTATCATCGGTCAAGTGCTCAGAAAGTGGAAGGTCAAAGACGAAAAGCTTCAACCCTTTCATTCCCAATTAGAAGAGTTGGCCTCCCAATTCTGAGATATCACCTTCCATTACCTACCCCGAGCAAAGAACAACCTAGCCGATGCTTTCGCTACTTTGGCTTCCATGGTCGACATGCCCGAGGGAATAACAATGACCCCCTTCCTAGTTCAAAAACAAGACAGACCGACCCATTGCTACCATATTGAGCTTATCTCCACTGAAGATCCCGAACTAGTCGATTGCTGGTAATATGATATTTGGTGCCTCCTTAAATACGGTAGGTATCTCGAGGGTTCCAACAAGAACGATCGAGCTACCCTCCGAAGGCTGGCCGCTCAATACATCATCTGCCATAAAGCACTACTCAAGAGGAATTTTGATGGAACTCATTTGCACTGTATCGCAGGGGCTGGAATTGAAAAAATAATCCACAATGGGGAATGTGAACCTCATATAAATTGTCACATTCTTGCCAAAAAGATCATCCGACAACGATATTACTGGACCACCATGGCCCAGGATTGCACCGCCTATGTTCGGAGGTGCCCTAAATGCCAACAGTTCTCCAATCTCCAACATTTACCTCCGCGAGAATTATACAACATGACTTCTCCCTGGCCATTATCCACCTGCGGTATCGACATCATAGGGAAAGTTACACCAAAAGCGTCAAACGGCATGAGTTCATCTTGGTCGCCATCGATTACTTCACCAAATGGGTCGAAGCTGAGTCATACGCAGTATTAAATGCCAAGAAGGTGGCCAAATTCATCAAGAAGAATATCATCTACCGATATGGGGTCCCGCACGAGCTAGTATCGGATAATGGTTTGCACTTTGAGGCAGAAGTCACAGAAATAGTCAGCGAATACGGGATTCCGAGACATAAATCTTCTCCCTACCGACCTCAGACCAATGGTGCAGTTGAGGCTGCAAACAAAAACCTCAAAGCCATCATCAGCAAGATGACCGAAATTTGTAGGGATTGGGCCGATCGGATCCCCTACGCCCTCTGGGGCTATCGAACCTCAATCCGAACCTCTACTGGGGCTACCCCTTACTCCCTGGTTTATGGCATGGAGGCAGTCCTACATGTGGAGCTAGAAATACCCTCGTTACGTGTCATGCTCGAAAGCAAGATTAGCGAAGAAGACCGGTGCCAAGGCCGTCTTGATGAGCTGACCCTCCTTGATGAACGGAGATTAAAAGCTCTTTACCACATACAAGGATACCATCGCCGAATAGCGCGATCATTCAACAAGAGAGTCAAGGACCGCAGTGTCCGAGAGGGGGATTTATCCCTCAAAGAGATAATCGAACCCATCTGGGACCACAGAGGAAAGTTCAAACCCAATTGGAGCGGCCCTTACATTGTGAGGAAGATCTTGTCTGGCGGTGCCGCCATGCTCACTGACCTGGATGGGGAAGAGATGGCTCGTCCAGTCAATCTGGATAGTCTCAAGAAGTTCTACCCCTAGTCCAAAATCTCGGTGCGCTACGACTCTTCTCATACCCTTTCTATTCCATAAAAAAAAAAAACTCTCTCCATTTCCCTCTACCCAGAACTACGTGGGCCTGATCCTCTGCAAAAACTATTTTTAAACAGAGAAGAACTTTTTTTCAAAAACCCCAGAGGTACGTAGGTAGCTCATACTCCTCACATAAGCACGGCCCCTTCTTTTTCATAAAATACCATTCTTTTCTTACCTTCAAGAACGACAGTTCATTCTAAACATCTACTTGAACAAAAGGATTATGTATGCCTTAGCGATTGGTACAGATAATTCAAAATACAAAATTCATCGAAAGGCACAGTTGGATGATCAGAAACTTGTTTATTTCATTAAATAAGAAACTACAGTACATATTGCATAAGAAAAAGGAACGAATAACTCCCTTCCCCCCTACTACCATAAAAACCAGATAAAATCCCCCACATCTGTTACATAAATAAACTCCCTAGGAGTCCTACCCACAGCTACCCGAAGAGCCTGCACCCTCATCATCCACGTCCTGAGGACCCCAATTTTCTCCTGCCTGAATGGAGTTCCGCGAACACTCCATGGACCGATGAGCCTTAACCATCTTCGAAAAGACCACAACACCCCCTTCCATGGAGTCAGATAAAACAAACAACCTCTGACCGGTCTCTACTGCCAACATCTTGCTGACTACTTCCCTCCACAACCACTTCATATAATCTTTGGGGACATGGCAAACCTTCCCAACAGACTGAGAAGGACGGGTCGACGGACGTCGATTTTCCCACAGAGATCCTAGCAACAGACGCAAGCGCTCAGTCAAATCTTCTACCGGAAAGAAATTTGAAGTCCGAGGGGGCACGACCTACGCCCAGCCAAATTGGCGCAAAAGTCGCCAAGGGAAATAAAAAGAGGTATACCTGAGACCAACTAGCCACACATATGAATATTCTCCTAGCTCCAGAACAGGCTATAACTGTCCCCACCAAGGCACGGACCAATACAGTCCACGAGCCCCGTACTCCACAAGCCAATTCTCCCAGTTCTCAACATACAGGCCCATGCAGATGAAGTAGCGCAAAAAGAAGTTGGGTACAGCCGACAAAGGATATTCTGGAGGAGTTGACAAGAGGAATCTTTTAGACAACCACATGAACAGCATCACAGGGCTACCCCTTAAAAAGTCTGAACGGCCTTCTCTCCAAGCATCCAGGCCATTTAGAGTCTCCGCCAATATCACCGCTGCAGGATTGCGACGGTATGACATCCATGAGGTAATGGCTATAAGTTGTGGATCCACACGCACCTCCCCAATCACCAACAGTAATTTTGAAACCAGGCCCAGAACGACAGCTCCGGCATAGCCAGCATCACTTACTTCCCGCGAACGCACGGACTGCAACACCGCTGGGAGGGAGATCATTCCTCCAGCAACCAATGACCTGGCCGCCGAAGGAGAAATATGGAGAAACCCGCCAATAGATCCCTAGGAGAACGGGAGAATTCGGGTAAAGCCGCGGTAACACTAGGATTCACGCCCAATATGGAAAAAAACTCCTTGTAGGTAGGACAAACTTCTTCCAACCCAAAGCGGAATACATGGTCTTCGGGGTACCAAAATTGTACTGCTGCCATCAGCATATTCCACTCAAAAGGTCGATTACGACACAAGGAGACTCGACGCATGTTGAAAGCATCATAGTCGACATTATAAGAGCACATGGCTTCCAAGGCTTCGAGGTAGTTGACAAAATCAATGCTACCAGGGAGAGCCATCTCGCAAGACTAAAAGATGGGTGGGTATGTAAGGATGAAAAAGGTGTGAGGAAAACACTCCACCCTTCTCCCTTTTTATACTTAAAAATCCTCATAAGAGACATAATCCCTGCAGAAATCTAAAGGAACTCTACCCCACAAGGTACTAAAGGCTGAAGAGGGTACCAATCAAAGCTTTCAATTGATGGGACTGGACTGCCGATAGGCAGGCCAGGGTGCTTGCTGATCAGCAACCTCCCATTTTTGGAAATCTCCCTTTTTCCTCTTTTGTCAAAATCAGAAAACTCCATAAAAATAAATTGATATTCTCAAAAGAATTTCAAGAATCATGTTCCCTCCTTATGGGATTCCCCGTTTTGAATAAAATAACTTTTCTTTGAAAGATGTCTAAAAAGATTTTTTTTTTTACGGTCTCAGCAGCAAATTAAAAAGCGCATGTATTCATTTCATCATTAAAATAAAAGATAGTCAAAAAACCGCATTGCATTGCATATATATGTTTTCTGTGTTACATTATTTCTACAGGAAATAAAGAAAATCCAAAAACAACGGGACTCAGCCCGAACCCACACTTCACTCTCTCTCTCTCTCTCTCTCAAGAATTTCCATCCCGGCGACGCGCTCTCTTTCCCCTACGGCGAGACGACGCGCCCCCACTACCCGAGCCAGAGTCTCCCCCGGACGAGGTTGACGGTACCAAGTAAGAACGAACAGGGACAGCCTCCTGAATGTGGGCAGTCGCCGATGATATCCAATCCCTGATGTCCCTGAGCCAAGTGGTCGACACCCGGATTTGATGCAAAGGAAAGGCAGAATCAGTATCAAGCAAAAGAAATCAAAAAAGAGAGGAAAAGGACCGAAAGGTTTACCGCAGGACAAAGGACGTCCTCTGTCAAGCCCAGCTCCTCCAGATCCATCCCAAGAGGACGGTGTAGCATCGGCACTGCCCCTCCATCAGCCCGCCAGATGTTGAACGAAGGAGTGTGCAGCCCAACAAAAGGAACCTCCGAGGTCGCCGCCGTCGCATATGCCGACGAACCGCCACCACTATGGGAAGACCCCACCGCCCAACTCGAACCAGCAGGAGGGAAAGTCAAAGCGTCATGTATACTGGGCGCAATCATCCAGCTCATCACAAAGTCCATATAGTCATACGGCGCAGCCGTATCAGTAGACAACGCATAGGACTCGCCAATCATCACCGTAATCCTTTCATCCTCCAACAATTATCGCTCCCACCTCATAGAAGTAGGAGGCTGCGTGGGAGGCACCACCACCTCCTCCTCAGCAATCTGACGGATCACCCTATCCCAGAGGTACTAGGAATGGCCGAACTCATGCGCCAACAAACGCCTCATCTGCGCGTTCACCCGAGTCACCCCCGTATCCTGAATGGCGGTCCCCCAAGGATTAAAGGTCACCTGAAAATCCCCAAGCAGGCATAAGTCAATACAAAATCAGAAGGTGCAAAAACTAAGGCTGAAATGGAAAGAGTCTTACCCTACCACTGGTCAGGTCATTCAAGACCTGACGCACCACCTCCAGGGAGAGAGATCCCTTCGACTGCCGGTTGGCCTTACGCCATCGATACAAGCGACAAAAGTCCCCGACGGTGTCTTCCTTCAGAGAAATCAATGGGGTGTTGCACCCAATCACCTCATAAAACCACGTCTGAATTCACAAGGAATAAGAGACGCATAAGGAAAATGCGAATGCATGAAAGGAAAATGCGAATGCATGAAATAGGAATGCGCAAAGTAAAGAATACCTCAAGGAGATACGTGGCTCCAGTAAAAGTCTGCCGGCAGCACCGGCTGAACGCATCTAGAGAAGAGTAAAGGGTCGCCAAGGTCAGACTCTCCCAATCCTAGAAAGGGATGTTCTAAAACATCCTCAAGTATGGCAGAAACCACTAATGGACGATGTCGCTGCTTGACGCCACCATGAAACCTCCCAGCACCAACAAAATGAACAACCAGGCCATCTGCCTCACTTACTGCCCGTCCTCCACATCAACCACCCTGCTCAGCAAAACATCCTTCAGCAAGGACATCCGGATAGAATCTCCAGAGACTATCCTCCTCACATCACTGAGTGCCGCATACACCGCCTCCGGCCTCACCCTCAAAGAGCGGTCCACCTCTATCTGCTCCCCGTCACAATCCAACCCCAGAAGTTGCTTCACATCTATGGGAGTCACCGTCATCTCTCCGAAGCAAAAATGAAAAGTGTGGGTAGTGTCCCACCACCTCTCCCCCAAGGCACACAAAATTGTTGTCGAATGAGGCGTCTCATCCAGCGCAGTCGCCAACCTCCTAAAACCCGTTGATGATACCATCCAGCACACCATGGGTCGAAGATGCTCCTAAACATCCCTAAGCCCCGTCATCCCGCGGGCACGCATGTTCTTCAAAGAAATATCCGACTGGCGAAAGGAAAAATTCAGTCAAAGGTCAAGAAAAGGAAAAATCACCCAAAAAGGAAAGAATGCCAAAGGTCAGGTTACTTACATAACCACCAGGAATCACTCTCGAAGAGCGATGATGCGAAGGCTCCCGCAACAAGGTCCGCTCATCCGCAACCGGCTCGAATGCATCAAAGACACTCTCATTCCCCAAAGCAAGGGGCACCCTGTCCCTCCAATCCACATTCGCCCAGTCATCAATGGTCAACCACTCCCAGTGGACAGCGGTGCTCACAAAAGGGGCCATTTCTTGAAAATCGGAATGCTAGAACGATTCGTAGAGAGAAATCGCAGAAGGAGAAAAGGCAGGAAGCTGTGAAAAATAAGGGGAATTCGCCCCCTTTATATAGGAGGCCAAACGCCATGCCGATCGGTAACTCACCTCACCATACCGATCGGAACTGTCTCCTCACCTTCCCGAGGCAACCCAAAAGTTCGTGCCACTGCCGAATGGCAAATCTCAGTCTATGCCGACCGGCACCCCCTTAAATTTCGTACAAAAATTCCCAGAAAATACCAGAAAGCCTTGAAAAATCCCCAGAAAATTCCTAAAAATCCCAGGAGGGATTTAGGATGTTTTCATCAAGGAAATTTTGCACTCCTTCGGGCGACACCCCATTTTCCCCAATGGAGCCCTCAAAATCCAAGCAATTGATCTCTAGCGCAAGGCGCCCGGACCACCTAATCACCTCCTCATCAGACTTTACAACCATCGGCTATCCGGTGCAGTACAATATCACATGGTATTTTTCCCAGCAGAAATCAGAAGAACCACTCGCCCCGAGCGATCTCTCCCAAAGGACAATCCAAATTTCCCCCAGCCCATTCATCATTCCCCAGCGAAATCTCAGATCCAAATTCTTATTCCCAGTGAAACCCCTCTTCCCCAGTGGAATCCTAAAAAACTAAG
Source organism: Sambucus nigra (assembly GCA_949130495.1). Lineage (NCBI taxonomy): Eukaryota > Viridiplantae > Streptophyta > Magnoliopsida > Dipsacales > Adoxaceae > Sambucus > Sambucus nigra. The sequence goes on along the minus strand of OX422221.1, from coordinate 438,318,632 downwards.
TGAAATCTCCTCCCTGCAAATCTCTGGAGGATCTCTAAGGCTCATCTGATCACTTCCCCAGCGGAATTCTCTCACAACACCCAAAATAGGTTGTTCCCCCAGCAAGGCCTCCTATAAAGCTTCCCCCAGCTAGCAGCTCCCCAGCTCAAATTGGAATCAAAAATCTCTTTCTCCAGCAGAATCAAAGTACAATCTTTATCTACTCTTGGGTCAGAATTGGCCCCGGTCTTGGATCGTCACCTTAGTTAGGTCAGAATTGACCTCGGTCCTCGGTCGTCACCACTTTTGGGTCAGAATTGGCCCCGGTCTTCGATCGTCACCTTAGTTAAGTCAGAATTGACCTCGATCCTCGGTTGTCACCACTCTTGGGTCAGAATTGGCCCCGGTCTTGGATCGTCACCTTAGTTAGGTCAGAATTAACCTCGGTCCTCGGTCGTCACCACTCTTGGGTCAGAATTGACCTCGGTTTTGAATCGTCACCTTAGTTAGGTCAGAATTGACCTCGATCCTTGGTCGTCACCACTCTTATGTCAGAATTGGACCCGATCTTGGATTGTCACCTTAGTTAGGTCAGAATTGACCTCGGTCCTCGGTCGTCACCACTCTTGGGTCAGAATTGGACCTGGTCTTGGATCGTCACCTTAGTTAGGTCAAAATTAACCTCGGTCCTCGGTCGTCACCACTCTTGGGTTAGAATTGGCCCCGGTCTTGGATCGACACCTTAGTTAGGTCAGAATTGACCTCGGTCCTCGGTCGTCACCACTCTTGGGTCAGAATTGGCCCCGGTCTTGGATCGTCACCTTAGTTAGGTCAGAATTGACCTCGATCCTCGGTCCTCACCACTCATGGGTCAGAATTGGCCTCGGTCTTGGATCATCACCTTAATTAGGTCAGAATTGACCTCGGTCCTCGGTCGTCACCACTCTTGGGTCAGAATTGGCCCCGGTCTTGGATCGTTATCCTAGTTAGGTCAGAATTGACCTCGGTTCTCGGTCGTCACCACTCTTGGGTCAGAATTGTCCCCGGTCTTGGATCATCACCTTAGGTAGGTCAAAATTGACCTCGGTCCTCGATCGTCACAACTCTTGGGTCAGAATTGACCCCGATCTTGGATCGTCACCTGAATTAGGTCAGAATTAACCTCGGTCCTCGGTCGTCACCACTCTTAAGTCGGAACTGACCTCGACCCTCTGAAGTGGTTATCCTCATCTCCTTAGGTCCTCAGAATTGACCTCGATCCTCCGAATTGATCATCCCCAGCATACTTCTTAGGTCCTCAGAATCGACCTCGACCCTCTAAATCGGTCATACTACCTTAAAAGCATCATGCGGTGTCTAATCTACGGCTATCATTTGTTCCAAACTCACCCGTCGAGGGGCTCTGTAGACACCCCATTATGTTACCCCTCAACTCTCCTTAGGTCCCTAGCACCTCCCTTCATCACTATAAACCCAGGTCACATCCCGAGTACTGACCTGGAAGCCATCGGGCACCCCCGACTCAGTTTGACCCAAAAGTCAAACTCCTCATCTCAATCGAGACTCAATGAATCTTCGAAAGGCACTAAATACCCTTTCCAATGGTCCACCCCGTGCGCGATTCCGACTTACCATACGGACGAACGCGCCATTTGCATCTGAAACCTGACCTAGAGGCCACCGGGCGCTCCCGGGCTCTATTTGACCTATGTCAACTCTTCATCTCGACCAAGGCTGAATGAATCTTCGAAAGGAACTGAATAACCTTTCCAACTGTCCGTCCCGTGCGCAATTTTGACTTTCCATGCGGACGTACGATCCGTTTGACTTCGGGAAGCCATCGAGCGCTTCCCGAGCCCGATTGACCAAAGTCAACTCTCTAAACCAGGTCAAACTCTTTGGAATGTCGAATTACATCTCCTAACCTTTCCAACGGTATGCCCCATATGCGATTTAGACTTACTATGCGGACGAACGCGTCGTTTGCGTCCGCGCGATTCCCCGTCCAATGGACCGACAAACGCTTCCGAGCCACATTTGACCCAAAGTCAACTCCTGAACTCAGGAGTGGTCCAACGGACTTTCGAAGGTCTCTAAAATACCTTTCCAACGGTATGCCCCGTGTATGATTCTGACCAACGGTTTGCCCTCGGTGGCCAATTTTCTAAAAAAGCCTGAGGCGCACTGCCAAATAGCAGGTCCCAAATCCTGCCTATCGGCACCTGCCGATAGGCAGTGCCATGATAGGGCTGATCGGCAGTCTCCTGGGGTTATAAAAGGAGGCCTTGGCCTCATTTGCAAGGGGGACCCAGATCTGATAGAAATCTCTCTGAACGAATCCCAGAAACCTCTCTCGAAGACAGCGTGATTTCAACTTCCAAATCCCTCTTTTACCTTCACTTTTCATCATCCTCTTCATCAAACTTGGTTAATTAACCACTCTCCATCACCATCCAAGCTCAAGGGATGCTCTCCAACATTCAAAGTCAAGCTCAAGATCTTCAAGAAGGTCCAACTTTCTCAAACTCTCTCTTAAATTCTCTTGAATTCTCAATAACTTGTTTTCTTACTTAGCACTTTTATTATCTCATCTCACACATCCTAATATATTTTTTTTATTTTAGTATTATTGCACATATCTTACTTTCATATAAATAAAAAACCCAAAACAAGAAAAAGAGGGTTTGCTCATAAATTCCGAGTAGGGATTCTCACACTTTTCCGCACTTTTCTCACAACTAAAACACCTTTTCTACACACACACACACACCTATAAATAAGAGATCCCACATTAGGATTTTATGGGATAAACCCCACCCGTTTGCTTTTTATGCAAACTGCGTGGACTTTAATGCCTTTATAGGCTACGTAGGCGTCTCGGGGTAAAATCCGAGACTCGAGTCCTTTCTCTCACTTTTTTCTCTCATTTCCTATTTTCTCTAAATCCATTTTTCTTATATATATCCTTAGTTTTAGTGACACATTACTCCATGTGCGTTATCGTTCCCTTATAGCGATCAACGTAGGGGTAACTGTGTAAATATTATTTTTCTAATATTACTTTTATAATCTTCCTATGGATGACTCGCTTTATCTTTTCCATGATACAAGTCGAGGATTCCTACCTCCATTCTATATATATACACATGCACACATCTCACGGGGGGAAACAAAAAGGAAAATAGCAAATATCCATGAGAGACCGAAAGGGCAGAATGGGCCCCTAACACGTTCCCATTTCGTAACTAAGCCTCCAAACCCTTTTCGAATCATTTTGGTTTCGCATGCACCAGTATATCTTTGGATGCCATCCTTCGGGGTGACTTCCTCTTTTTCTTTTGTCTGTTTTGAGTACAATAGACTGGCGACTCTGAATCTCTCTACATTTTTCACACCTCACAAAATCGACGCCGGCCGAAGCGCTCTCCCGAGAGGGGACGCGCGGGACCCGAAGGATTCCTCCTCCCTCCGCGGCGGGTATCGACAGCGATGGCCACACATTGACTTCTCTAATTCAATAAGTTGTTCTACAATTCAATCCCTGGAATGATGTTATTGCATTTATATCTAGATGGAGGGTCCCATGATCTAAATCTCTTAAATTCTGATTTCACCGTGTTTATACAAGTGGATTCATTCTACATGCAATCATATTCCCAAGTATGAGTTATATTCATCAAATCACAAAATATCATCAATTTTACTAAAAGGTCCTATTCCACATGGGTTTTATAACTCACAAAAATTTGCAAGATATATACTTGCCTTAAATGGAAGTGGTTTGATTTGATCCTCTTTGATGAAGATTCTCTTTTAATCTTTTCTCCATGAGTGGTTGTGATTCTAAATGAGCTTGTATTCTCCCCAAAACCCTTTCTTGAGCTCCAAAAAACTCTTCCTCTCCTCTCTACTAGCCTCCACTTATTTTTTAATCTCTTTTCCCTAGCCTAACATCACCACAACTATATATAATACTCAAAATCTAGAAATTCCTTGAACCCTAGGTTATAAATTACTAAAATGCCCTCTTGGGTTGTCACTTTTGTCTAAAAGTGTTGCGGGACCCAAACTATACACCCGGGTACACTATTTTGACTGTTTCGACCCTTCTGGACTCAACCGTCACATCAAAATCATCATTAGAGTTACCCATTATTTATTTTCTATCTCTACCTTATTTAGTCCGCTTACGACATCCAGTTGAGATATCATACTGCCACATCACCATCACTCGTTGTGACATCAATAATGTAATACTATTCACTTAATAATTTTATTCAATAAACATTAATCAATTCTATCCAATTAATAATTTAATCAACCCATAATATTTCATTTTTATTAAATTACGTCACACATGTAATTTAAATTTTTAACCAAATTAATTCATTTTTAATTCTCTAAAAATACTGGTTATTGCATTTGACTTAATTTATTGGGGTTTAATCCCATTGGGATGGTACATAACTTGGGTGGAGTTTTAGACCATCTAGAAGATCATTAAGGGTCATTATGTTGGGGCTTAAGTTGGGACAAGGATTAATTTCGTGGGAAGCCTATTATTTAGGTTATTTAACTAAACAAAAACACATTTGAGGCCTGAGAGAAACTATAATGGCTAAGGAACGGAAAGGGACACATGGGAGAAGAAGAATTGGGAGGCTTTAGTGATTAATTTCTCAATCAATCCATAATGAAAGTTTGCATCATTTAAGAATTTAATTGGATTTGTGTTATTGTAGTAGTAGTTCTTGAATTATGTATTAACATGAGTATAATTTGAGATTAATAAACTTTTGAGATTAATTAATTGATAAATTTAAACTCTAAACCCTTAGTTAATTAACTCGAATGATTTAATGTCAAATATAATGAATTAATATTAAAATCGAATGTAAATTGTTGTATTGAGAATCATATCGAAAAACATACACCCCCCCCCCCCCCCCCGGAGATTGGATTGAATATGAGTAGAAATTAGTTAGATTGATGGAATTAGGGTTCTTAAACCCACAAATTTATTTTGATGATTAAACTTTAAACTAATCACCTAAAAGTTATGTAATTAGGTTGGTATGATGTTCTAGACTCTAAATTTAATGGAGGTTGAGTTTAGGCTATATTAGAGGCTCGAAAATGAGGTTTTCAGGTTGTTAATGGCGGTTTTTGGGAGTTGGAGTAAAAGATAGGCATTAATCTCGTTTGAAGCTCATTCGAATGAGATGTGACACCTCATTTGAACGGCTTTAGTAATCTCATTCTAATGAAATAGGTTAGGTCATTCAAATGACTTTGTAAATATTCAATTATAGAGTTTTGAATTAAGAACGTGCGGGCGCTCATTTCATAGATTGCGTAAGGCTGAAATTTTGGGAATATTTTACCTAGAATGCATAAGGCTGAAATTTTGGGTTGGTGATTTTGGGTTTGGTCTTTGTGTTGTATTCATTTGGTTAGGGATTTATTTTTGGATTACAATCTGTGATGTTAGTGTATTCATCCGAGAATAAATAAGATTTTTATATAGTTGTTTATGGATACTGAGTATATGGCTGTGTATGAAGATAAGTTATGAGATAAATAGCTTACCGGTGATTGTGTGAGTCACCCAATAGTTTAGACTGTATTGATAAATCATTTAATTGGATAGTAATTGTATTATGATAATGCTGGTAAAGGTTGGATGTGAGATTTACCTAGACTTTGAGAGCCTTGCGAGATCGGTATAATTTTATATATAACAGATTATAGTTAACATGCATATTAACTAGCAATAATTAGAGACTTTATATGTAACCTTGACGATTGGAGTTTGTATTTATTCAGTTGGCGCGGTTGAGTAGGGTCATACTTATTTACTTAATTTATGTACAACATACCGGGTATGAGTACTCATAGAATATGTACTAAGGGGATATTCTTATGGGGCACATACGATGGAGATCGCGTTGGTACACCAATAGATAGAGACAATATTGACCTTGGTCATGATTACCCAGACTACGTGCTAAAAATACCCATTATAATTCATGGGGTGATCCTTTCATTTAGCTTGGGGTATGGGGATCTATGACTAGTGTGAAGGCGTAGTGAATATTCCTTATAAATTCTTTGAGCGATTCCTGAAGGCAGTAGGGATATGCCTTCATTATGTGAGAGCTTAAGAGTAGCCCATTTTTTATGTATGTGTCATGGAAATTGTATACATATGGACTGTCTTCCCTCATATGTTTATATACTTGAGATGTTTACAGTGGTATAATTATGAACCATTTATTTGTATTTAGTTGAGATGGCTAAAATATAATCATGGGTTTCACTTGGGGTTGAGGATTATTCGCATGCTTATTTTAAGTTATTTGGGTTGGGAAAATTGAACAACTTAAAATTTACTTAACATGGGAGGAAGATGCATAATAATAATAATAATAATAATAATAATAATAATAATAATAATATTTTTTATTATTATTATTATTATTATTATTATGACGATGATGATGATGATGATGATGATGATGTCCCAACTTCAGTTAATTCTTATCCTTTGTTAGCTTGCTATTTATATTCTTATTGAATCTGTTTTTACAAGTCTTAGGCCATTTTTTCAGTCGTAGACTTGGTGGATTTCGTTGGCGAATTATCTTAAGAAAAGTTATATTTCTCCTTCCTAGGATGTAGAAGTCGAGCGGTGCCCCTCTCTTATCTCCTGTTATATTGTATATTTCGGTACATGTAGTTTTATGGATTTTATATTTGATATACATCTTTATTCCAAAGTTTGTTTCATTTTCAATCGATAGTTGGATGGTATCAGAGATGGTTTTATCTTATTCAGTATTTTATCTCATCTTATATTTACTTGTGTAGTTTTATTTATTTCGTTATGTTGAGAATGTTAGAAAATATTTTATTTTATTCCCGTGACTTTTTTTATTAGACTTGATCAATCCATTTATGAATTTTACATTTTATGGGATTACTATTGATGAGAAATCATGGTTATGCACTCTATATGTTATAAAATTATTAATGTAAGTATTCTTAAACCAAAGTATTGTCTTTTAATTTCATTGATTTATCCTTGATCATGCTTAGTTTATTTTTCAAAAATTTCGTAGGTCATATGTTCTAATTCTCTCAAGGATAACTTCTTAAAATGAAGTGACAAAAGTACAGTTTTAATGAACAGGGTTTGATATTTATATATGAAAGTTTTAATTAATTAACCCACTATTAATAATGAAATTTTTATGGTACACTCCATATAAAGTTTGAAAGAGATTAAGTAGATTGAATATTATATTGATGCAGATGATTGTTTCAAACTTAGACTAATAATGTTAAAGACTAAATGTAAATATGAATTATCTTTTTTCATACAAATAGATTCCTATCATGTAAACTACCTGAGCATGTCAAGGTAAATTTTATGAAATGTAATGCATTGTTTGAAAGTATTTTCTTTAAAGAATCTAACCTCTTATGTATTTTGAGTTAAATTAATTAGATGCAAAAATATTTTAATTCGACGCAAGGATTCTTTACAAAACAAAACATAAATACCAAGATATTTTTTTCCTAGGGAATCAAGTCACTAATTTGAATTTTTTTTACAAAACTTCATTGATTTTAATTTTCTTGAAAAATATTTGGCTAGACTTGATTGTGAGGGATTTTATTTTAAGTTGCTAAATAATATATTATTGTATATACGAATAACCTTTTCATTAGTTATGGTGTTCTTTAATATTTTGTATAAAATAAGGTTTTGACATATAAAGATTCTCTTAATCTTGCATCATACTCGTACTCTTATTGATGAAACTCTTCAATCTTATTGAAAAATGCATTTGGACTCCCTTTGTTGATTTTAGTGGACAAAATTGTTTTGTAAATGTCTCTTATAAAGTATATATATTGATAGTTGAGTTGTGCTTTGTAATACCCTGTGATTTTGAGGACTAGGAATTTAATTATTTTGGGAGAAATAAAATTTATTTGAATTGGAGAATTTTAAATTTGGCAATTGAGGTCAAAATTAGAGGATGTTATAAAGTATTTCGGATGACGATTCTGAGTGTACGGTTGATCCGGGATGGGTCGAGAGAGTCAAAATGATTATCCTTGGGTTTTATTTTGGTTCCGAAATATTTTAAGTTAGTTTGACTCGAATTGGAGTAAACGAGTCATTTAAAGTGTGTATTATCATTTAAAGATGGGTACTTTGGAGATAAGGCTTATAAAACCTCCATGAGATAACAATATCATTCTTGAGATTGAGAAAGCCCTAGAGAGAGAGAGAGAGAGAGAGTAAAGGAAGAGGAGAAAGCTTGGAGATTACGTCCAATCTTTTTGATTTCGAGGAAGGTTCAACCTCTACAACTTTGAGGCAAGTGATTAAACTTGCTAAATAATCTATGTGTGTAATTTATTTCATGATTTGTGGACAAAAATATGTATTATGGGTTAAAATGATAAAACCTAGATTTTGTGGATTAAATCTTGCATTTGATGTTTATACATGGGTTTGATGAGGTATAACTTGATGGGGTGAGATGTAGGATGAGTTTTGATGTTAAAGACATGTTTGGGTTGAAAAATGATGGGGAGAAGATGTTATATTTGGGTATATATATTATGGGTTTTGTACAGAAGTTGGAACTTTTGAAGTTCTGCAGACCCGAATCGATTAACCCCCTAAGTGAATCGATTCGGCTTAAGGTAAATGTGTCAGGTATGGGTGACCGAATTGATTCGGATCCAAACCTAAGACAAACTTACAGGTCCTTTGGACCGAATCGATTCACATACTGGCGAATCGATTCGGACTGGGCCGAATCGATTCGAAAACAGGGCATTTTGCAAAGTTTTTCTAGAGTTATTTCTACTCCGTTTCGATGAGGTTTATCGAGTAGGAACATCCTTATATGATGCGAGAAACACGTTTCAGAGGTTTATTGGGAGTTTCTTATATGATGTGATCTTGGGGAAGTATCGAGTTATTTAGGAAGGTATAAATTGAAGTTGTCGCATCGACTTAGTGGGGAATCATATAGCGACGGGAATCCTACTTGGAGATTAGACGTAAGTTATTATATGATGTGACGTTGGGGGCTCATCGAGGTGGTTGTGAAGGTATGAATTGGAGTTGTTATGCTGACTTTTCTGTTGAATCCTCCTAGCGACGGGATTTTTATTTAGATAGGATTGGGGACCAATAAGAGAGAGGTCATGTGCCCTTAGTGATGTTAAACTTATGGATTTAATCATAAATGTGATAATGTTAAGGGTTCATATGAGTAACGGAACCGTAATCTAAATCGAAAATGATATAACGTATTATCGACTAGAATAGGTTGTGTCTATACTTATAGCTGAGATAATTATTGTATATCGGGGTGAATACGAATATAGATGGTGCATGTATGATGATTGTTATATATACGTCCAGTTATGAGATGGTTTGTTTATGTGATGTGTATATGTATATCTTGTGTGAATAATATGTATATTTATTGTGTGAGCATACCCCTCTAGTGCTATCATGGGAAGTTGCGCGATGTGGGTGGGGCCCCTGGCTTGAGGAGCAGGTTGTGTATAGTCTCCAGGTCATAGTCATCCATTATTTATTACGTGATTTTTCTGGGTGAGAAGTCTTGGGTATGATTCGTTCTCACTTTCAGGTTCGAAACTCTGAATGCTTGCCATGCGTCTTTGATTTGGTTTATACCAAGTCGGTGTGATCTAGTTCGACCGCTGGTAACCCGGGATAAGGCGAGTAATTCCTAGAAGATGATAGAATTTCTGATAATATGTATATGTATATATATAAGTGTACAATTATAGGGAACTTATAAGTGATTGTGTTATGAGTATTTTAAATGCACGTTATGTGTGTTATGTGTGCGTTCTTATTAGGGTTGAATGATCGTGTTTATAATAAGAATAATGTTATATAGACCCTAAAGTTTCTGTGTGATATCTTATTTATGTACTTAGAGATAGTTGTTCATCATAAGTAGCTGAGGTTATATGTGTTGTGTGTAGAGGGCATAATGGATCTTAACGATCAACATTCTCAAGTAGTAGTGTATTGGGGGGGTTCCTTCTTTGGATTTCGCTGTGCGAGATGCCCCACGCACGAAACATAGCGCAATGGTGGGAGTGGGGAGAAGTTTAGTCCTTAATACTCGGGTTTTATGTTGTATGGTGAAAGAATGATTTATAAGAATAGAAAAATGATATGTGACTATTCTGATGCTAATAACTTGTTTAAGTTAATAATTAGAAACCGATGAATTCTAGTAAGATATATGTATGTGTATATATATGTTAAGCTATAAGTTCGGGCGTAAACTTAGGATATGTTAAAATGAGAAGATTATGGTTATATTTGAGAAAGTGGGTTACGCGGGTGTAGTTTATGCGTAGATTAAGATTAAATTGTCCCTAGAATGTGCCGGGTAGCTTAATTGAGGTTCATGTGCATATGTTTAGGTGCGCACTTTAGTCAAGGGGTGAGTTTGAGTTTCACGAGAGTGCGACTCCACTTTAATTATGAAATTGTACATTTATAATTATTATGCATTTTAATGCACTTGCTAAAATGTTTTCAAACCTTGGGCTCTGACCCGTTTACATTTATCTCTTTCTATACATATATGGTAATATATATTATAGGTGTCCCACCGCAAGGACACCAGTGATGCTTTTCTATCCGGTGTCCTCGAAGCTGTTGCAGATGCGGGATGTTGCGGGATTTTTTTTATAGCCGCTTCCTATCTTTTGCAAATCTAGTCAAGGATTCATTTTGTATATCGGGTTTATACCCAAGGGTTATATGTGTATCACTTATATATATTCTCCTCAGGTTATTGTATTGTCTGTGCCCCAGCAATATATTCGGGTATTTCCTTTTATTGTACTTATTATGTTTTATAGGAATACTTCCTTTCCTCGTAGTACGTGTGCATACATTATCAGTTTTAGTACTTACTTTATTGTTAGCATGTTGATTCATAGTATGTTTTTAAAATTTATTGGCATCCGCTTATTGTAGTATTGGGTAGTTAGCTATGTTTATTTAGTATCGTCAGTAGATGCTGAGAATGGTCCACTTGAGATTACTGATTTATTTTAGTATAGGGCTGGCCACCCGTTATTATTTTAAGTGGGGTGTCACATTATCTTAAGGTGTTCCGATGTCTAATATGAAAAAGACTTATGTGTTCCAGTTGGAAGATTATGAGAAAAACTTGAAAGTAAACCTATATAAATCATATAACAGTGATAGATATATACTTATTCAATTAAGGAAAACTAGAAAATATCAAATTTCTCATGAATGGTAAAATTAATGGAGTAGCAAACCACGAAAGGTTGTATAAAGGAGGGTAGCTTATTAGTCCCATTACCTATAACTTCTTTGAATAGTTGTTGGATTATTTAACAATAAATAAAAAAAATGATTAACCACTATATAATGATGTTGTCACCATCATAACACCAAAAGGAATAATATTATGAAAATACTAAAATAATTATACTATTGTGAATGATCATGTGATGTATCTACATGAACATGAATATATCATAAGGATAAGTAAGGATTTAATTTTATTTTTGTAACTTATAAGAACAAATAAAACTAATAGACTACAATTGACACTAGGATATTGTTGAATTGCCTAATTGATATACGAATGTAGGGTATGAATGGATCATTAATATTAAACACAATGCTAACGGTAATCACACGATATAAAGCTAAATTTGTCGTAAAATATTTATGCATTAATAATGAGAAGGTAATAAACGAACCTTCTTACTTAGATATAATGATATTAAATTCTATGACATTATTAGCTCATTTTGATTAAAAGTTGCATTTAGTGGATGTGAAAATTACTTTTCTTATGAAAGTTTACCAAATGTTGTGTATATTTTTAAGAGATCATTGTACAAACATAAGTAATTTTCCCACTTACGGTATTTTAAGAAACAATAACATTATGTCTTTAATCATTATATATTTGTATATACCTTAAGATCAACGGGACTAAGTTATATATATATATATATATATATATATATAATTTCTTTATGTAAAATAAATGAATGAGAAATTTGAGAAGAAAAATATGTTATATGGGTTTTAAGAGTACGATGTATGGCGTAAAGGGATACTTAAAATATTAAATGTCTCCACTAAGGATGACTATTAATTTAATAATGATCGATTATTATGACTCAAATTTACTAAATGTTTAAATAATATGAAGTACACTATTGATTAAGTATGTTTGTTTTGGCTTGATGACTAATATTATGAAAGAGCGAAAAATAATCCATTATTTATAATGCAAATATGGATTATTGCTTGCTTTGAGGTTACACATTATGGATTATGGTAGCAAAAGTTTATTTCACGAATTATAGTTGTTGACATTGTTACCAAGCCACTAGAATATTATAATAATGTTTTTGCGATTTTCATTATAAATAAATGATAGTTATTCCAAAGTAACTAAGAATATTGAATGTAAATACTTTTTAGTTAAAGAAGAAATTATGAAATGAGTGTCACTTGAACACTCTAGTATAAGTGTTAACATAGCAAATACAACATATTAGGCTATAACCAAAGACAAATGGAACATGATTACGATACGAGTCTTAAATGTAGACAATGGAGTGGTGTGAAAATATAAATTTTATATTTTGATATATTAATTGACTATATTCCTATGACAAAAAATTGAGTCATTGAGTCTATTATGTTAAATAGACTTGATTTGCCTCGAGTGAAGCACAGTCTAGATTAGGTTAGATTAATCGTGAAGATGAAGATGGAAGATCATGCACCGGTACTCAATTTGAATAAATCCATAACCACACATTTAATTAAAGAATTAACATATATCCTTTTTTATTGATTGTGAATTTTACAAGGCTAGTCACACGTGTGCACATTTTCTAAAAACATTCGTCAAATTGCACTTGTTTTTAAAATGTGTGAGGGTTTTAATAAAAAAAAAGGGATTCAAGTGAATTATTCTAAGTTTTAATTGATTTTAAAATATTTTTAAAATTTGGCTATATTTCATTTTGTCCTTAAAACTGTTTTTTGAATGGTCTTGCATACAATCGTTTGCATGAACACTATTTGTGTCCTTACACACGAATCCAAATTGAGTCCATGTGCATAAATAAGGATCAAAGTCCCTACTGGACAAAATCATGCGAATGGCTGGATCTCACCGTGTGCATGAATCGACTAGATTTTTTAAAACATTCTATAAATAGACAACTTCCCTCATATTTTTAAAAGATCTGAAAACCTCATTATCAAAACACTCATTTGATATATTTCTCGAGGTAGAGAGCAATTTACTTTGCCTTTTATTCTAGAATCAGTTGTTCCCTCCCTTTTGTCATAATTAGATCTATACTTTAGATCTAACATCTTTATGAGTGAATTGATTGTGCATTAGATCAAATCAAACACTAGCTTTGTAATTTAAATTATTCCTTTGATGAATTGTTATGATCTATTACTCCTAGATCTAAAAGAGGAGACACTTCAAATTATTAGAGAATTTCGAGTGTGGCGTGATTACAAGGAAGAGAATAAACTTATTCATTCACAACATGAATCTCGTCGTAAATTCTCATTGATTATGGGGAAGAGTTGAAAGGTTCATAGGTGACTACACGATAGGGATTGTGTGAGAGGTAACTTTTTACCTTTTATAAAATTAGTTGTCAAGTAGAAATGAGAATTGGAGCGCGTCGAGGTTTTTTATCCCTAGGTTGGAAAATTTTCTCGTTAATGTGTTTTATGGTAGATTAAGAATGATTTATACTTGTACGCTCATATTTGATCACACACATCACTTAGATCTAAATTGAATCTAGTGAATTGAACTAAAATTGATTTAGGTGTGTTAGATCTAGCTCTGTTCTTATAATATCACTTAATTACATTATTGTGTGAGTTAATCAAATAAATTTAGTATTATTTGGGTTGAATATCTTTAATATGCAAGAAAAAATGTTTTAAATAAAAAACTAGTCATGAGATCCAATCAAACCTATTTATCCCCTCTAGGTTTGGTTTAGATTGTTTACACACAAGATTTTTCATAGTGGATACCTAGTGATTATTTATTTGGAACTGCATTATGATATCCATAAAATATTTTTAAATTCTATATTTTCGTCTTTATTGTATTCATGCATGTCAATGAATTATTTTGACCGAAATAGTATTTTTACAAAGACATTGTGGACCATTATCAACAATCCACATTTTAAGCCTAATTGAATAATACATTAGTGGCATAGTGCGTGGAAGAAACCATGCTCTTAAATTAGTTTTGAACCTCCATGAACAGTCATGACTCTCATTGGTGGATTATCTAATTAAGGTAAATAATTGATGACTATTTTAATGTTTTTTGGCCTATTTATATTCGTTGAATCAAATCATAAAGTGAAATTATTATATGGATCAAGTGGGAGGCGGTAGGATTTTATTAACTAAAACATTTCATTTCAAAATTAAGTTAATTTAGAATGAATTATTTAATTAAACATAAGTATCTTACTTACCATGAACCACATAGATATTTATATTTGATAATGATTCCTTTGGATATGTTATCTATGTATCATAAATAATGATGGTGTGTTAGTATCCTATTCAAACTCTACTATGATGGATGGTAGTATTGAAGTCTAACTAGGAAATTGATTCCTCTTTTTCCTTATATACAATTTATTATATTCCATTAATAATTTAAACTTAATATAACACAATAAAGTTAAAAAGTACGAGGTAAAAATCCAATTATACAAACATTATTATTTTTCAATCAAAATGATGAAGGTTATATTGGATCAATTAATAAGATGATTCAAATGCAATTACTTTAACAAATTGGATTAAGGTAAGTCATCTTCTTATATTGTTTAAGCATATTTTCTGAAACATGAATATACAAGATCCTTTTATTAAGAACAATAGCATGATAAAGTTTAATCATATTGATGAATTCTTGATTAATATTATGTTGTTTTTAAGAATGATTTTACAAAAACATCATTAGTAGGGAGATGTAATTGTAGGATAAACCAAATTTTATAAAAAAATTACTAGTAAAAATATGAAGATATTTATTTAACTTAACCCCCATTTTTATAAAAGAATCCTTAGTAAGGAGATGTAATGGTAGGTCGTGTTCTATAAAAAAATTACTAGTAAAAATACGACTCTCACTTTTTTAATCTCTATGAATTTATACTTAATTTTTTAACATAACTCTAACACAATTAAAAATATAATATTCTCTACTTAGATTTGACCCTAAAAGTATTTTTTTTGCTAAAATACCTTCATATATGATATTCCAAACACGTTACTTATAATCCCAAATATCTTAACCTAATTACCAAGCATTGAATATTTAAAAGGATCTGCCAATTAGTTTTGAAGATATTCAACGCTTCACCATCTGCAAATCTCCATTAAATTCCCAACCTAATTCTCAAAGCTTCATCATCTACAAATATTTATCATTTGCAAATATTCATTACATACTTTGACTTAATTTCTAAAGCATTATCATCAATGTATCTTCTTAATATGAAAATTTGCAAATATGTTATAAAATAAGTGGGACAAGGAGAATTTAGGAGTATAAACTTTCCCTTTTATTATGCTGTATACTCAAGGGGTGCATAATTAGCTGCAAGGGCTTACAATGTCCGTTCTCAGCTTTCGAGATGCGTCATTTACAGCAAGGTCTTACGATTCCCATTCTTAGCTTTCGGGATACGTCATTAGATCAGAGAGGTGACTCCCTCGGTAAACATCATTAACTTGGTGATCTCGTATTAGCTTGGGGAAGCTTCATAATACCTAGCCCAGGAAGGCCTGAAAATAACCCACAGGGGCCCAGGACTTGATCGTCTACGGATAATCCTATATTTGAAGGGACCAAAGACTTAATTGTCTGCGAATAATCCTATTATAGCCTGGAAAGGCTTTATATACATCCACATAAGCTTGGGGAAGCTTTATAATACCTAGCCCGGGGGGGCTGATAATAAACCAATCGAAGTGATTAAAGGGAAACCGTGAAAGGCAATCAGAGAGAGTGAAACTTATTGTGGCATTGACATCACAAAGCATGCCAAAGCTATGGAGGGATGGCCTCAGCCTTATCAGTATGGCTGCAGCCATTAAACAAATTCAATCAGGAGACGCGACACCTAACTACAAGCAGGATTGTTAACCTATCGCGACCCTATTCAAAAATGCGACATTTGGATTAGGATCGGATTATAAATCTACATCAGATAGGTCGCACACACTCAAAGGTTCCACGCCTAGGATTATTAACCTGCCACCATCGAATATGCAAGATTGCAACAATATACAAAAATACAAGTGTAAAGTCTAAAGTGAAGAAACCTGGCCGCAACCTATGGGAAGAAGCCATTTATACTATAGTGTCGCGGCTTTAATTTATTAAGTCCAAGTTCATTTAATCAAGAAAGCAATTTCAAGCAATCAAAGACGTATAGAGAAAGCATTCATTGGAAAAAGAAAAACTACTATGAAAAGAAGCTGGTCAACATTAAAAGCGGCCGCAGCCTTAATAATAAAGTTCGAAGCTAAAAATCTTGACAAATACTGATGTTAAGATTACAGACAATTGTCCTCAGATGCTTAAAGAGTTACAAAAAATTAAATAGGGACGCAACCCTAAGATTCAGCATCGTCAGCTTCATCTCCTTCTTCACCCTCCGCAGCAGTCATTGTATCTGTGGGTACCCGAAATTTAGTACTATAAGTCTGGACGAGTAGCCCAGCCCAAGCGGCCCAAAGTCTAGGCCCCTCATCTTTTGTATGAATCCGATTTCCCCACGACCCCATGAAGGGAATTTATGGGGGAACACGATCCCATGAAGGGAAGTTATAGGGCAGATGGCTAAAATGGAGGAATCCATCATCTCCACTAACTAACCTATACATATATAAATTAAACCCTAGGTCCGGGACAAAGGACAAGTTGTATTCTCTGTACTTATTCTTCAGAATATAGAGAAATAATACTGACTGCACCACCGTGGACGTAGGCACATCTTTGCTGAACCACGTACACCTGTTGTTGTGTGATTGACATTTTATTTGTTCTTTCTTGGTCATTACCTCTTTCATATTTATTTGTGTTGCACAATAATTGTCACCACAATTGGCGTCGTCTATGGGAATCGTTCATCTTTCCCCGAGAAGAGCCCACGCCAAGAAAAGAATCTAAGATGTCTGGTCACAGCAACAACGCTCCTCAAGCAGGAGATATTCAAGAGCCACCTGCTCCTCGCAGGATTAGGTCTGAGGTTCGACGTTCAGATCGTGAGGCTCGCTTGGAAATGCCATCCTCAGAAGAAAGTCAAGGACCAGCAAAGTCCACGCAGATATCCAGATTGATTGATGCATACGAGGCAAGGCTCCATGAGCAGAGGGAGTCTTCGCGCAGATACGAGGCTGAGAATGCTCGCTTGAAAAGCAGACTGGAAAGACTGGAGAAGGAACTACGTCCCGATACCAGGAGACGCCTCTATCGCACTCCTAGCCCTCAGGCGAGAAAATCTCGCAGCCGAGGAAGGAGCCCTAGGCGGGAATATCAAAGGGTTGAAGGTGGAAACTCAGACGATGACCTCCGCGAGCAACTAAGAAGAGC
Organism: Sambucus nigra; assembly: GCA_949130495.1. Lineage (NCBI taxonomy): Eukaryota > Viridiplantae > Streptophyta > Magnoliopsida > Dipsacales > Adoxaceae > Sambucus > Sambucus nigra. The sequence goes on along the minus strand of OX422221.1, from coordinate 438,300,900 downwards.
TCGCCGCTACCAGAGCCCTGCTCGCAGCGACGAAAACATACGGAACCTGGTCCGCAGAGAAATGGACCAACATCCAGCTCACCGCGGCACCAGGTCGACCAGAGAACTCGCCAGGAGAGCTCTCAAGACCCAGATGAAGTCACCCTTCACGAAGGAAATTGAAGAGGAAGAGGCTCCCAAGAAATTTGCCATTCTAAGGTTCAAGATTTACGACGGGAAGACTGATCCCATTGATCATGTCAGGCAGTACCGGCAGGCCATGACCCTCTGGAATCACCGGGATGAACTGATGTGCCGTATTTTCCCCTCGAGCCTCCATGACGTGGCTCAAAAATGGTTCGAAAAATTCCCTCACTGATCCATCAGAAATTTCAAATCCCTGGCCGAACTCTTTACGGCCCGGTTCATCACCAGCAACTCCCATCCCAAAAGGATGGATGCTCTATTAACCATGAAGAAAACGCCTCAAGAAACACTCCGAGACTATGCGAAGAGGTACTGGGAGTTATTCAACGAGATTGAGGATTGCGCAGAAGAGGTGGCAGTGGCTTCCTTCAAAATCGGATTACCTAGCTCTTCCCTCCTTTACCAGTCCTTGACGAAGAAGGAAGCTATGACCATTAACGACCTGATGGCCCGAATTGAGAAATACGCAAAGGTGGAAGACTTCACCCGCCTTAATGTAGGAGAGAACGGTCGAGCTAAGCTCACTACCAAGGGAAGTGAGAAAGTTGAAAACCAGAAGAAAGGAGGAAAGAGTGGGAGCAAGAATGGCTCCAAAAGCGGAGGGAACCTTGATGTAACAAAATCGTTCCAGGCGGTCAACACTGTCTTCAAAGAGCCGATTTACAAAATTCTCGCGAAGATCAAGGATGAGCCGTTCATCAAATGGCCCCGAAAAATGGGAGGAGGCCCCTCGAAAAGAAACAATGCATTAAGATGCACTTTCCACAAAGAGGGAGGGCATAAGACCGAGCACTGCAAGGCTCTTAAGTCCCACCTCGAGGAGTTGGCCCAGTCCGGACATTTGAATGACTTTGTGGAAAAGAAGGTAGAGAAAGTGGCCCCCCACAAAGAGGCGAAACCCGACAACGTATTGGAAGATGACGCCGGACACGAATTCACAGTAATCCACGGAGTATCTGACGTCAAGCAAATCCAAGGTAACTCATCTCGAATGGAGGTAAAGAAACTGACAGCGGTAATGCAAGCTTTTCAGATTGACCCAGCAAAATCACAGTCAGGAAAACGTCGGCGAGCAGAAGACATCAACTACAACAAGCATATTGTCTTCACGGATGAAGATCTTGTGGGAGTAAGAACCCCACATCATGATGCCTTAGTCATTACACTCAGGATAGCCAACTTTGACATCGACAGGCTGCTCGTCGATCAAGGAAGCTCATCCGAAGTAATGTACATTGACCTGTTCCGGAAATTGAAGTTGAACATCGCCGACCTAAAGGGAACCACTGTCCCTTTGGTCGGCTTCGCTGGAAAAATGACCATGCCTCTGGGCAAAATAGTACTGCCAGTGCGCGTTGGAAATGTTTCCAAGATGATCGAATTCTTGGTGGTCGACATCGATTCACCATATCAGGCCATCCTCGGCAGGGGATGGCTTCATGCAATGAAGGGAGTCTCCTCGACCTACCACCAGAAACTCAAATATGTCATCGAGCGGGGAGTAATGGAGATACATGGCGACCAGGCGATGGCAAGGAAGTGCTTCATAGCGGCCATCCGACCAAAGCCAGAGAAAAAAGCCGTTTAACCCAGCGAGAAAGTGGAGGAAGGTGCAATTCCTTCCAAATAGCAATTAAAATATGGAAGTCCTGGAGTGGAAGAGACCAGGCTCCTCCCCTCCGAGCGTGTCGTCGAGGACCTGGTAGAAGTGACAGCTAAAGAAGGCGACAACAACAGAGTCTTCCTGATCGGAGCGTCACTCACCGACCAAGAGCAAAAGGATTTGTCAACCTTACTCAGAAGCAACATAGATGCTTTCGCTTGGGAACCCTATGAGCTGCCAGGAATCGATCCCAATATGGTTTGCCATCAGTTGCACGTCGATCCCACATTCAAGCCAATAGCGCAGAAGGCACGGCGAACTGCTCCCGAGAAAGCCAGAGCAATAGAAAAAGAAGTCGAAAAACTACTGGATGCAGGATCCATACGGGAAGTGCAATTCCCCAAATGGTTATCCAACCCAGTGGTAGTTCCGAAAAGCAACGGGAAGTGGAGAGTGTGCATAGACTTCACTGACCTCAACAAAGCCTGCCCCAAGGATAGCTTCCCTCTTCCGAAAATAGACCAACTAGTAGACGCCACTGCAGCTCACGAACGAATGAGTTTCCTGGACGCGTACTCAGGATATCACCAGATTCCCCTGTATGCCCCAGATTAGGACAAAACGGCATTTATCACGACGGTTGGTTTATACTGTTACAAGGTCATGCCTTTTGGGCTTAAAAATGCAGGGGCAACCTATCAGCGGCTAGTTACTAAAATGTTCAAGGATCAAATGGGAGACACAATGGAGGTCTACAGCAACGACATGCTCGTCAAGAGCAAGGAGAAGAAGAATCACCTCTCGGACCTGTCAAGTACCTTTGAAATCCTCAGGAAGTACCGAATGAAACTCAATGCGAGCAAGTGTTCCTTCGGTGTCCAGTCAGGAAAGTTTCTTGGGTATTTGGTCAGCAAGCGAGGCATAGAGGCTAATCCGGACCAGATTGATGCAATCAACAGAGTGCAACCTCAGGGGCGGATCCATCCCGGGCCGAAGCGGGGCGGCCGCCCCAGTTCATTTTTCAAAAAAAAAAAAAAAATTTTTTTTTTTTTTTTTGGTAAAAAATTAAACCTGGAGGTGACTTGTAATTATATTAAAAGTTTAGGGGAAAATCTGTAATAAACAAAAAAAAACATAACTTAAAATGGTGCTCTCTCTTCTTTCGTACCAAAGTAAAAGAAAAATCCTATATATTTTTACTACTGAAATTATACTAAAATTATTTATACTAAAATGAAATTAAATTTATAATGTGAATTTATAAATTTATTTTGTGTATTGTTTATATGTGTCTGTTTATTTATTTTTGTGTAAATTTATATAAATTTATATGAAATTAAATTTATATGTGAAATTAAATTAAATTTGTAAATATTGGGAATCAATAGAGAAATTTTTTAAACGAAAAAGAGAAGACAATGCACCAACCGTATCTGAAGCTGAGGTTAAGTCATCTCCCACTTCAATCAGTGCTGAAAATGAACATAATGCCCAAAAAAGTAAAAACAGCCCAAAAAATGCTCGAAAAAACTCGATCCCCCCCAAAAAAAATCGCCTCGGGGGCTCCCGCCCCCGAACCCCCGGCAACTATCGAAACTTTCGCTCCAGTTCACACAAAATCCTGGATCCGCCACTGTGCAACCTCCTCGTACAGTCCGAGATGTACAGAAGCTCACTGGAATGCTCGCTGCTCTAAATCGTTTCATTTCTAAATCCTCCAAGAGATGCAAGCCTTTCTTCCAAATCTTAAAAGGCAGCAAAATAGTAGAATGGACCCCAGATTGCTCGCGAGCATTAAACGAGCTCAAGTCCTACCTAAGCTCTCCACCATTGCTTGTCATACCACAGCAAATGGACTCTTTGTACCTCTACCTCTCTGTATCTAGTCATACTGTCAACTCAGCGCTAATATGTGAAGTTACAGGAATCCAACATCCAGTCTATTACACGAGCAAAACCTTATTAGATGCCGAGCAGCGCTACCTACCATTGGAAAAGCTCGCATTCGCCCTAGTAATGGCCTCGAGGAAACTGAAGCATTACTTCGAAGCTCATACGATCATCGTCCTTACATCACACCCCCTCAAGGTTGTCCTAAGGAAGGCGGATTTATCGGGCAGACTGTCTAAATGGTCAGTCGAGCTCGGCCGATTTGACATCCAATTTCAACCAAGGACAGCTATCAAGGGTCAAATCCTTGCTAATTTCATAGATGAATTCACAGGCAAATAACCCTTCGACCAGCCTTAGACAACAGAACAAAATAACCAAGATACAGTGGAAAGCTGGAAACTATTCGTTGATGGAGCCTCCAACTCAAAGGGGGCAGGGGTAGGAATTGTTCTCATTACTCCAGAAAATACAGTCCTTGAGCAAGGAATCGGGCTGGGATTTGCAGCCTCCAACAACGAAGCAGAATACGAAGCCCTAATAGCAGGTCTCCAAAAGGCGCAAACTCTGGGAGCAAAGCATTTGCAGGTATTCGTAGATTCGTAACTAGTTTCCAATCAGATAAGTGGAGACTATAACGCGAAGGATGAGAGAATGGCAGCCTACCTCTCCTTGGTAAAAAACTTAATGACAAGCTTTGAAGAGATCATCCCAGGGGGCAAAACATCCACGCTGATGCCTTAGCAGCCCTGAGCTCGGTAGTTGATTCTAGCCTTAAAAGGGTCATCCCTATCGATTTCCTCAGTTGCCCAAACATTTACCCCAACTACGAGCTGACAAAAGAAAAACCAATACTCCAATTGGAATCAGCCCCCAGCTGGATGGATCCCTTGAAGGACTATTTAAAGAACGGAACGCTTCCAGAGGACAAGAGAACTGCCAACCAGATAAGAGTCAAAGATGCTCGCTTTCACTTATCCACAGGAGGCGACTTGTATAAAAGATCTTTCTCCAGCCCCTACCTTAGATGCATCCACCCAGGCGATGTCAAGGCAGTGCTTCACGAGCTTCACGAAGGAATCTGTGGAAGTCATGTCGGAGGAAGGTCACTAGCCTTCCGAGAAATGAAGGAAGGTTATTGGTGGACATACATGCAAAAGGACTCCGCAGTATACGTCCGCAAATGCCTAAAATGCCAAATTCATGCTCCCATGGTCCACCAGCCCGCCAGCGAATTAAAATCCCTGACCAGTCCCTGGCCCTTCGCCCAGTGGGGAATGGACATCGTGGGACCACTGCCCACCGCTGCCGGCAATCGCAAATACCTGTTGATTGCAACTGATTACTTTACCAAGTGGATCGAGGCAGAACCACTGGCGAACATCCGAGATGCTGACATGATAAGGTTCGTATAGAGAAATATAATCACTCGATTCGGAATCCCCAGAACCATCATCACTGACAATGGAACACAGTTTGAGAGTGGCCCTTTCCAGGACTTTTGCAACGAACACAAGATCAGGCACCACTTCAGCTCAGTGGCCTACCCTCAAAGCAACGGACAAGCTGAAGCCTCCAACAAAACAGTGATCGCTGGATTGAAGAAGCGGTTAGAACGAGCCAAAGGCGCATGGGCAACCGAACTACCGCATATCCTATGGGCATACAGAACGACCCCTAGGCGAGCAATAGGAGAAACACCATACTCACTAACATATGGTATGGAGGTGATCATCCCACTAGAAGCAGGATTGCCGACAATGAGATTCGATCTTGTCGAACAAGGACAAAACGATGAGGCTTTGCTCGCTGAACTCGACCTGACCGACGAACGCAGGGAACTTGCCCTAGTGAAACTAGCGAGCTATCAGCAACAACTCGCGAAGCACTACAGCAAAAGGGTCAATCCAAGGAAATTCAAAGTTGGGGACCACGTTCTAAGAAAGGTTCTGGGCAACACAGTGAAGCCATCAGACGGCAAACTGGGCCCAAACTGGGAAGGACCTTATAAGCTAATTAGATACGACCTACAAGGTTCCTATCATTTGGAAACGATGGAGGGCAGGGAGATACCACGAGCATGGAACGCGGCTAATCTCAAGAAATTCTATTTTTTAGGAACTTTATTATTAAATCTTTTATTGTATTCGTTATGTGACAGTTCATTTCTCATTTCACTAATGAAAATCTCTCAGTTAATCACTCTCTAATTAGTAACGATCATATTTTATTACACATCCCTTCCAAATCACAGGCATAATGGTCGACATAGCAGGGGAACACCCCTCCTCAGGTCATCATCATGAAGCACGACAGACCTCTTAGCATTGCCCCTGGCAATATATGAAGCCCTACAGAGTATCCTTAGGCATGAAACCTACTTTGGTTGAACAAAATCCTAATCGGATGAAGACATCCAATACCAGGTGTGTCCTCGCCAATTGCCCTACTTAGGCCTAAGGGAGTGTGACGACACAACCTAAAAGGTAAAGTGTGGGCACAATGGTATTCTTATACTGGACTGGGCGGACACTCACATGACAAAATAAAAAGGATTGCGAAGCAGCAAAAATATAAAAGGATTGGATGAACCCGTTTAGTCGGCAAAATTGCCCAAAACTCGAACTTTTCATTAATCTTTTATATTTACAAACAATGATAATACATGTTTAGTCGGCGAAGCTCGCCCAAAGCATTTACAATTATCAAAAAGAAAAAGAGTAACAAAATCTCAAGGAGGTGGAAGCCTCCGAGCAAGATAATCAGCAACTTTAGCTCTCCTTCCATCATCAGGAGTAGGGGCGAGCTCCTCCACGACCTCCTTTGCGTCCAATTCCAATAGTTGCCGGGGAATAGCATCAATGGGGATCCATCGATCATCCCGCCTGAATGGATTGGGCATCAGAGTGGAGGAGGACATCTCGTGTCGATACCACAACGTCGAGTTCCTCGGGACCTGCAGCTCTTTGAGGGCACTCAACCACCCTCTGATGAAGGAGAGCTCCTCGAACTCTGATAGTCTCGTCGGAGCATCCAGCCAGCCTTGATCGTAGCCGTCGGACCACACTTGTCGAGGACCGTTCTTGAATAAATGCCGTAGTCGGGTGACGTCCCTTTGGAGCCCAGCAGCAGTCACATAAGCTCGCCGAACATCGCCGTGCAGCTCCTCTATCTCCCTCTCACGCTGTTCCTCGACTTCCCTGTCCCTACCCCTGGCACTCCTACCAGCATGCGAGAGGGAAGGCCGAGCAGCTCACGACGAAGAAGAGCCGTGTAGGACTGCCGAAACGATGCTCGGCGAATGCTCCTTAAGCCTTAGGACTTCCCTCCTCAAGTCTTCATTCTCCTGCTGCAGGAACTCCCCGACCTGGTTAATCTCGGTGGCCTCCAGCAACCTTGCTCTCAGTGCACTGACTTCTTCTTGCACTGAAGCACCAATTTCTTCCATCTCCTGGAGCCTGTTCTTCAACTTGGCCACTAGCTCGGACTGATCCTTATATTTTTGGTTCCTTGACTTAGCAAACCTGCAAAGTCTAGCAAAGGCCTGGCGAACTGCAGGGCTTCCATTAGGACCAAGAGTCCTACCTAGTTGGGAGGTAACAGGAATATAGTCATCCATATCAACCAACTACAGATAAAAGAAAGATAGAAGAGAGAAAGGGATCAGCGTAAACAAAAGGAAAATCTTCTCATTTCATTAATAAAGACAAAGTACATCGAGCAAAAAAAAACTTGGGAGATTACAAGTAAAAAGCGTAAAAGTAAATCCTAAGAACAAATTAACTAGCAACCTCAGATTGCCCTACGGTGCCTGACTGCTTCCCCTTATCAGCTGCAGCAGAGCTATCCCCCTCAGCAGGAATGCTTTCAGTCACCTGAACAGGGCGAACACCAGCAGGAACTGTATCCAAGGGAAGATCAGCACCCTCGATGGTTGGAGCAGGAGCTTCCTCATCCACAGTTGGCTTGGGGCCCAGGTCGTGCTCGTCAAATAGGGGAGACTCAGCATCCACACCAGCAGCTAGAAGAGCTTTGTTCTAGCCGTTCTTGAAGTTCAGACGGCTGATGTAGCCAATTTGAACCTCAGCATCATCATAAGCAGCAACCCACCCAGAGTTGTATGAGTCCTCCTTAATGGTGACTGCCTGGGCTTTCTTCGCCTCCAGCTGCTCAGCCAGGACCCTATTCTTCTCTGCGAGGTCCAGCTTGCTCGAGCACACTAAGTCATAACCCTTCCTCAGCTCACCCATCTCCTTAACCGTGTTATCCCTCTCGCGGGCAGAATTGACGAGGGCCAGATCAGACGAAGCTCGAGCTGCATTAGCAGCCTTCAGATCAGCCTCCAGTTGAGAACCCCTAGCCTCCGGAGCAGACTTTTGCTGCTCCAACTCACCGTTCCTCTTCACCAGCTCGTCGCGAGAACAGTAGAGCACAGCGAAGTCGATCACAAACTGCAAAGAATAAAGAAGAGATCAGGAAGAGAAAACAATCAAGACTTGTTCAAAAATTGAGAATTGAAAGGAAATTTTACCAAGGCCAGCCTGTGGCTAGCTTACAGGGCCAGCTGTTCGGACCCCAGCGCCCTCTGGCGATCCGCAGGAAGAACTGCTCTCTCAAGCAGCGCAGGAGCTAGCTGAGGAGAAATGGCCACCGAAGCCCCCTCGGGCAAGGCGGATACTGAGATCAAAGCTTGACCTGCCTTGGTCCTTGATTCCAATTTCCTCCTCTCCTCCTCCTTCTCTTTTTCCTTTCTCTTCCTCTCCTCTACTCTCTTCTTCTCCTCTACCTTTTTTCTCTCCTCCTCCTTTTTTCTCTCCCTCTATCTCGCCTGCTCCTCCTCTCTCCTCTTCATCTCTTGCTCCTGAGAGGAAGGCCGAGAACTTGTAGTCACAACCCCAGCTGCAGTCTTCTGTTTCTTTGATCTTTGTGCAAGGAGCACATTGTCATCATCATCATCATCATCTCTGATCAGGTTCTTCCTTGGAGGCATGTCGTCACCAGAACTGCTGGAAGTACTCGACGATCCTCGAGCCTCAAAAGCCACCTCAGAATCAGAAGAGCTGCTACTATCAGAGCTCCCTTCACCGAGATTACCTGCAGGCTCACTTTCAGAACTCCCCTCCTCTTCGTCCAACTGGATTATGTGATATCCCGTATTTCTGAATATTCCAAATATTCCATTTAATTAGATTGAAGAATTAAATGAGAAAATATCGGCTTGATTTAAATTACGTAAGAGTAGTAATTTAAAGAGTTTTATTTAAAATTGTAATTATGGTATATTAATCGAAAGATAGATACCGGTATATATTGCATCATTTTATTTACTTAGTGCGAGTGGTAAATAGTTACTTAACGCGTATAGACCGCGTTGGGGTGAGAACGAGTAATATTTTTTAAGTGACTCAAATGATAATTTAGAGGCCACCAAAGAGTCCGGAAGGGTCAAATTAGTCAAAATAGTATACCCGGGGGTACTAGTTGAGTCCCGGGGTAATTTTGGGCTAAACCGAGACCGTTCGGGGGCATTTTAGTCTTTTAACATAAGAGGGTATGGAGACCTACGAAATTGAGAGTTTTATATCAGCCGTATGATAGATGAATTAAGGTTAGAACACCCATGACAACACCAATACCATTAGAGAGAAGAGAGGCACAACTTTCTAAAGTAAAAAGAAGATTTGGGAAGGATTCAAAGGGATTCCTACCATCAACTTGTTGGGGAAGAAGGATTGAAGGATGAAGATCATCAATCATCAACAAGAACCACCAAATCAGACCCTACTGATCATAAGGCAAGTTGTTTATTGCAAATTATAAAGTTATAATACCCATGTGTAGGGTTTTTGAATAGTTTTGTTTAAATCAATATTTTGATTGGAGAAAGATGATATTTATGCATGTTGGGATAGGAATCGCATGTAGAATGATTTAAACTATGTAGAGAATTAATATTCAGATTAGACTTGATGATTTTTGGAATAAAAAATCTGGATTTTGAATGATAATATGGGAAGAACACCATAACTAGGGTTTCAAGAAATTCTGGGTTTTAATTCATTAATTTTTTAAAGTAATTGGAGTTTTGATGTATTTGACACGTTAGAAACTGTCCTAGTATATGTGGAAATATGTTAGGATCATTGGGTTAAAGTTTGGTGGACTATAATGGAGTTTGAAGATTTGTTAATGGAGGAAAAATCTTAACGAAGAAGAAGACTGCGTCTGCCCCTGTTCGATCGATCGATCGATCTCGGACTGTCGATCGATCGACTATGTCGATCGATCGAACCCAGCCGTCGATCGATCGACGAAAGCTGTTTTCCAAAATTTTTGTGTTTAATCCTTCGTTGAGTTCGGGAATGAATGAGTACTCTAGGATTTACATTATACTTATTTGGGAGTAAGAATAAGACCAGTAGGTATATTGTTGAGGTCCAATAAGGCCATTGAGTGTAGGGCTTGGATTACGGACCGAGGAGAATAATCCGATTTAGTAGAGTATCGGGGACTTCGAAAATTGAGTTACGCGGTGAAGTAAATTCAATTTAAGTAATAGACCAGTAGGGTAAGAAATAACTACTGAAATTATATGTAAAGGGTAACTAGGACCCTTAGAGTTGTGTGAATACTCAAATAAATACGATTAATGAGATAAATCGTAAAGCGAATATTGTACGGTAGATATATGAGATTAAAATATTACGTACGTATATGATTAATAGGTCGGGCGTGTACCTACTGAATTATGTGATCTTTTAGGTAGGGAGATTATACCTAAATTAATTATGTTAGGGTCGATGAGACATTCCGAACTAACATAAAGTTATTATGTGTTTGGGGTCGATGAGAAATGCCGAACCAAACTTTGAACTGGGGTCGCGATGAGAGAGTCCCGAACCAGAATATGTGTGTATATATATATTTTTAAAAATAATTGGGGTCGATGGATCATTCCGAACCAATTCTTACTTGGGGTCGATGAATCATTCCGAACCAAGAGTCCTTTACGTGTATAAAAAGGGCAAAATAGTAATGATTGATATTTAGTATATATTATGTGTGAAATATATATACTTGACGATATTTTACTTCCGTGTATTAGTAGATTGATATATAGTATGTATTTAAAGATACATACTGAAATGGTAAGTTAAGTAGTGAAACTTAATTACGAAATGCACCATTAGATAGAGAAAATCTATTTAGTAATTCAAGTAGTGAAACTTAATTACATAAGTGGGAAAGTTAACAATTGTGAGAACTGTAGTAATTTTAGTAGTGAAACTAAATGAGAAGTCTTGAGAAATAACATAGATTAAATGTTACTTGGGAATTATTTAACATACGCGAGATGTTAGTAAAACGGTTGTACTGTATTGGCGGTACTGGAACTTGGGTACAGATAAGTTCAGTTCACTACTTTGGTTTTAGTTAGCTTGAGAAGTATGGCTAGATAAACTAAGTGTAGAACGTTAGGTGTGCACAAAAGATGAGGGGTGAGTTAACTCAAGAGAGTGTACGAGAACCTAACATGTGTAATCAATAACCGCATTTTATATTGTGATAAACGCTTGCTAAATATTTTCAAAGTGTTTTGAGTACTAACTCTTGCTATAAAATATTTTTAAAACCTTTTAGGTGTCCAGCCACAGGGACGCCATGTGTGATGATTCCATTCCAGACTCGGAGTTGTAGTACTGTGGATGCGGACAGGATTTGACTAGACGATATCTCTCATTCAGATCTAGCACAGGATCTCGTACTCTTCTATGTATGGACTTATTGTCCGGTATTAGTCTCAGATGTTAGATTCAGACTAGTGGTTATTCTATTGATTGTTTGGGATTTTTAGCCGATGGTTTATTCGGTAATACTTTTGTTCTGTTATACTTTTACTTTGTTGTTTGAATTACAGTACATGATTATTTGTACTTTGTTACGTTTAGTTGATTTATCTGTTTTAAAGAAAGATAACATTTGGCACCGGTCTAATTTTACTTAGGGGATTAGTAATTAAAAAGTTTTCGACAGTGATGCTAAGAAGTAACCATTTGAGAAATCTGTTTTAATTTAATGAAGGCCTGATCACCCGATGTTTAATTAGGCGGGGTGTCACAGATGGTATCAGAGCATCAGGTTCTAGTGTCCATAGGATCTGTACGGCTTACTACGTTTTCAGCGTATCGTTTGATTGATATAGAGCCCTATCTTAGGATGATTGTACTCCTCTACGTACGTAGGTTACGTTCTCCTGCTATTTTGTAGACGTAGTGTTATATATACGAGTTCGATTGGGCACGGTACGTCAAATATGGTGGTAGGACCGGCATTGGCGTTAGAAGGACTACAGGAGGGAGGAGCTCGTCATAAAGCATGGGGTGTTCGAAGATGTCAATCATATGAGAGATGACCGTGGTCGAGGTCACTCCTAGCGTGTAATGGAAGTAAATGCTACAAGGGTTGTTGAGGCATAGCTGGCATTTTCCAAGTGTCGCGACGGCAAGAGGGATGCTAGTCTAGACCGCCCAATGCAGTGATAGTGGGAGTAGGTCTGAAGAAAATTTGATGAGAACGTGCCATAAATGTGATAAAACGGCGACTGTGCATGTTAACCAATGGAAGTAGTATGTCCAGAGGTTTTGGCATTTAGGACTGACTAGAAATACTCAGAAGTGAAAATTTGAGTAAATTTTCAGGCAACGTGGCGGGGATACCAGTCACTACATTCGGACCGAGGGTCCGTATATATAAATAGAAGAACTTTACGTATAGTTTAACCGCAAAGTTCTCCAATGATAATTTGGAAGCGCAGTGAATGGGAATATATGAACCCCACGTGAAAGCCTGGTAGAGGCCAATCGTGAGAGAGAAATTATCCATTGAAGGGAACTTGTATCGATGAGATGGGTACGAGGGAAAAGAGCACTTGAGAGAATAGACTCTCGAGTTATGATTCGCAATTTTGGTAAAACTCTTCTTGGACGACTTATGTATATGAAAGCAGTATGGTACTTCTTACAAGGTTGGGGTAAATGCTCCTAGGGGGCGAAGTTAAGAGAGTTTAAAGATTTAGTCAAAGAGTAAGACTGAATGTAATGGTGCTGGTGCAAGCTATAAGTGGAAACCCACTAGAGGATTTAATGATTAGATCCTAAGTCGGAACTGTTAAGCCCCATAGTGCGTTCCTATTGGTCGCAGAACTAAGGGAACCAAGATGATAGTGCGCAGAATCGAGGCTACCAAGTCCGAGAGGAGGGAGACCCCAAAACGGTCAGGGTGGCCTGGAGTAAGGGGATTTTTGTAAAGATGTCTAGTGTGGCTGGTAGAGCCACGCCTTCTAATTTAGCTTGAAGTTATTTGAAGAAATAATAACTCCAATAAGTTTTGCATTCCGGAGAGGACAAGCGTGTTATGTCCGAAAACCATCTAAATCACCAGAGCGATGGTTAAGGAAGTATATGAGTTTTAGCCTCGAGTGAATGGGGTATATGACGACTCCTCACCTGAAAAAGGGTCGAGTTGTCATTATTCATCAAAATGTGAGAGACTTAGGAGATTATGAACATCTCTTAGTAATTGATTTCGGTGTGTGGGAACCTAAATGATGTGAGTCAATGTTTATCGTATGACTGCTGAGCGGAGAGATCGAGCTCACTGTTGTAGTTAGTGCTAAAGACTTAGTGATAGTATAAGCGCGGTGCCACTTGACTCCGTTAGAAATTATTGGAGTATGGTTGCACATATTGTTGAGAAATCGAATTTGAGTATCTTGACTATGTGTTGTTCCGACAATGCTCAGTAAGAATACATGGGGAGAAGTCCCTTGTTTAAGTTCGGTTGCGAAAGGGAATACGACTGAATTTTTGCACGTCAGGAGAAGTGGCATTGTTAGATGTTAGGGCATCAGTGGAGCCGGTAGTGTTGAGGAGAAACACTGAAAGGCTTACCTCACCACGAAGGGATAAGTGGGACTTTGTGGGCAAGGATTTGATTTTTGGCCTATAGGGTATTGAGAATACCCACAAGATTGTAGTCACGTCGTGTAGACTAGGCAGGAGTTGAAGAAAAGCATGATACGGGTGCGACATTTGCAATGTTTTTACAAATGTGCACGGAGAAAAGGGTGTATGGGCGCCCTAGTCAATTGGATTCCTTAGACATCCGAGATAGAGGGATGCGGAATATTTCTATACGACGGTGGGGAAAATAGGAGACAAGTCGTATCGATGAAATGGGTTGAACATCGTGGGAGATTGACGATAATCCAAGATTATATGTGTTGAGAGATCCAGCACACCCTATGGGATGAAAGTCGGTGGGAAACCGTTCAAAGGTTATCTCTTGATATGGGAGACCTAACTGTGGTGAAGAAGTATCGCAAGGTGCTACTTGACTGAGTGTTGTGAGTGACTTACGAGTTACTAAAATGTTGATTCTTATAAAGTAACCAACCCAAAAAGGTGCGCCAATTGCGAAGAGTGCACAGATTGTAAAGTATAATAAACCCGGAGAGAAAGGGGAATAGAGTACCACTTGAGGAAAGATGACGTAAGTGGGAAGAGATGTTGAGGAGAGACATAGTGAGATTGCCTCGAGACACACCTCTAGTTAATAGAGCGAGATGGACTCGAAATGAGCAACTGGAATATGGTAGTGAACCTGCAATTCCAATGATGGAATGAGGAGACAGACTTATAAATTATTGATGGATTGTGAACATCATAATTAAGCCAACATTTCGTTGGGGGTAGCGAAATGGGGTGACCTAATATGTAGTTGAAAAGGGAGAGTGTACGGTGCCGCTCTACATGATTGTGAATCAGGATGAAATCCTAAAATTCCACCCTGTGAGAGAAGGTCAGGAAGGAATAGAGATAAAGTTTTATTTTGAGTACGTAGTGCTACCTACGACTCAATGTTAGTGAGAAAGAATGATGATACGCCCTTATGATAGTGAAATTTTGGAGAAGCCCACTGATCAATTCATAGGTTGAATGTATGCCTATAAGAGCATATTTATAGGTAGAGTGAGTGCCTATATGAACTGTGCATGAGGATTAGGTTCGTGGGTTCCGATTACGAACAATACATGTACTTTAGGTGTGGTTCGAGGAGACATTTTGAACTTTTAGTCCTTAACGCGTGATATGAGGACATTCTATTGGAGTGTGACATTTTAAGGTATATGAAATATGAAATATATGGCTCACAAATTGTCTACTCATGTGCAATGAGATATATATACATATATTGGTGCTCGAGATGTGATCCCGAGATAAGTAATTAATAACTATTGGTGATCGAGGTGGAATTCCGAGCCAATAACCCCAAAAGTGTTATAGAAGGGGGGTGATTATAAAATAAGTGTTGGTAGTATATGTTATGTGTAAGATATATATACCTATTGATTTTTCCTACTTATGTGCGATAGTAAGTGTGCTTAATCTCTGTATTGGGGTCGATGATATTCCGGACCAATACAGGGGGGATCGATATGGGGTAGATAATTTTCCGAACCAAATCGATGATAAATATTGGGATCGACGGAAGGTCTGAACCGACATGTGCATTACATTTACCTTGGGGTCGAGGAATTCCCGGACCAATGTAAATGATAGGATTATTGGGGCCGATGAGTTTTGCCGGACCAATTTTCCTTAAAAGTATATATTGTATGTGAAATATATACCTTATAATATTCTACTTATGAGTGATAGTAGACACTTAGATGTTATATAGAGATATACATCAAATGGGTAAATTAAGTAGGGAGAAACTTAATTTCAAGAATTAACGTTGGATTGGGAAAATCGATGAGAGATTAAGTAGTGGGACTTAATTATGATATATGCGGCATGGGTAACAGGCGATAATAAATTATAATGAAATGGTCATGTGCTTGGGACGACCGTTAGGATGTTATGATTTGGTATTGGGTATTAGAGGGTGCAATTATATTTAAGGTCCTTAGCCTTAACACCAGCCTTATCCTAATTTCGAGGACGAAATTCCTTTGCAAGGGGGGAAGTATGTAATACCCCGTATTTCTGAATATTCAAAATATTCCATTTAATTAGATTGGAGAATTAAATGAGAAAATATCGGCTTGATTTAAATTACGTAAGAGTAGTAATTTAAAGAGTTTTATTTAAAATTGTAATTATGGTATATTAGTCGAAAGATAGATACCGGTATATATTGCATCATTTTATTTACTTAGTGCGAGTGGTAAATAGTTACTTAACGCGTATAGACCGCGTTGGGGTGAGAACGAGTAATATTTTTTAAGTGACTCAAATGATAATTAAGAGGCCACCAAAGAGTTCGGAAGGGTCAAATTAGTCAAAATAGTATACCCGGGGGTACTAGTTGAGTCCCGGGGTAATTTTGGGCTAAACCGAGACCGTTCGGGGGCATTTTAGTCTTTTAACATAAGAGGGTATGGAGACCTACGAAATTGAGAGTTTTATATCAGCCGTATGATAGATGAATTAAGGTTAGAACACCCATGACAACACCAATACCATTAGAGAGAAGAGAGGCACAACTTTCTAAAGCAACAAGAAGATTTGGGAAGGATTCAAAGGGATTCCTACCATCAACTTGTTGGGGAAGAAGGATTGAAGGATGAAGATCATCAATCATCAACAAGAACCACAAAATCAGACCCTACTGATCATAAGGCAAGTTGTTTATTGCAAATTATAAAGTTATAATACCCATGTGTAGGGTTTTTGAATAGTTTTGTTTAAATCAATATTTTGATTGGAGAAAGATGATATTTATGCATGTTGGGATATGAATCGTATGTAGAATGATTTAAACTATGTAGAGAATTAATATTCAGATTAGACTTGATGATTTTCGGAATAAAAAATCTGGATTTTGAATGATAATATGGGAAGAACACCATAACTAGGGTTTCAAGAAATTCTGGGTTTTAATTCATTAATTTTTTAAAGTAATTGGAGTTTTGATGTATTTGACACGTTAGAAACTGTCCTAGTATATGTGGAAATATGTTAGGATCATTGGGTTAAAGTTTGGTGGACTATAATGGAGTTTGAAGATTTGTTAATGGAGGAAAAATCTTAACGAAGAAGAAGACTGCGTTTGCCCCTGTTCGATCGATCGATCGATCTCGGACTGTCGATCGATCGAACCCAGGCGTCGATCGATCGACGAAAGCTGTTTTCCGAAAATTTTGTATTTAATCCTTCGTTGAGTTCGGGAATGAATGAGTACTCTAGGATTTACATTATACTTATTTGGGAGTAAGAATAAGACCAGTAGGTATATTGTTGAGGTCCAATAAGGCCATTGAGTGTAGGGCTTGGATTACGGACCGAGGAGAATAATCCGATTTAGTAGAGTATCGGGGACTTCAGAAATTGAGTTACGGGGCGAAGTAAATTCAATTTAAGTAATAGACCAGTAGGGTAAGAAATAACTACTGAAACTATATGTAAGGGGTAACGAGGACCCTTAGAGTTGTGTGAATACTCAAATAAATACGATTAATGAGATAAATCATAAAGCGAATATTGTACGGTAGATATATGAGATTAAAATATTACGTACGTATATGATTAATAGGTCGGGCGTGTACCTACTGAATTATGTGATCTTTTATGTAGGGAGATTATACCTAAATCAATTATGTTAGGGTCGATGAGACATTCCGAACTAACATAAAGTTATTATGTGTTTGGGGTCGATGAGAAATGCCGAACCAAAATTTGAACTGGGGTCGCGATGAGAGAGTCCCGAACCAGAATATGTGTATATATATATATATTTTTAAAAATAATTGGGGTCGATGGATCATTACGAACCAATTCTTACTTGGGGTCGATGAATCATTTCGAACCAAGAGTCCTTTACGTGTATAAAAAGGGCAAAATAGTAATGACTGATATTTAGTATATATTATGTGTGAAATATATATAGTTGACGATTTTTTACTTCCGTGTATTAGTAGATTGATATATAGTATGTATTTAAAGATACATACTGAAATGGTAAGTTAAGTAGTGAAACTTAATTACGAAATGCACCTTTAGATAGAGAAAATCTATTTAGTAATTCAAGTAGTGAAACTTAATTACATAAGTGGGAAAGTTAACAATTTTGAGAACTGTAGTAATTTTAGTAGTGAAACTAAATGAGAAGTCTTGATAAATAACATAGATTAAATGTTACTTGGGAATTATTTAACATACGCGAGATGTTAGTAAAACGGTTGTACTGTATGGGCGGTACTGGAACTTGGGTATAGATAAGTTCAGTTCACTACTTTGGTTTTAGTTAGCTTGAGAAGTATGGCTAGATAAACTAAGTGTAGAACGTTAGGTGTTCACAAAAGATGAGGGGTGAGTTAACTCAAGAGAGTGTACGAGAACCTAACATGTGTAATCAATAACCGCATTTTATATTGTGATAAACGCTTGCTAAATATTTTCAAAATGTTTTGAGTACTAACTCTTGCTATAAAATATTTTTAAAACCTTTTAGGTGTCCAGCCACAGGGACGCCATGTGTGATGATTCCATTCCAGACTCGGAGCTGTAGTACTGTGGATGCGGACAGGATTTGACTAGACGATATCTCTCATTCAGATCTAGCACAGGATCTCGCACTCTTCTATGTATGGACTTGTTGTCCGGTATTAGTCTCAGATGTTAGATTCAGACTAGTGGTTATTCTATTGATTGTTTGGGATTTTTAGCCAATGGTTTATTCGGTAATACTTTTGTTCTGTTGTACTTTTACTTTGTTGTTTGAATTACAGTACATGATTATTTGTACTTTGTTCTGTTTGGTTGATTTATCTGTTTTAAAGAAAGATAAAATTTGGCACCGGTCTAATTTTACTTAGGGGATTAGTAATTAAAAAGTTTTCGACAGTGATGCTAAGAATGAACCATTTGATAAACCTGTTTTAATTTAATGAAGGCCTGATAACCCGATGTTTAATTAGGCGGGGTGTCACAGATTAGCTCGTCAGTAGTCTCTTCGTAGGAAGCAAACTCTGGAACACTGTCCACAGGTCGTGCTATAAAGCTAGAGCCTACGTTCTTATACTCTAACAAGAAAGCGGCAGATCTGGGATGCTCGCCGTCACCCAAAATCTCTCTGATGTTTCAAGATTTAACCAACTCAGAAATTCGGACCTCGCTAAGAGCAGGCTCCAAGTTCCGTGACCTCGCTGTAAAAGAAAACGCAGAAGGGAGTCAGAAAAATCATAAGCCAGCAGAGATTAAAGCAACAGTACAAATATCTACCTATATATTCTTCCCCATAAAAGGGAACAGTGAACCTCTCAGACCTCGACCCTTCAGATTGGGGAGAGAACTGCCAATTCCTAACAAAAAAACCTTCCTGCCAGTAGTCCTTATGGGAATCAGGTAGATTTACTACCAATACCCTATCAGGGCTCCTAGCTTTGAGGTACAGGACACCTGAACTATTTCAAGAGACGGAGTAACAAAAGCAGACTCGGCAAGCCCTAACCTTGTGCCGTACAATTTATTTATCCTATGCCCGCCGTTCACTATTTTCCATACGCTGGGCGAACATTGTGCAGGTAAGTCCCCCCTGGGAGAGAAACAAAACATGAATCCAGTGTGCATCCTCTATATCCCTAACATTCCTAGGAGGCGAGGCACAACACTCAATCTCTACCCACTCAGGAATGTTGTAGAATTTTCTAAACTCCGTGATTGACCTATTTCCAATCTTCGCCATTGGAAAATACAAGAAAAACTACAAACGAAAGAGAAAATGCAAAGAGCACGAGAGACTTACAAGACAGAAGATCAGGTCAAATGTCGAAGAAGCAACGAGAGTGGAGATCGAAAGCAGAAGGTACAAAGCGTAAGAGTTCTCAGAAGATAGAAGATTGCTGGAAAAGATGAAACGACGAAAAGAAATGTGCCTTATTCCAACAAACCTTCAAAATCTAATCATATTGCACAGTAAGAAAAGCGGCTGCCGCCAGAAATCGACTCTACAGCTCCCGAGGAATGGCAACGCAATAATCATTTAAATTTGTTAGGCCCACATGCATGGCACAACAAATTTAGGGGCAATGTGGGTACCCGGAATTTAGTCCTATAAGCCTGTACAAGTAGCCCAGCCCAAGCGGCCCAAAGTCCAGGCCCCTCATCTTTTGTATAGATCCGATTTCCCCACGACCCCATGAAGGGAATTTATGGGGGAGCACGATCCCATAAAGGGAAGTTATAGGGCAGATGGCTAAAATGGAGGAATCCATCATCTCCACTAACTAACCTACACATATATAAATTAAACCCTAGGTCCGTGGCAAAGGACAAGTTGTATTCTCTGTACTTATTCTTCAGAATATAGAGAAATAATACTGACTGCACCACCGTGGACGTAGGCACATCTTTGCTGAACCACGTACAGCTGTTGTTGTGTGATTGGCGTTTTATTTGTTCTTTCTTGGTTATTACCTCTTTCATATTTATTTGTGTTGCACAATAATTGTCACCACAGTATCTTCATCTGCTGCTGCTAGCTCAGCTTCTGCCCTCAGCCTGGCTCTTTCCTCTGTCGCGGCCTTGATCTCAACCACTCATTCCTGGTACTCAGTATCCCCAAGACCCCATGCAAGAATCGTCTCTTTAGTCTCAGGAAAGTTTTTGATGATCCTGTGCCTGAGCTCTTGGTAGCCGCAGATGTAGGCCCTATTTTTTATAAGATTAAAATCTCTGGAGCCCTTGAATAACTCCACAGTGCTGTTAAAGGCTAATTGAAGGGGTTCGCCATGATCCCCTTCTATTTTCTTAATTTTCGCGGCATGGGCTTCATTATCACGGGCAGCTGTGGTCTCCAACTACTCATACCTCTTTTTAAGGAGTTTGAGGTTGTTATTGGAAGACTCTGCAACTTGTGCAGCTTCCGTAGCCTGGGCCTGAGAGACCTTGAGAGATTCCGCGGCCTGTTTGAAATTTTACTCTGCCTCTTCCTTGGCTTTGATGGAAGCTTCAAGGTTCATCTGAGCTTCCTGAAGAGCCACGAAAATAGATTTTTTATTATCTTCGAAGGAAGAATTCCTTGCATTCTCCAGGTCTGTGGCGTGCACCCTCTTCGCAGCCTCTTTTAACTTGTATAAGGACTCATACTTCCTCTTTTGGGAAATTATGACGTCTGCGGCCTGGAAAGAAAAAGTTAGGAGTAGGTTAAGGAATGCAAAAATAAAACTGAAAGTACTTGCACTGACCCACAAAATATTGTGGAGACCATAATCCTCCAGGTCGTTATGATCTTCATCCACCAATCTATCAAGGTCCGCGGCATCAGGGACCCTCTTCATTCTACGAAAAGCCCTCACAGTCATATCCCATGAGGATTCAGGGTTTGGTTGTCTAAGATGTGGTCGTGTACGACCATTAAGAACAACCCTGGCGCAGCACTGAGGAGGCTCTATGTTGGCATTAATTGTAACAATTGATGGCGGTGGGGGGAGAAGTTGAATGGATAGGGGCATCATACGTTGACATCAGACCCGCCGCGACTAAATTTTCCCCAATGTCGTCATCAAAGGTACACTTTGGTCTCCCGTGAAGATCTTCCTCAACTTGGAGTTGGGGCGCGGAGGGGGTTGTCTGTTCTGCATCCAGATTTTGGTCACTTAAAAGGATCGCGACAGTAACCTTGGCCTTGGACCTCTTCCTCTTCATGTGCCTGGAAGTGTTATTAAGGACAGCTACGTCCTCATCCATCTCTACCAGTTGGGCAGCCAAAAGCTCCCTATCAACCTCTTCACCTGAAAGAAGAGATACGATAGTAAATATCAAGTTTAGAAACTAATTGCCACGAAATAAAAGTGTTGATAGAATTATTACCTCTCGCGACCATCTCTTTTGGTATAGATTTGCTTGGGAAGTTGCCTGCTTCAAATATAGTAGAAAAAGTCACAAGTATGCTAAATTTAATCTCCTCAGCAAGAACGGTTTCGGCCTTGGAAACCCTTTTCTCTTGTCGCTGGCTCAATTGCAAGTTATCAAGAACTGTAAAAAATATTTCAAAGGTTAGAACAGAAGCAAGGTGGAGAATAATAAGAAATTATAGAGGGGGACATAGCTATACTATTGGAGGGACACCCCCATTCCTACATCATCCTATATGACCTCTCCCTCTCGTTCTCGTGAGGGTGAATCTCCCACCCTTCTCCCGAGATGTAGAAATATTTACCCTTCCAGCTCTTTACACTAGTCGGCCTCCCAGAGTAAATGGTCTCATCCCTACTGCGGATGGAGAAGTAGTAATACCCAGAAAACTTCATGGAGTTTTCCTTCGAGCGATAGAAGTGGAAAAACTCCACGGGAGTAATATCCCTCTTGAATTGATTCTCCCACAGCACGACGACTGCTAGAATGGCCCTCCAGCCATTAGGATCTAATTGGGTTGGGGCTAACCTCATCGCTTGGAAAATTCTTCTGAGGGGAACAGGGTTTGGAAGACGCATCCCATAATTGAAAGCATGTAGCGGGAAGCAGATCCCATCGTCAACAAGTGTCGTGCACGGTCTTTGTTATGCTGCAGGAGCTAAGCACATCAAGCCCTCAAGAAACTCGAAGGCCTCAGCTACTTGATCAACCCATTCTTGGGTCATAATGTTGCGGATGTCAAGTGCAGCAGGAGGCCTCTCAACCCTCCCAGATGGGCCAACTGGTTCATCCCTAACATTAGTCGCACACCCTACCGCAATGTTATCTTCTACATACATTGGTTGGTTACTAGAGTTGGCTTCCTCTTCCATTGGCGTGGTCTCAGAATCCTTCCTACAAACAGAATACATGAAGTCTGAGTCTAGTACTATGCAGTTGGGTCAATCCTTCAGTTGGCAAGGCCTTATTAACTTTAAAGGAGGCACGAGAGGAAGTTCAGGAGGAGAGGCTCCAAAATGTTTTGCACAAAAGCCTCTCAAAAATTCATCTGGGTCAAAGTTCATATGACTGTAGCAGTACCTGAAAAGCACAATCCGCAGTTAGGTGCCACAGCAAGTATGGTATTGAGGCCTCTCAGAGGCCGCGAAAGGTGCGATGTTATGCCAAGTTAAGGATTAATAAGAAATATTTGGCCAAATAGGCTAAGTGCGCTAAATGTTGGGTTCTAAGGCCATAAAAGAAAATTATCACCTTGGCATATTGATTTGATGGAAGGTATTGCTTTCTTACATGTCGTAGTTAACACTGCTGACTCTAATTTGGGAACCTAGGGATAATATTGTTAAGCTAGTTTCAATAGGCCGTAGTCTTCAAACAATGGGCTAAAACGTCGCGGAGTCTAAATCTAAGAATCTAAGGGAAGAGGCTATAGGCCGAAGCCATCACTTCCCACAGGCCGCGACTAAGGCTTAAACTAATGTTGTAGTTGCATGGGTTAAGGGCAACCCTAGATTACTAAGGGGTATTTTATCATGTCACGGCCACTTACTCAAACAGTTTAGTATCTAATGTGGATTCATTTAAAGATTGGAGATTCAGAATGTGAAGGGTTTATTCAAGAACAGCAAGAACAGTTATATAATTCAAAGAGATTCAACACAAATATATGCCATATTATCTTAGCGATAGAAGATTAAAGGTCTATTTCAGCATATGAAGATTGATTCATAGAACAATGTGGAAAAAATTACAATCATTTATCATTCGGATGTGTTCAATTCTTAAAAATTGGTAGAAACGGATATAACCCAAAAAAATCTAATATAAGTTCAGAAATAGCGAACATAATTTAAATTCAATTCAAGTCTATTGAAGAAATTCAGTTCAAGATAAATGCATAAATTAAGAAGTTCAGATGATGAATTGTGAATTATGAGCCGAAAAAGTTATTAAAGAGATTGTTGGTTGGAAAATTACCTGTAAATGGAGAAACCAACGATGCTCCGCCTCAGAATTACCACGCTCAGCCTTGGAAATTTGTCGAAAAGATAAAGGGAAGCAACGGACAGAGTTTAACTTTCGATATTCTCTCAAAGATTTGTAAAACATAATGAAATCCACGACCGGAACAATTTATATAAGAAGGCGCGAGAAGACGAAGCGTCGACTTGAAAGTACCGTGGCACCTTAAGAGGACTTAACTACTCAGTCGCAGCCCCAATCACAATCTCTAGGCACTACGACTTGGGGGTTTATTGATAGTACAAATATATCACCCTGCCACGGAGGTTACTCAGACATATAGAAGCTAATAGACCGCAGCCAGAACTAGGGACAAGGGCGCGCCCCTACAAAGTATAGGGTGAGGCCCTACTCTGCATGGAGTGAGGCCCTACGAAATACATGGCGCAGTACATACCACTTCCCTTATGTAAAGGCCGCGTCCCTACCCAGTACAGGGTGCGTCACCTTTGGCTTTAGCCTCATACATGATGCAGCACTCAATATGCTTGCCTTACAGGCTGCTTCCCTTTCTATTACAGCAACTCCAGAATTATGTCACATGCTCAAGGCAAATGACACAACACACATACCTCATATAAATAGAGGGCCACCCCTCGAAGTAAGGGATCGATTCCATACACCCGAGTCAGATTCTACAATACCTGGCAAAGCCTAGCCAAATTCTCTCCACACAACCTCAACATACAGCTTGGGGGCTACTCACCTACATCATAGTCATATCTCCAGCACCCTCGAAACCGCTATAGTCATGTATTCTTTTCTCTCATCTATCTTGTATTCCCATTGTGGCATTGTAAACTTGTACAACAATGATATTAATATAATGAGAAGGAGGCACCAAAGTGGACGTAGGCTCTTTTGTAGCCGAACCACTCTATATCTTATTTTTGGTCTCTCTTACTTGTTCTATTTTCTTATTATGCATTTTACTCTTGATTTGCTGATACGGGAACGACAAGTGGAAGATTTCTTATATCATCAATATCACTCTTATTTATAGTACAAATAATGGTATCCTAAGAGATCCTTTAATAATGAGGGACACCAGTGCAAATCTATAAAAATATACATTTTATAACACCCCTTTGGATGTACACTATTTTCACAATTATATGATTGTTGCCTCATTAAAACTTTACTAAGGAAAGACCCATTGGAAAAAACTAAGGAAAAGAGTACAACTTTTGTGATCATTGAATCTATATTAGAAGCGCTTAGTGCTTCCTAATTAAATCATTAAAAGAAAACCCCAATGATAAAAAATGAGTTAAAGAAAAAGATTACAATGCGCATATGCCTAAAATATAATATTTTTTAATTCTCCCCTTGATAAAATGCCCCACCTGATTGGATACTTCCCATGATTATGGCATTTCTCTGAAGACTGAGTCGATGTATTACTATATCATAGAAAACCTTCTGAAATATTACTTGGTGAATGAATTTTATAGGTTATTACTTCAATCTCATTTTTTAACTGAAACTAGAATGTGCTAAAGAGGGGTGAACATTTCACTTTATCGGATTCATTTTGACTTCAAATAATTCCATTGATCTTCTGGACTTCATTTATATGAAAAAGATCAAAATCTTCCAGTCATATCTCCCTTGATGGAAACTCTTTTCATTTAAACTATACATGTATATTTGGCTTCATAAGTAGTGGTAGTATCATGTGTTGATGAGGGTAAGTCATAAGTTATTTGATTATTACTTGTGATGATCACATAGATAACCTGTATCTATATAACTAACTAGACATAATTGGCTAGATAAGAAAACATCACATAATATGATTCATATTAGTCCCATGCTTTGAAATTCAATGGTAATTATTTCTTGCAAAGCGGTTGACTGCATTTATTATGTTCGGTATTGTGTTAATAACATAAAAATAACGTAATCTACATAATATTCTAAAATTATATGCAAACATTTAGTTCTCTTTGACCTTAGCATGTCCACGTGGTTAACTCCATAATGAAAGCGCTACTCTAATTGTACAATGCGTGTGAAAGAAATTATTTTCTTCGCGAATTTCTATTCACCCATTTTCTTTCCTCTTCTTCTTTAATTTCCCACGCCTTTTATCTTTATGACTCCACGCCTATTCTTCCGTTTCACTCTCGAGCTCTCAAAATTGACTTTGAAAACGTCTAGCCATATTTATTCTCATTTAAAAAAAAACCGAGTCTTTATCGCTTCTTCTCCCGTGACTTGATTTCTCTCATATGCTTCTATGTTGAAAAAAGTTCTGAAAATTTCTCCTAGAAATTTACTTGGCTTTCAGGTTTTCTTTAACTCATGTATAAAATAAATCCACCATATTCTTCTTTTCTCCTATTGTTTTAAATATATAGAGAGATCCAATGGATTTTTTTCAATTCATATTTTCTGGGTCCTACAGGTGTTGGATATATATAAACACATACTAAGTTCCTTCGTTTTCTCCTATTATGGCGGAGGAACAGTGAAGGGATTATACTAATTCAAGTTTGTGATCACCACAACATGAGAGAAATAAGGTATTAGGTATATTTTGTTATTTCTCCATTTATATAATCAGGCGTACTATAAGAGCAAGAACAACTTTATTACCATATGATCAAGAATGAAAATTACCATCTATACATTCTCTTCAAAAATCGTCTTTGTTACCGTCTATCTTTGGTTTTTCAAAGGTTAGGTAACATTGGTGTATTAGAAAGACTTATAATTGGAACTTTCATGCTATCTGTTTGATAAAATGCATCATTCCGTATTTGTGGAGTTTTCATAGAAAAAAAGTTGCACAAAGTTTATGGTTGAATTTCATAGAAAAAAGTTGTAGATAGTTTATTATGACACCCTGCCTAATAAAAGACCGAGTGATCAGTCCTATATCAAATTAAACAGGAATCTCATCTGGTTCATTCTTAGCATCACTGTCGTTCATTCATTGATTACTAACCACCTAGTGTTTCATTAAGCTGATATGAAATTTTATCTTGATTAATCCAACCAACCAATATAATAGAACAACCACAACCCAACACGAAAAT
Source organism: Sambucus nigra (assembly GCA_949130495.1). Taxonomy (NCBI): domain Eukaryota; kingdom Viridiplantae; phylum Streptophyta; class Magnoliopsida; order Dipsacales; family Adoxaceae; genus Sambucus; species Sambucus nigra. The sequence goes on along the minus strand of OX422221.1, from coordinate 438,274,234 downwards.
CCAACTAAAACATGCCACAAGTAAAAACAATAGTCTGTCAAATAACGTCGACTACAAGCCATCCACAAATGCTAATATAAAAGTATCTCAATACTTGCCAAAACCGAACATAAAGGTACAAGTCTGGAAGTACAACTAAAGATCCCTATCTAAGATAGAATGAGATAAACGACTACATCCAAGAAACCACAGTACTCCACATAGATGCAGTCATGTACCCTGTAGGAAGGAGTCAGGCCTGGCACCCTTATAGGAGGACACCTAAAAGGTTTTTTTTTTTGAAAGATTTTATAGCAAGGGTTATAACCCAAAACACTTAAAAAAAATTTAGCAAGTGAATTTAAATGCAAGAAGTAAATATCCAAATGCTCTTCATATTTAAATTAGTGTCGCGCACTCCCTTGAGTTTACCTCACCACTCAACTAATGTGCACGTCTAACGGATTAAGCATAATGTTCCTAGCCACTTCCCTCGTAACTAGACTTTCCCAAATACTATACTAACTACCACACTAATACACCCAAGTGAGTATAGTATTTTACTCATTAAGTTATTATTCACATTAACTTACAAAAACATCATCTTCCATTTAATACTACATAATCGTTCCATAAGTTATAAAATTAATACGATTCTCATTATGTGCTAACCCGTTTATACTTATACCATATATATATACAAAATCATACTACAACATCCACATGTATATGCCGTAGATATTTATATAACTATTCCCCCGAGTAGGCACTCACCGGGTATTCTCTAAATGCTGTCTTAATAGGGTATTCTCATCCACCTGAAACCCTGATACGATTGACTCCTCATTTCAGAACAAAACATACAATCGCTGTGGAGGCGGTCATATTTTCCCACGGTAGTGAATTCGAATAAGGCACCATTCGTTTCACTCCTGAACTTGAACGCTATGTCCTGGGGACTATACTCGCCCTGCTCCTCAAGCCAATGGATTCACCCACATCGCGCAACCTCCTATGATAGCATTTATTGATATGACTTTATTATATATATTATTCACACAAATATATATATATATATAACTCATATATGTAGTTCACACCGACATATATAGAAATCCGGGCTATAGGAGTATTATGCCCATACCCAAGCCTAAAATATATAAGTATACGCCCTAACTTCCTTATTATTATTATTTACACATTAATTTCCCTTATATTAATGTAACCTCTTTTCAGGTATACCCCGTCACCCTAACCCTCGGCCCAAAATTTAGTGTTTTTAGTCCACCCTTTAATTTTCTACAATCAAGTTTAATCACATTAAACAACAAGACCGTAACATGATAAATTATTAACCCTCATCTGAAATATCAAGAAATTTAGTCAAATAAATGCCAAGGTTAAGTATTCCCAAATTAACCTTAATTCAATATTAAATTTCAAAATTTTAGTTGGGTTAAAATTATAATTTATAACACAGCAGGTCTGAACTAGGGGATCTCGGAATTATGGCAACCATCAGAGGTCGTTCGACCGAAGATCTCTATCGTTCGAACAATAGTGGATCTCGTTCGAACGAATTTTCAGGTCATTCGAACGACCATGATAATTTCTCCTCTTTCTTGCTTCTGCATAAACCAAGTCCGCCATTGATGAATTCAAAACCCCTGTTTTGAACAGGTTTCTGTAGAAACGTTCCCTAAGTTCATCCTAAGTCCCATTCTCCATTACAACAATTCTAGCCCTAATAATCTCACAAATTTTCCGATCCTCAATCATCAAATACATTATTCATCAAATCATCTACAGATTTATATCCTTATAAAGAGAAAACCCCAATTTATGCAAGAACTAACCTTAAAATTTCAATTGGATTCCACCTCTTATGATATGAATATCAAGATACAATTTAATACTCAAAATTTATACCACTTGCCTTGACCAAAATGATCTAGGGCTTTGAAAGATGAAGTTGGATTGCAATTTCCTCTTCAAGATCCCAAATCACTTTTCCTTTGCCTTTCCCTCTCTTTTCTCCTTTTAGTCTTCTTTTTTGACTTAATGATGCCTAACCCCTTACACACCTTAGGGTTAAACCACTATTCACATTTTAATTAGGGAGTCCTTTGCACACTGCTCCATTTGTCAAACAAAATTCGTATTGATATTATTACCGTTCAATTGATGTGAAGGTATAAAAATATATGGTGAAATGGGGAAATAGTATGATCATGGTGGTATAGCGTCTCCGTTCTAAGGGCTCAAGAGGCAAGTAAAAAAGATGGCAGTTTATTTTTGTGTTTTTCACTGCATTAATTCTTTCTTAAATGGGTGAATGAAGACATATATCATATGTGTAGAGATATATCACATGCTTATTACCTCTTTGCTAAAATTAGTTTGAAATTTTAGTTTATAGTTGAATTTGTTTCTAAGTCCTTTCTTTTTCAAATCCTAACTGTCAACTGTAAGTTACAAAATGAACAAAATTCTTCCATTGAAACCACTTAACTTTCATTTATTGATCTGCTTTGATATCTGTAGAACATTCATTAAGTTTAAGAAATTTTTTAATTTTCTACCAAAATTTATATAGTCTCTACATTTTTCAAGGACTATTGTTTTGGACATTTCCTTACGGTAAAATAATTTATCCAATATATTATATATGTAGTTCATCACTTTAAAAGTAAAGAGTATTAATGTAAATAACAACATTGAATAAAAATTGCTAAAGAATACAGGATACATGAAAAAGAGTGTTCAAACTAAAAATTGAATGAAGAAAAGAGTACGTGTATATATAAAACAATAATTAAAAGTGTGTCTATGGTTGTATAAGGAAATTGCAATAATTAACATATTATGCCCACATGTAATTCTTAGCAACTGCAATTCTCGAATGCTCTCATACATCCCAATTTCTCTTTTTGTGGCCTTTCCATGATGATACAATAAACGTGTTTGACAATTCCTCAGGTTTATGCCCAATCTTTTTTATTGAAGACGGAGTTCAGAGTTGTCTTTTACAGATTTGGAAAAAGAAACTGGTGCATATATGCGCAAGTGTGGAGGAGGATGGCCTGTTCAAAAGGTTTACCCATGTTTTTGCTATGACTTCCCATTCACTTCTCCACCAACGATCGTCTCAATTTAAAGGAATTATCATCCTTTATCAGTGGTTAGAAGACAACCCAAGATTAGGAGAAAAATTACCCGAAGAGTCATACGTTCAAAAATTGGATTCTGGAGAAGACTCCCCCAGTCTTAATGCTATAATTGGTACCCAATCCTGCATTAATGAATCATCCCATATGAAAAAGTTTTGAACTTCTCTAGATGGATCAAAAAATGCAAGTGTAGAAAAGAGGGGAAGACCATTAAATAAGGATGAATCTCAAGCATAAAAAATTTCCAGCCACTCTGATCACTTGCCCCACTCTTTAAGCCCGACAATCAACAATCCGACTAGCCTTGATGTTGAAAATAAGACTGTTAGTACATCAGACACATCCTTGACATACAACCCTCCTGATTTAAATAGGAACATTACTGAGATATTTGGAACGCTTATAAACATATATAGAGCATTGGGTGATGATCGGAGGTCTTTTAGCTATCATAAGGCTATCCCATTTATTGATAGGTTGCCCTTTAAAATTGAAAGTGTGGAGCCGGTAAATAACTTACCTACTATTAGAAAGTCAACGCAGGATCATATTCATGAGATAGTAACTACTGGGAAGCCATCCAAGTTGGAGCATTTTGAGACGGATGAAAAGGTACAGACAATTAGCTTATATAGGTAAGTGTGGGGAATCGGTCCATCCACTGCACAAAAACTTTATAATAAAGGATATCGAACTCTAGAGGATCTTAAAATTGAGAATTCATTGATGAATGCCCAGAGGTTAGGGATGAAATATTTTGATGATATCAAAAAAGGATTATACGTCATGAGGTTTAAGAGATGGAGCACCTTTTACAAAAAGCTAGAGAATATGTTTTACCCAGGGTAGAGGTTATATGTGGAGGATCATTCAGACGCGAAAAGGCTACCTGTGGGGATGTGGATATCATAATTACACATCGTAATAGGAAAAGTCATATGGTTTTCTACCAAAATACGTAAAGTATCTTAAATATATGGAGTTTTTAAGAAAGGATCTAGTTTTTAGTATTCATAGTGAGGGTACTAATTCAGGGGGACGTACTTCGTCTTTAGTACATATCCTGGTCGAGAGTTGCGACATTGCATTGATATCAAGGTATATCCAAGAGAGAAATATGCATTTGGAGTTATAGCATTGACGAGAAATGATGTATTAAATAGAAGGCTGAGGTTATTGGCAGAATCTAAGGGATTTTGACTTGATGATACGAATTGTTTCCTGCTACTAAGAGTTCACACAGTACGGGGTGTCAAGGCTATAGAGAGTTTGAAGTTTAAGACATAAAAGTAAGTCTTTTATTTTCGTGGCTTTCCTTGGTTAGAACAAAATTAAAGGAATCTGTGAGACCTTAACAGTGTAAATCAAGCTTTACATGTGTTTTGTGAACTATGTACATAGACTTACTGCTTGGGGAAGCTACTGTATAAAGAGAAACACACCATGATCTTTTGTAAGTATTTATTAAGTTGATTTGTTTGTTAGTAGGTTCACCTTTTCCGCATATCCAACACATCGCGCGGGTTTCCACCTAGTAACAACATGATAACATGGTACTTATAGACCATATACATTATCCTATTTAGGATGATATGGATGTTATAATATCCAAAGACCGTGTGACAACCCGAAATCCGAGATAAGGGGTGGCCAGCCCGATACTCAAACGTAACAGGAATCATGGATGGATATCATTCTCAGCATCACAAATATAAACTGAGTATACGGGAAAACCACCCAATAAATCAGAAAACGGGTTGCCAAAAATGTAAAATTTTAAAAATGCGGTTATGAAAATTTAAACTAACAACCCAATCTGACTAGCAAGTGGAATTCCAAAAGATAACATATAATATAACTAAAACGGATGTACACAAATGGACCGAATAAGCTGTCGGTCCATAGCTACATAAGACAACGTACAACAATATAAAATATCTTACATAGTACAATCATTAATCAAATACAAATGTTTGGGCCACACGCCCGAGGGACAAGACCCGATCATATCTAGAATAACAAGAATGAAAGCGTCTAATACAACATCCTGTAATAACCCGCAAAATCTTACAGCTCGTCGAAAGTGCAGGGAACTAGGGAAAGTCAAGTCGGGCGTCCTTGCGGTGGAGCACCTGAGCGGATACAATAATATATATACAACAAGGAAGTAAACCGGTCAGGGACAGGTTCTATATGATTACCAGAAGAATAAAAAGCATGATAGGTATGAATAGATACACATGAATGATGAGGATGATAATATGACATGCTAACTACAATTACAAGCAAGAATTGAAGGTAAAGCACTTTGATTTAGAACCCTTCCTTAATAATACAATTTCCAATTCCTTCAGACATTCCTTATTAGGAATAAAACCATATATTCGGTTAAGTCAAGAAGTTATAATTTCTATTCATTTTATTAAAACTTCTCATTTTATCTTTCCATTCCTTATTAGGAATATCATTTACATCAAGTGCTCTTTATGGCACATATCTATTCTCTTTATGGCATTCATCATACGCTCTTTGTGGTGTTTATCAACCATCAAGTCCAACTTGATGAAAATATAGTTATATTCATATACATATAACGATATCTAAGACCGCCCGTCCGGGTTTCCCCACTGTGCGCGCCCCTAAATGACCATCATCTTCCAGGGCCTAACATAAGACAACCTGGGCACCTATCGAAATACGTCGGGAAGCGGCCATGAGCCTGCGGGGTAGTCAAGACCACACCCGGAATCTCCTACCCATCGCAGAAAAATATAATAATAAGCGCTCCCATGGCCTAGGACTATATCCACCCTGCATTGATTAGCCAGGGGGCTTCACCTCACGAGCGAACTTCCCTTATGATGTCATTTAGAGAGGTGTGTAACAGTAAATTAACATTTACATTTATCATCATATTATTTCCAAAAAAATCCATTTCCATTAATCATGTGATTGGTTCTTCATTATTAAACCTAGCATCATTAAACAACGGGGTTCATTCTAAATTGAACCTATTATCTTTAAACACCTATGGGTTCATTTTATGAGAGCCTAATTCCCATCGAATATTATCATTTATTTTACCTCGAATTACAATTCTAGGCTAGGTCTCCAAATGATCATTATGATCCTAGAAATTTCCCAAGTTCATATAAATTTCATAAGCCCATAAGTCTCCAAGTTTGATCATTTAACTTCCAAACTTCTAAAAGTTTGAATAAAAGAAGTAATGCCTTAACATTACTTTAAACCTCCCAGAAATAAACCCCAGATGAACCCATTTCTAGTCCAGGGTAACGACCGAACTCCATAACTACTCTAGGACTCTAAGTTTACTTCTTTAAAGAAGTTTCCTAGGTCCTAATCCTAAAGAATAAGGAGGAAAATCAAAAGAAAAAGACCCCCAAATCTGCTGGAACCGAATCGATTCGCCCTAAGGGCCGAATCGATTCGCCCAAGCGAATCGATTCTCTCTGAAAGCGAATCGGTTCGGTCAACAAAATTTAGTTTCTGTAAATGCCGAATCGATTCGGTCTTAATCCGAATCGATTCGGACAACAAGACCTGGGATTCTGCATCTATGCGAATCGATTCGCCCAAGGGGCCGAATCGATTCGCCCCTGCGAAAATGCCAAGAATGGCTATGGAGTCTTGAACTCCAAAATTCTAACCAAACCCAAACCAGCCAAACCCAATTAATCTAATGGAACTAATACACCAAAAATACACCCAACTACCATCATTTGCAATATTGATCATCCAAGTCAATTTCTAAGGATTAAATACCCAAAATTCCACCAAAACCCTAACATTTCTAAATCATAACTATCAATGCAATTTATTCTACTTAAATCACAAAATTGCAAGTAGATTACTTGCCTCAAGGTAAGAATCCGATTTGATGAAGAAGGAAGCAACAATCCAAGCTCCAATCTCTCTTTCCATCCAAAGTTCTCTTCCTCTCTCTACTTCTCTCTAAGTTAACAATTTGGGGCATAAATGGAATAGTAAGTCTTAGCAAGACTAAATCGGGCCATAAGTCTAAAATGCCCAACTCTAATAACTAATGCGCAATAAAATAATACGCGATATCACTATTTAAGCCAAAACCAGTCAAAAGTGCCCAAAATGCCAAAATACAATATGACACTTATTTTGACTGTCTCACACCTACCGGGACTAACTACACTATCCACATTATCATTTGGGAATTCTATAACTCATTTTACTTCCGGTTTCATAATAAACCAAAATGTCATTTTAAATCCTTATGACATTATAAATCACCACATGAACATTTTATCTACTCACGGGGTAACTACACAACATTTTAGTAAATATTGACCTTGTCATAAAAAATTAATATTTACTCAAGATCTACCATTTTATAATTAATTTCTACCCAGTATAAATAAATATAAAATGGGCTATCAGAAGAGAGGGTTATTAACCACCAATCATTTTAGAAAACGGATTGTCATATACAAAAAAAATTGAAAGTAAAAGAGAAACATTTAGACAATCCCATTGGTAAAAACGGTGGGTATCAAAAATCGATGAATAAAGTATGACAATACAATAAATAATCACCGAATAAGCTGTCGGTGCACAGACCAATAGAACAATATATTAAGTATTACAATTCAATATTTACAATAAAATGAATGAGTGCTAAACCTTGGGAAAACACGCCCAAATGAATATACTGAACATAACTAGAGTACAATAGAGGGAAGCGTCTACAACAAGTATCCTACAACATCCGCAATATGCCGTAGCTCCATGACAACTGGAAATGGAAATGTAAACACGGGTGTCCATGCGGAAGAGCACCTGTAACGGCAAAGAATATGCTGAAACAAGGGAATATAGAAACCGGTCAGGGCCGGGTTTGATATGATTACCATGTGACTAAAATGCATGGCAGGTAAGTGCGTAAATCTCTCACAGATAACAATAATATTCCTCACCTCTCAATCTAGCAGCAACCTAACGCAGTATCGTGAGATGTTCTAGTTAACCCTAAGTACTAAGGGCTAACTTTTCCCCATTCTCAACACTATGCCCTATTCGTGCGTGGGGTGTCTCGCAAAGCAAAATCCAAACAAGGAACCCCCCCGATACACTACTACTTAGGCAAGGTTGATCGTCGAGATCCATTAGACCCTAAGCGCAAAATAATAAATAAATACATGTGTGTGCATAAGTGTGGGAGGTCACATCTACAGCTACACAAAGAAAATATAAAAGTAAAACCCATCCATCATCTATTGGCACAATTCCTAATTCTATCTTTAGGAATATACATATAAATGGTACAACACTTTATCAAGTGTTTACCAAATTAATTTCATCATACACTAATTCATTTCATGAATTTGTTCCTTATCAGGAAATATAATCATACTTTTTATGCTCTAGAGACATTTATCTCAATTGTTCACTTTGTAAAAATATCTTCCTTATCAGGAATATAATCCTCATCATAGGCTCTTTATGGCCTTACATCGTGCTCTTTATGGCACTTTCATCATGCTCTATATGGCATTTTACTGTGCTCTTATGGCACCCATCAAACATCAAGTCCAACTTGATTTAGAATAGTTATATTCATATATATATATAACGATTCTAAGACCGCCCGTCCAGGTTTCCCCACTGTGCGCGCCCCTAAATGGCTATCATCTTCCAGGGCCTCCAAGACAACCTGGGATCCTATCGAAACATCGGGAAGCGACCATGTGCCTGCGGGATAGTCAAGACCACACCCGGAATCTCCTAACCAGCGCAGAAAATATAAACAAATGCTCACATGGCCTAGGGACTATATCCACCCTGCATCATTAGCCAAGGGGCTTCACCACAACGCGCGCGACTTCCCTTATGATAGCGATTTAGAGAGGTGTGTATCCATAAATTAGTATTTATGAAAAACATTACTTTTTCCATTTTTCAAAACTCATATTTTACATCTCCAAAAATCATCCATTTAGCCATTAAGCACCAAGTTTTAGAAGGTGCATTATATTCTTATTAAGTCATATTTTATTAATGACCTAAGACCCCAAAGTGCCATTAACCTCAAAATAGCCTCGAATAGTTTATATAATTCATAAACCCTCAAAGTGAGTCTCCATAATTGAGTGTCTCCCAAAAGCTCAACATAATATTTTAACTTCCCATTTCATCTCTAGGTTAATTTCCTAAATCATTTGGAATCAACCTACCAACTTATCCCTCGGGTAAGCCTAAATATCCCATTAAATCCTAGGGCATTAGTCTATCCAAAACCACCCTCTAGAACTCTTAATTACTTCCCAAAGGAAGGTTCCTAACCTTGGACCTAAAAGAAAAAGGGCTAAAAATCAAAATAAGAAAATCTCACAAAAACAGGGGAACCGAATCGATTCGCCCCTTGGGCCGAATCGATTCGCCCTTGCGAATCGATTCGCTAGACAGCCGAATCGATTCGGTGAGCAAAAACTGACCTTCTGCAATTGCCGAATCGATTCGCTTTAAATCCGAATCGATTCGGTCTGCAAGACCTGTAACCCTCTCCTTATCCGAATCGATTCGCCCATAGGGCCGAATCGATTCGGTCCTGGGATTTTGCCCAGTTTGGGCGACGGGTTACATAAACCCTAAAATCCCAAAACCTCCATTCTTTGCTTTTACCCAACATCAACAACATCTAATTCTACCAAATCAATCCTACACCATTTACAACTAATAATATATCCTCAAATCAAATTAAAACTAAGATTTAAGGGTTTAATCATCAAAATCAACAAATACCCATTTATGGGTTAAATCTCCCAAAACCTAACTATACATGCAATTTATCACATTAAATCAATATCTAGCAAGTAAGAAACTTGCCTCGAGGTTCGTAGTCTCTGAACACCTCCGGTAGCGACGGATTCCGGCCCAACTCTTCCACCTCTCTCTTTCTCTCTACTTTCTCTTCTCTCTTTCTCTCTCCTTTGGCTTCTCTCACACAAATGAAGAAAAAGAAAGGGGGTGGGGGATTTATAAGGGTCAAAATATAAACCCCCACTCCTAATTGCTAATACACCACTAAAATGACTCGTAACCACTTAATTGAGTCATAACCCCCTTAAAATGCCTAAATCTCAAAAATTACAACTGGGCACTTATTTCGACTATCTCGACTATTCTAAAAACAACCGCACCTCCTATTTTGGCATTCGGGAAAGTGTGAACTATTTTTACGTTCCAATTCCATTTTTAATTCATTAATTATACCCGATTTAAATATAGGTCATAACCGTCGTTTTACATATAACGACGCAAAATACACAATATAACACTATTTACCTTCTCATAACGGTAAATAGTCAGAACATAGTAAATATTATCCCTAAGTCTCACGGGAAATAATATTTACTCCAACATTCCCTATTTTATAAAATTAGCCCATTAGGCAAAATAGTATAAAATAGTCGCTTGAAAACCTGGGTTGTTACATACTCCCCCCCTTAAAGGGGAATTTTGCCCTCAAAATTCAGGCGTAACCCATAACCATAAAAAGGGTATACTATAATAAAAACCGTGCTATCATACTAGCAAACCCCTGAATAGAGATGTCCCCATAGGACTCAGACTAAGGTCATCGCTATCTTTAAATGTAACTAAATGTTGTGAGTGAAGATATGCTATTCTTCCCTTTTATTTTATTTTGTTTTATTAATTATTGTCGGAAGCGGGATGGGAAAGTTTAGCCGAAAATCACGTACAAGGGTGATTGATGGCTATTAAAGTGCGACATAGGAGCACTGCACATAGTTCTCTCCTCTGATCGATATGAGGGAGACCGAGGTACGAAGTTGAATTGAGACTTCGGGTTATGCCTTTATATAGAAAGCTATTTATTGAGATGCATATGTTATAGGGTATATAACCCTAGGGTTTCACGAAGGGTCAGCTTTGGATTGTAATATTTTTTTTTATTTAAATAGTTAGTGTGTAGCTGTAGAATCTTTTGGTCCCGAACATGTGTCTTAGACCTGTACCCCTCGATGACTGACAACGCGAGGTAGTAGTGTAACGGGAGGGTTCCTTGTTTGGATTTCGCTTCGGCGAGACGTCCCACGCACGAAACTGAGCAAATGTCGGAAGTTGAGAAAGGTCTTGGACACTAGGGATATACTTAGCATTAGGTGTATGCGACTAGATAGGGTATAGGTAGATAGACTTTAGGATTGTTTAGACGTAGGGTCTTTTAGTATGGGACGTAAGTTTAGGAAGGTTGTTGGGAGTTGACCATGACTAAGTCATGCGTAACCTCTAGAAAGGGATTGGTTCCATGTTATGTGAAGTGGGAGGATTTCGGAAAGCTGGTGGTTAAGGCCGAAGGAGATGAGGCCTCACGTAGTGGAGTGTTACGGAGGTAATGAAAGGGTGAATTGACTCGTACCCCTGAGCCACGTGGTTAAGCTCGAAGATAGATTCCATTAGCAAGTCTCTGCCATGATGGGGAGTGATAATACTGGAGTATCGATCTATTGTTAATGCGCCTCACAAGTTTAAACTTGTAAGGAGTATTATCCCCTATTTAAATTGAAGTCCATCTTGAGGGTGGGGTGCGTTCCCTTAAGAGAATTTTGTCCCGAACGAAAGGGACTTAAGTTAAGCAGATATGGAGAAATCACGCGGTTCTAACGTTTCGGTGCATCAAGGTAATGACGAATCGTGCCAAGTTATACGTCGCTAGTACTATTGGCTGGGCATGGGAAGGTTGTTGTACTGAATCAAGACTTCCGTTTCTCATTCTTGGCAAGTTTCCAAGAAGCCATGGGAATCGAATTATGGTTAATCACTTCTTATCATTTTCCGCAGATGACCAAACCAATAGAATAAACCATATGCTGAGGCATATACTCCTTATATGCGTGCCTAACTTTAAGAGTATTTGGGAACAATGCTTTCCACTCGTTGAATTCTCCTATATAGAATTTGTGTCGATTCACTATTAGGACGGCGCTTTAGAAGAAGCCTTGTATGGTAGGCCTTATTGATTCCCCACTTGTTGGTTAGAAGTGCGAGATGATGAGTCTCTCGTATAACCAAGACCGACGAAAGAGCTCAGTCGATGCGAGAAGAAGGCATCTGGAGTTTGAGGTCATTAGAACAAATGTTGTGGTGAGTATCGCCTGTGAAGGGCGTTATGCGTTTCGAGGAGAAAGGGGAAACTTGCACCGCATGATGTTGTACCTTTCCTAGAAATGTCGCGGTGGGTCCGGTAAACTATTCGCTCGCTTTATCGAAATATTTTGCGGCAAGTTCATAATTTGTTCCTTGTCTCTCATGCAAGGGAGTACGAAGGATACGATGGTGCCTTTAAGCACATTCCTTTCGAGGTAGATGCAACGTGACGGTTCTTATTAGAAGTAGACGGTTGCTATCTTAGAGCGTAGAGTTGCGTTTGGGATCGCTGGTAGTACCTTGGGGGATGAGTTCTATATAGTCAGCGTAGTGTCGAGAAATCGACGTAGGGTCGCGAGGATGACTTGCGGGAATAGTATTCGCACTTCTTCTTGCGAGGTCTACCTGAATTTTGGGGGCAAAATTCCCTCTTAAGGGGGGGAGTATGTAATAACCCTCTCTTCTGATAGCCCATTTTATATTTATTTATACTGGGTAGAAATTAATTATAAAATGGTAGATCTTGAGTAAATATTAATTTGTTATGACAAGGTCAATATTTACTAAAATGTTGTGTAGTTACCCCGTGAGTAGATAAAATGTTCATGTGGTGATTTATAATGTCATAAGGATTTAAAATGACATTTTGGTTTATTATGAAACCGGAAGTAAAATGAGTTATAGAATTCCCAAATGATAATGTGGATAGTGTAGTTAGTCCCGGTAGGTGTGAGACAGTCAAAATAAGTGTCATATTGTATTTTGGCATTTTGGGCACTTTTGACTGGTTTTGGCTTAAATAGTGAAATCGCGTATTATTTTATCGCGCAATAGTTATTAGAGTTGGGCATTTTAGACTTATGGCCCGATTTAGTCTTGCTAAGACTTACTATTCCTTTTATGCCCCAAATTGTTAACTTAGAGAGAAGTAGAGAGAGGAAGAGAACTTTGGAGGGAAAGAGAGATTGGAGCTTGGATTGTTGCTTCCTTCTTCATCAAATCGGATTCTTACCTTGAGGCAAGTAATCTACTTGCAATTTTGTGATTTAAGTAGAATAAATTGCATTGATAGTTATGATTTAGAAATGTTAGGGTTTTGGTGGAATTTTGGGTATTTAATCCTTAGAAATTGACTTGGATGATCAATATTGCAAATGATGGTAGTTGGGTGTATTTTTGGTGTATTAGTTCCATTAGATTAATTGGGTTTGGCTGGTTTGGGTTTGGTTAGAATTTTGGAGTTCAAGACTCCATAGCCATTCTTGGCATTTTCGCAGGGGCGAATCGATTCGGCCCCTTGGGCGAATCGATTCGCATAGATGCAGAATCCCAGGTCTTGTTGTCCGAATCGATTCGGATTAAGACCGAATCGATTCGGCATTTACAGAAACTAAATTTTGTTGACCGAACCGATTCGCTTTCAGAGAGAATCGATTCGCTTGGGCGAATCGATTCGGCCCTTAGGGCGAATCGATTCGGTTCCAGCAGATTTGGGGGTCTTTTTCTTTTGATTTTCCTCCTTATTCTTTAGGATTAGGACCTAGGAAACTTCTTTAAAGAAGTAAACCTAGAGTCCTAGAGTAGTTATGGAGTTCGGTCGTTACCCTGGACTAGAAATGGGTTCATCTGGGGTTTATTTCGGGGAGGTTTAAAGTAATGTTAAGGCATTACTTCTTTTATTCAAACTTTTAGAAGTTTGGAAGTTAAATGCTCAAACTTGGAGACTTATGGGCTTATCAAATTTATATGAACTTGGGAAATTTCTAGGATCATAATGATCATTTGGAGACCTAGCCTAGAATTGTAATTCGAGGTAAAATAAATGATAATATTCGATGGGAATTAGGTTCTCATAAAATGAACCCATAGGTGTTTAAAGATAATAGGTTCAATTTAGAATGAACCCCGTTGTTTAATGATGCTAGGTTTAATAATGAAGAACCAATCACATGATTAATGGAAATGGATTTTTTTGGAAATAATATGATGATAAATGTAAATGTTAATTTACTGTTACACACCTCTCTAAATGACATCATAAGGGAAGTTCGCTCGTGAGGTGAAGCCCCCTGGCTAATGAATACAGGGTGGATATAGTCCTAGGCCATGGGAGCGCTTATTGTTATATTTTTCTGCGATGGGTAGGAGATTCCGGGTGTGGTCTTGACTACCCCGCAGGCTCATGGCCGCTTCCCGATGTATTTCGATAGGTGCCCAGGTTGTCTTATGTTAGGCCCTGGAAGATGATGGTCATTTAGGGGCGCGCACAGTGGGGAAACCCGGACGAGCGGTCTTAGATATCGTTATATGTATATGAATATAACTATATTTTCATCAAGTTGGACTTGATGGTTGATAAACGCCACAAAGAGCGTATGATGAATGCCATAAAGAGCATAGATATGTGCCATAAAGAGCACTTGATGTAAATGATATTCCTAATAAGGAATGGAAAGATAAAATGAGAAGTTTTAATAAAATGAATAGAAATTATAACTTCTTGACTTAACCGAATATATGGTTTTATTCCTAATAAGGAATGTCTGAAGGAATTGGAAATTGTATTATTAAGGAAGGGTTCTAATTCAAAGTGCTTTACCTTCAATTCTTGCTTGTAATTGTAGTTAGCATGTCATATTATCATCCTCATCATTCATGTGTATCTATTCATACCTATCATGCTTTTTATTCTTCTGGTAATCATATAGAACCCGGCCCTGACCGGTTTACTTCCTTGTTGTATATATATTATTGTATCCGCTCAGGTGCTCCACCGCAAGGACGCCCGACTTGACTTTCCCTAGTTCCCTGCACTTTCGACGAGCTGTAAGATTTTGCGGGTTATTACAGGATGTTGTATTAGACGCTTTCATTCTTGTTATTCTAGATATGATCGGGTCTTGTCCCTCGGGCGTGTGGCCCAAACATTTGTATTTGATTAATGATTGTACTATGTAAGATATTTTATATTGTTGTACGTTGTCTTATGTAGCTGTGGACCGATAGCTTATTCGGTCAATTTGTGTACATCCGTTTTAGTTATATTATATGTTATCTTTTGGAATTCCACTTGCTAGTCAGATTGGGTTGTTAGTTTAAATTTTCATAACCGCATTTTTAAAATTTTACATTTTTGGCAACCCGTTTTCTGATTTATTGGGTGGTTTTCCCGTATACTCAGTTTATATTTGTGATGCTGAGAATGATATCCATCCATGATTCCTGTTACGTTTGAGTATCGGGCTGGCCACCCCTTATCTCGGATTTAGGGTTGTCACAGACCGTAGATCATGGGTATACAAAAATGGCGTTCTTAATATATACTAAAGTATTGCAGGACTTTTCAATTCATTTAATTTATGGATCGATGTTTAGCCAAAATAATTCTTGATGTGTAGGCTGAGACAATAACTAACTACCCCAAGTTCATTCATTTTTAATTCCTTATTTAGGCATTTTTCATTTCAATTGAGCTCTTTTCGATCACATCCTTTTAAGGATAATTTCATAATGGCAAGTTGACATCTATGATTGTTTTCATACCTCTCTTAAAAAAATATTTATTAAGACGGTTGTACATATATCCTTCGAGATTGCCTGCTATATAATGAATGTCTTGGTGTATATGAGTAAGTACTCCTTATCTTTGCTTCAGGCAAAGAAAATCCTTCTAGGGTTCTATATGTATTGTTTATTTAAGTCACATATAAATAAGCAGTTATAATATTCATGAGTCTCATATAATATATTTCAAAAACATCTATGCTAGCCAGATATCTAGAAAGTATTTATGGCCGTAATAGGATGGTATGTTCCTATCAATCATTAATTTTTATAGGAAACCTTATGCCACAAATTGTGCGCTTCTTAGTGAATTTCTCACTTCATTTTACAATAAACATCCATTCATAACCTTTAAGGCTAACATCTTATTGGGTTTGTATTATAGGTCCGAATTTACCACGTTATTTAATGACCTGAATTATGCCATCATGGCATTTTCTTATTTTTAGCCAAAAATTCTATGTCAACATTCAGTTATAGTATGTGGATTTTTAGTATCATTTTCCTTTATTTTTCGTAGCTATAACATATATAATTATGTTATCTATGGTCATATTTGAAAATCCCACATTTCTCTTGTATATGTATAAAACATAGAGATCTCATTAATATTATGTACTTTTGCCTACTTCAGGGGCTTTATAGTCACTTCAGTGACTTGTGTATTTTCAAAGACAACAACCACTTCTAGGATTTTAGATAAACTAGATATTTTGTTCATACCCTCTTCTTGAGTGTTATGTATAACCTCTTCTAGAGCCTTATTTGGGCATGATTTTATTTAACCTCCACTACTAGGGAGTCAAGTAGTTGGGACTTATAGGATTGCCACGGTTATGGCATGCAATAAATTTATTTATTAACAAATATATTTTATCCTGCTGGGAAAATAATTTCGGCAATAACATTTCTAAATAGTCCATGTGACATTTGATGTTGCAATATCATTTTCACTTATTTTATTCTTCAGGAATTAACCGTTCTTTAGAAACAATTCGTACTTCAGGCACATTCTATCTTCCCTTTAACGGTGGGAAGAGTGTCTCATCAAAATAAAACAGCACGGATACGAAAATACTGTACTTATCAATAGTTTAATGAAGAGTGAATAATAAGCACTATAACTATATATAACTCTTTCTCTCTCTTATATATATATATATATATATATATATATATATATATATATATATATATATATATATATATATATATATATATATATATATATATATATATTTGTGATAATAATAATAAACATAAACATCAATTAAAATCATAAATATTTTGTAAAAAAAATCACAAGATATCATTTGCAAATTTAAAGTCTTATGAAAAGCAAATGATGTGATCAAAATGGTCATTGTATAATATCACATAATTGAACCATAGAGCTTTAGGCTCATGAAAAAGAGTAATTCTACAACAATAAATGTTATAGAGTATAGCCTCGTGAATAGTGGAATGGTTATTTATAAGTACAAGCTTTTGGCTTCCAACACTAGAAGTAATGACAAATTATTTTTTATTATTTATTAATATTGTATCCATATAAGCTTATGCCCATGAAATGATGAAAATTTGTTTAAGAGTTTCTTTCATATATCTTAGGGTGGGTCAACATAACAACATCACACATGCTCTTATGAAGCCTTAGGTTCAACTATAGTTGAAAGCTTTGCTATATTATATGCCAATTTTGAAAAACTTTTAGACTTTCAGATTAGTGTGAGTTGTCCATTGTCTATTAGATAACCGATGGTTCAAAATTATCAATTACAACATTCAATATAGAGTGTAAAGTGTGCGTGGGTCTATATATATATATATATGTGTGTGTGTGTGTGTGTGTGTTACAATCAAGAGTTTGGTGATCAAACTTAAACAAACTGAAGTATTTTAAAAAAAAACAATCACATCAAATAATTATTAAAGATTCAAAAAATGGGATGGTAACAAAAACATTCAGTTTTGTAACAACGAATCTTAGAATACTTAATAATCTCAAAACAAATTTCATATTTCAGGATATATGTCATTTATGAAAAATAATTTAAAGAAATATATGTTTAAAAATCATGCATATTGATGACTTTGGATCATCGCAAAGTATCATGTAATCATTATGATTTAAGCACAAAAACCTTAACTATATATAAAATTACAATACATATTTAAAGGAGAAAAAATTGACCAATGAAAGTTTATAATTGTACGTACATATAAACTACAAAATTAAAACCTAGGACTGTAAGTTCTTGATAAAAAATAATTCAAACAGTGCCTGGTGCGAATTACGTGA
Organism: Sambucus nigra; assembly: GCA_949130495.1. Classification (NCBI taxonomy): domain Eukaryota; kingdom Viridiplantae; phylum Streptophyta; class Magnoliopsida; order Dipsacales; family Adoxaceae; genus Sambucus; species Sambucus nigra. The sequence goes on along the minus strand of OX422221.1, from coordinate 438,256,054 downwards.
AATATAAAACTTTAAGTTTTATCATTTGCGTGTGAGAATTTCTGGATCTACATAAACAATTGAACTTCATCTTCAGAAGTGTTAATGTCTAAGGACATTGAATTCTCTACCATTTCGTATCAAACTTGAGGCTTAAGGGTAAAAATGTTTGAAAATCTTCCAATTAATTGCCAAATATGTCTATTAACATCGACCCGTGATAATTCAATTTACTTTTTAAAACAATGAGTATTATTTTCATATTTACTACACATTCCCAATATTCCATTGTAAAGTAAATGGTTGAAATGTGAAAAATAGTTAAAATTAAATACTATTAAAAATGTAATTTAATACTCAAATGAACTGAAAGGTCAACATATAAAGTTTTAATTGGGAACTCATTAATAGAATCGTTAAAGGAAAATTTAACCATTAAAGAGTATTTAAAAATACATCTCATTTAATAAAGAAAATGAAAGCCACGAAGTTGAAAAGACATATTTTAATATCGAATTTATCTTGAAGACAATTTAAGAAAGAGGTGTGTAAACTTCCGACATCAAATCTTTCGGGGGGTATAGGTTTGTAAACATAATGAGGTCAATTTTTAATTTCAACAAAATTACTTGCAACAACAAATGTTTCAACACATGATCTAAGAAATTAATTATCCAAATGATTTGACTAAGTCACGCAATGATGAAATTATATGATCTAAATGTGAAAATACTAGATCCAACATACCTAAATATATATTATGAAAATTCATAAGATACAAGTTAGATCTAAGAGATGTGTGAATCAAACACAAATATTAACAAGATAAGGTTTATGAAGAAAAACCTCCACCTACGGGTAAAAAATATTGATGCAACCTAATTCTCATTTTTACTTGAAAATAAATTTTATAAAAGACAAAGGTAGATATCACACAGTCTCAATTATGAAGTTACCTATGTACCTTTCAACTCTTTCCCGTAGTCAATGAGAATTCTCAGCAAGCTCCGTGCCATGAATGAAGTAGTCTATTCTCTTCCTTGAAATGGTGCCACACTCTAAATTTTCTCGTAATTTGAAGTCCTTCCGATTTTGGGTCAGAGTAGTTGATCATAGCAAATTCGAGGTGGAGTGTAACTATGGATAGATGTTGATTACAAATCACTCAAAAATACCTCATAAAAATAGATATCATTCGAGATATAAAAACTTCTCAAACTCTTAATTGAATTTTAAAATTTGGTTTAGAGAAAGAACAAACCTCACAAACTCAAAAATCCCGAGATAAGATATTTTGAAATGAGGAAAAATGCTATTTATAGTGAAAATTTAAAATTTGATGTCGTCGTGTGCACAATCCACATTTTTTCGTGCACATGATTCCATGTAGTGTGAAGCCTTAGCCAAGGCTGTGAGCATGAGTAACTTTTATTACCGTGACAACTGCACCATGCGAACAGTTGCATTTTGTAGCTGTGCGAATGACTACAAATAAAAGTCCTCTAAAAATTCTTTATAAAATTATTTTTACAAACTAGCCTTGATCCCAATTATATAAACAAACATATCACTCAAAAAATATATTTTTCAAAAATATTTTATGAAAAATTAACTTATTTTGGAAAACAAGTGAGTGTACAATATCCAAAATTAAATCAGGTGTCCATAAAAAGATGTAATCTTAATTTTCAACAATGGAAGGCTTCAATGGGTGGCATGTAAGGTCTCTAATCTTCAAAGGTTGACTTTAGACACAAGATCGCACCTCACTTAAATGGATCAAGTCTATGCGACTTGAAATAATCAATCATTTTGACGCAGGCGATAGCCATATTAAAAATGTTTACATTCTCAATCGCCTCCTTTGGATATTCCATGGAAAATTCCCCCAAAACCCAAAATAAACTTGATTACACCTATAAGACTCAAGCCTCACTGGACATATAGTGAGAATAATAGGAACGCAATGTGCATATCTAAATGAATGACTTAATACTCAATGTTTGGTCCTTTATAAATGTGAACCATCTGAAAAATCTTAAACAACAATAAATAATTATGAAGGACATGCAAGTGAAGTAACTCCCCCCGCTCAGAAATCCTTCCAAAAATAATGATATAAACAACCATGAATAATGAGATAAAGATAAATTAAAGATAAATCCCCTTCAATCACATATATATGCAAACAAAAAGCTCATAATAAACTCCCCTTAAAGATCATAATCAAATATATATCAAGTAAGCATACGAGGATATCAAATCTCCCAAAAATTAAACAAATAATCAATTAGTATCTCCTCCAAACAAGTATATCTCCCCTTATCACAAAACATGAAATGAATTGAATTAAAATCATCATAATAAAGTAGAACATACAAAAAATCTTTCCATTTACATCCAAACATATCCAAACACAAGAAAAAATCATCAAATATCATCTCCCCCTTTTTGTTACAGATTAAGATGAAGTAAACCATATAGCAAATGAGAATAAAAGAGATATCTAAACAAGCGTAAAACAAGTGTAAAATGAGAAATGTAACTAAGTAACTAAGTAGCAACATGACAACATCATGGAATAAAAATGTCAATCCTAAAAATAGGGGACCATGTACATGGGGTTGATTTGAGCCGTGCAAACAGATTGCACAAGACAATCCTTTTCAATCTAAATGTCAGACTTTTTCAAACACGATTTTTGTGAAATAATTAAGTTTCCAAACTTATCATTCCTTTAAATGAATTTACAGTCTCTTAATCAAAAGATACCATAAAAATACAACTTTCAAGCACAAACCAAAGAATTACAACCAATTCAACCAAATTACGCACCCCCAACATGATCAAACACTAAGATCGAAGAACGATCATTAGTACAAACCAAAAACACTAGCATATATGAATAAAGACATAATCAAATCACAAAACAAAATAATCATGCAAATCATATAAAAATACATAGTGAATATCAAAAGAACATACTCACAATAAAAAAAAAGAAACAAACATGTCTTTTGGATTTTTCAAGAATATATCAAGACTAAACAAAATAAAATACACGAGATATGAGAAAACAAAATAACACATGGATTAGAGACACTCTCACATAAAATAAATAAACTCAATATCCTTTTGAATTTCTTTATATGAAAACTTAAACAAATAAAAGGTACACAAAAGAATTTATATGCAAAGAATATGCAACACAAATGATATCAACATCCAACACATAGTCGGGGACATGATACAAAACATGGAACAAGAAGATTCTATCTATGCCAATCACAAAGAAATTCAAGTGTAAGGATGTTCCTCTCTTTTATCAATGAGCACTTGTAAATGACTAACCTTTAGAGGTGAAAACATACAAACAAACATTTAAGACACCTTTTCTTAAAACATACCTTGAGTGGGATTTGTAGGTTTAAGAAAAAACCTTGACACAACATAAGATTTCAAATTCAAATTACTTTCTTTTTGAGAATTTTCTTTTTGCACAAAAATATTTTTCTTCACAAAATTTTTGTTTCCACGATTTGATAAGAGACACAAAACAAATCTTTCCAAAAATCCTTTTCATGTGGCATAAACTCAAAATTATCTTAAAAACATTTTTTGAACTTATTAACTTTCTTTACAAGCATATTCAGTTCATTTTTCAAGTCATCCAACAAATCATGATCATATTAATGTAAGATAACATGATAACTACTAAACATTGAGAAAAAATATCTAAGATGAACGGTTCTAAGACAATAAGTGTCCGCATAAGTTTAATGACAAACCACCGTAGAATCACTTTAGAAACAACTCGACTTTCTTTGAATTTTAAAAAATTTACCACAATATTCTTTAAAAATGACCCCCTTTTATGACAAAATGCGCAAATATAGGATTGGGAAGGTCTTTTCAAACTTTCTTGATCTTTGAAAATAACTTGATCATTTTCTTTCACATTCAAACCCTTGATTCAACAAACACATTTTCATTCAAAACTTGAATTTTTTTATTTTCACTTGAAGAAGATTGAACCATTTAGATCATTTCATGAGTTGAAATACTCTCCACGCCTGTTGAGCTAGATTGAAAAGAATTTGACTCAGCCCCTTTCAAAATTTAAAAATCTATGTTTTCTATCAATTGATCAACAAATTTAGTGCAATACCCTGTAATTTTATTGATTTTTATTTAATGGATTAATTAAATTAAATGAGAATTAATTGAAAATTAATCCGAATTTAAATACTAGCGAGACGCAAGTTGGTATTTGATTATGATGATAATATTGAATATTACTGAGTATATATGGTAATATATGAGTATTGAAAGTATTAAAATTGTCAAGAGATATAAATACAAAAATTTGGGAAATTAAGTTGGGACGCGCATGTTAGTCGTGTCAGAAATCAATTTAATTAGATTTAAAAAGTAAATTATATTTTTATCAACCATATGGTCATTTTGAGTGAGCCAACGTGTCCGCAAGGGTCGAGATAGTCAGAAAATACTAGTCGGGGTTTAGTTTGGGTCCCGATGCATTTTTAGGCCAAACCGGCAACCCGGAAAAGTATTTTGGTAATTTTAAAAATTAAAGAATTAAGACCCACGAATTTTAGAGTTTATTTATATATTATTAGAAAATCCATTAAGTTCATTATTAGCCAAAAACAAGAGAGTGGGCTACGTGAATTAGAGAGAAGTTGAAAAAGGGTTTCCAAACCAAAACCACTACCCACCACCATTTATGACGGAATAGTGACTGGAAAGAAGAGAGAATCAGCCTTTGAACACCAGCAACGAATCAAAACATCAAACTTAAGGCAAATAATTTTGTTTCATTAGTTAAATGAATATTTCATCCATGCTTAGTGTAGAAATTCATGATTGTCTTGAAAGATTTGATGAAAACCCAATGAATTTGATGTACAACTCTAAACTTTTGTTAGGAATTATATGTAGATCTGTTCTGGACGAATTCAGTACCCCAAACATAACTTTTGATAATTTAGAAATCAGTTGAAGAGGAGATTTATCATTGTTCTTGAAGAAAATAGAAAACAAGGGTTTTTATTGAAGTTTTGATCCATATAAGGCCAATGATTGAGGATTAAAAGGTTTTGGAACGTTAAAAATGATGTATTTCGGTTGTGTGATGATCCTACAACGTTAGATTAGATTTTCATACCTTGTAATGAAGTTTTGGGACGAATTTTGGATTAAATAACGAAGCAGGCAGTAACCTATCCGGTGCGCTCGATCGATCGACACTCCCAGGTCGATCGATCGATCACCATCAATCAATCGACATTCAAGGTCGATCGATCGACCTTCCCAGAATCGTTTATATTTTTCTTTTATTGGATTTTAACAATTTCGACCTTAGAGCATTATTGGTGGGGACTTTGTGAATACTCTTAGATTTAAGAAAGACCAGTAGGCATGTTTGTGAGACTCGAATTATAATTAGAAGTCAAATTAGAAATTATATTAAACTTAATAAGGCCCGACGAGTGTGATACTATTTGAGATTGAGAGTTGATGAGTAAAGTGTTAGATAGTTGAATAATATAAGGTTTGTGGCAGAAATGAGGGCCTCAAGAATAGTGGATTTAAATGTGGGAATGATAGGAGACTGGGTAACCTTTGTGGGCTAGGCTTTAGGTACTTGAAACTATGACATGAGATGTGTCGGCGGTCTATATTATATATTATTCGGAGACATAAAGATGTACAAATTGGAATAACGGTATAGGAATGTAGAATATACCTTATTTAATATTTTAAGATATTTAAGTTGTGTGATTGCTTAGTATATGGACTTATGTGTATAACATACCTACCATACTTTCTATCACAGGAGGTCGGCTTTCGAACTGGGCCATCTAATCCTTGTGTGCCTACGGGGGGATTTAGATTGGTACCTTAAGGACATAAGGTTGTGAATGACTTATTTATGAGTTGATAAGTCAGTTGACCATGGGAGCGTAGGTATGTGCGTGACCCATGGGTATGTGAACTATGTTTTCCTCCAATATGTGTGATTTTGCTTATTAAAACGGTTTCTGAGAGATTCGAAATACGTAGTCCTTACGTACGTGGTGTATCGGGATTCGATAGCAGAGTATGTGTGCACCGCAGCTTAGCCTAGGGGTGCCCTAATTATATAATTATGTTGAAATTTATATATTGGTGATGATAACAGACTCCTTGTTAATGTGGTGAATATCCTTATTAATGTGTGTGAATAATTTCGATACTTTGAGTAAAGTTAGAATTGAGAAATTCCTATATGATTTAATATAAATTAATCTAAGAAATGAAAAGGTAGATTCACATAGGTTAGATTGGAATGTCTTAAACAAACCCCTACATTATCATATGAAGATAGGTTACATGATAGACTAGTTAGTTAGTGGCATAACTAGGATGGGTTATGGATATCCGTTAAGCGTGCACATTAGCTGAGAGGTGAGAAACTCATGTGAGAGCACGGAACTAACATGTACTTAATATTCATTGTTTAATGCAATTAAATATTTGTTATATTTTAATCTGTTTTTACCTCGGGCTCTGACCCGTTTTCTTTCAAATCTATTTTCTTGAAAAATATTTTAGGTGCCCAGCCATAGGGACGACAAGCTTAGGAGTTCCATTCCAGTGACGTGCTGTAGCTGCTGTGGAAGTTACAGGACCTGGAGAGTAGACGCCTCCACATTCTACTTTGACTCTATTTCAGATTTATTCCTCTGTTAGGGCATGTCACCCCTTTCCTTTTAAAGACAACTTTACCATTCTCAATTGCATTTCAGTTTTGGATTGTAATTAATTAATTATTCAGACTTTGAATTTGGTTTTATTCAGTATTTGGATTATTCAGGGCAGTGTTACTCCAGACTCGTCTTATTTTTCCATTATTATCTTGATGTGACTGTGATGTGATGGTAGTATCATTTATCTAATAATTTTAATTGGTTACATGTTAATTTAATTTAATAAAATTTGACAACTCACTTTTTAAATATTAGGTGGCTAGTAATTTGACATAAATATTTTCGATAGTGATGCTATGAACTGAACCAACTTGACATTTTGTATTAATTTGAATAAAGGAGTAGCTACCCGGTATTTAATTTGTCGGGGTGTCACATTTAGTTTCATTCTTTTCACACATATTCTTCTGTTCATTCACTAAAACACAATAATTTTTAACACCTTTAATCAGAACACGATTTTATTCATTTATAACAAATCATTCTTTCTTGGAGAAATTCACATAATAATGATTCTCAGAAAGTCAACTTATACTAACGAGGTTAGCCTTAAGTCCTTCAACTAAAATAGCATTATAAGGAATGATTTCATTCGAAATTATAATTGTTCCTCTATCAGTCACTCACAATTTCTATGCATTTTCAAAAGTAACCAAACCACCATAAAAACATTCAAAGAAATAAAATAAACCATGACTTTTTTTCAATCATGTGACAAGAGAAACAACTTTCAAAATACTAATCATTTGAATATGAAGAAATTGTGATTGTATAGTTTTTAAAATCCATATAACACATTTGACTCTCTTTTCTCACCCATTTTTATTTTATTCATTCTCGTTTCTCAAATCACTAACTTCTTTTTGGATTTTCTTCAAATCACTTTCAACATTAGCATTCTTTCCCTGAAAATCATCTGCTCATAAGAATTTAGGACATGACAATTTCTCATCCCTTTAAAGTTTGAAATAAAAAATTTCTTAAGTGTCCTTTCATAAAGTAATAGGAACATTTGTATATCTAAAATGTTTTTGGCGGAAAATTCATGTTCGTTTTTGCAAAATTTTGTTCTCTTGGGTTTTGAAAAACTCTTTCTCTTTTGAAATGACTTGAATGATGTCTATGGTTAGAACCTTCATTTTTAAAAACTTCTCTTTCATTTCCTTATTTTTGAGGATTTTTAAACAAATTTAGGTTGACTGAGATTTCTATTCATCATAACTCTATTAACCTTAATAATTGTGCTCTTAATATACAAGGCCTTTTCCTCAAGTTATTTTCCATTTGAATTCACTTTTGCCTTTTCAACTTGATTAATACCATTAGGAATCATAGATTTTTCAAAAAGCTTTTTCTTTATTTTTTTGTATCTATCCTCTAAAGAAAGGTTTGCCTTTAAAGCATTAACGAACTCATTCTTAATAGAAACTACATCCTTTTGATACTCTCTTTCTTTGAGTTCAAACATTTTGCATTCCTTTTCAAGCGCACACTTTATTTCAAGGAAATCGCTTTTTTTCTTTTTCAAACGAACAATTTTGATCATTGACACATTTCAACTCATGCTTTAGTTAAAAAAATCATTTCATATTTTTCTTTTATCAATCCACTCTCTTCTTCAAATACTTTTATCTTATTTCTCATTTTGATGTTTGATTTCTTCAATTTGAGAGATTCGTTAAACAACTTGTTATACATGTGATTGAGTTCACTCATCTCTTCATCACCATTCTCGTCATTCTCATTATGATCAACCTCAAAAATAGAATCACTATAGGTAAGTGAAGTGTTCTTATCATATGAAGATTGTGATGAAGAATGTAAATTGTATATACCCACACTAAAAAAATACAATTTCGAAATATCCACGAAAACACACAAATAAACAAGTATACACACAAAGCAAGGATCAAACTCAGGTTGTTAAGCTGAAATGATCAACTTGGCTCTGATACCAATTGAGAAAGATATGTGTAAACAACTTACATTAAATCTAAGGGTGAATAAGTTTGAAAACACCACGAGGTCAATTTTTTAATTTCAACAAAACTACTTGCAATAACAAATGCTTTAACACAAGCAATAAACTGATTATCCAAATGATTTGATTAACTCGCACAATGATGAAATTAGGTGATCTAAATGTAAAAAATTCTAGATCAAATATATTTAAAACAATTTTATGCATATTCGCAAGCTACAAGTTAGATCTATGTGATATGTATGATTAAATGTGTGCAAACAAGTAGAAATTAAACTCAAATATACACAAGACAAGGTTTATGAGACAAAAAACCACCTAAGGGTAAAAAATGTCGACTCACTCCAATTATCATTTTTATTTGAATTCTTTTCATAAAAGACAAGAAGGTACCTCTCACATAATCTCGATTGTGTAGTGACCTATGAACCTTTCAACTATCCCTCGTAGTCATTGAAAATTCACAACAAGTTTTATGAAAATTCACAATAAGTTTCATGTCATGAATGAAGAAGCCAATTCTCTTCCTTGAAGTCAGGCTATACTCCATATTCTCCAATAACTTGAAGTGTCTCTAATTTTAGATCATGGAGTATTTGCTCATAACAAATCAGATGTAGAATGTAACTTTGGATAGATTGTGATTACGACTTACTCAAAGCACCTCACAACTGTAGATCTCATTCTACATCTAAAACCCTCTTAAACTCTCAATTGAATTTTGAAATTTAGATTAGAGACATAAATAAAACATCACAAAGTACAAAACTCCACAGATAAGATATTATAAAATGATAGAAAAGGCACATTAACAAATGGAGGGAAACCAGATTATTTATAGAAAAATTTTGAAATCTGATGCCGCTGTGCGCACGATGCATATTTTTTCGTGCGCATGCAATGTGGAACCTTAGCAAAGGTACTGTGCATGCGTACCTTTTATTACCATGTGAACGATTGAATTTTGTAGCCATGCGAACAATTCCAACCAAAAATGATTTAAAATTATTTTCTAGAAACTAACCTTGATCCCATTTATCAAATCAAACACATCACTTAAAAAATATTTTTTCCAAAAATATTTTATGAAAAATTTACTGAATTTGAAAAACAAGTGAGTATGTGCAATCGCCAAAATTAAATTAAACATTCGTAAGAGGACATAATCTTCATTTTCAATAATGGAAGTGCCATGTAAGGTCTCAACTTCAAAGGTTCAATCTTGATACAAGACCGCACCTCACTTAAACGGATCAAGTCTTTATGACTTGAAAGACTTAAAATTTTTGGAATATGAGAAAAACAATATATATATATTATAAATATTTATATTTTCATAATTTTAACAAAAAAAATTATTTAGAGCTTCAGGTCCAAATTATAAATGATTATTTTTGGGCTTTATAATTTCATGTCCCACTACATAAATAATTAAAAACTTCAAGTTTGGATTTAAGGTATATTTTGTTGGAACTTCATGTCCCAATATTTATAAATAACATGAGAGCTTCATGCCTCATATTAACAATATTGATTAGGAAAAACTATATTCTAATTGCAAATCATAATATCTGAAATTCTAGTCACAAGAATTATTATGGATCTTTATATCATAACTTACGATTATTGAGGCATTTTAATCTACACTTTTTTTTAATTAATAATAAAAAATTTAAGTTTGATTGTATTATATTTTCTTTTACTCTTTAGGTCCAAATAATTTAGGAACTTAAGGTCCCAAAATTGGACAAAAGTTCAATTTTCATATTTGAATAATTATTGGGTAACTTCAGGTACATATTGTAAATAATAAGGAAAACTTCATATCACAACATTAAATATTTAGGGACTTTGAAGGACTTATCCAATTACATCCAAACTTCAACTTTGGTAAGGTGTAAACTTATTTGGAACTTCAGGTCGAAAATAGGAATAGTAATTAAGAACTTTTAGGTTAGTTTTAAATGATTTGAGAACTCATGGACCCAAATTAAAATCTTTATATGGGAAATTCAATCCCCTAAGTAAAATAACTATTTGTAAACGTCATGTCCTAAATGTAAATAACTATTTGGGAACTTCATACCCCAAAATGTAAATAATCATTGGAAACTTAAAGTCCCAAAATTTAAATATTTAGAGAGTTTTAGATCTTAATATTTTAATATTTGAGAAATTCAGACCCTAAATTAAAATAGATATATGGAAACTTTGAGTTCCAACATTGAATGATAATTAGGAACTTCGAGTCCTAATGATAAATATGGAACTTCTGATTATAAATTTTAATTTTATTGCAACTTGTAACAAAGACAGGAGTTAAATACTAATTCCCAAAAATTAATCATTCGAGCTATAAGAATGCAAAGTTTCGGATTAAAATAAAAGTGTTGAATCAATATAAAAAAAATCCAACGATGAATTATAAATAAGTTAAAATAATTGGGTCAATCTATAAATATATCATATATTAACCTTATGATCATTTTGTATACAACTTATAAGTGAGGATTTTAATAAATTAATAAACTAAACTAATGATTCATAAATCGATACCTCAAATCTATTGCATATATCTCTAAACATAATCCCATTTATAAGTATTTCATTAAATTGATTTATCGTATATTTTAAATATTAATCTCTATTTTTATTAAAAGGGTTCTTTATATGACTTTTGTACTTTTAGGGTGGAAAATAATTCAACCTGTCTCAAGATGATGTCTTCTTGTATAAGATAATTGGGATATCATGGGGTTCATATATATGACGAGAGACTAAGGATATTTTAACTTCTCCTCATCATAAATTCACTTAGGTTAAATAGTTTTGATCTTTTTAGATTTATTTTGGTGATTGGGGTTTGTCCGAATTCCATGGTTTGTAATAACCATTTGGCTATATATAAAGTTAAATGGTCATTTCACCTTATTTCTCCTTTTGGAAGGTGAAGGTTGTAATGTCCTCCTTCCTTTGATGCGAGCCACAAAGATGGCTTTTCTCCTTTTTTTTTTAAAATAAAACTTATAGGAATTCTGACTAAAAAAAACTATAGAGGGATAGTAAACATAACAAAGTGGTCATCCTCCAAGTATGCTTTGTGAAAGTAAAAACATCAAAAATCTATTTTTCAAATTTTTTGATAACATAGCAAGTTTCCTTATATATGTGACTTGAAATACTCTTTACCTATACATCTCCTTGCAAACCTATGAATGATGCATTTGTACTCCTCATTTTTCAAAATCTTGCCTTCTTTTTCACGTCCAACCAAAAACACACGGAATAGGATCCAATTGATTTCACAAAAAAGTATATGAGAGTACTCGTAATGATAACGTGTTGTAAAATAACAGAGTTATATAGAATTTTGAGGGAATATATATTTGTCTTTTCACTGTGTTATATACTCAACGTGTAGCATCCGTATTTATAGTATAAATTATAGTATACCAAAAGGTCCTTTAATAATAAAGGATACCAATGGAAATATCCATAAAAATTCACATTTTATAACAATATCTTCATTAACTTATCCAACCTATTTCTCAAAGCATTATCATCTAAAAGTCTCCACAACCCTTTGGAGTAATGAATGTATGTTGGTATTGTATTTATTCTTTGGAAATCTATCCCCCTCACTCCATTCTAGTGACTAGGTGTGCACACGTGCGTTGCAGGTGTGAGAGAATTCAGATATTCAATGTGATCATTAAAATTAGTGAGTAATGTATTATAAGTAGACAAATTGATAATAACCTTATAAATTCATAACAACTATTATGACTAAAATAATTTTATGATATTCGATGTAATGAATAAAATTAGTAAGAAATGCATTATAAGTGCCCAAATTCATAAGAAGATCATAAATTCGTAATAACGAATGTGACACGAAAAATTCGTGTGAAGACGAAAAGAAATACATCTTTAACAAGATACAAACTGAAAAGAAAATTATCAAATCTTTTTCTTTTGATGTTTATGAGTATTGGATGTTTCGGTGACTTCATCTACTCTTTGCGCGACACAACATCCAAGATTTCGATCGAAATCTTTTAGTAATTTTCTTTTGATGTAGAACTTAAATTAATTTTTCGATCCATATATATAGCTTTAGAATGTAATCAGAATGTATAATGCTCTGCAGTTAACATTATAATTTATGAATAATAAGTATATTGAATGAATAGAATATGAATAAAAGTTATGTAGGAAAAAATAAATTTGGAATATGAGTGGTTGTACCTTTGTAAGAGAAAATTTTATGATTGCTCACATTTTTATTTATTTTAGTTTGGCGTATCTTGTTACACAAACACAAAACCTAAACACATCTACATCACTAATTCTCAGTACATGGAGACTATGTTGAAGACTGCCAAAGAATGCAAGATTTGGTCATCTCAATAATCATGGAAGAAGTATGCATTTTTCAGCACTGTAATGTGGTTAGAAGATTTTGTTTATAGCGTCGTTTGAATGAGATGCAGTGTCGTTAGAATGACCTCCCATTTTATTCGAACGATCGATACATATATGGTTTTTTATGAATATCTTCCTTTTATCTTTTGTGTTTATCCTTTTAATTTTACCTTCTTATAAAAAGGCTGAACGAGATAAGATATTCCTAGAACTATTTTTCAAAAAGAAAAATAACTTTTGAGTTCTCCTTTTGTGATCAAACATCACATACCATAATCTTTACCCCCGGGATATATTCAAGATCACTTTTACTAATATCAAGAAGGTTTCTTGTGATACACTCTTATAGAAACTTTTCTCTGAGGGTAGACTGCTACCTGTGAATGGCTCTAGAGCTGAGTCATATATGTTGGAGTTTTTAAAGTTATATGCATCTAACCTAATTTATCTAAGTGTTTTATAAATCGTCTATATTCATAAACTTCCAATAGTGCTGAATAAAAGGTTTTGCACTGCGACGGAATTTTTCCTCATCTCGTGTGTTTTTGCACGTTTGCACTGAAATTGTAAATTAGAATTTGGACATAACTCGCATGCAAACTATAATTAATTGAAGATTAAAATTTAGATTTGTGTGTTGGGGAATTTAATTAAATAAATTAATCCATTAGTTCGTGCGCACTCTCAAATTGGTCTCAGAGCTAGTTGCACCAATATATCGTGTGATCCTTTTTTCGCAAAAAAAAAATTGATATCAATTTTTGAGAAATTATTGATCTTTAAATACCGGAATTTAATGGATAATTTGTATAATTAAATGCCCAATTTTTATGGTTCCATTTATGCTTACTGAAAAGCTAGGATGAGGTTAGCCTTAAAAGCAATTGATGAACGTGTCTGGTTGGTTTGTGAAAGAGGGTGGACACCACCCACTGTGATTATCGACAATGTTGAAAGTCTTAAAACTAGTTCTTCATAGACTGATGATGAATTTAAATGGAGTACTTATAACTCTTACGTCTTGAGCGCTATTTCTAAAGCCGTCATCTCTGATAAGTTCCGCTGTATTATGACATGCACCACGTTTAAATAAGCTTGGAATACTCTCTAGCTCACTCACGAGGGTACCAATTCCATAAAGTCATCCAAGATTCAAAATTTAAATACCCAATTTGAGACCATTACCATGCTAGAGTCCGAGTCTTTCGATGAGTTTTATGCATATTTGTCGAACATAGTTAATTATAGTTTTAATATAGGTGAGAAAATTTCTGAGACGAGAGTTGTTAAGAAAATTTTGAGATCCTTGCCAACTTGTTTTTATTTCGAAGGTCACTGTGCTTAATTCGTTAGGGATATTAGATACTCTTAGGTTAGAAGAACTTTTAGGAGATCTTCAAACGTATGAGATAAATATATTTCGTAAAATCGTTAAACCTAAGGAAATAGAGATTGCTTTGAAAATTCAAACTAAGAAAAAGAAGAGAGAATTTTTTTTTGAATATGAGACTCAGTTTGATTTTGAGTTGGATGACTTGTCCTTGTTTGCAAAAAAATTCAAAAAGTTTTTAAATTTTCCAAATAAAATTCTTCCAAAAAAAGGATTTTTGAGAAAAATAAAAATAAGAATGAGGACAAGAGTGTTGGTGAGAAAGAGGAAGATATTTAGTGCTATGAGTGTGAAGGCAAAGGGCACATGGAACATGAGTGTCCACTATGTTTAAGATAAAGGTCAAGAAAGTTGTGAATAAAGGCACTCTTAGCGATAGTGACGTCGAATCGGTTGACTTAGGGGGAGAATCCCCACATGAACCGTGTGTTACGTTCATGACTAGTCACGTTAGATCTTCTAGTTTGTCCCACGCCAATGAGGATATATCAAAATGTGAAACGCTCGATGATGTTTCGATTCATTCTGGAGAGAGTGAGAGTGAGGAAGAGAATTTAAGTGATGGATTCCATGATCTCCAAAAGGCGTTTAGTGATTTTTACACTAAGACTTTAAAAATGAAAAGGCTAAATAAAGATTTGTCTATTAAGGTGTTATATTTGGAGAAGGACGTAAAAGTTTTAAGAGAGTGTGAGGCATCAGTGAGCCAACTCGAGAAGGTGAAAATTTTCTTTGTGTGAGTAGTTGATTGTTTTAGGTAGGGAAAAGAACGATTTGACCAACACTGTGGCTAGTCTTATGGGAGATCGTCAATCTTCATTGGAGACTCATGAGAAACTTGAAGCTCATGAATCGTAACTCCAAAGCGATCTCGAATGTTCCCGAGAGGTCAAGGTCACTGTTGATGCAAAAAAACAGACTAACTTAATTAATTGATCACGGATAAAAATGAGTAAAAGAGACAAAGTATTTTTAAAGTGGTTTGGCTAAAATAATGGCCCACGTCCACTGTAGTATATTGCTTTGTTCGAGTGCCTCTTGTATCGTTGTAAATATCCTTTGGATGTAGGGTTTATAATGTATTTATAGCCCTTTGAGGGTGTACAATAGTTGGAATATTAAAGGATGGAATGCCTTTATAACGTAGATATTTTACATTTGTACAATGTTAATGTATACAACTGTTGATGATTTACTGTCATTGTTGGTCGGTCTTCCTAGTGTTGGTTGGGCTTCTTTAACCCGTTGGTCGCCGACTCGCCCTTGCTGACTTGGATTAATGCCCAGTTAGATGACACGTGTTCATACATGATTGGTCCACGCAGCAGGATAATTTTTGGTATCAACAGTCACTTTAGAGGACACATCTAGGAAGGTTGAAAATATGCTCCTCGATCCCGTGTTAGGTAATGTTGAGAGGCAAGGAATAGGATATGACGGTGAATCCACTTCCAAAGTCGCACCTGAGCTAGTTCTCGAGTTTGTGATGGATCTTTATGACCCTCAACCTAACCTATCTAGGAGACCTAACCTACCTAGGAGAGCTTGTACTAAACATTTTGAGAAAGGTATACCCAATCCCATTTATGTTTGTTCCCACTGAAAACAAAGAAGTCACCTTAGAGAGTTTTATTTTAAATTGGGAAAGTTTCTCATATGCGTATTTCTCAGTATGCTTACACATAAGTCCTTACATACGTTCCCATATGCACTCCCAAACGTGTTACTCCGCATGCTCCCTAACTTGATCGTAGAGATTTTAAGAGTTTTCAAGAGCAAGTGGAGTATTTAGTCAAGACTTCACAAAATTTGATGGAGAAATTTCTTAGGATGTCGTCTCCTTTTGATAACTCTTCCACGCCTAATTATTGAGGTTGAGACTTGTTTCTAGAATATGGTGCTTATCATGTTCATATCTTACAATCCTATTGTTAGATTGTATTACTATTGTATCTATATTTTTCATTTTGTTTCTAGAATAAGGTGCTTATCATGTTCATATCTTACATCCTTATTGTAAGATTTTATTACCACTATATCTATATTTTTATTTTGATATTCTTAGAAAAATCCAAAAAGAGTTTTGTTTTTCAGATTTTTTTTTTGAAAAATATAAAATAAATTGGCTTTTATGAAAAAGGTGAAAAAGGGAAAAAAAATTATTTTTGATAAAATTTTGAAAAATCCAAAAAGAGTTTTGTATTTTTTATCACCATATATAGATGAACATTTAAGATGTTCGAATCACTCATTCATTCCATTTTTCACGTGACTTTTTCATAGTATTTTTAGACATGACGTCGTTTCTATTGTGTGCTTAATAATGTGTGGAATCATTACATTGCTATTTTATGACTACTTTCTACATGTTTGACTCCTATTAACCTTTATTACATACATGCACGAACTTGTTTGAACATTGCACTTACTTGTCACTTGTCGAATATTATGTTTTCATCTCAATTTTGCTTTATGATGAACCAAATATAAAAACAAGATAAAAAGTTGTACATGTAAGAACTATTGTCCCGATTAAAGTTATTTTTCTGAAAAATTGTGTTATTTGTTAAGCAATGGTAATGGGATACGAAAGATCAAAATGTTCTTTGCATTAAAACCCACCATTTGCATCAAAGAACCTAAAAAGATTAGAGGAACATAAAAATAAAAGCGTCATGATAATTTTTTGATACATTGATGCTTCACTACATACGAGCATTAATTTCTTCAAAAATCATTGAGAGTTTATCATCATATAAGTTAGATTTTGAGGTAGTTAATGTCGAAGATCAACGAGTTTGTACAAACTAAAAATATCTTGAAAAAATACTATATAGTTTGGTGTTATTGGTGTGAGAATCGTTTATATTCATGACATGTTGATTAAGTTGAGTCAATTTCACAAGAGTTCAACCATTTTACACCTAAGGTAGACTTTGAGATCTTTCGTTAGAAGTTTCTCAAATCTTCGTGCACACATGTTATGACTATATATGTTGATTTACCTATGGAAAATGTTCACACCCCTACATTCTGCGTTCTTGTTTCGGATAATTTAGTGTTATTCCATGGTGTGTTGTATTTGATCCTTTTATATTTTCTATTATTCAAAAACAAAAAAATTCAAAAATAGGTGGTTGCTACATGCCTATGAGATTATCACCCTATGTTTACTTGATTATATTTGTTTTGATATCTTACTTCTCCGAGTGATGCCAATTTTTCTTTCTTTGTTTAGACTCCTTTGTCTATTATAGATAAAAGAGGGAGAACAAATTGAGGGGGAATTTTGAGTTCTTATTTTTTGTTTAAAACTCTATGCATCACGGTATCTTTGTTTGTCTCATGTGTGTATAATGTTCTGATTGGATGATAATCATTTAGACCCACACATGATAAAGACAATGTTTGCCAAAAGAAAGATCCATTTTCAAGATTGAAGACTTGCAGATATTCTACATTCCATTTTCATTAATATTTTGAGAGGGTAGATTATTATATTAAGTCATACGATTTAATTTGTCTTAGGATGGTGTTTTATACAAGAATAGCCAAAGGGAGAGATTTGTAAGAGCAAAATTTATGATTGCTCACATTTTTATTTATTTAAGTTTGGTGTATCCCATTACACAAACACAACACATAAACACATCTACATTACTACTTCTCGATACTTGAAGACTACGTTGAAGACCATCAAAGAATGCAAGATTTGTTCATCTTAACAATCATGGAAGAGATATGCATTTTAGAGTGGTAAAAAGGTTTTTATATCTTTTGGGGTTTAGGTATATTTTTATGAGGCCTTCTTTTTTACAAAAAGAAACTTAACTTTTTAAGAAAAAGAACCGTAGAAAATGACGCCTCGTTCAAACGAGACGTCATGATCATTCGAACGATTTTAAATAGATTTCAAAACTTTCATCACTATAATCTCGTTAGAATCTTTCGTTCGTAGCGTCATTAGAACAAGATGCAATGTCGTTCGAACGACCTGCCCTTTCATTTCAACGAACGACACATATTTTATTTTTATGAATATCTTCCCATTACCTTTTATGTTTATCATTTTTATCTTTCGTTCTTATAAAAAGGCTGAATGGGTTTAGATATTCTAAGAACTCCTTTTCAAAAAGAAAAATCCCTTTTGAGTTCTTTTTTTGTGATCAAACACCTCATATCATAATCCTCACCCCCGGGATGTATTCAAGATCACTTTTACCAACATCAAGAAGGTTTCTTGTGATACAATCTTATACAGACTTTTCTCTATGACTGACTTTGTGAATCGAGGTTTCACTGCTGAAGAAGGAAGAAGGTTGAATCGGTGGATACCGAGGGTAGACCGCTACCTGTAGATAGCTCTTGAGTTGCGTCGTATCTATTGGAGTTTTTTGAATTTCTACACATTTAACTTAGTTTAGCCAAGTATTTTATAAGTCGTCTATATTCATAAACTTCCAATAGTACTGAATAAAAGGTTTTGCCCATCGAAAGGATTTTTTCTCATCTTGTATGTTTTTGCATGTTTGGACTGAAATTGCATATTAAAATTTGGACATAACTCGCATGCAAACTATATTATAATTAAAGATTAAAATTTGAATTTGTGTGTTGCAGAACTTAATTAAATAAATTGACCCATTAGTTCGTACGCACTTTCAACCTCTTCTTTTAAATCGATGAAAATTCGAATTGAGCAACCTATAAAAGATTCTGCTTCGTCAAGCAGTGTAATAGATGCTTTTTTGTAGTCAACTTGAACTAAAGTTGAAGTAAATATCTTTTTTTTTTAAGTCTGAATGAGAATATTATAATATACATAGTAGACTAATTATTGGCAAAATATCAGCATTCCTAAATTCCATTGATAATCTACAAATAAATAGCATGATAAAATTAAAAATACATAAAAAACCTTCAACTTATTATTACAACAATGTATTTTTGGACAACCATAAAATAAACTTTTAATAACCAATTTCCTTCTTAATTTTTCAAGACATAAAAATTTCGAGGAAGAATTGTATACCTTATGGAACTTTCAACTGTAGCAATATATCTAATGAAGCTTACATTCAAAATATAAAATGCATAATCTATTACTCTGTCCATGGTTATTGAAGGTCAAATCTATTACAAAATAAATTAAATAAAATCCCATCATTATTGTAATCCATCGGAATTACCATATCTCAAACAGACCAAAAGGTTAACATTTGAAACTAAAATTGAAATTAATATTTCATTAATGGTGAAACTATCAAAGCGCCTTAGCTATATAAAATATAAGTGAACACATATACTTTTAAAGCTTGAATAGAATCCTCCTATAGACACAATTTAATGTTGATTTGTAGTTTTAAAAGAAAAGCGAAAAGTGTTTCATATAACTAATAATACTATGATGTACAACATGTCATATAAAAAATTACAACTATGATCCAATAAGATTAAGAATAGTGTTAATGTAACTAATACATTATAAGTAAAAAACGAAACTTCTTAATCACATGCGAAAAACATGGCTTCTTGATGTCAATAATTAGACCATTCTACATTAAACCCTCAATTAGAAACTTACTTATAAGCTACAATGAATATTTTAAACCATATTGTACTTTCTAGACCAAGATATATACAAAATATAAAATTGAAATTCAAAAGACAAATAGAAAAAAGAAAATAATGCTTAATAAGAAAGTGTTGCATATATATATTAAGCATTATTTTCTTCATGGAAATTTAAGACTCAACACAATAACAACACACGACATAATATGAAATTGAACCAAAAGAAACACCATGTTTGGCATTTATGTCAAAATTTTGACTCGTGTTAGTAGTAACAATATATGTTATTCATGTTTTAAATGTTTGTAGAAAAATTATCGTATTAGTTGTTTCATGTTTTAAAGGAGTCGTGGTTGTGCTACATTAAAAACACTACAACTTAAAAGTTCTTAAGAATTAGAGTTTGTCTCTTTAATATTGTCACATATTCATATAAACTTAAAATGATATGAGTGTGAGTGTAAAAGTGTAGTGATAACAAAATTGAGGACAAAATATAATATACATAACTTTAGGAGTCAAATCCAGTTGGAACACAAACTTTGGAAGTAAAAAAATATCAAACCATCGCATAGCTCAAAT
Source organism: Sambucus nigra (assembly GCA_949130495.1). Classification (NCBI taxonomy): domain Eukaryota; kingdom Viridiplantae; phylum Streptophyta; class Magnoliopsida; order Dipsacales; family Adoxaceae; genus Sambucus; species Sambucus nigra. The sequence continues at coordinate 438,235,350 of OX422221.1, read as the reverse complement.
AGATCATACTGAGAAATATGTCCACAATGGGTATGGAGAGAGCATCAAAAGCTTCCTCTGATATATTAAAGCTACATAAACGGGAACACCAACACGAGGGAAATAATAATATAGAATGGGGCAAACACGAAAGACTCAAATAATAAGGTATTGAGTAGAGTGAACTAATTTATCTAAAATAGTTTTCGCTCTAAACAATATCTATCCAAAACCTATTTGGGTAAGGATCAGTTGTGTATTATTCACATCACAAGTCTAAAATTTGTACAATATGTGTTTTTACTTTTGTTAATAATTCATACGTATATAAGTACGTGTAATTCTTTATCTTGTAGAAAAAAGGGACATTGGATTGGAGGTGTGCCCATATCATAGTGTTTAATGGACACTCCCTATTTAATTAAAATCTCACGTGTCACGGGAAAAAGTGGAGAGGTAAAAACATAAGCTTAATCGAACTGTATATATATATACAGAGAGAGAGAGAGAGAGAGAGAGAGAGAGAGAAGGGCACCAAGAAATTTATTGAGTTCTCTGATTTATTGTCTTGAAAGAGACTTGGGTTTCATCCTTCGTCGCCTCCACCTCAAAGTATTCGTCCCTCAGGGATGCTGTGATTTTTTCACCTTCAGAGCCTAATTTATCCCACTTTTTTTAGCTTCCCAGAAGGCCAGTTTCATTATTTCATAACATTTTTGTATTTTTTTAATTATGTCTTGATCAATTAAGAGACCCTTCAATCACCAACATTGTTCCTTAATTCTGATTAGAAACAACGATTTCAACTTATATTATTTTGCCCTGATTTGATTTTCTTTTATAGTGGGGAAGAGAAAGGTCTTGATAATGGCTGTAGGAAGAATTAATAACCCATTAAGAAGAGAGGAAGATGTACGAGTGAGATATGTAGCGACAGACTATTAGTTTTAGTTTTAGTGACATCATGATTAATGATTAGCAATTAATGAAATGGAAGTTACGAAATATTAAAAAAATATGAGATTAAAATTGTCAAATGTAATACCCACTATTTTGGAAATAAAATAAAATTTAATAAAAATCAATTTAATTCGGTGAAATTAATTAATCAAGGTTGTGAATAATTGGACTCAATATTATTTATAAATTTTAGAAATGGACTTTCATGATTTCGGATAAATCTAAAAAGGATTTTATTTTGAATAAAAAGTATTGGCGTGTGTCACGTCATAATTAAATATATTTTCTGTATAAAATATTCGGAACTCACTTTGAGAGGCATTTGGGGCCCGTTCGGGGATATTAGTCCCTTATGAATGGGTCTGGGGTGTATATATATATATATATATATATATATATATATAAAAGTTGGATAATTATCGGACTAAATAAATAAAGTATTTGCGCTCATTTGGGGGTCCAAAGTTATGGCCTAAAGCTCAACTCGAGATTTGGAGATTACTAATGTTTATTAATGGTTAATCCACTCATTGGGAGTTACATCCAAGAACCCTAAGAACACCCACCCAAGACGAGGAGGAAGGAACACCCTAGGAGGAAGAAAATAGGAGGTTCTCCACCATTTTCAGGCAAGGATTCTCTTGAATTATTAATCAAAATGTACAAATCTTATATTAATGTTGATTCCATGCTTAGATTAAGATTTGAATCATGTTTGGAAATGCATATTTAGAGATCCGTAGATTAATGTATAAATTGATGATAATTATATGATCCATGCGTAGATCCGTAACCCCTCGTATTAAATATATATTTACATGATTTAAATTGAAGATTCATTGTAGAAAACATGTGGTAGAACCCTCTAAACAAATATGGAAATCATTTGGATAGAGTAAAATGAAATTTTAAAATTTGTATGTTCATGAGTTCTTGAAAGAATCTTAAAAATTGATGACAATTTAGGGTTGAATTTGAAGTTTAATCATGTGTATAATGATCCTATGATGTTATAGATACTACATCCATACCATTCTTTAAGTTGTTGAACCATTATAATGACATTTGATGAAGGAAGTTTTGAGGAGAAAAATCCCGTCTTGAAGAAGACCTGATCTTGGCTTACTGGGCAAACCGAATCGATTCGGCCTCCTATCGAATCGATTCGAAATATCTTGTTGTAAAAAATTTCGTTATGATCGCGTGGGCGCCGACCGTGTATTTTTCTGATTTTTTGTAATTAGTTATGATTTTTTTACGAAGGGGTGTGCGAGACCATTTTTTCCAAGTGAAGGATAGAGACTTATTCCAACATATTAATGATAATGTTATGAACTTATATACACGTTAAAACTGGATGGTTGATGTTATTGTAGTGCATGCTTGATGACTTAAAATACAAGTAACTATATAAAAGAAACGATTTGCGTAAAATTCTTGAATAACGTAATACGGAATAAATATATTGAAAGGCAGGGATATGCCTAGATGATTTGGAAATTTTTGTAGGGGCATATAGATGATAAGACCCTAAAAGATACGACGAGGCTATTATGATTAATTCAAGATAGGTTTGAAAAAAAGAAATACTTATTTGAGATAAGTCGAATGCATGAAGATTGTAATTAATAATTAGTTTCCTCAAATTCTTACCATGTAATGATACTAGTAGTAATGTATCCCAAGCTTAGCAAGCTAAAGTTTAAATGGTTAACGACGGTTGTGATAGTAGGTTAAGTGAGACTACTTATCCATAATAGTGGATTCCTTATATATGTACATATAAACCATATTGAAAAGGTAATAAGAAGCGAATAATTATTAATAATCTGGAATGAATTAAGTCTAAGTCAAGAGGACAACATGCTAAAATCATTAATTTCATTGGTAAGGTTAGTTTGTGGATAACTATACCTATAATTATATGATAAGATTAGTTTAGGGATAACTATACCTATAATTGTATTGGTAAGGTTAGTTTGGGAATAACTATACCTATAACTGTAGCGGTAAAGTTAGCTTGGGAATAACTATACCTTTAATGGCTTTGGAAATGTTAGTTTGGGATAATTATACCTAGGCATTTATGGAGAAATAAATATGATTGTTCAGCCTAGGAGGCAATATATGAGAAGTAATTTTAATTGGGAAGTACTTGTAGGATGGCGACTTAATATTTGTTATGTAAAAATTGATTGAAATGTTATAATTAAGGTAAGAAGGCTATAATTATATGGATAGACATTTAAGAGATAAAAGTAGTTATAGAGTCATTACATATACATATTTGATGATAATATGTATTATATTATTTTGTGTGGCCGTCCTATCAGTTGGGGTTTCTGGCGTTCGGACTGCGTAGCACACGCCAGCACAGGTGGGCTAGACGATGTGTGGGTCATTTAGGTACTATGTAGGTAGCGCCACATACGAGATGGTAGATGTTGATGCTGAGATCCTTTGTCACCACTGGGTATGGGGTTTGAACTAGTGTACTGCGTAGGTACCACCCCACTTTCTTGTGTATCGTTATCCGCTTAGGATAAGAGACTCCTCCAGGTATTATCGATAGAGCACGAATAGGATGCCAAATATAGATGTCTTCGTGTTCTCATATATATATATATATATATATATATATATATATATATATATATATATATATATATATATATATATATATATATATATATATATATATATATATATATTTACACATTGTGGTGTTCCTTATATGGGAATGTGCTCTCTTAGTCTAAATATGTAAACATTGCTTAATGATAATAAAGTCGGGTTAATAAAATGATGTGGATAAATAAGGACGAAGATGAGTCCTAATGAATAAGGCGGTAGACAATTATTAATGAGAATAATAATTGGGTAGTCTAAGAAAGTAGACAATAATTAAAGAGAATGAATAACAGGGTAGCCAATTATTAATGAGAATAATAATTTGGTAATCTAAGAGAATGAAACTTATAGTCTAATGGGGTAGACAACCAGGAGTATGAATTAAATTATTAAATAGTTTGAAGAGATAGACAAGGGTTATGGGATATAATATGACGTAAGAATTTTCATGGAGTTCATATAAATTGTGTAGTAAATATTTTAAAATCCATTCGGGGATCGGGGTGTTAGACATAAGTACCCACTTTTAGTTAACGCATAACTAGACGACTTACCCTTTACATGCCAGATTAAATAATGGAATTTATAATTGGCATTTTGTTTGAGGATACGAGTAGGACTACTTCTAGATGAGAGGTGAGGTACTCATTACGTGTGAAGGTCATGGAGAGACGTGAAGTATGAGTTAGTAATATTTTGCATATTTACTGGTGAAGAATCCTTGCAACTACAGGGCTATGACCCAAATTATAAATGTTTTTCTCCCCAGGTATTCTTAATGACAGGGATAACGGGACTGATAATGGATCAGACTTGCAGTTGCATTGGACATAGTGGGTTTCGCTCCGCTGATTCTAGTATAGATTGTACTTCAGCATTTTGTCACTTTATTTTATACTGGGATTTGTATGGGCATAAGCCCAAGTGTTTATTTATGGCAGTTGTACTTAGCTTTACATTATAGACATTGTATGATGATTAAGTTTTTATTATTCATGTATTAAATCAGTTTTATTCAGATTTTTTATTCATTTTAGATTTTGATATAATTTTTTTTTATCCCTTTAGTGTTGAGAATGGTATATATTGTTGATAAGCCCCATCTTCGGCTTATTGAGCCTCACCAGCCTTTACATGAGAAAATAGCAATTGCTACAGTTGTTATCAAAGCACGGTTATAGTATCATTAGGATATGTGTCTTAGCTTGTTAGGTTCTGCGTTGTGTCCTTTGATGTAGAGCCTTATGATTAGGAGTCATTGTATTCTTTGTGAGTCATTACTACCCATTCGGGAAGGGGTCAGTGTTGGTGTGAGGTCCATAGAGACCTTAGTGTGGGTCGGTCACTTGCGAGAATTTTGAGGAGTTCGAACAATTTGGTGCCCAGTAATTTAAAGGAAGACATTTAGAAAATTTGAGGATGTGGTCTTGTCCAATAATGCACCAGCAGAGGTTAGTTCGTTTAGACGAGGACCCACAACGAGATGGGCATCGGATTATAGAGGAAATCTTTAGCGGAGAAAGAGGCTAATGATAGCATCGGTGGTAAATAAGGTGTTTTCCTACTTTGGAGTATATGGGATATGTTTTGTTTGATATTGGGACTTAGAGTTCACTTGATTTTTATTAATACATTTAAAAGGATAGACTTTGAATTTGTGAAGCTTATGTTATTTTAGGCCTATTTGATAGCTATGTCGAAGAATGATATTTTTTCGGGTAATGGTTTTATAGTTATGTGGAATATGTTGATATTATGTGGACTGCTATGAGTTATGATCATGTCCAAAGTACAAGGTTGATTAGGAATTGGTGTTCACCGTAATCGTGAGGATTATTGTGAGAAATTTTATGGGTGAGCCTAGTTTTGAAGAAATAAATTTCAATAGGAAATTAGGTCGTGTAAGGACCTTTTGAAAGTTGATTATGCTTAGGGAAGCAACATATGAGTGTGACTTAAAAATTTTGAATAACTCAAGGAGGTAGATGCATATGAATAAACTCAATTTTATGAAATAAATCGGGCGATGCTTAGGTGTGAGCAAGGGTCTTTTATGTTGGGGAAAATTGTTTGCGAGATGACGTGATGGTATGATTTGGGAAAGTATTGCCTTTGTGAGTATAGGCAACAAAGTAGAAGTAAGGCTAGTGATATCTTCGGTTAATTGAGATTGTATATGATTGTGTGTAATGTTGGTATAGTGATGTTGTCATTAAAGTTATAATGGTAGATCTGATTAGAATGGGTATGCCTTTGGAGACTTAAAAATGACTAAGTGCTCTACAGATTAATTATGGGAGAATAATGCCCTACCTAGGTTGTAGTAATTGAGATATTGAGCATGGTAGGGTTAGTCGACTCTAAAGGAATTTGGTATAACTCTTATAATGGGATAAGTGGTTGGCTTGAAAAATAGCAAATATTGAAATTTACATGATTAGCTTAAATGGTTATTTTTATTTTTATTTTTGTCTTGGGCCGATGGACCTCAATAACTGACTAAGGTGTGCAGTAGTGTATCGGGAGGGTTCCTTGTTTGGATCTCGCTTGTGAGACGTTTCATGCACGGAATTAGAAAAAGTCGGGAGTTGAGGTAAGTTGGATACTAAGATGGTTATTTCTTTTTACATGTATGTATGTGGTGGTATACTTATTGTATGGTTATGCTTGGTATAAATGGTACATATTAGATGTATATGTGTCATTCATCGTTGTTAATGATATGTGTGTACATATAAGGTGTAATATATATGGGCATCTCAGTGATGTTATGATAGGCGTGGATGAGTCTTTTCATTTATCTCATGGGATATAAGTATGGACCAGTTGGGTATAAACATAAGTTAACGGTGCAACATAAAATGTGGGTTCATGATACATTGAATTCCGAGGAAGGAATTCCGTTATAAGGGGGAGAGAGTGTACCCCGTATTTTTGGAATAAAATAAAATTTAATAGGGATTAATTTGATTGGGTGAAATTAATTAATCAAAGTTGGGGGTAATTGGACACAATATTATTTATAAATTTTAAAGATGAACTTTAATGATTTGGGATAAATCTAAAAAGGATTTTATTTTGAAAAAAAAAGTATTGGCGTGTGTCACGTCACAATTAAATATATTTTTGGGATAAAAATATTTGTAACACACTTTGACAGGCATTTCAGGCTCGTTCAGGCATTTTATACCCTTATGAATGTTCTCGGGGTATATATATATATATATATATGAGTTGGGTAATTATCGAACTAATTAAATAATGTATTTGCGCTCATATGGGGGTCCAAAGTTATGGCCTAAGGCCCAACTAGGGATTCGGAGATTAATACTATTTATTAAAGGTTAATGCACTCATTAGGAGTTACATCCAAGACCCTAAGAACACCCACCCAAGAAGAGGAGGAAGGAACACCCTAGGAGGAAGAAAATAGGAGGTTCTCCACCAGTTTCAGGCAAGGATTCTCTTGAAATTCTTATTCAAAGCGTACAAATCTTATATTAATGTTGATTCCATGCTTAGATTAAGATTTGAATCATGTTTGGGAATGCATATTTAGAGATCCGTAGATTAATGCATAAATTTATGATAATTATATGATCCATGCGTAGATCTGTAACCCCTCATATTAAATTTATATTCACGTGATTTAAATTGAAGATTCATTATAGAAAGCATGTAGTAGAACCTTCTAAACAAATCTGGAAATCATTTGGATAGAGTAAGATGAAATTTGGAAATTTGTATGTTCATTAGTTCTTGAAAGAATCTTGAAAATTGATGACAATTTAGGGTTGAATTTGAAGTTTAATTATGTGTGTAATGATCCTATGATGTTTTAGAGACTACATCCATACCATTCTTTAAGTTGTTGAACCATTATAATGACATTTGATGAAGGAAGTTTTAAGGAGGAAAATCCCGTCTTGAAGAAGACCTGATCTCAACTTACTAGGCAAACGGAATCGATTTGGCCTCATACCGAATCGATTCGAAATATCTTCTTGTAAAAAATTTCATTACGATCGTGTGGGCGCCACTGCGTATTTTTCTGATTTTTTTTTAATTAGTTATGATTTTTCTACAAAAGGGTGTGCGAGACCTTTTTTGTCCAAGTGAGGGATATAGACTTATTCCAAGATATTAATGATAATGTTATGAACTTATATAAATCGTTAAACCGGGATGAGTTGATGTTATGGTAGTGCATCCGTGATGACTTAAAATACAAGTAACTATATAAAGAAAATGATTTATATAGAATTATTGAATAACGTAATACGGACTAAATATATTAAAAGGCAGGGATATGCCTAGATGATTTGGAAATTTTGGTTGGGGCCTTAAAAGATACGATGAGGCTATTATGATTCATTCAAGATTGATTTGAATAAAAGAAATACTTATTTAAGATAAGTTGAATGAATGAGGATTGTAATTAATAATTAATTTCCTCAAATTTCTTACCATAGAACGATACAAGTAGTAATGTATCCTAAGCCTAGTAGGCTAAAGTCTAAATGGTTAGCGACAATTGTGATAGTAGGTTGAGTGAGACTACTTATCGATATTAGTGGATTCCTTATATATGTACATATAAACCATATTGAAAAGGTAACAAGAAGTGAATAATTATTAATAACCTGGAATGAATTAAGTCTAAATCAAGAGGAAAACATGCTAAAGTCATTAATTGTATTGGTAAGGTTAGTTTGGGGATAACTATACCAATAATTGTAGCGGTAAAGTTAGTTTTGAAATAAAAATACCTTTAATGGATTTGGGAACGTTAGTTTGGAATAACTATACCTAGGCATTTATGGAGAAATAAATGATGAAATAAATATTATTATTCAGCGTAGGTGGCAATATATGAGAAGTGATTTTAATTGGGAAGAAGTCGTAGGATGATGACTTATTATGAGTTACGTAAAAACTTATTGAAACGTTATAATTAAGTTAAGAAGATAATAATTATATGGATAGACATTTCAAGGATAAAAGTAGTTATATAGTAATTGCTTATACATATATGATGATAATATGTAATATATTATTTTGTGTGGACATACCTGGGTTCGTGGACTGATCGAGTGCGAAAAGTAGCGCGTGTCAAACGCTGATCGTTGTTTTCGTTTCGCCTACTCAATACAAAAACCTAAATTACGACTACACTTGTGTGGCAAGTCTAGCGGTAAGTCGGGTATCGAAAGATCCACTGGGTACGAGTTGTTAGAATTTATAAGATTTAATATTCTGAAATAAAAGTGTAAAAGGTGAATTACAAACTAAAAAGTAAAAGATGCATAAAATGGAAATATTAATCTAGGCAAGGGTATTGAAACTAGACTAACAAAGTGGTAAAACTATAGGCTGCGTCGAATATCCCTCACTCGAGTTAATTTGTATAAAATGGATGCATGGGTCGACGAGTTATTAGGACTGCATCTCGTTTCGACAGTTAATTGAATCAAAGGTTGTCACACCCCTAAATCCGCATAAAAGCCTAATAAGATTTTGGCGTCAACAAATATCTCGGAAATTACGCGTGAAAGGTCGTAAGCGCGGGACATACATGATATGCCCTGTCAAATCTCCTAGGCATAATAACTAGGACAACGCACCCGAAATAGACCCGTAAACACAATCACCAAAGCAAAGCAACGCGTTAACCCGAGTGAGTTCCATTCAAACACAACCTAATTTAAATTACCTAGAAAGCATGTTAAAAACGAGGTAAATAAGCGCAATAAATAAACGCGATAAAGTTACACTAGAAAGCAATGAAAGAAAGAATGTAAACCTAAATTAGAAAGCATGTAAATTACACTAGAAAGCAAGAAATAATGAAATACAAACTATATTAAATGGATAGGGTGAATGAATAATCAACTTATATAACAAAAAGGGTGTCAATCCAAAGAGAAATGAAGAAGAACTAACCAAAAACCCAAACCCTAAGCTAAACTATCTTCTAAAACTATCTAAAATCGTTCGCCCCTATTATTACAACAAAATTTGGTATTTATACTAAGTTGTAATAAGTTAGAAAAGAAAAGAGAAAGGACAATGAAAAGGCAAAATATTTGCTAGAAACAGGGGATCAATCGATCGACCCCTTTAGTCGATCGATCGATGGTGAACAAATATCCCACTGTCGATGAGGATCGATCGATCTACCCCTTTGGTCGATCGATCGATCAAGCAGGTCCCAGCACACTGCATTGTTGTTTTTGCATGCTTGCCTTTCTTGCCCGATAAAACTCCCGAAACTTCTTTATTCTTAATCGTAATCATGCACCGTTCACGGCCACGCGAAGCATGCGAGGAGGGATACAACTTCCGTGAAGATATCGGGCCAAGTGCCCAAGCTGTGAAAAGATTAAAATTCCCTTGAACGTGCTATCGCATACGGAAATCGAGCGGAATGCGTTCGAACTTCATACTTAGCATCCAAATACCTCTAAAAACTCAATTAACCCCTGTAAAACATGTTAACGTAGAAATCCGAGGTTATCTGGTTAACGAGCATAAATATAGGGAATAAAATACCCGAGGTGGCTAAAATGCGTAGGTTCGGAGGATGAAATATGCAATATTTGTGTATCATCACACCCCTTAACTTACACATTGCTAGTCCCTACCAATGAAATAGGATGCAACAAGAACTACAAGCAAACCAAAATCAAAAGATAGTACAAAAGTATGGTATAAAAACAAAAGGCCACTTTCGCGGGCGATTCAATTCCATTTAGCGTATGCAATACGCCGTTAAACCCCTAGGTCACCCTAGTGGATGAGTGTCGTCTCGTGATGGTTTTCAGGGATGGTACCCACAAACATCACATGGTTTCCTCAAAATATGACCAAACCAACATGCGACAGGCCCAAAAACAGCGAAAAAGATTCCATACGCATTATGAGCAAATTGAATGAATTCAAACAAACGTCCAAATCATTAACATTATAGATTGCACCTCATAGAATTGAAACCTTTAAATGTGGGAGGGGAGCGAGCACATGCAAAGTGTGATTTGGCAAAAACTTAAATAAATCGGATACTAAATAAAGCAAGCATATATTCAATCCTCACGGGTATTACACTCATCAAGTGAATTCACTCGAAATAGGGAGGTAACACAAGGAACATGCGTACATAAGGAGTAAATATAAATGGAAACTAGGCCGCACACATGTCACAAATGAAGAACGCTATATATAAACTGAAAAATGTAATCTCAATGAAAGATACCGCTCATTAAAAGAGGCGAAATGTATTTTCACAGATTATCAAAACTATTACGACTTTTGAATTACATATACTAAAAATCGCATAGGACTTTACTAGGGTTATAATGTAGGTTAGGTTAGGGTATGAAATGAAGGAATGTATGTACGCATTCAAAGTGTTCGGAATGAAAACTCGGGATAATGGAAAAATGCGGGCAATATCAAAATTGGAAAATAACTTCCAAACAAGCATTACATATATCATTGGGAGAGTAATCAAATCTTATTGAACTATACACAATATTTACAACTTTCTCTTTCTTTTTCTTTTCTTCTTTTTCTCATTTTTTTTCTTTTGTTTTGTTTTACTTTTTGCTTTCTCTTTTTCACCACTTTTTTCACATCTCTTTTCTTTACTTTTCATACTCTCATATGCCTAAATTGCAACCGACATCACAACAACATCATTCAATCCCAAGCAACATTCCAAACAAAGGTATGTAAAGTGTATATATAGGCTAAAACTCCAATTTAGAGTTGGTTATGGGATTTGGGTTATGAAACGAAAGGCTATATTTAGGATCAAAGGGGTTAACGAAGGTAAACATATAAGGGTGAGGTCAAGGCTAATATGGGTGATATAACAAAGAGGGCTATGATCATTTCCAAAAGTTTACGTAATTCTCGAATCAAAATAATATATGAAAATTATGAAAATCATGATCAAGTAACACATTTCAAGTATGAACTCAATTAATGAACGATCAAATGAAAGAATAGTGAGATTACCAACGAATTCAACGTTTTCAATGAGAAAAGAATAGTGTATACACTCACAAATGACAAAAGGTACAAATCTTACTCAGTGTAAGTATATACAATGCAACAAACGATTACCGAGTTATAAAAATCTTAAACCAAATCAATATAATAATAAAAGTGCATGTGCTCATGGGATTAAAGTTTAATTCATGAAGTTATTCATAATATCAATAAGTGAGACTAAAGTCTAATATCTTCTAAAATCGATAACATGCATCATTGGGTTTTCTATTGGATCGGGCAATTACTAAAATTTATCATTGAAAACAAAGGCAAAATTCCCAAAAAAGAAGAAAAAAGAAATAAAATCTTTTCAAAAATTTCAATTTTTCTAAGAAAAGCATACTAAGTAACTAACATGTGAGCAAAAACATGGCCTAAATAATAAAATGGATAAAATATCCCACACCTCCTAACTTAAAACTTGACATTGTCCTCAATGTGAATTAAGAACCAAATTAAGAGAGGAAAAAAGCGATATTACCCAAAATTGGAGCGATCCTCATAAGAATAAGTCCAAAGAATCTACAAAACAAGTTAGTACCGAGCATAGCAAAAATAACTAACAAAAAGTTAACTAATTACATTAGACTAAAATAAAAAGAAAGAAAGAATAAAAAGCTAACTATATACAACCTACTATTTAGGCCTCACACTAACTATACACTAGAAGTCTAAATAGTTGAGGGTCCACCGCAAAAACGATTTGACTTTGGAGGATAACTGTTATACCCTCACATACAAGCATGCCTTCCTAAAAATATGAATTCCGTTTTAACAACGGAAGGCATGTGTAAGGCGTAAGAAAGGAACCATCGCCAATTAAAAGTTTTGGAGGGACAATGGGGGGTTTGGATTGAAAGAGTGACAAAAACATGTGGGGACCGAGAAAAGACGAATATCCTCCGAAGGATTTTGAAATTGGAATGGGAGGCGGAGCACATGAAGGCACCGATGCAATCATGGAAGGCGACTCGAGCAAGTACTCCTCATCGACGGAAAGGTTTAAAACATTAAAGTTTGAAACCGAATCATCGGGTACTTGTGACGGTAATAGGGAATGAAAATGGGGATGAAAGAAATTCATACTCATGAGATGAATCATCATCTCGTGAAGATTGAGTTTCGAAGGAAATAATATCATTTTCAATGAAATGTTCTTCTTTGGGGGCCAAAGAAGAAATCATTTCATTGCAAATAGATATTACGTCATTTTCATCCTCTCTTTCAATATCTATTATGCAATGGGCAAAGTCTAGAATGGTTTGTTCCAAAGTAGGCACAAGTACCTCATTTGGTTTAAAACATTCTTCGACTTCGAAAGTATCGGAAGCAAAATCGTCGTCGGACTCAAAAAGTAAATCCAAGTCATGTTTTCACAAATGATTTTCCTCCCGATAACGATTTTCAAGTTTCTCATTTTCATACATACGCAAACCCTCACCGAATGTCATGGGTCGAGGTACGGATGCATGAAAATGGGAACTTTGAAAATTACTATCGAACTTAAACGAAAACTCATTATTATAGGAATTTCAAAAACTATTGCAGTTCGTTTCAAAATTCTTACTATAAGGAGGTAAAAGCCCAAAATCATTGTCATCATCATCAAAATTTCAATAACCCCAATTTTGACTTTCGTTATACTCGTCCAAAGTCATATTTGAATTTGTTATACTTTAGGATTCTAAGTATTCACCGAAAGTCATAGGTTTGCGAGAATTTTGAGAATTATAACAATGATTACCGAAAGAATTGGAATAAGTAATGCTTACCCCAAAAATGGCTCGAAGTGGCGGATTTCACAAAGAAAGTGCGGGCGTGAAAAATTCGAGCGTTTCTAAGTGCTCAAATGTGAAAGTCCTGCAAAAAGGTTAGGAAATAATACAAACAGAAAGAAAATACTATGAAATACTAAATCAAATAAAGTCTAAAACAAACTAGTCCCCGACAATGGCGCCATTTTGATCGACTGCGAAAAGTGCGTGCGTGTAAGTGCGTAGTCGTTGTTTTCGTTTTGCCTACTCAATACAAAAACCTAAATTACGACTACACTTGTGTGGCAAGTCTAGCGGTAAGTCGGGTATCAAAAATCCACAGAGACGAGTTGTTAGAATTTATAAGATTTAATATTCCGAAATAAAAGTGTAAAAGGTGAATTACAAACTAAAAAGTAAAAGATGCATAAAAGGGAAATATTAATCTAGGCAAGGGTATTGAAACTAGACTAACAAAGCGGTAAAACTATAGGCTGCGTCGAATATCCCTCACCCGAGTTAATTTCTATAAAATAAATACATGGGTCGATGAGTTATTACGAATGCGTCTCGTTTCGACAGTTAATTGAATCAAGGGTTGTCACGCCCCTAAATTCGCATAAAAGCCTAATAAGATTTTGGCGTCAATAAATATCCCAGAAATTACGCGCGAAAGGTCATAAGCACGGGACATACATGATATGCCCCGTCAAATCTCATACGCGTATTAACTAGGACAACGCACCCAAAATAGATCCGTAAACACCATCACCAAAGCCAAGCAATGCGTTAACTCGAGTGAGTTCCATTCAAACACAACCTAATTTAAATTACCTAGAAAGCATGTTAAAAACGCGATAAATAAAGCGAGTAAATAAACACTATAAATTTATACAAGAAAGAGATTGAATCAAAACATGTAAACTAATTAACAAAGCATGTAAATCTAATTAGAAAACAAGGAAATAAGGAAATACAAACTATATTAATGGAGAGGATGATGAATAGTGCAACATTCAACCCACATGAGGTGTCAATCTAAGAACAATTGAAGAAAAACTTTCCAAAACCCTCAAACCCTAAGCTACGCTACCCAAAAAATGAATTATCTATGATATTTACAACAAAAAAGTCTTATATACCAAGTGGGAAAAGAAATAGAAAAGAAAAGAAGAAAAAAAGGAAAAATATCTCCTGGAAACAGGGGATCGATCGATCGACCCCTTTGGTCGGTCGATCGATGGTAAACCAATATCCCATTGTCGATGAGGATCGATCGATCGACCCCTTTGGTCGATCGATTGATCAAGCAGGGGTGAGCCAAGGCAGCCTACTGCATTTCCCTTTTCTTACTCTTCTCCTCCTCTTTTGGTTTCATTGTTTTTCCCTCCGCTGAAATTGCAGCAACTTCTTCATACGGACTCGGAATCGTGCACCGTTTGTGGCCACGCGAAGCTTTCAAGGAGGGATACAATTTCCGAGCAGATGTCGGGCCAGGTGCCCAAATTATGAAAATACTAAAATGCCCCTGAACGTGCGATTGCGTACAAAAATCGAGCGGAATGCGTCTGAACTTCACACTTAGCATCCAAATACCTATAAAATCTCAATTAACCCCTACAAAACATGTTAGCGTAGAAATCCGAGGTTGTATTTTTAACGAGCACCCCGAAAAAATATGTTAACGTAGAAATTCGAGATTGTCTGGTTTACGAGCATAAAGTCGGGTATCGAAAGATCCACTGGGACGAGTTGTTAGAATTTAAGTGATTTAGTGCTCCGAAATAAAAGTGTAAAAGATGATTTCAAACTAAAAGAAAAGATGCATGAAAGGGAAATGTTAATATAGGCAAGTGTATCAAAACTAGACTAACAAAGCGAGTAAAACTATAGGTTGCGTCGAATATCCCTCCCCCGGGTTAATTTGTATAAAATGGTTACACGAGTCAACGAGTTATTATAAATGCGTCTTGCTTCGACAGGTAATTAAATCAAGGGTTATCATGCCCCTAAATCCTCATAAAATCCTAACAAGATTTTGGCGTCAACAAATATCCCAAAAATTACGCGTGAAAGGTCGTAAGTACGGGATATACATGTTATGCCCCGTCAAATCTCCTAGGCATAATAACTAGGACAACGCACCCGAAATAGACCCGTAAACACTATCACCAAACCAAAGCAATGCGTTAACCCGAGTGAGTTCCATTCAAAGCACAATCTAATTTAAATTACCTAGAAAGCATGTTAAAAACGTGGTAAATAAACACAATAAATAAACGCGATAAAGTTACTCTAGAAAGCAATGAAAGAAAACATGTAAACCTAAATTAGAAAGCATGTAAATTACACTAGAAAGAAAGAAATAATGAAATACAAACTATATTAAATGGAGAGGGTGAATGAATAATCAACTTACATAACAAAAGGGTGTCAATCCAAAGAGAAATGAAGAAGAACTAACTAAAAACCCAAACCCTAAGCTAAACTATCTTCTAAAACAATCGAAAATCATTCACCCCTATTATTACAACAAAATTTGGTATTTATACGAAGTTGGAATAAGTTAGAAAAGAAAATGAAAAGGAAAATTATTTGCTGGAAATAGGGGATCAATCGATCGACCCCTTTAGTCGATCGATCGATGGTGAACAAATATCCCACTGTCGAGGAGGATCGATCGATCTACCCGCTGGGACCTGCTTGATCGATCGATCGATGGTGAAAAAATATCCCACTGTCGATGAGGATCGATCGATCTACCCCTTTGGTCGATCGATCGATCAAGCAGGTCCCAGCACACGGCATTGCTGTTTTTGCATGCTTGCCTTTCTAGTCCGCTAAAACTCCCGTAACTTCTTCATTCTAAATCGGAATCGTGCATCGTTCATGGCTACGCTAAGCTTGCGACGAGGGGTATAACTTTAGGCCAGGTGCCCAAGATGTGAAAAGATTAAAATGCCCTTGAACGTGCTATCGTGTACGGAAATCGAGCAAAATGCGTTCGAACTTCATACTTAGCATCCAAATACCTATAAACACTCAATTAACCCCTGCAAAACATGTTAACGTAGAAATCCGAGGTTATCTGGTTAACGGGCATAAATATAGGGAATAAGATACCCGAGGGGGCAAAAATGCGTAGGTTCGGAGGATAAAATATGCAATATTTGCGTATCATCACACCCCTAACTTACACATTGCTAGTCCCTAGCAATGAAATAGGATGCAACAAGAACTACAAGCAAACCAAAAGCAGGAGATAGTACAAAAGTATGGTATAAAAACAAAAGGCCACTTTCATGGGCAATTCGATTGCATTTAGCGTATGCAATAAGCCGTTAAACCCCTAGGTCACTGTTGATACCAAATTTAACCTGCTGATTTGGACTAATCATAAGAAGACGCGTGTCAATCTACGTGGCACGTACCAGCATTTTTACAATCATATTAGCGACGAGGAACTATGCCTCCACGATCAACTCAGGCGATCCGACTAACAAGAACTCTTCGAGGAAGTTTATCGCACCGAGAAACTTATAAGTACCGAGCTACTTAGGCGGTCCGAGCTGCACCTCGAACAAAGCATTAATAGCAGGATAACCAACAGATTGACTGCGCATTAAATGCTTATTATTATCATGCAGATGTATACGCCTGTAAGGACATTTTTCTCATGTCCGAAATGTTTCATTTATTTATGTCGTACACCGCCACATTTGGCACGTCACCTCACGATCTCACATGACGGCCTCTATCCGAATTCCGGGAATCAAGCATGCATTATCTCCACTAATATGTCCCTCATCTGCATCAACGACTTCACGTTCCTTGATTGTAGGCTCGTAATGCAAGTGGAACGCAAGAGAAGTCAAATCAGTGAAACAAGGCATGATAGGGATGTTCAAGGACAAATTGGTAATTTTACAGCCACCGTTCGGAGGACCAGTCAACTGGAAAGTTGAAGATCTTGCCACAACAAAGATACTGGAAGAAACAGCACCTCAATCCGAGCTACGGTGAACAAGTTATGACCCGTTGAAAATGGAGATATATTCATTGAAAAGTCTGAAAATTTTTCTAAGTGTTTAAAGCCTTTTTCCAGCACACTTTCCCGAACCCAGACCCAAACCGGTTCGGGGGGGGCGAACCGGTTCGCAGAGGTACCCGAACCGGTTCGGTGTACCTGTACGCTGGATAGAATTTCAGCATTTTAAGATCGTGGGTCTCTTCATGTATTTCCCTATAAATACCAACTTCGGGAGAGTTGTTTTGCAAGACTTTAAGAGACGAATTTGAGAGTCCAAATACAACTAGTCTTCATATTCTTGAGTCCCAAGACTCATGTTTTGATTCACACATCATTGCCAAACCTTTGTGAATCCTTTTGCAACCCAAGAACACAACTTTGGTTTGTTCAACCCTTGTGGAGGAGACCGTTCTTCTTCTTCATTGCAGCCCTACTAGAAAGGGATAATTCCAGCCGCGACTACAGAATCCGATACCCGAGGGTAATTCTTAGTCAACTTGTATTTTCATTGTAATCCGATTGTAAGCCGTTTTCTTACAAATTATAGTGAAAATAAATGGTTTTGCCCCTGAGGGGGATTTTTCCTTAATTGCATGTGTTTGAATGTTCTTGCGTAGATTATCTATTTATTCAATCACATACTGCTGCATGTTTAGGGTTTGTTTGTGTTAAAAGGGTTTTATATATAATTTGATCATTTGAACGCGAGCACACACGTTTCTCAAATTGGTATCAGAGCAGGTTACGCTAATCTATCGCGTATTCCTTTTTTTCGCAAAATTTTTCTAAGATATCAATTTTCTGAAAAAATTGATTTTTGAAAAAGTGCGTGTTCAAATGGAGAAGTCATATTATAAAATGCCTGTTTTTGACGGGACAAATTATGCTTATTGGAAAGCCCGTATGAGGTCGGCCTTAAAAGCCATTGATGAACATGTCTGGATTTTGGTTGAACGAGGGTGGACTCCTCCCATTGTGACTGTTGATAATGTGACCAACTTGAAACCTGACATTTCTTGGACTGATGAAGAAATTAAATGGTCATCTTTTAATTCTAAGGGTCTAAGTGCTATTTATGGGTCTGTCACACCTGATGAGTTCAAACGCATAATGACGTGTACCACGTCAAAAGAGGCATGGGATGTTTTACAACTTACCCATGAGGGTATGAACGCTGTTAAAGAGTCTAAATTAAAAAATTTGGCCACCCAATTTGAGACTATCACCATGTCTGAGTCCGAATGCTTTGATGAGTTTTTTGCACGCTTGTCGGACATTGTTAACACTAGTTTTAATTTGGGTGAGGTAATTGATAACACGCGTGTCGTTAAAAAGATTTTGAGATCTCTCCCCAAAACGCTTTATTCCTAAAGTCACTATTTTGAACTCTTTGGGAAATTTGAAATCACTTAAGTTGGAAGAACTTGTAAGAGATCTTCAAACCTATGAGATTGACATGTTTCCCAAAACCATTAAGGATAAGGATAATGGGATTGCTTTAAAGACTCATTTTCAGAAAAAGAAAGAAAAAGTTTTTGAGTCAAGTCTGAATGTGATTTTGACTTAGATGACTTGGCCCTGTTTGCAAAAAATTTCAAAAGAATTCTCAAATTCAAGAAAAGTGGAAATTTCAATGATAAAAGGAATGTTGAGAAAAATATTTTTGAAAAGAAAAATAAAAAGAAAGGAAAGGCCAAAGAAAGTGGTGAGAGGGAAAAAGAGAATAAATCCGATGAGGAGTGTGAGGAAGATTTTGAGAACGTCACTTGTTTTGAATGTGGGGGTAAGGGACATAAGTCGTTTGAATGTCCTACGTGGCTTAGAAAGAAAGGAAAGAAAGTAGCTATGCCCGCCACACTTAGTGATAGTAGTGAAGGTGAGGGTGATGAGACTAGTGGTGAGAAGTTTGTAGCTTTTTCTAGTCGTGTGAGCACTCCCACCTTGTCCCACAATAGTGCACACGAAAGTGATAGTGATGGTTTGAGCGCTTCAAGTGAGGGAGAAAGTGAGGTCGAGTCGGTGGACTCGGGAGATGAGTCACCGCATGAGCGTAACTTCACCGCGTTCATGGCTAGTCATGTGAGTACCTCCAATGCTTCTCACGACGATGAGGATGCTACGTCACAAGGACACCTCGACAGTAAGAGCGATGAGACTGAAGGGGAGGATGAGGCAAGTGAGAGCGAGTGTGATCTCCCACGCGCTTACGCCGAGTTATATTCTGAGTTTTTTGAAACCAAGAAGCGTAATAATGCTTTAGCCCTTAGGATCACCGCTTTAGAGAATGATTTAAGATTTCTTGGAGAAAGAGAGAGTTGTGGTGAGAATGAGAGAAATAAAAAACTTGAGAAGATAAGATGTTTTGAGTGCGATGGGACAGGGCACAAGAAATTTGAGTGTCCCACTAGACTTAAGAGAGAGGGCAAGAAAGTTGATATGCCCACTTCTCTAAGTGATAGTGAGGATGATAATGGTGATGATAGTTTGATCCAAAATGCCTTTAGAAAGTTGTTTATCGAGACCATGGAAATAAAAAGGACTAATAGGATCATAGGTCTTCGGATTGGTGTGTTGAAGGGAGACAATGATGAGCTTAAAAGGGAAAAAGGTGACTTGACCAACACGGTGTCTAGTCTGATGACACGTGTATCCCATCTCGAGGATGACCTCAAACAAGCACGAGAGGTTCAAGTCACATTAGAGAATTCACCCGAGCCTATATCCACCATTGTGAGTGAGTCCCATGGGTGTCCATCTAGGAATGTTCATCCCAAAATTGTTGATAAATTACTTCCTAGACCGGTTTATGTTTGCTCCCACTGTAAGAAGCAAGGACATCTTAGGGAATTTTGTTCTAAGTTGGGTTTTGTGCCATATCATGATACTTCACACATTCATGCACATGCACCCACTCATGATACTTTGCCTGCTCATGTTGATAGAGAGTTTGCACATATTCGCGAGCAAGTGAAGTTTTTGATCAAGACCACACATGATCTAGGGGAGTTGGTTCAAAAGATGTCACCATCTTTAGAAAACTCCATCGTTACTCCCGGTTGAGATCTAGTCTTGATTGCTAGCGTAGGTTGTTTATCATATTTTTTTTACGTATTGCTAGCTTGTATCATTAGTTAGTTTTTCATTTTTTTTTTTTTTTAAAAATATACAAAAAGATTTTCCTTTAAGAAAAGTTTTGAGAAAAAGCAAAAAAAGATTTTTTTTGATAATATTTTTTTGAAAAAGGCCAAAAAGATTTTTCTGTTTTTGCACCTTTTATGGATGAGCATTTAAGTTAGCCAAGTCACAACTTCATTCCATATATCCATGTGACTGTTTGATAGAGATTTGAGAGGCTACATCATTTCATCCATGTGCTTTACATTGATTGGAGTCTTTGAGATGTAATTAGTGATATCTTCCTACATGTTTGACTCCTATATCCTTTATTGCACACATGCACGACTATATTTGATTATTGCACTTATCTATCTCATGTTGGCTTGCGTGTTTTCATCTCAATCCTGTCTATACAATGCAAAATATGTGATAAAACTTGACAAGATTGGAATGCATGTAAAAACCGTTTTGGTGAGACTGTGTGTTTTTGTATAACGGGGAGGGGCTGCGAAAGGTAATCATCTATCCTTTGCGCAAAAGCCACCGTTAAAAAGGACCTAAAAATGGAGGAATTTTAATATCCGAGGTCCAAAGAGGTTAAAAGAGCCCGAAAAAATTTACAGACAATAAAAAGCAATTCATGCCAAATATGGGCCACTTAGGTTTCACCATCAATTCTCCAAAGTTTGAGAATTTAGAATGCCTCTATTCAAAATTATATCTGAGGGAGTTTGGTTGGAGAATCTTTAAACGGGTTTGCACTTCCTTGAAAGTCCTGAAAAAGCATAAAATCATTTTGGACGTTATTGGTGTGAAAATCATTTTGAGCTTTGATTTGTTGATTTGATTGAGTCAATATCTTATACTGTCACTCTTTTACACCAAAGGAAGCATTTGAGTTCATTCGCTAGGAATATCCAATATTCATCGTGCACATATGTCATGTTTGTATGCATTGATTTTCCTATCGAATTTGATCACATCACTTTATTTACGCTATCATCGACTTGGTTGATTTCTGTTTATTCATGGTGTGCTTTTATCCTAGTGACACCCCACACTTGCTTATTTGATTTATTTCTCTAATTTGTCTATTTGGGGACATCATAAAAAGGAGGAGAAAGAATTATCATATTATGGGGGAGTTTGAATTTTGGGGGAGTTTTTGAGATGTTGCTTATGTTTGTATCATATATTGATATCCATGTTATCTCATTTCAAACTCGATATGTCACGTGGTATTTGCTTTGTCTCATGTGTGTAGGTATAAAGATTGCAGATCTATATGTTGCACACCCTGATGAGAAAAGTTTTGAGATTCCTGAAGAATTGAAGAACAAACGATGAAGACTATTCATTTGTACCTTTTCCAGTTTTGGGTTCATGGGAGGGTAGATTTGTATAGGCAATTTCATATTTGATAATTCGGATTTTTTATGTATGTACCGGCATAGACATAGGGGGAGATTTGTAAGGAAATTTTTCTCATGTCCGAAATGTTTCATTTATTTATGTCGTACATCGCTACATTTGGCACGTCACCTCACGATCTCACATGACGGCCTCTATCCGAATTCCAGGAATCAAGCATGCATTATCTCCACTAATATGTCCCTTATCTGCATCAACGACTTCACGTTCCTTGATTGTAGGCTCGTAATGCAAGTGGAACGCAAGAGAAGTCAAATCAGTGAAACAAGGCATGATAGGGATGTTCAAGGACAAATTGGTAATTTTACAGCCACCATCTGGAGGACCGGTCAACTGGAAAGTTGAAGAGCTTGCCGCAACAAAGATACTGGAAGAAACGGCACCTCAATCCGAGCTACGGTGAACAAGTTATGGCCCGTTGAAAATGGAGATATGTTCATTGAAAAGTCTGGAACTTTTTCTAAGTGTTTAAAGCCTTTTTCCAGCACACTTTCCCGAACCCAGACCCAAACCGGTTCGGGGGGGCGAACCGGTTCGCAGGGGTACCCGAACCGGTTCGGTGTACCTTTACGCTGGATAGAATTTCAGCATTTTAAGATCGTGGGTCTCTTAATGTATTTCCCTATAAATACCAACTTCGGGAGAGTTGTTTTGCAAGACTTTAGGAGACGAATTTGAGAGTCCAAATACACCTAGTCTTCATATTCTTGAGTCCCAAGACTCATGTTTTGATTCATACATCATTGCCAAACCTTTGTGAATCCTTTTGCAACCCAAGAACACAACTTTGGTTTGTTCAACCCTTGTGGAGGAGACCGTTCTTCTTCTTCATTGCAGCCCTACTGGAAAGGGATAATTCCAGCCGCGACTACAGAATCCGATACCCGAGGGTAATTCTTAGTCAACTCGTATTTTCATTGTAATCCGATTGTAAGCCGTTTTCTTACAAATTATAGTGAAAATAAATGGTTTTGCCCCTGAGGGGGATTTTTCCTTAATTGCATGTGTTTGAATGTTCTTGCGTAGATTATCTATTTATTCAATCACATACTGCTGCATGTTTAGGGTTTGTTTGTGTTAAAAGGGTTTTATATATAATTTGATCATTTGAACGCGAGCACACACGTTTCTCAACGCCTAAGGGGCATTTATGTATTGCCCTTTCACATGTACAACCTAAGGGCTATAAATACATTGTATCATCCTCATTGTAAAGGACCGGAATTTCTTGAGGATATTGGTACTTCGAGAATTCCTAAACAATCATCAATAACAAAAACAGTGGACATAGGCCATTCTTTTAAGGCTGAACCACTTTAAAATTTCTTTGTCTTATTTTATTTTATCTGTGATTAAATAATTAGATATAATCTAATTTTTTACATCAACAGATTGGCGCCGTCTGTGGGAAAAGACTGTAATTTTCATTTTTCATAAAAAATAATCCATCACAAATGGCTGATAATCCAAAACCCAGCAATCGAAATGCTGGAAACCCCCAAAATCCATATGCTCCGCCAAACGTTCTAGATCTGGCTGGAATAATGACAAATCTGGTCCAAGGCCAGACAGCCATGCAAGAAACTATGCGACAACTCATACAAACCCTTCATGGCGGTGCACCGACCCATTCAGGACAACGAAGTGTTCACAGAAATACTCGTTTACTTTCTTTGCGTACTAGGCATACTGATTCATATCGTACGGAGGAATATGATGATTTTTCTTATCAA
The DNA here is from genome assembly GCA_949130495.1 of Sambucus nigra. Classification (NCBI taxonomy): domain Eukaryota; kingdom Viridiplantae; phylum Streptophyta; class Magnoliopsida; order Dipsacales; family Adoxaceae; genus Sambucus; species Sambucus nigra. Next base: position 438,211,660 of record OX422221.1, on the reverse strand, counting down.
CCAGGAAGAACTTCGTCGGTACGAGCCACAGATACTGAACAAAAGATCACTCTCTCTCCAGAAAGGATCAGTGCATTGAAGAGATTGAGTAGGGTTTCTCCTTTCGATCGATTGGGCCCTAGGAGGAACAAAAGTCCACCCAGGGCTGCGTCGAGTAGCTTTCGGCGACCATCAGACTTAAGGGAAGGATCTGCCCAGTTGCGACCAACTGCTCGTCATGATAGATCCCAGGAAGCCACATCAACGTGATCAGTTGCTCGAACCAATAGGCCCGAGGAAGGAAACGATGCATGGAAAGGCTCTATTCAGAGGCTGGAGGATAGATTAGGGGAAATGGCTAAAGCCAAGAACCCTTTACAACGAACCTTTGTTCAAGGGACACCCTTTGTCCAGGCCATTGTGAATTTTCCCACACCGTCAAAATTTAAAGCACCTGTTGTGACCCCCAAATATGATGGAAAGACCGACCCTGTCCTTCATATAGAATAATACCAAGATGCAGACGACATCTATGCTGTTCCAAATGAGATGAGATGCAGAGCATTCTCGGGAACTCTTACTGGATCAGCTCAAATATGGTACAATAATCTTCCTCGGGGTAAAATCTCAACTTTCTTTCAACTGGCCGAGTTATTCATTGGGAATTTCTATTTTGGGCCAAAGCCAGTTAAACGAGTAGCACATTTGTTAAGTGTTAGACAAAAAGCTGGTGAGAGTACCAGAGATTATATAACTCATTTTAATAACGAAAAACTCGAAGTCATTGATTATAAGGAAAAGACAGCGATTACCACCTTGATGAGTGGGCTACTGCCCAACAAGTTGTACTACACTTTGGCCAAAGATCCACCCAGAACCATGTCAGAACTAATGGGAAAAGCGTCCAAGATTATGAATGCCGAGGAGGCTATGGCTACGAAAAAGAATATGGATGCTAAAGAGACCAAGGTGGAGGGTGATAAAGCTAAGAAGAAAGAGCATAAAAATAATGGTGGTGACAAACAATCAAGAACAAGGCCGTCATGGGAAGTATTGAAGAAATTTGATAATTATACTCCTTTGAAGAAAGACATCAACCACGTTCTAGAATAAATCAAGAACAGCGAGGATTTAAGCTGGCCAGAGAAAATAAAGACAGACCCTGACAGGAGGAATAAGGAAAAATATTGTGAGTTTCACAAAGATCATGGCCATATGACCAAAAATTGCATAGCTCTTCAGAATGAGATCAAAACACTCATCAGACGAGGAAAACTGGCAAAGTATGTTGATCGTAAAAATAAAAGAAGAAATAGCGACCGAACAAGAGAGAGGTCTAGATCTCCTCGTCGGGTAGAGGAGAACAAGAAAAGAGATCGCGAAGATTATCCAGAAGACGACCCCGGCCTTCCCAAAAGACCAACGCAGCCAGAACGTGAGGTATTTTTAATACGTTTTGGGACATTTGATTGTAATGTTATTACAGGTAGAGATGCAGGAGGAGGAAACCTTACTGCAGAGAGAAAAGCTTACCTCTATGAGGCTCAAGCTTGCTCACACATTCAACGAATAAATCTAGCTGAGGAGGATCGCCCGAGAAAGGTAAACAAAGAGAAATTGGTCATTGGTTTCTCAAAGAACGACCTCGTAGGTGTTCTATATCCTCATGATGATCCATTGGTGATCAAAATGAGGATGAAGGAAGTAATGATTTCAAGAGTACTGGTAGATAATGGCATCTCAGCAGACATCATGTTCTACTCGTGCTTCGACAGTTTAAATCTAAAGCTATCTCAACTGGAGCCTTATCATAGACCCCTCCTCGGTTTTACTGGCGAGAAAGTTTTTCCACTTCGGACGATCAAGTTGGATATATTCATTGGTACGTGGCCTGCTTGTCGAACAGAAAGAATACGCTTCTTCGTGATGGATAATAATGTTCAATCAGCATACAATATCATCATGGGAAGAGTAGGATTGAAGAAGTTCGAAGAAGTACCATCTACGGTACATCAATGCCTAAAATTTCCAATAAATTTTGGAGTAGGAGTTGTGAAGGGTGATCAAAAAGTAGCTCGGGAATGCTAGTATTCATTTGCCGAGCAAGAGGAAGTGGAGGAATCAAGGAAGAAGACTACTACTTATCAAGTGGATGAAGGTGCAGAAATTGAAACATTGGATCCTAGAGATGAGTCGCAACTCGTGAAGGGTCAAGTGGTGGAAGCTACTAAAACATCATTCTAGACGACGAGCACCCTGAACGAACAACTCAAATAGGTTCGTCGTTGGAAGCCTCACTAAAACAGGAATTGATAACTTTCCTAAGAAGCAGAAAGCAAACTTTTGCATGGAGTCATGAAGATATGCTTGGGATAGACCCAAATTTCTTATGTCACGAGCTCAACGTGAATAATGAGATCAAGCCTCTGAAGCAGAGAAGAAGAGTATTCAGTCCCGAGAAGAATCAAGCTATACATGAGGAAGTCGAGAAGCTCCAGAAAGCTTGCTTTATTGAAGATGTTAAATATCCAGACTGGTTAGCAAATGTGGTGATGGTGAAGAAGAAGAACAACAAATGGAGGATGTGTGTAGACTTCACCGACCTCAACAAAGCATGCCCAAAGGATCACTTTTCGTTGCCCCGAATTGATCAACTAGTGGTAGCTACCTCGGGACACAAGCTGCTGAGCTTCATGGATTCTTATTCTGGTTATAACCAGATTAAAATGAAACCTGAAGAGGGAGAGTACTTCTTTCATTACCCCTAGGGGAACTTATTGTTATAATGTTATGCCTTTTGGTTTGAAAAATGCAGGTGCAACATATCAGCGGATGATGAACAAAGTGTTTGCAGAACAAATCAGTTGCAATATGGAAGTCTATGTTGCCGATATGCTGACAAAGAGCAAGAAAGCTGTCGATCATCTAATTGACTTAGGCCAGACCTTTGATCAATTGGATAAATATCAAATGAAGTTGAACCCGACCAAGTGCATATTTGGAGTACGAGAAGGCATGTTTCTCGGGTACATTGTCAATCAACGAGGTATTGAAGAAAATCCTGAAAAGATCAAAGCTTTGTTAGGGCTGCGATCTCCAACGACGAAGAAAGAAGTGCAAAGTCTTATAGGACGAGTAGCATCACTCAACAGATTTGTGTCGCGAGCAACTGATAGATGTCTCCCATTCTTCAAAACGCTCCGAAAGACTTTTGAATGGAATGATGAATGTGAGAAGGATTTTCAAGACTTGAAAAAATATCTGGGAGCACCTCTATTGTTATCCAGGCCAGTGATGGGAGAAAAATTGTACTTGTATCTTGTAGTGTCGGAGAATGCAGTTAGTTCGGCATTGATAAGAATGGAGAATGGAGTGCAAAAACCAATCTATTACACGAGTAAGGCCTTCCGAGGAGAAGAGATCAGATATCCAAAACTGGAAAAATTGGCGCTAGCATTGATCGAGGCAAGTCGAAGAATGAAGCCATACTTCCAGGCTCATACTATAGTACTATATACTGATATGCCGTTGAGGCAAGCCCTTCATAAACCAGAAAAATCAAGGATATTGATGTACTGGGCAATAGAACTTGGTGAATACGATATAGTTTATGAACCCAGATCATCGCTTAAAGGGCAAGCAGTAGCAGATTTTATAGCAGAGTTCACCTATCCTGATACCCCCGAGGAGCAAAAGTTGCTCACTGATCAACCTATGGATGTTACAGGATCATCAAACTCAAGCCCAGATCAACTTAGGTTGGTAAAAGGGCAAGAAAAGATGATCGACGAACAGCAAGAAATATCAGGAGAGGGTGAAAGGAAGCAACAAATTTTCCACCGAGGAACTCTGTCAAATCAGAAATTTGAAGACGAGTTACCTATATGGCGTTTATATGTCGATGGCTCATCTTACGCAATAGGCTGTGGGGCAAGGATTATTTTGAACAGTCCGGACAAGGTCGACGTGGAATACGCCCTACGTTTCCAATTCAAAGCTTCGAATAATGAGGCTGAATATGAAGCCATGATTGCAGGTCTTAGTTTGGCAAAAAACATGGGGGCAGAGGAGGTTATTGTCTTCAGTGACTCGCAATTGATCATAAATCAAATGATGGGAGTATATTCAGCCAAAGAAGAATTAATGATCAGATATAATGCAAAGGCAAAGGAACTGGTGTCGGAATTTGCTGTTATTAAGCTGGTCAGAATACCAAGAATGGAGAATGCGAGAGCAGACGCCTTAGCTCGATTAGCATCAGCTACTCGTACCGAGCTACGAAGAACAATCCCAATTGAAGTTTTAGTTGGTCGGAGTATAGATGAAGATCTGATAATGAACTTTATTACCCTCGATTTAGGATCATTATGGATGGATCCCATCAGGGCATATATTGAGAAAGGAGAATTACCAACTGACAAACTTGCAGCCAAGAAATTGAAGTTTAAAGCTTCTCGTTATGTACTAACTAATGGTATTCTATACATACGAGGAATTATAACATGTTTACAAAGATGTGTACATCCCACCGAGGTGAAATATTTGATTGAAGAGGTCCATGAAGGGTCCTGTGGAGCCCATGTAGCAGGTCAGACACTTTTGTAAAGAATGATGACTCAAGGATACTACTGGCCGATGAAGAGGGCTGATTGTATAGCCTATGCCAAGAAATGTGACAAGTGTCAGCGCTTCTCCTTCATCCGAAGAACTCCCCAAGCATTATTGACACCCATTACTTCCCCTTGGCCATTTTCCATATGGGGAATAGACTTGGTCGGGCCACTACCAATGACCAGGGGAAGATTTAAGTATCTCGTGGTCGTTGTTGACTACTTTACTAAATGGGTTGAGGCTGAGCCTCTCATTGAAATGACGTACGATAAGGTATACCAATTTATTTGGAAGAACATCATTTATCGATATGGTCTTCCTCATGCCTTCATCACAGACCATGGAACTCAGTTCGACAACGAGGAGTTCGCGACCTACTGTCATTAGTCAAATATCTTAAAGATTCACTCAGCTCTAGGCCATCCCCAAAGCAATGGACAAACTGAAGTGACAAACAGAACACTGCTAAATGGCTTGAAGAAAAGACTGAATGATGCGAAAGAAAACTGGATCAACGAGCTACACTCTGTACTGTGGGCCAATCGAACTACTCCCCGAGCAGCAACAGGGGAATCTCCATACATGCTAGCATTTGGAAGTGAAGCTGTTATACCTGCCGAGTTGGGTCTCCCGACACACAGAGTACTGAATTTCAATTCTCCTGTCAGCGATTTAATGAGAAGGTTAGACTTGGATATGCTCGAGGAAGTTAGGGAAGAAGCAGCTATTAGAAATGCTGCTTACCAACAACGAACAACTTTGTTCTACAACAAGAGAGTGAAGAAGTGTGACCTGAAAGAAGGAGACTATGTGCTAAAGAAGGTGATTCAAAAGCACAACAAACTGGAAGAAAATTGGCATGGACCTTATCGAGTTAAAGAAGTTGTTCGACCAGGGACATACAGAATAGAAACTTTAGAGGGGGAGGAGTTTAAGAATGCATGGAATGCAGAACACCTGCGCAAATATTATCAGTAATGTAAACTCTCATGTAATGCAGTCTCATCAGTATGAATAAAGTGATAACATTCTGTCCAATTCTCTCCTTTTATTGCAAATTTTTCACGAAATACTAGTGCTACACACTCAGGAAAAGTACTACTCAAACTACTCAGAAAACTATTCCCAAAAATGCCAACTAAGGTTGGTTGGGAAGTAAATCTATTCCCAAAAATGCCAACTAAGGTTAGTTGGGAAGTAAATCTATTCTTAAAAATGCCAACTAAGGTTGGTTGGGAAGTAAATCTATTCCTAAAAATGCCAACTAAGGTTGGTGAGGTAGTAAATATATTCCCAAAAATGCCAACTAAGGTTGGTCGGGAAGTAAATCTATTCCTAAAAATGCCAACTAAGGTTGGTTAGGAAGTAAATCTATTCCCAAAAATGCCAACTAAGGTTGGTAGGGAAGTAAATCTATTCCCAAAAATGCCAACTAAGGTTGGTCGGGAAGAAAAAATCCACCAACTCAGGTGAACTACAGTTGGTCGAAAGTACAAAGTATGAGTATGTGAAAGTGATCAAGCAGAATGTTTTGATACTCGTAAATTACCAATTAGTTCGTCGAGAAACAAAATATCATCAATTTTGGTTAGTCATCAAATGATTACCACAAATTCAAGATAGTCGACAATAAGTTTTAACAAACTCTAGTTGATTGACAAATAACACAATGTTGTTATCTTTTTAACAGATATACATGAACAAATGTAAAGTGTTTTACAATTACAAGACAATGGCAATCAGGATTTGCAAAGAAAATTATTTCATTAAATCTAGAGCAAAATACATCAAGAGTGAAATACAAATTTATTATTACATCAAGATCCCTATTCTATTGGTTTCTTCCCCTTTGCTTTTGAAATAGGTTCCTCGTCAGCAGGTGGATCATCCAAAGCATAAGGGGAATTTATGAAATTAATATCTTTAAACATCCTGATGTTCATCACAGATGGTCGATCGAGTAGATGTTCAGGGCGAGATATCTCAGCATTGGAATGGAGACTGTAATCGCCAAGGTATTTGGAAATCAAACATTGAGGGATGGCCCGAGCAGGGATCCAGCTCATGTCGAGCTTGAATGGTGGCACTGGCAGGTCGAGCAGCCCAGGATTATGGTAATCCCATAGGTAGTGACCCTATTCCAGTTGCAGTACACCCAAGGCATTCAACCACCCTTGTTTGTAACCTTTATTATTTGCATTCTGAATTCGATGATCCAAATGGTAAAGAGCCTCATTGTATCCAGCCATCCAGAATTCTCTGCGTTGTTTGTGGAACTGATAAGTCAATCTTTCCAACTGCTCATGAAGACTTTTTGCAAAAATTTCCTTATTCTCCAAGGCAGACTTCTATGTAGAGAGCTGCTCGTCCAAATTTTGGATCTTCTTAGACATCTCGGCCAATGCCTGGTTCTTTTCCATTAGTTGGAAGGCTTGATTCTCCAGAGCCGATTGAGTTCTCGGTTCCTCGACAGTAATTCGAGAAGCTCTTGCTCGTCCCCTAGCAAAGGTAGAAGGCCCAATCCTCTTCAAGGTTTCTAGTTCATCCTTCAGGTTGGCATTTTTGACCTCCAAGAAAGAGAATCCCTCATCGTTCACAGGGACCAAAGCGTTTGATGTAGAGGCAGCAGACTTCAATTGAGCTACCTCTCTTTGCAGGTTATTATTTTCTTGCTCCAACAACTCTTCTATTTGTCTGTTCTCTTCGACCTCATTCTTCAAAGTTCTTTCCCTCATATTATAAGCAGCGAACAACTTGTCATGCCCTTTATCAGCACTGAGTTGCTGATACTTCTTCTCGTATCCCTCGTGCAAAAGGGCTGTAGATTCCTTATATTATTGTTGAAGCTCTTCAAGAGTTCCTTGGAGATCTTCAATCATTTCATAATATGCTACATTGTTCACCACTGCACGATCGAGCAGGCACTTCAAATACCGATAGGCTTTAATTGCTTGCTCTGAAGCACCTTGACCGAGGATGTCAACGATTTGTGCTGCACTCATATCCGTATGACCAGCTGTGAAGTACTCATTACATTACCTCAACAATTTTGTATCATGAGCAGACAATAACTCCATCCTGGCTATAAACTAGTAAAGGAAGAGAAAGCAAGAATCAATAAGAGAGCAAACAGAGCATGAAGAAGAGAATCAATAGTATGTATAATCAAAACTTCAAATTTTATTTCATCATAAAGGAGAAGTACAAAGTTCAAGGTTACATTTGATAAAGAAAAATAAACATAGAGAAAAATCCGATCAACTCTACACCTTTCCTTGTCTCCCAAAACTTTCTCGGGAGGCTGGGACGAGGAGGTAAGTTGCTCGGTTGGTACAGATGGTTGCTCGGGGAGTGCTGGAAGTTGATCGCTTGAAACAATGGATGGTTGAAGTTGCTTGCCAGTGGACTAGATAACTGGGGGAGGAGGAATTTGATCTCCCATTACCATGGAAGACTCCTCAAAGGCAGCTTCATCCTCCTCTTCTTCCTCAGGAGTTGGAAGGGGGCCCGAGATGTGTCGCTGAAACAGGTCAGAATTTTCATCGGCCTTCATCTCTTGTAGAGCAGCGACCCAGCCATCCCTAAAGTATTTGTGGCTACCATATTCCACCTGCGACATCATGGCAGCCAAACCTTTATTCCACCCCTTATCCCATCCAGCGCTGAAAGACTTTTTAACAACTAATTTCCTTTTCGTCTTCTCCGAGGAAAGCTTCTCAGAATGAAGATCCTCGGCAGCCTTCAACTTATTTTCCACTTCCTCCTTCTGACAACTTACTTCACGAAGTTGAACTAACTCTTCCTCAGCAACCTTAAGCATACTTTCAAGATCCCTAGCATTTTTGAGCTTCCCTTTAAGCTCTTTATTCTTCTCCTCCAAATCTTTTATTTTCTTCCCCAACCCCTTGGAGACCTCAACAACCTGAGCCTTCTCCTGCTCGGTCGAAGTGAGCTTCTTCTCCCAAGTGGCCTTATCATCAGCATACTTCTGACGAGAATCCTTCAGAGATTGCGTCAGGCCTATCAAAGATTCCTCTACACTTGACGAGGAGCTTGAAGCTTTAATAGCTTCACCTTTCTTCAAAATTGTATTAAAACAGGTCACCAACTGGGAAAAGAAAATAATAGCAAGTCAGTGTACAGATATAACAAGGGAAAGATGAAAGTTTAGGACGATGAGACTTACAGAAGCAATATGACGAGCTGCTAATGTGGTAACCATGTCTCGAGTAAGATTTTCCTCAATACCTTGGATCTCGGGAATGATCCAAGATTTCACCGAGCTCATGGCAGAGCTCGAGGCAACAAAAGTGGGAACACCACTTCCAGTACTCGGGGGCTGAGAGATGGGTTCAGCCAAATTGACCGAGGAGCTTTTCTTTAGCCTCCTCAGAGGAGCATCAACGGTCTTAACTTACGATGTAGTCTTAGTCGGAGAGATGACAATCACCTCACTTTGAGCATCGGCCTTGCTCGGTGCCACTGGGGGCTTCTCGGCAATCTTCACAGTAGCAGCCGGAGGGGGTGCATCAATTTTCTTTGTCCATTCTTCTGGGACATCATGTTTACTTCTCTTGGCCTCTCCAGCAGCAAAGGCAGATTTCTCGAAAAGGGTAGGAGGTCTTCTTTTCTTCATCCTTTCACTCAAAGGAATATGTGACTCAGGTGAAGAACTTGTAGAAGCTGGTATTGGTTCTGCGTCGCTTATCACCGGACGAGCAGTGAAAGATGAGGTGTAACTCTTATACTGCAGCAAATACGAAGCTGACCTAATATGCTCATCGGCAACAGTCTGATGCAAACTCCAGATAAGTTTTAAATGCTTTATGTTAACTTCTGTCTCCTTTGGAGACTTTCTTTTGCTGTCAACTGCAAATAAATGAACATGAAAATATCAGTGATACGTTTTATCAAACACAAAGGAAGCATGGCTTCAAAAATAAAATAAAAACAACCTATCCCATTGCCATAGGGATAACATCTAGGACCCTGGTAAACATCATCTCCAGTTAGTGGATGGTGTTGCCAATTTTTCACAACAGAAGTAGTCCCTATTGGCATCTGGGAGATTGACCACTAAAGCTCTATTTAAAAACCTAGTTTTTAAATAAAAAGTATTGTCACCAACAGCCCATCTATAACAAAACATAATTTCTGGAATTCCTATACATGTTCCATGAATTTGATTTAATATATGAACCCCGTTAACTATTCTCCACGTATTGGGGGTTATTCTTACAGGAACCAAGTCAAAATATTGATAGAATTCCAGACATAAAGGGTTTGGGGGAAAAGAAAAACCGCATTCAACCACAAATAGACTGGGGAACCAATGTCCCTCAACCAAACGGAAATAATCCGAAGGTTCAGAAAGTTCCTCCAGAACAACCCAAGAAGGAATAGAGAAATCAAAACGAAATTTATCAAGCGACTCTACAGGGTAAACCATGATGAATAAGGTAAATCAAAGAGAAAGAAGGAGATATTACAGGAAAAGGACGAGTCTGTTGACAATGGACGATGAAAGGGATGAACGCACAAGAGAGCGAGACAATGGAAAACTCAAAGATACAAATTTGAAAAAGTAGAAGACGATGGAATTTTCTGCAGCGCTTAAATACCTTGCCTTGGGAAAGGGTAAAGATAATGATTACAAAAAGAGACGGTTATGCTACCGGCGGCTAAAAAGACAAAAAGGGCGCGGGAACTGAAGCGGTCATAAAAATTCAAAAAGTCTGATTCTACGAATTTGGAAGGAGAAATAAATACAAAAGAAAATATTCCAAAATTTCAGGATGATCATTTAAAATCGCCATATTTCGAGAAAGAATGTTCCACACTCCTCAAATCTCGAACTGTGAAACATTGGGGGCTTCTGTTGATACCAAATTTAAACTGCTGATTTGGACTAATCATAAGAAGACGCGTGTCAATCTACGTGGCACGTACCGGCATTTTTACAATCATATTAGCGACGAGGAACTCTGCCTCCCCGATCAACTCAGGCGATCCGACCAACAAGAACTCTCCGAGGAAGTTTATTGCACCAAACAACTTATGAGCACCGAGCTACTTAGGTGGTCCGAGCAGCTTAGGCGGTCCGAGCTGCACCTCGAACAAAGCATTAATAGAAGGATAACCAACAGATTGACTGCGCATTAAATGCTTATTATTATCATGCAGATGTATATGCCTAAGGGGCATTTATGTATTACCCTTTCACATGTACAGCCTAAGGGCTATAAATACATTGTATCATCCTCATTGTAAAGGACCGGAATTTCTTGAGGATATTGGTACTTCGAGAATTCTTAAACAATCATCAATAACAAAAACAGTGGACGTAGGCCATTCTTTTAAGGCTGAACCACTTTAAAATTTCTTTGTCTTATTTTATTTTATTTGTGATTAAATAATTAGATATAATCTAATTTTTTACATCAACAGTCACCCTAGTGGACGAGTGTCATCTCAAGAGGGTTTTCAGGGATGGTACCCACAAACATCAGATGGTTTCCTCAAAATACGCCCAAACCAAATGCGATAGTCCCAACAATAGCGAGAAGGATTTCATACGCATTATTAGCAAAGTGAATGAATTCAAACAAAAGTCCAAATCATTAACATTATAGAATGTACCTCATAGAATTGAAACCTTAAAATATGGGAGGGGAGCGAGCACATGCCAAGTGTGATTTGGAAAAAACTTAAATAAATCGGATACTAAATAAAGCAAGCATATATTTAATCCCCACGGGCATTACACTCATCAAGTGAATTCACTCGAAACCGGGAGGTAACACACGGAACATGCAGACATAAGGAGTAAATTTAAATGGAAACTAGGCTGCACACATGTCACAAATGAGGAACGCTATATATAAACTGAGAAATGTAATCTAAATGAAAGATAGCGCTCGTTAAAGGAGGCGAAATTTATTTTCACATATTATCAAAACAATTATGATATTTGAGTTACATCTACTAAAGATCACATAGGACTTTACTAGGGTTGTAATGTAGGTTAGGCTAGGGTATGAAATGAAGGAATGTATGTATATATTCAAAGTGTTCGGAATGAAAACTCGGGATAATGGGAAAATGCGGGCAATATCAAAATTGGAAAATAACTTCCAAACAAGCACTACATATATCATTGGGAGAGTAATAAAATCTCATTGAACTATACACAATATTTACAACTTTCTCTTTCTTTTTCTTTTGTTCTTTTTCTCATTTTTTTTCTTTTGTTTTCTTTTGCTTTTTGCTTTCTCTTTTTCATCACTTTTTTCACATCTCTTTTCTTTACTTTTCATACTCTCATATGCCTAAATTGCAACCGACATCACAACAATATCATTAAATCCCAAGCAACATTCCAAACAAAGGTATGTAAAGTGTATATATAGGCTAAAACTCCAATTTAGAGTTGGTTATGGGATTTGAGTTATGAAACGAAAGGCTATATTTAGGCTCAAAGGGGTTAACGAGGGTATACATATAAGGGTGAGGTCAAGGCTAATATGGGTGATATAACAAAGAGGGCCTATGATCATTTTAAAAGTTTACGTAATTCTTGAATCAAAACAATATATGAAAATCATGATCAAGTAACACATTTCAAGTATGAACTCAATTAATGAACGATAAAATGAAAGAATAGTGAGATTACCAATGAATTCAACGTTTTCAATGAGAAAAGAATTGTGTATACACACACAAATGACGAAAGGTACAAAGCTTACTCGGTGTAAGTATGTACAATGCAACAAAAGATTACCAAGTTATAAAAATCTTAAACCAAATCAATATAATAATAAAAGTGCATGTGCTCATGGTATTAAAGTTTAATTCATGAAGTTATTCATAATATCAATTAGTGAGACTAAAGTCTAATAACTTCTAAAATCGATAACATGCATCATTGGGTTATCTATTGGATCGGGCAATTATTGAAATTTATCTCGGAAACAAAGGCAAAATGCCCAAAAAAGAAGAAAAAAGAAAGAAAATCTTTTTGAAATTTTTAATTTTTCTAAGAAAAGCATACTAAGTAACTAACATGTGAGCAAAAACATGGGCTAAATAATGAAATGGATAGAATATCCCACACCCCCTAACTTAAAACTTGACATTGTCCTCAATGTGAATTAAGAACCAAGTTAAGAGAGGAAAAGAGCGATATTACCCAAAATTGGAGCGATCCCCATAAGAACAAGTCCAAAGAATCTACAAAACAAGTTAGTACCGAGCATAGCAAAAACAACTAACAAAAAGTTAACTAATTACATTAGACTAAAATAAAAAGAAAGAAAGAATAAAAAGCTAACTATATACAACTTACTATTTAGGCCTCACACTAACTATACACTAGAAGTCTAAATAGTCGAGGGTCCACCGCAAAAACGATTTGACTTTGAAGGATAACAGGTGTACCCTCACATACAAGCATGCCTTCCTAAAAATATGAATTCCGTTTTAACAACGGAAGGCATATGTAAGGCGTATGAAAGGAACCATCGCCAATTAAAAGTTTTGGAGGGACGACGAGGGATTTAGATTGAATGGGTGATAAAAACATATGTGGACCGATAAAAGCCGAATATCCTCCCAAGGATTTTGAAATTGGAATGGAAGGCGACGCACACGAAGGAACGGATGCAATCATGGAAGGTGACTCGAGCAAGTACTCTTCATCGGCGAAAAGGTTTAAAACATTAAAGTTTGAAACCGAATCATCGGGTACTTGTGAAGGTGTGATAATAGAGAATGAAAACGGGGATAAAAGAAATTCAAACTCATGAGATGAATCATCATCGCATAAAGATTGAGTTTCGAAGGAAATAATATCATTTTCAATGAAATGTTCTTCTTTGGGGGCCAAAGAAGAAATTATTTCATTGCAAATAGATATTACGTCATTTTCATCCTCTCTTTCAATATCTATTATGCAATGGGAAAAGTATAGAATGGTTTGTTCCAAAGTAGGCACAAGTACCTCATTTGGTTCAAAATATTCTTCGACTTCGAAAGTCTCAGAAGCAAAATCATCGTCAGACGTAAAAACTAAATCCAAGTCATGTTCCCACAAATGATTTTCTTCCCGATAATGATTTTCAAGTTTCTCATTCTCATACGTACGCAAACCCTCACCGAATGTCATGGGTCGAGGTATGGATGCATGTAAATGGGAACTTTGAAAATTACTATCGGACTTAAACGAAAGCTCATTATTATAAGAATTTTAAAAACTATTGCAATTCGTTTCAAAATTCCTATTATAAGGAGGTAAAGGCCCAAAATCATTGTCATCATCATCCAAATTCCGATAACCCCAATTTTGAATTTCGTTATACTCGCCCAAAGTCATATTTGAATTCGTTATACTTTGGGATTCTAAGTATTCTCCGAAAGTCATTGGTTTGCGATAATTTTGAGAATTATAACAATGATTTCTGAAATAATTGGAATAAGACATGCTTACCCCAAAAATGGCTCGAAGTGGCGGATTCCACAAAGTAAGTGCGCGCGGGAAAAATTTGAGCGTTTCTAAGTACTCAAATGTGAAAGTCCTGCAAAAAGATTAGCAAATAATACAAATAGAAAGAAAATACTATGAAATACTAAATCAAATAAAGTCTAAAACAATCTAGTCCCCGGTAACGGCGCCATTTTGATCGAGTGCGAAAAGTGCGCGCGTGTAAGTGCGTTGTCGTTGTTTTTATTTTGCCTACTCAATACAAAAACCTAAATTATGACTACACTTGCGAGTCAAGTATGGCGGTAAGTCGGGTATCAAAAATCCACAGAGATGAGTTGTTACAATTTATAAGATTTAATATTCTGAAATAAAAGTGTAAAAGGTGAATTACAAACTAAAAAGTAAAAGATGCATAAAAGGGAAATATTAATCTAGGCAACGGTATTGAAACTAGACTAACAAAGCGGTAAAACCATAGGCTGCGTCGAATATCCCTCACCCGAGTTAATTTGTATAAAATGGATACATGGGTCGACGAGTTAATAAGAACGCGTCTCGTTTCGACAGTTAATTGAATCAAGGGTTATCACGCCCCTATATCCGCATAAAAGCCAAATAAGATTTTAGCGTCAACAAATATCCTGAAAATTACGCGCAAAAGGTCGTAAGCACGGGACATACATGATATGCCCAGTCAAATCTCCTTGGCGTAATAACTAGGACAACACACTTAAAATAGACCCGTAAACACCATCACCAAAGCCAAGAAACGCGTTAACTCGAGTGATTTCCATTCAAACACAACCTAATTTAAATTACCAAGAAAGCATGTTAAAAACACGATAATAAAGCGAGTAAATAAACGCGATAAATTTATACTAGAAAGCGATTAAATCAAAGAATGTAAATCTAATTAGAAAGCAAGGAAATAAGGAAATACAAACTATATTAATGGATAGGATGATGAATAGTGCAACATTCAACCCAAATGGGGTGTCAATCCAAGAACAATTGAAGAAGAACTCTCCAAAACCCTCAAACCCTAAGCTACTCTACCTAAAAAACGAATTATCTCTAATATTTAAAACAAAAAAGTCTTATATACCAAATGGGAAAAGAAATAGAAAAGAAAAGAAATGAAAAGGAAAAATATCTCCTGAAAACAGGGGATCGATCGATCGACCCATTTGGTCGATCGATCGATGGTGAACAAATATCCCACTGTCGACGAGGATCGATCGATCGACCCCTTTGGTCGATCGATTGATCAAGCAGGGGTGAGCCAAGGAAGCCTACTGCATTTCGCTTTTCTTACTCTTCTCCTCCTCTTTTGGTTTCATTGTTTTTCCCTCCGCTGAAATTGTCGTAACTTCTTCATACGGACTCGGAATCGTGCACCATTTGTGACCACGCGAAGCTTGTGAGAAGGGATACAACTTCTGTGCAGATGTCGGGCCAGGTGCCCAAGTTGTGAAAAGGCTAAAATTCCCTTGAACGTGCGATCGTGTACGGAAATCGAGCAGAATGCGTCCGAACTTCACACTTAGCATCCAAATACCTATAAAAGCTCAATTAACCCCTGCAAAACATGTTAACGTAGAAATCCGAGATTGTCTGGTTAACGAGCACCCCTGCAAAACATGTTAACGTAGAAATCCAAGACTTTCTGCTTAACGAGCATAAAGTCGGGTATCGAAAGGTCCACTGGGATGAGTTGCTAGAATTTAAATGATTTAGTGCTACGAAATAAAAGTGTAAAAGATGATTACAAACTAAAAGAAAAGATGCATGAAAGGGAAATGTTAATCTAGGCAAGTGTATTGAAACTAGACTAACAAAGCGAGTAAAACTATAGGTTGCGTCGAATATCCCTCTCCCGGGTTAATTTGTATAAAATGGTTACATGGGTTGACGAGTTATTACAAATGTGTCTCGCTTCGACAGTTAATTAAATCAAGGGTTGTCACGCCCCTAAATCCTCTTAAAAGCCTAATAAGATTTTGGCGTCAATAAATATCCCGGAAACTACGCTCGAAAGGTCGTAAGCACGGGACATATATGATATGCCCCGTCAAATCTCCTAGGCGTAATAACTAGGACAACGCACCCGAAATAGACCCGTAAACACTATCACCAAAGCAAAGCAATGCGTTAACCCGAGTGAGTTCCATTCAAACACAACCTAATTTCAATTACCTAGAAAGCATGTTAAAAACGCAGTAAATAAATGCAATACATAAATGCGGTAAAGTAACACTAGAAAGCAATGAAAGAAAGCATGTAAACCTAAATTAGAAAGCATGTAAATTACACTAGAAAATAAGAAATAATGAAATACAGACTATATTAAATGGAGAGGGTGAAAGAATAATCAACTTACATAACAAAAAGGGTGTCAATCCAAAGAGAAATGAAGAAGAACTTACCAAAAACCCAAACCCTAAGCTAAACTGTCTTCTAAAACTATCTAAAATCATTCACCCCTATTATTACAACAAAATTTGGTATTTATACTAAGTTGGAATAAGTTAGAAAATAAAAGAGAAAAGAAAATGAAAAGGAAAAATATCTGCTGGAAACAGGGGATCGATCGATCGACCACTACACCAAATCTGTCGAATTGTCACGGTCGTTGACCTTGACAAGTTGAACTTGTCAAGGTCAATGACCGTGACAATTTGGGGCAAGACAACTTTTTTTATCACGGACGTGTCACGGTCATTGACCGTGACAAGTTCGTAAGAATTGTCACGGTCGTGTCAAAGTCCCGGACCGTGACACGTTTAGTCACGGTTAATAACCGTCACAAAGTCTTATCCCCTTTTAAAAAAATTGTCACGGTCATTGACCGTGGCAAGACCGTGACAAAATTTATCACGATCTTGTCACGGTCATTGACTGTGATAATTCTAGGCAGAATTGAAAAAAAACCTGCTAGGCAGTATGGCCACTGCCACTGCCTAGCAGTATATTTGTACCTGTTATATCAACGTTGTACCTGTTCTAACATCATATATCTAAATAAACTAGAGATAACGCAAATATACATTCAAAATAGAAACTATTTAAGAAGAAACAACATCACCATCAATTATCTCAAATCTACAAATTATTTAGCTAGAAAAGAGATTTTGTACCGCGACGCTCGGGGATACCTCCTTATCCTTCCCTTCTCGTCCGAAGATCCACATAAGTATCGAGCATATGTGGCCTACCCTCAGGGCCACTCCTTGTCCCCTGAAATAAAATAAAGTAAAATTAGTATTCGCCCCGCAAATATAGATAAATATAAATATAAATCGAAATTGAAATCGAAATTGAAATTGACATATAAATATAAATACATTACCTGTAGTGTCACCCAAACAGCTAACTTGAGATCATACGGCACCTCCTTCCAACTAATGTACCCTAGGAAATCGTGTCAAATATAATTCCCTTCATATCTGAGCACAAAGAAATGACATAATCCTATGGAGTTATGCTCTGCAAATTTCTTCCAACCGTTGTGAAAACTCCAAAATCGATAACTATCTTGCATACCCGATCTTAACAAATGTAGTTCAACTGTTTTCCACTCAAACACCTTACCATTCTTACACCTAGAACACAGACACGGAAACTCTTCATC
This sequence comes from Sambucus nigra, assembly GCA_949130495.1. Lineage (NCBI taxonomy): Eukaryota > Viridiplantae > Streptophyta > Magnoliopsida > Dipsacales > Adoxaceae > Sambucus > Sambucus nigra. The sequence goes on along the minus strand of OX422221.1, from coordinate 438,193,958 downwards.
ATTATGACATCTCTTTGCATATTTCACAAATTCGTTAGCACCTCTGCGAAACACATCCCCCATTCTATTAGTCTCACCCATCCACTCTTTGTATTTCGGATATCCCATCACAGCTACCACAACTAAACACATATTAAAGGTAAACAAAACTTAGATTTATAGTATGTTTCATTTAATTATCCCATCATTTAATTATCCTATTAAAGGGTGAGTGGTTATATCCCATTCAAGATCGCATTTTTCTGTAATATACATAACAGCTCATGCACATTGTTACGATTTGAAAAAAATTCGACAGCATATCCCCATAGTTCTCCAAGTACACGACGTAGATTGGCAGGCGTGAGTGTTATTTCAATTGATCAATTAAAATAACAGTCACACTTGTCAATCTAGTATGTACCCAGAGAACATTAAGATACGACTGCAGAACTTCCTCCAAAAGTAACAACTTTAAGCCACTAAGAATATTATACTGAAATTATACAGTCTGAAATTGTCCAAACGGGACAATTCGAGAGATCTCATTACAGGGGTAATGACTCTCGAACGGGTCTAAGGGCTATTGAATGCCTACGCATAAGAACTAGAAGGCTAGTATCTATGCGCACTATATTTAATTTCAAGTATGTTTCATTTAATTATCATACTATATATATATTGTTCGATATACAAAGTAATTTTCAAAAAAAGTTGAAAAATCACACCCCCATATGGACAATAATCCAGTGGTCATGCCACTTTTAAAACTAACCAACCAAACATTTACAAAATAAAATAATCCAACAACAATGTCAACAACAAATGTGTATCCCGTACTCCTTCTAATTCATTTACTCAATTAATTCATTTCATCAATTAAACTAACAACTAACCTATACAATTATTAATTTACTAATTTACACTGAGGGGCAATCCTACTTTCATGTGAAATGGGCACTAATTATTAATTTACTTTCATCTAAAACTGTTTCATTTATTAATTATATTTTAGTGGATGTAATTATAGAATCTATGGATGGATTCAATTTAATCTTACTATGTGAATGTTTTTATCTACAATGAGTTAACCTTGAAACAATTTATATTATCTCATAGAATCATCAAAACACGATATTAAGAGAATTACAATGGTACCTTGCCTTACCCCCCCTCCCCTCCCCACCCCCACCCACCACCACACACACACAACAGCCCCCCACCCTGCCCCACCCCCTCCTCACCCCCACCCACCACACATATACACACACACACAACAACCCCCCTGCCCCACCCCCTACCCCACCCTGCCCCCACCCACCACACACACACACACACACACACACACAGAACAGCCCCCACCCTGCCCCACCCCCCTCTCCACCCACCACCCACCACACATATACACACACACACAACAGCCCCCCTGCCCCACCTCCCACACACACACATGCACATATACACACACACACACATACATATACACACAAATATATATATAAATAGAAGAGAGAGAGAGAGAGAGAGAGAGAGAGAGAGATTAACCTGAAAGTAGAGAGAGAGAGAGCAGCGTAGAGAGAGAGAGTTGGAAAAAGGAGGGAAACGGCGGGGGGAAAGGGTTTTTGCTGCAGAAGTTGTCACGGTCATGTCAAGGTCCTTGACCGTGACAATTATTTAAAGAATTGTCACGGTCACTGACCGTGACAAGTCCGTGACAAGTACATTGGTTACGGACTTGTCATGGTCGTGTCAAGGTCAATGACCGTGACACAAAATGCGTGTTTGTTATCACGATCAATGATCTTGACAAGGGTGGCCGGCTGAAAGGTGACAATTTGGTTATTTTGGTGTAGTGGACCCCTTTGATCGATCGATCGATGGTGAAAAAAATATCCCACCGTCGATGAGGATCGATCGATCGACCCCCTTGGTCGATCGATTGATCAAGCAGGTCCCAGCACACTGCATTGCTGTTTTTTGCATGCTTGCCTTTCTAGTTCGCTAAAACTCCCGTAACTTCTTCATTATGAATCGGAATCGCGCACCGTTCATGGCCAAGCGAAGCTTGCGAGGAGGGCTACAACTTATGTGAAGATGTTGGGCCAGGTGTCCAAGCTGTGAAAAGACTAAAATGTCCTTGAACGTGCGATCGCGTACGAAAATCGAGCGGAATGCATCCGAACTTCATACTTAGCATCCAAATACCTATAAAAACTCAATTAACCCCTGCAAAACATGTTAACGTAGAAATCTGAGGTTGTCTGGTTAATGAGCATAAATATAGGGAATAAGATACCCTAGGGGGCTAAAATGCATAGGTTCAGAGGATGAAATACGCAATATTTGCGTATCATCATGGACCATCCTATCGGTTGGGGTTTCGTGCATTTGAACTGCGTAGCACACATCGGCACATGTGGGCTAGATGATGTCACTACACCAAAAATGCTAATCTGGCACGCTGTGGCAAGGAGATTCTGGCACGGTTTTAAGCTGTGCCAGATTCTGGCACGGTTTAATGACAATCTGGCACACTTTAAAACAGTGCCAAAATTTGGCACTGCTTTAAAGTGTTCCAAAATTGAGTACACTTCACTAAAATATAAATAACCAAAAAAAAATTTATCCCCCTTAATTTTTTAGCTTCCCGCTCTCTCCCTCTCTCGATTGCTCAGCCCCCGCTCTCTCTATCTCTCTCTCCCTCTCACACGCTCAACAAATTCTCCATCCACCATCGTCGCCGACCTTCGCCATCATCCACCATCGTCGATCGTCGCCATTCTCTCCATCCACCGTCCTCTACCGCCGCCGTCCTCGCCATCCACCATCCTCGACCATCGCCATCCATCATCACACGCTTAGCTCTTTGTTTGTTTCCTATAATGGAAATACGGAGAAGTTAGCATCAGGGTTAGTGAAACCATTTGTGACACATTTGAAGGTTGCAGAGCAACAAGTTACATCAACTGTTCAATCAATTAGACTCGAAATTGAAAGGAAAAAAAATGCTGAAACGTGGTTCACAAAGGGAACACTTGAGAGGTAATGCAAATCCAGACGCAACATTATTTGACAATGCATATGACCTTTGAATCTTTGATGTAATTGGTATTGTTTCTAGGTTTGTGCAGTTTGTCAGTACACCGGAAGTTTTGGAATTGGTCAATACCTTTGATGAAGAGATGTCTCAACTAGAAGCAGCCCGGAGGATCTATTCACAGGTAATATTTTTTTAGCGTGTATAAGTTTTTCTTAGGGGTTTACCAATTAGAATCTCTACCTAATTTTCTTTTTCTTCAAAAAGAATTGATCTCAGGGAGCAGGAGATCACGTTTCCAGTACGTTCGGTATGTTTATCTGCCTATCGTGTTGTTTTATGTACGATTTTCTTATAAAGATAATTACACTGCCCTCCAATACACTATTTTTTTCAAACAGCCTGTAGACCTTTAGAGTATTTAATTGTGCAGTAAAATAAGGAATGCTTGCACAGTTTAACTATGGTCACAGAAGTATTAATAATATTAGTTCAAGTCTAACTGAATTGTAAAAGACAACTACATCATGCAGTTTATTATGTGGAACATTTTGTTCCAGAAATTAGTACCATTATCTTATTGATAAGCAATTCCATAATTATCGTTTAATCACCTAGTATAAATATTTATGAAAATTGTCTTGTTTAAATTTGTGAGTCCAATGTTGCCAGATTATGTACCGGAGCTGTATCGTTTTCCAGAAATATTGTATCATGTATTTTAACATATTGTAGTATACTCTTGGATTTTTATAATAACCGCATATATCTTAATGCCTTGAGCATCAACAATTAAAAAATTATTAGAAAGAGTTAAGAGTATCTGTTTCTATAATCAAAATCCCCACAAAATGACAGTTTTTCGTTTCTATACTCTTTTCGATTCTGCAACATCCACCCACATCCTCCACCATTAACCTACAAGATGTTCTGTAATTTAACATGTATTTTGTTGGGACAATATTGTGTTATGCATACTAGACGGACAGTAAAAAACATTCCCAAGTATGCTCCATCACAGTTCTACATTGCAATGTGTTTCCTCGGATCAAGGAGAAAAAGATAATGTCCGTAAAACCTTTTGTTGAACGCCTTCGGTAAGTTTAAGGATGTTATTCAGAATGTTATGTTTTCAATTTAGTACATTTTTTAAAAGTTCAAGTTTGTGTTAGTTTTTTAATCTATTTTTCATCTCATGGCTTGAAATCATCGTAACTGCAATTGTATATCATAATGTGCCCATACATTTTTCAGATTCTTAGCTCTGGAGTGGAAATGAGAGAAGGAATAAGGTTTGTAGTTACACTACTAAAGATGGTAGTTTGGTCTTCTGTAAGTTATTTCTTAAATAATCCCACAATATGATTAATAACATCTTGATTATTCTCCCAAGTATTACCCTCTTCATCTTTAATGGAGTGAATCCTAAGCTTTTAGTGCTTGGTTTTAACACTAGCCTGGCCATTACCAAACTTACCTCATCTCTGTTGTTACATCAAGTTTATATTGTCCCCTATAGCCTGGCCATTACCAAACTTACCTCATCTTTGGTTTGGTTTATTTGTATTTCAATATGAGTTGAAATTGATAGATTATGTATATGAATTGACTTCTACTATGAATCGTTCATAAACCCCTTGAATATATGCGTAAATATTTAGAGAATGGGATCAAATTGATTAAGATTGAATTTTTAGGGTTCTTGATACAGACTTGGGTTTTATCATTAAATCTTGAATTAATATTGTGTTTTTGATGTTTTAAGCATGTTTAAATCATAGTTACTTTATTTAGATGCTATACCAATTTAAGTAAGATCCTACTTCTATGGTAACATTATAGTTCATGCTTATAGACTTTATGACCGTCTTATTTATTTTGTACACTCGCAATTATTTAGTATAATGAATAGGACCCATGGTGAGGACAATACTCAATATTTCACAATAGGACTCGGAATAAATCGAGAAATCGATAGGACCCACATCGAACACATGTGCTTGGTTTGTGGCCTTTCTCAATTACTTACTCATTTTCACTAATTCTTCATGTATGCCAAAATTGAAAAACTGGTAAATAAAACAAAAAACCAAGAACATTTCACAAGTCAGAAAATTAAGTTACATGTTGTAAAATGACTACTTTCCCTACATAATGGTTAATATATCTTTTTAAAATATAATTTTGGTATTGCAGGACCTCTTTGTGTCGGGACTGATACAACATCAGCACACTGGTGAAAGCCAAAGCGGAACTCGAAGAAGTGATTGGAAAAGGGAAGATCTCAAGTTGTTTGCACAAATACGCAAGGATCAAGAATGAGGGAGCTTATTCGGAGGATCTCAAGTTGCGAATAAATTTGGTAAGTATTTTATATTGATGATAGAAGATTTTATAATGTAGTGCACCTTTACCAAAGTAAATTCTTCATTTAATTGTGTGCGCGTGTGTGTGTTGTGTAAGATGTGTGTGTTAAGGCCTTAATAAGTGGTTGACATGGAGGAAGGGGCTATATGGATTTATATACTATTTTTAGATGTTAAATCGGTGGAAGGGATTTATTAGTGGTTTAGCTGCGGCTTTTGTGCTTCTTGTTGTTATTGGGCTTATGTTAATATTAAAATAAGTTGGATTTCATGAATAAACAAAGGAAACTCTGTCGAAATTTTATGAAATAAGTAAGTGTTCTAAATTGATTAAGGCTAGCATACAACATTTAAAAATTGAACATTGGTGAATGAAAACGTAAAACAACTAATAAACATACCAGAATGAGACACGCGTAGTCACGAACACCTCGCACGGGACCAATGTAACTTGTAGGAACTGACCGCGTAGCCCCGAGTCTCTCGGTTTGTGAGTATGACGATAATTTGCAAAAATCAGCACTTAAACTTAAAAACAAGCCGTTAAAGGGTGAAAACCCAAACCACCTCCCAAACGACCCCGTAGGAGGCACGAACACCTCGCACGGGACCAATGTAACTTGTAGGAACTGACCGCGTAGTCCTGGGTCTCCCGGTTTGAGAGTATGACGATAATTTGCAAAAATCAGCACTTAAACTTAAAAACAAGCCGTTAAAGGGTGAAAATCCAAACCACCCCCCAAACGACCCCGTAGGGGGCACGAACACCTCGCACGGGACCAATGTAACTTGTAGGAACTGACCGCGTAGTCCCGGGTCTCCCGGTTTGAGAGTATGACGATAATTTGCAAAAATCAGCACTTAAACTTAAAAACAAGCCGTCAAAGGGTGAAAACCCGAACCACCCCCCAAACGACCCCGTAGGGGGCACGAACACCTCGTAGGGGACCAATGTAACTTGTAGGAATTGACCACGTAGTCCCAGGGTCTCCCGGTTTGTGAGTATGACGATAATTTGCAAAAATCACACTTAGACTTGAAAACAGGCCGTTAAGGGGTGAAAACCCGAACCAACCCCCAAACGACCCCGTAGGGGGCACGAACATCTCGCACAGGACCAATGTAACTCGTAGGAACTGACCGCGTAGTTCCGAGACTTCCGATTTGAGAGTATGACGATACTTTGCAAAAATCACACTTAGACTTGAAAACAGGCCGTTAAGGGGTGAAAACCAAAACCAGCCCCCAAACGACCCCGTAGGAGGCACGAACACCTCGCACGGGACCAATGTAACTCGTAGGAACTGACCGGGTAGTCCTGGGTCTCCCGGTTTGAGAGTATGACGATAATTTGCAAAAATCACACTTAGACTTGAAAACAGGCCGTTAAGGGGTGAAAACCCGAACCAACCCCCAAACGACCCCGTAGGAGGCACGAACACCTCGCACGGGACCAATGTAACTCGTAGGAACTGACCGCATAGTCCCAGGACTCCTGGTTTGAGAGTATGACCCGAATTTGCAAAAATCACACTTAGACTTGAAAACAGGCCGTTAAGGGGTGAAAACCCGAACCAGCCCCCAAACAATCCCGTAGGAGCCACGAACACCTCGCACGGGACCAATGTAACTCGTAGGGACTGACCGCGTAGTCCCGGGTCTTCCGGTTTGAGAGTATGACGATAATTTGCAAAAATCACACTTAGACTTGAAAACAGGCCGTTAAGGGGTGAAAACCAAAACCAGCCCCCAAACGACCCCGTAGGAGGCACGAACACCTCGCACGGGACCAATGTAACTCGTAGGAACTGACCGCGTAGTCCTGGGTCTCCCGGTTTAAGAGTATGACGATAATTTGCAAAAATCAGCACTTAAACTTAAAAACAAGCCGTTAAAGGGTGAAAATCCAAACCACCCCCCAAACGACCCCGTAGGGGGCACGAACACCTCGCACGGGACCAATGTAACTTGTAGGAACTGACCGCGTAGTCCCGGGTCTCCCGGTTTGAGAGTATGACGATAATTTGCAAAAATCAGCACTTAAACTTAAAAACAAGCCGTCAAAGGGTGAAAACCCGAACCACACCCCAAACGACCCCGTAGGGGGCACGAACACCTCGTAGGGGACCAATGTAACTTGTAGGAATTGATCACGTAGTCCCAGGGTCTCCCGGTTTGTGAGTATGACGATAATTTGTAAAAATCACACTTAGACTTGAAAACAGGCCGTTAAGGGGTGAAAACCCGAACCAACCCCCAAACGACCCCGTAAGGGGCACGAACACCTCGCACGGGACCAATGTAACTCGTAGGAACTGACCGCGTAGTTCCGAGACTTCCGATTTGAGAGTATGACGATAATTTGCAAAAATCACACTTAGACTTGAAAACAGGCCGTTAAGGGGTGAAAACCAAAACCAGCCCCCAAACGATCTCGTAGGAGGCACGAACACCTCGCACGGGACCAATGTAACTTGTAGGGACTGACCGCGTACTCCCGGGACTCCCGGTTTGAGAGTATGGCAATAATTTGCAAAAATCACACTTAGACTTGAAAACAGGCCGTTAAGGGGTGAAAACCCGAACCAGCCCCCAAACGACCCCGTAGGGGGCACGAACACCTCGCACGGGACCAATGTAACTCGTAGGAACTGACCGCGTAGTTCCGAGACTTCCGGTTTGAGAGTATGACGATAATTTGCAAAAATCACACTTAGACTTGAAAACAGGCCGTTAAGGGGTGAAAACCAAAACCAGCCCCCAAACGACCCCGTAGGAGGCACGAACACCTCGCACGGGACCAATGTAACTCGTAGGAACTGACCGTGTAGTCCCGGGTCTCCCGGTTTGAGAGTATGACGATAATTTGCAAAAATCAGCACTTAAACTTAAAAACAATCCGTTAAAGGGTGAAAATCCAAACTACCCCCCAAACGACCCCGTAGGGGGCACGACCACCTCGCACGGGACCAATGTAACTTGTAGGAACTGATCGCGTAGTCCCGGGTCTCCCGGTTTGAGAGTATGACGATAATTTGCAAAAATCAGCACTTAAACTTAAAAACAAGCCGTCAAAGGATGAAAACCCGAACAACCCCCCAAACGACCCCGTAGGGGGCACGAACACCTCGTAAGGGACCAATGTAACTTGTAGGAATTGACCGCGTAGTCCTGGGTCTCCCGGTTTGTGAGTATGACGATCAGTTCCAAAAATCACACTTAGACTTGAAAACAGGCCGTTAAGGGGTGAAAACCCGAACCAGCCCCCAAACGACCCCGTAGGGGGCACGAACACCTCGCACGGGACCAATGTAACTCGTACGAACTGACCGTGTAGTTCCGAGACTTCCGGCTTGAGAGTATGACGATAATTTGCAAAAATCACACTTAGACTTGAAAACAAGCCGTTAAGGGGTGAAAACCAAAACCAGCCCCCAAACGACCCCGTAGGAGGCACGAACACCTCGCACGGGACCAATGTAACTCGTAGGAACTGACCGTGTAGTCCCGGGTCTCCCGATTTGAGAGTATGACGATAATTTGTAAAAATCACACTTAGACTTGAAAACAGGCCGTTAAGGGGTGAAAACCCGAACCAGCCCCCAAACGACCCCGTAGGAGGCACGAACACCTCGCACGGGACCAATGTAACTCGTAGGAACTGACCGCGTAGTCCCGGGACTCCCGGTTTGAGAGTATGACCCGAATTTGCAAAAATCACACTTAGACTTGAAACACAGGCCGTTAAGGGGTGAAAACCCGAACCAGCCCCCAAACAACCCCGTAGGAGGCACGAACACCTCGCACGGGACCAATGTAACTCGTAGGAACTGATCGCGTAGTCCCGGGTCTTCCGGTTTGAGAGTATGACGATAATTTGCAAAAATCACACTTAGACTTGAAAACATGCCGTTAAGGGATGAAAACCAAAACCAGCCCCCAAACGACCCCGTAGGAGGCACGAACACCTTGCACGGGACCAATGTAACTTGTAGCAACTGACCGCGTAGTCCTGGGACTCCTGGTATGAGAGTATGACCCGAATTTGCAAAAATCACACTTCGACATGAAAACAGGCCGTTAAGGGGTGAAAACCTGAATCAGCCCCCAAACGACCCCGTAGGAGACACGAACACCTCACACGGGACCAATGTAACTTGTAGCAACTGACCACGTAGTCCAGGGACTCTCGGTTAGAGAGTATGACCCGAATTTGCAAAAATCACACTTAGACTTAAAAACAGGTCGTTAAGGGGTGAAAACCTAAACCAGCCCCCAAACGACCCCGTAGGAGGCACGAACATCTCACACGGGACCAATGTAACTTGTAGCAACTGACCGCGTAGTCCCGGGACTCTCGATTTGAGAGTATGACCCGAATTTGTAAAAATCACACTTAGAGTTGAAAACAGGCCGTTAAGGGGTGAAAACCCGAACCAGCCCCCAAACGACCCCGTAGGAGGCACGAACACCTCGTAGGGGACCAATGTAACATGTAGGAACTGACCGCGTAGTCCCGGGACTCCCGGTATGAGAGTATGACAATAATTTGCAAAAATCACACTTAGACTTGAAAACAGGCCGTTAAGGGGTGAAAACCCGAACCAGCCCCCAAACGACCCCGTAAGAGGCACGAACACCTCGCACGGGACCAATGTAACTCGTAGGAACTGACCGCGTAGTCCCGAGACTCCCGGTTTGAGAGTATGACGATAATTTACAAAAATCACACTTTGACTTGAAAACAGGCGGTTAAGGGGTGAAAACCCGAACCAGCCCCCAAACGACCCCGTAGGAGGCACGAACACCTCGCACGGGACCAGTGTAACTTGTAGGAACTGACCGCGTAGTCCCGGGTCTCCCGGTTTGAGAGTATGATGATAATTTGCAAAAATCACACGTAGACTTGAAAACAAGTCGTAAAGGGATGAAAACCCCAACCAGCTCCCAAACGATCTCGTAGGAGGCACGAACACCTCGCACGGGACCAATGTAACTTGTAGGGACTGACCGCGTACTCCCGGGACTCCCGGTTTGAGAGTGTGGCAATAATTTGCAAAAATCACACTTAGACTTGAAAACAGGCCGTTAAGGGGTGAAAACCCGAACCAGCCCCCAAACGACCCCGTAGGGGGCACGAACACCTCGCACGGGACCAATGTAACTCGTAGGAACTGGCCGCGTAGTTCCGAGACTTCCGGTTTGAGAGTATGACGATAATTTGCAAAAATCACACTTAGACTTGAAAACAGGCCGTTAAGGGGTGAAAACCAAAACCAGCCCCCAAACGACCCCGTAGGAGGCACGAACACCTCGCACGAGACCAATGTAACTCGTAGGAACTGACCGTGTAGTCCCGGGTCTCCCGGTTTGAGAGTATGACGATAATTTGCAAAAATCAGCACTTAAACTTAAAAACAATCCGTTAAAGGGTGAAAATCCAAACCACCCCCCAAACGACCCCGTAGGGGGCACGACCACCTCGCACGGGACCAATGTAACTTGTAGGAACTGATCGCGTAGTCCCGGGTCTCCCGGATTGAGAGTATGACGGTAATTTGCAAAAATCAGCACTTAAACTTAAAAACAAGCCGTCAAAGGGTGAAAACCCGAATAACCCCCCAAACGACCCCGTAGGGGGCACGAACACCTCGTAAGGGACCAATGTAACTTGTAGGAATTAACCGCGTAGTCCTGGGTGTCCCGGTTTGTGAGTATGACGATCAGTTCCAAAAATCACACTTAGACTTGAAAACAGGCCGTTAAGGGGTGAAAACCCGAACCAGCCCCCAAACGACCCCGTAGGGGGCACGAACACCTCGCACGGGACCAATGTAACTCGTACGAACTGACCGCGTAGTTCCCAGACTTCCGGTTTGAGAGTATGACGATAATTTGCAAAAATCACACTTAGACTTGAAAACAAGCCGTTAAGGGGTGAAAACCAAAACCAGCCCCCAAACGACCCCGTAGGAGGCACGAACACCTCGCACGGGACCAATGTAACTCGTAGGAACTGACCGTGTAGTCCCGGGTCTCCCGATTTGAGAGTATGACGATAATTTGTAAAAATCACACTTAGAGTTGAAAACAGGCCGTTAAGGGGTGAAAACCCGAACCAGCCCCCAAACGACCCCGTAGGAGGCACGAACACCTCGTAGGGGACCAATGTAACATGTAGGAACTGACCGCGTAGTCCCGGGACTCCCGGTATGAGAGTATGACAATAATTTGCAAAAATCACACTTAGACTTGAAAACAGGCCGTTAAGGGGTGAAAACCCGAACCAGCCCCCAAACGACCCCGTAGGGGTCACGAACACCTCGCACGGGACCAATGTAACTCGTAGGAACTGACCGCGTAGTTCCGAGATTTCCGGTTTGAGAGTATGACGATAATTTGCAAAAATCACACTTAGACTTGAAAACCGGCCGTTAAGGGGTGAAAACCAAAACCAGCCCCCAAACGACCCCGTAGGAGGCACGAACACCTCGCACGGGACCAATGTAACTCGTAGGAACTGACCGTGTAGTCCCGGGTCTCCCGGTTTGAGAGTATGACGATAATTTGGAAAAATCACACTTAGACTTGAAAACAGGCCGTTAAGGGGTGAAAACCAAAACCAGCCCCCAAATGACCCCATAGGAGGCACGAACACCTCGCACGGGACCAATGTAACTCGTAGGAACTGACCGCGTAGTCCCGGGACTCCCGGTTTGAGAGTATGACCCGAATTTGCAAAAATCACACTTAGACTTGAAAACAGGCCGTTAAGGGGTGAAAACCCGAACCAGCCCCCAAACAACCCCGTAGGAGGCACGAACACCTCGCACGGGACAAATGTAACTCGTAGGAACTGACCGCGTAGTCCCGGGTCTTCTGGTTTGAGAGTATGACGATAATTTGCTAAAATCACATTTAGACTTGAAAACAGGTCGTTAAGGGGTGAAAACCAAAACCAGCCCCCAAACGACCCCGTAAGAGGCATGAACACCTCGCACGGGACCAATATAACTTGTAGCAACTGACCGCGTAGTCCCGGGACTCCTGGTTTGAGAGTATGACCCGAATTTGCAAAAATCACACTTAGACATGAAAACAGGTCGTTAAGGGGTGAAAACCTGAATCAGCCCCCAAACGACCCCGTAGGAGGCACGAACACCTCACACGGGACTAATGTAACTTGTAGCAACTGACCGCGTAGTCCCAGGACTCTCGGTTTGAGAGTATGACCCGAATTTGCAAAAATCACACTTAGACTTGAAAACAGGCCGTTAAGGGGTGAAAACCTAAACCAGCCCCCAAACGACCCCGTAGGAGGCACGAACACCTCACACGGGACCAATGTAACTTGTAGCAACTGATCGCGTAGTTCCGGGACTCTCGGTTTGAGAGTATGACCCGAATTTGCAAAAATCACACTTAGAGTTGAAAACAGGCCGTTAAGGGGTGAAAACCCGAACCAGCCCACAAACGACCCCGTAAGAGGCACGAACACCTCATAGGGGACCAATGTAACTTGTAGGAACTGACCACGTAGTCCTGGGACTCCCGGTAAGAGAGTATGATGATGATTTGTAAAAATCACACTTAGACTTGAAAACAGACCGTTAAGGGGTGAAAACCCGAACCAGCCCCCAAACGACCCCGTAAGAGGCACGAACACCTCGCACGGGACCAATGTAACTCGTAGGAACTGTACGCGTAGTCCCGGGACTCCCGGTTTGAGAGTATGACGATAATTTGCAAAAATCACACTTAGACTTGAAAACAGGCCCTTAAGGGATGAAAACCCGAACCAGCCCCCAAACGACCCCGTTGGAGGCACGAACACCTCGTACGGGACCAGTGTAACTTGTAGGAACTGACCGCGTAGTCCCGGGTCTCCCGGTTTGAGAGTATGACGATAATTTGCAAAAATCACACGTAGACTTGAAAACAGGTCGTTAAGGGATGAAAACCCGAACCACCCCCCAAACGATCTCGTAGGAGGCACGAACACCTCGCACGGGACCAATGTAACTTGTAGGGACTGACCGCGTACTCCCGGGACTCCCAATTTGAGAGTATGGCGATAATTTGTAAAAATCACACTTAGACTTGAAAACAGGCCGTTAAGGGGTGAAAACCTAAAACAACCCCCAAACGACCCCGTAGGGGGCACGAACACCTCGCACGGGACCAATGTAACTCGTAGGAACTGACCGCGTAGTCCCGAGACTTCCGGTTTGAGAGTATGACGATAATTTGCAAAAATCACACTTAGACTTGAAAACAGGCCGTTAAGGGGTGAAAACCAAAACGAGCCCCCAAACGACCCCGTAGGAGGCACGGACACCTCGCACGGGACCAATGTAACTTGTAGCAACTGACCGCGTAGTCCCGGGTCTCCCGATTTGAGAGTATGACCCGAATTTGTAAAAATCACACTTAGACATGAAAACAGGTCGTTAAGGGGTGAAAACCTGAACCAGCCACCAAACGACCCCGTAGGAGGCACGAACACCTCACACGGGACCAATGTAACTTGTAGCAACTGACCGCGTAGTCCCGGGACTCTCGATTTGAGAGTATGACTCTCGGTTTGAGAGTATGACCCGAATTTGCAAAAATCACACTTAGAGTTGAAAACAGGCCATTAAGGGGTGAAAACCCGAGCCAATCCCCAAACGACCCCGTAAGAGGCACGAACACCTCGTAGGGGACCAATGTAACTTGTAGGAACTGACCGCGTAGTCCCGGGGCTCCCGGTATGAGAGTATGACGATAATTTGCAAAAATCACACTTAGACTTGAAAACAGGCCGTTAAGGGGTGAAAACTCGAACCAGCCCCCAAACGACCCCGTAGGAGGCACGAACACCTCGGACGGGACCAATGTAACTTGTAGGAACTGACCGCGTAGTCCCGGGACTCCCGGTTTGAGAATATGACGATAATTTGCAAAAATCACACTTAGACTTGAAAACAGGTCGTTAAGGGGTGAAAACCCGAACCAGCCCCCAAACGACCCCGTAGGAGGCACAAACACCTCGCACGGGATCAATGTAACTTGTAGGAACTGACCGCGTAGTCGTATATGCAATTTTTCTTCTTGTATATGCAATTTTGTTTGCTTGAATATTTTTTTAAAAATGACTTGGTTACTAATATTGTATCTTTTTTGTGTCTTATTTTTTTGTAGGATGACATTCAATCGTTAGCTTTTATCCACTTGGAACGCACGAAGAAGTCAATGCTTTACAACAAGGGGATTGTGTATTTAGTGTCGTTTATATTCAGGATTCTATTTTTTGTGTTATGGCCGAGCAGGCTTCCGTTGTTTTATGGTTTATTTTTATGGTCGTGCTGGCTATAGTAGTTTTATTGTTGACTTTTATGGCCGTGCGGGCTTTATATGAGCAGATTTTATGTTAGCAGGTTTTGGAATGCTAAAAAAATAGAGGAAACTCTGCCCAATTTTTTTTTGATATGAGAACTATTAACTCTTGTAATTTTTTGAAGTTATTGTCGACTTTTATGGCCATGTGTTGGTTTATATTGGTATTATCTCTTGTAATTTTTTGAAGTTTGTATGCACATTAGTTTATCAACAACCTGCGATATTCATAATTTGTGAATTTTCTTGATTTTGTTTTTGCAAATAATAAATATTTTTCCTACCGAATTTGGAATTTGCAGATTTTCCAGATTTGGTTCCTATTATTATTTTTTTAATCAACTGAAAAATCTGGCACGGTTTTAAACCGTGCCAAAACCTTGCCAATGCATAAAAATGAGAACGCTTATAAAACAATCTGGCACGCTTTATAACCGTGCCAAAAGCGTTCCAGAAAATAGATAATTTGGCACGGTTTTGGCGTGTGCCAAAAGCGTGCCAGATTTAACATCTGGCACTGTTTAAAAGCGTGCCAAAAGCGTGCCAGATTAAAAAACTGGCACATTTTAAAAGCGTGCCAAAAGCGTGCCAGATTGGAATATCCGGCACGGTTTTAAACCGCGCCAGAAAATCTGGCACTCCTGATTCTGGCATGGTTTTGAACCGTGCCAGATTGCGTCTGGCACGGTTTTAAACCGTGCCAGTTTCCTATTTTTGGTGTAGTGTGTGTAGGTCATTTAGGTACTATGTAGGCAGCGCCACTTACGAGATGGCAGGTGTTGACGCTAGGATCTTTTGTCACTGCTGGGTATGGGCATGAACTAGTGTACTGCGTAGGTACTGCCCCCACTTTCTTGTGTATCTTTATCCCCTTATGATAAGAGACTCCTCCGAGTATTACCAATAGAGCACGAACAAGATGCCAAATATAGATGTCTTCGTGTATAGTGCAGACACGCACACACACACACACACACACACACACACACACACACATATATATATATATATATATATATATATATATATATATATATATATATATATATATAGAGAGAGAGAGAGAGAGAGAGGTCCTCCAGTTTGAGGTTCCTGAATGAGATCCATTTTTTTAAAATAGTAAAAAAAATATTTTGGGGTTGATTTTTTTTTATGATTTTTAAACATTTCAGTAGGACCATAAAAAAATTAATCAGCTCAAAATGAATTTTTTTACTATTTCAAAAAATCGGTCAAATTTTGTTAGTTTTTAATAGCTTAAAAACTGACACAGTTTGACATATTTTTTTAAAATAGCAAAAAAATTCATTTTGAGCTGATTATTTTTCTATGGTCCTACTGAAATGTTTAAAAACCACACAAAAAAAATCAATCTGAAAATATTTTTTTTACTATTTTAAAAAAATGGACCTCATTCAGGGTCCTCAAATTGGGACCTCACTTGATCCTTTCCCTATATATATATATATATATATATATATATATATATATATATATATACACACACACATTGTGGTGTGCCTTATATGAGAATGTGTTCTCTTAGTCTACAGATGTAGACAATGCTTAATGATAATAAAGTTGGGTTAATAAAATGATATGGATAATCAAGGACGAAGATGATTCCTAATGAATAATGTGGTAAACAATTATTAATGAGAATAATAGTTGGGTAGTCTAAGAAAGTAGACAATAATTAAAGAGAATGAATGACAGGGTAGCCAATTATTAATGAGAATAATAATTTGATAATCTGATAGAGTGAAACTTATAGTCTAATGGGGTAGACGACAAGGAGTATGAATTAAATATTAAATTATCTGAAGAGATAGACAAGGGCTATGGGATATTATACGATGTAAGAATTTTCACCAAGTTCATATAACTTGTGTAGTAAACATTTTGAAATCCATTAGGTGATTAGGGTGTTATACATAGGTACCCACTTTTAGTTAACGCATAGCGAGATGGCTTATTCTTTAAAAGTCTAATTAAGTAATGGAAGTTATGATTGGCATTTTAATTAAGGATACGAGTAGGATTGCTTATAAATGAGAGGTGAGACACTCATTACGTGTGAACGTTGATGGAGAGATGTGGAGTATGAGTTAGTAATATTTTTCATATTTACTGGTGAAGAATCCTTGCAACTCTAGGGCTCTGACCCAAATTATAAATATTTTTGCCCCTAAGTATTCTTGATGACAGGGATAACAGGACTGACAATGGAGCAGACTTGCATTTGCATTGGACGTAGTGGGTTTCGCTTCATTGATTCTAGTATAGATTGTACTTCAGCATTGTGTCACTTTATTTCATACTGAGATTTGTACGGGCATAAGCCCAAGTATTTATTAATGACAGTTGTACTTAGCTTTACATTATGGACATTGTACGATGATTCAATTTTTATTATTCATGTATTAAATCAGTTTTATTCAGATGTTTTTATTCATTTTGGATTTTGATATAAAAAAATTTACTCCTTCAGTACTGAGAATTGCATATATTGTTGATAAGCCCCATCTTCAGCGTGTTGAGCATGGCCAACCTTTATGTGAGAAAATATTACAGATTACAATGAGTGATTTACGTGCCTTTTTAAATTGCAGAGATAGAGATTTATGTAGATGTAGTTTTGTTGTGTAATCGAACCCAACAAACACTCACGAATTGGAGCCCAATCCAACCCAACAAACAACACAAAATCCAACAACAAATTCAAATGTTGGGAGTAAGTCAAAGAGATGAATATTGGGAATTAAGTAAAAGAGGTTAAAAAAGTACGGAGTAAATCAAATAAAACGTTAAGGAGCGAGGGCTAAGTATATAAAAAACAAAGTCATAATCTATATTATACCTCTCATGCGATAGTATTATCCATGGAGCTAGCAAACCCGACCCCTTTTCTTTTATATATATATTTTTATTGACTTTCGACTTTATTATTTTACATATGTGTGTCTTCTGCCCATTGAACCCTTCTTCCTGGATCACTTCCTGCCTCGGCTTCTGAGTCCGAATCCTACATCTTTTTCTTTCTATAGAGTTGGCTTTCTCCAAAGCGAGGATCCCACCGAGACAATTAGTACTCCCTTTCATTTAAATGGATTAATCAAAAATCTATTTGAAACAAAAAAAAATGAATAAATCAAAAGTCTCATGAAAACTAAAAAGAAGATTCATTCTAGACCCTGTTAATTAATTTCTCAATTCAACACAATCTAGATTCAATTAATCGCTTTTAATCATTCCCCACTCATATCATATTACACTATGCTACTAATAGTAATACACCTATATAACGATTTATTTCTAGAAAAAAAGTTTAAAAAATGTTTTCAAAATTTAAATAGTATTTTTTATATACATAAAAAGGTTTTTGGTTATAAAAACATTTTTAACGTTGTATGTATAGAAAAAACTTTAATTTTTTATTTATAAATGACATAAAGTTTTTTAAACTAAAAATAAATAAAAATATGTATAATTTTTTTTATATAAATATGTATAGTTTTTTTTTAAGTTTTTATTTACAAAATATAGTTTTTAAGTTAAAAAAGTTTTTGAAACTTCGAAATTGTTTTTAATATAAATAAAAAAAGTTTTTGGTTATAAAAATATTTTCAACGTTTTATTTATAGAAAATGTCTTAAGTTTGTATCTATAAATGACATACAATTTTTTAAACTAAAAAACTAGTAAAAATATATATATATATATATTTTTTTATATAAAATACGTAAAATTATTTTGAAGTTTTTATTTATAAAAAATAGTCTTTTATAATAAAAATATTTATAAATAATAGACAAGATTTATTTATGAAAAAATTAACCTTTTATAATGACTTTAAAATAAGGTATTGAATTTATGATATATATTAATTGTTATAATTATCATTATGTAATTTAAGGACTTAAAATAATACTCATTATGGATATAGGACAACAAACATTTCGTTTTCATTTTTAGTCCCTATTTTCAAATTAAAGGGACACGTGACATGCGGTGATTGATTGACGTTTTTTGAATATAGATCCACACCAGTGACTTTATTTGAAAATAAAGACTAAAACTATAAATAAAATATTTGTTGTCCTATTTTCAAAATATATTTTATAATAAATTCTAAATTTACAAAGCCCCTTATATTTATTTACTATACATCGTCTCTGCATTGTACGGATTGTATGCTAATTAAATTCTAACCCACCTACTAGCCTAATCATTTAATTACGGAAAGACCCACTAAAGTAAAATTCTAGTGAACTAAACTTTTTTGGTTCACTTGAATTCCTCAGCTCTAGACATAGCAAAAAAAAATGCGGAAAATTTGGCTTATATAAGATATATTTATTATATAAAAATTCGTGCACAAAGGAAATGATCAAACAAAGAATTTCTTATTACTCCTTTCCAAGGTTCTAAAAAATGCGAGGGGTGATCAAGGCGTAGATGTCAAATTTTAAGCCTTAAAAATTTAGGCGGACCTTGACGTAAAAAGGCGTGAAAAGGCGTTTAGGCCTTTTTAATATATTTTAATATTTTTTAATTATAACAAGGCTAATAAAAAATACTGAAAAATGGTACATACCCAATAAAAATAAATAATACTGAAATGATACATACCTGGAAAATATGTCCGTATATTTGCAATTAGGACGCCCTTTCCATATGCATGCTCCATAAGTCCTCATCATGTTATCACCCAATTTCATGCAATCAAAATTCAAAGTAGTCAATAAAATAATTTAAATAAATAATATTAATCAATATGAATAAAATCAAAATAGCCCCTTATAAAATAGAAAATGATACATACCTTGAAATTGAATACCAATATATGCATTAGGAGCCATTTTCCATGTGCACAAGTCCACATCACCCTAATAAACTTACACTACAATAATTCAGATTAAAATACTAAAACGATTATTGAAAACAGAAAAAGATAAACAATTAATGTACAAAAACAGTTTGCAAAAAAAAAAATAGAAATCAAATTTGCAGATTAACAGTTAACAAATACAAATTATATTATAAAAAAAATAGAAATCAAATTGCACTATATCACATTAAATCCCAAATCTCCAAAAGAACCAAATATTGCTTGATGTATTATAGATATTTGACATAGGTTCTAAAACTGTTATCTAGATTTGGCATAGGTTCTAAAACTGTTACAGCATTAGCCTTCATCAATTTCTAGACCATTGAAAGCATGTATTTCAGCAGTTGAAGAAAACTATTACAGTTTACAGTGGTCTTCAACTATTACAGTGGTCTTCAACTGCTACAAAACTATTACAGCATTACAATTCAACTGCTGAAATTATTATTGTAATAAATCATGTATTTCAGCATTACAACATTTCAGCTATTTCAGCATTACAGTAATAAATCATGTAATAAATTACTGTACTAAATCATGTAATAAATTACTGTAATAAATCATGCAATAAATCATGTAATAAATCATGATAAATTTGTGCTGGAAATTGATGCTAGTAATAAGGGAGTATGAGCAGTTCTTTCTTCCGAAAGAGGGCAAACACTTCCTATAAAAAATTAAGAATGGAGAACTCACCTTCATAAACTTTGTACTGTCGTTGCTACGTCGTTGATGTGTCGTTGATACTGTCTTCTTCTTTTTGGTAATACGTTGCTCCCTCTCGTTGTAACCAACAATTTCTTTAGAACAAAACAAAAATGGTTTTTTTCTTTAGAACAAAGTGAAGAACTCACCTTTAGAACAGGGCCGATCGTGAAAAACGATTTTTTTTTTCTTTTTGATAATACGAACAGGACCGAGCTCACGAAAACGAAAAGAAAAAAAAAAAGAAAGTGAGTTCTTCACGAAATCTCAACGAAAAGAAAGTGATCAACGTGATTGAAATCTCAACGTGATTGAAATCAAAAACGAAAAGCTAAAAACGAAAAGTTAAAAACGAAAAGGGTTTTGTTTCTTTTGAACAAAACGGCATATCTCAATCAACAAAACACAAATTAGGTTTAGACTTTGGACCCATTTTGCATTAAACGTTTTTTTTTTGGGTTTAAAAGCAACCAAAACGACGTCGTTTTGGTTACCCCGAAAATAAAAACAAAACAATGCCGCCTGAGGCGCGTTTTATCTCCAAAAAAATGCGTTTTTTATGCCTTTTTGAAAAAAAAAGTTGATCAAAGTTGACCACGCTTTTGTCCACGCCTAAGCCCTAAACGGGACATATCATAAAAGCCTCGTGTCTAGGCGCGTTTTTTAAAACAGTGCGCCTTTCTTTAATAACAAATTAACACACACACTCTCACCGCCCTTTTGCTTGATTTACGGTCACAGAGAAGGGCTCAACTGGTGATATATATATACTTCTAATAAAATTATCACAACATATAATTTTGTAAATAATTATAAACGTTCAGGTGAACCTGGGGAGAATTTTTCCACTAGTCTAACAACCTAAACCCTATGAACAAACAGACCACCCCCAGGACAGAATCTCTCTCTCTCTCTCTCTCTCTCTATATATATATATATATATATATATGAAGTTAAAAATATATTTCTTTTATCAAGGTCAACTTAATCATCTCTGTGCTCTCTCTCAAGAATATGTATATAAGCATAAGCTTGATGATGAACCAAATAAACAAAGCAAGAAAGAAAGAGCTAGAGAGAATAGAGTAATGAGTTGCTAGCTTCTTGATCATGCATTAAGAAGTCTTACACCGCAACTGATTTATAGTATATCACCTAGATCTTCAGGTAAATTTCAATTAGAATTTTTCAATTATGTTATGTCCTTTTATTTGTTCTTTTTCTTATAAAACCATTAGAATGATGAAATCCAAAGGTTACATACAAAAGCACCTCTTTTTCTGGTTATTTTCTATATAGAAAACTAGAGAAAGTTCCTTGAAAATAGTTTTATTTGAGCAAAGTCCACTTTGATATTTACATCACAAAAGGTCCCCAATTGAATGTAGAACTTTTTATGCGGTCCCTCATTGTATAGAAATTTATGGATTCGGTGAATATACTTTACCGAAATTACCGAATCCTTAATTAATGAGATCTCGATCACATTCTCATAGCACAAAGTACTTTTTTTACAAAAGCCATTTTTCAGGCACCTAGTTATGAAAAACCCTCTATTTGATTTTATATTTATAGGAGAAGAACACTTCCCCCAAATTCATTTTTTTTGCAAATAATCGCGCGTATCGAATAACCAAATTATGTGTTTTATTGCAAAGACGCTCGGTACTTTTAAATGATGATTTTTAAGGACACATAAGGGATCTTTGTAACGAAATGCACAACCAAATCCATTTCATTGGTCTCCTAAATCAATTAATCAATTCCCTATGATCAGGACTACATAACTCTCTCTCTTGCCCTCTTTCTAAAGTTTTTTAAGAGAATGCATGGGGGAAATCATTGGGGAGGTTCACTAGAGATGAATGGAGAAAGGGAAGAGGAGGAAGAAGAGAGGAGAATGGTCCGTGAGAATGAGCTAGACGAGACCCAACAAAGCTGGTTGTTGGGCCGCGGTGAAACCAATAAGAAGAAAAAATATGTGGACTTGGGTTGCGTGGTTTGCAGCCGTAAGGCCCTTAGTTGGTCCGTCTGGCTAACCGTGGGTGCCTTGTTGATTATTGGATTGCCCATCATCATCACCAAGTCCTTGCCAAAGCACAAGCCCCCTCCTTCTCTTCCGGACAACTACACTCTTGCCCTCCACAAGGCCCTCCTCTTCTTCAACGCCCAAAAATGTAGGTCCTCTCTCTCTCTCTCTCTCTCTCTCTCTCTCTCTCTCTATATATATATATATATATATATATATATAATCCTGTTCTTGTGCGGACTAGTCCGCATTTTAAGAATGTGGACCGGACATGTGTCACCTGGCGGTGAGCCCAAAAAAGAGAGAGTGGCGATAATTTCACATGTCTGGTCCGCATTCTTAAAATATGGACTAATCAACACAAGAGCATTATATATATATATATATATATGTTCGGTCCGTCCGTACTGTTCAGTCCGTACGTGACAGTCTGCACAAAAGCAATATATGTTCAGTCCGTACGCGACAGTCTGCACAAAAGCAACATATATATATATATATGTGTGTGTTTGTGTGTGTATATATACACATATAATTTTTAATTGACCATGTATGCTAATTATAATCCTCTACACTGTGTTTGTTATTGATACCCCATCGTAAGGAGTTTCTAGTGTCGACTTTAAAAACATATAAGGGGTCTTTATAACAAAATACACGACAGATAATTTATTGTTTTAAAATTAGTTCAGGGCAATTCTCGTAAAATCTATGTAATTGAAGGTTTTATTTTTCAATTCATCCATTCAAAAAGTCCAAGTCAATGCCATTTTTTTTTGTTTATCATGGTGTACAAGTATGAATAGGTTATTGACTTCCAAAGATTAATGACGGACTACTCCTAAAGTCCTAATATATTTATGTATCTGGACGTCACTCCAGCACTTGTTGACAGCATGCACGCGAAAAATAATTCATAAATTATGATTTAAGAAAAATGACGCGCTATTCCTAAAGTCCTATCTATGTAAATATGGACTCATTGATTACGCACCTTTCTATTTAGGTAAATTCTATAACAAATATTAAGGGGGTTAAGCATATAATTTAAAATGAGAATATTCTACATATTTTTTTAAGAACGTAGACAAAGATAATTTACCCCTACGTTATCTAGAGATATTCCAACATAAATCAACATGTTTATGAGGTACAACATTGGAGATATTCTTTTTAAGAACATTTTTCTATCAATGTTAAAAATTGTCAAGTAACATATATAAAAGTAGCTTAACACATAAAATATAAAGGCTTCCATACATAAACAATCACACTTGGAGATGATCTTAGCGATTTCCCATTCCAAAAAAGTATGCAATGTTAGATTTTCTATGATGCTTTTGCCTTACCAAATTTGTAAGCCATATGCGATGTTCATATTTATCTCATAAATTAGTTTTCTTCTACTATACACGGTTACTTTCCCCAAGACAAAGTATATAGTTTAAGTCAATTCTATTTTTTAGGTATATCATGATTCGTGTGTTTGGATACATTAATGATTTTTGCAAAATAAAATACTACTAAAGTCCTACCTATATATCTATGTATCTATTGACTCATTCTTTCCGTGAGTTGATTAATTAGTCACATTTATTTTTTCAAATTTTTTATTTTTCTATTGAAATTAACCTTTCAATCAACACATGTTCAAAAAATAAAGTCAAAATATATTTTTTTAGTTATTTTTAAAAAATTCACAAAATTCTGCTGGCGCAGCAGACCCTTATAAATAAGACATTTTCAACAGTTTTTTGTTGAATTTTTTAAAAATAACTAAAAATTGTATTTTGATATAATTTTTTGAACATGCGTTAATTGAAAGATTAACTGCATGGGTAAAAAAAAAAAAAAATTAAAGAGCTAAAACTAAATATTATGTATGAGTAATGTATATATGTATACACACGATCAAGTTTCACACATTGATGAACGAGTGTAAATTTATTAAATCTTGTCTGGGAAGGTAATTGTTATCTCATGTTCAATTGTTTGAGTGTCATTTTAATATCATACTCAGTGAGTCAATAAAATATGAAAGTCAAAGACGGTTATCACCAGGATCAACAAATTTAAATTTATAAAGCGTACTTTATCACCAACTAATTTATTTCATATCTCATAAATTTCCACACACGATATCCTCAAAACATAAAAGTAAATAAACAAATAAAAGTAAATAAACAAATAAGAAGATAAACTTCCACGCAAGTATCCCATTAAAAGCATTTCCTGGAGAGAGCCCAGGGGCGGATGCAGGGGGGGTGCCAGGAGGGGCGGAGGCCCCCCCGAGATTAAAAAAAAAAAAAAATTTAGGTATGCAAAATGTGTAATTTTTTTTTTAGGGGTGCAATTTTTAAGGGAGGCCCCTCCTGAGATCTTGCATACACTGTTTTTTAATCAAAAATTTGTATAAAACTTGTATTAACCCAAAAAAAATTTGCCTCGGGGGCCCGACACCACTCGAGACTTTCGCCCCTCCTAACCAAAAATCCTGGATCCGCCACTGAGAGAGCCTCATAGTTTAAAAAGTCTCTCCTTTAGAAATGACTTTAATAGAACTCCTATAAAAATGACAGCAAGTTAAAAAAAGACTTCATGCAAAAAAATGTCAACATTTAAAAGTCTTGTACTTCATATTAAACAAATATATCATATGAAGGCAGCATCCCATTACATAACAAACATATATCTTTTTAGTTTATTGTCAAATGGGCAAGTGGTCAAAAATATTTATTCACACCAATCACAAAATTAAATTGATTAATATAAGAAATAAACTAGCATTCGAAATAACCTACATACTTCAAAATACCATCATAATATGCAGTAATATGTTTAATTTCCTTTTTTATTTTTTGCTAGTAGAACGGGTAAAACTAAAATCGTGTTGCACGAGCCAATAAGTTCGCATGTATGTGAATAAGTTTAGTGAATTTATAAAATAAAAAATTCCCACACCTTAATATGTTTAGTGAACTTAAAAAATGAACACTTGGACCGTTTGATTGACATGAAATTATTTTTCATGAAAAATAGTAATTTTAGTTCTATTTTTACTCTTGCAATGCTTGATTTTAAATTCATTTTAAAAAAATAATGCCCATAAATACGAAAAGTGTTCCATAATTTTATTATTTTTCATGGAAAACGGTTCTTACCCAAATCCCAAAGAATTGATTTATACGAAAATTTCAAAAGTAAGACATCTCGCTCTTATCTTTTTCACTTATTTTTCAACTTCTCGTGAAACTATAATAATTTAGAGTTATTTTCCAACTTTGTTATCAAACACACCTTTAGTGAACTGTTGGCACATGGCCTAGTAGAAAAATAACAATGCTATCCTTATTGCTTTTTTTTTTTGAAAAATGCTTTTGATAACGGTTTGAACATACTGAATTATCACACCGATTGATGTGGCATTTAATTTTTGAGTTTAAATTTAAGTTTTTAACTAATCATTTTATATGGGTGGATGAGGATTTGTATAATGGAGAAAGTTTAAGTTTTTAACTAATCATTTTTTTTTCAATTTCAAATTCCATTTTAATTTTAAACAAATGATCTTAAAATGTTTAAATTCATTTCTAACTATGAACAAGACCCAATTAAAATAAGACACAATACGATTTTTATTTTATTTATCTAGCACGCACACGAACCAATTTAAACTGAACACGACCTTCATATATTTTTACTTAACATGAACACGATCAATTAAAAATGACATGAGACAGCAAGAATACCTCTTAAAAAAAAATGACCACGAATAAATTAAAATGTGATAGAATACGGTTTTTATTTTATTTATCTAACACGATTACACACCAATTCAAAGCAAATATGACCTTTACATATTTTTTACCTAATACGAGCACGACCAATTAAAAATGACTAGGAGGTAGCACGAATTCCTTTTTTTTTTAAATGTGAACGAATCAATTAAATGCGATACAATACGCTTTTTATTTTATTTATCTAACACGATCGTGGACCAAATGAAACCGAACATGATCTTCATATTTTTTTTTTACCTAACACGACCCCGATCGATTCATAATGACACGAGGCAACACGATTTTTTTTTTAAAAAAAATACCACGAATCAATTCAAAGTGAACATGACCTTCACATTTTTTTTTACCTATATGAACACGACCAATTATAAATGACACGAGGCAATAGGAATTGTTTTTTTTCTTTTTTTAATATAAGCATGGGCACGAATCAATTAAAATGCGACATAATATGATTTTTATTTTATTTATCTAACACGATCACGAACCAATTTAATCCGAACATGACCTTCACCATTTTTTATACATAACACGGACATGACCAATCAACAAGAAAAAAAGAATTCGTGTTGTCTTGTGTCATTTTTAATTGGTCGTATTCGTGTTAAGTAAAAAAGCTGTAAAGGTCATGTTCGATTTGAATTGGTTCGGGATCGTGTTTGATAAATAAAATAAATAGCGTATTGTATCACATTTTAATTGATTCGTGCATATGTTTTAAAAAAAGGAACTCATGTTGCCTCGTGTCATTTTTAATTGATTGTGTTCGTGTTATGTAAAAAAAATGTGAAGATGATGTTCAGTTTGGATTGCTTCGTGATCGTGTTAGATAAATAAAATAAAAATAATATTGTGACGCATTTTAATTGATTCGTGCTCATGATTTAAAAAAATGGAATTCGTGTTGCCTCGTGTCATTTTTAATTGTTCGTGTTCGTGTTAGGTAAAAAAATATGAAGGTCATGTTCGATTTGAATTTGTCCGTGATCGTGTGAGATAAATAAAATAAAAATCGTATTTTATCGCATTTTAATTGATTCATGCTCATGTTTTAAAAAAACGGAATTCGTGTTGTTTCATGTCATTTTTAATTAGTGATGTTCGTGTTAGGTAAAAAAATGTAAAGGTCTGTTCGATTTGAGTTCATGTGCGTGTTAGATGTAACAATCCCCATTTTCTCACTTAAAGCCTGTCGAGGCTCGATACGCTGAAGATGTGACTTATTAACAATTTATACCATTCTGAGCATTGAAGAAATGAAAATTTTCTTTATTTTGTATCAAAATCCACAATGAATAATACATCTGAATAAAACTGATTCAACTAAATCATCATATAATGTCCATAATGTAAAGCTAGGTACAATTGATATAAATAAATCCTTGGGTTTATGCTCGTACAAATCCTAGTATGAAATAAAATGATAAGAAGATGAAGTACAACCTATACTAGAATCAATGAAGCGAAATCCTCTATACCCAATGCAACTGCAAGTCTGATCCATCATCAGTCCTGTTATCCCTGTTATTAAGAATACCCGAGGGAAAAAATATTTATAATTTGGGTCAGAGTCCGAGGGGTTCAAGGATTCTTCATCAGTAAATATGAAATATATTACTAACTTATACTTCACGTCTCCCCATCGATGCTCACATATAATGAGTACCTCACCTGTCATCTAGAAGGCGTCTTACTCGTATCCTCAATAAAAAAAGGTCAATTGTAACTTCCATTATTTAATCAGTCATGTAAAGAATAGTCCATTTAACTATGCAATACTAAAAGTGGGTACCCATGTGTGACACCCCAAATCCCCGATTAGATATCATAATATAAATTTCACAATTTACATAAACTAGGTGCATGTTCTTACGTCATAATATTCTATAACTCTTGTCTGTCTCTTCAGACCATTTAATGATTTAATGCATATTCCTTATCGTCTATCCCGTTAGACTTTAAGTTTCATTCTCTTAGATTACCAAATTATTATTCTCATTTATAATTTGCTACCCCATTATTCTTAGGAATCATCTTCGTTATTAATTATCCACATCATTTTATTAGCCCAACCTTATTATCATTAAATATTGTCTACGTCTTTAGACTAAAAGGGACACATTTCCATATAAAGTACACGAAAATTTGTAAATATATATATATATGCGACACACAAAGGCATCTACCATTGGTGTCTCGTTCGTGCTATATCGATAAGTTCGGAGGAATCCCTTATTCTAAGTGGACATCACAAAACACACACAAGTTGGGGGCGATCCCTACGCAGGACATATGTACACGACTCATACCCAACGATGATACAGGAACAGTCAGCGCCAACACCTACCTCTTGTGGGTGGAGCCTCCTCGTAGTACCTATATGGCCTACACATCGTCAAGCCCACCTGTGCCGACGTGTGGTACGCGGTTCGAACGTGCAAACCCCCGAGTCGATAGGACAGTCCACTAGTATGTCCATGCAAATACATAATAGTTTATATTATCATCCAATATGTATAAGTAGTTACTCTATAACTACTTTAATACAAGAATATCTCAATCCATATAAATTACAGCCTTCTTGGCTTAACCATAACATTTTAGTTAATTATTTCATAACTCATTTTAAGTCGTTATCTTACGGCTACTTCCCATTAAATATTAATTCTCATAAAAATCCTTTCTGGACTTAAATCACATTTGTTTCATAATTTATTACTATTTAAATACATAGGCATAATTATTTCCAAACTAACTTTTTCAAAACATTACAGGTATAGTTATTCCTCAATTACCCCTATCAACACATTTAATAGTCTTAGTGCGTTGTACTATTGACTCAAACTTTAATCATTCTATATTATTAATAATTATACGCTTCTTGTTACCTTTTCAATAAGGTTTATAGGTATATATATAAGGAGTCAACTAGAGTGAATAAGGGTTATATGTACATATATAAGAAATCCCCTAATGTGGGTAAGTAATATCACTTAACCTACTATCACAACCGACGTTAACCATTTAGACTTAGCCCCCTAGACTTAGGATACATTCCTAATTAACATCGTTATACGGTAATTATTTGAGGAAATTAATTATTAATTTTAACCTCATACATTCAACTTATCTCAAATAAGTATTTCCTTTTCTTTAAATTCTCCCCGAATTAATCATAATATTTTCATCATATTATCATGGGTCTTATCCTCTATGTGCCCCTACAATTTTTTTCCAAATCATCTAGGTACATCCCGACCTTTTATGTATATATTTCATATAACTCTATTCAAGAATCCAACGTAAATCATCTTGTTCATATGGTCTCGTACACCCTTTCGTAGAAAAATCATAACTAATTACAAAAAATCAGAAAAATATGCATTCGGCGCCCACGCGATCGTAACGAAAAAATCTATCTACTAGTCTCGTTAGAATGACTTACACCTTCTTGTGGTTCAAACCCTTTTAAAATAACTTCGCAGTTCATCATCCAAGTATAGACCAACAATCACAATCAATCAACCGAGACAAACTCCAACAGAACAATAACTTAAAAATAACATTTCTTAAAATGTACCCCACGAATTTACCCAGATTTTTAAAATGTAGTTTTGAGGCATTTCAGAGCCGTTTTTGGAGAAAACGTACCAAAGAACAAAATGTAGAAAAACGGATTTTCTACAAGGCAATGCGAACGAAATAGACATTTTCGGAACCAAAACATCACAAAACAGTTTTTAAGATGACGATTTAAGTTTTAAATGATTCTTAATTCACCCAATTTCATAGACTTCTCAATTTCAAGAAGTTGTTCTACAATTCAATCCCTATAATGATTTTATTGTATTTGTATCGAGATGGAAGGTTCTACAACATATCTTCTACAATTAACCTTCCATTCAAACCATATGAATACATAGTTGATACAAGGGATTATTGATTTAAACCTGGGTTACCCAATTATCATCAATTTCTACACAATTCAAAAGGTCTCTAAATATGCAGTTCCAACACATGATTAAACCTTATTGTAAGCATGGTATCAACATTAATATAATATAAGTACAACTTGAATAAGAATGGCAAGAGAATCCTTGCCTGAAATTTGTAGAGGAGCCTTTCTTCCTCCTCTTAGGATGGTCCTCCCTCTTCCTCCTGGGTGGTTGTGGCTAGGGTTCTTGGATATAACTCCTAATGGGTGGTTTAACTCTAATTATATAAGCTTAATCTTCAATTCCCAAGTTGGGCTTTGAGTCCCGGATTTGGACCCCCAAATGAGTAGCCCGATAACTGCCTAACTCATATATATATATACCCCATACCATTTCTAAGGGTCTAAAATGCCCAAACGAACCCGTAATACCTCTCAAAGTGTGTCCCGAATATTTTTATCCAAAAATATATTTTAATTTTGACGTGACACATGTAATTACTTTTTTTTCCTCAATATAAAATTCCTTTTTAGATTTATCCCAAATCATTAAATTCCAAATCCTAAAATTTATAAATAATACCGAGTCAACTACTCACAACCGAGATTAACTAATTTCATCGAATTAATTTAATGCTTGTTAAATTTTATTTTATTCTAAAAATATACGGGGCATTACATTCTCCTCCCCTTATAATGGAATTTCGTCCTCAGAATTCAAGGTAGCATAAAGTCACATTTTATTTGCACCGTTAACTTAGGTTTATACCCAACTACTCCACACTCATGTCCCATGAGACAATTGAAAAGGCTCATCCACGCCTATAATAATATCAGTGAGGTGCCCATATATTCCACGTTATATGTACACACATATCATTAACAAAGATGAATGACACATGTACATATAATGTGTACCATTAATACCAAGAATAATCATACAATAAGTATACCACCACATATGTAAATGTAAAAAGAAATAACCATCTTAATATCCGACTTCCATCAACTCCTCACTTTTACCAACTTCGTGCGTGGGACATCTCGCAAGTGGAATCCAAACAAGGAACCCTCTTGATACACTACTACACAGCTTAGTCAGTTATTGAGATCCATCGTCCCAAGACAAAAAGAAATAACAATAACCATTGACGCTAATCATATAAATTTCAATATTTTCTATTTTTCAAACCCACCACTTATCCCGTTTTAAGAGTTATACCAAACTTCTTTAGAGTCAACTGACCTTACCATGCCCAATATCTCAATTACCACAATCTAGGTAGGACATTCTTCTCCCGTATTTAATCTATAGAGCCCTTAGTCATTTCTAGGTCTCCAAAGGCATATCCATTCTAATCAGGTCTACCATTACCACCTTAATGACAACGTCACCATGCCAACATTACATAAGATCATATATAATCTCAATAATCGAAGCTATCACTATCCTTACTTCTACTTTGTTTCTTATACTCTTTAAGACAATACTTTCTCAAATCATACCATCACATAATATCACAAGCAATTTTCTCCCACATATAGACCCTTTCTCCCACCTAAGCATCACCCGATTTATCTCAAAATTTCGAGTTTATTCACACGCGTCCACCTACTGGAGTTATTCAAAATTTTTAAATTACACTCACATGTTGTTTCCCTAAGCATTCTTAATTTTTTTAAAGGTTCTTGCACGACTTAATTTCCCATTGAAATTTATTCCTTCAAAACTAGGCTCACTCATAAAATTTCTCATAATAATCATCACTACTACGATGAACACCAATTCCGAATCATTCTTGTCCTTTAGACATGACCACAACTCATAGCAGTTGACATAATATTAATATATTCCATGAAACTATAAATCCAGTCCCCCAAAAAATATCATATTCCAACATAGCCATCAAATAGGTCTAAAATAACATAAGCTTCCTACATTCAAAGTCTATTTAACAAGACCCAAGTGAACATTAAGTCCCAATATCAAACAAACATATCCCATACACTCCAAACTAGGAAAGCACCTTATTTACCGCAGATACTATCACTAGTTTCTTTTTTCCAAATAATTTTATCTATAGTCCGATTCCCATCTCGCTGTGGGTCCTGGTTTAAACGAACTAACCTATACTGGTGCATTATTGGACATTACCATACCCTAAAATTTTCTAAATGTCTTCATTTAATTTACTAGGCACCATATTGCCCAAATTCTCACAATTCTAACAAGTGGCCCACACGAAGGTATCTATGGCTCTCTCTCCAAAACTAACCCTTTGCCAGAATTGGTAGTAACAAATTGCAAAGAACATAATGATTCCTAATCATAGGGCTCTACATCAAAGGATGCAGCACAGAATGCGATAAGCTAAAACACAAATTCTAAGGACACTAGAGCCGTGCTCTGATACCAACCCCCATTTTCTCACGTAAAGGCTGCCAGGCTCGATACGCCAAAGATAGGGCTTGTCAATAATTTATACCATTCTTAGAAATGAAGAAATTAAAATTTTCTTTATTTTTTATCAAAATCCACAATGAATAATACATCTGAATAAAATTGATTCAACTCATGAATAATAAAAACTAAATCGTCATACAATGTCCATAATGTAAAGCTAAGTACAACTGATATAAATAAGCCCTTGGGTTTATGCCTGTATAAATCCCTGTATGAAAAAAAATGAAAAAAAATATGAAGTACGGCCTATACTAGAATCAATGGAGTGAAATCATCTACGTCCAACGTAACTGCAAGTTTGATCCATCGTCAGTTCTACTATCCTTGTCATTAAGAAGACCTGGGGGGAAACATTTATAATTTTGGTCAGAGCCCGAGGTGTGCAAGTATTCTTCACTAGTAAATATGCAATTTTTTACTAACTTATACTTCACGTCTCCCCATTGATACTCACATGTAATGAGTACCTCGCCTCTCATTTAGAAGCAGTCCTACTCCTATCCTCAATAAAAAATGCCAATTGTAACTTCCATTATTAAATCAGTCGTGTAAAGAATAATCCATTCAGCTATGTAATAACTAAAAGTGGGTACCTATGTCTGACACCCCAAATTCCCGATTAGATATCATAATATAAATTCACAATTTACATAAACTAGGTGCATATTCTTACGTCATAATATTCTATAACTCTTGTCTGTCTCTTTAGACATTTACTGATTTAATGCATATTCCTTGTCGTCTGCCCCATTATAGAATGGAATTTATAATTGGAAAAAAGGACGAGTTAAAAACTTAAATTTTCTCGATTATACCCGTCCTCATTCACCTAGATAAAAGGATTAGTTAAAAACTTAAACTTAAACTAAAAAAATTAAAGGCCACGTCAACCGGTGTTATAATGCGATATGTTCAAAAGGTACCAAAAGCATTTTTTTTTACAACTTGATATAATGCAAGTGTTCCACGTAGGGGTGTTCGCGATCCGGCCCGGTTCAATTTTGAAGTTCTTTTTGGACTGGACCGACTAGGTCGGTCCCCTAAAAAAGGGCCAATATCGGATCGAGAATGTCGATTAACCGACCCTATTCAGTTCGATTTTTTACAGGGTCGGTTAGGATTAGTATTTCGGTCCCAACATTAATTAATTATATTATTTAAAGAAAATCTTGAACATGTATTTCATTTATGTCCAATTAAACTGTTCAAACTGTCAAATTATGTCCAATTAAATATTTCCAAAAAGCACATAAAAAGTAAAAACAACTCTAATACATGTCCACGACGGTTCCAAATTGTCCAAACAAACAACACATAAAACAGTTACAAATTGTCTAAAAAACAACACATAGAACAATTACAAATTATCCAAAAAATAATACATAAAAAATTTACAAATTGTCCAAATAAGCTGTGCAAAAACAACACATAAACCAGTTACAAACTGTCTCCAGAACAACTTTCAAATAAGTTACAAATTCACTAAAAACAGTCCTAAAAGAGCCTTAAAACGACATCAAAAGAGGTAAAAACAGCTCCAAAAACGCTTCAAAACACGACCAAACATCGCCAAATACAACCTTAAATTCCTGCTAATAATTAAGATACTAAATGTCAATCCACGTGCTAAATAAATACCAAAAGCAACCTTAAAAAGGGTCAATACATTCCTAAAAAAACATACCTACATGATTGATTTCAATCCACAATTGTTGACGAAGCTCCCAATAATTCTGAAAATAAAGAGTAATAAATTAGTTACAATAAAATTCGATTAAATAATAAACTGATAACAATTATTTAAAAGTACAATTACCTTCATCAATTGTTCAAGTTGTTCCACCTCATCCCTGGCATCTTGAAGGGTAATCGGAGTTGATGAATATTTAAGTCAATTTCAGGTGCAAACAAGGGCTTCCACCGTGTTTGGATAGAGAGAGCTATGAAATGGGTTAAGTATACACCCCCCGTGCTAAATGCGGACTCCGAAGCCACGATAGACATGGGAATTGCCAATACATCCTGTGCTACATGAGATAACAATCGATATCTAAACGAATTATTTTTCCACCACCCTAGGACATTAAAATTAGTATTAGTGGTATCTTCATTACCCCCCCCCCCCCCCCAATCAAATACTTCTCAACCTCCGACTTATTATCTCCTAGACTACCATTTTCTGCGTCCAAATGCTTTTTAAATTGCATAGCTAAAAATGTATTCCCATCGATGTTATCCTCTCCATCCCCATCTTCCACAACGTTAATAACTTCCGACAAGTTAACATTTCGAGGTGGTGCATTTTGCGAATTATTATCAACATACCACTCGCACAAATAGACAAGTACATTTTTCACCCTCCTTATCATTTATTTTGACACATTACTTTCATATATACTCTCAAACCAAAATTAAACATATCCTAATTTGTACCGAGGGTCAAGAGTAACTGCAACAAAAAACAATAAATTAATCTTTTCAATATTCCAATATTTCTCCATTTTTTAACCATGTTATCCGCCATTGAAGCTATGCCGTAATCACCACTTCTTTTTAATTGATTTAATGCATTTTAAACTACTACAAGATCATTAAAAAACGAATTAGAAGTAACAAACAAAGAACCCGAAAATCTCAACTTTGCGTTGTAAAATATTTTTAAAAATTTCACAAGGGGGCCCTCACTTTCTCCCAATCACAACAATTCAGAGGTCCTACAATCATCCTCCCACCTTTTTCCCTCCCTCTTCCATCATCATCATCATCATCATCATCATCATCATCATCATCATCATCATTATCTAGATCCTCCACATCCACTTCAAAGTAAGAAGAGTAATTTTTATCTTCCTCCCCCAACCTATCAAAAGCTATTTCAAACTTTTCGGCAACATCTAACATTAAGTAAGTGGAGTTCCACCTCGTTTGAACATCTAGGCACCAAAAAACTTTGCTCTCAATTTTTTCCTTATCTACACACATCTTAAACATCAACATTCTATATGGATATGACCTCACTTAACTCGTCGCGTTGCACACCTTAAATACCGATTAATCCACTTCTTTTAACCCATCACCAACAATTAAATTTAAGATATGAGCATAACACCACATATGCAAATATTCATATTCTAAAATGGTACCTTTCCAGATTTTGGTATTTCTTTGCAAATATTTAATGGTACCATTATTACAACTCTCATTGTCAACCGTCACCTTGAATATGCTCCTTATCCCCCATTCAACCAAGGACTCAATAACCTTCCCTAACATCTCCCCTTTGTGACTTCAAACTTGACAAAAGTTAAGAATTTTCTTTTGTAACTTCCATTCATCATCAATGAAATGAGCTGTAAGACATATATAATTAATGTTTTGGATGGAAGTCCATGTATCCGTGGTTATACAAATTCTTTTACCTTTCAAAATACTTTGTAACTTCAATTTTTCTTCCAAGTATCTAGTTAAGCAATCTCTCGCAAGTGTAATATGATCCGGAATCTTCACAAATTTAAGTTGAACAAATCGTATAAATTGTCTAAACATATCACCCTCAACAAAAAGAAAAGGCAATTCATCAATAATTAACATTTTTGTAAGAGCTCGACGGCGTGCTTCTACACTAAAAGTGACAGCAATAAGATTTGCACTTCCCCCATCTTCTTTTTTTGTTTCAAAAGGCAAATGTTTTTGCTTTGAATCTTCAACCCTACCGAGAAATGTTTTTGCTTTGAATCTTCAACCCTACCGAGAAATTTCTTACATTTTGTTTCTATATGAGCTAACATATTTTTTGTTCCATTATACTTAGGATCACAAGCATAGGTTATAGAACATTAGTTACATTTTGCCTTACCCTTCTATTTCAGTAAAATGGTTCCATGCTTTTGATTTTCGTTTTGAAGGTTCTACCTTTGGTTTTGTAAGAGATGGATGTGTACCCTTAATAACGCCATGAGTAGAAGGAAGGCCACCATCACCACCATTTATGTTAGCTTCATTTCCATCCATTTACAAGACAACATCAAACAACAAAGCACCAAATCGTATAAATATAGCAGATCGGGTATAAAAAATGAATAAAAAAAAGATTGTAGATGATCAAATGTGTTCGTTCAAAACAGATGTTCAAAAAAACAAAGGGCAGATTGGTAGTACGAAACAAAGGCAAGGCAGTGTATATAAGAATGATTGCAAGGCAGATAAAAAAATGATTGCAGATCAGTATAAAAAATGATGGCAAGTAAAAAAACAAATTAAAAAAATGAATAGATGGAGATCAATAGTTCGGCGATTGCATATCCAAAAATACATGAAAAAATACTTGATTGCAGATGATAACGGGAAGGCAGAAGGGGTGTTCGACGGTTGGCAAGGAAAAAAGGGGTTGGGCGGCTGATCTTGGTTGGGTTGGGTGAGAGAGGGAGAAAGTTGTTTTTATTTTTGTTTTGGCTTGTGTGAGAATAAGAACGACAGATGAGAAAATGGTAGGGCGTTGTTTAGTTAGAGACTTTAGAATTTTGACTATTTTAACCTCTATCTTTTATTTATTTGACACCACACTAGTAGTAGGAAGCAGCATAAGTAACACACATAAAATATTAAATAAAATATATAAATATAAATATATATATATATATATATATTTAATTCTTGTTGCTCTGGGTTGGTCAAGACCGACCCTATCAACTAAAAACCCGAGGATCAGACCAACTCAGTCGGTTTAAAAAAAAGAGGGAACGAACCAATTATAAAAAACCCTACAAAAATAAGGCGGTTCGACTCGGCTCAATTCGGTCCTTCAGTTTTCTGAACACCCCTAGTTCCACACACGCCAACTTAATAAAAAGTGGGAAGAAAAAAACACTTAAATTAGTCATAATAATTTATTATTTATTAATTTTATTTTTAGGTAAATAGTTTGATAAATATAATAAAGAATCCATTTTTATAAAAATAAAGGTAGGGGGTTCTAAAAATAATTATTTGATTATAGGATGAGACAAGGATTCTGACTCATTTTTTGCGATACACTGAAGCGTCGTGTCTGCATTGGTTTGTGTTTGGGGTCCACCGATTATCATTAAAAATAAGAATCAATGAAAAGACGACACATCAATTTGTTGCACAAATTGAGTCGGAATCATGACTCGGTCTAGAATTATTCGAAATAATTTGCTAAAAAATTGAATGATGATTGGAGATAAATTAATGATGCAGCTGGGAGGCTTCCAAAGAACAATGAAGGAATTAAGTGGAGGGGAAATTCCGGATTGGAAGATGGTTCAAGTTTAACGGATGTTAAGGGCGGGCTCGTGGGAGGATACTACGATGCCGGAGATAATGCAAAGTTCCATTTTCCGATGTCTTTTGCGATGACAATGTTGAGTTGGAGTGTGCTCGAATATGGGCACAAGTACAAAGCCATTAATGAGTACAACCATGCCCTAGACCTCATCAAGTGGGGCACTGATTACTTGCTCCTCACATTCAACTCATCCGCTACCAAAATCGACAAAATTTATAGCCAGGTATGATTTTTCACCATCCTGTTAGCAAAAAACTTTATGTTTAAGAAGTTCTAAACTAGAACTATAATATTATTAAGGAAAAGGATAACATGTGTCTTTAGGGAACATGTTTTGAGCCTTAAAATAGTAAGTATTAAAGCTTCACACGAATATCTATTCCCTGTTAAATGTATGTCAGAACTCTATTCCTATTATTTTTCCACAACGAATGCTAAAGAGTATGGTGATCAATAGGCTTGGTAAAATACATAGTTGTTTAAATTTTTTATTCACGCCCTCTAAAAGCCTCTTTAAAGATAATCTCATTGTAGTTCATTAATTGAGAGTATAACGACTAGTACCAAATTCCCGAACCAAATTGTTTTTAGTAGTCGACTGATCAAAACAACCAGGGATTATTCAATCGACTAAAGCAATAAAGGAGTTGGATTTATTGAATCAAACTTTGCCAGAAAAATAGCAGATTTTTCAATCATTTTAAAAAGGGTCTTAAGGGTCTCCTTTTTATACGAAGCTCGATATATAAATTTCTATAAATCTATAAAGAGAAAACTATGAAGATTTTTTACTCTTTTTATGCCAGTTTCGTAAAAAATGTCAAATATATTTTTACAAAGTAATCTTTTATGCCGGATCTATCTATTTTAATGACATTTTGAATAGTGTTTGTGTCAATCGTATAAAAAACGTCATATATAAAGTTTTCTAATATTTTTTTCCCGGTTACAAAATTATCGAGATTTGTAACACTCGTACATATATTTTCATACTTATTCATGATTATTGTTAATAAAAAGATTAATACTAGGGAGATCCTTTTTTCTAAACTTGGTGATGTGTCAAGCACACATTGAGTGGTGTTTGTAGTTCAATATGGTCCATTATAAACAACACGAATGTGTGCTTGAAACACTATCCGGTTTGAAAAAAGAGTCCAAAAAAACTTATGCTATATACAAATTTAAAAAAAATTGAACATGAATATATTGTATTTTGTGCTTTCATCTTTGCCATCACTAAGTTTTTATTTTAAAAATAAAATATTTATTTACTATTATAAATAGGAAATTGATACAATACACTCTAAGGGACCATACTAAAAGCTTTACATAGAATACGAATCTTGCACAAGCATATGTGTCATATTAAATTATATTTTAAGCTTATACTTGAGGTCGTTTGATACAAAAGTGAGCAAATGGCTTAAATGACAAGTTTTTTCACGACAAAGTTTATCATGGAAAAATTTGTTAGGGTAAATCTTGTAATTTTTCAGATAAAGTTATTTGATAACATTAATTTTTCAGGTGACAAAAGTGGGTTGTTTGATAGTATTAATGGTAAAAGTGGCAAATGTAAACAATTTGATAAATAAAAAATAGTTTTTAACAAAAAACCCTAATAAAAAATATTGTTGCTAACAAAAAAACATGTTTTAACAGAAAAGAAAAAAGCCCGTAAGGAGGAAAAAATAGTTTATATCCAAAAAAGAGTTTATTACAAAAGCACAATTTTGAAGAAAAAAATATTTCTCTTTAAAAAAATAGTTTTAGCAATAAAAAAAAGTTATAAAAAACAGGTTATAACGAGAAAAAAGCAGTTTTTTCAAGAAAAATAATTTTTAACAGGATAAAAACATCATTAACCAAAAAATATTTTTTAACGAAATAAAAACAATTTTAAAGAGAAACATTTTTTAACAAAAAAATAGTTTGAAAAAATGGTTTTTAATGAAATGTAATTCTAACAATTAAAAAAAGTTTTAAACAAAAAAAAAATTAAAAAACACTCTTTAACAAAAAAAAGTTTAAAAAAAAAAATCAGTTTAACAAAAAAAAAATCAGTTAAAAAACACAGTTTTCAACAAAATAAACAAAGTTTTAACAAAAATATGCAAGTTTTCAAATTTTTTTCCCCAAATGGATGATAAGTTTGTGGGAAAACTTTTCTTTTCTATATAAGTAAAATTTTTGTCAACAAAAGTGAGAAAATGATGAAAAATTTGTATGTGCCCATGGGTATTCATGAAAAAAATTCATGGTAAATTAGGGCTATCAGACACACAAACTTGTGACAAATTCTTCATTTGCTACTATTTGCCACATTTGTCATGGCAAATAAGAGTATGAAATGGACCCTTATTATTTCTAGGTTCTTAGTTTGTGCCGTCAAGGTACATGTTATCACAACGCACATAGATTATAATAGACTGTGAGGATTATAATATGAAAAGAAAAAACTATTCAAGAATTAAAAGAACACTTAGACGTGACAAACTCTTAGTGAATTAATCTTAATATTAAATAAATATTGTACACGTTTCATAGCATAGTATATGTGGGGTCCATAATTATGCAGGCACGAGCGCCCACGCTACGTGCACCTAAAGATAATGAAGAGTCCATGTCATAAAGGACTTCCTCATGTTCATCACTTAGGACGGTTGAAGCTGATGAGGGATTAGTCTGACCACTTAGGGATATCTATTAACATAGCTTAAGACTCTTCTAAGATTATCTATAAATGTTAACTCTCCCTTCATTGAGAGGGGCATGTGATATTTTTATCTTTTAGTAATACTACAACTCCGTCGATAGGTTTTCTGAACATATAAAAGAACAAACCCTAAAGCTCATGGATGTAAACAAGTTGCCGAATCACATACATCTTGTGTTGTATGTAATCTCATTAATTTCATTGATATTTCTCTTTGTTTAGCTCAAGTTCATTGCATACTA
Source organism: Sambucus nigra (assembly GCA_949130495.1). Lineage (NCBI taxonomy): Eukaryota > Viridiplantae > Streptophyta > Magnoliopsida > Dipsacales > Adoxaceae > Sambucus > Sambucus nigra. Next base: position 438,153,103 of record OX422221.1, on the reverse strand, counting down.
TCATCTGTAGAAAAATTACATTCAAAAATGTAAAAACTGTCAACTCTTCTTGCCATTAATTCACCAGGCGCCAGTGACCTCAAGTCCCTCACAAATCCTTAGCATGTTATCCAGTGGGCTTTCCATCGTCGACCCATCGGCCCTCGCCTCTGACAATAGGAAATATCTGTTGGTCGGCACATACTTATTCTCTAAATGGATTGAAGGATAAACCTTGACACATATCCGAGATGTCGACATAACCAAGTTCATATGAAAGAACATCATAACACAATTTAGCATCCCTCGGATCATCATCACGGATAATGAAACTTAGTTTAAGAGAAATCTCTTCTAAAGATTCTGCAAAAATCACGATATTAAGCAATGCTACAGTTCAGTGGACTACCCTTAGGGAGACGGGCATGCGAAAGCCTCTAAGAAGATAGTCCATGGAGAGATAATAAAGATATCAAAGAGAGAGAAGGGCACATAGGTAGAATAACCCCCCACATTTGCTGGCATTTCGAACAAAGCCTAGCCGATCAATGGAGGAAATACCCTTTGCCTTAGCTTATGGAATGTATGTAGTCAACCCACTGGAAGTACTTTTAACGAACTATTCAAATCAGAGCCTGACTTAGTCGACAAAAAGAGGGAATATGCTATTCTATAGCTTGCCTCTTACCATCAACAGTTGGCTAAGAAGTACAACATGGGGGTCAAGATGAGGATCTTCAAGGTCGGTGACTATGTACTTCGAAAGATCGTGTGCAGTGCTAAGAAGCCCTCAGGTAGGAAACACATACCAAAATGGGAAGGCTTATTCAAAGTCATTCGGGAAGACTTAATGTGAGCCTATCACTTAGAAACAATGGAGGGCAGAGAGGTTCCCCAACCATGGAATGCCGGCCAATTTGAAGAAGTTCTACTTTTTAAGTCTAAGTTTATGTTAAAGTTTATTTATTTTATTTCAATTTCGAATTATTTTTCAGAAGTTCTTTTAGACTTCTCGTATTTGTCTCTATACATTATTGAAGTGATAGAAAAATGAGTAATTAATGAAGAAGATCAATTAGTCGAATGATTTTTTCTTTGACATGCTACTTATCATTATGATGATTATCTTCTTTCAAGTGTCTTCTTTTAAGACTGATTAATTGGTTGGCTATAGACCACCTCTAAATTTAAATGTCTGCGTATAAGACTAACTGGTTAGTCGGCCAACGGTCAAGTAGATACAAAATGTTTTGATGATCAACAAAACATGAACAATGAGTCACAGCCGATGAAAAGCCTACTAAGAAACCTTAGGCACTCGTGACCAAATGGGTCATGAAAATTCTTGTTGAGGAACAAACCTACAAGTAAGTGTATTCTTTCTTTTCTGTCTTTAGACCTAAGCTTTGATGTGACGATATCACCGAAAAGGTAATACCAGAAGACCACCCACTACAAAGAGAGGCAAAATGAAAAAAATTCCATTAACACTTTAAGTTATTACAAGGAAATCGAAAAATAAAATAATTTACAATAATTGCGTGACTAGATCATCATTCTCATTATCGTCGTCTTCGTCTTGAGTCACAACAAAGTGTCTTTCACATGTTTCCTTAAAGTCATGCTGAGCATCAACAAGCGCTGCAAGTCTTGCGTTGAACTGCATGGTCATGCGGTCGGATATATAAGCTTGAAAAATAAATGAAAACATGTGAGGAGTAATAAAGCATACAAAAGGTCAATCATTGCATAAAAAACTATATATTTCATTGAAGATATTACAAATGGGGCAGTCCCCTGCATCACTCATTGAAAGGAAAAAAATTAAATGTTTTCTAAAAATTCATAGGGAGTATTCTCGCTGACCTTCTCTTTCTTGGCAGCCTGATGAGTAGCTATGACTTCTAGATGGTCTACCCCAATAACATCTATTTGATAACCTTGCACTTGAGCAAGCTTATTAATAACAGTATGCTCTCCGACTGTCACTTCATCATCAACCTCAACCTCTTCCTCAATTTGAGAGGGGAACCTTCATTGTGCTCTTCGAAGATGATGAAATCTTTAGTGGTGACGACCTTTACAAGAGCCTCATCTTAGCCATTATTACCTTTATAAGCTTTGTAATCTCGATATCCGCATTAACTAAGGACTTGTTCTAACCGTGAGTAAAGTCATATCCTTGAATTTTAACATACTAGCTAAGGCCTGTTCGATATTGGCCTTGTCCTCTTGCCTGTGTCTTGGGAACATCAGCCTCAGCCTTAGCATCCTGGGCCTCTTTCTTAGCTTATTTAGTAGTAGCCACCAACTTGGTAGAGTCATCAATCTTCTTCTGAATCTTGTCCTTCTCATCCTCCAGGACCTTGACCTTTTCGTTGAGCTTCAGCTTCACAATTTCCTAGATAACATTAAGCTTTCGAGCAGACTTCAGAGACTTGCCAAGGTCATCAAAAGCTACCTCCACATCATCAGAGGATTTATTCAACGTGTTGTTCCTCCCAATATATGGTTATAATCGATCAGAAACTTAAAAATAATGAGCGAACAAAGATAAGTAAAATACAAGTAAAAAGAAGCACAAAATAAAGAGCATAAGTAAATAATAAACTTACAAGGGGGATATTATGGTTGACATGCTCCAACAGTCGAGAATGGGGTAGGGAAGAATCAGCTTCCCTATCAGTAGAGAATACTCCCGGCTGAATCAAGTCTTGGGCTATCTCAGGTCGAGCAACTACAGATTGAGCAACTCCCTTGCCCTTATCAACATCATTTTTCCCCACAATATCCAATGGGGGAAGAGGAATTTGATACCTTTTTTTGCCTATTTGAAAAGGGGATCATGGTCTTTAGAGAATCATCAATGTACACGATGTTAGTGAAACCCACAACTTCATCTTTCTTGCTCGCCGACCGAGAAAGATCTTTCTCTTTGTCCGAGGGGAGATCATGGGGAGAAAACCTAACACCAATGTTTGCGACGATTAGGTTCACAACCTTTTTATTAGCCATAACACTGGGAGAAACCACAATTGAAGGAACTAGCAAAATGTTTAGTGGTTCAAAGGAAGATGTTGTTCCTTCCTCGCTTGATCCCTCCCCTTCCGAGTTTGGGAATAGGAAGCTTCTGGACCGTCCAAAGATATGGTGATGATCGGTGTCTTTTCTACTAGTCTCGAAAGAAAGGAGGTGGTATAACTCTTGTAGCCGAGTAGAAATGCTGTCGACTTAGGGTGATTAACAATTCCAACACTCTCTTGAAAGGACCAAAATGTTCGAGGATCTGTAAAAATGGCATCGCGTTCATGAGGCGTCTTTTTATAGAATATATATGCAAAGAACAAAGAAAATCACTCGAGTCAACCAAAATAAAATAAAAAAATTACGAAGTTAAGAATCGAACTACTTTCTAACCTATGCCTTGCCATTTCTAGGGGAATCTTGGTTCTTCATATACCACGCCCTTAGGAAGGAAATATTGTTGCCAATTCTTAACAACCAGTCCATGATCTCAGTAATCCTTATTGGAATCGGTGAGATTCACGATCAGGGCATGATTGGCCACCCTTGTCTTCCTGTAACCTATATTTTCATGGGTTGCTGCCCATTGGTAGAAATACATAATCTCAGGGATACCGAGATGGGTCTCATGTAGCTTGTTAATGGGATGAACTTCATTAACGATCCTCCAAGTATTTGGAGTGACTTGGACTGGGACCACATTGAAATATTATCAAGATTCCAAGAAAAAATGATTTGGAGGGAAAATAACCCCACATTCAACAATGAATATATATGGCAACCAATGGCCCTAAAGGAGAGCACAAAGGTCAGAAGGAACCCTAAATAATTCCACCTTTATCCACTATGGGATTTGGTGGTCAAGTTTTCGATAGTGTCTTCATTAATCACATACACCATCAGTAAAAACAAGAAGTCGGGGAAAGAATCCAAAAGAGAAAGTGAAGAAATGCGAAAAAACGATTGTAATTAAGAAAGAGTTTTAAAACGTTTATACAAACGAAGTGATAACAGCGAAAAACTTTCCTTTGAACAATTGCAGGTTTTTTAAATGAGCTAGACAGTGAGGAAATAGTGGGAACCGTTGCCTTGTGGTGAGAAATTCCCTCACGGTTTCCCAAAGCATAATGATTACATGCTTGTGTGATGACTATCGAAGCGATAATTTATCGCTAAGAAAAGAGGCTCTATTTACCAAGCGTGCCACTAGGGCAATTAAGGAGCATAAACTTCCTAGTTTGTGGGCATTTACTAAATTTCCCTCTGACCAGCCAACGAAGATTCCAAATAGCAATCAACGTTCGAGGAATGAATATTACTATTCACTTAGTATGAAGATCTGCCAGAATCAACAACTGACCTGGATGTAACAAAGCCTAGCGACCTTAAAGCGAGCCTGAGATTTAAGGTCAATTGTGGGGTACACAAGCACATGCTCGGCACAAGCTCCAAGGCTACGCGCGCCTAAAGATAATTAAGAGTACATGTCATAAAGGACTCCCTCATATTCATCACTTGGGATGAGTGAAATTGATGAGGGATAAGTCTGAATTCTTAGGGATATTTATTTACAGAGCTTAAATTCTCTATAAATGTAAATTTGCCCCCCCCCCCATTAAGAGGGGCACGTGATATTTGTATCGTTGAGCAGCACTATAACTCTGTCGTTGAGTTCTCTAAAGTTATAAAAGAACAAACTCTAAACCTCGTGGACGTAGGTAAGTTGTCCAACCACGTACATCTTGTGTTGTGTGTGATCTCATTACTTTCATTGATATTTTTCTTTCTTTGGCTCGTGCACATTGGATAGGATCATCAGTAGGAAAGTACCACCTATAGTATATTACTATTGTGTTCAAAGTCACTATTATCGCTATTGTGTTCAAAATCATACTATTTGTGCGAATCATTTTTTTTTAAATAGTAAAAAAAAAAATCGACTTGATTGTTTTGTGACATTTAACATTTCAAGGAACACCTTAAAAAATCAGCTCAATTTTTTTTTTGCTATAAAAAAAGTCAAAATAAATTAGCTTTTATAGACCTTAAAAACTCACATATTTTGACCGATATTTTTAAAAGAGCAAAAAAAATTATTTTGACCTGATATGTTTTTGATTGGTTCTTTGGAATGTTTAAATAACATACAAAAAAATCAACTCAAAAATATTATTTTTACTATTTAAAAAATATTGGTCCGCACATATGGTAAGTATAGATGGACATCACATGATCCTGCATCCCCCCTCCTCTCTCTCTCTCTCTCTCTCTCTCTCTCTCTCTCTATATATATATATATATATATATATATATATATATATATATATATATATATATATATATATAAAGTGACACGTGTCATAACGTAACACATGAGCCCATAATCATATCATTCTAGGGTTAGTTAAACCTACCTCATGAACTTTATGCCTTCTTTCACTTTACCACCCGAACTTTTAATTTTTCTAAACTTAACCACCTGAGCTTTCATAATCTCTAGTAACCCCCAAACACTATCGGGATCAAAATATATGGATGGAAAATTGATAATGTCCCATGCACATAAGTCGAGGTCAATATAAAATACTAAAAAAATTATAAAAAATATTTAAACAATATTTAGAAAATCTTACAGTCACAGAAAAATATTTCAAAATTTTCAAAATTACAGAAAATATTTTTAAAACTTGAAAATAACAAAAAAAAAAGTATTTTTGAATTTGTAAAAATAAATTTAAAAAATATAAAAAATATTGACTTTCTCAAATCTGGAAATAATGAAACATTAAAATGGAATTTATTGCTAAACAACTTTTAAAAATTCTAGAAAATATAAATATCATTATAAAAGTTTGAATAAAATTGGAAACCCTTTTTGAAAAATTGATTTTTTTTTCTAAAAGACTGGTAAAAAGTCTAGAAATATTAAAAAAAAATTAAATCTGAAAAAAACTGAAATTTACAGAAAATATTAAAGAATTATAAAAAACTAAAAATTATAAAAAATACTGAAACTTTTTTATAAAATTCTAGAGAAAACTAGAAAATGCATTTTAAAAGTTTAAGTAAAACCGAAAAACTTTTAAAATTCTGATAAATATTAAAAAGGACTTTTAAAAAATCTGGATACCTTAGAAAAATTATTTTAAATTTTTGAATATTATCGAAAAAATTTAAAATTTTAAAAAAATAGTGAATGTTCATCCAATAAATTTATATCAAACCTATAATTCTAAAAATCTAAAACACTAAAAAAAAAACCAAGGCATTGAAATTCAACCCAAAATAAAAAACTCTGAAAAAAAACTAAAAACTTTCAACCCAATAAATCTCCCAAATAAAACCCGAAACTAAAACATCTTTAAACCAAAAAAATATTCAAATCAATTTATTTAGAATATACAAAATATTTGAAATTTTAAAACACAAATCTCCAAATGAAAACTCCCAAATCTAGAATTTCAAACTAACAATCTCCAACAAATCCCTAAACCCGCATGTTAAACCCTCATACCACATATATAGCTTATATATAAAAAAAAGTTTTAGTGTAAATAATGTATTAAATATGGGTATTTTAGTAACTATAAAAAATAAACGGGGCGGAGCGGTTTATACTTATATATAGTAAACCTGAACCGACCCCGTTTAAGAAATGGGTTTTTAAGAAAAACTCATATCCACCCCGTTTATTTTAAACGGGTTTTTAACCCACCCCATTAGGGACGAGGTGGGGCGAAAACCCTGCGGGGCAGGTTAAATTGCTATCCCTTGGTGATATTTACCCCCGAGCCTTAATAAATGGCATATATAATGACCAGATAACCATTTTGTTCCGTTTTTGGATAAAATATCTTTTTGTGCCATGCACATGACTCACTTTTCGTCCAATAAATTAACAGTGTTAACGGTTGGGGATACTTGACGTCGTTGTAAAAGTTAAGGGGGTTCAATCCAGAAATTAAATGTTCGGGTGGTGGAGTGAAATAGAGGATAAAGTTCAAAGGTAGGTGCAAATATGAGATGTATTAATTTCCCCTGGTTTTTTGTTTCTTTCCATTTTTATGTTCAAACTATAATATTAAAAATATAATTAGATTTCCATAAAATTTGTTTATAATTGGAAAAAAAAAACTTGTGGTTGTTTATCAAATGACAAGTATTTGATATCAATCTAGAACTCTGTAATAAAAAGTGCAAGAGTGCTTACATAAACTAAATGCTGTGAATATGTGGATCTTAAAATGGGTGTCTTATAAAAGTATAATTGAGTAAGTATGTAATACAATAGGAAGTGGAAACAAAGAGAATAAAATATGCAACCTAAGAAGTTGGATAGGGATAGGGAGATGGGAAAGGTAGATACTAGATCTTATTTACACGCTGCCGATGTTGAGAGATGGCCGTTTTCACCCATTAACATGCAAAAGGGTTGTTCTCGAAAGGATGATTTTTACGTTGATGATGACTCGTGCATGTCCAAGGTGTCTTTCTTTCGGAGAGCTCTGGTGGGCCGAGTGGGTGATAAGGGTAATGATCCTTCGTCTTTGGATAGATTGCGAGGGTGGGTGAATGAGCACTGGAGACCCATTGAAGGGGTAACTGTTCGGTATTTGGGAGCGACCTTGGTGTGCTTCATTTTTTCCTCTGAGTTTGAAGCGACTAGGATTTTACAGATGAAGAAATGGGTTTTCTTTGGTGCTCCACTTTGGCATCCATTGGGTTGCTCTTCTAAGAACTTCAAAAAGCCAAAAAACGACTTGGATTCGGGTGATGGGCATTCCTCTTCACCTATGGGGGTTAGAAGTGTTCAAGGCAGTTGGAGATAGATGTGGAGGGTTTGTTCGCATAGATGAGGCGACTCACACTGGAGAGGAGCTTAGATGGGCTAGCATTTTGATTAAGTGCAATGGGCAAGTTCCAGATAAAGTGACCATTTCTGCCAGTGGCTGGGTTTATATTTTACCCATCTGCCCGGAGGAGTTTGGAGCTTGCTTTTTTGACGGAATGGACGTAAGGGGGAAGAGTGGGGTGGTGCCTCAGGCGATGGGTCCTGCTGCTAGGGGCGCACACCAGGCAGTGGTTTTCGGGACGCACGGTGAGCAGTATAGCTGGGCTTGAACATGGTCATGAGTTTCTTGTTTCGCATACGAAAAATGGCAGCGGTTCTAAAAGCGCATTTGCCAGACCTAGAGATATCTTGTCCGGTGGTTTAGCTTGCAGAGGGATGGAGGTCAGTGTGTCCTGGGAGGCGGTTGCACTGCTGGGTGACTCGCATAGTACCTAGGTCGCTAGGTCGTTAGCGATGGGAGTGGGTTCTTCTGCTGTTTCGGCCGTGGTGGATAAGGAGGTGGCCGAAGCTACGGCTCATATTCCCCTTTTGGTCAAGAAAGGTTCTGATGAGCAGGTTAAGGTACGAAGTAGGGGTGATCAGAGGAATAGGGGGCGGATAAGAATAAAGTTGGTGGTAGACTTGGGGTAGGTGAGAAAAATGTTGGATAATATGAATGTAAATACAGAAATGGAATTCTTTATATATTTTAATAATGTCAACTTTAATATAAAAATGTCACTTCGGAATAGATAATAGAAAGCTTCAAAGCGTGATGTCACTTTCCTAAATACAGTATTTGTCCCACACGAATAATTTCGGTATACAAACGGAAATTCGCAAATCCGTACTCAAGATACAATGAAGCAACTTGCACTGCCTGCAACTTGTATATTTGAAGACAGCCTTTGGATGCAGCAGCGAAGAACAGTCAATCAATTTCTTATTCTGTTTATGTACACAAAACAGAATAAGATAATTTATATCTCCTGAAAATTATAAGAGAGTAATAACAAGGGTTGGAAATTTCGGAACTGTGTAATATCTGTTATATGTGCAAATTCGTTTTAGGCAGCCTTTATTTATAGATAATGAAAGGCTTTGTCTTCAAGAGTCATGACTGTTGGATTAACAGTCTTAATCAATTCCGAAATGGTATGACTGTTAATTACCAACAGTCTTAAGTTATTTTCGAACATGTACAATTAATACCGAATCGGTTTTGCACGGGTCAACCAAAAAGTGACCGCGCGTGAGCCGGACGAATCCCGACAACCCGCTACCACTACGGACACGCGGCGTGCGAAGTGCAAAGTGCGCCACTAGCGCCTCTACATCCCACTGCCCCGCACGCGCGCGAGCGCGCGCGTGTGCCTGTGCGTGCGGTGCTTCGCACCGTATTGATGTCTCTTGAATAGCCTCTTAAATGCTAGATGAATTAACTCTTCATCTTCCATTTGTACTTATTAAGTATACAAATTCTTAATATTTTTCCAATGTAGGACTCAAAGGTTGCCCACTCCTTTTATAGCTTAGTGGTGACACTTAGCTTTGTTTATTTTCCAATGTGGGACACTATCCCTTTTTATATTTGGGTTAGCTTCCCACCTCTTCCTCACACTTCCAATGTGGGACAAGCTCTTAAAGCTCTTACACCCAAAAAACTCTTACTCACTTATTTTAAAAATCACCAACATTCCTCCACCATTTTCAAAATAAGTTTTGTAAATCTTTGATTGTCTGTAAGACTGTGTATAAGCATTGGTGTCTCACGACTTGAACCAATACCCTGTGAAGATTCGTCAAGCTTAACCATGAAAGTAGAGTAGACTTGTCTTTGAACTATCAATCTATATTGATTAGCCGGATTTGTCTTCACACACAAATCTTTTAGTCACTGATTATCCATATAAGCCGACACATGTATTAGGCCTTGTGTCTGTACCTTGATTTCATGAGTGCTTTAGAGTCAAGCCCAATTCTCATAGGAAGCGGCACCACTTTCACACTCATATAGGTAGATTATCATAGGTGTCCATGTAACTTAAAACACCATAAATCTATTAAGGTTAAGCACATCCTCTTTCATTATTCATTACATGTTCTAAGCACTTATCCTTCAGATGTTAAATTTCATAGTGCTTACAATCACGTCATATGATGTACTTTAATCATTGAACTTGAGACTTGAATATATCAAGTTTCAAGTTGAGTTTCCATCAAGAGTGATTATTATTAATGGGCTTTAGTCCCATCCCTATTGATGTCTTAGACACCAGTCCTCTTGCAAGACCTTTTGTAAAATGATCATCTAAATTTTGACTTGATTTTACATAATCCATTGTGATTACACTATCTGTAATCATTTGTCTGACATAACTATGTCTCATGCCAATATGTCTAGATTTTTCATTGTACACTTTACTATAAGCTCTGGAAAGTGTAGACTCACTATCACAATGTATAGATATTGGAGGCATTGGTTTTGGCCAAACTGGAATTTCAATTAATAAATTCCTTAACCATTCTGCCTCTTTACTAGTTGCAGCTAATGCTACAAACTCAGCTGCCATAGTAGAATCAGCTATACAAGTTTGTTTCTTTGATCCCCAAGAAACAGCTCCTCCACCAAGAGTGAAAATCCATCCTCTTGTTGAGGAATGATCCTCCCGCTCAGTTATCCAACTGGCATCAGAAAACCCTTCTAATAGTGAAGGATATCCACTATAGTATATACCATAGTCCATAGTTCCTTTCAAATATTTTAATATTCTATTGACAGCATGCCAATGCAATAAACTTGGATTACTAGTATATCTACTTAATTTACCAACAGCATAAGCAATATCAGGTCGAGTACATGTAATGGCATACATTAAACTACCAATTACTCGTGCATATTCCAATTGCGAAATAACTCTACCATTATTAGGAATCATCTTTAGCTGTGGTTCAAAAGGTATACTAACAGGTGTGCAATCAAAATGATTAAATTTCTTTAAAATTTTCTCAACATAATGAGATTGAGTGAGAATTATATTTTTATCTTTCCTTATTATTCTCATTCCTAATATAACATCAGCTACACCCAGATCTTTCATATCAAATTTAGAAGACAGAAAACTCTTTGTTTTATTAATGCTTTCTAAATCAGTACCAAGAATTAACATGTCATCTACATATAAACAAATTATCACACCTTTACCATTAGCAAATTTACTATAAACACACTTATCAGATTCATGAATTTTAAAACCATAAGAAATAATGACTTTATCAAATTTTTCATGCCATTGTTTAGGTGCTTGTTTTAGGCCATATAAGAACTTAATAAGTTTACATACTGTATGTAGATTGTTGGATAATATGAATGCAAATACAGAAATGGAACTCTTTATATATCACAATAATGTCAACTTCAATACAAAAATGTCACTTCGAAATAGATACTAGAAAGCTTCAAGGTATGATGTCACTTTCCTAAATATAGTATTTGCCCCACATGAATAATTTCGGTATACAAACGGGAATCCGGAAATCCGTACTCAAGATACAATGAAGCAACTTGTATATTTGAAGACAGCCTTTGGATGCAGCAGTGAAGAACAGTCAATCAAGTTCTTATTCTGTTTATGTGCACAAAACAGAATAAGATAATTTAAATCTCCTGGAAATTATAAGAGAGTAATAGCAAGGGTTGGAAATTTCGAAACTGGGTAATATCTATTATATGTGAAAATTCGCTTTAGGCAGCCTTTATTTATAGATAATGAAAGGCTTTGTCTTCAAGAGTCATGACTGTTGGATTAACAGTCTTAATCAATTCTGAAATGGTATGACTGTTAATTACCAATAGTCTTAAGTTATTTCCGAACAGGTACAATTAATACCGAATCAGTTTTGCACGGGTCAACCAAAAAGTGACCGCGCCCGAGCCGGACGAATCCCGGCAACCCGCTACCACTGCGGACACACGGCGTGCGAAGTGCAAAGTGCGCCACTAGCGCCTCTACAGCCCACTTCCCCGCACGCGCGAGCGCGCGCGCGTGTACATGTGCGTATGGTACTTCGCACCATATTGAGGTCTCTTGAATAGCCTCTTAAATGCTAGATGAATTAACTCTTCATCTTCCATTTGTACTTATTAAGTGTACAAATTCTTAATATTTTTTCAATGTGGGACTCAAAGGTTGCCCACTCCTTTTATAGCTTAGTGGTGACACTTAGCTTTATTCATTTTCCAATGTGGGACACTATCCTTTTTTATATTTGGGTTAGCTTCCCACCTCTTCCTCACACTTCCAGTGTGGGACAAGCTCTTAAAGCTCTTACACCCAAAAAACTCTTACTCACTTATTTTAAAAATCACCAACAAAAAAGGACGTGAGGGACATCTTGTCTCCCTCTTATGGGGGTGATGGGATTGATAAGTTGGTTGAGATGACTCACGTGATGGATGGGGACTCTTGTGGTGCTAGCTTGGCTAGTAAGCCTTTCATTAATGCTCCTTGCAGTAGTAAGACCAATTGTGGGCCTCTTTCTTTGGGGTCAGATAATCCACCTAGGATCGGTATGGGGCCTGTGAACCATGCTATTGTTCCTTTTTGCAAGGTGAATAGAAATTTACCCCTTAGTGATAAAGTTGGTAAATTTGGGTCCAATTTTAAGATGTTGGGTCCTTGTCTTAATTCGGGTAAGGTGTTAAAATATGGGGTTCGTAGAAAATATTATAGGCCTAGAGGGGATGGTAAGTGGAAAGGCGTGGTTGATAAAGGCAAGAAAAGTATGTTCGGAGGAGAGGCTTGTTTTAATGGTGTGGCTCCGTCTTCAGGCGTGTCCGAGGGGAGTAGTACGGTTTGCTTGTCCTGTACGCCACTCCTTAGTAGTGGAATGCTGGGTACGATCGTGGAGGAGGGCTTAGGAGAGGTGGGGGGGGGGGGGGGGGCTGAGGGATCGTATGATTTATCTGGCTCCTCTGGGGAGTCGTTGTGTGGTCAGGTTGATTTGGGCAGTATTCTAGACTTGTCCCCTAGGTTGTGGGTAGAGCTCGGGGCCTCAGATGGAGAAGGGGAGGTGTCCGGGAACAGGGGCGGGAAGGAGGTATGCGAGGCTGAGATGGAGGAGTGGGTTTCCAGTGTGATAGGAGGATTTAGTAAATTTCTAGGGATTACTTTTGAGGGGCATGAGATGGAGGCTTTTACGTTGATCCATTCCATAGATGAGAGGTGGAGGGAGAGTAGTGGTAGTAGAGAGGGGGGGTGGGTGGGATTGTTATCGGTTCCCAATGAAGTTACGAATCATCTCTTGGAATGTGCGGGGTTTAAATGACCTTGGTAAAAGAGGAGTGGTTAGTGGGGCTATTTCACGATGGAGGCCGGATATTGTCTCCCTTCAAGAGACTAAATTGGGTTCTATGGATAAGTTGTTTGCTCGATCCATATGAGGAGGTCGTAGGATTGAGTGGCGTTGTCTGGATTCTGAGGGGTCATCTGGAGGGGTTATCATTTTGTGAGATAGTAGTGTAGTGGAAAAAATTGATATTTTAGTAGGACGGTGGTCTCTTTCGTGCTTATTCAGGTGTGTGGCAGATGGTTTCATTTGGAGCTTTTCGGGGGTTTATGGGCCAGTGGAAGACTCATCTTTTTGGGAGTTGTGGGAGGAATTGGCAGGGTCCAGGAGTGTCTGGGGCGGTCCGTGGTGCACAGGGGGAGACTACAATATCGTTCGATTCCCTTCTGAGCAAAGTGGTGGGGGGGACGTCGAACTATTTTTTGTGAGATTTCTCGGACTTCATCGATGAATTGGAGCCGATTGACCTCCCTTTAGAGGAAGGGGGATTCACCTGGTCCAGTCATCGGGATAAACCCTCGCTTTCTCGGCTAGATCAGTTTCTACTTTCTAATGATTGGGATGAGGAGTTTATGGGGGCAACTCAGTCTTGCCTTCCTCGAGTGACTTAGGATCATTTGCCTATTTTGCTGGAGTGTGGAGAGGGGGGGGGGGGGGACCCTGTTCAGATTTGAGAATATGTGGTTAAAGGAGGAGGACTTTTTTGGGAAGGTTCAGGAGTGGTGGCAGGGGTATGAGGTGGAGGGGAATGCGAGCTTCAAATTTGCGACTAAATTATTTCGACTTAAGGGGGATCTCATTCGGTGGAACAAAGATGTGTTTGGCAATGTGGGGGGAGGGATTGAGCAGATTTTAGAGGACATCCGGGCACTTGATGAGAAAGAAGGGTTGGGCAGTCTGTCGAGGGAAGAAAGGATGGCTAGGGTCGAGAAAAAAGGGAGGTGGGGAAGCGTTTTATTCATTAGGAGGTGAGCTAGAGGCAAAAGTCTAGGTCTCTTTGGCTTAGGGGAGGGGACTACAATACTAAATTTTTTTAAAAAGCGACTAACTCCCATCGTTGTTTTAACCATATCAGGAAGGTGGTAGTAGGGGGAGTGGAGTTCACCGACGAGGGGGAGGTTCGTAGGGAGATCAGTCAGTTCTATGAGAGGTTGTATACGGAGGAGGAGTCTTGGCGTCCGAAAATAGATGAGCTTCTAGTGGCTAGCATCTCTAAGGATGAGGCAATTCAGTTGGAAATGATGTTCACAGAGGAGGAGATTGTCCAGGTGCTGAGGTCGATGTGCGGAGATAAGGCACCTGTTCCGGACGGATTCACTATGGGTTTTTACCAACACTGTTGGGAGATCCTCAGGGCGGATGTGATGGATGTGTTCAACGAGTTCTATGATAGGGGTTACATTCTGAGGAGTCTGAACGCCACGTTAATTTCTTTGGTTCCTAAAAAGGGGTAGCTATGAATGTGAGAGATTTCAGGTCTTTTAGTTTAGTCGGTAGCGTGTATAAGCTCATTTCTAAGGTCCTATCGGTTAGACTTCTAAAAGTGATTGATACTCTTATTTCGGAGGCCTAGAGCGCATTTGTGGGGGACCGTCAAATCCTTGATGTTGCGCTCGTAGGGAATGAGTGCATCGAATCCAGGTTGAGAAGTGGGGATCCTGGGATTCTATGAAAGCTTGACATTGAGAAGGCATACGATCACATGAGATGGGAGTTTCTTATATATCTGCTCATGAGGATGGGATTTTGGGAGCGGTGGTGTAGGTGGATAAAGAGGTACATTTCCTCTGTCAAATTCTCTGTACTTGTTAATGGGGTGCCTGAGGGGTTCTTCTCGAGTTCGCGTGGTCATAGGCAGGGTGACTCGTTGTCCCCTGTCCTCTTTATCCTGGTTATGGAGGCATTTTCTCGGATGACGAGTCGTACGGTGGATGGTGGTTTAGTCTCGGGTTTTTTTAATTGGGAGCTCTAGTTCCCATCCCGTTGAGTTCGGTCACCTTTTGTTTGAGGATGACACTATTATTCTTTGTGGGGCATTTGTGGATGAGGTGAGGTCATTGCGGTTGCTTCTGGTGTGTTTTGAGGCTGTGTCGAGTTTACGTATCAATGTTAGGAAGAGTGAGATGATTGATGTGGGGGAAGTGGGTAATGTGGTCTTTCTGGCTAGTGTTCTTGGTTGTCAGGTTGACTCAATCCCTTCTACTTATCTTGGCATCCCTTTATGAAATAAGTTTAAGTCTTCTTCGATGTGGTATCCGGTCTTAGAGAGGGTCTAACAGAGGTTAGCCGGTTGGAAGCATAGTTATCTCTCCAAAGGTGGTCGGTTGCCACTGATCAAAAGTGTTCTATCTAGCCTTCCGACATATTTTATGTCTGTTCTACCTTTACCTGGGTTCGTTGGCAAGCATCTCGACAAGCTAATGAGGGATTTTATGTGGAGGGGGAATGATGATCAGTTTAAATATTTTTTGGTGAGTTGGGATGAGGTGTGCAAACCGCTAAATGAGGGTGGGACTAGGGTGAGGAGCTTAGCCCATTTCAATTCGGCTCTACTGGGGAAGTGGTTGTGGTGTTTTAATAGGGAAGGAGATAGGTTGTGGAGGAAAGTGGAGGTCGTTAGGCATGGGGTGGGTCCGCATGGTTGGGGTCCTTGTTTAGGGCATTCTTCTCATGGTGTGTGGTGGTGGAGGAATATTACGCTTGGGTGGGGGAGGTTCTCTTTGCTTACCTCCTTCCAGCTCGGGAGTGGAAGTCGTATCAGGTTCTCGAAGGATAAATGGGGTGAGGGGGTTCTTTAGAGGATCGCTTTCCGGGGATGTTTCGGCTTGGGGAAGACAAAGAGAGGCTAGTTGAGAATCATAGGCAGAGGGTTGGGGAGCGTGGGGTGTGGGATCCAAAGTTTAGGAGGGGTCTCCGGGATTGGGAGCTAGAGGAGGCCGAGGAGTTCCTTGATTGGCTCAGTTAGGCGTCGACTCCGTCTTTGGGGGAAGATGGGTTATTGTGGTCGTACTCTAATGATGGCCTGTATTCAGTCAAGAGTCATTATTCTTTTTTGAGGGGACGTGGGGGTGCTTCTTTTCCGTGGAAGGCCAATTGGAAGTGCCATGCTCCTCCTAAGGTTTGCTTCTTTGTGTGTACAGCCGCCAGGCAGGCCATCTTGACTACCGAGGGGATCCAGTACAGAGGTAGGAGGATGGCCATTAGATGTTGGTTATGTCAGAATGAGGAGGAGATGTCCGATAACCTACTTTAACACTGTCAGGTCACTAGAGGACTTTAGGATTTGTTTATCTGTTTATGTAAATTTGCCTGGGTTATGCCTCGCACGGTGTGTGAGGGGATGGCGACGTGCAGGAGGCCTAGGGGTTGGACGGGCCCACGGGTGGTCTGGATGATGGTTCCACATTGTATCTTTTGGACTATCTGGCAAGAGAGGAACATGGGATGCTTCGAGGGAGTTAATCTTGATCCTTCTTGGATTCGATTCAATTTTTTGAGTCTTCTTCTTACTTGGTATAAGAAGAGACATGATTCGTCATTGTCTGTTTTTCTTGAGTTTTTGGAGGAATTCTAGGGGCTTGTGTTGTATATTGTGGGCTGCAGCCTTTCGCCTTTTTTCTTTGTATACTTCTTGTATACGGGATTCCTCCCCTTTAGGCGGGTTTGTTTATTGAATCATTTACTTATAAAAAAAATATAATAAAATAGAACTTGTAGAAGTAACTCCTATGGAAAAATAATAATTATATAGTTTGAAAATGCTTCTTAAAATATAAATTTTGGTTAATAATGAAAGTAACATAACAACAAGAAGTAGACATAAATTGCCTCGTTGAAGATTGCTAAAAAATGACATTTATACCTTGACATAAATTTTCTTGTTGAAAGATAGTTAGAAATGATTTTTATAACTTCTGGTTCAATCAATGGTGATGCGAAAAATATAAATAATAGAAAGCTAACATATATTTAGCTTACCATAATAAATTGAAAAAAAAAATGCTCTGAGAAGTTGAGTTAAGTAGACATGGAATTGCAAAAATTCGACAAGATTATTAGTGGGAAATAAGGTTACTTGGAGGAGTTCATATATATATATATATATATATATATATATATATATGTGTGTGTGTGTGTGTGTGTGTGTGTGTGTGTGTGTGTGTGTGTGTGAGAAGGCTCACCTACATCACACTCTATACAATATCCATACATCACACCTAGTTTTAGGGTCTAAAAAACTTTTTTTTTTCAAATTTTTTATTTTTCTCTTAAAATTAACATTCCAATTAACCATTGTTAAAAAAATTAGGTCAAAATATATTTTGTAACTATTTAAAAAAAAATCTAATAAAAACTGTTGAAAATAACTTATTTATAAGGATCTCCTCTAGCAGAATTTTGTGAATTTTTTAAAAATAGCTACAAAATATATTTTGACCTTAAATTTGGGAATATAAGTTAATTGGAAGGTTAATTTCAAGAGAAAAATAAAAAAAATGTGATAAAAGATTTTTTAGGACCTAAAACTAGGTGTGATGCATGGTGTGATGTATAGAGTGTGATGTAGATGAACCTTAATCTCTCTCTCTCTCTCTAGAGAGAGAGTTGTGAAAATATTATTCATGTAAACATTTTTGTTAAAATGTCGCGCTTTAAAAGTCGTGCATCATAGGTGATACTTTTCACTTAAAATCGCATTTGTAAGCGTGTTTTTTTTCCACTAGTCGCTTCAGCCAGATGCAAAATTACCTAAAAAAATTATATGTGATTTTTGCATTGAAATATTTTTAACAAGTATGTTCAAAGTATACTATTTTAACAAATACATATTTAAAATTCAATTTTAAACAAAAATCACTTAATTGACTATGCCAGTGTGGTCTCCTGATTCTTTTCTTGGATAATACTATACTTGTGTTGATTTAGCATTATATCGTTCCACTAGATAGCCGCGTACAAAAAATAAATTTTCAATTAAACCAAGATACTTAATTGATTATTACTTTAAGATTAGGGCATTTTTGTTCTTTATGTAAGCTCATTGAATTTCTCTCTCCTAAGTTTCTTCCCTTTATTACAAATTTATTTTGGATTACTATCTACGAATTCCATCACCTTGTGCCAGCAATAAAAAACCTTGCGCGAAAGGAATTAAGGAAATAGTAAGCTACGCTTTTCAGATTACACGGTGAAATTTCTCCCTTAGATTTTGGAACCCGCAACGTCTTACTTTGTGCACTCCTCATTGAGCTATGAGCTCATATGCAGGGTTCAAATTATCGTCAATCTTCAACTTTTTATAATAGAAATTTCACTTGGAACAAATAAAAGAGCAACATGTTTGAGATTGTGCTTGAGTAACTTTTCAAATGTGCAAATATATAATATCTAACTGAGTTAATAATTACTAGAGGACCGGTCTGTCTGCATATCCCATTGTTCTCTAAAGTTTTAATTTCTCCACAGTGAACAACAATATTCGCTTCCGATTGGAATGACATTCAAAACTGGACTTTAATGAAACTAATCGTTAAAAGTTTTGATCATCTATTATTTTTTATCCATGAATATCAAGGTTTGATCATCTTCAGTGTTTGGCCAAAACGAGTTAAAAGTACCAAACCACCTTTAATTTATCAACCCATCAATATTGACATTACAAATCAGAGAAAACAATATATATATTTTGTAAAAAATAATACCTCATGGACCAAAGTAATAAAGTAGTCTTATTATTGGTAGTTTAAATTTTACAAATATGATTGTTACTTTGAGATGTCATAAAAAGAAAATTAGGTCAGTCTTGATTTGAGGCAGACAAAGGCAAAAAATCTAATACTAAAGTTGTATTTTTAAACAACCTAATTAAACTGTACGTAGGTTGGTGGGTCGCGAAATGGATCAACCACACCAGATGATCATACTTGTTGGACGAGACCAGAAGACATGGACTACCCTCGCCCAGTCCAAACAGCAAACGCGGGGCCCGACCTAGCTGGGGAAATGGCAGCGGCAATGGCTGCCGCGTCCATTGTGTTCCGTGAAAACATTGCATACTCTCAAAAACTAGTGAAAGGCGCCGCCACCGTTTTCGAATTTGCTAGGGATAATGGTAAGCGCAGGCAGTATAGCCGGGGAAACCCTTCCATAGAGCCCTACTACAACTCTAGCGGCTACTACGACGAGTATATGTGGGGTGGCACGTGGCTCTTCTACGCCACCGGAAACTACACATACCTTTCATTGGCCACCAACTCAGGGTTGCCTAGGAATTCTAAGGCCTTTCTCATGAACCCGGATTTGAGTGTGTTGAGTTGGGACAATAAGTTACCCGCCGCTATGTTGCTGTTAACAAGGTTAAGAGTGTTTCTGAGCCCAGGCTACCCTTACGAGGACATGCTCCAAAGCTATCACAATATCACTGCTCTTAACATGTGTTCCTATCTTCAACGCTATAATGTCTTCAATTGGACTCAAGGTATACATTCGCCCCTTTATTCTTAACTCCAAACTATCCAGTTTTTGTATGCAGTTATTTGATGTTAAGAATAAATTAATATATAAGGAGAGGTGATGGTGCAAAAAATAGACTTTTGAATGGACCATATCTTTCACAAAAAGAGGATGTGACAAATGAGTTTGTAAATTTGATTAACTCTACAATTTTCCCGATTTTACTCTGCTCTAAAACATACATTTTAATCCAAACACGCAACACACACCACACACGCGCATATTGGATAGTCATAATATGTGAGTTAAGAGTTTATTACTATATAAGTACATTATATTTATACAGTTGTACTTGTTACTCCATGCAGGCGGATTAATCCAACTAAACCATGGGAAAGCACAACCCTTACAATATGTGGCCAATGCTGCCTTTTTAGCATCTCTCTTTGCAGATTATTTGAGTGGGGCCGGTGTTCCCGGATGGAATTGCGGCCCTTCTTTTGTCTCTTCCGACATCCTTCGCAGTTTCGCAACATCCCAGGTTCCATCCATTCCACCCCCCCCCCCCCCCCCTTCTTATTTTCATACAATTTTCCTTTGTGTTTTACCCTTTTCAATATGAATCAACTGGAGGAAACTAAGTACATTGAATATTGTCAGGAAGAATTCTAGATAGACCAAAAAATCAGAAACATCTTGAAGTATTAGTCATACATTGGTTAATCTGTGGGATCCACGTGTAATTTACTTTAAACACCAATAAATGATTTTTTGACAACTTGATGAGTTTAATTGTTTGGTATGATCACCACTCACATTTTCTCGGCTCACTACATCCTTACACTCAAAGTACAAAAATTAATGTTTCTCATTACCTATTTTCTTAACTCAATATTTGTTTAAACAACAGTATCTTTCTAACTCTATAAAGGAAAATGCAATTATATTCATAAACTAAGACTTATATTATATTAAAAGTAAATATAGAATATACCCAATGGCCATCGATTCAAAATTTAACCCAAAGGTATTAAATTTCTTCACTCTTCCATATTCTAAGGTTTTGTTCTCACATGTGTCCTCTCAAACGTAAAAAAATTGTTTGATAAGCACTAAGCGAGGCCTTGTTGTTCATTACAATAAACCACCCAACTTGTGTGTGCTATAGATGTAGATCATACTCTCTCTAACGATAATACCTATAATTTTAAGTGACTCCCGAACTACATTTTTATAAAAATTATAAATACATATTTACATGTACAGATGAACTACATACTTGGTGCAAATCCCATGAACATGAGCTATGTGGTCGGGTATGGAGCCAAATTCCCAAAACATGTTCATCACCGTGGAGCATCCATACCCAATGATAACAAGAAGTACTCATGCAAAGCTGGATGGACGTGGTTTAACACGCCTAACCCCAATCCGAACACTATCACAGGAGCCATGGTTGGAGGGCCTGACAAGTTTGACAAATTTCGAGATGTGAGATCTAATTATAGCCACACCGAGCCCACCATGGCTGCAAATGCTGGCTTGGTTGCTGCACTTGTGTCCCTCACTGTCACACCAACTACTGATTCTTCTGGTTATGGCATTGATAAGAATGTTATATTTTCTGCTATTCCACCAATGTACCGCACGAGTCCACCACCCCCGGGCCCTTGGAGGCCTTGATTACTATCTAATACATGATTTGATGCGTATCATGTTCTATCTCCATACTATTCGATAAGAGATATTCAATGGTTGTGTGTATTTTTGAATGTATGTAAAATGGGGTTTACATAAAAACTATACATCATCATAATTTTTGCGCCAACAAGACCTTTTTATAATAAATAGGACATGTCATGCCGTGATTGTGAAAGGTGAGGAATGCTTACAAATTTCCTAGAAGGGTGGGGGATGAATGTGAATTGGGATTTTTTTAAAAGATTATGCAAAGCAGAAACAAAATGTGTTAAAACAAGTTCAATTATGGCGGCTAACTTAGTGACATATGTATATAAATAGAGGTTAAGTTAAAGAAATTAAGTGATTGTATGATTATATTCATCCGATATCTTACTTGTTTAACTACTTCATACAATTCACATTCAAAATCGCGAAATCTAGTTGGCCAATTGATTAACTCAATTAAAGCACAAATGATTAGATTAAATTTCGTTTTAACTCAACTAGCTTAATTCAAAGCCATCAAAGGTTCATTTTTTATCAGATAAACCGTGTAAGGTGAAAAGTCTAATATAATGACATAGACGATTACCAATATTATTTGTCATGTGATTGGTTTAATGGTCACGGAGCCCTAGTCGATATATACCGTTCTTCAACACAACACTAAATTGGATTCCCACTTTATATCTAAAAAAGAGACATTAGAATGTTTTGATTTATGTTTTGTGTGTGAAAAAACTCATAAAAACATTCTCATAATTGCCTAGATTACCTCACAAAAGTATTTAGGGTTTGAAAAAATATAGAAAAATAAAGAAAATTACAAAGGAAGCTCTAGAAAAATGCTACTAAAATTGATCTAGAATTTGAAATAAGTGTCCCTTAATTTTTTTATTACTTAGAAATCCTCTATGTCGATAATCAACAAATAAAAGGTCTCGCGTATGGAGAAATCACGATGTTGTGTGCATGTTGTCTCATTCTCAAAAGCCATATTTTAACACGTGTAAAGCCACATAAAGGTTATACCTTACCATTTTAATAATTAATTCCAATTGTGCACAACAAGGGATATTTGCACGTCCAAAGGTTGTATGCCTAAAATCCTGAATGATCAATAATCCTGATGATTAATATGCAAGACTCAAATATTGGAACCAAAATAAATTGAGAATACCAACTATACAATCAGAATCTTCCCCTCTAGCTATTTCATGGAAACCCATAAACCTAAAATACGTCAAATTCCTAATTAATCTAGCATATTCTACTTATCCTAGAAAGATGATATGCAAGACTAATAACAGTAAAAACAAAAATTTAAGCTAAATATATATAAAACTCCATCTGAATGGTTAGAGTATGAAATATTTGAAATTATACCTTCAAAACATAAACAAACACAAAAGGATAAAAAAGAAAAGCATGCTCAACAAAGGAAAAAAAGTCATGTTTTAGAACTCTCCCATAATCTCATCTCCACTCATCCTATCTTAGATAATGTGGACTTCTTCTTTATGACAAAGATAAAGCTAAGGTAGAAAAACCAACATAATGGAAACAAAGGAAGTAAAAAAACCCAACAAAGTAAAAGCAACAAGACACGACACGAAATTTTATTTTTTTATTTACCGGCAATACATTCTAAAATAAAAATAGGATGGAGCCCTATTTTTTATATTTTTTTATGTTATCAAATATGAACACGATCCAACTAAACGTGACACGACGCAAACATTTTTGTTTTATACTGAACATGACACAAATAAAAGCAACACGACACAATTTTATTTTTTTGATTTAATGACAATACATCCCAAAATAAAAGTCGCATGGAGTCGTAATTTTTTTATATTTTTTATTTTGTCAAATACAAACACAATCCAGTTAAACGCGACACGATAATTTTTGTTATGTTTTATACTGAAAATGACACAAACAAAAGCACACGACACAATTTTTTATTTATTTAACGGCAATACATCCCAAAATACTAGTAGCATGGAGTCGAATTTTTTTATAATTTTTATGTTATCAAATACGAACACGGCACAAAATTTTATGTTTTATACTGAAAATGACACAAATAAAAGCAACACGACAAGAAATTTTATTTTATTTATTTAACGACAATACATTCCAAAATAAAAGTAACATGGAGCCCTATTTTTGCATCGTGTCGCATTTAATTGGATCGTGTTCGTATTTGATAAAAAAAAAATTATATCGTGTCGTATCATTTTTATTAGAATTGTGTATTTGTCATAAAAAAGACTTGTATTAAATATTTTTGCTTGATCTTGTACAGGAGACATGGCTTGAATTTTTTTAATTTGGTTGTCCAGATGATTGGAAAGAGAAAGGAATGGAGTATATTGTTTTAAATTTCTGAGAGAGAATGTTTGTCTTATACGGCTGAGTGTGGGAGAAAAGTGAGATGTGGGTCTTATATTTTTATTTCTCTTTCACCTCTTTCTCTTGGTTTGGTGCAACCCACACAAAAATGATGTCGCCTGACTTAAGGTTCTTAAGGTGACCTTAAGTCAGTTCGCATACGATTGACTCTCTCTCTCTCTCTCTCTCTCTCTCTATATATATATATATATATATATATATATATATATATATATATATATATATATATATATATATATATATATATATATCCGTCTGAATGGGTAGAGTATGAAATATTTGAAGATATACCTTCAAAACATAAACAAACACAAAAGGATAAGAAATATATGCTCATCAAAGGAGAATACCCTATTCTTTAGAACACTCCCAAAATATCCTCTCCACTCACCCTATCCTTGATAATGTGATAAGACTAAGATAGAAAACCATAAGAAGGTAATGGGAATAAAGGAAGCAAAAGCCCAACAAAATAACAGGGTAAATGAAATATATCACTAAATATGATGTCATATAAAAATTTAATTAGTAAAACATCACATTCGAGATACAGAATGAATAAATGGTAGAGATGTAAAATAAGAAAGTAAGCACATATATCATCATGAAAAGATTAATATATTATCTGACAACTAGTGATAACACATGCTCACGATAAATAGTGGGATTAAACAATATATATATATATATATATATATATATATATATATAGAGAGAGAGAGAGAGAGAGAGAGAGACTAGTATATGCTCGTGTTGATGGCATGCTTGTTAATAGACTTTGACACGCTGATTATTAGACATGAGTTAATACACTATAATAAACAAATAGATGCCAACAAATTAAGGTTTGTACCAAAAGTGTACAATAACACCACTTCTAAGTACTCATCACAAAATATAAATCTCATAACCCAATGCATCGACATTTACACAAACTTCGATGATGTTCGTTTGGGCACGAGTAATTTCTAAAACCAAGCACAAGTTGATATTGTCATTTGGGCCAACAGTTATTTGGTTATGGATAGTCACTACGACCAAACACATCTAACTCTTTTTACCATCCAAAGTTTCTCACAGAGTGAATTTTGTGGTGATGTAAACCGTGGGAGCTCATTCATTACTAGCCCATGAGAGTAGCCAAATAAGTCTCAATAAAAATAATTATCCTGGCCCAAATCATGGTTCAACTTCCACACAAGACTTTCAGTAACGTGAGAACACTCATAGATATGGTCAAATCAAGTACCAAGAATATCGGACGAGATAATCAAGTATCTTATTGCCAATCCACTATGATGGAGTTCCTTAAATAACTCAAACTCTGTAACGAACATATTTATAAATTGTACTCCCTGACCAATGGAAAAGGGATGAAAAAATTATAATCGTTGAGATACACTTAATAAGAACAGGTAACCTCTCCGTGAACGTAGGCAAATTGTCGAACCACATATATCGTTGTTGTGTATGATTTATTTTAATTTATGCCATTTGTGATTATTTTCATAGATTCTCTTATTATGAATTTTTTCACACTCACAATTGGCGCCGTTTGTGGTAACCAACTTATATTCCTATAAAAATATTCATTACTGGAAAGCCTACAGTGTCTCACCACACGAACAGTATTCCACAAGCCGATGATGTTCAGGAAGACCACCAACCCTTCCTAAGGTCAAGTCTAAAATTCGCCAATATTTAAATTGAAGGTTTCGCTAAGAAAGGCAACCCTCAGTAGAGAGCCATAGGTCGGCAAGGTCCACTTAAATTTCTAGACTAGTCGATGCTTATGAAGCCGGACTTCGAGAACAAGAAGAGGCGACGCGCCGCTAAGAAGAAGAGAATGCTCTCCTTAAGAGGCGAATGGAAAGCAATGATAAAGATCTCTTCAGAAACACAAGGCGACGTAGAGATAGGACTCCTAGCCCTAAGGGGGAAGAATCACCCAACCGAGGAAGGAGCCCCAGGAACGACTAGGAGAGAGTTGAATGTGACAAATCAGAGCAAGCACAATTAGAGTGTGGCCAACAAGAGAGGCACCACCAGAGCAATGAACTACTAAGTGAGGATTTAAGGATCCCAGTCAGTAGGGAGATGGACCAATACCCAGCAAACCAAGGAGCCAGATCAACCAGAGAGCTTGACAGAAGAGCTATCAACTCGTAGATGAAGACCATTTTTAAAGGGAAATAGAACGAGAGGATCCCCCCAATAAGTTTATTGTCCCCAGGTTACAGACACATGACGGGAAAATAGACCCTATATATCATGTCAGGCAATATCGACAGGGGCAACAACCTGATGGAGACACAATGACTCACTCATGTGTAGAATCTTCCCTTCTAGCCTACATGATGTAGCAAACAAGCGGTTCGAAAGGCTTCCCTAGAGGTCGATCACGAATTTTGTAGCACTGGTAGAGGCTTTCACGACATGATTCATAACGAGCAACTCTCACCCTAAGTGGATGGATACACTACTCGCTATGAAAAAAAAGCCACATGAGAACCTCAGGGATTATGCTAAAACATACCCATAATTTTTTAAAGAGATCGAGGATTTCTCGGAGAAGGTTACCGTAGCATCCTTCAAATTGGCTTGCCGACCACCTCTCTACTTCACCAATCCCTCACCAAAAAGGAAGCCATACGTATCGATGGTCTTGTGGATCATATCGAGAAGTAAGCCAAGGTTGAAGACGTGGTCCATCCTAGTGGGGGAGACAATGGTTGAGCAAAAGCGAATAAGGGGACGGAGAAGAATGATACCCAAAAGAAGGGAAGCAAGAATGAGGGAAAGAACGGCTCCAAGAATGGAAACAAGAGTGACCCCTCTAAGGCATTCCAGGCTATTAATACAGTTTTTAAGGAATCCATCTACTAAATCCTTAGTAAGATCAAGGATGAACCTTTTATCAAATGGCCCAAGAAGATGGGCATCGATCCAACTAAAAGGAACAACACGCTGAGATGCGCATTCCACAAGGAGGGAAATCATCGAAACTGATAATTACAAAGATCTAAAGTCACATCTGGAAGAGCTCGTTCAGGCAGGGCACCTCATCAATTACGTTGAGAAGAAGGCAAAAAAGGTCACAACCAATGGAGACCAGAAGCCAAACAATGTCCTCAATGATGAAATGGGACACGAGTTTGCAGTAATTCATAGGGAGTTAGACCTTAAAGAGATTCAGGGCAATGCCGTTCTAATGGAATTCAAGAAGGTAACCGCCGTTATGGAAGATTTTCAGATCGATCCCGCCAAAACTCATGCAAGAAATCATCGACGACTAGAAGATATTGATTACCCGAAGCACATCATATTCATAGAAGAATACTTGGTCGGGGTAAGGACCCTACATCATGACACATTAGTGATCGCATTCAGGATTACTTACTGGAATGTTGACAAGCTACTTGTGGACCAGGGGAGTTCGTTTGAAGTGATGTATCTGGACCTGTTCCATAAACTAAAATTATATGTCTTCGACCTCAAAGAAGCCATTGTTCCACTTATTGATTTCATAGGAAGGATCACCATGCCGTTAGGAAAGATCATCTAGCTAGTTAGGGAAGAAAACATCTCAAAGCTAATCGAGTTTCTAGTAGTGGATATTGAGTCCCCATATCATGTTATTTTGGGTAGAGGTTGGCTTCACGCCATGAAGGTTATTCCATCCACTTATCATCAAAAGATGAAGTGCATCACAGATCGTGGAGTGGTCAAGATTCGTCGCGACCAGACTATAACCCGAAAGTGATTTATCGCAGCCATCGTCCCAAAAAATAGAAGAAGAAGGAACCCGAGAATGCCAAGGAGAAAGCCCAAGAGGGGATTGTTCTCTCCAAATAGAAACTACTATATAGTCGACCAGGGTTCACCTCGTAGACATGGTTATTAAAAGTCTGTAAGAAGTTGTAGCCGATGACAACTTGACATAAAGGAATTTTTTTATTGGATCTTCTCTCACCGATCAAGAGAAAAAGGAACTGGTTGCACTCCTTAAGAGAAACATAGATGTTTTTGCATGGGAGGCTTACGAGTTACCAGGTATTGACCCTAGCATAGTGGACCACCACCTACATGTCAATCCTACATTCAAGCCCATCACTCAAAAGGCTTACCGAACATCACCCGATAAGGTTAAAGTAGTGGAATGGAGAAAGAGGTAGGGAAGTTATTGGAGGAAGGATCCGTCAGGGAAGTTTCGTTCCCCGTATGGTTATCCAACCCAATAGTGGTACCCAAAAGCAACGACAATTGAAGGGTGTGCATCGATTTTACCGACCTCAATCGGGAATATCCAAAGGATAGATTTCCTCTCTTAAAGATAGATCAACTGGTTGACGCTACAATGACACACGAGAGGATGGGATTCCTTAACGCTTACTAAGGGTATCATCAGATCCCTCTATTTGGGCCCGATCAGGATAAGACCTCCTTTATAACCTCAATTGGGTTGTACTGCTATAAGGTCATGCCGTTTGGTCTCAAGAACGTAGGGGTAACTTACCAAATATTGGTAACCAAGATGTTTAGCAAACAGTTGGGAGAAATGATGGAAGTGTACATCGACGACATGTTCGTTAAAAGCAAGAATAAGGTCGATTACCTCTCAGTCCTAGAAGCAACCTTCGAAATTTTCAGGAAGTACTGAATGAAGATTAATGCAAGTAAGTGTTCATTCAGTGTCTAGTCAGAAAAATTCTTAGGTTATGTAGTGAGTAAGAGGGGAATCAAGGCTAAACTGGACCAAATCGATGCTATCACTATGGTCCAGCCCCCTCAGACATTGAGAGATATTTAGAAGCTTACTGGGATGCTCGCGGCACTCAATCGCTTCATCTCTAAGTCTTTAGAGCGTTGCCGACCATTCTTCTAACTCTTAAAGAAAGGTGTAAAGGCCTAGTTTGGAATGACAGCTATTCACAAGCTTTGGGAGAGATTATGTCTTACCTCAGTTAGCCCTACTGCTGGTAATTTTGGATGACGAAGAACAATTGTATCTTTACCTAACAGTATCAGACCATTTTGTGAGCTCTGTCTTAGTATGTGAAAAGGAAGGAGAATAACGTCTAATTTATTATGCCAGCAAGACACTCCTAGATGCTAAACAACGGTACTTGCCTTTGGAAAAGATCTCATATGCCTTAGTAATCGCTTCAAGGAAGTTGAAGCACTACTTCGAAGCTCATTCCATAATAGTAATCACCTCTTACCTACTCAAAGTCTTTCTAGGAAAGGATGACCTCTCTGGACGTCTTTCGAAGTGGTCAATTGAGCTCGGGAGATTCGAATCCATTTCCATCCCAGAACAACAATCAAAGGATAGGTTCTAGTAGACTTTATTGCTGAGTTCATAAGAGATCGTCCAGCAGATTAACTGAATGAAGAGAAATTGGTCGTAGGTGAAGCACCGTCTAAATATTGGACACTTTATATTGATAGAGCCTCAAATTCCAATGAGATAGGAGTGGGGATTATTCTCATCACCCCCAAAGACACCATAATCAAGAAGAGAATTAGAATGGGATTTGAATCCTCCAACAATAAAGCTTAGTATGAATCACTGATCGTCGATTTACGAAAAGACAAACTACAGGGGGCAAAGCGCCTCAATGTATTCGGTGATTCCAAACTGGTCTTTAATCAGGTAAGTGGAGGCTTCAATGCTAAAGACGATCGAATGGCAACTTAACTCAACGTAGTAAGAGGACTGATGTGAGACTTTGAAAAGGTGGAAATCCAACAGTTCCTGTGAGGACAAAATAGTAACACTGATGCTTTATCATCACTAAGCTCGACAACCGACTCTGACCTAAGGAGGACAATCCAGATAGAGTTCCTCACACAGCCCAGTATCGATCATGCAGTCTTACAAGTCCTCCTCACA
Organism: Sambucus nigra; assembly: GCA_949130495.1. NCBI lineage: Eukaryota > Viridiplantae > Streptophyta > Magnoliopsida > Dipsacales > Adoxaceae > Sambucus > Sambucus nigra. The sequence continues at coordinate 438,123,470 of OX422221.1, read as the reverse complement.
GATAAAGCCTCAAGATAGATAGACCCCATCATCATTTATCTATGGAGTGATGTAATTCCAGTTGATAAGAAGTCAGCCCATCAAATTAGGGTTATGGTTGCTCGTTTCTACCTCAACCCTGAAGGGAAACTTTATAAGAAATCATTTACAGTCTGCTACCTCCAATGACCCACAAGATGTCGAGAAAGTACTTAGTGAACTCCATAAGGGCACATGTGGGAGTCACGTATGTGGAAGATCAATAGCCTTTCGAGCGATCAAGGAAGAATATTGGTGGCCTCGCATGCAGCAAGACGTTTCTTCTTACACTCATAAATGTGAAAAGTACCAAAAGCATTGCTTATAGTTCACCAGCCTGCTAGCGACTTGAAATATCTTACCAGTCCATGGACCTTCGCCCAATGGGGATTAGACATCGTGGGACCACTTCCTACTGCATCTGTAAATCGCAAGTATATGCTGGTCACCACAGACTACTTCATAAAATGGGTAGAGATAGATCCATTGGCAAACATTCGAGACTTTGACATGTTAAGTTTCATATGGAGGAACATCATAACTCGCTTCGGGATACCAAGGACAATCATCACCGATAACGGTACACAATTTAAAAGTGGTTTCTTTCAAGCTTTCTGCGACGAGCATAACATTAAGCACCACTTCAATTCTGTGGCGTATCCCCAAAGCAATGGGAAATCAGAGGATTCCAATAAAACCATGATTGATGGAATGAAAAAATGATTGAAAAAAGCTAAAGGCGCTTGGGTGGATAAACTCCCTCATATTCTTTGGGCCTATCACACAATGCCCAGGAATCTAATGGGGGAAACATCATTTTCCCTCGCTTATGGGATAGAGGGTTTCCATCCCTCTAGAAGCAGGTCTACCCACTATGAGAACCATACTGTTCGACCAAGGCCTCAATGATGAAGCACTACGCACTGAACTTCACCTAGTAAATGAGCGATTAGAGATATCTTTGATCAAGTTGTCTTCCTACCAACAACAACTAACCAAGCAATACAATAAAAGCGTCAATCCGAGGAAGTTTTTAATAGGGTACTATGTCCTGCGAAAAGTCCTCGTTAATGATGTAAAACCATCAGACGACAAACTGGGAAGGACCATTCAGGGTTATCAAAGATAATATTCAAGGAGCTTATCATTTGGAAACGCTAGAGAGCAGGGAAATACCAAGAACATAAAACGCAACCCATCTCAAGAAGTTCTACTTTTATATGTTCTTTTTTATCTTTTAAGGGAGCAGAATTTTATTTTTTTCTTGATAAAGACAATTCGCAATCAATAAAGGACGGATTGGACCATCTATTCCCGAATCTTACATTGCCTTCTTAACTTATCTCGACTATATCTCATTTATTTGCACATTTTGTAATGATAACTCCTCTGTGTATATCTAAATGCCTAACAAACAGGGTTAGCAAATTAACTATGTACACTTCAAATTACCCTCAGACCCTTATTGTAAACACAAGAAGCCTCATGAGTTTCCCCGACAACAACAAAATCCTTACAAGGGATCCTTAGGTAATAAACCTAATTCTGGATGGTCACCAACTTTTGTTGGTGGAAAAAATCCTGCTAGAGTGGTAGCCCACTAGCCAGGTGCATTCTCACCATCATCTTATTTAGGCCTAATGTAGTGTGACGACACGACCTAAAAGGTAAAATGAATGGAGTGATATTACTTGGGCATATTGTACTGGGAGAATGTTTAAACACATAACATGCAAAGCACTAGTACTTAAATATCATTTAGTTGACTGAAAAAATCCAAAACGATTCAAACTAAATATAAGCTAACAAAAAATCCCAAGTTAGACCAGTCAGGATCACTTTGGTCAATAAAAACAATATATAACCATCAACATCTCTTAAATGTCATTTAGTCAGATATAAAACTCAAAATGGAAAAGTCAGAGGCAAACAAATGTTTGATCGACTAATTATATAACTAGCCAGACGTTTAGTCACCATAAGCTCAAAACATAAAACTAACTGAAAGGTAGTAAGTAATAAATTTTCATTAAATGAAAAGTTATGTTTACACCCAAAACTTAAATATGCAGGAAGTTTACTGTAATGACCCCATTTTCTTATGCCAATATATAATTGTCTTCTTTCAATTTCGTCACACTTACTATCTAATAATGATATATTATTACGTATATGATATTCCGAGCTCTTAATATGACAGATCCCATTTTTAGATTTGAAGAATCAATGGTAAAATGGGTCAGATTGAGATTTTATGGCACATCCTAAGCTAAGTGATAAGTTTTGGGGTAGAAAATGTAATTTTATGAAACTTTAGGGACTTGGTTTTAATAAAGAAAGTTTTAGGGACCAAAATGAAAAATAAAAAGGGGCCTTTTGTAAATAAAATATTTTTAGGGACCTATAAGAAATATTGAAAATATATGTTGTGAAATTACCAAAATGCCCTTCAGGTGCAAAATGACCCTTATACCCTTAATACATTTCCACCTCGTCCTCGACACCTCCTGCTTGGTTTTGACACCTCCACCATACACATATCGTCATTAGAGGAGAATCCAAAACACGTGTCGTCGATAGAGGAGAAGCTAAAACACGTGTCATAATCCGGTGAAATAAGACTGCAAGACGCCTCCGTTACGTGACACGTCAATGCTGACTCCCATTGTAAAAGCTTGGTCAGCATGGACATGTGTCAACCCCGTGATATCTTTGGAAAATTATAAATAGGGCCTTTGGGAATCATTTGAAACTCACACCAATTCCTTGAGAATTATAGAAAGAAATAGTGAGAGAAAGTGTGAGAAAGTTTAAGAAGAAGTTCTTAGGGATATTCATCTTAAGGTAATCTTAATGTTATAATGCATCTTTATAGTTTTAATTTATTGTTTTACTTAGTAGTTATGCTGGTAAAATACAATAAAGAATTCACTAATCAAAACTTAAAATTTAGAACAAATCCAAGTTGATTTTATAAACTTGTTTGAAATTATATGCTTTTAAAAATGATTCTTTTTAAAGAAATTGCTCGTTATTATGGAATCCGATTTAAGTAATTCCAAAGTCAGGCCCGGTGAAGTTCTATCTAGATGATATGGTATTTAAGTGGTGCCCCTGTGACCCTCCATCTCTACTGGGAATGAATCCGGAAATGTTCTGTCTAGATGAGATGGTATTTAAGTGGTGCCCCTATGACCCTCCATCTCTACTGGGAACCGACTGATGAGGAAAGACTATGAATTGAATTCTTCAATTTCGATCAAGGATTTTTAAAATTTAACAAGTGGGGATTAAATAATCCTTTAAAAGAGGAAGTTATTATTAAATTATAGTATAAACTGGACCTTAGAACGTGTACTTAAATCTTTATCAGATTAACGTGTGATCGAAGACTCAATACCAGTAAATTTGACCTCCATTTTGGGTGAGTACTCTGACATTCTGTGTGTATTTTGATTATATGATATTATGCAAACTATATATATTTTATGAACTGTTTTTATTCTCAAAATTCATGTGATACCGATGATTGATTTAATTGTGATATGTTTATATTTGTCCATATAAACATACCGATTAAAATGATTATTGAAAAGGATATTGAATATTGAAAATCTGATTCGGCCTAAGGGACCTCTTTACTAACTAGCCTTCCCAGCTGGGTTATCGCTGGTGTACCCTAAATAAGGCGTTGTGATGAACTAGTTCGATTGACCCTCAACTATCGGGGTATAATACGGTAGAAGAATACGGTATTAGAGTGTACTTGGCCATCAAAATGATATGATTGAAATAAAAAGATATCACATTTGATTTGTTGCATTCGTCTTATTCGGAGCTATCCAATTGTGATATATATACTTTGATTTCAAAATATATATCTATTTACTGCAAGTTCCTATCCATATATGTATATGCCTTCTCTTTCGACTTGAATAGGTATCTATTTTCTAAAAACCCTGGAATGTCTGGAGATTGAACCTCATTCGGTTTTTAGCTGATGTTGTATAAATAAACATTTTTCAGGAAACGTTTAGGCTCACGGACGGAACGAAAATGGACTATTTTGAAGATTTAGCTTTTAGAGCTCTTTTTGTAAAATGTTTATTTAGAGCATGTCTGGCTCTTTTGTAATAAGGTTTAAATTTTCTCTTAAGTTGTAACCCGTTGCTACTTTTAATATATATGAAGTTTCCTTTAGAAAGCTCTGATGACGTAATTCCTTTACTTTCAGTATTTTACGATTCGTAACCATGTGATAATATATCCGTTGCATTTATTTAAGGAAATAATTAAATCGGAATATTTGTTGCCTTGGTGGCATGTCAAGACACTCGTTCCCTAATACTATTTTGGGTCGGGGTCGTGACAGAGGTGGTATCAGAGCATAGGTTATGAACCCGTAGACTACTGAACATAAGTTTCGAACGTTATCGATTTTAAGTCTCCATACATAGGTTATAGGATTAAATATCCGACTTATATGATAACCCTCCATATTTCTTATAGTCTATATATAATTGTTTATATATCATTGTTCTTCTAAAATGCAATATTGGGCTAGTATAATACATCTTACGTTTGGCCATGACTGTAGAAAATGACCAAGGCAAGATAAACTCCAGGGACTAGTGGTTCGAGTATGGAAGGACTGGAAGGTGCATACAAGGCAATTGAAAGTCTAGTAAGAATTGTGGAGCATCAGGTGAATAATGGAGCACCAAGGAATCTTGAACTAAGTAGTTGTACGATTGAACAGTTCAAGAAGTTGAATCCTCCGTCTTTTAAAAGGACTCCTAACCCCACTGAAGCAGAAAATTGGTTGATGCAAATGGAAAAGATGTTCGATGTTCTTAAGTGTACAGATGAACAACGGGTTTTATTTGGAACATTCATGTTAGAAGGTGAATCCCAACATTGGTGGAGAATGACTAAGAGAATGCATGGGGAAAGGAATAATCCCATAGGTTGGAATGACTTCTTAATGATCTTCTACGAGAAATACTTTCCCGAAACGGTGCAAGACCAAAAAGCAGCTGACTTCATGGGTCTGGTTCAAGGAAATATGACGGTTAGTCAATATGAGGCAAAGTTTACTGAGTTATCCCGTTTTGCACCTCATGTTGTGATAACCGATGTTTTAAGAGCCAAGAAGTTTGAACGTGGGTTAAGGTTGAATATTCGTAGCCGAATTTCCATCCTAAGGTTGGCATCATATAATGACGTGGTGGCTTGGGAAACAATAGCTGAGAAGGATAGTGAAGAGTATAATTAGGTTAGAGAGGGGAAGAGGAAGTTTGGAGAACAAAGAGTAAGGAACCTCAATAACAAACCCTTTAGGACTATACCTAATATAGGACAACCTTTTGTAAACAGACCCTCTAATGTTGATAAATGCCAATGTTGTGGTAATATTCATAGAGGGCGACCGTGTTACCTGGCGACGGGGAGTTGCTTTGGGTGTGGCCAAAAGGGACATAAAATGCGAGATTGTCCTAACAAAGGGAAGACGGCAACAAAGACTTCTAATGACAATAAGGATCAGGGCAGACAAGGTAGAGTCTTTAATCTTTTCGATGCAAAGGCTTCTAGTGCAGTAGTGTCAGGTACACTTTCTATATGTGCACAACCTTTTCAAGTTCTAATTGATCCTGGTTCTACCCATTCATTTGTGTCTGTGCATTTTGTTAATCGCTTTCCTAATATTCCTGAATCCTTGAATCACATCATACACGTTTCTACTCCTTCGGGTGAGTTATTGACGGGAACATTAGTATATAAGTCATGCCCTATAAATGTTAGTAGTCATAAACTATTCATTGATTTGATAGTTTTAGACATAAGAGATTTTGAAGTCATTTTGGGGATGGATTGGTTAGCATCATATCATGCTAGGGTGGATTGTTTTGAGAAGAGAGTTATTTTCCAAATTCCTAACCAACCAGAATTCAGTTTTGAAGGAACTAGCATCTTATCTCCCATGCGTATTATCTCTACAATGCAAGCTTGTAATTTTCTTAAGAAGGGATGTCAAGGATTCCTTGCCAGTGTTATTGATTTTCAAACAAAAGAGCCTAGTTTAGAAGATATTCCTATAGCTAGGCTTTTTCCAGATGTTTTTCCAGATGATTTGCCCAGTCTACCTCCTAGTAGAGAAGTAGAATTTACCATTGACCTTATTCCTAGAACCACACCAATATCAAAACCACCTTATCGCATGGCACCTTTAGAATTAAGAGAATTAAAAGTTCAATTACAAGATCTGTTTGACAAGGGTTTTATTAGATCTAGTATATCCCCTTGGGGTGCTCCAGTGTTATTTGTTAAAAAGAAGGATGGAACGATGAGGTTATGTATAGATTATCGTGAACTAAATAAGGTGACCATTAAGAATAAATACCCCTTACCTCGTATAGATGATTTGTTTGACCAACTGCAAGGTGCGCAAGTATTTTCGAAGATTGACCTTAGGTCAGGCTATCACCAATTGAAGATTAAGGAAGAGGATATTTCGAAATCAGCTTTTCGTACTAGATATGGTCACTATGAATTTCTTGTGATGCCATTTGGATTAACTAATGCACCAGCCATTTTTATGGATATGATGAATAGAGTGTTTAGGAAATATCTGGATCAGTGTGTGGTTGTCTTCATTGATGACATCCTTATTTATTCCAATGGTATTGAAGAACACGATAAGCATTTGGAGATAGTATTACAAATCCTTAGGAAAGATAAATTATACGCGAAATTAAGGAAGTGTGAATTTTGGTTGTCTAGTGTTTCTTTTCTAGGACATGTCATATCCAAGGAGGGAGTGTCGGTTGATCCTCAAAAGATCAAGGCTATACTAGATTGGCCAAGACCAACTAATGTGACGGAGATTCGTAGTTTCCTAGGGTTAGCAGGTTAAAATCACAGATTTGTTGAAGGATTTTCTAGTATTGTCAAACCTCTGTCTAGGTTAACACAAAAGACGGTGAAATATGAATGGTGTGAGGAAGTTGAGAATATTTTTCGAGAACTTAAGAATCGATTAGTAACTGCCCCAATTTTGACTATTCCTTCCGGTACAGGAGGATTTGTGATTTATAGTGATTCTTCTAAAAATTGTTTGGGATGTGTGCTAATGCAAAATGGAAAAGTAGTAGCTTATGCCTCGAGACAGTTAAAACCCCATGAGCAAAATTATCCAACCCATGACTTAGAATTAGCAGTGGTAATTTTTGCTCTTAAGATTTGGAGACATTATTTTTATGGTGAGACTTATGAGATTTATACCGATCATAAAAGTTTGAAATATATCTTTACTCAGAAGGAATTAAACATGAGACAAAGGAGGTGGTTAGAATTGATGATGGATTATGATGTAAATATTCACTACCACCCGAGGAAAGCTAATGTAGTTGCCTACGCTTTGAGTAGAAAGTTTACACCAAATTTAGCATGCCTTATTACCAGCCAGGAAGCTCTATTGAAAGATTTGAGAAGTATTGAAATAGATGTACGTATTTATGGCGAAGGAGGAATAATCCCAAACTTACAAATACAACCCACGTTGATGGAAAGAATTAAAGTTGCACAAGTAAATGACCCACAACTGAAGAAGATTAAAGAAGAGGTTATTGAAGGGAAGAGAATTAAATTTGCGATACGAGATGATAAATTAAGATTTGGAAATAGAGTCTGTATACCTAGTGATGCCCAACTAAAGAGGCAGATTTTGGAGGAAGGTCATTACTCGAGATTCACAGTTCATCCCGAAAATACCAAGATGTACAGAGATCTCCGAGAAGTGTTTTGGTGGAATAACATGAAAAGGGAGATAGCAGAGTTTGTATCTCAGCGTTTGATCTATCAATAAGTAAAAGCTGAACATCATAAACCATTTGGATTATTACAACCTTTACCAATCCCTGAGTGGAAATGGGAACATATCACCATGGATTTTGTGACAGGGCTTCCAAGGAGTTCCAATGGTAATGATTCCATTTGGGTAATTATTGATAGGTTAACTAAATCTGCTCATTTTCTTTCCATTAAGATTACCCATTCCTTAGAAAATCTAGCTAAATTGTATATACGGGAAATTATTAAGCTTCATGGAACCCCAGTTTCAATTATTTCTGATCATGACCCTAGATTCGTGTCTCGCTTTTGGAAAAGCCTACAAGTATCCATGGGAACAAAATTAAATTTCAGCACTGCTTTTCATCATCAAACAGACGGACAATCTGAGAGAACTATCCAAACCTTAGAAGATATGCTTAGGGCATGTGTACTTGATTTGAAGGGGAATTGGGACGATCATTTACCGTTAGTAGAATTTGCATATAATAATAGCTATCAAGCAAGTATTCAAATGGCTCCGTGTGAGGCACTCTATGGTAGAAGGTGTCGTTCTCCTGCATATTGGGAAGAAGTTGGGGAAAGAAAATTGTTGGGACCAAAATTGATTCAGGTCACAACAAAGAAAGTGAAATTGATACAAGACCGACTTCAAATCGTTCAAAGCCGTCAAAAGAGTTATGCTGACAATCGGCACCGACCGTTAGAATTACAAAGAGGAGACTATGTTTTCTTACGAGTATCACCGACAAAGGGAGTAATCCGATTTGGGAAGAAAGGAAAGTTGAGTACAAGATACATAGGACCTGTTGAGTACAAGATACATAGGACCTTTTGAAATCCTTGAAAGGATAGGTATTTTTGCGTATCGAATAGCCTTACCCCCTGAACTCTCGAGTGTGCATAATGTGTTTCATGTTTCAATGATGAAGAAATACATCCCTGATCCAGCACATATCTTAAGTCACGAGCCTCTTCAAGTTAGAGAAGATTTGACATACATTGAGCATCCAGTGGAAATCTTGGACCATAAAGATCAAATATTACGAACCAAGGTTATTCCACTAGTCAAAGTATTATGGAAGAATCATTCTGTTAAAGAAGCAACATGGGATCGGGAAGATGAAATAAAAGAGAGATATCCATACCTTTTTGGAAATTAATGTAAGTAAAGTTTGGGGACCAAACTTTTTATAAGGAGGGTAGGATGTAATGACCCCATTTTCTTATGCCAATATATAATTGTCTTCTTTCAATTTTGTCACACTTACTATCTAATAATGATATATTATTACATATATAATATTCCGAGTTCTTAATATGACAGATCCCATTTTTAAATTTGAAGAATCAATGGTAAAATGGGTCAGATTGAGATTTTATGGCACATCCTAAGCTAAGTGATAAGTTTGGGGTAGATAATGTAATTTTATGAAACTTTAGGGACTTGGTTTTAATAAAGAAAATTTAGGGACCGAAATGAAAAATAAAAAGGGGCCTTTTTGTAAATAAAATATTTTCAGGGACCTATAAGAAAATATTGAAAATATATGGTGTGAAATTACCAAAATGCCCTTCAGATGCAAAATGACCCTTATACCCTTAATACCTTTCCACCTCGTGCTCGACACCTCCTGCTTGGTTTTGACACCTCCACCATACACGTATCGTCATTAGAGGAGAAGCCAAAACACGTGTCGTCATTATGGGAGAAGCTAAAACACGTGTCGCAATTCGGTGAAATAAGACTGCAAGACGCCTCCGTTACGTGACACGTCAATGCTGACTCCCATTGTAAAAGCTTGGTCAGCATGGACATGTGTCAACCCCGGGATATCTTTGAAAAACTATAAATAGGGCCTTTGGAAATCATTTGAAACTCACACCAATTCCTTGAGAATTATAGAAAGAAATAGTGAGAGAAAGTGTGAGAAAGTTTAAGAAGAAGTTCTTAGGGATATTCATCTTAAGGTAATCTTAATGTTATAATGCATCTTTATAGTTTTAATTTATTGTTTTACTTAGTAGTTATGCTGGTAAAATACAATAAAGAATTCACTAATCAAAACTTAAAATTTAGAACAAATCCAAGTTGATTTTAAAAACTTGTTTGAAATTATACGCTTTTAAAAATGATTCTTTTTAAAGAAATTGCTCGTTATTATGGAATCCGATTTAAGTAATTCCAAAGTCAGGCCCGGTGAAGTTCTATCTAGATGAGATGGTATTTAAGCGGTGCCCCTGTGACACTCCATCTCTACTGGGAATGAATCCGAAAATGTTCTGTCTAGATGAGATGGTATTTAAGTGGTGCCCCTATGACCCTCCATCTCTACTGGGAACCAACTGATGAGGAAAGACTATGAATTGAATTCTTCAATTTCGATCAAGGAGTTTTAAAAGTTAACAAGTGGGGATTCAATAATCCTTTAAAAGAGGAAGTTATTATTAAATTATAGTATAAACTGGACCTTAGAACGTGTACTTAAATCTTTATCAGATTAACGTGTGATCGAAGACTCAATACCAGTAAATTTGACCTCCATTTTGGGTGAGTGCTCTGACATTCCTTGTGTATTTTGATTATATGATATTATGCAAACTATATATATTTTATGAACTGTTTTTATTCTCAAAATTCATGTGATACCGATGATTGATTTAATTGTGATATGTTTATATTTGTCCATATAAACATACCGATTAAAATGATTATTGAAAAGGATATTGAATATTGAAAATCTGATTCAGCCTAAGGGACCTCTTTACTGACTGACCTTCCCAGCTGGGTTATCGCTGGTGTGCCCTAAATAAGGCGTTGTGATGAACTAGTTCGATTGACCCTCAACTACCGGGGTATAATACGGTAGAAGAATACAGTATTAGAGTGTACTTGGCCATCAAAATGATATGATTGAAATAAAAAGATATCACATTTGATTTGTTGCATTCGTCTAATTCTGAGCTATCCAATTGTGATATATATACTTTGATTTCAAAATATATATCTATTTACAGCAAGTTCCTATCCATATATGTATATGCCTTCTCTTTCGACTTGAATAGGTATCTATTTTCTAAAAACCCTGGAATGTCTGGAAATTGAACCTCATTCGGCTTTTAGCTGATGTTGTATAAATAAACATTTTTCAGGAAACGTTTAGGCTCACGGACGGAACGAAAATGGACTATTTTGAAGATTTAGCTTTTAGAGCTCTTTTTGTAAAATGTTTATTTAGAGCATGTCTGGCTCTCTTGTAATAAGGTTTAAATTTTCACTTAAGTTGTAACCCGTTGTTACTTTTAATATATATGAAGTTTCCTTTAGAAAGCTCTGGTGACGTAATTCCTTTACTTTCACTATTTTACGATTCGTAACCATGTGATAATATATCCGTTGCATTTATTTAAGGAAACAATTAACTCGGAATATTTGTTGCCATGGTGGCATGTCAAGACACTCGTTCCCTAATACTATTTTGGGTCGGGGTCGTGACAGAGGTGGTATCAGAGCATAGGTTATGAACCCGTAGACTACTGAACATAAGTTTCGAACGTTATCGATTTTAAGTCTTCATACATAGGTTATAGGATTAAATATCCGACTTATATGATAACCATCCATATTTCTTATAGTCTATATATAATTGTTTATATATCATTGTTCTTCTAAAATGCAATATTGGGCTAGTATAATACATCTTACGTTTGGCCATGACTGTAGAAAATGACCAAGGCAAGATCAACTCCAGGGACTAGTGGTTCGGGTATGGAAGGACTGGAAGGTGCATACAAGGCAATTGAAAGTCTAGCAAGAATTGTGGAGCATCAGGTGAATAATGGATCACCAAGGAATCTTGAACTAAGTAGTTGTACTATTGAACAGTTCAAGAAGTTGAATCCTCCGTCTTTTAAAAGGACTCCTAACCCCACTGAAGCAGAAAATTGGGTGATGCAAATGGAAAAGATGTTCGATGTTCTTAAGTGTACAGATGAACAACGGGTTTTATTTGGAACATTCATGTTAGAAGGTGAAGCCGAACATTGGTGGAGAATGACTAAGAGAATGCATGGGGAAAGGAATAATCCCATCGGTTGGAATGACTTCTTAATGATCTTCTACGAGAAATACTTTCCCGAAATGGTGAAAAACCAAAAAGCAGATGACTTCATGGGTCTGGTTCAAGGAAATATGACGGTTAGTCAATATGAGGCCAAGTTTATTAAGTTATCCCGTTTTGCACCTCATGTTGTGATAACCGATGTTTTAAGAGCCAAGAAGTTTGAACGTGGGTTAGGGTTGAATATTCGTAGCCGAATTTCCATCCTAAAGTTGGCATCATATAATGACGTGGTGGCTAGGGCAACAATAGCTGAGAAGGGTAATGAAGATTATAATCAGGTTAGAGAGGGGAAGAGGAAGTTTGGAGAACAAAGAGGAAGGAACCAAAATAACAAACCCTTTAAGACTATACCTAATATAGGACAACCTTTAGTAAACAAACCCTCTAATGTTGATAAATGCCAATGTTGTGGTAATATTCATAGAGGGCGACCGTGTTACCTGGAGACGGGGAGTTGCTTTGGGTGTGGCCAAAAGGGACATAAAATTCGAGATTGTCCTAACAAAGGGAAGACAACAACAAAGACTTCTAATGACAATAAGGATCAGGGCAGACAAGGTAGAGTCTTTAATCTTTTCGATGCAAAGGCTTCTAATGCAGTAGTGTCAGGTATACTTTCTATATGTGCACAACCTTTTCAAGTTCTAATTGATCCTAGTTCAACCCATTCATTTGTGTCTGTGCGTTTTGTTAATCGCTTTCCTAATATTCCTGAATCCTTGAATCATATCATACACGTTTCTACTCCTTCGGGTGAGTTATTGACGGGAACATTAGTATATAAGTCTTGCCCTATAAATGTTTGTAGTTATAAACTATTCGTTGATTTGATAGTTTTAGACATAAGAGATTTTGAAGTCATTTTGGGGATGGATTGGTTAGTATCATATCATGCTAGGGTGGATTGTTTTGAGAAGAGAGTTATTTTCCAAATTCCTAACCAACCAGAATTCAGTTTTGAAGGAACTAGCATCTTATCTCCCATGCGTATTATCTCTACAATGCAAGCTTGTAATTTTCTTAAGAAGGGATGTCAAGGATTCCTTGCCAGTGTTATTGATTTTCAAACAAAAGAGCCTAGTTTAGAAGATATTCCTATAGCTAGGCTTTTTCCAGATGTTTTTCCAGATGATTTGATTAGTCTACCTCCTAGTAGAGAAGTTGAATTTACCATTGACCTTATTCCTAGAACCACACCAATATCAAAACCACCTTATCGCATGGAACCTTTAGAATTAAGAGAATTAAAAGTTCAATTACAAGATCTGTTAGACAAGGGTTTTATTAGACCTAGTATATCCCCTTGGGGTGCTCCAGTGTTATTTGTTAAAAAGAAGGATGGAACGATGAGGTTATGTATAGATTATCGTGAACTAAATAAGGTGACCATTAAGAATAAATACCCCTTACCTCGTATAGATGATTTGTTTGACCAACTGCAAGGTGCGCAAGTATTTTCGAAGATTGACCTTAGGTCAGGCTATCACCCATTGAAGATTAAGGAAGAGGATATTTCGAATTCATCTTTTCGTACTAGATATGGTCACTATGAATTTCTTGTGATGCCATTTGGATTAACTAATGCACCAGCCGCTTTTATGGATATGATGAATAGAGTGTTAAGGAAATAACTGAATTAGTGTGTGGTTGTTTTCATTGATGACATCCTTATTTATTCCAATGGTATTGAAGAACACTAGAAGCATTTGGAGATAGTATTACAAATCCTTAGGAAAGAGAAATTATATGCGAAATTAAAGAAGTGTGAATTTTGGTTGTCTAGTGTTTCTTTTCTAGGACATGTCATATCCAATGAGGGAGTGTCGGTTGATCCTCAAAAGATCGAGGCTATACTAGATTGGCTAAGACCAACTAATGTGACGGAGATTGATAGTTTCCTAGGGTTAGCAGGTTATTATCGAAGATTTTTTGAAGGATTTTCTTGTATTGTCAAACCTCTGTCTAGGTTAACACAAAAGACGATGAATTATGAATGGTGTGAGGAAGTTGAGAATAGTTTTCGAGAACTTAAGAATCGATTAGTAACTGCCCCAATTTTGACTATTCCTTTCGGTACAGGAGGATTTGTGATTTATAGTGATGCTTCTAAAAATGGTTTGCGATGTGTGCTAATGCAAAATGGAAAAGTAGTAGCTTATGCCTCGAGACAGTTAAAACCCCATGAGCAAAATTATCCAACCCATGACTTAGAATTAGCGACCTTAATTTTTGTTCTTAAGATTTGGAGACATTATTTGTATGGTGAGACTTGTGAGATTTATACCGATCATAAAAGTTTGAAATATATCTTTACTGAGAAGGAATTAAACATGAGACAAAGGAGGTGGTTAGAATTGATGAAGGATTATGATGTAAATATTCACTACCACCCGGGGAAAGCTAATGTAGTTGCCTACGCTTTCAGTAGAAAATTAACACCAAATTTAGCATGCCTTATTACCAGCCAGGAAGCTCTATTGAAAGATTTGAGAAGTATGGAAATAGATGTACGTATTTATGGCGAAGGAGGAATAATCGCAAACTTACAAATACAACCCACGTTGATGGAAAGAATTAAAGTTGCACAAGTAAATGACCCACAACCGAAGAAGATTAAAGAAGAGGTTATTGAAGGGAAGAGAATTGAATTTGTGATACGAGATGATATATTAAGGTTTGGAAATAGAGTCTGTATACCTAGTGATGCCCAACTAAATAGGCAGATTTTGGAGGAAGGTCATTACTCGAGATTCACAGTTCATCCCGAAAATACCAAGATGTACATTGATCTTCGAGAAGTGTTTTGGTGGAATAACATGAATAGGGAGATAGCAGAGTTTGTATCTCAGTGTTTGATTTGTCAACAAGTAAAAGCTGAACATCAAAAACCATTAGGATTATTACAACCTTTACCAATCCCTGAGTGGAAATGGGAACATATCACCATGGATTTTGTGGCAGGGCTACCAAGGAGTTCCAATGGTAATGATTCCATTTTAGTAATTATTGATAGGTTAACTAAATCTTCTCATTTTCTTTCCATTAAGATTACCCATTCCTTAGAAAAGCTATCTAAATTGTATATACGGGAAATTATTAAGCTTCATGGAACCCCAGTTTCAATTGTTTCTGATCGTGACCCCAGATTCGTGTCTCGCTTTTGGAAAAGCCTACAAGTATCTATGGGAACAAAATTGAATTTCAGCACTGTTTTTCATCCTCAAATAGACGGACAATCTGAGAGAACTATCCAAACCTCAGAAGATATGCTTAGGGCATGTGTACTTGATTTGAAGGGGAATTGGGACGATCATTTACCGTTAGTAGAATTTGCATATAATAATAGCTATCAAGCAAGTATTCAAATGGCTCCATATGAGGCACTCTATGGTAGAAGGTATCGTTCTCCTGCATATTGGGAAGAAGTTGGGGAAAGAAAATTGTTGGGACCATAATTGATTCAGGTCACAACAAAGAAAGTAAAATTGATACAAGACCGACTTCAAATCGCTCTAATCCGTCAAAAGAGTTATGCTGACAATCGACACCGACCGTTAGAATTCCAAAGAGGAGACTATGTTTTCTTACGAGTATCACTGACAAAGGGAGTAATCCGATTTGGGAAGAAAGGAAAGTTGAGTCCAAGATACATAGGACCTTTTGAAATCCTTGAAAGGATATGTATTGTTGCGTATCGAATAGCCTTACCCCCTGAACTCTTGAGTGTGCATAATGTGTTTCATGTTTCAATGATGAAGAAATACATCCCTGATCGAGCACATATCTTAAGTCACGAGGCTCTTCAAGTTAGAGAAGATTTGACATACATTGAGCATCCAGTGGAAATCTTGGACCATAAAGATCAAATATTACGAACCAAGGTTATTCCACTAGTCAAAGTATTATGGAAGAATCATTCTGTTAAAGAAGCAACATGGGAGCGGGAAGATGAAATAAAAGAGAGATATCCTTACCTTTTTGGAAATTAATGTAAGTAAAGTTTGGGGACCAAACTTTTTATAAGTAGGGTAGGATGTAATGACCCCATTTTCTTATGCCAATATATAATTGTCTTCTTTCAATTTCGTCACACTTACTATCTAATAATGATATATTATTACATATATGATATTCCGAGTTCTTAATATGACAGATCCCATTTTTAACTTTGAAGAATCAATGGTAAAATGGGTCAGATTGAGATTTTATGGCACATCCTAAGCTAAGTGATAAGTTTGGGGTAGAAAATGTAATTTTATGAAACTTTAGGGACTTGGTTTTAATGAAGAAAGTTTTAGGGACCAAAATGAAAAATAAAAGGGGACTTTTTGTAAATAAAATATTTTCAGGGACCTATAAGAAATATTGAAAATATATGGTGTGAAATTACCAAAATGCCCTTCAGGTGCAAAATGACCCTTATACCCTTAATACCTTTCCACCTCGTGCTCGA
This sequence comes from Sambucus nigra, assembly GCA_949130495.1. NCBI lineage: Eukaryota > Viridiplantae > Streptophyta > Magnoliopsida > Dipsacales > Adoxaceae > Sambucus > Sambucus nigra. The sequence continues at coordinate 438,107,027 of OX422221.1, read as the reverse complement.
CACCTCCTGCTTGGTTTTGACACCTCCACCATACACGTGTCGTCATTAGAGGAGAAGCCAAAACACGTGTCGTCATTAGAGGAGAAGCTAAAACATGTGTCGCAGTCCGGTGAAATAAGACTGCTAGACGCCTCCATTACGTGACACGTCAATGCTGACTCCCATTGTAAAAGCTTGGTCAACATGGACATGTGTCAACCTCGGGATATCTTTGGAAAACTATAAATAGGGCCTTTGGGAATCATTTGAAACTCACACCAATTCCTTGAGAATTATAGAAAGAAATAGTGAGAGAAAGTGTGAGAAAGTTTAAGAAGAAGTTCTTAGGGATATTCATCTTAAGGTAATCTTAATGTTATAATGCATCTTTATAGTTTTAATTTATTGTTTTACTTAGTAGTTATGCTGGTAAAATACAATAAAGAATTCACTAATCAAAACTTAAAATATAGAACAAATCCAAGTTGATTTTATAAACTTGTTTGAAATTATACGCTTTTAAAAATGATTCTTTTTAAAGAAATTGCTCGTTATTATGGAATCCGATTTAAGTAATTCCAAAGTCAGGCCCGGTGAAGTTATGTCTAGATGAGATGGTATTTAAGTGTTGCCCCTGTGACCCTCCATCTCTACTGGGAATGAATCCGAAAATGTTCTGTCTAGATGAGATGGTATTTAAGTGGTGCCCCTGTGACCCTCCATCTCTACTGGGAACCGACTGATGAGGAAAGACAATGAATTGAATTCTTCAATTATGATCAATGAGTTTTAAAAGTTGAAAAATGGGGATTCAGTAATCCTTTAAAAGAGGAAGTTATTATTAAAGTATAGTATAAACTGGACCTTAGAACGTGTACTTAAATCTTTATCAGATTAACGTGTGATCGAAGACTCAATACTAGTAAATTTGACCTCCATTTTGGGTGAGTACACTGACATTCCTTGTGTATTTTGATTATATGATATTTTTCAAACTATATATATTTTATGAACTATTTTTATTCTCAAAATTCATGTGATACCGATGATTGATTTAATTGTGATATGTTTATATTTGTCCATAAAAACATACCGATTAAAATGATTATTGAAAAGGATATTGAATAGTGAAAATATGATTCAGCCTAAGGGACCTCTTTACTGACTGACCTTCCCAGCTGGGTTATCACTGGTGTGCCCTAAATAAGGCGTTGTGACGAACTAGTTCGATTGACCCTTAACTACCGGGGTATAATACGGAAGAAGAATACGATATTATAGTGTACTTGGCCATCAAAATGACATGATTGAAATAAAAAGATATCACATTTGATTTGTTGCATTCGTCTTATTCTGAGCTATCCAATTGTGATATATATACTTTGATTTCAAAATATATTTCTATTTACTGCAAGTTCCTATTCATATATGTATATGCCTTCTCTTTCGACTTGAATAGGTATCTATTTTCTAAAAATCCTGGAATGTCTGGAAATTGAACCTCATTCGGCATTTAGCTGATGTTGTATAAATAAACATTTTTCAGGAAACGTTTAGGGTCACGGACGGAACGAAAATGGACTATTTTGAAGATTTAGCTTTTAGAGCTTTTTTTGTAAAACGTTTATTTAGAGCATGTCTGGCTCTCTTATAATAAGGTTTAAATTTTCTCTTAAGTTGTAACCCGTTGTTACTTTTAATATTTCCTTTACTTTCAGTATTTTACGATTCATAACCATGTGATAATATATCCGTTGCATTTATTTAAGGAAATAATTAAATCGGAATATTTGTTGCCTTGGTGGCATGTCAAGACACTCGTTCCCTAATACTATTTTGGGTCGGGGTCGTGACAGAAGTGGTATCAGAGCATAGGTTATGAACCCGTAGACTACTGAACATAAGTTTCGAACGTTATCGATTTTAAGTCTCCATACATAGGTTATAGGATTAAATATCCGACTTATGTGATAACCCTCCATATTTCTTATAGTCTATATATAATTGTTTATATATCATTGTTCTTCCAAAATGCAATATTGGGCTAGTATAATACATCTTACGTTTGGCCATGATTGTAGAAAATGACCAAGGTAAGATCAACTCCAGGGACTAGTGGTTCGAGTATGGAAGGACTGGAAGGTGCATATAAGGCAATTGAAAGTCTAGCAAGAATTGTGGAGCATCAGGTGAATAGTGGAGCACCAAGGAATCTTGAACTAAGTAGTTGTACTATTAAACAGTTCAAGAAGTTGAATCCTCCGTCTTTTAAAAGGACTCCTAACCCCACTGAAGCAGAAAATTGGGTGATGCAAATGGAAAAGATGTTCGATGTTCTTAAGTGTACATATGAACAACGAGTTTTATTTGGAACATTCATGTTATAAGGTGAAGCCAAACATTGGTGGAGAATGACTAAGAGAATGCATGGGGAAAGGAATAATCCCATTGGTTGGAATGACTTCTTAATGATCTTCTACGAGAAATACTTTCCTGAAACGGTGCAAGACCAAAAAGCAGCTGACTTCATGGGTCTGGTTCAAGGAAATATGACGGTTAGTCAATATGAGGCAAAGTTTACTGAGTTATCCTGTTTTTCACCTCATGTTGTGATAACCGATGTTTTAAGAGACAAGAAGTTTGAACGTGGGTTAAGGTTGAATATTCGTAACCGAATTTCCATCCTAAATTTGGCATCATATAATGACGTGGTGGCTAGGGCAATAATAGCTGAGAAGGATAGTGAAGAGTATAATCAGGTTAGATAGGGGAAGAGGAAGTTTGGAGAACAAAGAGGAAGGAACCCCAATAACAAACCCTTTAGGACTATACCTAATATAGGACAACCTTTAGTAAACAAACCCTCTAATGTTGATAAATGCCAACGTTGTGGTAATATTCATAGAGGGCGACCGTGTTACCTGGAGACGGGGAGTGGCATTTACGATGGCTCGAAATGGTCAGTAAGGTAATGTGCTACACGCACTCTCCGACCATCATCTAGGTGTAACACAAGCTCTTCCCCAACATCCTTTAAGTTATGTTCCAGAAGCCGAGAAGGAATAACGTCAATTGGGATCCACCGATTATCTCTGGAGAAGGGATTATATCGATAGGTTAAATAATGAATTTTATATTTGTACCACGAGGGGGAGTTCTTAGGCATCCTTAGTTATCTAAGATCACTAAGCCACCCTCGAGAAAAGGTAAGGTCTTCTTCCTTCTTCAGCTTCGCTGGGGCATCAGTCCATCCTTGGTCATAACCATCTGCCTAGACCTGTCCTTTTAAACATATGCCTTAACTTTGTTACATCCCTCTGAAGACCAATAACGATTACGTACGCTCTCTAAACATCTCCTTTCATCTCAGCAATTTCCCTTTGTAAAGCCTGTGACTCAACTTAAGAAACCCTGCTGATCGATGATGAATTACCCTGATGGGATGGTCCCCTTCATACGAGGAATCTCCCTCTTCAATTCATCATTCTCCTTCTAGATCAGCTAGATAACTTGGTTTACCTCGCTGGCATCTATAAGTTTGGCCTCTAGGTAATTTTCCTCCTCTTGGACTAAATCCCCAACTTCTTCCATTTCCTGGAGGTTATCTTTCAGTTTAGCGACCAACTCGGACAGGTCCTTGTAGTGCCGATTTCTTACTCGTAAAGATTTGCAGATCTTTATAAAGGCCTCACGAACCTTCATATACAAATTCGGCCCAATAATTTGCCATAGTGGATAATTCACATGAATATATTCATCTATATCATTGGGCTATAAATAGTAAAAAAAGCAATAAATTCGATAAAAACATCAGCATCAACACAAATTAAGTTGTAAAAAGCTTCTTTTCATTGAAACTATAGTGAGGGAAAAATGTCAAAGTACAAGCTCGAAAATCATAAAATACAACAAATAAAAAGTTAAGTAGCAGAATCCCTAGCCCAACAACAAGATCCTACACCTTCTCAGAAGAAACTGACCCTTTTCCCTTGTCAACAGCTGGTGCCGCCTGACCGCTAGCAACCACGATCGCAACAGAGTCATTTGTGACTTGGATAGTAGAAGGGTCTTCAAAAGTAGGACCAACTGGTTCTATCCTAACTTGAATTAGAGGTTGGTCGATCAAAGGTTCCACCACTTTTACAAGGTTTAGACCTGTCTCGTGCTGGAAGAATAAAGGAGAGTCAGTTGGAACTTTTGTCGCAACCAAAGCTTGGTCCAGCCTTTCTTAAATCAAGTGCTAAACATAAGAAATCTGGTGCTCGACATCATCATATGCTTCCTCTCATCCTTCTTTGTATGATCTTTCTCTAGCAACAATCGATTCTCCCCCTAACTTGTCCACTTTGGCCAACAACACTTTGTTCACCTCACCACTTTTAACTTATCAGAATTACTTGATTAATGGAGGTTGAACCGAATATGATATCGTTGACATATATTTTATCCAATAAGGATATCTCATTTTATCTTCTGAATAAATAATGTTTGGTCATTGCCACCTTGCTCAATACCTTTATTGACTAAAAAGGTCGAGATGCGCTCATACCAGGCTGTAAGAGCTTGCTTTAAGCCATATAACGCTTTCTTAAGCCTAAGGACATGGTTAGGGTATGAGGAATCTACAAATCCTTTTTGTTGTTCAATGTATACTTCCTCTATCAAAATACCATTTATAAAGGTGGACTTGACATCCATCTGAACAAGTTTAAATTGCAAATGATATAATATAGCGAGGAGGAGATGAACAGACTCGAGCCGAGTGACATGGGCAAAGTTCTCTTATAAGTCTATTCCCTCTATCTGAGAATATCCTTGCACTACTAACCTAGCTTTGTTTCTAATTACCTCCCCATTCTCGTCAGTTTTATTTTTAAAAATCCAACGGGTGCCTATAACCTTCTTGTTTTAATGTCGGGTTATGTTACATGCTAAGAAGCTCCATAGATGTTTTTGGGTAGAAGCTTTCCAAATCAAGTGTCACATTATTAATCGTATCTACCTCAGAAAAAATTCCAAAGAAACATCTTATGATTTATGGTTCCACAAAAAGCCAAACTTAAAATATTTTAAAACCTTCGAAAGTATTTTCTACATCTGCAAAGAGAGAGAGAGACTTTAAAAATTTGATACCCGAGGAGAAAAGGGAATTTTTCTTAGTTATTCCCAAAATAGTAGGGCTTTTCGTGCTTTTAACTATCGAACCAAAACTATTATGGAATCAATTAATGTAATTGTAGATGACACGAGTGTAAGGAAAAGTGACAGTCAACCAGTAGCATTTGATGAGGACGAACCTAATTTTTCCACTGATCCTCAATATGATACTGACTCACTACCACCTGAGAGTCCTTCAGTACCCACTTGGGTTTCTAAAGATCATTCCACTGAAACCATTGTCGGTAATCCTTCAGAACCTGTTCGAACTAGATCCCAACTTAGACAAGTGGCACAATTTTCTTATTTTGTTTCTCTTGAGGAACCTAAAATTGTTAATGATGCCCTTACTGATTCATTTTGAATAAATTCTATGCAAAAAGAGCTAATCCAATTTAAGAGTCACTATGTGTGGAATCTTGTTCCTAGAACAAAAGATTCGAAGGTTAATGGCACTAGATGGATTTTTAAAAACAAAACTTATGAAAATGGGGAGGTTATTAGAAATAAAGGTAGTTTGGTTGCCCAGGGATACTCCCAGATTGAGGGAATTGATTTTGAAGAAACTTTTGCACCCGTTACTTGTCTAGAATCAGTTCGTCTCTTTCTTGCCATCTCTTGTCATATGCAATTCAAATTATTCCAAATGGATGTTAAATCCGCATTTTTGAATGGAATTTTATCTGAAGAAGTTTATGTAGAACAACCCGAAGGATTTTTTGATCATGTACACCCGGACTATGTCTTTAGACTTAAGAAGTTAGAAAGGAAAATCAACTTGTCTTAATTGCACAAGTATACGTGGACGACATTATTTTTTGTTCCACCTGTCCTAAACAAGTCGAGAATTTTTCAGATATCATGCATACCGAATTTCAGATGTCTCTAATGGGTGATCTATAATATTTGTTGGGTTTACAAGTAAAATAATGTAGTGATGGTCTCTTTATTTCTCAATCCAAGTATGCTGCAGATTTAGTTTAAAAATTTGGCTTAGAAAATAATAAACCTTCTAGAACCCCCATGAGTACTTCAACTAAACTTTCGAAGGATGATAACAGGAAAAGTGTTGATCCCACTCTTTATAGAAGTATGATAGGGAGTTTATTGGATCTTATCGCGTCTCGACCCGACATATCCTTCGTCGTTTGTATCTGTGCTAGATATCAAAGTAACCCTAAATAATCTCACTTTTTAAGTGTGAAAATAATTATTAAATACATTAAGGTGACTCTAAAATTTGGTATTTGGTACACAAACGATACGACTAGTTCTATTGTAGGATACACCGATGACGATTGGGCCGGTTGTTCTGACGATAGTAATAGCACTTATGGTGCTTGCTACTACGTAGGCAATAATCTCGTAGGTTGCTCGTGTAAGAAACATAATTGGATTTTATTATATAGCGTCGAATCTGAATATATAGCCGCTGTTAGTTGTTATTCTCAATTACTATAGATTAAACAGATGCTTAGTGATTATGGTATCACTGAAAACCAATTAACCATGTTTTGTGATAACCAAAGTGCTATTAATATTTCCAAAAATCCTGTAATGCACTCCCATACTAAGCACATTAAGATTAGACATCATTTTATCCGTGACCTTGTCGAATACAAAGATCTCATTATTTAATATCTGAACAATCAAAAGCAGCTCGCAGATCTCTTTACAAAACCATTAGATAACATACGATTTGAGTATTTGTGAACAACTATAGGCATGATAACTCTCAATTAATCTCTATTTTTGTTAGATTTATACCCCTTGTATATTTGAGAAAAATTGGGGGAGAAGATCCTGAGTATTGCTTAGCGATTTTTCTATCTATTCCTGATTCTAACTCAGTTAATATGCCATTTAGTGTTTATTTTGTCCCAGGCATCTCAGACCCGTTGTATAGTTTCTTATTCTTTTTTAGGGTATTGGTATGTATGTAGTTGAGTAATATGTTTTTTAACTTTATTTTCGGTTCTAGGATGGGAATGGGTAGTTAGAACTTTTTTATAGGACAAATATGACTTTTTCTTTCATTTTGATCCACGAGTTCTAAATACTCAAAGGAATTTTGTCTCTAATATCCAAAAGGGGAGATTGAGAACACACTATATATTGAATTACTTTAGTCTATATATATAGGAGTTCCAACTAGTTTGGATATACAGATAAAATAGGTTAGATTTTATGAGTACTCCATCTCCTCAGAGGTTCAAGTATAATGAAGAATTCCTATCCAAGAAAATCCTCAAGATCAACATAAAGGGAAGAGATTTCTATCTTATAGCCACTATAGGACACCTGCACTACATAATATTTCATTTCTATTTGCATTGGTGGTCTTTTAAAACACTTTAAGTCCTTTTAAAATCAATCTAATTCTTTTACAACATTTTTAAATCATTTTATATAATTTTCAAATAATTTTTGAATAAATTAAAACATGTTTTTAAAAGTGTTGTGGTTGAAATTTGGATTATAGAAATTTATTTTGTTTGCTAATTGTTTGCCTGGGTAGAATATAAAAGCGCTAGAGACTTAAGGGTGCACTTTGTAATAATTTTTTACCACGCGTTTTGTTTGCATCTTGTTCGTACACGTGTTAGCTTATCGACGGCTAAGATTGTGTTTTATCTAAGATACAAACCGATTATGTCTTCTCAGCCCTTGGACCAACCTTATTAACGATCTGCACGCATTGAGAGTCAATCCTTATGAAACCAGTGTAAACCAATCAACAATCGTTTAACCTACTGCTTGTGGTGAACCGTTGGATTATAAGTCAATTGGTCAATATTCAATCAGTCATAGGATTGAGTTAGACGTTCTGGATCCTTCTTCTTTAACTATAAATAGGACCCAAGTTTCAACATGTATAGACTTTTGCCATTTTGTCAAACTAGAGAGAAAAGATAGAGTAGAGAGAGAAGAGAGAGAAGGGAGAAGAAAGGGAAAGAAAAGAGAGAGAAAATAAAGAAGAAACCCTAAGTTCTTCGTAGTTCAACCTCTGAGTGATTTCTCCCAAACAAAACACCAAAAAACCTTAAAGTTTCATACACCAAAAAACCTATTCTTGAGAGTTAGATATTTTTAGGGTTTCTGTGATTTTGGTGTTGAAGTTATTCTTCGTTTGAAGACCTCTTCAAGTTCTTAGTTCTCTCAGAACTCATCTCTAAGAGAAATTTAAGTTTCATTGTTAAAACTAAGTGTTTCTAAAAAGAGAACATCACACGATTTTCTTTCATTTTCTCGTTTTTGGATCAGGTATTATAGATCCACTCTGTTTCAATAAATTTTGAAATAGAAACTTCTAAGTTTCAAAATATTTTCAGATCTAATGAGTTATTTGTGTTTCTGATTTTATATTTCATATTTTATGAAATACGTGAGTACAAAAAAGAACACAAAGAACTTTAGTTAAAGTTTTAAAAGCATAACCATATATATTAGAAACTAAGTTTTATGTCAAAATATGTTGAATCGTTCTCTACATGTTAAGTCTGAATCTATTTTAACAAAATAGACTTCTAGTCTTGTTTAGATCTCAATTGGAGGTTTACAATTTCAAAAATATTTTCAAAATACTAAAATTGTTTAAGACCTTGGCCATCTTCTGATTAAGGTATCCTTGAGATATGTGGATAAATAAAAAGATCAAGAAGTCTGGGCTTGAAAATACAGATTCAAAAATAACCTAATAATTTAAGAACTCCTGTAATTTGTTCAAAATGTCTGTATAATTTTGAAAGGGTGAGTAACATGTTTGCATGTAGTAGAACATCACAAGCACTATCTCACATGAACACTTAGACACTGTGGTTCTGTATGAGAATCTTGGATTTTGATCAAGTTGCTAGAACTAGAATTCAAAGAGAAGGAGATCAAGGAAAAAGAAAAGAAGTAGCAAGAAAAGATCAGTCCAATTCAGATTACCTTTGGAGTGAAGAATCTCATATAGGTATATTCTGAACTTAGGTTAAGATCTTTGTGGTTTGATTAAGTGTTGTAACTTGATTATTTATTCTAGTGAATTTTTGTTTTGTGTCGTAGAGGGCACCGTGGATGTTTCCCTTGTTTAAGGGTTTTACCACGTTAAAAATTCCTGAGTCTATTTCTTTGAATGTTCTTAACTGTTGTGATTGGGACTGCAGGGTAACTTTAGTAGATGTTTATTAAAATTTAAAAAGAAGGTAATCAACTATCAAATCTAAACCATACATTCAGAAAGTTTTTACAACACATCTTGTGTTTTTCAAAAAGAGTTTTGCCCAAAAAGTTTATTCGGAGTTTACACAATTTATAACAGTATGTTATTAACCTTATAAACAGGCTTTTAGCATTAAATCTTTTCTTCAATACCTAGGTATCCTTCTCGTTCTCTATTTTTAGAAGAATTTTAAGAACTCACAGAAGGTATCAGTCTTATTTTTCATAAAAGCAACCCCGATAAATCGTGTGAAATCATCCACCTTGTTACCACATAGGCTGATAGTTTTAGTGGGACCCATAAGGTCCATGTGGATAAGTTCAAGAGGCTTTGAGGCTAAAATGTATTTAACTTTATTATGAGTATATTTACTCATCTTCACCACTTGGCAAGGACCACAAATGGATTTAGAATTGTTTTTTTATTTCGGGTAATATTCTAACTATTTCTTAGTAGCTTATCCTACTAAGGTTATCAAAATTTATGTGTCCCAATCTATTATTCCATAGGTCAGAACCCTTTAATCTGGTAATTCTATAAGATTATGTCTTTAGAATCACTGTGTAACAATTATCCATAGTCCTATTTTCTGATAGAATACAATTACCTTTTTCATTCAAGATTTGACAGTTGGTTTTTAAAAAAGTAACTCTATGATTTGATTCACAAAATTTTGATATACTTAATAGGTTAGCTTTTAGACCTTTAACTAGTAAGACTTCATCTAAAACTGGGAGACCTTCTTCGCATAATGTTCCACTACCTATGATCTGAGATGAAATACCATCTCCAAACATTACACTACCTCTGTGGAAGTTTGTCTTGTTCTTCAGTTTTGTTTTATCTCCGATCATATGTTTGGAGCACCTGAAATCCAAATACCAACTAGATGAGGTGTATTGGGCCTTAAAAGATGTTATCACCACCTTGAATTTGAGTTGGGGTAACAAGTCAACTTTTCTTATCAAATGGGTTTGGTTTTAAAAAATTTATTGCCCTTGGATTTAAAAAAAGGACTGATGGGTCTTTATAAATGCTTTCTTCTTAGTCTTAGGTCTCCCTTTCTTCTTTTTATAGTTAGAGTTATGTGTGGTCTGCTTTGGGAGAACATACATATTCCTACTCTTTCTTGAATAGCTAAAATTTTGATAGGTAGGTGTAAACAATCTTTTTTGAAAACATTAGGTAATGGTGTGCCCATAAACATCGTATAAGAGTAATGCTGATGCGATGTAGGCTTGATTTTATCACTAAAGTACTTAAAAATAGTTTTGTTCTTGTAAGTCGCGGTAGTCCAATTGACACTAGTTTTAGAATTTTGTCCTTGGTCTCTAGTAGGAGGACATATATACTTAGCTTTTCCATTTGGTTTTTGCAGTTGAGTGCACATATTTTTCATTGCCTTAGAGACATTAACATTATAAATTCCTTTATGAGTTTTGTCAAAATTCTGGCCTTCTTTTACAAAAATTACATTTTCAGGAGATACATATTTTTTACTGGTTACAACTTTTTCTCCCAATCCTAAGCTAGATTTATCTTCAGAATCAAATTTGCTTCCAAAAACAATTTCTTCATAGCCTTTAGCTTGAGTTTCAAAATGCAAACATTTTTTAAAAACATTTGAAACTTTCTGTTTTGATTCTTCCATTTCAATGAGAGTAGCCTTATATCTTTCCTCTAAAATAACATTTTTCTCAATTAGGCCTTTCAATTTTTGAGAAAATTCTTTTGTCTTGTCATGAGCAATGCACTGTGCAGTGTAATCTTCTACGTTCTTCCTAATAGTTTTACTAAGTTTTTCAACACGTTTAGTCAATTTCTTAACCATTTTATCAAGCTTAGCACTCTTTTAAGCGTTTTGGTGTACAACTTCTGAATATCAATAATGTCATCCTCGGACTCGCTAAGTGCATTGTTTGAAGTGTCCCCTATCGATTCAATTGGTGTAGTGGAACTCACACACATATTCAGTTCCTCAACAATATTTGCACTTTGACACACCCATAAGTTAGGATTGTCTACTTCAGAATTAACAATAGTAGGTAAAACAATATCACTAGCAGGTTTGACATCATCATCAACAGGCATAACACATTCATCAATAGGTGAGCATGAATTATCACATATATATAATCTTTGCATAAAAAGACATGCATGACTCATCAAACTGGGTTGACTCATTTTCATCTTCATCAGAATCACTTGAGTCGTCCCAATTCTTACATATTAGCCCTAGCATTATTATTGTTGAGTTTGACTTTACACATATTAGCATAATGTCCCATTTTACCACAACGATCACATTTGACATCTTTAATGCCAGTTTTGGGTCTGTTTATGTCACTGGTCTGTCTATCACTATTTCTATCCTGAGGCCTGTGATTTTGATTACCTTGATAACCAGATCTTTCTTGTTTAGAATCCACAAAGTGTCTAAACTTAATTATTTTCTTAAATTGTTTGCCCATGAGAGATATTTGGTTATCCACGTTATCCAAATGACAATCATCACTCAAGCCAAGATTAAAGTCCATGGGATTAATTTTAGGAACAGCCACTTGGGATGAAAAGAAAACATTAGATCTAGTGGATCTTCTATTTTGGGTAGTTAATTGATTTTTATACTCTAACTCCATTTCTACACTTCTTAATTTGCTACTAAGCAATTCAGGAGTCAGGTTTGGATCGTCCATCTCTTTTATCACATATATTTTATTGTCAAATTTATCAGGAAAAAGACCAAAGAATTTTCAATACAATTTCTTTTCTATCATAGGTTTTTCCATTTGCATGAAATTTTGTGACAATGTCACCTAATTTGGTATAAAAGTCATCAAATGACTCATTGTCATCCATAATCAGGGTATTATATTGCTAGACTAGCATTTGGGTTTTTCCAGCCTTAACAGATTCATAACCCTCATGGGCGGTGACTAACGTGTCCCAGGCTTCCTTAGACATAAAGCAGATAGATATGTGTGACATAAAAATGCAATTATTTCCCTTATTGTTATTCAGTGACATCTATTTTTCTTCTTTTGTAAATTCACTAAGGTTTTTCTTAATTCTTATAGTGCTAGTTTTAGACAAAGGCTTAGTTGGGTGTTGATAGCCATTTTCAATCAAGTCCCACACGTCATCACCCAAAGTCCCTTGGATGAATGCAATCATCCGTACTTTCTAGTAAGGAAAGTTGTTTCCATCAAAGAGGGGTGGATGAGACAGGTTACCTAATGCCACAACCCAAACCCAAATCGATTCTAATAATTTATTTTCACAACAATTAACTCATGATCTACATTCCATTTGAAATATAATCCACTTATCCATATTTATGTGCATAATGAATATAATACTGCTCTTGTACCATGCCTTAATCAACATAAGAGTCATAATTAGCGATTATACAATACTATGACTAACTATGATTAACTATTACAAACATCAAATGAACCCATGATAATGCCATATATATAATGTGCGAGTGTATCAAAATATTCAGTGTGACAATGAGAAAATCCCCTATGTAAACCCCAACTCTCTCTACCGGTGTAATTCTCAAAATCACCCTATCATATGGTATCCTAGCTGCCAGCATACAACCTGAAAATTTGTTAAAATATAAACCATAAGCATTAAGATTATTGAGGTACTCCTTCCCTGCAATGAATTAACAGTTCTATATCAAATCTGTGGACATAAAATCCAAACAATCTTGTCCATTGGCAATAACAAATTTTGGAACATTAGTTCCAATAAATCATTGGATCTTTGTCCAATTCCAATCCTGGATCATAAGACCCAAACAAATCCTGGATATTCGAATATCCAAACAAATCTTGAATACCGAAGTATTCAAACCAATCCTGGATAATTTAATATCCAAACAAATCCTTCTCTTCAATCTATATCTATAACCATCATATCATTTTCATATCTATATGTGAAATAATCAGAAGTACACTCACCTTGGAAATTTAATAGGCTTTGCCTTTTCCTTTATCTGGCACTTGTTCAGTCGGTTCTTCTTATCTTCCTATCATTCTTATGATATTACTATCATCATAAGAATATTAACAATTCAAATAAGAACTCAAGCATAACTCAATTCATAAGAATCATATGATTCTATTCAAATCATTCATCATAAATGAAGTCCTATCTAGATTCAGGTTATGATATCTAATATATTCAAATTATAGCCTAAACCTACTTTGATTATTCTAGGTAATACAATCCTTATCATATTAGGTTTTGAACACACAAGATGACACATCATTCAAGGTTTCCTAGATCAAGATATGCCCATTTCTTTACTACATAGCAAATCCGCCCTATAAGCAACTCTATCGTTTAGTCAACTTCCAATAATTTTCATAATTTTTATACATCATAACATTCTATGATATTCCACCCAATTTAATAAAACATATTGAAAAATTCAAGATTAAAATGTCATAATTTTTATAGTTCATTTGCTATGTCAAATGAAACTCTTAACACAAGTATGCATATTTATCCTTTCGGGGCAGATTTTACACCTTGACTTCAAACTATCACCCAAGATTAATTACTTTGTTTTTTTATATAATTTTTTATATGATATACATATATGAGTGTATGTCAATATACAACTGTAATTAATCAATTTCAGTAAGTATACAAAAAGATATAGAAGTTTGAATACAAAAGGTTTCTAAACGAAGCAATTTCAAGGGTTTACACGTTCAACTTTGCTTAAACTTGCATCTATCCATACGTACACATCAAGACATGGAAGTTTAGTAAACAAATTATGTTTTCTATCTTTTCAAACAGTAATACAAAAAAAATATACAAGATTTATGGATGGAATTACCTTAGGGGCTTTTACGTAATTTTCTATGATTTTTTCTTCAATTTCTACTCACACCTTCTTCCTACTTTAAAATTCTCTTTCCTTAGGTTAAAACTCTTCCATGGATGAAATATGCTGAAGGAGGAGATTAATTAAAGGGTTATAAGTCAGCATAAGGTCAACCCCGTGGTGCAATCAAAATATAACATGTGGCGCCATATAAGATAAAATATAATTTAAGACTAAATGACTACTTTACCCCCTGTTCGTAAAAAGATGATATCTTTTCACTCGGATATCCGTTTGATGCAAAGTTTGTTGTGTTACAAACCTAATTCATATATATACAACTATCTAGTTTATACCTCAATTCAATTATTATATTATAGGAGTCAAAACAAGTTTCCAACATGAACATTCTTACCGAAAACTTCCAATTTTGGTGTTTGTAACTAATTCTATATTTAATGCTTTATGAAGGTAGGATTAGACTAGCATACTAACATAGAATTATATATATAATATCACATTATAAATATCCCATAAGGTAAGCATGATTCAAATATAATTAATCATAATTATATTAGGGTTGTCACACCAAACTTCTCACATCTCTCATCCATTTTATCGAAATAGATTTCAAAAGCAGTTCCTAGATGTTCAAGATAAAAATATTAATAAACCCGCTCTGACACCACTTGAAAAATGCGTTTACTAGATATTTAACTAAAATTTAAATTTTAACTAAACTCCGAAAAGAAACTCGTTGAATGAAACTCCTTTTAAAATACTACACAAGATGTACAAAAACTTATTTTCATTATGGATGTTAGATTTGGTAGATATATTACCTTAAGTTTTTAAAATAAAACCTATACTAATTTTTTTTTATCAAAAACCCCAGTAAAAACAAGAAAAGTTTGACACAATGATTTTTTACGTGCTAAAATCCCAAATTAGGAAAAACATCTACGGTGACCTCTATGCCACAAAATAAGAATCCACTATAATCAAACAATTGATACAAGATTACAAACACCCAAACATGCATTCAAGGTGCTAAGCTAGGAAAAGAAATATACCTACACGAGCTTTACTCTCCAAGGTATTTATGTTTCGACTTTGAACTTGCCAGCTATTTCCTTGCTTTAGTCCATGGCCCTTGTTCCTAAATGGCTCAATGAATACAAAACCTCTTAAGTGAACCACACATTGACTAGTTGTTCATGTGAGAGTGTAGTGATTGTGTAGTGAATTACATTCAAGATGCTACTCACGTCTCTTAAGAGATTTATACAAATAAATCCTAATGAATTACAAAGAATAAATATGATTTCAATTTTTCTATAAAAATCAGACTTATTTAACAAATGTAATATCTCAAATTTGAAAGAAATCTTTATGAAAAATAAATCAAATGTTTCAAAACACTTATTTATGTATACACTAATTTCACAAATTGTGAATCTGATTTTTTCGAAACAAGAACTTTAGATCTAAGATATTAGTGATTTCAAAAGTCTCTTTTTCAAGAAAAATTGAAAATAAAATGGATATAAAAGAATATACAACATAAAGAACAGATCCACAGAGAAAAGGTAACAAAAACTCAAATAAACTAAGTGATATGTATCTCTTTGTAAATATCACAATTTCTAAGAAGAAACATAAGATCTACACAGAGACTAGGTTCCTAAGAAAGATTAAGATTGAAGAGATTCTTCAAAAATAGCCAAACATCAAACCCTTATGAAAACCTAATATTTCTAACTATCAATAATGGAGGTTTTCTAGTGTACGTAAAACAATGAAGTATGTGTTTGGTTTTGTGAGAAAAGCTAAATATTTCAAACTCTGGAACACTGGTTCTCTCTCTCTCTCTCTCTCTCTCTCTCTCTCTCTCTCTCTCTCTCTCTCTCTCTCTCTCTCTAACCTTTCTCTTTTCTCGCTCTAATCTATTTTCTCTATTTTTTCTCTCAAAATGACGATTTGCCAAAAATTATCAAATCCCTCGACCTAAGGTATTATTTATACTAGGTGAAGAAATATCTGTATGGTCGAACCTTTTGGACGACTGAGATTTGATTTGATTGTTTGACTTCTAATATAAAGGTTATGAAATAACCACTTAAACAAACGTTCTGATTGGCTTAAACAGTATGCACTTGGATTATCTCTAACATATGCAGATCGTCGATAAGAGTTAATCTAACGACTATAAAAAATGCACTGGATTGAGAGAGTAAAGAAACAAAGATATGTTAAATCACAAGCAACATGTGTAGCAAAATGGTCAGTCCATAAACACGTGTTTTAAATATTTTAATAATCCAATTTTTATCCCCAAAAGTTTGTGCCAATTTTGATTTCTACCCTCGAAAGTTTTTACGAAATATAATAAATTCAATTTTAACCCACAATACTTTAAAATCATTATTTTAAATGTTTAAATTTTTTTAAAAGTATTTAAACACCTGTGCACACACTTATACACCTATATGCATGATTTGTGTCCTATAATGTGGTTAGTGTGATATTATAGTTCCCTTTTTGGTAGAGATGATGATCTTGGACATGATCAGTTGTTGATGAAACTTTGCAAACCATGGAGAAGATTGCGCAAAAAATCTAACCTATGTTGTCACCATATCCAAACTAGTGGGAACTCTTATATGGTACAGACTCAAGTAAGTCAACCATATAGTGTGGTCTCAGCCTTCAACCGAATCAAGCAGTATCTAATCCAACCTCCGGTACTCATGCTATCCTGATCTGGTCTCCCTCAACTCCTATATTTGACCATAATAGATACTGTAGCTGGGGCTTTTCTATCCCAGTACATTGAAGAATCCCGCAAAGAAAGGGCCATAAAATACGCTAGTCGCAAATTAGCCGGATACAAAGTCAACATCAATGCCTTGGAGAAAGCTTGTATCGCCCTCGTTTGGGTTACCTAAAAATTGTGTAATAGATGTTCTCTTTTCCCTCAGGCTCATGTACCAAATGGATCCTATCAAATACATGCTCGATAAACCCGCCATTTCTAGTTGAATGGTCCAGTGGTTAATGCTGCTAGCCGAGTTCAATATTGTGTATGTCATACAAAAAGCCATGAAAAGAAAAGCCATTTCTGACTACCTTACTGATTAACCCATAGAAGAAGCCGATATTTGGATATCTGAATTCTCGAATGAATATATCCTTTGCACCTCTCTCGAAGACCTCCGGTGGAAAATGTTCTTTGACGGCGCTGCCAACAAGAAAGGATACGACATTGGGATACTCTTGATCGCCCCTGATGGCTATCACACTCCCATTGCCATCAAGTTAGATTTTCCCTGCACCAACAACATGTCCAAATACGAGGTGTGCATAGTAGGCCTTAAAGTAGCTCTCAAGAAAGGAATCTAATGCTTGGATGTCTATGGGGATTCTTCCTTCATCATCGGTCAGGTCCTTATAAGATGGAAAGTCAAGGACGAGAAACTCTTACCCTTCTATGCCCACATAGAGGAGATGGCATCCTAGTTTTGAGATATCACCTTCCACTTTTTTCCTCAAATGAGGTACAACTTAGCCAATGCCCTTCCACCTTAGCCTCCATGGTCGACATGACTGAGGGAGGAATAATGGCCCATTTCCTAGTCCAAAATAAGATAAATCGACCCATTGCTACCACTTTGAGCTTATGACAGAAGAGGATTCTAATATGGCTTAGTGATAGTATTATGACATTTGGAACATCCTCAAGCATGATAGGTACCCCGAGGATGCCAACAAGAAAGATGGAGCAACTCTCCACAAACTGGCTACCTAGTACATAGTCTGCGACAAAGCACTGTTCAAAAGGAACTTCGATGGAACACATTTATGTTGCATCACAAGGACTGATATTGAAGAGATGATGCAGAAAATCCACAGCGGGGAATGTGGACCCTAAATGAATGGCCATATACCCGCTAAGAAGATTATCTGATAGGGTTACTATTGGACTACTATGGTTCAAGATTTCACTGCTTATGTTCAGAAATGCCTTAAGTGCCAACAGTTTTCCAATCTCCAGCATTTGTCTTGCTAGAATTATACGACATGACTTCTCCCTAGCCGTTCTCCAGATGAGGCATCAATATCATAAGGAAAGTCACCCCCAAATCCTACAATGGGCACAAGTTCATCTTGATTGACCTTAATTACTTCAAAAAATGGATCAAAGTCGAGTCATACGTAATGATGAATGCCAAGAAGGTAGCCAAGTTCATCTAAAAGAAAATCATCTGCCGATAAGAGTACTAAATGAGCTAGTGTCAGATAACGGGTTACATTTTGAGGCAGAAGTCACATAGTTGGTCGACGAGTAAGAAATTCGAACACATAAATCTTCTCTCTACTGACCAAAAACCAATGGTGAAGTTAAAGCCTCTAATAAGAACCTCAAAGAAATCATTCGCAAGATGATCAAGAGTTTCTGAGATTGGGTCGATAGAATACATTACGTTCTTTGGGGCTACCGCACTTCAATTCGAGCTACCCCTTACTCTCTAGTATACGACATGGAAGCATTCCTACCCTTTGAACTAGAAATACCCTCACTATGCATCTTGCTTGAAAGCAAGGTCAATAAAGAAGATTGGCATCAGAGCCGTCTTGACGAGTTATTGCTCTTGGACGAAGGAGGCTAAAGTATCTATATCATATATAGGGGTACCATCACCGGATAATGCGATCATTTAACAAGAGATTCAAGGACCATTGTGTCTGAGAAACGAGATCTAGCCCTAAAAAAATCATAGAACCTGTTTGAGACCCAAGAGGGAAATTCATGTCAATCTGGAGTGGCCCCTACATTGTAAAGAAGGTACTGTCCAGTGGCGCCTCTATGCTCAATGACCTTGAAGGAGAAGAGATGTCCCGACTAGTCAACTTGGGCCTTCTCAAGAAATTCTTTCCCTAGTCCAAAATCTCGGTGCGCTACGATTCCTCTCATCTCTTTTCTTTTTATAATTTTTTTTCATTTCCCTCTGCTCAGAACTACGTTGGGCCTGATCCTCTAAAAAATCTTTTTTGCTTTCAAAAATAAAATAAAACCCCAGAGGTGTGTAGGCAACCCATATGCATTACATAGGCACGGTCCCCTTCTTTTTCGCAAAATGCTGTTATTTTCTTACCTTCAAGAGCAATAGTTCATTTTATCATTTACGTGAGCAAAAGGACTATATATGTCTTAACGATTGGTATAAATAAATAAAATGTAAAACTCACCAAGAGGCACAATAATATAATTAAAATCCTTTTATTCAATTTTTGGAAACCTGACACGATTACACGAAATATCAGCGTAGGGAGTCATATAACTACCCCTGCGAACCTAACTGCTCCAAAAAAAACTAACCAAAACCTTCCCAAATTTATTCTCACCTACCAAAGATAACCAAATACATAACTATCATATAAGCTTCACAAAATGACCATCTTCACAAAAAGATCCTTTCCGCAGCTGCTAGAAGATCCATCTCCACCATCATCCACATCTTGAGGCCCCCAAACTTTCCCTACCTGGATGGTATACCAAAGGAGCTCCATGGAATGGTAATCCCGAACCAACCTAGGGAAAACCACTAGGCCCCCTCCATGAAGTTAAACATGGAAAGCCATCAATGCCCGATCTCTTTGCACTACACTAAATCATGCGAATGGTCACGGCCCAATTCCGCGACCAGCAGGTCGCGAACTTGGGCCGTGACCAACTCAATTTTTGCGTGACCACATTCATTACCACAATAAATAATGGATGCTCTAGAAGTGGTAACGGCCCAAGTCCGTGACCCACAGTGGTCA
Organism: Sambucus nigra; assembly: GCA_949130495.1. Taxonomy (NCBI): domain Eukaryota; kingdom Viridiplantae; phylum Streptophyta; class Magnoliopsida; order Dipsacales; family Adoxaceae; genus Sambucus; species Sambucus nigra. The sequence continues at coordinate 438,087,009 of OX422221.1, read as the reverse complement.
GGGACTTGGACCGTGACAAGGTCGTGACCATCTTGGCTCTAAATTCATGCCAAAATTCCCTCCAAACTTAGTCGCGGATGGGTCACGAACTTGGATCATGACCATAGGCATGACGAAGCACAAAACATACACACTGAGGGTCACAGCTGGGGGCCATTACCATTTCTTGGTGTGGGTCACGGCTATAGGCCGTGACCATACCCAAATTAGCGGGCTAGTTGATTTCATTAGATGGTTTCACTAGTGGGTTACGACTTTGGCCGTGACCATGTTCAATCTAAACAAAAAAAATCTTGCTACCTTATTTCTCCCATATGCTTCATTTAATTCATTTCCCTTATGCTTCATTTCATTCATTTCCCTCCCCTAACTCTCTCTTTCATTCAATCGACCAAGTGGTGTTCGATCGTAGCTACTGGCAATTTCGGTTAGGGTTTCAGCCGCACCAAGTTGTGTTCGGGTTGTTGTGATGGTGGTGGCCAGGTTTGTGGTGTTGGTTCTTTTTGGATTAGTTCAGGTAAAAGTTTGGCGGAATAAGAGTGGTTTTATGGTGGTCAAGTCAGGTAGTTTTAGGGGATATGTGGTTGTGTTGGTCGTCGGAGCTAGGTGTGGAGGTGGTCAGCGATGTGTTAGAGGGATTTTTGGTTTGCCGATGGGTAGAGATCTGCCAAGGTTAGATTCAGGTGATAGTTCACGATTACAGTCAGGTGGTGGCCAGAGTTTGGATAAGTATGGTGGGTCAAGGTCGGGTAGGAGTATGTCGTGGCTATGAAAGTTTAAGGTTGGGTCTTGAAATTGAGGAAGAGGATCCAATGATGGAGATGGGCATGGTATCTGCATGTTATCTAACACTAATTTTTTTTTTATTCTGTGGCTATGTTGATTTAGATCTAATTTTTCATTTTTAGTTGTTTGATGATACATACGTAAATGGATCGGTATCAGAGGATAGAGAAGCCGAGGGGAGATATGCCTATTAACGAGAATGAGATTCGTACAACCACTCTAGGCAGGATGAGGAAGTACATTACTTATGCCATCCCTCTTCTCTAGTTTTTTTTATTAATCTTGTTGCTTATACATCCAAATAATTATAAAAATACGCATTTGTATTATTGACACTTTAACTAGTTGTGCTGTGTATTATGTCCCTGATGTGTTTCATTAAATTCAATAACAACCCAATGCTGAGAAAAAACAAGTTTTTTATGGTTAATGTTGTTATGCTACGAGTGTCACTTTGCCATATGAGATTCGGATTGTCTTATTAAAATAAACATGTGTTATGTTGTGTATACTCTCATGTGTCAAATCTGTTATGAAGCCTTTTGGTTAATTCATCGTAATTGTCATTCTGTTCTTGCTCAAGCGTCTAGAAAATGTATTTTGGATCAAACATGTTTTTATGCTACAAATGGCATTTTTTTTATATGATTTAAATGACTATTTTGTACTCCTTTATGTTTCTCTATTTTGAAGCTTATGCAGTTGGATAATGTTATCTTTTGTCGAAGAAAGGATGTGATAACATTGCTCTTAAGGCAATATGCAGAGCTATTAACAAAACTGTGATGATTGTTGAACTCATTAAGGTGATGTTACCGATCATTGTGGCTTTCCCTACCTTATTAAATGTTTCTCCCTATTTTTTGCTTGTTTCAGTTAGCAATGGAGATAAATTTGGGGAAACTTCCATTTGATTTCGATTGGTTTGACGAACATAAGGTTAGTTAATTTTCCTTTTGCAATTTGTCTCATTTTCCCATCATTTTGATGAACAAACTTTTGGGATTGTTCGGCTACCTTTTTTTTGTGTTTTTTAAGTTCCACGCTCTTCCCCCGTAAGATTTTGGGATTATTCGGTTGATTTTGATTTGGTAAAGACTTTACTATTCCAAAAGGGTTCGCGGTATATACGAGCAATGGTAGATAAAAGGATTTTAATTTTGATGATTTGAGCAAATCATTTGATTTGAGTTGTTGATCGAAAGATATTACGCTCCATCTCTTTTAAAAAATGGAGTCACGAGAAGGAAAAAAAAGCCTTTTATTTGATTTGGCTTTTGTTTTTGTTTGTTTAAACATGTTGAGTTTTTTTTTTGGTTTGATGATTTGTTTTATGTTGATTTGTTTTTGTTTGTTTCAGCTTGACAGAGGGGCATATAACCTAAGTCCTCCAGCGCCCGGAGATCGGACTTCACATTAATAAATTGCAGATGATGTTGTCGTTCAAGGCCCAGGGTGCTCGGCTGGTGGTGGGATTATTTTCGGATGACCATATTATTATGAACGTGGTCAAATTAGTAGACGTCATCATTTGCACCATGTCCGGGGTCCATTTCACGAGTCACAATATTCTTTATGCAGCTCAAGCTTGTTGATGCCATCAAAGAAGCTGGCAACGTAAAGGTATAACTCATCAATTTATTTTTTCTTAAATACACTGGCAGATGAACTTGGGAAGTAACGGAAAAACCAACATCTACTAAGGTCTTACTTAAAAAATGTGAAGTATATTGAAATCGGTAATCATTATCCAAGAGATCATGGATCCCAAATTTTACCATCACTCCACTTGCTAAATTCTATCAGATATTGGGTATGAAAAACCGCCACGGTATACTTTCAGAATACCTTATACCAATGGCTTTTAACTATTCTTCTAATTTGGATTTCTTGACTTCTTGCATTACAGAAAACTAATGCTATGGCTTCTTTACATTTGGTGGCTCCCTATATCATCAAACGTTGGCGCCCGTGCTTTTGTGTGGTTTTTTACGGGTATCTCTCTCTCACGTCAAACACTGTAGTGTCGATCGCGCTTTTGTGGCAATTGGATGATTTTCGAGGTGAATTTTTTTTAAGAAAATAGATCTTCTATTAATTTGTTGTGTTTTGATCATACCATAAAATTTCATATTGCATGATCTCTTCATTCTCATTACCAATTAAGTATATTGTCATATTATCTACATATTTAGTTTTTGACTAAACGCTGATGGTATTTCTACATATTTAGTTTTTAATTCATATTTCGATTTCTTCAAATTTAGGTTTTGATTCATATTTATACTAATTTAGGTTTAGATTTGTATTTGGGTTTCAACTGGGTTAGTGTATTTACGGATGTCAAAAATGATTTTTTGAGTTAAGGAGGGAGGGTGGGTTGTGATTCCAATTGGGTTTTGCGGGTTGTGGTAAGTTTTGACTCGGGGGGGGGGGGGGGGGGTAAGTTGTGATGGGTTGCAATTCCAATGGGTTTTAGGGTGGGGGAGCACTGAAATGGCGGGTTAATGGGAGTGGGGGTAGTGATTGAGGGTTAGAGGGCGTTAGTGGGTGAAAACTCAAAACATGCCCCGAACGGCCCCGTGAGTGCACAACACCTCGCACGGGACTAATGTAACTCGTAGGAACTTGTCGTGCGATCACAGGACTCCCGATTTGAAAATACGACGATAATTTGCATATTCTAGACTTAGGATTAAAAACATAGCGTTAGTGGGTGAAAACTCGAAACAACCCCGAACGGCCCCGTGAGTGGCACCAACACCTCACACGGGACCAATGTAACTCATAGAAACTGACCGAACGATCACGGGACTCCCGTTTTAAGAATATGAGGATAATTTGAAAATATCAGGACGTAAGCAAAACATGGCATTAGTGGGTAAAAATCCGAAACAACCCCCGAACGGCCCTATGAGTGGTACCAACACCTCGCACAGGACCAATGTAACTCGTAGGAACTCATCGTGCGATCACGGGACTCTCGGTTTGAGAATACGATGATAATTTGCATATTTCTAGACTTAGACTTCAAAACATGTCATTAGTGGGTTAAAATCCGAAACAGGCCTCGAACAGCCCTGGGAGTGGCACTGACACCTCTCACGGGACCAATATAACCCGTAGGAAGTGATCACACGATCACGGGACTCCCGGTTTCATAATACGACGATAGTTTGCATATTTTTAGACTTAGGCTTAAAAACATGGCGTTAGTTGGTGAAAACCCAAAACAGCCCCCGAACGGCACTGTGAGTGGCACCAACACCTTGCACGGGACCAATGTAACTCGTAGGAACTGACCGTGCGATCATGGGACATCCAGTTTGACAATATAAAGATAATTTAAAATTCTCCATTCTTAGACTTAAAAACATGGCGTTAGTGGGTGAAAACCCAAAATAGCCTCCGAATGGCTCCGTGAGTGGCACCAACACCTCGCATGGGACTAATGTAACTCATAGGAACTGATCGCCCGATCACGGGACACCCAGTTTGAGAATACAAATATAATTTAAAATTTTCTAGTCTTAGGCTAAAAAACATGGCGTTAGTGGGTGAAAACCCGAAACATCCCCCGAATGGTCCCATGAGTGGCACCAACACCTCGCATGGTACCAATGCAACTCGTAGGAACTGACTGCGCGATCAAGGGACTCCCAGTTTGAGAATATGATGACAATTTGTATATTTCTAGGCTTAGGCATAGAAACATGGCGTCAGTCGGAGAAAACTCAAAAAACCCCCCGAACGGCCCCATGAGTGACACTAACACCTCGCACGAGACCAATATAACTCATAGGAACTGACCGCGTAATCACGGGACTCTCGATTTGAGAATACGATGACAATTTAAAAATATCAGGATTTAAGCAAAACATGGTGTTAGTGGCTGAAAATCCAAAATAGCCCCCGAACGGCCTCGTGAGTGGTACTAGCACCTTGCACAGGACCAATGTAACTCATAGGAACTGATCGCACGATCACGAGACTCCCGGTTTGTGAATACGATAAGAATTTGCATATTTTTACGCTTAATCTTAAAAACATAGCGCACGGGACCAATGTAACTCGTAAGAAATGACCGTGCGATCACGGGACTCCTGGTTTGAGAATACGATTATAATATAAAAATATTAGGACTTAAGAAAAACATGTCGTTAGTAAGTGAAAACTCGAAACATTCCCCAAATGGCCCTGTGAGGGGTACGTACACCTGGCACGGGACCAATGTAATTCATAGAAAGTGATCGCGCGATTACGGGACTCCCGGTTTGAGAATAGAGCGATAATTTGCATATTTCTAGACTTAGGCTTAAAAACATGGCGTTAGTGGGTGAAAACCCAAAACAGTCCCTGAACGGCCCCATGAGTGACACGTACACCTCGCATGGGACCAATGTAACTCATAGGAAGTGACCGCGGGATCACGGGACTCCTACTTTGAGAATACGATGATAATTTGCATATTTCTAAACAGGCTTTAAAACATGGCGTTAGTGGGTGACTCCAAACAACCCCTGAACGGCCCCATGAGTGGCACCAACACCTCGTACGGGACTAATGTAACTCATTGGAACTGATCGCGTGATCACGGGACTCCCGATTTCACAATATGATGATAATTTGCATATTTCTAGACCTAGGCTTAAAAACATGTCGTTAGTGGGTGAAAACCCGAAACAACCCCCGAATGGCCCCGTGAGTGGCACCAGCACCTCGCACGGGACCAATGTAATTCGTAGGAACTGACCGTGCGATCACGGGACTCCTGGTTTGAGAATACGATAATAATTTGCATATTTCTAGACTTAGGCTTATAAACATGGTGTTAGTGGGCGAAAACCCGAAACAACCCCGAACTATTTTGTGAGTGGAACCAACCCCTCATACGGGACCAATGTAACTCGTAGGAAGTGACCGCGCGATCACGGGACTACTGGTTTGAGAATACGGCAATAATTTGCATATTTCTCGACTTAGGCTTAAAAACATGTCATTAGTGGGTGAAAACTTAAAGCAGCCCCTGAACGACCCTGTGAGTGGCACCAACACCTCGCACGGGACCAATATAACTCATAGGAACTTACTGCACAATCACGAGACTCTCGATTTGAGAATATGACGATAATTTAAAAATATCAGGACTTAAGCAAAACATGGCGTTAGTGGGTGAAAACCCAAAACAGCCTCCGAACGGCCCTGTGAGTGGCACCAACACCTCGCACGGGACTAATGTAACTCGTAGGAACTGACCGCGTGATCATGGGACTCTCATCTTGAGAATACGAAGATAATTTGCATATTTCTAGACTTAGGCTTAAAACATGGTGTTAGTGGGAAAAACCCTGAAACAGCCTCTGAACGGCCCTGTGAGAGGTACCAATACCTCGCAAGGGACCAATGTAACTCATAGGAAGTGACCGTATGATCATAGGGCTCCGCACGATAGTGGGACTCTCGATTTGAGAATACGACTATAATTAGAAAATGTTTAAATTTAGGCTTAAAACGTGGCTCTAGAGGGAGAAACCCCGAAACAGTCCCGTGAGTGGCACCGACACCTCGCACGGGATCAATGTAACTCGTAGGAATTGATATCTTGATAAGTATAACTCATATATGCTATTTTTCTGCTTGAATCATTTTTTTATAAAACTACTTGGTTACCGATATCATTTCTTTTATCCTATCATTTGTAGGATAACATTGCATCGTTTGCTTTTTTGCATGTGGAACAAATGAAGAAGGCAATGGTTTACAACATGAAGATTGTTTATATAATGTTGTGGACATTCAGGATTATGTTTTTTATGCGTTAAATCCGTGCGGGCTTTTATTGTTTTATTGTTTAGTTTTATGGTCGTGCGGGCTTTTATAATTTGATTGTTAAATTTTAAGGCCATGAGGGCTTTATAATAAGAAGATTTTATATTTACGGGGTTTGGAATGTCGAGAAAATAGAGGAAACTCTGCCCATTTTTTTTTGGTCTGTGAATTATTAAGACGTGTAATATTTTTAAGTTTGTATATATGTTAGTTTATTAACAACGTTCTCGATTCGTAATTTGTGATTTTTTTTTATTGTTTTGCCAATAATAAATATTTGTAACACCTCGTACGCGTCCAACATTAAACGTAGCAACCGAGTGTGCAGTAACAGGACCCCCAATTTTAGGATTGAACCAAAAAAAGACATTTTTATTAAAATTATAGTTAAATATGGTCATGGACTTTGTCGATGACCATTTTTATTTTTTCCGTCACGCATAAAAATGGTCGCGGTCAAAGTCCACGACCCCTAACCAAGATGAAAAATGGTCACGACCAAAGTCCGCAACCATTTTCTTCCTTTTTTTTTCGTCGCGGTGTGGTTCATGAACTTTGGCCGCGACCATTTTTTATCACGGTTGGGGGTCACAGATTTTGGTCGTGACCATTTTTTTCTTTCTTTTTTTCGTCGCGGTGTGGGTCACAGACTTTGGCCGTGACCACTTTTTGTCACGGTTGTGGGTCACGAACTTGGGCCGCGACCATTTTTTTCATTTTTTTCGCCGTGGTGTAAAGGGATGGCAATGGGTAGGGTTTGGGCCGAGTTTTCAAAAATCCTAACCCGCCCCGTTTTAAAAAAAATCCTACCCCGCCCCGCCCCACGATCCATGACAGGTCTACTTGTAGGAGCCCCGAATCCGTTTAAATATTTTTTGTATAAATACGAACCCGCCTCGTCCCGCCCCATTTAACTTTCACGGGTCAAATACCGCCCCGTTTATATTACTCCGCCCCGTTTTGTTTTAATAATACGAAAAAAATCAACATCTATAATTTAGAATTAAAAACCAACAATACCTACACAAGAACAATCATCCAAATCAAACAATATTATCGATGAAAATGCCAAATAACTATAAAAAAAATAAAAAAAAAGGTACTATTAGAAAATACCAGTTAGTGGTCTAATGGATCTGTTTAAAAATATCGATAACTTTGGATCTGAAACCAAAACACAAAAAAAATATATCAGTTAGTGTTAATGGCAACCATATTTATATGAAGACAACAAAAATACCATACATGTGCATATATATATGAAGACTGTATTTGCTTTGGGTACATGAAGATAGAAAAATAGTAGTTTTAATTTGATTAAATAGTCATTTTGAGATTAAAGGAAAAACAAAAAGAATATATACCTTCGGGTATATATATAACAGAGTTGATCGGAGATTAAATAGCCATTTGAATTCGATTAAATAGCCATTTTAAGATCGAAGATTAAAACAGCAAAAAAAGATTAAAACAACAAAAAAAAAATTAAAGGAGAGGATGATAGAATATATACCTTCGGGTATATATAACAAAGCTAATCGGAGATTAAAACAGAAAAAAAATATTAAATATTAAAGGACAAAAAATACCTTCGAGCCGCAGATGAGAACAAAGCTGATCAGAGACGATCGGAGAGGAGAGAGGAGAGGATCGGAGGATAGGCTGCTACGTTTTGGGCACCGATTAGCTAATATAGGAGAGGATGAGAGAGTGTGATATAATGGTATTTAATTTTAGGGTTTCTTAAAGGGCTTATATATATGTATGGTATTTTTGTAATTAATATAACTATAAATGGTATTTATATAAGTAAAAGATAAATGGGGCAGGTCGGGGCGGGGTGGGTTAATATGAGTTCACTCCTAACCCGTCCCGTTTAATAAACATTTTTTTTTAAAATCCATACCCGCACCTAGTTTAATAATCGGGTTTAAAAACCCACTCCATTAGGGTCGGGGCGGGGCGAAACTCCTACGGGTCGGGTTAAATTTCCATCCCTAGCGGTGTGGGTCACGGACTTTGGCCACGACCAATTTTTTTCACGGTTGGGGGTCACGGACTAAGACCGCGACCATTTTTCCCTCTCACGGTATGGGTCATGACCCAAGTTCTCTACCATCTGCCGTGACCCCTGCGGGCCGCGACCATTTTTTGGTCACGGACTTGGGCCACGACCCATAAAATTGGTAGCGCCCAAAATGGTCACGACTCAAGTACGCGACCCACAGTCTTGGTCAGGGATTTTGGCCGTGACCATTCACCAGTTTTGGTGTAGTGTTGGCCAACATCTTAGACACCACCCTCCTTCATAGTTATTTCATATAGTCTTCCCCAAAAATGTACCAAACTCGGCTAACAGATTGGGAAGGATGGGTTGACGGTCGATGACTCTCCCATAAAGAGCCCAACCGCATGTGCATGCCTTTCTCCAAATCCTCTACAGGGAAGAAATTTGGGGTACGAGAGGTCACAATCTGATCCTATCCAACTTGATGCTTGAATATCCAAGACAAATAGAAGGAGTTCAGACAGAGTCCAACTAACTGCATATACTGGTATCCTCCTAGTTCCAGAATGGGCTGCAACTCCCCCACCAGGGCACTAATAGTTTACCCACTTCTCGATGTTTAATGCGGATCAGTATACCCCCAGCGTAGTCATTGAGCTTTGTGCTCCACAAACCAGTTTACACAATTCTCGATGTTTGGGCCAAAGCAGATGAAATAACGGGTGAAGAAATTTAGCACATATGCTAATGGATATTCAGGGGGATCGCCAAACGGATTCTCTGAGACAGCTATATGAATAACATAACCGGGTTACCTCTCAGAAAATTGAAACGTCCTTCCCATCAAGTATATAGACCGTTCAGGGTCTCTTCCAGTATCAACGTCACAGGATTGTGACAATATGACATCCACACATTAATGGTAACAATTTGAGGGTCTACCATCAGATACCTAGTCACCAGCAGTAGTTTCCAAGTTAAGCCAAGTGCGACGGCTCAGACATAACCCACATCATTGACATCTCACAGACGTACATAATACGATACAACTGGGAGGGACACTATTCCTCCAGTAACCAGTGACCGATCCGTCGAGGGGGAGATATGAAGAAATTCCGTCAAGAGTGCCCAAGAAGACCAGGAGAATTCAGGCATGGTCACCACCACATTAGAATTGACCCCCAGCATAGAAGAAAACTCCTTGTAAGTAGGGCAGACTTCATCTAAGCCAAAATGAAAAACATGATCCTCGAGGTACCAGAATTGTACTGCTGCCGTCAACATGTTCCTGTCAAGAGGCCAGTTACGACACAAGGAGACCCGATGCAGGTTAAAGGCGTCATAGTCCACATTATACGAACACATAGCCTCTAAATTTTGAAGATAGAAGGCAAAATACGCACTTACGGGAAATGCCATTTTGGAAAACAAAACACAAGACAAGAAATAAGCAAGAAAAATAAAATGTGAATAGGTGAAGAATACCTCCCCACCTTACCCACTTTTGTACATGAAAAACTTGGCTAAAGACAAGGAGCCTACAAAATCCAGATGGAACACTACCCAATCAAGGACAAAGTAATTAAAGAAGTTGTAATTAAATCTTTGGGGTGATTTGACTGTACTGACCTGTCGATAGGCAGGATAAGGGGTATGCAGATCAACATTCCCCCTTTTTAGAGAATTCTTTCTTTTTTTGTCTAAATAAAAAAATCATAAAATAATCTTTATTTCAAAATAAATTCAGGACTTTCCTTCCTATATTGTTACTCATCCTGTTTAAAAATGAATTCTCTTTTTAAGTAATCCTTTTTACGATCTCAGCAAACAAAGTAAAAAGTGCTTGTATATCAAGTCATTTATAGCATAGATAAATAAATGAAATCCCATTCATTTCATATGTATATGTTGCCATCATTACATTTCTTTGTAGAAAAGAAGAAAAGAATAAAAATAGTGGGTCTCAGTCCGAAACCCCACTCTCTCTCTCTCTCTCTCTCTCTCTCTCTCTCTCTCTCTCTCTCTTTTCTTTCTCTTACTCTCTATGATTCCCTATCCCTGTGACCCGCATGCTTCCCAAGGCGAAGAGCTGAAGATCCTCTACTACCCGATCCAGATAACTCATCAGACGAAGCAGATGGCACAAAATAGGAAGTTATCGAGATTGAATCCCGAATATGAGCTGTCATAGAAGCCACCCAGTCTCGGGTGTTCTTCAACCAGGTAGTCGACACCCGAACTTGATGCAAGAAAAACAAAAAGAGCAAATCAGTTTATCTGAAGCGAAAGAAGAAATCATGAAAGCAAAACACAAAGGACAAAGTTATACCTATGGCTTTCGTCATCTCAAAAACCTCCGGTTCCATTGCATTAGGACGATGTTTCATACTCACCGATCCTCCCCCAGGCAGTCTGATATTATAGGAGTGAGGAGCAAGATGGAGAAATGGAACCTCTGGCATCATCGTCACTACTGACGTCGACGCACCACCAATGCTATAGGCAAAACCCCACTGGCTGACTCGTACCCTTGCCTGAAGTCGTAGGAGGCAGAGGCATATTCACCATGTCGTGGATATAGGACGACATCAAATCGCTCATCATGAAATCAACATAGTCGTAAGTCATCATCGTGTTCGTGTACAATGAATAGGGCTCACCGATCATCGCCGCCACTTGGGCCTCCTCTGACATCTCTCGAACTCGCCTCATATACCTCGAGGACATCGATGGTGGGATAGACACCTCATCCGCCATAATCTTCCAGGCTACTCTCTCTCCTAAACTCGTGCACCAGCAATCGATGCATCTACACGTCCATCCCGTTCACCCCCGTGTGCTAGATGGCCTCTCCTACGGATAGAAGATCACCAGTATTTTCAAGATAAAGTCAATACTTGCACAAGAAAAGAGAATGCCAAAGAAAAGGATTCAAAAGAGAAAATAAGACATAACCTGGTCGCTCGTCAGTACATTCAAGACCTGATGCACCGCAGCCAAGGAAAGAGACTGCTTCAACTACCAATCGAACTTCTGCCACCAATACATCCGACAGAAGACCCCCACCAATTCATCACGCAAACCAATTAAGCAGGCATTGAGCCCGATCACCTCATAAAACCACATTTGAAAAAGGATAAGAGTCAACAATCAAGAATAAAAAAGGAAATGAAGGAATATGCATGCATAAAGGAAAAATGCACAAAGAAAAAAATACCTTCAGAGTAAACGTGGCTCTAGTAAAAGTCTACCGACAGCATCGGATGAAAGCATCCAAAGATGATTAAAGGGTCGCCAAAGTCAGGCTCGTCCAATCAAAGAGAAGGATATTCGAAAAAATCCTCAACTATGGTAGAAACCACAACAACGTCGCCACCAAAAATTCTCCTAACAATAAAAGAATGAATAAACGATCCATTTGGAGAACCTACAGACCGTTGGCCTCATTAATCTTTCGACTCACCAAAACCTTTCGAATAAGAGATATACGGATCGAGTCACCCGAGACTATCCATCCAACATCACCTAGCTCCGCATCCACCGCCATTGGTGTCACCCTTAGGGATCGGTCCACCTCTATTTGCGTCCCCTTGCTATCTATCCACAATAAATTATGTGCATCAATGGGAGTCACTATCATCTCCCCAAAAACCCAAATGTATGGTGTGGGTAGTATCCCACTACCTCCCCCCAGAGCACATAGAACAACCGTTGTGGAGTCTAAACTACTGAAACCCATGAAAGAAACCATCCAACGCACCACCGTAAGAAGGTTCTCCCAAATATCTCTAAATCATATCTCCCGCCTAGAGCGAACACTCATCGCAACAATGTCAGTCTGTCAAAATAATTAAGAAACCCTTTGTCAAAATTTGAAGGAACAAGAAAATGACAAAAAGTGCGAAAAGGAATGCCAAACGTCACGCGGTATTATATAACCCTTAGGGTTCCTCACCCTAGATGATCGATGATGAGAAGGCTCATGAAAAGGAGTCTAATCATTGGCAATAGGCTCAAACAGATCAAAAGCGTTCTCATTGCCCAACACTAAGGGTACCGTGGCCCGCCACTCTAAATTCCCCCTATCACCAACACCTAGCCATGCCATGTAGGTCTCGCTGCTCTAAAAATCCGCCATTTTCTAACCTCAAATGAGGAAAGAATGCAAGAACATATCACAGAAGAGAGAAAAAGAAAATAGAAAAGATGGAAGCTGTGAAAAATGAAGAGAATTGTCCCCTTTTTATAGGAGGCTAAGGGGCATGATGATCGGCAGTACCCTGACACCCACTTATCGGTACTGTCCCTACCCATTCCCTAGGTAGCCCAGAATATCGTGCCATTACCATTTGGCAACACTTACAACATTTCGGTGGGCATCCCCTGAATTTTGAACAAAAAATCCAAGAAAATGCCAAAAATTCCTAAAATTAACAAATAAATATTAGAACATTTCTTCACCAAGAGAACTATTTTTCAAGCTCTCAAGTCTCGAGATGGATAACTACCAAGTTTTATCTCCATCTTAAGACCTTTAAATATAACGTGTCCATTACCACTCCCCAATGGAATACCGAAGACTTCATCCTCGACCGAAATCAAATGCTTCCTCAGTTGAGCTACCCATCTCCCTTGCAGGAATTCCCAAATTAAACTTTTTCCCCAAAAAATTCCAAATTCCCTAAAAAGAGTTAGAAACCTTAACCGGTCATCTCTCCCTAGCAGAATCCCAAAGCTTCAAGTCATCACCTGTTTCCTTAAAGAATCGTAGCTTCCCCTACAAAGCTAACTTTTCCTAAAAAGACATAATACCCATAGATATATCTATTCCTTAATAAAATTCGAGATTACCCAAGAGAGTTATCCCCACTTAAGGTCCTCAAATTGAGATCGACCATCAGAATTGGTCGCCTCTACTTACGGTCCTCAGAATTGACCTTGGCCCTCAGAATTGTTCGCTCCCATTTAAGCTCCTCAGAATTGACCTCGACCCTCAGAATTGTTTGCTCCCACTTAAAGTCCTCAGAATTAATCTCGACCCTTAGAATTGGTCGCTCCTACTTAAGGTCCTCATAATTAATCTCGACCCTCAGAATTCGTCGCTCCCACTTAAGGTACTCAAAATTGACATCGACCCTTAGAGTTTATCGCTCCAACTTAAGGTCCTCAAAATTTACCTCGACCATCATAATTAGTCGCTCCCACTTAAAGTCCTCAGAATTGACCTCGACACTCAGAACTGGTCGCTCCAACTTAACATCCTCAGAATTGACCTCGACCCTCAAAATTGGTCGCCCCCAACTTAAGGTCCTCAAAATTGACTTCGACCCTCAAAATTGGACACTCCCACTTAAGGTCCTCAGAATTGACCTCAACACTCAAAATTAGTCGCACTAACTTAAGATCATCATAATTAACCTCGACCCCCCGAATTGGTTGCACCCAACTTAAGGTCCTCAAAATTAACTCTGACCATATGAACTATTCACTCCCACTTAAAGTATTCATAATTGACCTGGAACCTGAAAATTAGGTCTCTCCAACTTAAGGTCCTTAGAATTCACCTCGACCCTCAGAATTGGTCACTTCCACTTGACGTCCTCGGAATTGACCTCGACCCTCAGAATTAGTTGCTCCCATATTAGGTCCTTATAATTGACCTCGTTCCTCAGAATTGGCCATCCCCATAATTACTTTAGGTCCTCAAAAATAGCCTCGACCCTCTGAATTGGTCATCCTCATCCTTAGTTCTTTAGAATCGACCTCTTTCCCAAAACATCACGTGGTGTCTATTCGATGAACTTCACTTTTTCCAAGGTCAATCGTCAAGAGGATCTATAGACACTATATTTTAGGATCCCCTAAGTCTATACTTAGGTCCCTAGAACCTCCCCCATTCACTACAAAACTTGGGTCATACTCCAAGTATCGATTTAGAGGCCACCTGGTGCTCTCGGACCCCGTTTAACTCTGATTAACTCCATCATCAGAGTGAAATCTTGATGAATATTCGAAGGGATCTGAATCCCTTTTTTAATAGTCCACCTCATGCATGAATTTTCATAACGAATTGGACGAATGAATCATTTTACTAATAAAAACTGATCAGGAAGCCACTGGGCGCTTTTGGGTCCCGATTTGACCCCAATCAACTTCACCATCAGAGAAAAATCGCAAGGTATCCTTAAAGGGAACTATAACCCCTTTTTAATGGTCTACCCTGTGTATAAAATTACATAAGGATTCGGACGAATGATCCATTTCCCCTAAAAATCTAATTCGAAGACCACCAGGCGATCCTGGGATCCATTTGATCATTGTCAACTATTCAACTTAAATGAGACTGCATGAATCTTTGAAGGGAACTAAATACCCTTCCAACGATCCACAGCTTGTGCAAATCTGCTTTATGGTATGGACGGACGATCTATTTTACTCTAAAAGATAACTAAGCATTTTTGGGACCCATTTGACTAAAGTCTACTGTCTGAACGAAGCGAAGCTCTTTGGAAAAGTGCCTCGCATAACCTTTTAAATGATCTTCGCCTTGCGCGATTCTGACTTCCATTTTGGATAAACGATCCATTACTATCCAACGATCTCTTATCAAAAGGATCGACAGGCGCTTTCGAGCCTCGTAGGACCCAAAATAAACTATAGGACCTGGGAGTGGACCAAAGGACTCTTTAAGGTCTCTGAATTACCCTTCTAACGGTATGCCCCGTGAACGATTTAGATTTACGGATTACGTTCTACGACCATTTTTTTGAAAAAAAATGCACGAGACTACCAATGGGCAGGTTCGTTTCCTTGCCTATCGGCAACGTGTCTAGGGTCACCTACCGATTGGAAAGTCAATGTATATGCCAATCGGTAGTCCCCTACACTATATAAGGAGGACATGATCTCACTTCGAAGGGATACCTTAGATCCAACAATACTAGTGATCTCAGCAGCATTCTCATGCAATCAGTGAAGTTTCCTCGTGTGAAATTCGTTTCCACCCTTCATTCCCATCATCTTCATACCCAAATTAGAAAAAATCTCCTACGGAGGAAAAATTCAAGGAGGGATGTCCACAATGACCATCAAATGAACATCCAGGCTAACCTGTTTACATGGGAAAATCATTCCCTAGAGTATTATAAATAGTTTTCCTCAATTTTAATTAGTCAAGAGGGCACACCTGAGGATCATGGACTTGATTTTATTTCTTATGGAGAACTTTTTCTTTGAACTAGGATATAATATAAGGCCTTAATAGATATAGATGGAAGCCTTTAGCATGTTTATCCCGTCTTTCTGAATATGGCCTAAGATATTGCATACCTAGAATGAGTTCAAGGGCAAATTCTCTCTCTGTGGAATATCTTCCATAAGCATGTCACATATGCATTCCCCCATTATTATACAGTTCGAAGGGGATGATGTCTTTTATCCTTCCAACTTTTGTAATTTCTTTTTTTGGACCGCTAATGGAAATAAGCTCTTGTTTTGAATGATTTTCGATGTTTTTTTTTATCAAAAGAATTATGTTGTTAACTTCTTATTTTGAAATTTTGTTTGCTATTTAACTTTCTATGTTAATGAATTTTATTACCTAGTTATCTAATTTCAATTCAATCATTTGTTAAATAATTATATCATAAAAAAATTTGGTATAACATGTACTCATAATAATTTTGTAGTTTTTAGCACTAAAATGTTCAAATTCTAGTACCCTTTTGTGTGCATGTCTTTTTATTGCCAGTGGCCCCACCAAATCTCACAACACGTGTGGAAGTGTCCAAACGATGACTTTTAGTATCATTTGAGATTAATTAATTCCAACAGAGATAAATCTTTGTAATTTTCTTCAACTAATTAGTCTAGCTGGCATGGAACTCTCACCACTTGATTTTCCATTTTCTAGTTCATTAATAAATGCAAATCTAATCATGAGGGAGTTTGTATTCACACTGTTTCCAAAAGTGCCACATGCCTATCCACTTCCCCATAAATTTTGTTTTTGGAGGGAAAATGTTCATAGGCACATGCACTACACCAAAATGGGTAAATTGGCACCCTTCCAGCGGCTAGCCTTGTCACGGTCATTGACCGTGACAAAAAAATACGTATTTTTTGTCATGGTCATTGACCGTGATATGTCCGTGACAAATGTAATTGTCACGGACTTGTCATGGTCATTTATCGTGACAATCCTTATAATATTGTCACGATCAAGGACCGTGACAAATGTCCCAATAAAAAAACCCTTTCCCCTTCTTTTTTTTCTCTCTCTCTCTCTACGCTGCTCTCCCTCCCTCTCTCTCTCTCTCTTCCATTTATATATATATGTGTATGTGTATATATATGTGCGTGTGCATGTGTGTGGTGGGTGGGGCTAAGTGTGTCTGTGTGGTGGGGCAGGGTAGGGGAAGGGGGTGGGGCAGGGTGCTGGGGGGATGGGGCAAGGAGGGGGGCTGTTTGTGTGTGTGTGTGGTGGTAGGACAGGGTGTGTGTGCGTGTGTGTAGTGGGGGTGGGGAGGGGGTTGGGGTTGTTTGTGTGTGTGTGTGTGGTGGGGGGAGGGGGTGGGGAAGGGTGAGGTAAGGGGGTGGCATAGGGTGGGGGGAGGGGGAAAGGATGGGTTGGGTGGTGGTGGGGTAGGGGTGGGTGGCTGCGCGTGTGTGTGTGTATATGTGCATGTTTGTGAGTAGTGTCCCTTGTAAACGAATTGATTGATTATTAATTTTTTTAGTAAATTAATACATGATTGCCCCTCATTGTAAATTAGTAAATTAATATATGATTAATTACGAAAGTAGGATTGCCCCTCATTGTAAATTAGTAAATTAATAATTGTATACTTTAATTATTAGTTTAATTGATGAAAATAATTAATTGAGTAGATGAATTAGAAGGAGTACGGGATACACATTTGTTGTTGACATTGCTATTGGATTATAGTGGATTGATGTTGGGTTGGTTAATTTTAAAAGTGGCATGACCACTGGATTATTGTCCATATGGGGGAAGGATTTTTTAACTTTTTTTAAAAATTACTTTGTATATCGAACAATATATATATAGTATGATAATTAAATGAAACATACTTGAAATTACATATAGTGCGCTAGACCCAACCAATAAACATTCCTATTTACCATCTTTATTTCCATTTATAGGTTGTTTATTACCATTTTAGTAGAAAAGATACGACATTCAAAATTTTCCAATTTTCGTTCTTTTTCAAAAGAACGACAATCTAGGAAGGGTAGGTATTAACAAAGAGAAAGAGAGGGTAAATCAGATATTTTGTTTAATGCACACCATCTTTAAAATCCAAAGTTTGAAATATTAGTAGTACTCCGTTGGGCTTCCTGCGTTTTTTCTCATCACACTCCCCCACACAATCCTCCAAATACTTATACTATTTCTCTTTCTCATTTTTTTAGGTGAGATACAAATGTATAGTGTTCATGTTTATGTTGTGTTGTTTAGTGATGTTCTATACTAAATATTTTGTTTTTAGGTTTGAAGATATTGATAATCTAGCCTTCTTATTTTTTATTAATTTCAGGATGAGACTCCAAACACCAACTAAAGTAAACATTACATTTCATTGTGTCATAGAAAATTTATAATTATATGTGTGGCTTGTTGTGTTTTTAAGTTTTTCAATATTGTGCTTAATATTTCAGCATGCTATTTTGTTTTGATTAGTTGCATCAAAATTATTCCTGATTTGAGGTGTATATGATAATGTCTCTATCAAATTTATTAAATGTGGTTATAGGATTATTTCTCCTATGCTACTCATGGAACTACTTTCTAGGTTGTTGTTCTATGTTTGGGCTCAGACTTATTATCAAGTTATTTAAATCTATAGAATTTGTTGTCTATGTGGTGGTGGGGTTGTGTGTGTATGTGCGTGGTAGGGGAAGGGGGTGGGGAAGGATGTGTGTTTGTGTGTGTGTGTGGTTTGGCTTCCTGCGTTTTTCCTCGTCACACTCCCCCACACAATCTTCCAAATACTTATACTATTTCTCTTTCTCATTTTTTAGGTGAGAGACAAATGTACAATGTTCATGGTTATGTTGTGGTTTTTTAGGTGTGTGGACATTAGGGGTGGGGGTGGGGTTGTTTCGGATTTTTAGTAATTGTACATATTATGAGCTAGATGTTGTTGTTTTGGAATTCAATTTTATTTGTAGTAATTATACATATTTGCATGTATTCTTCTAATTCATTTTGATCTGTACTAATATCATTTTTTTTACAGCAAATGTCTCCTTCAGGTATTAAGGAGAGGATGATGATGCTGGTTATGATGATGTCGTCTGGGCTCGATGGTTGCGGAGGCGCCGAGGGTTTATCTGCCCCTAAGCTACCCAAATATGACAAATTGGGGATGCCATTGAGAACAAGTCGGGGCTATTAGCGAGATCCCTCGAGCTAGTAAAGACGATCTTCGACTCGGGTTATATGAGTTGGAAGGAGGTGCCATATGAGCTCAAGTTAGCTGTTTGGGTGGCACTACAGGTAATGTATTTATATGAATATTTCAATTTCAGTTTTGATTCCGATTTCAATTTCATTTTATATTTATTTGCAACTAACATTGTATTTGTTGTACAGGAACAATTCAGCCTGGATCCAAAGCTACGCGATTCCATCTTGGAGCAGTTGAGGGAGCAACACAAGACGTGGAAGAAAAATATGCGAACCCGGTACTTTGGGAAGGTACGAGAGTCCGTTATCCGAATGCGTGAATCCGTCCCGCCGAAGGAGCCGATCTCATTGGAAAAATGGCAACAGTTCATTTGACAATGAGGTCGGGGAGCGACAATTGGCATCTCGCCAATCAGGGAGGGAAAACCGAGTGAAAAAGACTGACGTGCACTACTCCGACTGGACGTCTTACACCGAGGTGGATCATAGGATGATGGTAAGATTTAATTTTTCTATAACAAAATAAATATATTATTCTGCATTATTTTACCTTGCGGGGACGATACTAATTTTACTTTATTTTATTTCAGGGAACATGGAGTGGCCCTGGGGGTAGGCCACATAGGCTCGATACTTATGTGGCACTTCGGACCAAGAAGGGGAAGGACGAGGAGGTGTCCCCGAGGGTCGCGGCCACGATTGTAAGTAATCAGAAAGTTTACTCTTTGTTAATTACGTCATAATTTTTTAGTTTACTTATTTTGCTAATCATGTGCTTTTTGTCATTTCAGGCAAAGCTTAAGAAAGTGCATGAGTCGTAGTCTTATGACAACAAGGCATCTTTGTCCACAGACGCACTCAGCCAAGTGCTTGGATCTGATCGCAAGGGGAGGACAAGGGGGTGAGCTCGCGGGTCGCCAAATCTAGGATCATCGAATTGGAGACGAGCGACACCAGGATGGCTTGAACAGTGGACTCGCATGATGCGAAGCTCTCCCGTTTGGAGGTGACGGTCCACGATATGTTCTTATTCATGAAGCTTTCATTGGGAAGAAACTGTAAGGGGAAAGGGAATGAGGAGAAGGTGCAGGAGGATATGGTGCATGATGATGAGGATGTGGACCTCGCTGCTTCGTCGCCGACATGTGTGGACTTTGATTATCCACTTCCCTATTTGGCTCCCTTCAATAGACCGATGTCGACACTTGGTTGGCCGAGTGTGTTTATAATGGACATATTTGATGGCCAGCGGATAGGGAGGGGGTGAGGGACCCGAATATCATCCAGGTGCACTAGTTCATGGACGTGATCTTCAAGACATCGAGTCCAAGGTGCTCATCACGCATGTGATACTCGGAAAGGAGAACTCCCCATTGTGGTTGCGCTAACAATGTGTAACGGTGTATATTAGTGGGTGTGTAAATTCGTATATCGTGTGGCCTACTCACCTCCTCAGAGTTAACCATACCC
Source organism: Sambucus nigra (assembly GCA_949130495.1). Lineage (NCBI taxonomy): Eukaryota > Viridiplantae > Streptophyta > Magnoliopsida > Dipsacales > Adoxaceae > Sambucus > Sambucus nigra. The sequence continues at coordinate 438,066,484 of OX422221.1, read as the reverse complement.
CAAACATTTATTGACATTATTTTAAGTTTGAATTGAATTATTTTAAGGTTTAATTGAATTGTCACAGTCAATGACCGTGACAAGCCCGTGACAATTCAGAAGATTTGGTGTAGTGATGTTAACCTTTGTCTTTGGCCTTTTTGCATTTGAGGCAGTTTTCCTTACGCTATTTAAGCTCATTTTAATGCGTATTCCCTTTTTTTACTGTTTGTCTTCTCTCTCCAAACTCATTTTAACCCTCAAACATACTTGATTTTTCTCTAAGATATCACCATTAATTGAGTCTATCTCTTCATAGGTCAATGAATAACTTTTCTTTATTAAACCATTAATCAGTCTAGAGCCAACACCTTTATTATTGTTGGGAGCATTATTTTTTATACGACGCAAATATTGCGTATTTCACCTGATAATTTACGCCTTATTAGCCCCCTCGATTATCTTAATCCATATATTTATGCTCGTTAACTTGACAACCTCATAATTCAATATATACATGCTTTGCAACGGTTAATTGAGCTTTTTTAGGTATTTCGGTACTTAATATGAAGTTCGGACGCATTCCGGGATAGTTTTGTACAAATTCACATGTGTAAGAGAAATTTAGTCATTTCATAGTTTGGACATATGGCCCAACATCGCACGGAAGTTGTAGCCCTCTTAACGAGATTTGCGTGACCGCAAATGGTGCGCGATTCCGAGCTAGAAGGACGAGACTATGAGTGGAAGAGGATTTCATTCAACCCAAAACAGGGGAGGTTACATACCTGATGGATCAATCGATCGACCAGAAGGGTCGATCGATCAACTCCTCATATTTTGCGGCTCATTTTTGTTTGATCGATCGATCGACCAAAGGGATCGATTGATCGATCCCCTATTTTTTGCTGACTTTTGGTTATGATTTTCTTTTTCTTTTTCCTTTTCTTTTATATTTTATTTTCTCACTTACTATATAAGTGAGCCTTTGTTTTCCTTTGAAAATATCTACATTTTGTCTAGTTTTTAGGGTTTTGTAAGGGAGCTTTGGCCCTACTGCATTTTCCATTTCTACGTAAGTTTCTTTGTGTAATATTCATTGTCTCTTTAATATAGTTTTTATTTCCATGATTTATTTCCATTCTTGTCATTTATTTTCCTTGCCTAGATTAACATTTATTGCTTTATTTATCGCTTTCCTAGTGTAAAAGTAGTTTAATTTATGTCGTGACCTTAGATAAATAGGGTCGTGGTTGTGTTCTGCCATTAACGGGCCTCGAGCTTCGAAAGTTGTTTTTGGGTATAATTGCGTTTAACTGAAACCTCGCGTATTAAAAGCGGATTGTTATGCGTTTATATTTCTTTGTCACGCAAAGTTAGAGTTTAAAGCGACAATCCTAATTTAATCCACATGTGACCATTTTCTATTAAATGTTTTATCAAGTATATTTGGGTTTAAATCCCTTCATGCGTGATGTTTATGCTTAATCAAAATGCTCTGTTAAATAGCTTTCGAGCCTTAATTCTAATTATTGGTAGTTGGACCTGTGTGGTGCAATGCGATCCCCATCCTAGCTTTACTTTCGCGTAGCGTAACTTCTTTTTTTTATTTCCTTTATACCCCCATTATCTTTTACACTTTTATTTCTGAAATAATAAATTAATTAAAATCTAAAATACAATCACTCCTTGTGGATTTCTTATGAGACGCGACTTACCGTTGCACTTGCCTCGCAAGTGTAGTAGTAGCTTTGTTTTTTGCAACGCGACAGCGAAACACACAACGATTGTGTCCTCACACAAACACATTTTTACCGCCTGATCAGTTTTCCCCATCAAATCTTCGTGTGGGGAATCACTTACCATTATTGGTCCCTATTTTACATAAGATCTCCCATTTTTCGTGTCTCCTTATTATCTTGGCTTTGGGGATCATACCTTTCTAGTCCAAAAATTTATTGAATTCCAAGTACCCTTACAATCAAGTTTAGGTTTTGGACCAAAATTCTAATTGATGATTGGTCCAAATGGGTGAGTAGGATTGTTGCTAGCATCAGTTATGGAGAGATTAGACAATTTTGATGTTGTTAAACTTAGTTTATTGGACATTGAGATTGATCCATTTGTGATCCCCCAGTGCCATTCTTTAACAAGAGATTTAATTGATTTAAATTTAATTTTAGGATGACAGGTCCCACTATTTTGGATATATTTGTCTATTAACTAGGTTTAAGTCCCTGGGAGAGGATGTTCACCAATTCATTGTAACAACCCGAGGTCTTGGAGACGATAATTTATTTATTTCGGGAGAGATAAATAATATTTTATTGGAGAAATAATAAAATCGGCAATTGAGGTTAGAATTTGGAGTTGTTAGAAAGGGACTCGAACGGAATTTCTGAGGGTACCATTGTTTCCGGAAGGGTCAAGAAAGTCGAAATGACTGTACTTGGGGTCTATTTGGGTTCCGAAATAAATTAGGACCGTTTGACTCTAATTAAAGTCACCGAGTCATTTAAAGTGTGTATTATTATTTAAAGATGTGTATTTTCGGATTTAGGCTTAAAAAGCCTAAAGGAGATATTTCTCCCAAAAGAGAGAAAGAGAGAAGGAAAGAAAGAAGAGAGAAGAAAAGGGAAGAAGAAAAGGAAGGAGAAAGAGGATTTTCCGGCGGATTCAGACCCTACGAACCCGAGGCAAGTGATTAAACTTGCTAAATAATTGTTGTGTACCATTTATTGCATGATTTGTGGATTGATTTTTGGGTTTTAGGTTTAAAATGTTAAAAACCTAACTTTTGGGAAAACCTTAGATTTGTTGTGTGTATAATGGATTTAAGGTTAGAAATTAGTTTGTATGTATTCTAGGATGAATATTAATGTTATACTTGTGTTTGGGTTGAAGAGAAATGGAAAGAAAACCATTAGAATGATTTTTGGGTATTTTGGCTACTCAAACAGTAGCCATTTTCGAGGTTCAGCAGGGCCGAATCGATTCGGACCCCTAGCCGAATCAATTCGGAAATATGCAGATGCCCAGGTCTGAGTGACCGAATCGATTCGGACCCCTAGCCGAATCGATTCGGCCTGAGGCAGAGTCCCAGGTCTAATGACCCGAATCGATTCGCCTTCCTGGCCGAATCGATTCGCTGGGCAGAATCGATTCGGAATAGGCCCGAATCGATTCGGAAACAGGGCTTTTGAGGGAAAGTTTTTCTAAGGAGAATTTCTTTCCGTTTTATTCGAGGTTATCGATCGGGGATCTCTATAGGAGATATTTGGTTTATGTTTTGGAGACTTTTAGAGAGTTTCCCTACAAGATATTATTGGAGTCATGTAGACTTAATTTGAGGATTTTCGATTAGAGAATTTGGTATCTTCTAAGTGGGGGAGCCCACTTTCGTTTGGGATAACTTTAGAGGATTCTTAAATAAAATGAACCCTATTATGAATGGATGTTTACAAATTCTAATTGATGTGCTTTTGGATATGGAAATATCCTTATTAATGGTCGATTGGGAGATATCTCACATTTTGAGAAGTGCATTAAGGTGCAATAGGATATAGAATATCCCTAAATAAATTGTATTGAAAGGCAACTCATTATTAGAAGCGTCGTAAGAGCTTCAAGCGAGAATTAGTATAGCATACTAAGTGGGTTTGATGTGTGAGGATTGAGCGTTAGTATATCTTGAGAGAAATATACTAAACTATGATGTTAATCAAATTACGCCTAAGAGCGTATAATGAAAATGAACATATTGTTGCAGGTATACCTTATACAATGGTGTATCTTTATTATGTGGGATGTATGTATACCTTATATGATGGTGTATATACATGTTAAGCATACCCCCTCCTTGCTATCATTGGGAAGTTTCGTGCGTTGAGGGTGAGCATCCTGACAAATATGCAGGGTGTGGATATTCCCCAGGTCATAGTCGTCCTTTGTGGTCAGAAAATGACATATATATATATATATATATTTACTTATTTTGGGGGTGAGAGGTCGGGGTATGTGACGCTCTCACCTGCCGGTTAGGAACTATGACCGCTTCCCGGACGTGTGTGCGTGAGTAGTTCACGAGGTGGGTGTCGTTGAACCCCACCAGGTGACCCCAGTTTGCTACGCGTATTGGGCTGCTGGATGATGATAGCATGTGAGCCTGCGTCCTTCGAGTTATAGCTCGGTTGGATGGTTATTATTTGCTTGTGCTTGTATTTGGGTGTCAAGGGCATAACAGACCTTAATGACCTACATTGCCAGGATTAGTGTATCGGGGGGGTTCCTTGTTTGGATTTCGCTTCGGCGAGACGTCCCACGCACGAACCGCAGTGTAATGTTGGAACTTGGGGATAAGTTTAGTCCTTAATGCTCATCATTATATTATATTATATACCTATCACCTATCCCGACGATCGACAGTGCCAGGAGTAGTGTAACGGGGGGGTTCCTTGTTTGGATTTCGCTTCGGCGAGACGTCCCACGCATGAAACGCCATGTACTGTTGAGAATTGGGAATATTAATTAATTGATTGGATACTAATCATTTGGGTTACATGCATCTTTCATTGAGGCCATAATGAGGCCCGAGGATTGATACGGTCAGGAGTAGTGTAACGGGGGGGTTCCTTGTTTGGATTTCGCTTCGGCGAGACGTCCCACGCACGAAACGCAGTACCGTGTTGAAAATTGGGAGGAGTTTAGTCCTTAGTTCTTGATGCTAATAACTCATCTACTATTATTTTATATATATGGTTTCTTGCCTTATTGGGCTTCACTAGAATAAATCTAGTACATGATATTGTTTATGTATATTGATGATGGAGCATGATAGGATCATGTAACTTTATATGTTCAACAAAAGAACATTATAAAGATAAGCGTAATGTTTATATATAAGTTAATAATTATAACTATTGGAAATGGACTAAGTGTAGAATCGGGTGATAGGTTAGATGTTTTCACTTAAATACTTTATTTGGGTTTAAGTTAGAATCCTCTTACCTAATTAGAATCGAACATCCTTTTTGGACACGTGCATACGCTTAGTGCGCGCTTTAGATGAGAGGTGAGTGGAAATTTATGGAGTGTTCGATTCCAGCTAAATCATGTAATAATACATTTATAATTATTATGCATTTTAATACACTTGCTATAAATGTTTTTCACACTCGGGTTCTGACCCGTTTCTATTTCCCCTCCCCCATGCACATATATATTGTATTACTTCAGGTGTTCCCCCGCAAGGACGCCTTTATTATCCCTCCATTCAGGATTTGTGGAGCCGTGGCAGTAGCGGACTGTTGCAGCACTTGGTTTTAGCCAATTCCTATCTTTGTACATCTAGATTAGGATTCAGTTGTATTGAGTTAGTATTCAAGTGTTATAGATTAACACCTTCATATTTTAATTATCTGACTATTGTATTGTCTGTTACCCGATAGCATATTCGGGTATTTTATTGTTGAGAATTTTGTTGTACGATGTATTGTACTCTTACATTATTGGAGCATGCACTTTCCACATTATAGTTGGATGTATATTGTCGGTTGTATGCATTTTTGTTTTGTTGTGGTTGTCAAATAAAAGTTTTAAAAATTTTGGCAATTCGCACTTTATGATTTCGGGTAGTTAGCCTTATATTACTGTGTTTAGTTGTTGATGTTGAGACTGTACCATCTGAGATACCTGATTTATGTAGTATAGGGCTGGCCACCCGTTATTACTTGGAGCGGGTTGTCACAGATGGTATCAGAGCATCAGGTTCTAGTGTCTTTAGGATCTGTGTGCGTTACTACGATCTTCCGTAAGCATTCTTGGTATAGAGCCTTATTGCTAGGACGGTTACATTCATACGTCCATATCTTTCTGTGAATAAAAAATATTGGAAAGGCATTCTGATACAATTGTTCTTGTTTCAGATGCCACCGAAGGGAGGTCGTTCAGCCAAGGCAAAGAAAGGACAGCCCCAATTGCCTCAAAGGAACATGACTACGGATGATGTTGCCAATATAGTGGCACAAGCAGTGACTGCTGCCGTTTCCACGATGGCTCAGCAACCTGCCGCTCGAGCAGCCCTACCCCATTTAGGATTGTCCTTTTGGGAGAGAGTGAAGGAAGACTTTAGTAAGGGGCATCCTCCCGAGTTTGCAGGGGGAGTTGATGCAATGGATGCAAGTGCATGGAAAAATAGTATGCAAAGGCATCTTCGTATGGTTGAGTGCAGTGAGGTGCAGAAACAATTTTTAGTCACTTTTAAGTTATCGGGTGCAGCTCTTCATTGGTGGGAGTCTGTCACCACATCTGAACAGAGAGATACTTTTCCTATCAAAGAAGTTTGGGGACTTTTTGATCATAGGTATTTGCTTTTCCCTATGCAGGATATGGGAATTTTTCAAGGAAATAGGACAGTGGCAGAATATGAAGAAGATTTTTCTCTATGGGCGAGATTAGTACCTAATGAGGTAGATACGGAAGAGAAACGCATATCGAAGTTCGTTCGAGGTTTAGATTGGAAAATCCAACTACATTTGTTAGAAAGTCCTAAGTTAATGACTTTCGTCGAGGTTGTAAATGCGGCACTAGTAAAGTGTCGAGAGTATTGTTTTCGTTCTCAAGAGGGTAAGAACTTTGGAGATTCGAGTTCATCAAGTAAGTTTGGCAAAGAGAGCGCCAGTAATGCGAGTGGGCAGAAAGAGTTCATGGGCAAGTGTTTCTTTTGTAAAGAAACAGGTCATAAAAAGAGAGATTGTCCTCAAAGAGGTAAAGGACCGCAAGTTGACGAAATTTTGGAAGTGAAACCCCTACAGCAGGTTCGTGGTCGCTTTAGACCGGGGGATTATGTTTGGGAGCCTATTGATGGGGATGGGCAATCGGACTAGAGATGGATGTTGTGAGTAATTCCCTTACGATTGGGATTATTACTATATGAAGTTTTGGAAATATCGTATGGGAAATACATGTGAATTGGGTAATGCTTTAGCCCCTTTTGTTTATGTATGGAAGGTAATGACCCTAAAGGGGGAGTTTTGAGCAAGATATGCTCTTATTCTATTATCTTGGAAATGGTGATCAGTAGTAATGATAGAAGCTACTTATTTTTTTGTGTAGTCGTGATGGACTATTATAATTGTTGTATTCCAGACATGGAATTGCCTTATATATGGCAGTATATTGAGATGATGTAAGACATTCTATATGTTTGAAGTGATTGTGGTTTGATGGGACGCAGGAAAAGTTTTAGCTCCTGATTATGATTATATTTGTGAGCTATATGTTATGCATATGATGAATTAAAAGACCTTGTGTTGGACATAAGGCATTTTATATTAGAATATATATATAATCTTTTTTTCAAAATAAACTATTTTCAATATAAAACTTTTATCGGCCTTCGGGCCCTTTTAAACTAAATTTTCCACAAAATGTTTTCAAACTTAAGTCCGGATCTAACAAACTCTCAATCCCCGACGTCGTCACACAGTAGTGTATTGGGAGGGTTCCTTGTTTGGATTTCGCTTTTGCGAGACGTCCCCCGCACGAAATTAGCGATCGTTAGGAATTGAGAGGAGTTATTTCTTTGGACCATTCAAATTTTCTCTACTAAAATTTTAGTCTTACTTATTGTTTGAAATGTGGAACTTTCGAGGCAAATAAAGCCTCATTATGATGGTTATGAGCATAAAGCTCAATTATAAAGGGTGTATGGGCGCCCTTGTTATGGAAATAGGTTTTGTTTACTTCATAATTAGTGTAATAATAAAGTAAATTAAATCAATTCGTCGTGGGAAGTTAGCAGTTTGGAGATAGGATTCGTAATAATGGGTAGATTAGGACTAGTTGAGCTTTGGGAGAATTAGGCTTAGCTAAATTTCGAGGGCGAAATTCTTGTAAGTGGGGGAGTTTGTAACAACCCGAGGTCTTGGAGACGATAATTTATTTATTTCGGGAAAGATAAATAATATTTTATTGGAGAAATAATAAAATCGGCAATTGAGGTTAGAATTTAGAGTTGTTAGAAAGGGGCTCGAACGGAATTTCTGAGGGTACCATTGTTTCCGGAAGGGTCGAGAAAGTCGAAATGACTGTACTTGGGGTCTATTTGGGTTCCGAAATAAATTAGGACCGTTTGACTCGAATTAAAGTCACCGAGTCATTTAAAGTGTGTATTATTATTTAAAGATGTGTATTTTTGGATTTAGGCTTAAAAAGCCTAAAGGAGATATTTCTCCCAAAAGAGAGAAGGAAAGAAAGAAGAGAGAAGAAAAGGGAAGAAGAAAAGGAAGGAGAAAGAGGATTTTCCGGCGGATTCAGACCCTACGAACCCGAGGCAAGTGATTAAACTTGCTAAATAATTGTTGTGTACCATTTATTGCATGATTTGTGGATTGATTTTTGGGTTTTAGGTTTAAAATGTTAAAAACCTAACTTTTGGGAAAACCTTAGATTTGTTGTGTGTATAATGGATTTAAGGTTAGAAATTAGTTTGTATGTATTCTAGGATGAATATTAATGTTATACTTGTGTTTGGGTTGAAGAGAAATGGAAAGAAAACCATTAGAATGATTTTTGGGTATTTTGGCTACTCAAACAGTAGCCATTTCGAGGTTCAGCAGGGCCGAATCGATTCGGACCCCTAGCCGAATCAATTCGGAAATATGCAGATGCCCAGGTCTGAGTGACCGAATCGATTCGGACCCCTAGCCGAATCGATTCGGCCTGAGGCAGAGTCCCAGGTCTAATGACCCGAATCGATTCGCCTTCCTGGCCGAATCGATTCGCTGGGCAGAATCGATTCGGAATAGGCCCGAATCGATTCGGAAACAGGGCTTTTGAGGGAAAGTTTTTCTAAGGAGAATTTCTTTCCGTTTTATTCGAGGTTATCGATCGGGGATCTCTATAGGAGATATTTGGTTTATGTTTTGGAGACTTTTAGAGAGTTTCCCTACAAGATATTATTGGAGTCATGTAGACTTAATTTGAGGATTTCCGATTAGAGAATTTGGTATCTTCTAAGTGGGGGAGCCCACTTTCGTTTGGGATAACTTTAGAGGATTCTTAAATGAAATGAACCCTATTATGAATGGATGTTTACAAATTCTAATTGATGTGCTTTTGGATATGGAAATATCCTTATTAATGGTCGATTGGGAGATATCTCACATTGTGAGAAGTGCATTAAGGTGCAATAGGATATAGAATATCCCTAAATAAATTGTATTGAAAGGCAACTCATTATTAGAAGCGTCGTAAGAGCTTCAAGTGAGAATTAGTATAGCATACTAAGTGGGTTTGATGTGTGAGGATTGAGCGTTAGTATATCTTGAGAGAAATATACTAAACTATGATGTTAATCAAATTACGCCTAAGAGCGTATAATGAAAATGAACATATTGTTGCAGGTATACCTTATACAATGGTGTATCTTTATTATGTGGGATGTATGTATACCTTATATGATGGTGTATATACATGTTAAACATACCCCCTCCTTGCTATCATTGGGAAGTTTCGTGCGTTGAGGGTGAGCATCCTGACAAATATGCAGGGTGTGGATATTCCCCAGGTCATAGTCGTCCTTTGTGGTCAGAAAATGACATATATATATATATATTTACTTATTTTGGGGGTGAGAGGTCGGGGTATGTGACGCTCTCACCTGCCGGTTAGGAACTATGACCGCTTCCCGGACGTGTGTGCGTGAGTAGTTCACGAGGTGGGTGTCGTTGAACCCCACCAGGTGACCCCAGTTTGCTACGCGTATTGGGCTGCTGGATGATGATAGCATGTGAGCCTGCGTCCTTCGAGTTATAGCTCGGTTGGATGGTTATTATTTGCTTGTGCTTGTATTTGGGTGTCAAGGGCATAACAGACCTTAATGACCTACATTGCCAGGATTAGTGTATCGGGGGGGTTCCTTGTTTGGATTTCGCTTCGGCGAGACGTCCCACGCACGAACCGCAGTGTAATGTTGGAACTTAGGGATAAGTTTAGTCCTTAATGCTCATCATTATATTATATTATATACCTATCACCTATCCCGACGATCGACAGTGCCAGGAGTAGTGTAACGGGGGGGTTCCTTGTTTGGATTTCGCTTCGGCGAGACGTCCCACACATGAAACGCCATGTACTGTTGAGAATTGGGAATATTAATTAATTGATTGGATACTAATCATTTGGGTTACATGCATCTTTCATTGAGGCCATAATGAGCCCCGAGGATTGATACGGTCAGGAGTAGTGTAACGGGGGGGTTCCTTGTTTGGATTTCGCTTCGGCGAGACGTCCCACGCACAAAACGCAGTACCGTGTTGAAAATTGGGAGGAGTTTAGTCCTTAGTTCTTGATGCTAATAACTCATCTACTATTATTTTATATATATGGTTTCTTGCCTTATTGGGCTTCACTAGAATAAATCTAGTACATGATATTGTTTATGTATATTGATGATGGAGCATGATAGGATCATGTAACTTTATACGTTCAACAAAAGAACATTATAAAGATAAGCGTAATGTTTATATATAAGTTAATAATTATAACTATTGGAAATGGACTAAGTGTAGAATCGGGTGATAGGTTAGATGGTTTCACTTAAATACTTTATTTGGGTTTAAGTTAGAATCCTCTTACCTAATTAGAATCGAACATCCTTTTTGGACACGTGCATACGCTTAGTGCGCGCTTTAGATGAGAGGTGAGTGGAAATTTATGGAGTGTTCGATTCCAGCTAAATCATGTAATAATACATTTATAATTATTATGCATTTTAATACACTTGCTATAAATGTTTTTCACACTCGGGTTCTGACCCGTTTCTATTTCCCCTCCCCCATGCACATATATATTGTATTACTTCAGGTGTTCCCCCGCAAGGACGCCTTTATTATCCCTCCATTCAGGATTTGTGGAGCCGTGGCAGTAGCGGACTGTTGCGGCACTTGGTTTTAGCCGATTCCTATCTTTGTACATCTAGATTAGGATTCAGTTGTATTGAGTTAGTATTCAGGTGTTATAGATTAACACTTTCATATTTTAATTATCTGACTATTGTATTGTCTGTTACCCGACAGCATATTCGGGTATTTTATTGTTGAGAATTTTGTTGTACGATGTATTGTACTCTTACATTATTGGAGCATGCACTTTCCACATTATAGTTGGATGTATATTGTCGGTTGTATGCATTTTTGTTTTGTTGTGGTTGTCAAATAAAAGTTTTAAAATTTTTGGCAATTCGCACTTTATGATTTCGGGTAGTTAGCCTTATATTACTGTGTTTAGTTGTTGATGTTGAGACTGTACCATCTGAGATACCTGATTTATGTAGTATAGGGCTGGCCACCCGTTATTATTTGGAGCGGGTTGTCACATTCATGTCACCAGTTAAGACTTCCTAGACATTGAAATGTTCCAATGCTCACTTGGACTATTCCACATTTATGCGTGCAGACATGAAAAACACTCTAAGTGTGGCAGGTATGGAATATTTTTACTTTCTTTTGTTTTGGATGTCAAGGCATGTTTTATGTGTTGAGTCCCAAAGAGTGAAACTAGAATACTCTTTCTTGGTTGCCAATATCATAAAAGATAAGGAGGTTGATCTTGATCCCTATCTTTTAGTCTCGCTTTATGAGAATTGTCCTCATCTTATTCAGGACCCTTTTAATGTTAAGGGAGATGGGCCACTTCAGGTTCTTCAAATATGGATTCATGCACATTCTAGAAATTGTCCATATCCAGTATGATTCTAAACTTAGCCATTTTTATGAATATTATCGCTTTAGACCTAGGAATAAAATCTTGGAATCACTAATTACCATGGTTAGAAACATTACCATTGATAGGGCAAGAATTCATTTATAGGCCCTTTTAAAAACCATCAAGTCACCATATTGGTTGGTCCCAATTATGTAGAATTATCATACTGCACTAAAGGTTGATCCTTGTTGGAGAGGGTTTTTAGTCCCTAGGGACTTTTATAATGGAACATCACCTCCCACTCATCCCAAATCTATGTCTTTTGGGGGGATATACTTGTATTTCCAATTTACAAGGTAACTTGGTTTTTAATAATCCATTCATGTCTTAATGAGGAGCCAAGCCAAGCCTCATGTGCTTCCTAGGTCCTTTCACCTTTCAAAGGTAGTTATTTTGCACAGTATAACTTAATGTCACAAGGTTTGAAGAACTTTTTATATTATAGGGGTTGATTTCAATGTTGGGTAACTCTAGTTTTTAATTATTAATAGTCAAAGTACATCCAATTCTAATTGAAACCATTGCCAATAGCTATAAAAACTTATTTCTCGGGTAAGATTTTTCCTATCTCTTGTAATTATATTTTTATTTGTATTTGCCATAAATAAACCATTTGGTTTTCTTATAGAAGTTCCACCTTCTGAAGATTATGAATTTTCACTCAAAAGAAAATTAATTAATGAACGAAGGGAGTCCTTAGAGGAGGACCTTTTGAGGGAAGCCAGGGAAGAAGAATAGGTTCCTCTTGTTAAAATAATTAGGTTAAGGCCTTCCACTAGAAATCGTACTAGTAATTCATATGGTACCATTGTGTTTGATAAGCTTCCCATCTTTGTTGCATTCATCACCCACAAGAAGATACATGTGAAAATAATAACAAAAAAAATTGTGCACCAAGCCCAATTAGCACCTAAGCCACCTTCGAAGAGATTCATCAATTTTGGTATCATTAGACCAATAAATTTAACTTTGAATTTCTTATTGGTCCACCTGGTGTTTCAGCTAAAATAGATAAATTAATTCTAGGTCGATATTGTAAAGCACCTTCTCCAGCATTCCCAGTCCATAAACATACAAATTAGGCAGTTGATGTTCCTTCTTTATCGACTAATCCTACCTCAAATCCAGCTGCAGAGGAAGAGACAGTCTCATAGATTGTTGATACTTTCAATTTCAATCCTTCCACTCGGATGAGGTAGCTAGAGTTCTAATTCAGAGGGGAAAGATCCTATAGAGGGTTCAATCTTGTTGTAAATGCTCCAATAAAATCTACTCTCTCACTTATTCTTGAATAAATTCTAGGATTAAGGGATTCAGCCTTGAGTACGTCATCTCTTGAGACAAGGACCAAACCTCTAGATGGGGATGTACCAAGATTGATCACCCCATCTAGGGTAAATGCTTTCCATGAATAAGTCCAAGATATTATGTCAAAGGCCTCAGTTTATGCTTGGGAGATTATTTCCAGCAGTGTTGAACAACATGAACATCTGATCTAAGTTCATTTAACTCCTCCATCTTGTTAATTAGAAATCCCACAAGCTCTAGAGCTTCATTGAAGCTTTGTCAGGTAATCATTTGAAGAATTAGTTGACTTTACTTTTGAGAGTAAACTTATGTTAACTTGCTCTTATGTCTCCCAAGTTTAGGTATTAAAGGGATATATTGTGAATAAACTACACACTGATTCATTAATTTCCTTATCACCTTACAACCATGGATCAATCTGGGGCTAAGGAAAATTCCTTATGTGCAAATGTAGCCCACTTTCTAGGCCAAAGAGCTGAAGCAACCAAAGGTTGCAGGACTTGGGAGCCATTCGAAGGATAAATACTAGACTTATTTATGAGAAGGAATAGTTGGAGAAATAGTTGTCCAGAGTCAATACTGCACTGAATGGAGCCATCAATGAAGAGGCATACTGTCCATAGAAAATTGGCCAAATGGCTGGAGAGATACAGGACTCCACCAACGATGCTACTCAATTTAATGCAAGGGAGGTTCCAATTAGAATAAAAACTCTTGCTTATAAAAAATATTGGACCAATTTTAGGTCTCTTGTATTTAAACTTTTATGTTGTACATTTTTTTTCTTGTTACCTTGATTCCCAAAAGATTGGGTATTATGGCTTTAGAAATCCAGCAGTTGTCTTTCTCAAGTGAACGTAACCATTAATGTCTCTTAAATGGTATAATCCACCCTTTAATTATTTATAGACATAGAATGGTTCTTCCCACTTTGGGGACAATTTTGCATAAGCTGGATCCTTTGATATTGCAGACAAAATGGTTTTCCAAATCGATTCCATTCTTTAAAGGTCATTTTATTCACTTTCTTATCATAGCTGTCCGTTATTTTCTTATTTTGGACCAAAATATTGTTTAAGGATCTCACCATATGCTCATCCATGTTTTCTAATTCTATGTGTATATCTTGGTCATAACCTTCTACCGTCAGTTCATTCTGGGCCACCACTCTCAATGAATTAAGAGTGTTTTCAATTGGTAAAACAACAACATGCCCATAAGTTAAGGCATATGGATTTTCTCAAGTACTTAACCATTTAGAGGCACTATACGAACACAATACTTTTGATAACAAATTATGCCAATCTCTTACATTTTTCTCAATCCTTATTCTCAGTTTATTCTTAACAACCTACCTTATTTATAGCCACAGCCTAGCCATTTCATTTAGTAAAATAAGGTGTTGATTTTGTCAAAGTTATTTCTAACCATGAAGTAAATTCTAGCACCATTTTTATTTGAAGATACTTGCATTGTCTGAGGTTGATTTCAACGACCCCAAACTTATATACAATATCCTGTAAGAATTATATCAATTCATTATAGGTAACTAACTTCAAAGCCTTATCTTCTACCCATTTAGTAAAATAATCAGTGGCAACCAAAACAAAACTATGCAGTTTAGAGGATGGATGATATATTTTTCCAGTTACATCAATTTCCTATCCTCTAAGTGACCAATGTTTTACTACATATTGTAAGTTTATGGTAGACACATGTTTTAGAGGGCCATATTTTTTATATTTTTGGCATCCTTCTGAAAATTTAATATAGTCTTTTATAATGAAAGGCCCATAAAATCCATGTCCTCTTGAAAACCATCTCATCTTGGCCCTAGCTTGATGAGTTGTACAAAGACCTCTGTGAACCTATGCTTTGGTCGTTAAGACTTTATATTTACTTGGGCACTACATGATCATGTTATCATCACCTCTTTTGAATAACTTACTAAAATTATACCATAATTAGTTTCCCTCACACTGTCAGTCCTATCATTTTTGGTATTTTGGTCAGTTAGATATTCAATTAATGTTTTTCTCTAACTTTCTTGAACATCAATATTCTCAATTGAAACCAAGGTACATCTATTATGCAATAGTGGTAAGAAACCATAAATGTCACTAAGCTTTAACTTAGCTTCAAAGTTTTCATCAAGTTTAAAACCTGATGTGTTTTGAGCCATTTCACTCGCCTCTTCATTTAGAAATTTGGGAATGTAATTCAGTATGACTTCATTAAATCTAGATAACGAATTTAAATCCACTTGGTTATATAAATCTAGACCATCATGAATACATTTGTATTCACTAGTTAACTATCTTATAAGTAACCGTGAATCACCAAAAATCTCTATTATTGAAGCATTGCAACTTTAAAGGGTTTCTAAGCCCATTATTACAACCTCATATTCTACTTGATTATTGGAGCATGTTTCTCTTCCAACATATACCCATGTTTAGTTTTAATATGCTTAGGGGATTTAATGTCCACCCTATACTTGGCATTATTTTAGTTTTCAAACCATCAACCCATAGTTTCCAAGGGCTTAGAGATACATAACCTATCTTATATTCCCTATCTGATTCATCTTCACATGGATGATTTTCTAGAAAATCATCCAAAGCGTGGCCCTATACTGATTTTTGAGGCGCATAATGCAAGAAAAATTCAGATAAAATTAATACCCATTTTCTAATCCTATTTCTTATAATCGGTGCTATTAACATATATTTGATTAAATTAAACATCAAAATGATAAAACCCTCTCTAGATAGCAAATAATATCTTAACTTGATTGCAGCAAAAATTAAAGGCTAAACATAGTTTTTCCATTACAGAATACCTATATTCAAAATCATTTAAAAACCTATTAAGGCAGTAAATAACTTGTTGTTTCTAATTATCACAGTCTTTAGCCATTAACGCTTTAATGGATGCATCAGAGGTTGGAATGTAAAACTTTAGTGGCTATCTTCTCTTAGAGGTGACAAAATAAGTGGCTTGACCAGGTAACTCTTAAGGTATTAAAAATCCTACTTATGATCCCCTTTCTAATCCATTTTTTTCTTAGTCTTTTAGCTTCAAGAAAGGAGAAAATACTTCAGTTTTTCTTATTGCATTAGATATAAATCTTTGAAGGAAATTAACTTGTCCTAAAAACTTTTGTAATTAATTTTTGTTCTTGGGGCTTATGCTCTCAATTATAGCTTTAGCCTTATTTTGATCAACTTGGATTCCCTTTTGGTGCACCAAATATCCTAGAAAATTTCATGCGGAAAGTCCAAAGTCACACTTCAAAGGATTAATATTAAGTTGACAAATATCATTCTTTCAAAGGATTTTTTAAAGTGTGTTATATGATCATCTATTGATTTTGATTTCACAATTATGTCATTAATATAATGCTCCAAAAATGTTCCAAACATATCTTGAAAAATGGTATTTATTACCCTTTGGTAAGTGTATCATGCATTCATTAGAACAAATTGAATTTTTATCCATTCAAAGGTTTCCATATTACCAGGACAACAATAATCAATTTTATGCACATCTTATTCTGCTATGTGTAATTGATAATTAACATAATACATGAGAAGTTGGTCTGTCAACCAATAAATCTACTATTGGCATTGGATAACAATCCTTTGGAGTAACACCATTTACATTTCTAAAATCAATGCACACTCTTAATTTGCCATTTTTCTTTATCACTGGCACTATATTAGACAGCCATTCAACATACCTGGCAATTTGAATGAATCCAACCTTCCATAGACTCTATATTTCTTCTTTTATTTTGGTTGTGACTTATGGAGCATTTTTCTTTTTAGAGGGCTATGAAAGTAACCCTCTAATTAAATAAGAGTCTTGCGAGCAGTACCAGTAAAAGAGGAAGTTCGAGCAATCCCAAGAAAGCACCAAAAGTCACGCGAGTAGTACCAACAAAGGATGGTGCTCGATAAAACCAAGTTATCTCCAAAAGACACACGAGCAGTACTAGAAAAAAGGATTCTCAAGCAACCCAAGTCAGCTCGAAATGTCACCCAAGCTATAATAGCAAAAGAGGGTGCTCGAGTAACCCAAGTTATCTCCAAAGTCATGCGAGCAGTACAAGTAAAGGAAGGTGCTCAAGCAACATAGTTTCAGTATTGATGCGAGTTGTACCAGCAAGGGGGTTTCTCGAGCAAACCCAATTTAACTCTCAGAATAAGAGCAACTATACGAGTATCCTTTCTGCCTAGTGAAGTAAAGTTATGAGTAGTTACACAAGTAATACATCAACAAGTATTTGAGAACCACATTTACTAATACTTAATCTTGTTCTTTTTACATAGGTTTAGCGAGAAGCCTTGGACGATTAAGCAGGGATCAAGCAAATGGAAAGTTGATTCCTCATGAGAGTTTTGGTTTGGAGGCTGAGAGGTAAGTTTTGTTGCAAAAGATAAGGCTTAAACACTTCAATATCCTAGGAAAGAGAGAATACTGAAGCACACGTGCCACGTTATCCTTAATGTTTTACTACAAGTAGAGCATTCGAGGCATAATAAAAAGAGGATCTTATTACCGTTATTACTCTGCACAAATTCCCAAAGATATTCTCTCATTGGCCTCTATTAGATATTGAGGTACTTATCTCTCCACTCTCAGAGAATCACTGCTCTCGGGTGGTTCATTCCTATATTTATCATTAAAACATTCTACTCAATCATTTCTTACTCATTATTGTAACCAGAAACATTATTGTTATATTGAAAGTTAATTTTTGGTCTCTACTTCTATTCTTGAAATATTATTACCTTGAATAAAGTTTCCATTAGATTGGATCATGCCTAACCCATTATAGTTATTCATAGACCTCAGTACCACTACCCTCCTACATTTGGTGGCTCCACTAGGGAGGTATCCTTATTACTATAGAAAATAAGGTTACAATGTTTCCCATCCGTTGGTTTATGAAGACACTTCAGATGGTAATGAAGTTCAAAGCAACTAAACTACCAACTAATAGGTTGTTGTTGTCGAAAAAGAGGTTCGTGTTACTTTCTGGGACAAACGAGCAACTTAGTTTCCCCATGGATGAATGGAATGAATCTGATGAGTTTATTTTTTGGTTTTCTAAAGCAGCGCAATATGGACATGGAAAGTATAGGTCAAGTCTGTGATAGGCTAATAGCAGTTGCTACGAGAGGACAGCTACAACAAAGGGATTGCTGACATGGAAGGGGTGGATGATCAAACTCCAAACCCTATGAACTCACCGACTGTAAAGAAAACAATGATGGTGGAATTTCCCTCCTAGGCAGTTATGATGGAGAAGGTAAAGAGTCTCATATCACTCAAATAGGAATCTCCTCTAATGTATAGGGAGTTAAAAATCCATATCCTGATAGGGTCAATAATGAGTCGTATCCTGAGGGGTATGTTCCCCAAAAGTTCATGAAGTTCAATGGAAAAGGAGAAAATCCTAGAGATGTCAAAAGGTTTGTGGAATACCTTGGTGTGCACTACAATGGAAAGAATTTGAGGCTGAAGGAATTCGCGAACATTCTCACAGGCAAAGCTTACTCATGGTACTCCCACCTGGCACAAAATAGCATTCCCACTTGGGAATATATGCACAGACAGCACTTACAAAATTCTTTTTGACCAAAAATGAATTTACTCTGAGGAATTTGTCTCAAGAGGTGCAAAAACACGGCGAGAAGTTAATGCAGTATCTCAAGAATTTTAGAGAAAACTCTTTGGACGTCCACGATGAGGCCTCAGAAGCTAGGCTACTGCAGAATTGTGTGGAAGGTTTACTCGAGGAGTATAAAATCCACTTGATTAACGAAACTCGCGAGGGTATATTTACGGAGTTCACTCGAGTAGCAAGGAATATATCAATGATCGTAAAGCCAAAACCCCAGTGTTAGAGAACTCAAGTGGCTCTTCCACCAGAAACATTCTAAGTCTCTTAGCTAAAGATGGTTAATTATGTGTATGGAATCTCGAAAGGGAAGAAAGGTGGTCAAAATTCAATAATAATGTTGCAGAAAAATAAAAGTTTGGAAGTGATTTTCCACCGCCACTATGCTGAGGTTATGGATTAGTACCAAACGGTAGTGCATGAGGGGGTGGTAAGCCCTCCTCACTCGAATGGTCTGCAATACCCCGTATTTTTATGCTACATTAAGTTGGGGATTTACTAAATTTATTGTGAGTTAATTATTTAATATAAATTCGAAAATTAATTATGTTATAATTATTAACGTGATGAGAGTTAGTAATTATGGGAAATTTGTTGAATATTACTAATGAGCAAAGTAATATATAATATTGGTTCTATTAAATGTCACGAGTGAATAGATTGACAATTTTGGAAATTTAAGTCGGGACGCGCCTCTGTCGCGTCGGGAATAAATGTTGATTAATAAAAGTAAAATATTTTTAGATTATCCGTATGGTCATTTTGAGTGTGCCAACGTGTCCGTAAGTGTCGAGATAGTCAGAAAAGTGTACTCGGGGGTTTAGTTTGGGTCTCGAGGCGTTTTTAGGATTATTTAGCACCCCGGGAGGGCATTTTGGACATTTTGCATTTTTGGGTAATTAAACCCACGAAAATTATTAGGATATATCAGCCATTTAGAATAGTCCTCTAGGATTATCAGACTCAAAACTTTAGAACGTCCATAGGAGAGGGAAGGAAAAAGCTTTCTAAGCAATCCAAGGCCAAAAAGTCACCCGATTGCACCGCCACCACCACCAATTTGTAGATCGCGCGACGGGGAACGCAACCACACCAAAATCGTCCACAAATCAGAATTCTAAAATTTTCAGGCAAGTATTTATCGTGCTTATTTTCGTTAATGCATCGTTCACGTTAGTCTAGAGTGATTAGGATGAGTTTGGTAGAAGAAAATCCATGTTGGAGATAGGAAAATCGCATGTAGTAAAGATTTGAATGATAATCTGGAAACCCCTTCACATGTAGAGGTTTAACCATGAATTTATGATTAAATTAGGAGTAGAAATTTCTGGAAAAAGATTGATTAGAACAAGGTTAAATAAATTCTAGGGTTCTTGAGATTAGTATGAGTTTTTGGCCTATTAATCCATGGTTATTGATGAAAATTTGCACGCTTTACGTAGAAGATGTATAATATGGGTTTATACTGTTAGTAGTACAAATTTTTGGGCGATTGGGAATGAAAAATCTGAATTTGGATGAGGTTGTGTGATAGAACCCGTAACTGGTTACCTGCAGAATTCGCCATACTTGCTTGATCAATCGATCGAGCCAAGAGCTTCGATCGATCGAAGGTTCGATCAATCGAACCCCTACCTTCGATCGATCGACCCCTTCTGGCAGACTTATATTTCCCTTTTAAAATAGTTGAATTAATTCTAAATGAATAATACCCCTTAGACATCCTTATTTAAATATTTTGGGAGATAAAGATGATCAATAGGATTTATTAATGATTAAGAGACCTTTAATGTAAGGCGAGATTTACATTTTTGGGGTGTTTATATATAAGGGACGAAGGAATTTTGTATTAAAGGGAGAGATACGTAAAATAGTTACGACGGAAAATAGATGAATACCTACTGAATTTTTCACTTGGGAGGATAGAGTCCATGAGTGTTACGTAGTAAGTTGGATTAATCCCTCAATTAAAGTTAGAGACGAACCGTTATATGTGATAACTAATAATGGGAAATTAAGGATAAATGTTATAATTATGGGTTACGAGGTGAACCTAAATTTGATATGGTAAAAGTAGTATATTTATATGACTGTGTTTATGCATATATTATATACGTGTGAAAATCATGCCTGCACTACTTGCTATCCCTAAGGTTACCGCGCTGGGACAGTCTTATCTCGATGGGACCTTTGTGGGGGATATTGACTTGTACCCAAGAAGATAGGAATCCTAGGAACAGGCTATTGAATCGATAGCCACGGTCCTAAGAGTCGCGATGGTATGTGCTGACCTCTTGGACTTGAAAACTACGCTTCGCCTCAATATTGTTTGTGTATGTATTAATACGGTTCGAGAGTGATTCCGAACGTGTATTTCCCTTAGTACGAGTGATACGGGGATTGGATAGCAGTGTATGCCCGCATCATAATTTTTATGTGGGGTGCTGTTAGAATATATATATATATATATATATATTATACGGGAATTTAATATATATATATGAAATTCTGAAATTTGGAACTGCCTACTGTGTTATGGTATGTAAGAAATGAATAATGACTTCAAATTGGAAATACTTGTTTTGAAAAGTATAATATGACACTGGGAAACTTTATTAATAAAGAAGGTTAAAATGAGAGCTTTGTTAACAAATGAAATTTACTTCTTAAACAGTTGAATTGTTTAGTTTAAATCTTACGAGTAACCTAAGATGAGATGAGTTAAACCGTTGGGAAGGTTAGTGCGATAGGTGTGCACATTAGAAGAGAGGTGAGAATTTCTCAAGAGAGTGTCGCACTAATATGTTGTTGCATTGGCCTGTAAACATTTTAAATACTTGCTAAATGAATTTTAAATTATTTACACTATCGGGCTCTAACCCGTTTCTATTTTCCTTTCTCTCTTGTATATATATGTATATATTACAGGTGCCCATCCACATGGGCGTCTTGCATAGGATCCTTTGGAAGGAATGCGTTGCAGCTTAGGTGGGAGTTGTAGGTCTCTTGCTTAGACGACTTCATTTATTTGATTCAACTCCTAGCTTATTTATTCAGTTGGGCATGTGTCGCCCGTTTCCATTATCTATTTGTTTTATTGGACATTGTGATTCATTTATTTCTAGTATTGTCACTTTGGGATTTATTACTGTTTGGATGTTTTACTTTAAGTTTTAAATGTTGGGATTTAGTTGTTGAATGTTTAAATTATTTCGATTATATGTTCCAGGATAATTGTGGTGTGATTCTTTAATACTGAATTATTGTAAAGATTTAAATCTTGGTTTGTAAAATAAAATTTGGAAAGTAATGTCTAAAAATGGTTTTGACACTTAGCTTAATTAATTAGGGTGTTTAAATTGGAAAAGTTATTTTTCGACAGTGATGCTGAGAATGAACCAACTGTTCACCTTGATTTAATTTAATAAAGGAGTGATCGCCCGGTATTTAATTAGGCGAGGTGTCATAGGTGGTATCAGAGCATCAGGTTCTAGTGTCCTTAGGATCTGTACGACTTGTTTCGCTTTCGGCTTAACATTTTTGCTATAGAGCCCTGTTTTAGGCTTGTTGTATTCTTGTTTTATAATTACATCTTCAGCTATTTGAGATTTGATAATAACTGTAGACTAATAAATTTCTTCACGTTTCAGATGCCTCTGAGACGTTCACCAAAGGATAGGCGTGCCCAAGCCGAGCAGCCAGCAGCTCCGGCATAGGGTACGATGAATGCTAATCAGGTAGCCGCTATTGTTGCTCAGGTGGTGAATGCCGCATTAGCGGTAGTACGGAAGGCTCCACCCCAGATTCAGGCAGTGGTACCAGTACCTACACAGCTTCCATCAGCATGGGAGCGGGTTAGGGATGCCTTTCAGAAGGCGCATCCCCCTGAGTTCTCGGGTAGTTCAGATATCATCATCTTCTCCCAATGGAAGAAAGATATCCAGCAGCATCTTCGTATATATGAGTGCACAGATGTGCAAAAATAGTTGTTGGCTTCCTTAAAGTTAGTGGGGGCCGCTTTGTAGTGGTGGGAATCCACCACCACCTTGGAGGAGAGAAATACTATTCCGATTCAATCGTTCTGGGAACGGTTTGACCGCAAGTACTTTCCACCAGCCGTGCAGACTGAGATGAGGCAGAAATTACTAAACTTGAAGCAGGAGAATTCTACCGTTGCTGAGTATGAGGAGGAGTTCACGAGACTTCTGACCATAGTGCCAGATGAGGCACCTACTGAGGGTAAGAAGATAATATTGTTTGTGGATGGGTTAGCTTAGAGGATCCGTCAGCATCTTATGGGGAATTTGTCTCTGAGTACCTTCACAGATGTACTCAATGCTGTCTTACTACATTGCCAGGATCACTGCTTCCATCTGCAGGGAAGCAAGCGAGCAGGAGAGTTCGGCCAGTAGGGAAGGATAGGGGGTAATGGCGCTGGTGGAGCACCGATATCCCAAGGACAGACTCGTCAGCATGAGCAGAGTTACCATCTGGGGGACCCTTCCAAGAGCTTTCGATCAGTTGATTCCAGGAAGGGATTCGGGGGTTATAGGTAGGGCCAGTAGGGCCAGCCTAATCAGCAGGGCTAGTAAGGCCAACACCGACAGGAGCAGGATCAGCAGCAGGGCCAACAGGGCCAGTGGCGGGGTGGTAACGGCCAGTAGGGCCGTGGTCAGCAGGGTCAGAGGGTAGGTAACTTCAGAGGCCGATGTTTTGTGTGCGGAAAGCATGGCCATAAGCGCCAGGATTGCGCAGAGGGTGATAGGGCCCCACAGTAGGAGGTTGACCGTAATGAGCCTCAGAGGCCACTTCTTCCAGTCTCCCTCCCAGCACCAGCCTAGGTACCAGCCCTACTAGCCATTCCAGCAGCTCCAGTGCAGCAGGGGAAGTTACAGTATGGACGTGTCTATAACATCCACCAGGCAGCAGCTCTGCAGGCACCACCCGCGATTAAGGGTATGTTTCCTATCCATGATACTATGGGTCGAGTTTTATTTGATACTGGGGCGACGCACTGTTTTATATCTACCCATGTTGTGAAGTCCTTAGGATTATTAGTCACAGCAGAGAGCACTGTGACGTGTGTAGACTCACCACTGGGAAATGGTTCGCTTATTTTCTTTATATGCTGGGGTGTGGGGGTAGAGATTGGTAGCTTGGTATAACATGTAGACATGTTAGTCTTAGATATGCATGAGCATGACGTTATTATCGGTATGGATTGGCTCGCTGCTTACAGGGCCATGATAGATTGTTTTGGTGGGAGTATTGTTTTTTCCATTCCGGGGCAAGATATGTTTGTAGTGGCGATGCCTCGCCCAGAGGGAGGCTCGATCGCTCATTTGTATTACATAGAGGAGGATAACTCTAAGGAGGTCGTGGTTTCCTTAGACTCGATCCCAATTGTTCGTGAGTATTCTGATGTATTTCAGGAGATACCAGGCCTACCCCCCAGTCGAGAGATAGACTTTGTCATAGATTTATTATCGGATACTAGACTTATAGCACGCACTCCATACCGTATGGATCCGGCAGAGATGCGAGAGTTACGAGATCAGATAGAACAGCTGTTAGGTCAGGGTTTCATTAGAAGGAGTACCTCACCTTGGGGAGCTCCAGTCTTGTTTGTGAAGAAGAGAGATGGTTCTCTGAGACTATGTGTGGACTACCGAGAGTTGAACAAGGTCACGATACGGAACAAGTATCCGTTGCCTCGAATCGATGATCTGTTCGACCAGCTGAGGGGAGCAACATTCTTTTCGAAGATAGATCTGAGGTCGGGGTACCATCAGCTACGTATTAGGGAGCAGGATGTTTCAAAGACTGCTTTATTGACGAGATATGGGTCCTATGAGTTCAGAGTGATGCCATTTGGCCTCACAAATGCTCCAGTCGGGTTCATGGACTTAATGAACCGAGTGTTCAGAGAGTTCTTGGATCAGTTTATCATCGTCTTCATAGATGACAATTTGATATATTCACACTCCGAGGAGGAGCATGCCGAGCACTTGAGGCAGGTTCTTCAGACCCTATGAGAGCATCAACTATATGCTAAGTACGAGAAATTCGGGTTCTGGTTACGGTAAGTGAAGTTCTTGGTACATGTTGTTTCTGAATAGGGGATAGCAGTTGACCCGAGTAAAGTGTCTACGGTGAGGGAGTGGGGAAAACCCATGACACCGACGGAAATGCGTAGTTTCTTGGGGTTAGCCAGTTACTATAGGAGATTCATTCGGGGATTCTCCAAAATAGCGGGTCCATTGACGAACCTGACTCGCAAAGGGGTGCCATATGTTTGGGATGATGCTTGTCAATTAACTTTCGATGAGCTAAAAGATAAGATTACTTCAGCACCGGTCCTTGCTTTACCGAAGCCAGGTGTGGAGTACCTACTTTACACCGATGCCTCTTTACGGGGACTTGGGGGAATACATCAGCAGGAGGAGAAGGCTATAGCTTTTGCCTCCCGCAAGCTTAAGCCGCATGAGAAGAATTACCCCACCCACGACCTGGTGTTAGCAGCGGTCGTTTTTGCTTTGAGGATATGGAGGCACTATTTATTGGGGGAGAAATTTCGCTTGTTAACAGACCACAAGTCACTGCAGTACCTATTCACTCAGTGAGAGATGAATATGCGTCAGCGCAGGTGGTTAGAGTTTGTGAAAGACTATCAGTTCGAGATACAGTACCATCCGGGGAAGGACAACGTAGTTGCTGATGCGTTGAGCCGTAGATCGGTAGACGAGGTAGCCGACGTCTAGAAAGCAAAGTGGAAGGAGTTGGGTCACCGGATGCAGTAGCCCGTTCCTTCATATCTGTTATGATAGGGACACCCGAGATTGTTACGCGGGTGATACAGGCACAGACCGCAGACCCGTTTTGCCAGGAGCAGATTGTACGACTTTTAGCTGAGGGTGCTGAGTCCTATTCTGTTAGTTCTGATGGGGGTTTGAGGTTTAATGGGAGATTAGTGGTCCCAGAAGGATCAGAATTACGTCATCCAGTGATGACCTAGTCTCACGGGTCTTGATTTGTGGTACATCCTGGAGGAGATAAGATGTACCAGGATATGAGGCGGCACTACTGGTGGAGTGGGATATAGAAGGACATTGCTGAATTCGTGTCCAAGTGTTCTACCTGCCAGCTGGTAAAGGTGGACCATCAGAAACTGTCAGGGTTTCTTCAGCCATTGGAAATACCTGCGTGGAAGTGGGAGATTATTTCCATGGATTTTATTACAGGGTTGCCTACATCACAGCGGGGCCACGACTCTATCTGGGTGATTGTAGATCGTTTGACCAAGGAGGCTAATTTTCTACCAGTGCGGATAGACTATACCACGGGTCAGTATGTTCAGTTGTTTATTACTGAGATTATCAGATTACATGGGGTGCCTCTGAATATTGTGTCAGATAGAGACAAGATTTTCGTGTCACGTTTTTTAGAAAGCTTTCAGGAAGCTATGTGTACTGAGTTGAGCTTGAGTTCAACTTATCACCCACAAACAGATGGACAAACAGAGCGTACTAATCAGATATTAGAGGATATGTTGCCCATGTGTGTTCTTGATTTTGGAGGAGGTTGGGAGCCACATCTTCCACTGGTAGAGTTTGCTTATAATAACTCTTATCAGTTCACGATTGGCATGGCTCCATTCGAGGCTTTGTATGGCAGGCCTTGTCGTTCCCCAACTTGTTGGCTCGAGGTGGGGGATAACAAATTACTAGGACCAGAGGTAATTCAGGAAACCTCCGCGAGGATTGAGATGATCAGGAGTCGTATTCGAGTAGCCCAGGACATACAGAAAAGCTACACCGATGCGAAACGGTTCTTCCGGGAGTTTAATGTGGGGGACCAAGTGTTACTACATGTATCTCCTATGAAAGGAGTGATGAGGTTCGGGAAGAAAGGTAAGTTGGCCCCGAGGTACGTGGGACCATTTCCCATTATCGAGAGGATTGGGCCGGTAGCATACAGGTTGGGACTTCCAGAGCATTTACATCACATCCACGATGTATTCCACATCTCGTCACTGAGACGATATCTTCGGGATGATATGGCCCATACTCACATCGCGATAGATGAGATAGACTTACAACCTGACAGCTCTTACGAGGAGAAACCGGTGGCTATCCTAGACAATAGCGAGAGGAGATTGAGGCCGAAGGTAGTTACACTTGTACGGGTCCAGTGGGATCATCATAATGTGGAGGAATCGACTTGGGAGCGCGACGCAGATATGTGCGAGAGATATCCAGATTTATTCTTACCAGGTATGCCTTATTTTCCGAATTTTGGGAAGAAATTCCGTTATTAGGGGGGAAGTATGTAATACCCCGTATTTTTTATGCTACATTAATTTGGGAATTTCTTAAATTTATTGCGAGTTAATTATTTTATATAAATTCGAAAATTAATTATGTTATAATTATTAACGTGATGAGAGTTAGTAATTATAAGAAATTTATTGAATATTACTAATGAGCAAAGTAATATATAATATTGGTTCTATTAAATATCACGAGTGAATAGAATGACAATTTTGGAAATTTAAGTCGGGACGCGCCTGTGTCGCGTCGGGAATAAATGTTGATTAATAAAAGTGAAATATTTTTAAGTTATCCGTATGGTTGTTTTGAGTGCGCCAATGTATCCGGAAGGGTCGAGATAGTTAGAAAAGTGTACTCAGGGGTTTAGTTTGGGTCTCGAGGCATTTTTAGGCTTATTTAGCACCCCGGGAGGGCATTTTGGACATTTTGTATTTTTGGGTAATTAAACCCACGAAAATTATTAGGCTATATCAGCAATTTAGAATAGTCCTTTAGGGTTATCAGACTCAAAACTTTAGAACGACTATAGGAGAGGAAAGGAAAAAGCTTTCCAAGCAATCCAAGGCCAAAAAGTCACCCGATTGCACCGCCACCACCACCAACGCGTAGATCGCGCGACGGGGAACGCAACCACACCAAAATCGTCCACAAATCAGAATTCTAAAATTTCCAGGCAAGTATTTCTCGTTCATGTTAGTCTAGGGTGATTAGGATGGGTTTGGTAGAAGAAAATCCATGTTGGAGATAGGAAAATCGCATGTAGTAAAGATTTGAATGATAATCTGGAAACCCTTCACATGTAGAGGCTTAACCACGAATTTATGATGAATTAGGAGTAAAAATTTCTCGAAAAAGATTGATTAGAACAAGGTTAAAGAAATTCTAGGGTTCTTGAGATTAGTATGAGTTTTTGGCCTATTAATCCATGGTTATTGATGAAAATTTGCATGCTTTACGTAGAAGATGTATAATATGGGTTTATACTGTTAGTAGTACAAATTTTTGGGCGATTGGGAATGAAAAATCTGAATTTGGATGAGGTTGTGTGATAGAACCCGTAACTGGTTACCTGCAGAATTCGCCATACCTGCATGATCGATCGATCGAGCCAAGAGCTTTGATCGATCGAAGGTTCGATCGATCAAACCCCTGCCTTCGATCGATCGACCCCTTTTGGCAGACTTATATTTCCCTTTTAAAATAGTTGAATTAATTCTAAATGAATAATACCCCTTAGACATCCTTATTTAAATATTTTGGGAGATAAAGATGATCAGTAGGATTTATTAATGATTAAGAGACCTTTAATGTAAGGCGAGATTTACATTTTTGGGGTGTTTATATATAAGGGACGATGGAATTTTGTATTAAAGGGAGAGATACGTAAAATAGTTACGATGGAAAATAGATGAATACCTACTGAATTTTTCACTTGGGAGGATAGAGTCCATGAGTGTTACATAGTAAGTTGGATTAATCCCTCAATTAAAGTTAGAGACGAACCGTTATACGTGATAACTAATAATGGGAAAATAAGAATAAATGTTATAATTATGGGTTATGAGATGAACCTAAATTTGATATGGTAAAAGTAGTATATTTATATGACTGTGTTTATGCATATATTGTATACGTGTGAAAATCATGCCCGCGCTACTTGCTATCCCTGAGGTTACCGCGCTGGGATAATCTTATCTCGATGGGACCTTTGTGGGGGATATTGACTTGTACCCAAGAAGATAGGAATCTTAGGTACATGCTATCGAATCGATAGTCACGGTCCTAAGAGACGCGAGGCTATGTGCTGACCTCTTGGACTTGGAAACTATGCTTCGCCTCAATATTGTTTGTGTATGTATTAATACGGTTCGAGAGTGATTCCCAACGTGTATTTCCCTTAGTACGAGTGATACGGGGATTGGATAGCAGAGTATGCCCGCACCTTAATTTTTATGTGGGGTGCTGTTAGAATATATATATATATATATATATATATATATATATATATATATATATATATATATGAAATTCTAAAATTTGGAACTGCCTATTGTGTTATGGTATGTAAGAAATGAATAATGACTTCAAATTGGAAATACTTGTTTTGAAAAGTATAATATGACACTGGGAAACTTTATTAATAAAGAAGGTTAAAATGAGAGCTTTGTTACCAAATGAAATTTACTTGTTAAACAGTTGAATTGTTTAGTTTAAATCTTACGAGTAACCTAAGATGAGATGAGTTAAACCGTTGGGAAGGTTAGTGCGATAGGTGTGCACATTATAAGAGAGGTGAGAACTTCTCAAGAGAGTGTCGCACTAATATGTTGTTGCATTAGCTTGTACACATTTTAAATACTTGCTAAACGAATTTTAAATCATTTACACTATCGGGCTCTGACCCGTTTCTATTTTCCTTTCTCTCTTGTATATATATGTATATATTACTGGTGCCCAGCCACAGGGGCATCTTGCATAGGATCCTTTGGAAGGAACGCGCTGCAACTTAGGTGGGAGTTGCATGCCTCTTGCTTTGACGGCTTCCTTTATTTGATTCCACTCCTAGCTTATTTATTCAGTTGGGCATGTGTCACCCATTTCCATCATCTATTTGTTTTATTGGACAGTGTGATTCATTTATTTCTAGTATTGTCACTTTGGTATTTATTACTGTCTGGATGTTTTACTTTAAGTTTTAAATGTTGGGATTTAGTTGTTGAATGTTTAAATTATTTGGATTATATGTTCCAGGATAATTGTGGTGTGATTCTTTAATACTGAATTATTGTAAAGATTTAAATCTTGGTTTATAAAATAAAATTTGGAAAGTAATGTCTAAAAATGGTTTTGACACAAAGCTTAATTAATTTGGGTGTTTAAATTGGAAAAGTTATTTTTCGACAGTGATGCTGAGAATGAACCAATTGTTCACCTTGATTTAATTTAATAAAGGAATGATCGCTCGGTATTTAATTAGGCGGGGTGTCACATGGTCAAGTAACCGTAGCTGCTAAAAAGGTTGATGCATAAATTTACGAGCTACATCAGAGGGTTCAACACTATACGCAAGATTATTATTATCCGCGTAAGATAGTGATTAGCCAGTTTCAAATGGCACTCTGTAAAATCCTCCCATGGATGTCAATGAAAATCCATTTCCATCCCATAAACATGGTTCGTAAAATATAGTGATAGCGAATAACTAGGATGAGATAATTTATTCTGAGGAATGGATGGAAAATGATAAATCGTGTGATGAGTGGATGCTTGCCTTAGACAACATGGATTTCAAGAGTGATTAGGATGTAGAGATGGAAATTAAAGAAGACAATGTCAGTGTGGTCCTTGATCTTACAGAAGGGGGAACATTTGAGACAAAATATGTTTCTAACGCTCAAAATTATG
Organism: Sambucus nigra; assembly: GCA_949130495.1. Taxonomy (NCBI): domain Eukaryota; kingdom Viridiplantae; phylum Streptophyta; class Magnoliopsida; order Dipsacales; family Adoxaceae; genus Sambucus; species Sambucus nigra. The sequence goes on along the minus strand of OX422221.1, from coordinate 438,036,007 downwards.
AGGTAGAAATCGATTCAAAATGCACATCGATCATGAAGAGTCCAAAGCTCAATTAGGTATTTGATTATATTGAGTCAAATATGAATCTAAATTGGTAGTTAATAAGAAGATTCTCGAGGCAATGCAAGACCAAAGGGATTTATCCATTAATTGACATAGCCTAATGGGAAGACTTATTAAAAGGTACACCTCAGAGGCGGTGTTCTCTGAGGCAGATAGATAGGTGCCATTCTTCTATAATAGATAATTTTGTGTTATTGCTCTAGTAATTGTGATTAGTTTCCCAAGGACACTATTGGATGGTGGGGCATTAATCAAAATTATACCTATAAGAACTCTCTATGGGATAGGAATCTCATAAGAGAGAATTTTGGCTAAGCCTATAGTGATATCAGGCTTTGACAACGTGGGGATATAGTCACTCGGATATGTGAACGATGGGATCAATTTGGGAAATTTCACTTGCCACATCAAATTCCACGTCATTAATGCCAATATAAGTTATCAGTCGCTAATAGCCCACGTGTGGATGCATAATCATGGAATCATGCCTTCTAAGTTCCACCAGTGCACAAAAGCCAACATTCGCGAGAAATAAATGGTTGTTACGACCACAAAAAGACCTTTCTTAGTGGAAGAGGCCCATTTAGTTAATGCATCATTATACATGGAACTTGATGAGCAAAGGAAGAATTTTTTTTACTAAGGAAACAAATGAGCTCTGAGTGGTTTAAGAAGATGATAAAGCCAAAAATTCTGGTTTGGCCAACGAGTGGTACCTCTTGAAAATAAGGGCAAATAAAAAAGAAAGATACAAGAAGAGGAAAGACATGCTCTTACTTGTAAGAAAGTTATTTTTCCTAATGGAAAAGTTATCTACCGTTCATAACTATTTGTGCATGTGGAATTTTGGGATGAGGGCATCAACATGGTGCCCGAGTGCTTTGTTATTAAAGATTCCCACATACTAGATCATGTAGAAGAACCAGAGGAAACACCCAACTGCGTGTAGGACGGTCCCCGAGAGCAACTTCAGGAGCTTGAATATTAAACTTAGGTGAAGAGGGCGTCAATATAAGGTCCGTATTCATATCCAAGGATATAAGTCTAAGGTAATGGGAAGAAATTTTCAACCTGCTTAAACAATTCATAGACATATTTGTGAAAATAGACCACGATGCTAGGCATAGATCCTGAGGTGAGATCTCATAAGTTAAATATCTTTCCTAAAGCCTTACCAGCTAGATAGGACATGATCACTTACAAGGCTGAGATGGATCTAAATATTAAGGTAGAAGTGGAAAAGAAACTCTCTATTGGGTTCATCAAACCCATCGAACATCTTATGTGACTATCAAGTATTACACCCATGCCCAAGAAAAATAAGAATATAATTTTCTGTGTGGATTTCATAGATTTAAATCGGGCTTATCCAAAAGATGAATTTCCTTGGTCAAGCATTGGCAGTTTGGTAGACATCATGTCTGGTCACGAGAGGTATAGTTTCATGGTTGGGTGTGTTGGCTACAATCAGATTAAAATAGATTAGGCAGATGTGGAGAATACAACTTTCAAGACCCCTCTAGGTAACTTTCACTCCACTATCATGTCGTTTGATTTAAATAATGATGGAGCAGCATCCCAGCGAACCATGATGGAAATATTTCATGACTTATTTCAAGATATATTGGAATTCTACGTGGATAACTTGTTGGTGAAATATAAGAAGGAGAGCAAGAATATTCAAGATCTTCGTAGAGTTTTCGTACGCTGCTGGAAGTACAAGACGTGGATGAACCCCTCTAAGTGTGCCCTTGGGGCTATTGTAGGTAAATTCCTCATAATTTTTGTCAATAGTCAAGGTGTGCAAGTTGATGTTGAAAAGTAAAAGGCCATTTTGATGATGCCGCCACCCAAAAATTAGAGACAAATCAAAATATTTTTTGCCAAATTTTCTTATATGGGAAGGTTTAGATCAGCATTAGCAAAAGTCACTCATCTCTTCTCACTGCTAATGAAGGATAAGGTGAAATTGGTATGGGGGCATGAGCTAACGAAATCACTCAAGAGAATTAAAGAGATTTAGACATCTCCTTCAACTATGATTCCTCTAAAAGAAGGTAAACCTTTTCTTTCAGACATAACTTCCATCGAGAGATCTATTGGGGAGAAATAAGGGATAAAATGAGTTTTGTATTATTTGTCCTGAGTGATATCTGGGATAAAGTCCAGATATAAATGTGTGGAACGACATTGTTTGGCATTAGTCTTTGTGGCCCAGAGGATAAGGCACTACCTGCTTGCATTTATCTTGCACATTATCACCAAGTATGATTCGATCAAGTATCTTCTCACGAGAACCATTTTGATAGGGCAAGAGGCTAGGTGGTTCCTAATACTTTCATAATAAGATTTGAAGTACCTTGTTCCAAAGTCCATCAAAAGTCAAGTTATATCAGACCTCCTAGCCAACTTTCGAAGACAGAATTTTAAGACTCCGAGTGAGGAGATGCCAAGGGATAACTTATAAGTTTGTTTGGATAGGAGAATTAAGAAATGAAGATGGAATTCGATAGGTCGTGTGCATAAGGTACCAAGGGAGCAAGAGTCAGACTTTGTAATGAGAAAGAGTCTCACCATTTCCTCCAAGCTAGACTTTAAGTTCTCAAATAACGAACTAGAATATGAAGTGCTCATACTTGGAATGTTAAAAGCTTTAAGAAGAGGGATTAAAGTACTCTGTATACAACGAGATTCCAACCTCGTGGTAAAGCAATTCAATGAAGAATTCTCATTCAATCATGCCAACCTTGCTACCCATAGATCCATTATTCAAAGGTTATTAAATCATTTCTTAGTCATCAAGATAGAGAGGCACACCAAAATAATGAATAGACCCCCTGATGCTCTAGCAGAAATTTCTCAAAAGTTAGAGATGGATGGCTACAATCATCGTTCAACGACAATGCCTATAATGGCGAGATCTTTATTTCCAAGCAAGGAGCCTAAAGATTGGAGATTATAAATAACAAATCAATTAGAAAGGCATGAAGGGGAAATGAAACTATCAGAATTAGAAAATTTCCATATGCTTTAAGCCACTCTTTACTTCAAAAGTTTAAATGATACTTGACATGGTGCTTGGGAGAATAAGAGGCTCATGAAAATCCGTGAGCAATGCATAAAAGGCATTGAGGAGATGTAGATAATCCACTCTATGGACGTCTTCAATAAGGGGTTACTACTAGGCCACTATGAGTATAGAGGTTGCGCATCTCCTACAAAGTTATTTGAAATGTCAGACTCAATATGATCATTCAACTAAATCTAACTTTATAGAGATCTTGGAGGATTGGAAAAAATAGTATATTGTCTATCTTAAAGATGGAGAGTTACCCGTCAAGTGGGCATATATGATTTACTTAAAGAAGAGGCTTGTCCGGTTCCACTTGGTAAAAGGATAACTCTATATAAAGGGGTATCACAATAAATCTCTTAAATGTGTTGTGAAGGAAAAAGTGATGAAAGTATTAAAGGAATATCATAAACCCTCATATATGTATGGAGCAAAACTATATATGACCATCTAATTACTCTGAGGTACTACTAGCCAACCATGGAAGCTGATTCTATAAAATTTGTGAAAAAATGCCAAGCATGTTAGGTATATAGAAATATCATCCACGCCCCCTCAGTTAGCCTACTGAGATTGTTTACTCCTTACCTATTCCACACTTGGGAATTCTATTTGGCAGGAAAGATTATCATAGCTTCCTACAAAAAATCTTTCATTCTGGTGGTTACTGATTTGTATACCAAGTTGGCAAAGGTAATCCCCTTGAGAAGGATTACTACTTAGGTACAAACTCAGTTTATTCGAGAATATATAATCTGTAGGCTTGGCATTCCAAAAGTAATATTCACAGATAATGGAAAGAAATTTGTATGGAAGGAAATTGATTTTCTCACAAACAAGTATAAGATCATTCTCAACAGTTCAACCATCTCCTACTCTAAAGAAATGGACAGGTAGAAGAAAATAACAAAATCTTAATTAACATGTTAAAGAAGATGTTAGTGGATCTCCCAAGAACATGGGATGATATATTGCCAATGGTTTTATGGGCCTACATAACATCTAAAAGGAATCCAACAGGATTCACTCCTTTCTCTTTAGTCAATGGAACAGAGGTTATCTTACGAGTGGAATTGGCAGTACCATCAGTGCGAGTGGCTCTAAGTCTTGATTCGCTTCCTAATGCAAGACATGTGCAATTGGAAGCTTTAGATGAGCATTTTGATAAAGAAAATAATAATTTCAAAGTAGTTACCCAACAACTGTTGAGGGCTTATGAGAATCTCTCCAAGCAAAGAGAGTTCCAATTGGCAGATTTAGTTCTATGAATATCTACTCATCATCTAAGCAGCATGTCTACCTCCAAGTTCAAACCTAAATGGGAAGTACCATTTATGGTAGGAGGGGTAGGCATATTAGGATACGGCCAGAGTTCAGACCTTGAGAGTGATTGTATTCCGTCGATCAATTGCAAGTGGCTTAAGAAATTTTTTATTCAAAATACTACTCGTGAAAGAAGATATTCCATTTATTACTCGTGAATATTTTTCATAAAAAATATTTTCAAGCAGATAGGACCAAGGTATAAAGGGAAAGCAATAAATGTGCAAAGAATACACACAAGATAAATAACATCTGACATTTCATTTCATAAAAATGGCTTGCTCGAAAAATAGACAAAAATTACAAATACAAGCAAATGGTTATAGGACTAATTATTTTCTAAAAGGAAAATGAGATTATATCTCCTATAGAATCCTTATAAAGAGGCACCCACTTCTCTCTTCATGTCCTCCTCAATTTTGGAAATATGAGTAGCACCTTCTTCCCTGCTAGTTAAAATATTGATTAATTCATTTTTAAGGGACTTGATACGCTCTCTCAGGGTATTCGCTCACTAACTGCATTGCTTAGCCTTAGCATTCTCAGAAGATTTAGCCTACATCGACCACCTCATAGCATGATGAATAAGTTGATGAATGACAACATTCAGTTAATTCAATTTAAAATGATAACAGTTATCCAAGCCTTTGATAGTAACTAAGAAGTTATTAGAGTCCACATGAGTAGTCTCATTAGGTGAAGTTGAAGTAAATTGATGGACATGCCTTCTATATTACATACCCATGCGCTCGTGCAAGTCTTAGGATGATGCTAGAAAAATAGGTCCAAGACAACTCTATGTTCCTCATGACACCTTTGTACATGTCGCTCGCACCACATGTCTCTCATATAGACGTCAGGATCATCCACATCTATAACATCAAAACTGAATCCATAGAAATGGCATAAAAATAAGTAGAAGATTCCTCACCCGACTACTTGTCCTCAGCCACGTTACAGTGAGGTCTTAGAATCTTGCATGTCCTCATCACCAGATTCTCCTCCCTCGCTTTCTTGAGTTTGAAAAATAAAAATGAAAAGATAAATGCACCAAGTAAAGAAATGAAAAAGGCTAGAGTAGAATAGTAAAGGGTAACCCACTCGAAGGCCGACAAGAGTTAGCATGTTGCCTGAGATCCTGCGCTTATCTCATTGTGTGATTCGAGGCTCCACAAACACAGAGATGCTCACATATTCAATCTAAAATAAAGAAACAGATTGAGAAAATTAAAATATTTTCAAAAGTATAAGAAAATAAATAAAAGGTATGACAAATTAATATCTACTGCTCTACAGATAATGGAGCGTTTGTAGTACTCATCTAAAAATAAGGAAACACGAGGAGTAACTACTCGAGCATTTGAATAGTAAAAGAAGTAGTAAACACTAAGGTATGATAGATCAATACCTAAGGCTTCACGGGCAAAGGAGAGCTCATAGTTCTCACCTGATAACAAGTTAATAGGATGAGTGACTACTCAACATTTGGAAATAAATAAATAAGAAAAGGCAATGTCCATATAATACCTAATGCTTCGTAATCCTAGGAGAAATCGTAGAGATCACATGCAAACAAGGAAATAGGATAAGTGACGACTCAAAAATTTAGGAATTAAACAAAGTTGACGTATGCTAGTTTAATTCCCTAGGCTCCGCAGATATAGGAGAACTTGTAGTACTCACCTGCAAATAACGAAACATGAGGAATGACTTATCGAATATTTGAAAAGTAAAAACAAATCAATCTAAAGGTATGCCAGTTTATTACCTGCGGCCCCATAGCTATAAAAGACCTTGTGGCACTCACTTTAGAATAAAGAAACATGGCTAGTGACTACCCGAACATTTAGAACGTAAAACCAAATAAACGCGAAGGTATGCCATTTTAATACTTGAGGCTTCGTAGTAATAGGAGCCGTAATAGCGCTCACCCGAAAAATAAGGAAACATGACAAGTGACTACTCGATTATTTCTAAATTAAATAAAAATAAATGCAATGATATGCCAGTTGAATACATGAGACTCCACAACTATGGAAGTCCTCATAGTGCTAATGTAGAAAGAAGGAAACATGATGAATAACTATTTAACACTTGCAAAATAAATAAAAGTTTGGTACACCAGGTACTTCAGCACTCACAGAAGGAAAGATGCTTGAGATAATCACTATGCTGATGTGAGGAAGAGTAAGATAAGTGTAAAGGAAGGAAGGAGCGCTCATTCCAAACTGACAACACGGAGAGCAAAGCCTTTAAGACCACAACTCAAATCGTCAAAGAAAATAAAATAATGTTTTAAATCCTAAACACTAAGTTACCTTCTCTAAATAGGTAACAATTATAGTGGGATTGCTCGAAACCACACTAAAGATTTACTGAGAAGGGAAAGTCTAGATCTGAGGTTTGTTATCAATGGATAGATGTACTCTAGGGATAGATATCCTACTCTTGAGAGGTAACTCTCAGACAGCTACCCCAAATGGTAAGATAATGCCATCATATAAAGCGAAACCACTTAGTAACAGTCACTGCAAAGAGTAGAAAATGTTAGCCTATCATTTATTTTTCGAGAAAAAAGAATATAGAAAAAAAATATTGTAGGTATAACCCAATAGAGCTACATGATACAACAACTGAGGGGTGGCTCCCCCCAGAATGAGTGTTGCACCGCAAGAAGATGTTTATGGAGAAATTGATATCTGTTTCTAGAAACATAGATAATAAACATGAAAATTAAAATTCTTATGGGGTATGAGCAAAGTAGAAGACCCTTTAAGTACTTTAGGAGTGATCAACGCAATACCTATCCGTACGAGCAGTCATAGATGATATTCCAACAGTAGTGGGGAACACAGTCGAGATCTTTAAACAAAAAGCAAAAAATTAGTGCATGAGCAGTCATATATCAACTTATTTTTCTTTAGCACTTACAAATAAAAGAGTGGCCAGAAAATACAAATCTCTTGTGCCAAGCTCAAAGAAGATACCAACATGGAGTTCCTCCATGCGAAAATGGATAATGAAGGGGACAGATAGAAGAGGGAGTAGAGGGTAATCCTATACTCACCATTAGTACCCCACTTATTCCCACAAATGAGACTTGTTAAAAAAAAGGACAACCAATCAGTTATAGTGCAGAAGATGGTAATAAAAGCCTAGAAAAATATGATATTGCAAATACTTACAGATCCCGAATAGGGGTTCGCCCATATGACAAATAGTCCAGTTGTGGGGCTAGTTGAGGAAGGTGAATATATCATTGACTCGTTATTATAATTAACGGAGTGTTTTGAGTCCAGTATAACATTTCCAGTGGATGATAAAAAGGATAAAGCATCAGATGAGTGACCTTTATTGATGCCATGTGACTCAATATCATTTGATGACAAATTATGGTAATCAAAAGAAGAAGTATTTACATAATCAACAAGTTCCTTTTTATATGAGCAAGGTGGAAAGTGATCACTAATATCTCTATTGCTTTTATTTTTATTAAATAAGAGGGGAATAACTAGAGTACCTTCCACTGATTAAGAAGGAGGTAGAGTAGAGGTTTGAAGAAAGGTTTCTTCCACGACTTCATAACCACTTCATGGACATTTTGGAAAGTTTCTTCAATGCCATAAGTATATGTATCAAATATCTGATCAACCAATATAGTAGAGCTTGTGGATTTGTTTGCTCATTTTTTTCTCCTAGGTGTTAGAGTCTTGACTGGAGACAGTGGCGAGGAAGTCCCACTAAGTTCAGTAGGGAAAAATTGGAAACATCTGTATCTAGATGCTTTCTTTTAGAAATTTTAGCCTTGCATTTTCCTTTTGATTGATTCTCTCATGGATGCTTTGAGTATACAATCTCCTCATATATTGGATTCACCAACATAGAAGTAAGTTGATCCAATGGATTATTTATAATTTTACTATAATGCCATGTCTATTTACGTGTTCACTTCATTAGAAATTTTACAGATAAGGGAATTCCCACAATGAATGATTCGTGAGGCACATCTTGAGTACACGACTTGATAAGTTGAACTTGATTTTGCCATAGAATAAACCATGAACGACTAATTAAAGATAATTAATCATGAGCCAATATAAGAAAACCATAATACCGACTAGTATGATGGACTATATCTCAAAGAGTAAAATTTGAATAAGATTCCAAGTATAACTCCTCATGGGAAAGAATTGAAGGAAACTCATGAGAAAAACTGCCCCGATCATACCCAAACTGTCTCTTTACTAGGTCAGAATGATAGAACTCCACTCCTTACCCTAATTTAGTTAAAGAAGGGAGATTATAGGGTAAAACAAAAGTCTTGGTGGATATGCGGGGATAACCCCTTATAGAATCTGCATCAATAGGTGGATTAAAAATTTGTGAAGTAGATGGAAAGAAACATCGCAAAAATATACCTTCTAATCTCTTTGAGTACACTGGAAGGATAACTCATCAATTTTGTCCAAAAATAGGAATTAGTGAGTTCTTAGGAACCTCCATATTCCATCTTGCAATACGAGCAGTACTACTAGGTAACCAACGAGGCTTCGGAGCCCAATTTAGGAACTGCTCGAATAAAACCCCCATAAGAATAATAGAGCTAGAAATATTTAAAAAGTCATAATGGCCATGATATCTCTCCGTATCAGTATGAATTTAATCTAACCAAGTATACATTTATCCAAGTTTTAAGTCAACGAGCAATACAGATCCACCATGAGCAAGCCACATTGCCAAACGAAGTTACAACTCTCGAAGAGAGTCACTGGTTATTCCTTGGAATAGAAATCTTGATAGAAAAGTCACAAAGAAAGTAGCCATATACCTTTTTGACTTTAGCATGGGCCCATCTTGATTTTTGGTGGCTTTATTTTAGCCTCATAATAGGACAAGGATTTAAAATTCTTAAACCAATTTCTTTGCCATTTAGCAAATGGGATCTTCCTCGCACTTATATGAGTGAGAGCCACATAACGAGCACATCATCCTAAAGATCTGTTCAACTCCTCGCACATTGTTTCATCCTCAATATCCTTATAACCATCTATAAAAGTATGAGTTCCCAAGGTAAGCATTCCTATAAGTTCATAGATATCCTCTAGAGTGATAGTAAACTCACCCAATCCAGTAACAAAAGTATGTGTATCCATACTCCAATGAGAGGAAAAGATGTTAAGGGCACTTGAGCTTTTGATAATAGTACAACTCTTTAAGTTGATAAGAGTTCTTTTCATGCCAAGACCATAAATTATTTTGTGATAACTTTCAACAGATAGTACTTATTCAACCCAAGACTCCTGCTCCTAGGGAGTGCCACCACAGATGTCAAAATTGATGTTTGAAAAGGAAAAGTCCCCTTATCCACTCGATTTTGCAATATGCTACCATGCAAAATGATCAAGGCACCCTTGCTCTCTAGAAACCCTATAAGTGGTTGCTTGGCTATTATAGCTACAAATCCTGCCTCAAATACCTCTAAGGCTCTCAAAAAGTGATTATCACTCCTGAAGAATGGGGCACACCTATATGTTATGAAATCCATTTTGGTACGCACTTTTAGATATTTTTGGTGTGTTGGGTTAATGGAGTAAGAATAACAAGCTTTGCCTTGAGAAGAACCACCAATAGTAATGGAGACAGTTGAAGAAACGGTAAGCATGACTGTAGAAATGGTTGAAATTACAAAGACCATGGAAGTAGTGATTTGAATGGGTAAAGAACCCACCACCATCTTAGTACCGATAACAGAAACGATAATAGAGGAAAGGTTAGATGAAAAATCTATTGAAGTAAATAAAGTTTCAAAAAAATATGGAAGAAATTAAATAAAATGGTGAATAAATGAAGACATGAAACTTTGTCTTTTTAGAAATTTCAAATGAAAGTAAAATCTTTGAAAGAGGAGGAAAGTGGAACTTATACAATGAGAAGGAAAAAGGGGGCTAATGGTTCAAAAACAGGGTCAGTAATTACCTAAATTATGAGTAGTCCTCACTCACACGACACGTATCTCCTTGAAGTACTAAAAGGTCATCTTATAAAATTAAACATGTTAGAGCATTTAATTCGTAGTAATGATGATAACTATCCCCTCGAAATATTAAGAAAATGTATTTTCGTGCATAACTCTTCTCTTCAAACCAAAAAACGAATTTTGCATGAGGGGGATAATGTAAAGGGGTATTTAAGTAACCCTGCAATTGAAGAAGAGTCTTTTAAGAATTATTAGAAAAATAAGGTGCTTGATCAAGCCCAAGAAAGATCCAAGAGCCATGCGAGCAATATAAACAAAGAGGGTGCTCGAGAAAACCATGTTAGCTCTAAAAGCCACATGGGAAGTACTAGCAAAAGAGAGTTCTCGAGAAACACATGTCAACTCCAAATGTCATGCAAGTAGTAATAGAAAAATAGGGTGCTCAACCAACCCAAGTCAGATCTAAAGTCATGCGAGAAACACTAGGGAAGTAAAATTCTCAAGCAACATAACTCCAAAAGTAATGCGATCATACCACTAAGGGGGATGCTCAAGAAACCCCAAGTCAGCTCTCAAAATAAGAGCAAGTATACGAGTACCCTGTCTCCCTAATGAAGTAAAGTTGTTAGCAGTTACTTAAGCAATACATACATATGTATTTGAAAACCTCAGTTACTGATACTTAATATTGTTCTTTTTACACAAGTTTACTTAGTGAGAAGCCTTGTATTAGCAAGCAAGGATCGAGCAGATGGCCAGTTGGTACCTCTTGAGAAGTTTGGTTTGGAGGGTGGGAGGTATGTTTTGTTGGGAAAGCTAAGGCTCAACCACTTCAATATCCTAGGAAAGCGAGAATACTGAAGGTCACTCGCACTCACTAACATTACAAAATCCACATTTACTTATTTGTGAGCAGTTAATGACTTTTTCGCAAGACTATTAAATAAAGACATTAACGAGTGACCCTCAAGGTCACTTGCAAGTTTTAAAAATTTCTCACAAATTAACCTTTTACAAATAGATAAAATAGTAATTTTTGGCATTATAGTCGACAAAATCACCTTTTTGAGAACTATTATGCCAAGTTTCAGTCCACAATAGATAGATCGTGGTAGACAGTGTCAAATAATAATAAGGAAAAAAAGTGTACAAAGATATTTATCACATGGGAATATCCCTTTGGCGCGCACGTGCCATGTCAGCCATAATGTTTTACTATAAATAAAGAACTTAGGGAACACTCAAAAAGGGATCTCATTAGCATTGTTACTCTACACAAATTCCCACATATATTATCTCTCTGCTCTCTCCTAGATATTGAGATGCTTATCTATGCACTCTCAAAGAATCACTGCTTTCGGGGGGTTCATTCCTTTATTTATTATTGAAAAGTTATATTTAATCATTTCTTGCTCATTGTTCTAATAAAAAAACATTGATGTTATATTAAAATTTGGTTTTTGGTCTCTGATTATGTTCTTGAAATATTATCACCCTGAAGAAAGTTTCTATTGGAGTGGGTGATGCCTTACCCATCTATAGTTATTCATAGACCCTGCTACCACTACCCTCCTACAATCCTGGTAACTGCTTGATAAGTTTATAGCTCTCCTTGATTGGTGTTCTATGCTCCATCAATTTCTTATCTAAACTAGGTAACTCATCATATTCCCAAGAAAAATAGTCCTTATAGTGATGTAAATAGCCTACAAACAATTGTTGCTCTTCTTTGCTTAGGTTAACATCGATATAGGTGACTCTTTAGTTTTGTTCGGTTCTTGAATTTCTTTCTTTCAAGGGATCTTGTTTATTCACAATAAGCTCTTCATATTATATTAGTGAATATGTTAATTCACTACTGTCTTAAGGAACTTTATTCTCCATATCATCTTCAAAGACATAGTCAGCCTAAGTTATGGTCTTTTCTTCACCAAGTCTGGTGCTCCATTCCAAATCTTTGAGATTATACAAAACCATGGTTAAGCTTTCATTGGCCTGTTTAATGTTAATGGTGTGCTATACCTTAAATAATTATTTTTCTTTCTTCAGTTGGTTCCATAAAACTAAAAATTAACTCATTCCAACCAGTATATGAGATTTCCCATTCGGATGTTTTTGGTACCAAAGCCTATGCCTTCACTGGACTCATATTCTCCTGGAAGAATCCTTCCTCAACACAGTTAGAACTTGAATGAAAGGATAATGGATCATCCTTTACTTCCTCCACATGTCCATATTCCTTTATCAAAATTAATTTATAATGAATAGAAGAAGGAATACACTTGTTAAAATGAATCCAATCCCTACTAAGTAAAATATTGAAACTTGATTCGCTTTTAATGATAAAAATAAGAAATTTTGGATTTTCTAGTGCCTATTTAAATGTTAATTGCTAGTATGCCTTTGATAGAATTTTTACCTCCAACAAAGCTTGAGATAATTATTTAAGTCTGAACCAATTTAGTATTCTATTTTTTCATCTTAGATAACGAGAAAAATGACATTATAATAACAGTTGCACTATTATCTACCAATATTTTATTGATAAAAATCCCATTTATCCATACTTTAATAAATAAAGGTTTAATATGAATAGTTATATTCTTAGTAAAATCTTCGAACCCATATATAAAGTCAAGCGCAGAGACAAAGAAATCAAAGTTGTCTAGCTCTGACTTTCCATCTTCATTCACTTCCATGAAAAGTACCTCTTGGCCTTCTTCATCTTCGAACCTCTTTGAGAGGATCACAACTATATTAATTGGCACTTGATGAGGTAGAGAACCAAGATCGATGAATTGTTTATGCTCAGCATATTACTCTAGAACTATTCCATTTATTTTCATAATTTCTTATTTTAGTTTTTTATCAAAAGAACTATCTCTTGATGAACTATCCCCCTCCACACTTATAGCTGTAACACCCCGCCCGCCTGGGGAGAGCGAACGGAGTGCTAATGCGATAAAATAAATCCAAATCCACAAGTAACAAGGTATAGAGCATCTAAATAAACCCACAATAATAAAAATCTACTAATCTCAATCTCTTCAATTACAACAAGTCTCTCGAATTAAAATTACAACTATCTAACTCGAATAAAAATACAAATCTCCAAAGCTCTATACATCAAAATAATACAAATCTTTCCCAAACAATCCTCGCTAAAATCAATCTCCATAGCGCCCCAAAATCCGTGCTAACCTGCCACTAAAAGAAAATATGGGGAAGTACACAATACGACAAGAAAGATGCTCAACAAATATGGATTAGCGATGAATAAAACGTATCAACACGAGTACGAATATTCAAATCAAAATGAAAATCTCAAAGCATTTATCAATATAATTTCTCAACAACACTTTAACCGGGTCACCAGGCCTCACCACATCCGTATATGCTTTATCAAGCCATAGCCCGGGAAACAGGAATTTTGGCGGGTGCCCAACATCCGTGCCATATTAAAATCTCATGACAACGTGATCATCAACAATATAATGATACCACATACATCAAAATAATTTCAACAATTATTTTCCAGATTTCAATGAATTTATCAATTCAAATATGAGTTCAATTAAACAAGAATTCAAAGGGAATAACTCTCGAGAGATTTAAAGAGCATATTGTGTAAAACCCCATACCTCAAACCATGATGAGAAACCAATGATCACATCCTCAAGATCAACACAAAAGATCTATAAAATCTCCTCCAAGAACCTCCAACAAAATAGCCCCAAGAACACCTCTAATCTAAGGTTGGAACTCACAAATCTCAAGGGCAAAGTATATATAAAAAGAAGAGGAATATAAAATATATTTGCTGCCAAAATTTGTGCCAAAAGTATGTTAAAAGGCTTGCCCACGAATCCCTTTTATAATGCAAAGAAATGAAGAGTTGGAATCCAAAAGACTCCTTTAAATAAGGCAAAGAAATGAAGAGTTGAAAGTCAAAACAACTCCAAGAGTTAAAAACATTTTAAAATCATTTTAAAATCTGTTTTAACTCCGTTTTCAAAACCGTTTGAAATTCTCGCCATTAAAATAATAACCAACATATTTGAGCAATAAAAATAATTTTATCAAAAACTTTATTTTCCTCCATTTTCCAAAAATTAATTAAAATAGCCCAAAATTACGCGGGTTATTACAATAGCTTTCTCCATCTCTTTGAACCTTTCAACCAATTATTATGATGAGGATTTACTTGCTTCTGGTTTCTTATTGAACCTTGGATTTGACTTTAATGACGAGGAGGCAAATCATTCTGACCCACTGTACTACACAATCTCAGAAGACTCTTTTTAGGCCCTACAATTTCTGTGGATCCTTTATTGTTGATCACGAGAGATTACCACTTTTAGTTTCGTTCTCTTTGTCTTAGGCTACTATATAATATGCCACATACTAGGGGTCTCTTGTTGAGGTTTAATTGGTTTAATTGCCTTTGGTCATTTTGGAAAATAATTGAACTATTGCTCTACCACTAGGTCTTGGATTATAAACCAATCAAGTGCACCTTTTACCATTGAGATTGACTTTGGGACCTTTGCATGCCCTTAATTATTCACAAATTAATAAAATTTGTCCTCTTTAAATCCAGGCATAATGTATAGGTTATTTCTTTGCATTTTAGCATTCCCTTGGGGATGAAAAAGAACAAAGAATGGTCTCACTTTTCCATAGGGTTTAATTTGAGCTTCTTCTTGATTTTAGAACATTGGGATTTTGGCTGCGTAACCATTAATCACATTCTTGTTACTCTTCTACTGCCACATTTCCTTTAAAGCCTCCAACTGGCACATTTCATCATAATGTTCACTACATCTGATACATAGGTTTTTTGTTACCTTTTGGTCAGGGTCTTTAATAACTTTAGGCTTCGTAGTCTTAGGTTTGGCTATTGTCTTAATTCCGAATTCGACATGTCCTTTGTTCTTTGGCAGCTAAATGGAATGCACATTTGTCCCCAGTTTATTGACTTGAGGGAATGGCTCCTCATCTACACCCATGGTGCTTTGTTCTTTTGTAGGGAATTTGATTTTCCCCCACGTGATTAATTCTTGAACCCCATTAAGATACTCAGAGCAAGTGTAAGTTGAGTGAGAGATAATATTATGCCATTTGCAATAATTCTTCCCATTGATTTCATTAATTTTTAGCATTATCCGATGGTTTTAATATTTTAGCCTTTAAAAGATAATCAAGGATCTCACCGGTATTGGAAATGTCGAAGGAGTATTTCTTTATCATCCGTTTTAATTTAGGTGCAAAATATTATGTTGTTGTGTTCTTTCGAACCAATAGCTCACAAATTATAGTTTCAATTCCTATGATCTCAGTAACATTTATTTCAAAGTTAGGATGATTATAATATGTTTCTAAAGAAGATATATTTATTTCACGATCTTATTCTTGAAAGTTTTCATATATAGATACTTTGGCAGTTAATTATACTAAATATTTGAATTCAGTGGCATCAAATTTCTTGTGAAGCCTAAACTTTAGGCCATTTTATGCCAACTTCTCAAACTCTAATTTAGCTAAGACTATTTAGCATTTGTTCCTTGCCCTTTTGAACCTGTTTATAAAGGTAGTAGCCATTTTGTCAAGTTTTTAACTCAGACTAGCTAAGTCAGCCATGGAAATCTCTGGCTCAATTTGGAAGAATTGTGCATGAAATATATATTTTATTTTTTACCAAGTTTGGACATAATTAAGTGGAAAACTTATGAGCCATGAGAAGGATTCATTAGTGAGTGAACTTAAAAACAAACGTAGTTTAAGGTAATCATTTGTTCCAGAATCAGCACATTGACTTGTGAACCTTGCAATGTGTTCTATAATGGAATGACTTCCATCCTCATTATAAAGGGTAAAGGTTAGAAATTTAAACATTTTTGAAAGTTATATCCTACCCATCCATTATGGTATGGCTTTATATAGATAACCCTTGTGCCATTGGTCCACATAATTCATGTATTAGGTCCACAATCTCATTTTTTCCAACTCCCTCAGGAAGTTGCCTATTTTATAGGGTAGTTACTTGGTTCAACAAAGGGGTTGGTTTCACCAAAGGCGGTAGAACTTATGGAGGCAAATTTTTTTGTGCTTAGTAAGGCATAGGTTGGGATTCTTGAGAGGTTTAGTTATCCAACTTCATATGTTTCCCCAACTTTGGAGTTCTTATTTGAACGTTGGATTATTGATAATCCCATAGTTCGAAGCATCTCAGAAGCCTAATTTGATATAATTTTGATGTGGTATAGTGCTTCCTACTTCTGGGAGAGGTTATTCCCTAATTGGGTAGTTGTAACCCAATTATTGATAAGTTTTAGGTAGTCCCGAGCTTTCCAACGAGTTACTAATACCTATACTAATTATTCTTTTCAAAGTTAGTTTCACATGTATTTTTTATGTAATGAACATGATTGTAAGCGTTTAATTGTGTAGTTGTGTTCACACCAATTTATGCTTCATATGTCTGAGCATTGTTTACCAACCCATTTCATAATGCGAACTTACTAGTCAATGTTATGATCACGATGTTTATATTTTTTACCATATTTCCAAAATGATCAAAAATTGAGTTTATTTAGTTGATCAATTTGTGTTGAATGTTTTTGGGTACACCAATTACTGGTATGTTTTGAATATTATCGGGCTTGGAGCCATTGGAATATTCAAGTTTTTATCGCAAGCCATTGGCCCCAGCTCTTGAGTTATTTCAATCATTGTTTGCTCTGAAGTAGTAATATGTCGGCTGGTTGAGCCAAGTTCACCAACGTTTTTTGTTACATCATCGTTTCAACGTGTCCTAGCCATTTGAAACCAAAATATAACACTGGTGTTCCACCGGACATGCCAAAAATATATTTGTGTTATTTTGAATTAGCTTGGTAATTAAACTTAATTAGGACTGCAAGTATGCTAGGTAAGATTTTTGGTCTTGCCAACCATAGAGCTTAGCCTAGTGACTATATCAGGGGATTATGTTGCATTCGATGCTTTAATTAAGAAGACTTATTCTTCCCTTAAGGAAGATTTAATTAAAATGCTATGTTGTGCTAATTAACTAGGAAAAAAGAAACTGTAAATTGTTGGAATTGAAATAAAAGTAAAGCTTTGAAATTAGAAAAAGAAAGTGCGATAATGTTAAAGATTACACTACGAAATTTAAAGCAAGTTATTAAAGATACCAAAAGTAAAGGCAATAAACTTTTAATAAACTTGAGGTAAAGTTACAATCTACCTTATAATATACTTTGGATTAAGAGAAATACATAAAATAAAGTATAGAAAAAAATGAAAGAAAGGATAAAAGTATGTAAAGATCTGTTCCATTGTGGGACCGTTGTTTATTTATAGAGTTTCTACCTATGCGACGTAACTACTTTAATAACTGTTGGGTGCTTAATTATCCAATTTACTTTTCCCTCTTTAGGTGCACTAATTCCCCTATTCAAATTATATCCTTCCATTTTTAATATCACATCCAGGTTGTTACAAATATTATGCATGCATGTTTCTAGTTACCTTGATTTTTATATAATAGTTCAGATGTAATTATCGATTTATGACTTACATGACAACACCTAATTGGGTAATGATAATATAGTGTAAATA
Organism: Sambucus nigra; assembly: GCA_949130495.1. Classification (NCBI taxonomy): domain Eukaryota; kingdom Viridiplantae; phylum Streptophyta; class Magnoliopsida; order Dipsacales; family Adoxaceae; genus Sambucus; species Sambucus nigra. The sequence goes on along the minus strand of OX422221.1, from coordinate 438,017,948 downwards.
ATCAGGTGCTTTACAAATCCTTACTTTTTCGGACTTTCTACTATCAAAACTTGGACTATGCTATCTAGGTTAAATTCTCCTAGTGACACAAACCAGTAATGGGAATGATGGGCCCAATTTTGGTATTTCATGTTGAGATTTCTTATCTTCACACATTATTCTTCTTCAAGAATAAATCTTGACGAAAATTTCATTTCGAATTCTATCAGTTTTGACTACACCCAAATGGGCTATTAGTAACAGACTTATTTAGGATTACTAATGCTACTATACCATTAATATGAGTAACAATTTGGTAGTGGTAGTAATAAATTATAAGTGTTACTAATACATATTTAGTATAAAAACTAAAAAATAACCCGCTCTTCCACACTTCTCAAAAACACCTATGGAAAAAGAAAACCCACTCACCCTCAAACCCTCACTGTTGCACCTCGGACTTATCAAACCCTCAAACCGCTGCCTCTGCAAATCTCCCATGTCGTTCTTCTTTACCCACACTTCAGCGCGATTTGCCATCAAATGGAAGTTCTTGGAGGATGAAAAAGGTTGTCATCAAAGTGAAATTATTTGTGATTTCGATTTTATTGTTTGTGACATTTTAAAAGGTAATCATTCATTCTACGTTGTCCCTTATAGGTATTCATTCATTGAACACTGATGAGGATTTAATCATTCATTTCATTTTCCCTTTTCCCTTTTTCTTTTTTAATGTACATTTATGTATAAGTGTTTATTTTTTCTCTATTAATTGATCATATAGGGTTTATTTTAATCCATGTCAATATCATTTCCCTCTTTAATTTTCAAGGATGGTTTAGTGAGGAAATTAGTTTGCATGACTGATAGGGTTTGATAAATATACAAGTTTTTTTTAATTTTATTTTCACCAACTTTTCTTTCTACACACCCTAGATGGATTTAAAATTCAATAAAATGGGGGTTGCAGAAATAAAAGTGTGTTGTAAATAAAATCTGATAAGTGGTATGGTTTAGAATTTTTTTTGTCCTTTTCAATTGTGTTTTCTTATTCATTAATAAATTTTATACATTTAAGTTTAGGTTCCCTAAAAAGAATGTGTGGCATATATAATGCAAACAAATTTTGCACATTTAAATGGGGAAAATAAGTTGGTGTTTATGTTTCTAAGGTGGGAAGCTATTTGTTAAGGCTTGTAAGAGGTTGAACTGGTTATTTTGTAATGGTGGTTTGTATCAAATGTTTTAATGTTTCTTGTTAGATTGAATGTGGGTGGTGAGATAAGTGGTCTTCCGTAGTTAAGATGATTTTTTGGGTTATTTTCGGATTGGGATAAGCAAAGTGATGATCGAGCTTGATAATTATAAGAAAATAGGACTTAGTGATGAGTTCAAGTAAGTTACCCATCTTGTTAGAGTATTGGTTAAATGAATAATTTTTAAGAGTTGGATGTTTTTAAAAGTTAAAAGTCGGTGGTTAGACGGTTAGGTATCTATATTTATTCAATATGGTACATCTAGCATCAAATTGAATGCAACTTTCATTATTAAATATACCTAATTTATATTACATGGTTTAACAACTGTAAATGCTATAAATTATTGCATTTCGATAAAGTGTATCATGTAAGTCCAAAGGTGCACACTATTTTTTTTATATAAAATAATGATTTTTTTGGTAGTGCGAAATGTCCCAAATGTTGAACAAAAGGATGGATGACTAAGAGGAATAGAGTAAGAGAGGTTTACGTAAATGGAGTAACATATTTCCTTGATTTTACAATTTCAAACAATGGACATCATCTCTTGACATTTCCATGTCCATGTGGTATGTTTTGAAATAAGATCTGACTAAGTGAGTCAGATATCAGGAGTCATTTGAATGGGCATGATATAGACTTAACATATACAACATGGTCTTTACACAGTGAAATAATATCCTCAAACTCCTTGAATCCCGTTATAGAACCTATTGATTGTTAAGTACAAGTCGAAAATAATGAGAACATTGAGAATAAAAGGCTTCGAGACTTTGTTAACATGTTCTGGTAATTGCACAAACAGTATTGTGGCGAACCTGACCCGGAATAAAAATCACATGTTAATAATGAGAAGTATCTGTAATACCCCGTATTTTTCTGGGCTTTTAAATTTAGGGATTTATTAAATTTAATTAAGGAATTAATTTAATTTTAATCCGAAAATGTGTTTTAAATAATGACTAGCGTGACGAGAGTTAGTAATTATTGAAAATTTGTTGAATATTAATAGATGAGTAAAGTAACATATAATATTGGCTTTATTAAAAATTGTCACGAGTGAATAAAATGACAATTATTGAAATTTAAGTCGGGACGCACCTGTGTCGTGTCAGAACTAAATTATGATTATTAAAAGTGAAAAAAGTATAAGTTACCCGTATGGTCATTTCGAGTGCGTTAATGTGTCTGGAAGGGTCGAGACAGTCAAAATAATGTACCCGGGGGTTTAGTTTGGGTCTCGGGGCATTTTTAGGCCTAACTAACGTCCCGGGAGGGCGTTTTAGATAATTTGTTGGGCATGGAAACCCACGAATTTTCTAAGGTTATATCAGATGTTAAGGGTTGTCTTCTAGGGTTAACATAATCAAGAACATAGAACGACCATTGGAGATGAAGGGTAGGAGCTTTCCAAGGAGTTCTAGGCCAAAAACTTCGTCATTCGCACCGCCGTCACAGCCAAATTGTAGATCACGCGACGAGGAACACAACCACACCAATTACTTCCACAAATCAGAAACAAAGATTTTCAGGCAAGTATCTATCTTTATTTATTTTAGTTGATGCTTCAATTATGTTAGTCTAGGGTTGATTAGAACTAGTTTCGTGAAAGAAAGCATATATTGGAGACTAGAATTCGCATGTTATAGAGGTAATAATCACATTCTGGAAATCTAATTCACATATGGAGGATGTCCCACGAATTTTCTTTGAGTTAGGAGTAGAAAATCTGGAAAAAAGAATTGGAAGAATTAAGTTAAAGAGAATATTATGGTTCTTGAAGTTTATGTAGATTTTACCCATTTAATCGTTATACTTGATGAATTCGGACATGTTTTACATTTAAAATCATGCATTTAGGCATTTAGTACTTGTGATGATGTTGGTTGGGAGTTTGGGGATCATATATGGATATTTGGTTGAGGTTGGAGAGGAAAACCCGTAACTGGGTTAATGAAGTTTTCGCCATAACTGCTTGATCGATCGATCAACCCAAGAACATCGATCGATCAATGATCGATCGATAGACCCCATTCCCTCGATCGATCGACCCCTCCTAGAAAACTGCATATTCCCCTTATTTTGGTTTAATCCGATTAAAAGGCATAGGAACCCTTGATTATTATTGTTAGAGTATAATGAGATATAAATAGGACCAGTCGGGTCTAGGTAACCCTGTTGAGTGAGAATTTAATGTAAGATCAAATAAAGGGTTAACGGGAAGTTATTCACACATATGATATCGAGCGTACGATAAATAAAAGATCGGGACTTGTAAGGAAGTTAGACTAGAAAGAAAATGAGAGTACCTATTGAAATTATACTTAAGGTGATAGAATACTTCGAGAGATGAGAAGTAAGTAAGGAGTAACTTATATATGAGAATAGAAGTGACGAGTCAGCTATGCGAGAATCGAGTAAAATGTGCTAAGAGCGGATAACTATAACTATGGGTCGTGGGCGCACCTAATTTAAAACCATGTGAATAATATATTTATATGACTGTGTGATTGTGCATATATTATATATCTGTGGCAAAATCGTACCCGAACTACTTGCTATCATGTGGGTTTTTGCACCGGGACAGGCTTATCTCGATTGGACCTTTATGGGGGATAACGACTTGTACCCTAGAAGATAGTATCCTCAATTACAGTCTATCTGAGTGATAGCCAGATGGCCCTAAGAGACGTTAGGGTATGTGCTGACCTCTTAGGACTGGGAACTATGCTTTGACTGCATTTGTATATGTTTTGTGTTAATAGAGTTCGAGGGTGATTCCAAACTAGTATTTCCCTTAGTATGAGTGATACGGGGACTTGATAGCAGAGTACGCTTGCAGCATAAATTTTATGTGGGGTGCCGTTAGTATATATATTGTATGTGAGACTAATATATATATATATATATATATATATATATATATATATATATATATATATATATATATATATATTTACATAGGAATTTTCTACTGTGCGTATACGTAATTAAGTAATGAATAAATGTTTCAACTCTCTTAAATGTTCGGGAACTTCATAATGGTACTGATTTGTTTTAAATAGCGTAAAGAATCTTGAAGAGATTTTTTTTCTAAACTAAATACTATCACCCTGTTATTTCTTGAGATAAAACTTTATGAAAAATAAGTGAGATAGACTTATGAGGTTTAGTAGTATGATAGACGTGCACATTAGATGAGAGGTGAGAATTCTCAAGAGAGTGTCACATACTAGTATGGTTGTTGCATTAGCCGGTAAGCATTTTAAATACTTGTTAAACTAAATTTTAAACTGTTTTACAATCGAGCTCTGACCCGTTTCCTGTTATCTATTCTCTCTTGTATATATATATATATATATATATATATATATATATATATATATATATATATATATTACAGGTGCCCATCCACAGGGGCATCATGCTTAGGTTCTTTGGATTGGACGTGGCTGCAGCTTATGTGGGAGTTGCAGGCCATTGCTTAGACGACCTCGTTGTTCATTCCACTCTTATTTCAGCTCTAATTAGTTTGGGCACGTGTCATCCGTTTTCTTATCCAGTTGGATTTTCAGAGACTATGTTCATTAATCTTTAGTACTTTCTACTCATGGGGATTTTAAATACTATCAGGATGGTTTCATTTGTAATTCTTAAACTTGGTATTGGTTTATTTGAATGGTTAAATTCTTAGGTGTGTATTACCAACCTTTATATTTGTGTGATTTCTTAAACTGTTAATTATTAAAGGTTTTCATATCTGGATTTAAATAAAATGGAAATGAATGGTTTAAATGGTTTTGACACTTAGCTTAATTATTTAGGGTGTTTAAAATGGAAATTTTAAATTGCGACAGTGATGCTAAGAATGAACCAACCGTTTACCTTGATTTTAATTTAATAAAGGACTGATCACCCGTTATTTAATTAGGTGAGGTGTCAGAGGTGGTATCAGAGCATCAGGTTCTAGTGTTCTTTAGGATCCGTAAGGCTTATTTCGTTTCCAACTTAGTGTCTTTAATTTAGAGCCCTAATATTAGGAATGTTGTATTAATCTTTATACGTTGTGAATTCGTGCTTCTACGATTTGTTTACGTGAATGATGAACTCATCCAGATTATTTATATTTTTAGATGGATCGTCAAGATGAACAAGCTAATGTTGTTGGGAGAGTCAATGAGCAAAGTCAGCTCACACCGCATATGTCTCCTGGGAGAGTATCAACCGCAGAGTTAGCAGTTATTGTGGCCCAGGCAGTTACCACTGCGGTCTTACAGTATCAAGAACGCACCACACAACTTATAGGAAGCAAAAGATATAGAGTGTATTGTCAATCTGTCATGACTAGAAATAACAAATGTGTGAAGACACTAAAATCGCAACAACGAGCACCTTAAGACTGTACAAACCATGAAGGTAACAAATTTTACAGGGAAACTCAAAGGCGTCAGGGCTAACAAAGTCGGGATCAGGGTGAAGTCACAAAAAGGTTTTCAAATATGGAATGGACGATCATGAACGTCAAACTTATCTGAATCATACTAGAAAGGAACTCCGACCCGACCAACGAGAACTTTTAGGACTCTGCTATAAGTGTGTACAAACAGGTCACAAGTGGAGGGACTGTCCTCAACCAGATATCGTTTGTCATCACGATACTCCACAAGGCCAATAAGGCCAAGGAAAATGTGGAATCGGATAACTGGACCAAAACCAACCGAGGAGTAAAATTAAACAGTTTAGAGGTTGATGCTTGAATTGCGGCAGAGTGCGTCACCGGAGGCAGGGTTGCCCAGATAAGGGTAAGATATCCCAGCAGCAGGGGCAAAAACAATACGAATGTGTGTACGACATCCAACATACTGAAATTCGGCAACCATCATCGGCCATTGATGGTATGTTCCTTTCTTCTAATATTATGGGACACATTTTATTTAATACAGGGGCATCACACTGTTTCATAAATACCCACATTGCGCGGGATTTTTAGACACTAATGAGAGTACGGTGTCATGCGTAGGCTTATCATTTGGAATGAGCCTTTAATTCTCTTTATCCGTCGGGGTGTAGGTATATAGTTTGGTAGATTGATTTTTACCTGCAATCGAACTAGTTTAGTCTTATGTGAGCACGACGTCGTTATTGGCATGGATTGGCTCGCTGCGTATAGAGCCATGATAAATTGTTTCGATAGGAGTATTATCTTTTCCATTACAGGATAGGAGATGTTTTAGTAGTGATGCCTCGCCTGGAGGGAGGGTCCTCCACCCATTTGTATTACATAGAGGAGGATACCTCTAAGGAGATTGTGATTCTCCTGTACTTGATTCCAGTCGTTCGTGAGATTCCGAAGACATTTGGCAAAGTAGAAGTATGAGTTTTATATTGAAGGATGAAGTGTGTTTTATGGGACACGAACGAGTCACCATATTTTATTCATTGCTAAATTATCATGTGAGACGTGTCTAGCGAGTATAACTATAAACGTCATTATTCCGAGGATACTTTTCTAATGTAGCGGGATTTTCTTTAGTGCTACCGCAAGCATGAATGGATGTATCAATAGTTCTATATACTTTATTGAAGTTATTTGTGTTAGTGATGTGATATACGAGTAAGATATTACCTTGGTTACAATTTTATAGAAATGGCTAGTACGATAGTAGGCAGTTATTGCAAAGCTATCAGAGTGGTTACCTTTGTGCCGCATATTTTTTCTAGCGAGGCCTCACCTGCGAGAGGGTCACACTCACACTTCATATTATCTATTTTAGAGACTTCGGAGGGAATAGTGGGCTTGGGATACTCGATCCCGGAGTGTGTAGGAACTTTGTTATTATGATTCAGTATATATTAGGTTTACTGTTGGGCGGTAAGTTTTGACTCATTATTATGTTTAGCGCTCAGGACTTGGTGATAGGTAGAGAGCATTGGTATATCTACCCTTTAGAGATGTGAGAGTAAGAGTCAGAGTCATATGTTTGGATTCAAGATTTTAAGAGTCATGATTGTATGTGTACAAGATTTATGAATTTTGATTTCCACCAATACTGAACAATCATGGATTGGCAAAATGTTCTTTGTGTAGGTGTAATTACGGGAGGTGATGTAACTTTTATGTCAAGAGATGGAATAAAGGGGTACATGTTATGGACGGAGGGCCTAACCGATTTTGATAACCGACAATGCTAGGTAGTAGTGTATCGGGGGGTTCCTTATTTGGATTTCTCTTTGCGAGACATCCCACGCATGAAACTTAGCGTAAGGTTGGAAGTAGGAATATGTTTGGTCATTAGTCTATCGATTGGTACCTCTGTCATAGTAGTAGAAGGTAATTATATCTATAAGTTGGAAGTTAAATTATGATTTAAGGCCAGTGAAGATGGTTGTGTGGTGAGAAAGAATGAAAAGTTTTGTTTTATCACCACGAATTGAGGGGTGGAACGATGATAAGGGGGAATTGAAATTTTGATCTCTAGGGTAATTGAGAGTACCCAAGTGTTGTAACCGCATTTGGAACACAAGGGAAATAAAGAGTTGGGACAATTTTTAGTGAGGATTATCTGGGAAAGAAATCTTAATACAAGAACGAAGACTTGTATTTATTTTGAGGTATAGAGCATTAGTGAATTATTTTAGTTGTTGTATCCATTCGAAAGAATTATTGTACTTATCTGAAGAGATGAGAGATTAGTAGTCCCTCTTTTGTTGATGTGGGATTTAGATACTCTATAACTTGTTGCATTAGGGGATTTAGTTAGTTTTATCGATGAGTAGTTCTCTACTCGCTCTCCCCGGGCGGTCAGGGTGTTACAAAATGTGGGCATTCCGGTTAGCTGATGTTAAAATCGTCCGAGTTGGTGGGAGTGGAAGTGTGGAATATATATTTGTGGGACTAGCATAACGAGGTGGAAGTAATAGAGTGGATTAAGTGTCGCATGAGGGGCGATAATCCATACATACATGTGCGATCAGAATAGCACACCCGAATTTCATCGAAAGGCTGTGGGAAGCCATTTAAAAGGAATATTCCTTGAGAAGGGTAGAATTTAATTATTATGGAGAACACTCGGAGAGGAGTTGTTATTAGTCAAGTGTAAGATCAACTTGCGCATACAAAGAGTAATGATGTTAGTATAGTATAAAAGGTCCAAAAGTGCATATTAAGTGTCACTAAATGTGAGACATCTCAAGTAAAAGTCGATGTTTAACGGGACATAATGAGGGGTCTCTGCATGCACCACTCATAGATAGAGATCGGTTGGAATAAGAGGATCAACCAGAAAATTTTGAAGATATCGGAAATTCCTATAATGGAAGAGGCCGATAAAGTCGGTAAAGTTTTGTAGATGGATTGCCATCTTCAAGACAAGATCAAGAGCTCATCCGAACATGTGGGACAAGTCACCAAAGAAGGAAGTAATTGATATTCCTTTCGGGTGATTAACAATATTTACGTGTACCCCAGTCTTCCTTTAAAAGGAAGGATCGATCCGGTACGTGGTCCTACACGGTATTATTTCCTGAATCGGGATGAAATTTTTTAATTCCACCTACAATATGGGATTTCAGTAAGCAGTGGGAATAACATTTCATTTTGAGTAGGATGAATCACCCCTCGCCTAGGAGTAGGCACACAGTGATTAACGATTAGTTGAGCCATGTGACGTAATTTTGGAATCTTGGTGGTCATTTCATTTCCATAATGGATATAACTAGCAAGTGAAGTATAGTATGGTAAATTTCCGTGAAAGCACTCGTACATGTTTGTCGCGAAAGAGGTGCTTATTGAGGTTTTGGTGTGGAAAAACCTTAATTACTCTCCCTCTGTATGTTTAGAGGTGAGCGGATAATCAGAATTTTGGATTTGGTCAAGTTAGAGTTTTATGACTATAGTGGAATTACCACGACTGTTTTAAGCGACAAGAGTATTCAGATTTTCGTATGGGTTGTCTCAGAATGGGAGTTTTTTTTTAGATAAATAAGAGTAGTTATCATGTAGTGAGGTGCGTCATCCCAATGATATTGAAATAATGGGAGTCAATGTTGTATAAGCTCATCTTATGCGAAGGTTGTCGGATAGGAGCACAATGTGAAGTGTCATTAAGGAGAGTGTTAAACAAGCTTACTATGAGACAGGGACTATAGAGATTGAACGCCTTATTATGTAAATAGTTGCGTACTGATAAGGCATCCAGTTTCGTTTTACCAGGTAGGCCTTACTTTCCGAATTTCGGGATGAAATTCCATTATGAGGGGGGAAGTATGTAATACCCCATATTTTTGTGGGCTTTTAAATTTAGGGATTTATTAAATTTAATTGAGGAATTAATTTAATTTTAATCCAATTTTTTTTTTTAAATAATTACTAGTGTGATGAGAGTTAGTAATTATTGTAAATTTGTTGAATATTAATAGATGAGTAAAGTAACATATAAGATTGGTTTTATTAAAAATTGTCACGAGTGAATAAAATGACAATTATGGAAATTTAAGTCGGGACGCACCTGTGTCCTGTCAGGACTAAATTATGATTATTAAAAGTGAATAAAGTATAAGTCACCTGTATGGTCATTTTGAGTGCGTCAATGTGTTCGAAAGGGTCGAGACAGTCAAAATAATGTACCCGTGGGTTTAGTTTGGGTCTCGGGGCATTTTTTGGCCTAATTAACATTCCGGGAGGGCGTTTTAGACATTTTATATTTTTGGGCGTGGAAACCGACGAATTTTCTAAGGTTATATCAGATGTTAGGGGTTGTCTTCTAGGGTTAACATAATCAAGAACAAAGAACGGACATTGGAGAGGAAGGGTAGAAGCTTTCTAAGGAGTTCTAGGCTAAAAACTCCGTCATTCGCACCGCCGTCACCGCCACATTGTAGATCACACGATGAGAAACACAACCACACCAATTTCTTCCACAAATGAGAAACAAAGATTTCCAGGTAAGTATATATCTTTCTTTATTTTAGTTGATGCTTCAATTATGTTAGTCTAGGGTTGATTAGAACTAGTTTCGTGAAAGAAAGCATATATTGGAGACTAGAATTCGCATGTTATAGAGGTAATAATCACATTCTGGAAATCTAATTCACATGTAGAGGATGTACCACGAATTTTCTTTGAGTTAAGAGTAGAAAATCTGGAAAAATAATTGGAAGAATTAAGTTAAAAAGAATATTAGGGTTCTTGAAGTTTATGTAGATTTTACCCATTTAATCATTATACTTGATGAATTCGGACGTGTTTTACATTTAAAATCACGCATTTAGGCATATAGTACTTGTGATGATGTTGGTTGGGAGTTTGGGAATCATATGTAGAGATTTGGTTGAGGTTGGAGAGGCAAACCCGTAACTGGGTTAATGCAGTTTTCGCCATAACTGCTTGATCGATCGATCGACCCAAGAACATCGATCGATCGATGATCTATCGATCGACCCCCTTCCCTCGATCGATCGACCCCTCCTGAAAAATTGCACATTCCCCTTATTTTGGTTTAATCTGATTAGAAGGCGTAAGAACCCTTGATTATTATTGTTAGAGTATAATGAGATATAAATAGGACCAGTAGGGTCTAGGTGACCCGATTGAGTGAGAATTTAATGTAAGATGAAATAAAGGGTTAACGAGAAGTTATTCGCACATATGATATCGAGCATACAATAAATAAAAGATCGAGACTTGTAAGGAAGTTAGACTAGAAAGAAAATGAGAGTACCTACTGAAATTATACTTAAGGTGATAGAATTCTTTGAGAGATGAGAAGTAATTAAGGAGTAACTTATATATGAGAATAGAAGTGACGAGTCAGTTATGCGAGAATCGAGTAAAATGTGTTAAGAGCGGATAACTATAACTATGGGTCGTGGGCGCACCTAATTTAAAACCATGTGAATAATATATTTATATGACTGTGTGATTGTGCATATATTATATATCTGTGTAAAAATCGTACCCGAGCTACTTCCTATCACGAGGGTTTCCGCGCCGGGATAGGCTTATCTCGATTGGATCTTTATGGGGGATAAGGACTTGTACCCTAGAACATAGTATCCTCGATTACAGGCTATCTGAGTGATAGTCAGATGGTCCTAAGAGATGTGAGGGTATGTGCTGACCTTTTAGGACCAGGAACTATGCTTCGACTCCATTTGTATGTGTTTTGTGTTAATACAGTTCGAGATTGATTCCGAACTAGTATTTCCCATTGTATGAGTGATACGGGGACTTGATAGCAGAGTACGCCAGCACCATAAATTTTATGTGGGGTGCCGTTAGTATATATATTATATGTGAGACTAATATATATACATATATATATATATATATATATATATATATATATATATATATATATATATATATATATATATATATTTACATAGGAATTTGTGCGTATACGTAATTAAGTAATGAATAAATATATATATATTTACATAGGAATTTGTGCGTATATATATATATATATATATATATATATATATATATATATATATATATTTACATAGGAATTTGTGCGTATACGTAATTAAGTAATGAATAAATGTTTCAACTCTCTTAAATGTTCGGGAACTTCATAATGGTACTGATTTGTTTTAAATAGCGTAAGGAATCTTGAAGAGATTGCTTTTCTAAACTAAATACTATCACCCTGTTATTTCTCTAGATAAAACTTTATGGAAAATAAGTGAAATAGACTTATGAGGTTTAGTAGTACGATAGACGTGCACACTAGATGAGAGGTGAGAATTCTCAAGAGAGTGTCACGTACTAGCATGATTGTTGCATTAGCCGATAAGCATTTTAAATACTTGTTAAACTAAATTTTAAACTGTTTTAGAATCGAGCTCTGGCCCGTTTCCTGTTATCTATTCTCTCTTGTGTGTGTATATATATATATATATATATATATATTTTTTACAGGTGCCCAGCCACAGGGGCGTCATGCTTAGGTTCTTTGGATTGGACGTGCTGCAGCTTATGTGGGAGTTGCAGGCCATTGCTCAGACGACCTCGTTGTTGATTTCACTCTTATTTCAACTCTAATTAGTTTGGGCATGTGTCGTCCGTTTCCTTATCCAGTTGGATTGTCAGAGATTATGTTCATTTATCTTTAGTACTTTGTACTCCTGGTGATTTTAATTACTGTCGGGATGGTTTCATTTGTTGTTCTTAAACTTGATATTGGTTTATTTGAATGGTTAAGTTCTTGGGTGTGTATTACCAACCTTTATATTTGTTTGATTTCTTAAACTGTTAATTATTAAAGGTTTTCATATCTGGATTTAAATAAAATGGAAATAAATGGTTTAAATAATTTTGACACTTAGCTTAATTATTTTGGGTGTTTAAATTGGAAATTTTAAATTACGATAGTGATGCTAAGAATGAACCAACCGTTCACCTTGATTTTAATTTAATAAAAGATGGATCAACCGGTATTTAATTAGGCGGGGTGTCACAGTATCAAAAGTGCAATATATTAGTGATTGGTAAATTATACCCTTCATGTGATGGTCCTAAGACTACTCTCTCTGCAAATCAGGAATTGCATAGTTTGAAGAAAAAACTTGGTTGGGTGGGAAATATCATTACAACTCTTTTTTTTATAGTAAAAAGGTAGCTTCCAAACGAAAATACTTTACCAAAAAAGTATCCGCAAATTAAGAGAATGATAACTGACTTAGGGATGAAAGAAAACTACATTCATGCTTGTGAGAATAAGTGTATTTTGCATGGGAAAGAGAATAAAGACTAAGAAAAATGTCCTCAATATAGAAAACCAAGATATTTAGTGACCATGAGGAAAGGAAAAATAATATGCAAAGAACAGATGAAACTATTAAGACATTTTCCTTTGATTCCAAGGCTAAGGAGATTATACACTATGCCTTGGATAGCGCATGAAATGAGGTGGCACCATCGAGAAACAACTTCATGGGATAATCAACGACATCCTTGTGATTCATCTCGATTGAGAATGCTTAAAAGTAGATGTCTTGATTTTGCTATAGAATGGTGTAATGTTTGGCTTACCATTTCTACATATGGGTTCAATCCTCGTGGTATACAATCTAGTAGTTAAGTTGTTGACCAATTATGGTTCCGCACTATAATATGGGAATATTTGTGATCTTGAAGCATGAGTTTAAAATATTGTCTTTGTTGATTCCTGGGCCCAAGCACTGGGTCAAAACATTGTTGTTTCTCTTCAACCGTGAATAGATGAGTTGAAGTAATTATGGAAAAGAGTTCCAGCTTTTAGTATCCACAAAATGGAACAATTTACATTGAGAGTATGTTGATGTGGGGGATTCATAATTTCCCAGTATATGGAAACTTATCTGGATGCATAACACATGGCTACGAAGTATGTCCTATTCGTGGTGATGAAACACCATTAATTCAGTTAGTTAACAACATAAAAATAGTTTACACAAACTATCGTATGTTTCTTGACAAAGATTACCCATTTAGAATTGGTAAAGGTTTGGGACATAAATCATAAGACCTTAGATCCCCCCCCCCCCCCCCCCTTCGAATTAATTAAGATGCACTAGTGGAAAAGTTGAGAAAAATCAAGTATGTACCTGACAAAGCCTCAAAAGTTCCTTTTAAGAAGCAAAAGTCTGATAATGTGAATGGAAGTGATAGTGATTTGGATAAAAGATACAGTATTGAAGGTAAAGAATCATGGCATAAAAAATCCATTTTTTAACTTGGAATACTAGTGACATCATCAAGTTCGGCATGTCCTTGATGTAAGGCACTTCGAGAAGAACGTTGCAGCGCATTTAATAAACACAATTCTTGTTGCTAATAAAATAAAGGATCTAAAAAGGTCCGATTCGATATGAAGGACATGGGAATATTCAACGATCAATGGATTAAAGTTGATGCGTGCACCAAAAAAAAGATAAAACTAATGGAACCATTTATCTTGGAAAAAAAGAAAAGAGACAATTTTGCCAAAATTTGAAAAACTTAAAGCTTTCTTCCAGTTTTTCGTCTAACTTGAGCAATATTGTAAGTCTTAATCCCCCGTCTCCGCACTCATTGATGTCCCACGACTATTACGTAATAATGGAACACTTCCTGCCCATGTTACTCCACCACGCCTTCTCGAAACATCGAGATTTGATAATAGCAGTCCAATAATTAAGCTTGTTTTTAACATGTTGTGATCTAAGATCCACATTCGGCAAGATATCCTAAGAGCCCAAAGCATTGTTGTTGAAGCATTATCGGGCTGGAGAAATATTTTCCACCAATATTTTTTGGAATTAGCATTCATCTCATTGTGCTTCTAGCAGATGAAATCTTGGTTTGTGGATCAACAAACACTCATTGGATGTATCCGTTCGAAATGTCATTTTTTGCCTTTTAATAAAATAAAATATGTACAATTGAGCTTATTATTGGTTGTTATTAATTTTCATTTCCTTATACAAATAGAACGATGAAAGATTTCAAAGGTATACCAAGTAACAAATGGTATATTAAAGGTTCCATTATGGAGTCATATGTCATTGTAGAATCTGTTAGATATTTCATGGAGTACATGCCAAATTCATTTGCAGGAAATCATCAACACTCACATTAAGCCTTTTTAAAGAAGTATGGAGAGTTCTCTGATAAAGAGACTTTTTCATGATAAGAATGTTGGGACTAATATAATTCCAACAAATACATCGATGGGTGTTATTTGGATTTAATATTGATAGACTTCGGGATTTTTATTGGTTAGATTTATTTGTTTTATTATCAATTAAAAGGTAATCAATATATTGATTAATAACAACTTATATTAAATGACATATTGTAGTGAGTATGAAGGATCCTTAAATTCCATGTCACGTACGAAAAGGAATGAAATTGAAATGGCAAAAGTAGAGAAATAAACTTCTTTTATTCCTTAGTTATTCGAGAAGATGATTTTATAAATACTAACATTTTTAATGCCTTTTTTGCAACACCTCGTATTTTTGAGCTTTTATTTATTAATTAATTTGGTAAATTTTAAATTACTTGTGTGTTGTAATTTAATTGAATTAATTATTATTAATATTATAAATATTAATTCAGCGAGTAGAGGGTTAATATTTATGGGATTTAAAGTCACTAAGTGAATAGTAATAATTTACTAAATTAATAAGTGAATATTAACTTTTAGTAAAATAATCCGGGTGGCAATTCTGAGTGTACGGTTGAGTCTGGATGGGTCGAAATAGTCGAAAAAGAGTACCCATGGATAGTAAATGGGTCTCGATGCAATTTTAGACAAAACCAAGCCCACATGGGAGTGTCTGGGCCCTTTTAAGATATCCCACAAGCCTAAAAGCGGGATTGACTTAATAAACCTTAAAAGTGAGAGGGTGTGATAGCCATAACTCATTTATCAAAACCTAATGAAGTAGAGCACAAAAGAGGGAGAAATTAGAGAAACCTTAGGAGCCTAAATAAAAAAAAAGTGTGGACATTCTTCATCAAATCATCATCTACACAAAAGAGATTCAGACTCTACAAACCCTATAAGGCAAGTGGTTAAACTTACTCCTAATTAATTGCATATTTTTATTTCTATCATAGTGGTTGTGAGATGAAAGTATTATTTTTGGGTTAGTTTGATGTCTGAATTGGGTTCAATGGATTTATATTTATAATCTGTAGAGGATTTAAGAAGCTTAAATTCTTAAGTCCTAAAAGCTGTGTGAATATTAAATAAAGATTTTGGGATCTTGAAATATTAAGTTTGTGGTTAGTGAGTATATAATTACGGTGTGAATTTCTGTGAAGAAGTTTAAAGAGATTTGTTAGAAGTTGTTAATGGCGGAATAAATTTTACATGAAGAAGGAGGTGGAGAGAACCCAGGGTCATTCGAATGACCTGGGCTTGGTTCGAGCAAAATCGCCATCGTTCAAATGACAGGTGTATTGTTCAAACGAGATGGCTGGTCCAACAGCTTTTCTCTCTTCCCTTGTTTTGGTCATGGGTTTTTATTTTGAGGGATTTCAGATATGGGGTCTTAATTTTGTGTGAAGTTTTAATGGTTATAGTTACGAGGTCTTGATGTTGGTGTGAAATTTTAATGGGACAATTAGG
This sequence comes from Sambucus nigra, assembly GCA_949130495.1. NCBI lineage: Eukaryota > Viridiplantae > Streptophyta > Magnoliopsida > Dipsacales > Adoxaceae > Sambucus > Sambucus nigra. Next base: position 438,001,606 of record OX422221.1, on the reverse strand, counting down.
AAAATAATCCAAAAGGGAAATGGAGGTTGAAATTGATTAATTTCTTAGATTAATGAGTGTGCAAAGCTTATTAAGAAGAATTTTGGATACTAAATTCTGAATATTGTATTTTCGGGCCAAATGAGCAAGTCCGGGTATATTGGTTGAGCGACACCAAGGTAATAAATTAATTAATGCGTAATTAATGAAAATTTGAGTCGGATACGAACTCAGGTATAGTTTGGGCTACTCCTACGGGCTTTGGGTACGGTGAAGTGGAATTAAATTTATTGTATATATATACAGAAGTGTGATAGTGTATATATATATATATATATATATATATATATATATATATATATATATATATATGTGTGTGTGTGTGTGTGTGTGTGTTTTTTGTGTTCATAAATATCGGTGACTAGATATTTAGTAAAAGTATACACCTCTAGTGCTATCATAGAAGATTGTGCGATGTGGGTGAATCCCCTGGCTTGAGGAGCAGGGTGAGTATAGTCCCCTGGTCATAGCCCCCGTATTTAGGGGTGAGACTTATTGGGTATGATTCAGCCTCATTTTAGAAGGGAACTATGACCGCCTTCACTACATTTATTTTGTTTCACTGATTCGGGGAGATAAGTGTGTCAGGGTGTCCGGGTGGATGAGTGTACCTGGATTGATAGTATTGTAGAGAACATCTTGTGAGTGCCTACTTAGGAGGATGGCTATATAATTACGACATGTGAGTAAATGTTGTAATATGATGATACATATATATAATTGGTGCCAATAATTATATATGGGTAAAATACATTATGTGAATTGAATTTTATTATATAACTCGTGAAACTGGTATATGGTCCCAAATGGAAATAATGATTAGTTAAGTTAATGTGATACAACTTATTAATCATATATTGAACATAGTCGGGTTAGAGTAGGGTGACGGGAAGGAACTATATAACAAGAAATAGTTACGGGGTAGATTACTAGGTGGGTTATATAGAAAAACGGTAGGTGTGTACATTAGTTGAGGGGTGAGTCGGTCCTCAAGAGAGTGTGACACTAGATTAAATATGAAGAGAATTCATGCATTTTAATTTACTGTAATTTAATTCACTTGCTAAATATTTTCAATTTTTTTTGGGTAATTAACCCTTGTTATCAAATATTTTCAAAACCCTTTTAGGTGTCCGACGACAGGGGCGCCAGACTCGATATTATTCCAGGGTACGTAGCTGCGGTATTTTTGGGTGTTGCAGGAGTTGTACTAGATGCCTCTCTTATTCATTCCTAGATAGGGTAGTATCTCAGTTGTAATTTCAAGCATGTTGCTTATGGAGGTTGTTCATTTTATTTCGGTTCAGATTGTATGAGCTATATTTCCTATGTGTTGGATTTATTTTGGTTTGGTTGTTTAGTCGATGTTTTTTTTGCTAGCACTTGTTTCAGATATTTGTGATATGTTCAGGCTCTTCTATATTGTGATGGTTCTATTATGTCTATTGTTTTACTTATTGACTTGGTTATTTAAACGATACAATTTGACACCGTCTTAATTAATCATTAGGTGGTTAGTAATTAATAAGTTTTACGACAATGATGCTAAGAATGAACCAGAAGGAAAATCATGTTTAATTGAATAAAGGTCTGATCACCCGACATTTAATTAGGATGGGTGTCACATTTTTCGAATAACCTCCTGAGATAAAAACATACATTGACGTAATTATGATTTGTTTCCATTGAACGTAATTGGTGAAATCAGGAGAGATAAAGACAAAAGAAATATTGCGGTGATTAGTTCAAGGGCTACAATTCAAGGCTAATACATACAAAAAGTATCGTGTAAATGGTTTCGTATTCTCCCGTAAGTATCATGACGATACGGTTTTCACACAGGATAGTGGTGTTTATTTAAAAGCATGGATGCATTTTCGAGATAGAAAAAGTGATAAGAACTTCACAAATACTTAGACTATGTGGTATAGAGACATCAAAAAAATAATTGAGCTACACTATACCTTATTTACGGAGGTGGTCTTTAATTGTGATTGAGTGAGAGTGGAGGATAAGACTAATGATTGTAAGCTTTGTCCGGACTCCAATTTAGTAATGGTAGATTTTAATAAGTTTAAGAGCGTTGATAATAAGTTTGATGAGCCTTCCATTCTCGCATCTGAGGCTAATTAAGTATTTTATTCGAAAAAAATTTAAAAATCCAAATTAGTGGGTGGTTATACATTCACCAAAGAGATTGACGAGTCAAGTGGAGGATTTAGAGATACCAACATGCTTCCAATCTATTCTTGAAGACCAACCATATTTGGAAAGTTTACTGAATTGCTACGTTTTTATTTAGTATTTTCTTTCGAATTTTTTTTGTCCCATTAATAATATAATATTTTTCCGGTGATATGAAGCCTCAAGTAGTTTTTTCAGATTCATTTCGAAATCGTTTGTTATGTATTTTAGTTCGCATGCATGGTATGCTCTTGTAAATTATATTTCTAGGTTCATTAATATGATAGTGATGTAAAAATATGATGATCTAATACATATGAATTGTTGTTTTACGTAGTTATTCATCTTATATTTTATATTGACTACTATAATTTCAGTTGTCAGTTATTGTTCTCTGTTTTGGCAGCATTGTTTTGTACATTATGGCTTTAAGTGTTGGTCGAGGTTCGAAGCAACCATCATTAGAAAATGAGATGCAATAAAAAAAAAATTCCTCCACAAGAAACATTAGACAATGGAGATTCAGACTAAACATATTCAAGGCCAAGTAAAAAGCCGCAAGTAGAAAATGGTGATTACTAGTTATTTTTAGAAGTAAATTAGGTGGGTACTGATATTGGGATCTCCAGAAATTGAATCCTGAATTTTAGTTGAAGCAAAGGCATATTTTAGAAGTTAATTAGGTGAGTATTAGTTAGTTTTTACTAATGCTGTATTTTTCTATATTTGAGATTGAGTTCGTGACTTAATTCCTATCATGTTACAGAATTTGATCACTCATCTAATCGAATTTGAAAAGCATTTTAACACCCTTGAATCCAATAGATTTTGTGAAAGTAGTGGAGTCCAAATGAATTGTCGAGCTTTTCTAAGTAAGCATGGAGCTCCAAGGTATGGCAAATGCTTATTGCTATCTTCTGTAGCACCTAGTATGAAAATTATTTTTTACCATGCTACTTCAACTATGAAATGTTTGGTTCTACTTCTATTTTTAAATTTGTTAGGTGCACTAGCAGCCCCCTAGGTAACTTATTTGATATTTTTTTTCGTCTGCTGATGGATACCGAGTTCATCCTTTCCATGGAAAGATGTTTGGTTGGATATATGATAATAAATCTTGAACATGTGTGGCTTGAACTCATAAATTTGGTGGAGATGTTATAATATGGAGACCTTCGCTAGGTTTATGGGGTTTTGTGGGTTGATGCAGGGGTACACCTGTTATGTAGTCTAGGACTTGGTTTGGGGGTCGAGGAGATGAATTAAATGACGTAAAATATAAACTTGACCGGTTAGCTAGGTTTGATTATTCCCCAATTATATTGTAAAACAAAAGAACAAGTATGTGACTAACTTCTAAAAACCAAGTAAGAAAATTTCACAAATATTGATTTTAAATAATATACATGATATTTGTATAATTATTTTTTATTTTGCAGACTGAATCGCTTATCAGAGCTCAACAAGACATTAGAGAGACAACGAGGCATGTGGGTTGGCTTTTGTAAAACTAACCAACTTTGAGTCAAAAAAAGAAGTTGTTTATAAATCCCAGAGAGTTAGAACTATAGATATGAAGATTAAGCTATGATAAATTAAAATTATGGTTTAATTTTTGCTGCTAAAAGTATATTTTCAAATGTCAATTCAGCAAAGTCTAAGCTTTTCATCAACTTGTTATTTTTTAGAGAGAGTTTGATTTTAATTGTAGAAATGAAAATGAAAAAAAAAATCGCAGGGTAAACACCATTAGGATTTAGAAGAGGGTGACACATGTTATAAAATAGTAGAAAGGTCTTGTGGAAATTGTGAAGGACATTTTTGAATGAGCTAGGCATTATAATTATTGATTTATTGAAAGCATTTGATTATAAGAAGATTATAATTACTGATGTTACTTAGCTGTTCTAAAAAGTGGAATTGAAACTGAGCCTGGTGTATTTGTTATTGTATTTGACGTATTGCTTACTGATGCCCTTATGGAAGCACCCTTGCTAGTCTCGGAGTAAATAGTTTTATTTTCTTACCTTAAAGTTAACATTTCTTTGGTCTATTATATTAATTATATCTGTTAAAAAAATTCGTTTATATGCATTAGACTACGACGTTGAGGCCGAGGATTATCACAGGTATCCTAGACAATACTCATTATTAAAATTTTATTCAAATCAAGATTTTATTTCAAGATAATTAACATTCAATTTCTCTATTCTTTGTCATTCAATAGTTTCGTGCGCAGAAGGTTTTCGTTCAATTTAGTCAAATTAGACCCTCAACTAAAAAACCATTTGTATAGCATCAATCAAAGAAAAATAGTAAGATATAATTATTCTTTTACAAAATATTATTACATATGTATATTTCTCAAATGGACTATGTAGTGATTTGATTTATTTAGTTTTTGGTTGCAAATATTTACGAATTAGGATGAAAATCACACGATCAACGCATTAGATCATTTGGGAATTAAAGATTTCATAATAGACATGTGATATGAGTCTCATGTGAACAGTGTTTACTCTTACAAAAACATGATACAAATTTTTGTACCACCTGCTGTGATAGCTTATCTAAAATAAATCAAACCTACATCTTTAATGTTTTCTATTTCATTTATCCACTGTCTCACTACTGTGTCAATTTGTATAAAAAATTGTAGAATCTTTTTGTATTTCTATCATTATTCATGAGAAAAAATTGCATCAAAGGGGGTAAACCACGCATGTTACAACTTCATTTGCTGGAATATGCTGAGGATTATAATTAAAGTCTCATGGACAGGGGAAGTTAACTTTTACAGAACCCAACTTTATCATTTAGATGAGAACTTAAGGATGAATAAATTCAACGCAATAATCCAATCAAGTGATCGTCATCACATCTTGGACGGAGGTCTTATTCCCTCAATGCATCGGATTACTCTTCGCATAGATGGACATAGATTATCAAGGTAAATTTGCAAAAAAGAAAATATATACCTTTTTTTTTATCTTCATACTAATATAGCATGTAAGTAAACCATTTTTCTCTTTCACTGCAGTATTATGAGGATATAGGAAAACCTACATAAGAAGTTTAAGTGATGGACTTTTTAAAGGGAAAAGAATACATATATGCAAAACGCTTTACTGGAGAATGTCCCCATTAAGCTAGACATGATGTTCTTTTGATTAAAATCTTCTTATTGTATTTAGCAATACAACATGCCTTTTCTATGAAATTCTTAAGTAATAATAGATGTGGCAACTTCACATGCCTTTCTTCCTTCTTTGTAGACTTAAATTGAATATTTGGATTTGGTCACACATGCAACTCACGTGTGTGTATACATAGTTAATACAAAAGGGGTGATTTTTGCAGCGAATTTTTTGTACCCAGTGGATTTCAGGAATGAGAAAATTAATTTAGTTATGGAGAATTGGATTTCAGGAATGAGAAAATTAATTTAGTTATGGAGAATTAGATTTCAGGATTTTAAGAAATTGTTAGTAAGTTTCGTACTTTGAATTGTTGTTTAATGCACTATGTATTTTCAATTACTTGTTATCATGAATGGAAACCACCTTTGAGTAACAATGATTTGAGTTTGAAATATAATTTCTCATTTAAACCATGTCATATTATCCTTAGTACCCTGATAAACTAATATTCTTAAAGCAAGCTACTTTCATAAAAATGCCATTTCCTGAAAATAGTTTTAATGTCGTGTATATATTTATGTGTGTGTTTGTATATATCAAGGTTCTAAAAAACGCGGGGCGTGGTCGAGGCGTGGAGGCCAAGCCTTAAGCCTTAGAAGCCTAGGCGGGCCTTGGCGTAAAAAGGCGTGAAAAGGCGTTTAGGCCTTCTTAATATATTTTAATATTTTTAAACCATAACAAGGCTATTAAAATACTAAAATTGTACATATTATAAAAATATGTCCGAATATATGCAAATTAAAATACTATTGGATTATTTTGGATGAAATAATGGTCCAATTAGTAAAAAAATTCTTTAAAAGGCGATGTCGTTTCACTAAAGCATTGTTGTTTTTAGAAAAAAAAGTGCGTCTTAAGGGTTTTACCAAGAATAAGGCGTAAAAAACTTAAGGCGAGGCGTTTCTCCCAAGCCTTAAGCCTAGGCGTGCCTAGGCGGAGCCTATGCGGGTTTTTTAGAACAGTGGTATATATATATTATTTTTTTAATCTTTAATATTAGTAACGCCCTAGAGATTACAAAATTTTACAACATTTTGTGTTTAGAAATGTGTTATGAAATGTTGGTAATAGTGAAAGTCCACTAGGAATTTAACTAATTTGTAACACTTTAGTAACGGTAAGGATGTGTTAGTAACACATAAATTCGTAACAGTAAAAATGTGTTAGTAATTTGATTCCCACACTTTTTCCTGATGGTATTCTAGTGTTAGTAATTCTTTTTGTAACACTACAATACCGTTATTAATAGGTTGTTTGGGTGTAATTTTCTAGGACGATTGGAAAATAATCGCTATGTGTATTAAATTTAGTGTGGACCAATATGCAAGCTCTTGTCATCAAGGTAAGGGCGCAATCGTAAGTTATTTTAGAGTAAAGTAGATTTATTGGGCATGTTTAGAGAAAATAAAGAGAATTGTCTGAAGTTATGGATAAGATAGGTTTATTTATGCGATTGATTTTGGTAGAGGAATTGAAATTTGAATCTTCGGCAATCATTATGGCATTCAAACCAGTTTGATGTGGAGGTAAAGGATTCTGGGTAGTATTTGGTTTTAGTCCTGTATAAGGGGATATGATGACTTTATTAATGAGACCTTGTACAACATTCTTGAGATGATGGAATTAATCAATGTTTATGCAAATCACAATTGGAATTATGATTGAAGGGTCTAGGAAGTTGATCGAGTAATGGACGAGGGTCCAATTGCTTGATAAGATTATATGAGATAAGGGATTGGTATAACTTGGAGAGGGGAGCATGAAGCTCGATGAAATCTCTTTTGATAGTAGGCGGTAGGATTATGGTTCCCATGAAGTGGCTGGATTGGAGGAAATGTCATTTATGCAAGAAACTGGCTTTTTAAACTTTCGAGGGGTGAACTAACTTGCTAACTTCTTTATCTCTACTTCTTCTTTCTTACTCTGATTGGCAGTATTTTTTTCATTATGTACTCCGGCTTCTCAGAGAGATCTAAAATGGGGAGTGTGTTGAATAATCGTGGTATTTTTTTATGTGTGATAAGAAATTCTTCTTCACAATGTTGACTTATTCTTCTTACGATGGTTGGTTGGTCATATTTATGGCTTTTTTTATCCCCCAACTATGTGTTGTTTATAGATTCTCCCGATCCTTAGTTGATCTATTCCAGGTAATGACATGTCACTTCTAGTGCCTCATTGTACTTGTATTGACTCATGAATTCACCAGTGACATCCTCCTAACTTTGAATACGAGATTCATTTAGAGATTGAGCTATAATATTTTCAGTTCGCCTAGAAAACTCATGGTCTGAAGAAAGTTGCACATATCTACAATAGGAGGCCCACTTCCTCTAAATTTCTCAATGTTCGTCACTTTCCACTTCTCAGGGAGACGAGCTATAGGATAAGGGGACATATGGGTATAATCCAGATAGTTATCAAAGATTTTTACTTGATCAAACTTCCAAGAGAGAATTTTTTGTTCTTCTTTCACTCTATTAAGTTCTTCTTCCTTAGGATCCATTGGCAAGGGTGTATTCAGGTTAGCCTCTAGTTAGTCAAGGTTTGGTATGGGTAGATGAGCATGTGAAGGCCTCTTTACCGGTGGGATGCGCAGAGTCATTATGATGTGCTAAACATGATGGTATTTTTCATGGTCCCACAGAGGTTCGGAAATTCTTACGCGACCATAAATGTGTATCTAGTGTTCGTGTTGATATAGGCTCAAGTGCAAGCTTGTCGCGTTAGTAATAAACCCGGTAAGACGGGATAGTCTCCACAGGGAAATAGGATGAACGAAGTCGTAACAACGTTGAAAAGATTAAGAAACCTAACTCGACTCTAAAAATAACGAAACACTGATTATGGGAGATGGAACAACTATACGCAGAAATAATAGGAAAATTACCTAAAAAATTTAGAAATAAATGAAAAGATTTTTTCCCGACTTAATAAAATTAAAAACTATAGTGAAAAGTGCAAGTGAAGAAAAACGAGTCAGGATACACTCCTCCAACCCTAGTTTATTGATCAATGTTAAAACTTAATTCGGAATTAAAATATCTCAGTAACCCAGTCTCTAGTACTCCTAAGAATTATATATATGAGGGATTGTAGCCCGCATCACATATAATCAAGAGATGAGTAAAGCAGTGTCGTCGTAGCTACACTCGCGTTGCACTCTTAAGCATCCCGATTACCCAGGGCAAATGAGATCAAAAGTCCTACAATGGTTGTGATCACCATACAACAAGATTAACTCAGTTAATTAATTCAAAATCAAATTTTACACATTCATCAAGAACATTAGGCTGGATTCATGCATCTCAACCCTTAGAAAATTAGCCAGACATAGTAAAATAAGTATAAATCATGATTTTAATAAAAGAAGACATCTTAACTAGTAACTTAGAATTACAAAGAAAGAAATTACCAACTAATCAATTAAATAAAGAAATTATGAAAGAAAAAATGGAATGAATTACTTAAATTGAAGAAGATTGAATCAAATATAAATGAAAACTAGGGTTTTTTATTGTTCTCTCTTCAAAACTAAATAAAGAGCTCCTCTAAAACGAACTAGAAGCCCCCTTAATGTTTCGGAGGACATATGAATATATACCGTACGAAAACTACAAGAGTTGGAGTCATGCAAGACTTTAACTTGAAGAAGAAAGTTACAAATCTCGAACCCTGGATTGATCCGACCAAGAATTGCAGATCGATCTACCTGATGACCGGATCGATCCTTTTTTTATTTCACCCGGATCGATCCGGTAAATATGATTTTATTTAGTGAACTTTGGGGGCTGGATCGATCCCTTTTTTATGAAGGCGAGATCGATCCGATAAATGTCTCCTTATACAGTGACTTCTAGTGCACGGATCGATCCTTTTTTTATGCCATTCGAATCGATCTGGATTTTGTTCTTAATTTCTCTTCAATTTCTCATGATTATCTCAAATCTTTGGATATTTATAACTTCTACTCTGAAAATCGAATTGGAATGCCGTTTCTTCCTACGCACTCGTAGACTCGAGATCTTCGACTTTTATTTTGGGCTCTCGTCCGGATTCCTGTGAAAATTACAGTTTTACCCTTTTCACTTTTCTTCTTTCTTCTCTCTAGATTCTTTCGGTTTCTTTATTTCTTTGATGTATTAAATACCTGTAAAATAATAAGAAATACACGAAACTCGGGATACTTGTTAGACGAAGCCATTATCAATTATATGAGATAAATCAACTTGTTTTACATTGTCCGAGGTAATAAAAGCCTCTAAATTAAGGGGAAAATTTGGAAGAATTTATGCCTAATCAAACCCCCCTAACTTAGAACATTGATAATCTCGAGCAATGTAAAAGAATTGAAACATGGTCCAACTCTAAAATGAGATAGCATACCTCTTTCACGGGCGAGCGATTGCATTTAGCGTATGCAACAAGCCTTTAAACCCCTAGGTTACCCTAGTAGTATGAGTTGTGTCTTGTGAGGGTTTGCAGTGAATATACCCACAAAATTCGTTATTGACTCAAAGAAAAACCAAAATACTTAAAAATTGTACAATTTAAACTCCCCAAAAACTAGTCATAATAAATCATATTTACGAGTCTCAAGTCATAGTGTCTGTGTGCGAAGCCAAAAATCCAACCGTTAATTTCCACCGATTGATCATTACGTTACTTTCTAAAAATTTGCTTTGATTTCAAAACATCATCGAATACACTCACAAAAGAATCACTCAGAAGTGTGTCTAGTCTCACACTGTGCATGATACAAAGAGTAAATGTATTGGAACACAAAGTTATGCACAAACCATTGAAAGACAGAAATTTATAATGAAAAGATCACATCATCGGAGTACGGTCATAGGGAAACGGGAAACATCATCTCTTTTTCACTCCATGTAATCTCTTTTATTAGCTTTTGTGCCTTAACTCTCCATGCGGTAGACAATTTCGCAATTCGAACTCGGTTAGGACTTTGTTGGGTTTAAGGTGTAATTGGGTAACATGGAAATGTTTGGAAATCTGGAATTGGAAAATTTTCTTATGATGTTCGTTTAGTGCTTATCTGGGCTTTTGCCCATTTTTCTCTTCTTTTTTTTTCATGTTGTTTTTGTTGAGAATTTTTCTATATTTATTTTCTTGTCCCCTTTTATGCACTTTCTGGACTTTATTTATGAATTTTCTCTTTTCACAATTCCGGGCCAATTGGGGTTTTTTGGGGTTGTCAAACAAAAGGAAAAAAAAAATTTATTCGGATCAAATTGGGTTGCAAAAAGGTTAATTTTTCAAGACTTTTTCATGGTTAATATTTTTGGGTGTCAAACGAGGGCCGACTTCATTGCCCAAATTACTAATTGTGTTACCCTGTGCGTCTCGAGATTAATTTAGTTTAGCGATATTTTAGTGCGCGATATTCAAGATAATATCTCACACATTTCCCGTAACCGATCAAAACAATAAAATAAAGATCATCAAAGACTTATTAAAACACTAAAAAGAACTTTGAGTTAATCATCAACTCGGATTGATTTAAAAACTCAAAAAAATCGATAATCTCAAAATCTCATCGGGCTGATTAATCTCCACACTTATTCGTTAAGTCGTCAATTTTTGCTCAATTTCCATCTTTGGTCAATTTTGGCTTTATACATTTGATTTTTACAACTCGAGACAAAATATTTATGACATTTTTGAAGCTTTTAAATTCTAATTTTTATTTATTTTGAAGAAAAATATTTTTGGATTTTTCAAAAAAAAAATCAATTTTTTTGAAATTTCTAGGCATTTTTGAAAATTTGTGAAGTTTTAGAAAGGTGCACTTGTGACCCCCCTAACTTAGACTTTTGCATTGTCCTCGAGAAAAAAGGACTAAAATTTAACTCAAAGCGAATTAAAAGTGCGAAGAAATATAACGAACAAATATGGAAAATGCAGAATTTTATAGAGACTGACCAACATGAATTACAATGGAAAGGAAGACAAACAACCAACTGTGATAATAACCAACAACTACACAACCAAATTTCAGAAATGGCATCACTGGGGCGGGGCATGGGATCCACCGAGAGCATTCGGTTCATATAGGTCAAAAAAATATGGCGGTGATGGTCTACCCATAGTCATCCGATACATCTCCGCTGGGAGACGATGCATTATGCTGGTGTCGCATTGGTAAGCCCTTAGGTCATCCAGCCTGTCAGTGGTGTATTGGTATATGAACCCATCAAGTGGTGATTCCACCGCCTAAAGATGCCGATTAATTTCTGCATTTGCTGGTAAAAAATCAGAGTCCTTGTCACTATCATATTCTGTGTCACCTTCGCCCATCACAATATCCTCTTTTTCTTCCTGGATGCTTTTTTCATCACCACTCGCTTCCTCTCCTTTATCATCACTCGCGGACTCTTCTTCATCACTACTCTCTTGTTCTAGTCGGACTTGGATGTTTGCCCGTTGTCCTTCACGTCTAGTCCGGGTGGTTGCCCCAAAAGGAGCTGGGAGGAGAGGGAAATCCTTTGGGGGCAATTCCGTCATCCTCTAGCATGGACGTGATGAGTCGAGCATAGGGGAGAGGAGTTTTTACCTTTTAATCAGTGACTTCGAAGAATATGTCCTTATAAATTTAGGAATCGAGGTTGATGGGGGTGTTGTGGTCGAAGAGGTGATATACGAGGGTGGCATGACGCGGGTGCATTGCCGAGTTGTTACCCGTTGGGAGAATGTTTGCGCATACAATTTTGAAAGTGAGGCTCGCTTTCTCGCTTAGCTGGCTCATCGGGAATGTCTCGGTGATCCAGTTAGACTTGGGGTTAATACGGGGCATGAATACGTCTTTGTCAAGTGGGGTAAGAGGGTTGGGGTATGTGTATGGATGGGGGCTTGAGACATCTTTGGCAGCTAACTTCTGGAGTAGAAGTTCCAAAGAGAACGGGACGCAGATGCCGCCTACATATGCTTCAGTCTCGTTGTGCCCGGTGCTGACAAGTGAGCCATAGAATGCTCGCACTTCGTTTGGCCATACCGCGTTATAAGTCTCATTTAAGAAATGACACCAACCCCTTGCCATAAAAAAGGCGGTGACGGAGTTTGCCATGTCATTCCAAATGACTTGACACTCCACTTGGAGCTTGCGAGTTTGGCCAAAAAAAGCTCACACCACCTTTGTTATTGAAGGGAACGGTAGTCGGAGGCTCCGTCGCCGAGAATTTGGGTGGACATGTATTTTTAGGGAATACGTTGGTTGGCCATGGTACCTGGAGGTAGTAGAATTTTTTAATGGAAGGAGAGAAAGAGAGAAAAAGGGTGAGGAGTGGTGGTGAAAATGTGGTGGAGAGGGTGTGGTTTTATAGGTGGTGAGGGGAGAGGATAGGGTAGGTTTTGGAGGAAAAAGGGGGAAGTATTTGGGAGGGAAAAGGTGGTTAGGAAGGGAGGTGGACGAATTTGTAGGGAAAGAAATGGATTGGGGGAAAGGGTGGTGAACCTTGGGAATGTAAAGGGTTATAGAAACCGGATCGATCCGAATCCTTTTTTATTTCAATTTTTCCCCTAACCGGACCGATCCGGGTTCCCAGGACCGGATCAATCCGGTTCCTAGATCAACTCTAGTTCACCTTTTTACTAGTATACTCCTCTCTCGTGACTTTCAGATGCTCCTACTAAGGGTCCTACACATATTGGACTTTGAAAACCTCTGACCTCGACATTGCGGCTCTAAATGTTCGCCTCGTAAAGCATGTTGGTGCGTGAATTCCTATCCTTTCATGACGTGACCCTATGGACTCTACTTTCTTAACCTATGTGCAACTACTATACACAAGAATTCACCCCATACACGTCGGGGGTGCGATGACCTCTCAATTTTAGTTCACTCTACCCTGTAAATGGGGTCCGTCAACCAAATGGTGTCGATCTTTTCTACGCACACCTCTACATATGGCTTTAAGCACTGTCCATTGACTTTGAACGTGTTACCCCTTTTGGATCTTCCAATTCCACTGCTCCATGGGTAAATACGCTTTTCACAACGAATGGACCAGCCCACCGAGACCGTAATTTACTCGGAAACAGATGAAGCTGGGATTTATAGAGGAGTACCTTTTGCCCAGGTTGAAACACTTTCCGTCGAATAATATTATCATGCACGAGTTTCATCCGTGCTTTTGAAACTTTCGCATTCTCATACGCATTATTGCGTATCTCCTCTAATTCATTCAGTTGAAGCTTGGTAGCTTTAATGCCTTTGTCCATATCGTAATTTACCCTCTTAATGGACCAACACGCTTTGTGCTTCAACTCAATGGGAAGATGGCAAGGTTTTCCATGTATAAAGCGGAATGGGGACATTTTGATTGGGTTCTTGTATGCGGTATGGTAGGCCCATAGCGAATCGTTCAATCGAAGGGACAATCTTTATGGTTAAGATTAACGATCTTCTTTAGTATGTGTTTGATCTCATGATTCGCTAACTCGGCCTTCCCACTCGTTTGTGGGTGATAGGTCGTTCCAACCTTGTGAACAACACAATACATTCTTATAAGTTTCTCAAACGGCTTGTTGGAAATATGCGTGCCATTATCCATGATTATCCCTTTCGGTGCACCGAAGCGATAAAGTATGTGTTCCTGCAGGAATCTTATCACCACTTTATTGTCATTAGTCTTGGTTGTTATAGCTTCCACCCATGTAGAAACATAGTCTACCATGACTAGGATGTTAAGGTAGCCAAAAGACGGAGGAAAAGGGCCCATAAAGTCAATAACCCAGTAGTCAAAGATTTCGATAATGAATATCGGGGATAATGGCATCATGTCTCGTCAGGTAATCACCCCCATCCATTGACACCTATCGTAAGATTTGAAATAATTGTTTACATACCGGAACATTGTGGGCCAGTACAAGCAGCCTTAGAGAATCGTAGTGGTTGTGTTTTTCACAGAAAAGTGGCCTCCACATGCTTTCGAATGACAGAATTCGATGGCCTTTGGAATCTCGTCATCTGGTACGCATCGTCGAATGATTTGGTCAGGGCAATATTTAAAAAGGAATGGATCGTCATAAAAAAATATGCGTAACCAAGTGATGAACCTCTTCTTATCTTGCGGTGTCCAATCGGGAGGGACGAATCCCATGAAAAGATAGTTCACTATATCCGCAAACCAGGGCAAAGAAGAGGTAGCAAAGAGTTGCTCATCCGAGATATACTCGTCTATGGGTGTAGAATCACTAGGTACGTCGGACGAAAGCCATGATAAGTGATCGGCGATGACATTTTCTACTCCTTTTTTGTCTTTAATAGAGAGATTAAATTTTTGTAGGAGTATGATCCACCTTATGAGGCGCGACTTTGCATCTTTCTTAGCAAGGAGGTATTTGAAAGCCACGTGGTCGGTGAAATAGGTGATGGGGGAACTAATGAGATAGGATCAAAATTTATCTAGAGCAAAAACTACCGCTAGCAATACCTTATCCGTGGTGGAGTAATTGAGTTGTGGTCCGATGAGAGTCCGACTAGCGTAGAAGATGGCATGAGCTTTTTAGCTTTCCTTTGGCCCCAAAACAACCCCTATCGCATAATCGCTGGCATCACACGTGAGCTTGAATGGCACAGACCAATCCAGAGCTTACATGATGGGACCTATCACAAGCATGTTCTTTAATTTTTTAAAGGAACTTTGGCATGCTTCAGTCCACTCGAATAGGGTCTCCTTTATCAGAAGGTTCTTAAGGGTCTAGCGATGGCGTTAAAATCGTTAATGAACCTTCTATAAAACCCAGTGTGTACCAAGAAGGAGCGCACGTCTTTTAGCGATTTAGGTGGGGGTAGGTCAACTATGACATCAATTTTTGCTCTATCAACCTCGATCCCTATTAATGAAACAATGTGGCCAAGAACTATGCCCTTAGTTACTATGAAATGGCATTTCTCCCAATTCAGCACTAAGTTCTTCTCCACACATCGGGCTAGTAGTTTCTTAAGATTGTCTAAACATAGATCAAAAGAGGTGCCGAAAACACTGAAGTCGTCCATAAACAGCTCTAGCCCTCTCTCAACCATGTCACTGAATAAGCTCAACATGCACCTTTGAAAGGTCGCGGGTGCATTACACAAGCCGAATGACATACATTTGTAGGCAAATGTTCCAAAGAGACAAGTGAAGGTCGTATTCTCTTGATCAAGTACATCTACCTCATTCTGGTTATATCCAGAATAACCATCTAAGAAGCAATAATAAGGGTGGCCCGCTACTCTTTCAAGCATTTGATCGATAAATAACAAGGGAAAATGGTCTTTCCTAATTCTTACATTGAGTTTTTGGTAATCAATGCAAACGTGCCACCTAGTAGTGGTTTGTTTAGGAACTAGCTATTCCTTGGCATTCTCAGTCACTCTCATGCCCAATTTCTCCGGGACAACTTGAATGTGGCTCACCTACTTTCTATTCGAGATTAGGTAGATAATCCCAGCATCCAATAATTTTATGATTTCTTCCCTCACCACCTCTTTCATAGTGGGGTTTAGTCTTCTTTGCATTTCTCTTTAGGGCTTCACATCCTCCTCGAGGTGAATTTTGTGAGTGAAAATTAGAGGGCTTATCCCCTTTAGATCATCTATACACCAACCAAAAGCACTTTGGTACTTCCTCAAAATTTTTAATAGCTTACCCTCCTACCCTCCTTCTAAGCTAGAGGAGATAACAACAGGAAATGTCTCACTTTCACCTAGGAAAGTATATTTAACATTGGAGGGTAGTTTCTTCAACTCGAGAGTCAGGAATGTGTCGCTAGAGGGCACTATGCGTGCCTCTCTCGACGGTAACTCTTTGAATCAAGAAACCCAACTAACATCTCTTGCATCCTCGTCTGAAGTTCTCTCATCAATAAGCTCTCTCAACTCCTCAACCTCTCTCCCAAACTTGGTGTAAGCTCCCTCGCTTTCATGACTAGACACTAGGCAGGCTTCTAAGGCATCTCCACGGAAATTTTCCTCAATGTTCTCTTCTACGATATCATTAATTAAGCTTAACACGTGAAGATCATATTCTTCCCCTTCTTGTTGGGATATATTGAAGATGTTTGTCTCTAATGTCATGTTCCGAAAAAGTGAGTTACATCCTCCCATTTCGAGTATTAGTAAGTGCATTAGCCGTAGATAAGAATGGGTTCCCAAGAATGATGGGAACGTGATTCTTCGAGGTGAAAGAGGGATCTGTATCCCAAATGAAAAAATCTATTGGGAAGTAAAAAGTTTCCACTTGGACTATCATGTCCTCAACTATACCTCTCGGTATCTTCACGGTGCGATCCACCAATTAGAGAGTGATCCATGTGGGATTAAGGTCGCCGAAATCAAGCTGCCTATAAATTGAATAAAGGAGGATATTAACACTTTCCCCCAAGTCGAGTAAGGCTCTCTAAATTTTGTTCTCTCCAATGGTGCATGAAATGGTGGGTGCACCGGGATCCTTATATTTAGGTGGGAGATCAGTAAGTAGAACGGAGTTCAAATTTTGTGCTAGGAACACGTTTTTCTTTACATTCATCCTCCACTTGACAGTCAATAAATCTTTAATGACTTTTTCATAAGCTAGAATTTGGTTTACTGCATCGAAAAATTGTAAGTTCAAAAGCAGTTCAACACTTATGGTCCCTTTGTGGGAAGGAACCAATCTTTGAGGAAATGGTGCAACAGAGGGTGGCTTTACAACTACCTTGGTCTCACTAGTGTCTTCCTTTTCACTCTCATTTCAGGGGATATCTTCGGCCTCTTTCGTGTCAAGCGAATTTTCCTTGACTTTCGAAATGTCGTGTGGGGGAGGTGATAAATCAACAACTCTCCCACTACGAAGAGTGGTTACATCTTGGCAATGCACCTGTTGTTCTGTAGAGGTGGAGCTAACACTAGGTTGACCTTGGGGAGGTCTTTGGTCCTAGGTAGGAAAGTTTTCCTTCTCTTGGATACTCAACGAGGATTGTAACTTGGATATGTTCGCATTCATGTCAGTGAACATGTGGTCATATCTAACATTAGTTGCACTTTGGGAGTTGATGAACTGGTTTATTATATTCTCGAGGTTCCTCCGTGGTGGAGTAATATACAGAGCTGGAGGAGGTAGTGCTTGCTGAAATCGAGGAGGCGACGGAGGTGGGACAACCTGTGAATGTGGGTTCATTGCAGCTTGTGGTTGTCCGTAATTAAAACCGGTATGGTTTCTCCATGAAGGGTGTTAAAATTTCCCTTGAATCCTCCTATAGCATCCACATGCTCGGTGTACATGGCCTTGTAGGCAGAAATTGTCGAGCATGACTTTGTGGAATGGCCCGCCTCACAGATAGCACATACCTTTTCTTTCGAAACACGACTGGATTTGGAGATATCTTTCAACCGGCTATCAAGTAAATCTCTCATACCTCTCTGAAACTGATCGAATCGACTGTCTATTAAGGTATTACAATCCAAATGGTATAGACCGGAAGCAATCGGAGAGATAGATGCTTATCTAGGTCGGGCTTGGGTGTTAGGGTCATATGTGTCCCGTACTTGATTAGTCTTTGTGACATATTTAAGATGGGCCTCGACATCGCTGGAGTTTAACTCCCAAAAAGGTCTTTCACACATTGTTTGCACAAGTTGTTTAGAAGCTACTGTCAACCCATTATGGAAGAAAAATATCAAATGGTGTTTTTCAAAACCATGATGGGGGCATGCGCTTACCAACTCTTGTAAATTTTCCCAACACTTGTCAAAAGGCTCATTATCGTGTTGTCCAAAACCTTGGATTTGATTTTCTGCAGAGTTGGTCCTGTGTTGTGGGTAGAATTTTGAGATAAACTTGGATTCCATATCCCTCTAGGAAATCATTGAGTTTAAGGGTAGAGAACATAGCCAGGTCTTGGCTTTATCCTTTAAGGAAAAAAGAAAAAGCTTTAGGCGAATGACATCTTGCGTGCAAGCTTGGTCACTAAATGTGTCGCACGCCTCTTTGAACTCTCTAATGTAAAGATATGGTTTCTACGAATCCATGCCATGGAAAGTAGGGATAATTTGTATCATCCCATTGAGGAAGTGGAACTGACTGGAATTATATGGGAGTAAAATGCAACCAAGGGTGACAGTTCATTCAGGAAAGAGTAAGTCTTTCATGGGACGATAGGGTGGATTTCCCTCTCTAGTGCCGAAACTAGCGGCGTCAGACATTGCTCCTTCTACAAAATAGTCAGAATACTCACTCGGTGTCCTAGATGTGTGAATCGATGGTTGACTTAGGGCGTAACTACCGATAGAGTGCTCAGGGCTAGGAGGTGGAACCCAAAACTATGGAATGCAAGTTGTGTGGAGATTGTCAGAGTTGTACTCAACGATTGGATTTTGGTGAATTCGGGTTGTATTATTTTGAGGGGTTTGAGTTTTTTCAGGATTTTTCATTTAAGGATTTTAAGAGCAGAAATTTGTTGAATATTTTTTTTTTGAATTTTTGGTCTAAGCTTTAGATTGACTCGATCTAACCTAAGTCTAACTAAATCCCTGGCAACGGCTTGAAAAACTTGACGTGTCCATAAATGTGTATCTAGTGTTTGTGATGATATAGACTCAAGTGCAAGCCTGTCGCATTAGTAATAAACCCGGTAAGTCGGGATCGTGTCCACAGGGAAATAGGATGAACGAAGTCGTAACGACATTAAAAAGATTGAGAAACCTAACTCGACTCTAAAAAGAATGAAAAGGTTATTATGGGAGATGGACTGACTATACGCAAAAATAATAGGAAAATTACTTGCAAAATTTATGAATAAATGAAAAGGTTTTTGACCGACTTAAGAAAATTAAAAACTGTAATGAAAAGTGCAAGTGAAGAAAAACGAGTCAGGATACACTCCTCCAACCCTAGTTCATTGATCAATGCTAAAAATTAATTCAAAATTGAAATATATGAGTAGCCCAGTCTTTAGTGCTCCCAAGCATTACATATATGAGGTATTGTAGCCCGCATCATACATAGTCAAGAGACGAGTAAAGTAGTGTCGTTGTTGGTACACGCGCGTTGCGCTCTTAATCATCCCGGTTACCAAGGGCAAATGATATCAAAAGTCCTACAACAGTTGTGATCACCGTACAACACGATTAACTCAGTTATTTAATTCAAAATCAAATTTTACATATTCATCAAGAACACCGGGTTTGATTCATGCATACCAACCCTTAGAAAATTAGTCGGACATAGTAAAACAAGAAGAAATCATGATTTTAATAAAAGAAAACAACTTAACTAGTAACTTAGAATTACGAAGAATGAAATTACCAACTAATAATTTAACTAAAGAAATTATGAAAGAAAAAATGGAATTAATTTACTTGAATTGCAGAAGATTGAATCAAATCTAAATGAAAACTAGGGTTTTTTATTGTTCTCTATTCAAAACTAAATAAAGAGATCCTTTAAAACGAATTAAAAGCTCCGCTTAATGTCTGGGAGGACATAGGAATATATACCCTAAGAAAAATACAAGAGTTAGAGTCATGCAAGACTCTAACTTGAAGTAGATAATTAAAAATCTGGAACCCCAGATTGATCCGGCTAAGAATTTTGAATCGATCTGCCTGATGACCGGATCGATCCTTTTTTATTTCACCCGGATCGATCCAGTTAATATGATTTATTAAGTGAACTTTGGGGGCCGGATCGATCCCTTTTTTATGAAGACGAGATCGATTAGGCAAATGTCTCCTTATACAGTGACTTCTAGTGCCCGGATCGATCATTTTTTTTATGCCATCCGGATCAATCCGGATTTTCTTCTCAATTTCTCTTCAATTTTTCATCATTATCTCACATCTTTGTATCTTCATAAATTTAACTTCGAAACTCGGATTGGAATGCCATTTCTTCCTACGCACTTGTAGACTCGAGATCTTTGACTTTTATTTTGGGCCCTTATCCAGATTCCATGTGGAAATTACACTTTTTCCCTTTTGACTTTTCTTCTTTCTTCTCTCTTGCTTCTTTCGGTTTCTTTCTTTCTTTCATGGATTAAATACGTGTAAAATCAATAAAAAATACACGAAACTTTGGGTACTTGTTAGATGAAGCCATTAGCAATGATATGAGATAAATTAACTCGTTTTACATTGTCCGAGGTAACAAAAACCTCTAAATTAAGGGGAAAATTTAGACGAATTTATGCCTAATCAAATTCCTTAACCTATGACAAGGGGGAATGAGGTATTATGATTTGAAAAATCTTTTCGGTTGGAAATCTCTAGAATCCGATCCATATTTTTCTATAATTTAGTGACATCTAAATGCAAGTTATTAATCTTATCACTGAACTGACATAACATAGTCATCAAATTTGGCTGAAGATTGACTTCTTGATTAGTTCTCCATGAGATAGTTGCGATGTGACCTTTTTGTTTCTTTTAAAGAAGGTCAGACTAAGAATGAAGTAGAAATCTAAGGTGGTCGGATGGAAGATCTTTCCAGTATGGAGCCAGACTATGCTATAGGAAATGAGGTCACACCTTAGAGGGAAATGACTTTATTTTAGAAAAAAAATTATTTATTTATTTTTGGAAGAAATAAATATTTTTAGTATTTTGAAAAAAAAAATGGAAAAGGGAAAAAAGATCCTCAGTGTAATTGTTATTATTAGGTTCCACTTGTTTTATGTTATGCTTAGGGTGGTGCAATTTAAAAGCCAGATATGAACCGAGTTTAGAAGAAAATAAGGTGTGTGAAGCAAGAAATGGTCTAAATTATTTCTAGACTCATGCACGGGGTATTGTTTTAAAAATGGGCGAAAGAGCACAAAATTAGGCGGGAAGGCAACCCAAAATTTCAGCAGAGTTTCGAGTTGGAATCGACAATCTAAATAAGAGTGTCATGGTTAAGACACCTATATTAGGACTATGCATGGGAGGTTGTTGTAAGGGTTTCTTCCTTTGGCATAACTTCCACGAAATACATCTTCCCTATTAGGGCAATCATTCATCGGTATGGGTGGAGTAGCCATTTGATATACCCAATTGTACTTAAATTTCCTCACTTTATACCTCATGGTCACGGTACAAGTGAGAGAAAATTAAATATACTTGAAGTATCCGAATGAGTTTCTGCTATATACGTTAGTTCGGTTAAGCGATATGATGCAGGGGAACTGTTAGATATATGTTGAGGTTACTTAGCCAATGTAAGATGGGGGTCTATTTCTTAGGTTAATTACACTCCACATAACCGTAACCCATCATAAAATGACTCCCCGGTGTGGGATTAATACAAGTTCAATATGTAATGCTCATATAATGTGTTGTGAAAATCCATGAGTCTTATTAGTGTATTAATGCAAAGTATTATGTATGATAAGAAGAATATGCACAACTACTAAGTATAAAGTAAAGAAAAAAGGAATTAAATATAAGTGGCATAGGGTAAAGAGATACTAGACAAGAAAACTAAAGCATGTGAATATACAAAATGAAGTGAAAAATGTGAATATGTACAAATGAAGTGGAGCGTAGAGATATGTACAAGTGGATGAGAGCATGGAAATATGTACTAGTGAAGTGAAGCATGTGATAGAAAAAGTGGAATATATATGTGATAAAAAGATATGTATGGACATGAGATGGAGAGAAATATACATGGATGATATAATATGAGCATGAGATATGGATATGGGAGAATGTATAAGATAATTTGAGCATAGAAAATATACAAGTGAGAAATTATATTCAAATGTAGAAGATGATGTAGGAGTAATAAAAACAAAACCCATATAAATGGAGTTTAGTCTTTGAAATGTCCCTAGCAGAGTCGCCATTATGACCATTACGACCCCTCATAGATGGCACGGGCACTCCCTCAGGAAGGCA
This sequence comes from Sambucus nigra, assembly GCA_949130495.1. Taxonomy (NCBI): domain Eukaryota; kingdom Viridiplantae; phylum Streptophyta; class Magnoliopsida; order Dipsacales; family Adoxaceae; genus Sambucus; species Sambucus nigra. Next base: position 437,979,325 of record OX422221.1, on the reverse strand, counting down.
GTGCTCCCACACGTGTAATACAGTGTGGGAAAAAATGATATAAAATGCCCTCGTTGGTGATGTGAGGTGTGTGGATGTGTAGAGTTCGATTCACCAACATATTTTACTCAAAACAAGAAAAAGAAGGAGCCATCACGGAAGAGATAGATAAAAGACAACTAATGCATGTGAAACCAAGTGATATGTGGGTTCGGAGACTATGTTATGGAGTGGGAAGGTGATAGCACCCGCTCCGCTCTTTTGATCTTTTATGGGATATATAAAATTTCATCCTTATCTGAAATGCATGTGTATGTGTAAAACATGTCGTGTGTGTAGTGAACAAAGTGAATATATAGATGAATGTTCAAGTGTGTATGTGTGTGTGTCTATGAGCACTAGAGTCATCATATCCACATCATTGGAAATATGGGAATAAATTTTCATAAGAAAAAAACTAACTACGTGAGAAAAATGCTAAGAGAAATGTGTGAAGATGGCTAAATTATGAACGACACCCCGAAATCGTAATCTCACTATAGAAAAGTGAGTACACGCACATGGGACTATTAAAGGTTAATAAATGTAAAAGGGGAAAATTATATGAGTCGAAAAATGAAGCATTTTTCTATAGCGTCTTTTTTTATTACTGAAAATTAGGTGAAATGTGGTGAAAGTGTAGAAAAATGTCTGAACGCTTTAAATTGGGAATTATGGTTTAAACCCCCTTTTTTGGGTTTTTATTTTATGGAAATAGACTTGAAGATATATGTGTGTGTAACAATAATAATAATAATAATAATAATAATAATAATAATAATAATAATAATAATAATAATAATAATAATAATAATAATAATAATAATAATAATAATAATAATAATAATAATAATAATAATAATAATAATAATAATAATAATAATAATAATGGTAGGGTTAGTGATAGAAATAGAATGCAACAACTAGAAATGAAATAAGAACACTAAAATATTCAAAGTATCATTTATGAGATTAGTAAAACATAAAGGGTTCTGTACCTTCAAGAAGTTTTGAATTCTATTTTGAAAACTTTACTGGGGGACTTTTGATGTATGGAACATGGTGGTGGAGCTATAGTTAAAGTGACACGAGGTGATGTAAGAGAATGTATTGAAAGTGATGTATGATAAATTTGAAATAGTATTGCACTGAAATCGAGGTCCTTTTTAAATTGGGTAAGGATTCACTTATATAGGAAAACCCTAAAATTTTAAATCACAATTCTACCCTCTTGGGGCTTACCATTCCGTAGGGTCCCAAACCCGTCTGCCGACAGGTTGGCTTGACTTGCAGAGAAAGTAAGCCTATTTAGCCTCTAGGTAAGTGAGGTGTCCAGCTTATAGGTAGAAAGAAATGATTTTTTAGCCATAACATGTGAATCGTAATTTTAATTTGTGCACATTTGGGACTATTGGAAAAATGATTCAAATATCTATGGTTTTGTGATGAGGGGCTCACGGGTACAAGAGTTAAGAAAAGTCAAATGGGATCAACCCAAGCATTATTGTTCTAGAATTAGGATTTGGCAAAGGACTAGGGGTTTGGGATTGAAGGGACTTCGTTTGGATCCTATGTAAGAATGTATGGGTGTTTGAATAGGGTGTCTATAGTCGCACCAATGAATCGTATGATAAATGACAATTGGCTACTATTGGAATTTGTAGTTGGGAATTGTTCAGTTACACAAAGAATTTCCCCCATCTCTATAGAAGCATTAAATGTTGTGTTTATTGCATTTTGTGATGCATGGTAAAAAATCCAATGGTTATCTCTCTTGCAAAACCTATCATTGTATTGACCTTTCTATCACACAACAGAAATAGCAAGTAATGTGTGACACATTAATCACCATCCAAAAGATATAAACAAAAACTTCCCCAAGATATCAGGTCACCAAAATACAATTAAAATTATATTTTCTAAAACGCCTCTGAGTAGCCCAATGATAATTTGGATTGTTTACCCTTTTCGGCATTAATCCGACTGATCAAAACTTAATTTCGAAGACGCAAAAATCCCATTTACGTTCGAGAAAATAATGTAAATGAGACTAAGAACTAGTTTGTTGTCATTATTGAGACTCTGTGCCCACGATCCACAAATATATTAGTTGTACATTATAATATCTCCATTGCTCCTAGAACATGGAATTTAAATAAATGATATTCATATATGATACGCTCGTCGACGATAACTAGTGCTTGGAATTTACATATATAGTGTGAATATACTTTATACTCTCATCAAAGCTCCTAAGACCCTAACCCCTATGCACACTACTCTCTTTTATTCAATCACATGCTTGTTTAGGTATATTAAAGTCCTTCACCCATAAAAACATTTTTTTAAATCATATAACCTATTAAGACACTCAAAGCATGCCACCACGGTGAATAATACCCATTGAAATAAACCTCACCTAAAACAACAACATTTATGGTTTAAAACGGACTAAGAACAAGTTTTTTAAATTAATTTAAACTATTTTCCAAACCTTCACCACGAGATTGGATGTACTTCATGTGAAATCCCTGATTCCTCGTAACCCATCACTTACATAAGATATCCTTATCTAAACATGTAGTTTTCCACCACTCTAACGCAACTAGTCAATGTCATTACGATAGACATAGTGGAATGTCTCATAATTTTTATATGGTCAAACTCAAAAGACAATACATCTATGCATGTCTTATCTATTGGAACATTTCATATCAAAAGGTGAGTATTACCAAGAGTATGTTTTCTTTAAAATATACATACGCGTCATATCAATTAATTGTTAAGGCATGAACACAAAACACATAGTTATAAATTAAATGTTATCCTAATGAAGGATCTCATAAGCACAATCACACTTTCTACATATAGGCTATGTGGCCTATATGCATCTTCCCATACACATTGCAAACGTCGGCTTGGATCTCATTAACACATGAGTATGTAAACGAAATATTAATTCCTAACTCATGAGAACAAGATCCCATAGTGTGCCACCTGACGCATTGATCTCGCGATATGTTAATTTGACAAGTTTCCTTCGTGGTATGCCCTTATACTGTATTTTTCCCGAGATATCTTCATATATCACAATGAGACAACTTGTTGTCCACCCAAAATATAAAATAATTCCACCCACGACTTTTTTACCCTACACCAAAAAATATCCCAAGATCTCCTTAGTGAACATGATAGAATCCTAAAGTACATAAATTTTTATCTCATGACCTTATTCGTACATAAGTGTAAAACCAAGTTTTTGTAATAATCCCTCATGTCACACACACACACACACATGCCCAGAAGAGGGTCGGCAACACGACACTACAATCCTTAGGATGAGTTTGTAATGTATTACTTGACTTTATTTATTTCTTTTTATATAAAATAAACTGACATCTTTCATGAACACCCTCGCACTAGAGTCATGAAAATGCTTCTAGGGTAGCATCCTAAAAAAGCATCTCGAGCGACACATTTTTAGGCGCACAATACAACACTCTCTGGTTTAAAATCAAAAATAGGTTTATATATTAAATATCAATTTGAATTGATACACCCAATTTTGCGCAACGAGGGTTTAACCAACTTATATGTGGCTCTAAAAACGAAAAATTTACTTTATGAAAGTAAGAAAGTTTATAATGGTTAGGGGAAATTTGAAGTTTTATTAAATTTTCTTTTGAATTGAAACCTTTGATTTTTACATAATTAAGACTTAACTATATTCAAGTCAACTATACACGTAGGAACGAAGGGACGATCTCTTATGTCTTGAAATTGGTTCAAGACCGTAAATAAGGATTTATATATTTATTGGAGTTGTTATTCTCTCTTACTTATGACGTGATACACTAAAGGTAAATGTATCAAGGGATAATTCAAAGTTAGTCCTATTTATTTGGTCAAAGATGCACCAAATTCCATTGACTTTTTTTTACTGCACCAAGTCCTTTTTCATTATAGACTACATATATTTAGATAAATATACCCTCACATGTACCCATTTTAAACCCACTCACTTTCTCTCTCTCTCTAACAAAAAAACACATAATCTCACACTCTTTCTCTCTCTAACATCCCCACTTCCACCCCCACCCCCACCCCACCCCACCAAAGACTCACCGAAAACAACCCACCGGAAAAACTCACCAGAGGTCGTCGAAATTCTCGCCAGAGTGTTTCTCTCTCCTTATTTCTCTCTCTCTCGATTCGTCTATTTCTTTATTTTTTTGGTTCGCACCAGCGGCACCATCACCCGAACTAGAGAAGAAGAGGTTTCGCCAGAAAAAATGGAGGTTTCGCCGGAAAAAATGGAGGTTTTACAGAAACAGATAAATTTATCTGTTTCGATTTTTTCGTCAAAAAATATTGAAAATGGGTGTTGTTTGATAGATATCGATGAGTAGATTCCAAATATATAAATTTTAAGAATTTTGAATTTGTAGATTTGAAGTTATCTACTGATTGGTCATCAAATAAGTTTTGATGAGGTTTGATCTAAGGGTAAGGTTTGGATATTTGCAAAAATATCTCAAACTTCCTTAATGTTGTTATTGTTGCTCTGAAAATGAAATCTATCATTCTTCAAGGGATTGAAATATTCCATCATTATGGAAGCTTTGGGTTGAGAAATGAACCTTTCTTAGGGTTTATTATAAGTTTTTTCAAAGTTTGGGGGCAATTAAGTAAATTTTGATTCTTACCAAGAAAGATTCAGAATTCCTTGAGTTAAGAGGGTATCTTAAGTTATTTATTGGGGTTATTTAGGGTAAACATTCAGACTTCTATCCTTTTGTTCTTACAGGTAGTAAAATTTTCAAGTATTTCTTCGAGCATTTCTAATTCAATAAGTTCTCAATTTAAAAAATCTAAGGGTTATATCCAACCAACTTATAGATATTTATCCTCAAAATGACCTGGGAAAAATTTGTTCCATTCTTCGTAAGTTCTTTTGACTCAAAGATGAATTCTTCCTGTCCATGGTGTTGCCAATGGCTTTTACCAGGGACATAATTTCATGGCGTAGAACATGTTCTCAATGATCTAGGACATGGGTAGGTTCTTCTGGATAACTATGATTTGAGTGAATTTGTAGGTTCTCGTATGTGACTATATGGGTGGGTAGTTTAAGTGGTAATGTGAGTCAAGACACTACAATACCTAATATTTTTTATTTCAACAGGTACAAATGTAATGTGGTGAAAGCTTCCCTTTATTCCTAAAATGTAAATATCTTCTCCAGGTGAAACTTTCAAGAAAAAGTTATACCAGCTTGGATTTCGAGGTTTTTCTTTGTTTATCGTCATAACCTTTCTATCGACTTTGGATGGTTTGGAGATCTTTGTTGCGAACTTAGGAATTCATTTAAATTTGTGTCAAGATTTTAAATTTTTTCTATAGAAAGTTATTGGGATTTTGTATATGATGATGTTAATAAAAAAAAGGATGAATAATAGACATCATGATAATGGGCGTTCGAGACCTTTGCTTTATGTCCCACCTCACTTACATGGAAAGATAAATTTTGGGATAAGAACACATTTTCAAGAGATATTTGAGAGGTGAAATGATGTTTCTAAAAGAGAAAAGTTTGAGAGAAATCATTTTTCAAGAAATTAGAGAAGGTTTATTTTTACTATACCTAGAAATAAACCCATCGGAAGATGTGAGAAAGGTATGTATGAAAAGGTTGTGAAGAACATTCCTAATAAGGAAACCCATATTGTTTGTGCCTCCAGTTGATCCACGAGACACCTCACCCTTTACATATCTTCGTACGACGTTGTGTCACCTAGGGAAGAATGTAATACATACGTACCCTCCTAGATTATATTAGTCGCTCCATAGATTATATCGTATTTTGAGAGCAATGGGTCATATTATATCGTATTTTCAGAGTATTGGGTTAGTGTTTTGGTATCATAACCAATTTTTAAGAGTATTTGGTTTTAGTCTTATTTTGGGGGTCCAAAATTGGGCCCCTAGTGGACCTATGAGTTTAGGGTTTGGAATAGGTTAATAATCATTACTAAAAATCATAATACATTCTTAGATTAAAACCTATAGATAAAGGCTAAATTTAAGAGAAGAGGAAGAGAACTCAAGAGAGTTTAAATTAAGATTAATCTTCGCTTAAGGCAAGAAATACTATCTTGCATATAGTATTCATGTAATAAATTTATGACTTTCATCGTTGTGTATGAAACAATTGTTTAGGGGCATGTAAACCTGATTTGAATTTGTAAAATCTCATCTTTAAACATGACTATTGTATAATTTAATTGATTTGCTGATTAAACCCATGTTCATTTTAAAAATCATGTTTAACTTAGAACTATATGGCTTATATGTCGGAAAGCCAGGATTTATACTTTTTAAATCAATAGATGTCTTAAATATGAGTCGTTGTATAGTTTAAATTGTTGATTTATGCAGAATACAAGTGTAATGAAAGCACCGATGTTAATATGATATTAATTTGACTTAAGTGAATGAAGGTAATAAAGTTAGGTTTAAGTTGGTATTATATGAATTTAAACCCATAATTGTGCTAGAATCATATTAAATCTTATAGAATTTTTTGTAAACATTAATATAGAAATTATATGTGTTGAGGAAGGATTGGGTTGCGATTTAGAGGAAGTAGGATGAATTTTGTGGGGTTAAAATCCACTATTAATGGACTTGAAGATGAGCTCGGCACATTGGACCTATCGAATTGAGCCATTATGATGATACCAATTTAAATATTGGAATTCAAAAGGTTCATAACCCATTTATCTTCACTCATGCATTAGAATAGGTCCTTAGGTCCAACGTAGACCTCTTCCAAAGCAGATATAAGCGCCCCAGACCATAATTTCCTTATAGAATGGACCACAATAGTGCTGTAAGCCCTAACTGCCTTAATATTATCCCAAAATGCTCAGTCGTTCCATCATATCTCAAAGACCTCAACACCAGCACTTCTAAGTCTCATACACGCACAATAAACCTTATTACGACTAGAATTGTCCTCAAAAGGTCAAATGTCCTATCTTCTAGGGATATATTATTGTAGCATACCACAAAACCATCCAAGGAAAAACCTCAACCAATTTCAGACCCTTATATGTCTGGCTAAGCTCCTGCGATTTCTTTGACATGTAGGTAGAGGATTATCATTGTTCTATCTACCTCCACCACTCACTCCCACTAGCATTAATGACCCATCCACATTAAATTATCCCATAAACTACCTTAAACTTCATGAAATCCTTTATCCCGCACTCCACCTTGCTACTGTAGCCGTCAGACCTTAGAGAGGCCTCACACATAATATTGTAGTCTACTCATTCTCTCTCCAATATAATGCATATATAAGGGTGGTTTACGAATAGTGAAAGGGCATTAGAAATCATCGAATATAAGTAGAACTAAGGGCATATAGATTGATCAAGTATCTACCCATTGTAATAAACGTTATCACCCACTATTTGTAGTAGATAGTTAGAGTTTGGATGATTTTAGACTTCTTACATATTGTATATCATGTTGAGTCCTAAACTAAAACTAACGAACCCTTAGAGAAGTCCATTAGATATTTCCCAAGGACTTATGCACGAGTCACAAAGACCACAATGACCTTAGACTCTCTTTTCTAAGGCTCAAGAGGACTCTCGATTATAAAATCCACCTTTATAATCTAATATACAGAACGATGCCCTTTGCAGTGGATGTAGGATCCTCAACGGAGGTCCAAACCACTTTTTATACTTTTCTCTCATTTGACACATCTTCCCATTAACCTATTTGATCCTTTGAAGGTCACCTGTTGGGTGTGAAGTCTCATATAATTTTAATAACCACTAGTTTAGTGCAGTCTGTTGGAACTAAAATTTACATTCATCTCATATAGAAACTTTGCTTTTATTCGGATTACAACTAACAATAAGTTAACTCGTTCTTCCAAAGAGATGGAAGTTAGTCATAAGGATCTTTAAGAACAACTCAATGACATTATTAAGAGGCTTCTTTTACCACATGTGGTGGAAGAAGTAGTCAGATATAAGATTAGTAGGAGTAGAGAAAATTGTGAGCCTCATGTAAAAGGGAAAGCTGATCAAGAGGATGTATCCTAAGCTCTACAATATTTGGTGAATCATATTACCATTGGGGATAGATTATCACTAACATGAGATAAGTTCCATGGTCGTTCCAAGGTGTCTAGGCCTTGGGATAATGATATCAATAAGATTTAAGAGCGGATGGGAAACTTTCTCAACTAGTGATGATACCAGGATTCGTATCATCAGATTATAGTGATTAACATCTCAAACCAAGAACATAACAATGGCAATAAATTAACTAAGAATGTGTGAGGATAAGGAGATGAAGACAGTGTGTAAGTGGTTCAACCAATTAGGCCTACGTCCATTGTGTGAGTGTACGTGGGTAAATTCATTGTAATGAGGGCACTAATGGCCTATGATACAACACTTAAGGTTTCTCTCTCTTCTGTGTAATTTGACAGAGTAACAGTAGGGTTTCGAATTCTCTCCCTCCCTCTGGGGAAGACGAAGCATATTTGTAGTGTTTAGGGGCTTAATGGGGCCCCAAGAATGCAATGAGCATATAGGTGAGTGGTCCAAACCAATGAGGTTGAGCCACGTGTCTTACCACAGGCGTGCAATCATCATCGAATAACCTCCCCCATATGGGGGGATAATTCAGTTGCAATAGATCTGCACATGTGGAACACATCTCTTGGTCACTTTGCACAGCTCGACCAACTATAGTGTCATCTGCAGAGGTCTCGGTTAGCTCGGGTATGAGGTTGATGAGTGACTGCTTGATCTGATGATGAACCTTGGCAAGTTTAACCTCGACTGGGATGCTCGGGCCGAGGCCATTCAGGTAGGACTCCACCAGCATCGGCTGGTGAGTGGATGACAAATGTCATTGGTTCTACGACCCTCTTCCTAAGGTCTCGACCAGCTTCTAGGTCGAGGTTGCTAGTGAGGCCGACCTCACTTTCAAATGAGTCTTGGATATGTCCAATGACCTCCTAGCGAAAGCTCGACTGTTAAGTGTATCATCCTTATACGAGGTTATATTTGGTCATATCAATCACCCCTAGCCCTTAGCCTTCTGTGTGAATAGGAGGTTGAGGGGTACGTGTACTCGACTATGAAAGGACATTTCTGATGGATTATCTATATATGGATTGTTATAGGGACACATGTCACCCTAGTAATTGGTTAGTGTATGTACCAAGAAAAGTGGAATGGCTTCGCGCTTAGGGTTTTGAGACCTGATATTGGCGCGCTTTGGCATGTGTGTACAATCATTACCTTGATATTTAAAAGCCCCAAAAAAATATTTTTCTCCTCTTTCCTTTCATTTCCTCCCACCTGTATTTTCTGGTTACCTTCGACTCCATAGCCCATAGCTTTTACAACCTGCAAAGCCTTCTTCTCAAGTTGCTTTTTTCTATTTCCTCCATTCTAAATGCTTATTCTGACTCAGGTATTGTTCTTTGCCCCTTGATTTCTTTATTGTTGGTTTCCATTCCTTTTTTTTATTTTTTCGGTGACTTATATACTTTTCGGCGACTTTATTCGGTGTTATTGGGACTTCTTAGGTTAGGAAATTAGTTGCTTGGTGGTTTTTAGGCTTCGTTTGGTTGGTCTGGGGGAGTGTTTGGCCTTAGTTTCCATCCTTTTAAGTTTTCAGGTGACTCTCCGATCACCTTCTCCTGTTGGGTTCATCACCACTGTTCTTGGTGTTCATATAGGAACCTTTCAAATTCAAAGGGTTTGATCTTTTAGCTTAATTGCTAAAAGTCATTTTCTTCCATTAGTTTGGTTGCTCCAGGTGTAGTCTCATTTCTCGAATGCTATGGCCTTTATATAAGCTAGAAGAAGAGTTTCCAACTCTGAGAGAGAAGTGTTTCGACAAAATCAGACAGGTAGAGTTGGCCCAAGCCAAGAGACGAAAGGCCGAGGCTTTTACCCTTCGTCTAATTTTTTTGCCTCCCTTAGCTGTTATATACCCCTAGTCTATCGAGGTTTATGATCCGATGTCTGAGTCATCGAATGCAGACCCTATATCCACTTCTCCAGTCGGAAGTGGGGACTCACGTGAAGAGGCCATGGACTATTCCCCAACTCGTCATCATGAAGAGATATTTTCTCATGTCTTGTCCTCTAAGGATGTTGGGCCTTCTCGCGATTCTTCCTCTGTTGAAATTATAGAGCCTAATGTCGCCTTTCGTCCTTTGATGGATGCCATTCCACTATCGTCTACCACTAGGTTGGATTTTGACGAGTGGTTTCCCACTGATATCCCCACCAGTACCCAAGATGAGGTTGCTGAATATAACGATGAGGAAGAGAGTGATGTGTACACCTCTACAGCCGCTGGGTATGAGATCTCTATCACAGAGTTCTAACTCTTAGCATTTAAACACCTTTATGGAATAGGTCCTTCAATCTCCCTAAGAAGGACACTTAAATATGAGAGGGCCTTTGATGTCCATAATGACGAAATTTGTTTTTACGAGCATATGTTCAAGTTGGGTTTTTGTCTACCTATCCATCCTACGAACCGAGCCACCCTCTCCTATATGAACCTTGATCCCTCCTAATTATCTCCTAACGGTTGGAGGGTTATGACCGAAGACATCATCCTCTGGAAAGCTATTCATCATACCGACCTTCTAGTTAGGGTATTTATCGGTTGTTATACCCTTTCATTCGCTAAGAACCATACGGGATATTACCACTTCATAGATAGAAAGTTCGAGAAGAAATTGATTTTGATCACTCAGACCTCAAATCATCCACAGATCGGTATCGGGGTAATATTACCACTTCTTTATCCCGGGTGCCTAGTAGTTTGGCCCAAACTAGGCTTGTGGGACATCTGAGTCGAGAACCCCTATGTGGTGGGCGAAAGCCTCTATTTCATCTAAGGCCGATCCAGAATTAAATGCAGATACTATAAAGACATCAATGAGATTCGTAATCAAGGCTAGAATGGTCGTCTTGTCCAGTATGAAAGTTTGATGACCCCCTATTATCTCTCCCAGACAGGTTTAGGGGGTGGACCTTTGGCCGAACTTCGTAACTTTTAAAAATTCATTATAAGTTATGTCTCGTACCTGTATACAACTGATGTACTAACTTCTAGATCTTTCTTTTTTGGAGAACATCTAGAAGGTTTATCAGATGACTTTTGGGAAATGTCTTCTCCCAACCTCAGCAAGCTCATTAACAGAGTAGGTAGCAAGACTGCTCCGCCTCCAGCCCATACTAAGAAGAGAGTTGGCACTACCAAGGCTGATGTTGCTGCCAAAAAGAGGAAGGCTCCAGCAGATCCCACTTCTACTCGACCTAATAAGGCCCAATGCTCTGATCGTGCCATCCCGATCTCGATGGATGATGCCTTGGCTGCTCGGATTTTGTAGCTGAATATTAATGACTACAGTGTGATTGATCAGAGTTTGGAGGCCGCCAACACTATCGGTGGGATCGTCTCTGAGGCCGACAAACATTTTCTAACAATCTCTGGACATTCCTCTATTGGTCGAGTTTTCTCTTCACCGGACTGTTCATCTACTTTGAAGCATTATTACCTTTGTCGTCATCATATTCACACATTACTACTTATGTGTTGGCCTTATTTTTTTCAGGGCACATTTTTTCTTCACCGTCTAGCAAATTGGACCCCAAAGAGGTTCCCTCTGATCCAAAAGGGCCAAAATACCGAAAATCTTGAGATGCGTTGAAGGCTGACCTTGGGAAGCTAAAAGGAGCACTGAAGGAGAAGGAAGACAAGATCATATGTCTAAAGGAAGAGGACAACATGGCTTTGAAAGCCAAAGATGAAAGCATCCAGGAAAAAAATGATAAGGTAGTTAAATTTTCATTGGTCGGGGCTGAGGAAAAAATCATCAACAACTACAAGACTTTTAATGAGTTTGTAAGTTTCGACTTTGAATATCTCGATAGAGGCATGAGGGCTGCTCGTCGATGGGCTTCCCTAAAGCATGGTGAATCTTGGAGCTTATTTCCAAATGACTTCATTGACCTCGGCTTTGGTGATGTTCACCTTGCTCATGCTTTAAGAGAGGTTGAGAATGCTAGTGCTGTCCCTACAGAGATGAGCCCTCTCGAATTTACAGAAAATGAAAACGTTGTTAACCTTGAGGACGAGGCTGAGATTACCGATGTTGGACTAAATAAAATAGCTCCAACTGGTGACGGATCGGCCCCAATCGAAAAACAAGTTCAGCCTTGAGGGCTTTTATCTTCTTTTGTACTTGTTTGTGAAGATTTTGTTACCTCATGTCTTGACATGAACTGCTATAACCTCGTAGGTTATGAAACTCTTTGTAAACTTTTGTTCGTTCTTAATGAAACTCTTGTTCCATTATATCTCATGTTTGCTACTATCTTCTCACCATGATATTTTATCTCATCATATGATGTTTAAGGTCTGAGACCACCAACTAAATTATGGTTCATCTTATAATTCACCAAATTAATGATGTTTAAGGTCTGAGATCACCAAATAAATGATGTTTTATCTCATAATTTACCTAACTAATGATATTTAAAGTCTGAGATCCCCAAATAAATTATGTTTTATCTTATTAGTCACCAAATTAATGGTGTTTAAGGTCTGAGACCACCAAATAAATGATGTTTCATCTCATTAGTCACCAAACTAATGATTTTTAAGGTCTTAGGTCACCAAATAAATGATGACTAATCTCATAATTCACCAAATCAATGATGTTTAAGGTCTGAGATCACCAAATAAATGATTTTTCATCTCATAATTCACGAAACTAATGATGTTTAAAGTCTGAGATCGCCAAATAAATGATGTTTCATCTCATTAGTCACCAAATTAATGATGTTTAAGGTCTGAGATCACAAAATAAATGATGTTTCATCTCATTAGTCACCAAATTAATGATGTTTAAGGTCTAAAATCACCAAATAAATTATGTTTAAGGATTGAGATCATCAAATAAATTATGTTTAATCTCATAATTCACCAAATTAATGATGTTTAAGGTCTGAGATCACTTAATAAACGGTTTCCTCTCACTATACACCCTCCCTCATCGTTTTATGAGTGTATGGATGGTCGTCCCATCTAAGCACTATCGTTTTAGCCGAAGAAGAGTTCACCCAGGATTTCTCAAGCTTACTTCACCAAATTAATCATGTTCTGGAGCTTAAGATAAATTAATAAAAATATTTGGATAAACCTTGGAACACACAATCATGATGGGCGAACACTGATTCTCTTTGATATTCATTCTTCTAAATTAAGTACATGTATTACAATAAAACTACGATCTCATTGATAATATTTCTTCAGATGATCAGCGTTCTAGGGATTTGAAAAAGGTTCACCCTCAAGATTCTCCAGCCGATAGGTTCCCGAAAAAACTTCATTACTAACTCTATAGGATGGAGCTTGTTGGGTTTTTGCCATGTCTTTTTGAGAACTAGATCTCCCACGACTATCGGCCTTTCTTTCACCTTCTAGTCATAGAATTTGGCAGTCCTCTACAAGTAGGCAGCTTGCCTCATCTCGGCATATTTTCTTCTTTTTTCATTCAGATGTATCGAGATTGGCTTCTTTCTTCTTTCTTCATTCATGTCGTACATCTGAATTCTGTGATAGGGAATCCAATCTCAGTAGTTCCTCGTTGGAGTTTTGATAGTCGTCTAGGCCCACAACACTGCGTGTACTTTTTCAGTTCCTCTTCCCTTTGAATCTTCTAGCCTCTTTTTGATCTGATCAAGAAAAGTTGTATTTATAACCTCAGTCTGACCATTAGCTTGGGGTCGTCCAAGGGAAGAGAAGAATTGTTTAATTTCGACCTTCTGATAATATTTCTCCAAAGAGACATTCTTGAACTGTTTTCCATTATCAGAGATGAGGGTGTTAGGGAGGCCATACCTACAGATGATGTTCTTCCACATGAATTGAAATCCCCTCTTCTCTGTAATGGAGACCATAGCCTCAGCCTCCACCCATTTGGAAAAATAGTCTATTGCAACAATTAGATATCTGTATTTTTTTATGGCCCTTGGAAGTGGTCCAACTAATCAATCCCCCATAATACAAACGGCCAAGGATAGGTGATAGAGGTCAGAGGCTGATGAGGTTGGTGAGGGATGTTGGCGAACCTTTGACATTTATCACATATCTTGACATAAGTTGTAGCATCTTTCGCTAAGGTCGACCACCAATATCCTTGGGTTATTATCCTTTTGTCCAGAGATATTCCTCCTATATGGCTTCAGCAAGAACCCTCGTGCACGTCTTTAAGGATGTGGTCCAGAGATATAATTGTTATGTTTTTAGCCGTTTTTTATTGTTTGTTATATGTGAGGTTGGTGGTATGTGGTGGATAATTTTTATTTTTTTAATATTTTAATTTATGTAAGTGTTCATAACACTTACAAAATGAACATTATTTTCCTTACATATTAAAATTTGTAAGTGTTTTGAACTGTTACAAAAAAATAATTTTTTTTTGCAAGTGTTTATAACACTTGTAAATAAAAATACTTGCTAAATTTTGTAAGTGTTCTGAACATTTACAAATGAAAATTTTGCAAGTGTTCATAACACTTACAATGTTTTTTGTAACGGTTGTCAGGGATGGATATGTGTTCCCAATGAACACTTGCAAATGATATTTGCAATGGTTTTGAACACTTACAATTTTTTTGCAACGCGTCGATTTGTAAGTGTTTGAAACACTTACAAATTGCTTGATTTGGTGTAGTGCCCCAGTCAGAGTGCTTGAAAATGCACGACATCTCATCTCGTCAGAGATAGAATAGATATCGACTATCGATTGTTACATCTCAATGTGATGGGCTGGTGCTCCCATCATATCTTGGAGTTACCACGGACAACTTGAATTTAGTCGGCGTTGGGAAATTAACTATCTTCACAACAAATGGAAAACCCTACGAATATCCCCTCTGCAAGGAGTTCCGGCTTTTCAGAATATCGTCAATCTTATTTTCTAGCCTTTAAATCGAATCATTCCAGGGTTTCTCAGCCTGACCAATGTTGTCCCCTGCTGCTTCCACAGGCTTGACTGAGGGATCACATGCTGCTGGTTGGCATCAACTGTTGACTTCCCCATGACCCCAGCCTCGGCCATGCGGGGGTGGCCTTGATGGGGATGGCATTTATCACATTATCTCCTGGATCCAACAATGGTCCTTGACCTAGACAACCTCTCTTTGAGGTCATTGACTGGGCCCAGACTCTCGAAGGTTGACCCTCTGCTCAACCGGTCAAATGTTGAACCCCTTAGATGAGGATCTGGGCTCTGCCTTCTGCCACAACCTTGGCTCTCCTAGATAGGTCGTACAGTATTATTTGATATCTTATATGTCTCCGAGCAGTCTCCTAGAGGATCTCCAGCCTCAACATTATCGTACATGTCCTCTAAGCAAGGGTTTCCTTGCCTCCCCAGGCATAAATGCCTAGGGTCAGCAACATCCCTCCGCCTTGGGAGAGGAGGTATATCTTTGCGTGGTGCCTGGGGTAGTCCTCTATCCTCCTTGTGATGTCCCTCCGGTGCTGTCGAAGTTATCATCTCCGACGTGACCCCTAGTGGCCTCATCATCATATTTTGGCTTGACATAGCGAATTGCTGCTCCAGAAGATGCAAACTCCCAAAACTCAAGAGTTATCCCTCGATAAGATGATCTTTCCATTATCAAACGAGGTCCAGCATTACACTTTTCCCCTAAGTGAAAGATGCCTATTATTGAGCCATTTGATTGGTCCAAATTTCCCATAGAGAATCTAATGACTAATAGGTCCCTCATGCTTCTTCAGGACACCCCTGATGAAGTCTTATATAGAGCCTTTCTCATTAATATAAGAGGGACAACTATGAATTGGTTTTCCAAGATCAAACTAGGGACCATTAGGATCTTAGACAAATTAGCTAAGTCCTTTGTCAGCCACTTCATAAGGTCCCGAAAAATAAGGAAACTAGTTACACCTCTCCTCTATTTCCAATAAAAGTCAACAAAGCTATCATAAATTATGCCAATAGATTCAACCACGAAGCTCCCAAGATGATGATCTAAATGACACTATTTATGTGGAGGCCTTCATCTCAGGCCTCATTTTATAGGATCTACCGAGGTTCCTTAACAAAAGAACCCCTTGATCCATGATGGAGCTACTAAAAAGGGCTTAGAAATATATGAATACTGAGGATATTATCACGAAAAGGCATTTCATAACCTCCCCCAACAGGTAAAAAGGAAAGACGTATTATATTTCCTTATAAAGTCCAGTGCTTAAGTTAAGTTCAAGAAGAGGGAGAATAGAGGGAATAAGAATAGGCCTCTAGACGCCAAACACTTGATTCCACTCACGACCACTATAAAGGATGTCTTCTTTGCTGCAGAGACAAAAAAATCTCCTACCTATACCCAATACCATGAGGGCTACGGAGGGCAGGAGGGATAAGCCCAAGTATTGCGAATTTCACAGAGATCGTGGGCACAACACTAGTGACTGCTTCCAACTCAAACAAGGCATTGAAAGAGTGATCAATAGCGGATATCTCAAGGAGTGCGATGTGAACACCATCTCAAGAGGATTTAATGGGGGCGACATCCTCAACCGCTAGAAGAGATCAATAGAGACCACCCAAATCTTGTTTGAGGTCCCATAAAGTTCACAGATAAGTTCCATAGTCCTTGAAAAAGTTCTTACTCTTCCACCTAAAATGCTTGAGCTCTCACTTGAGAGTTTGGGCATAGAGTTGGTAAATGTCGATAATCTAGATCCACGAGATAAAGATAAAGAACAAAGAGGTGGGCCAGTTAAGGTCATAATCACTATTTTCATAGATAAAAAGGATCGTACTAAGGTCATTTAAATTTGGGGCAGCGGAGCTATCCTAGTTTTGAAAGAAATAAAGATGTGTTTTCCTGGAATCACTCAAACATAATCGGGGTAGACCCTGAGATCATGGTCCACCACTTCAACATGGACCGATACCATAAGACTTTATGCCAGAAGAAAGGGTTCTTCATCCCCGAATGTAAAGACTCTACTACTAAGTAGGTTGACAAGCTCTTTGCCACCAATTTCATAAGAGAAGTGGTATATCATGCCTTACAAATATAGTATTGGTGCCCAAGGCCAACAAAAAAATGGCGATTGTCTGTCGATTTCACTTATCTCAATAAAGAATATCTTAAAGGCCGCTATCCTTTACCTCGGATTGACATTTTAGTGGATTCAAATACTCATGAGCTCCTCTCCTTCATGGATGCCTATTAGGTGTATAATTAAATGAAGATGTCTCCCACTGATAAAGAAAAAACTTTATTAATCATTGAAAAATATACTAATTGCTATAAAGTAATAGCTTTTGGACTCAAGAATTCATCTGCTACCTATCAGAGGGTGGTAAACTCCATCTTCAAAGACCTCATCAGTAAATCCGTGGAGGTATATGTCGACGACATGCTGATCAAAAGCTTGGAAGATTAAGATTATGTACATAACCTCAATGAGACCTTCGCTATCCTTAAATGGAATTAGATGAGTCTCAACCTGAAAAAAATGTGATTTGGGAGTAGTTAGGGTAAACTTTTGGGCTTTATAGTCACCAGACATGGAATATAGTCCATCCCGGAGAAGATACAAGCCATATTAGATATGGAATTCCCTATAACAGTGAAAGAGGCCTAAAGCCTTACTTGGAGAGTTACTTACCTCAACTGTTTTGTCTCAAAATCCAAAAACAAGTGGCTGCCTTTCTTTAAAGCATTGAAAAAGGCTTTCTAATGCACTTTAGAGGTTGAAGAAGCTTTCTAAAGTCTAAAGAAGCATTTGGGGTCTCCACCTCTGTTATCCCAGGCCATCACTGGGAAAGACTTATACTTATATCTTGTTGCCTCTCCAACCACTATAAGCTTAACCTTAATCCGAGAAGATTATGGGGCCTAATATCTAGTGTATTATGTTAGTCGAGATTTTCAAGTGGTTGAGACTAAATATATAATGATGGGGAATCTTTCCTTCTACCTCATTACCTCAGCTAGACGTCTAAGGAATCACTTTCAGTTATATATCATCGTGGTCATTACCGATC
The DNA here is from genome assembly GCA_949130495.1 of Sambucus nigra. Taxonomy (NCBI): domain Eukaryota; kingdom Viridiplantae; phylum Streptophyta; class Magnoliopsida; order Dipsacales; family Adoxaceae; genus Sambucus; species Sambucus nigra. The sequence continues at coordinate 437,961,147 of OX422221.1, read as the reverse complement.
AACCCCTTCGATATATCCTATATAGGTCTAATACCTCATGAAGGCTTGTCAAGTGATTTGTGGAGTTAGGGGAATTTGACATCAAATGCCATTCACGAAGGCCCATTCCAAGGTCAAACCTTAGTTGACTTCATTACGAAGTTTAGCAACTAAGAGGAAGTAAAGGATGGGATTAAAAGACCAGGAACAGAAGAAGCATTGCCTAAATATCCCAAGATCCCACTTTTCCAATATATAGATGACTATTATCCATCATGAGTCTTTCATGTGGATGACTCTTCTAATAGCTTAAGAAACGAAACAGGAATTCGTCTTATGTTCCCAGAATGAGGTATGTTTTCTCTTTCTTTCTATTGCAAACATTTTTAATTAAAACCCTATAACAATAAGGCGGAGTACTAAATCTTAGTGGATGCCCTAGGTTTGGCTATTCATTTGAATGTAAATCAGGTTGAGGCTATCAGTGACCCTCATCTGGTAGTTAATCAAGTCACTGAGGTATACGAGGCAATAGGTGACCACATGGTACATTATTTGAAAATTATAATGTACCTCATCAAGAGAATACCCAAATTTAGCATCAAAATAGTCCATGTGGAAAAAAATTCTATGGTCGACCATCTTACTCGAGTGGCCTCTTTGGATGAGATAGATCTATACATTTCGATTATCACCTTAGATTAGCAAATCATGAGCCAACTCCAAATCAACATTGTAGAGGTAGATCAGGGATTAGACCAGACCACACCTATCAAAACATTACTCATACACGGAGTCTTTCTTGAGGACAAGCTCCATGGCAGATGACTGAAGTCCCTAGCCTCCCAATATTATTTAGATAATGGGGTCCTATTCATGAATGGGTTCTCACACTAGACCTACAACCTTTTCTACAAAATCTTGAGGTAATAATACTTTCGGCCCACCTTGGGAAAAGAATCCAAAGACCTATTATAACACTGTGATACGTGGTAGGGGTTCTCTTTCATTCCAAAATTACCAGTAGAGAGAATTACCCCAATGATAAGTTCATGGCCCTTTGCTCAGTAATGGTGGATTCAGTAGGGTCTATGCCTCTTAACAAAGGTTAGAACAAATTATTCATTATGGAAAATGATTACTTCCTAAAGTGGGATGAAGATGACCTCTGGCCACCATAACCAAGCACAATACCATTAATTTTATCTAAAATGCTATCATTTGAAAATTTGGTTTGCCAAGAGTCATCATCTTTGAAAGTAGGAAACAGTTTGACAACCCAACCTTTAGAGATTTTTTCTCAAACTATGGGACCATCAACCATTACTCATCCCCAAGTCATCCTTAGGCGAATGGACAAGTTAAGTTAACCAACCGATCCATATTCTATTATTTGAAGAAGAAATTGGAGAAATATAAGGATATGTGGGTTGATGAGTTGCCAATCATTTATGGGCATATAAAATCACAGTTAGAGGTCCAACAGGGAAAATACCACTCTTATTAACCTTTGACATTGAGGCAGTCAGAGGCTAATGTTGAGGTGTTCAAAAGGTCCTAGATGAACTGGAAGAGAGAAGAGAGGTTGCACCTATCCGGATAGTTGCTTACAAGAAAACACCATCCTCTTACTTGAACAAAAAAGTTTGTCACAGAGAATTAAAAGTGGAGGACTTGGTATTTAGAGATATCACCATTGCCACAAAAAATACAAGTTAAGGAAAGTTAGGCCATAGATGGTAAGTCCTTTATGTGGTGGCAAAGATAGCATGGCCAAATTGCTATTATTTGAAGAATATGGAGGGATATGCACTTCCTCACCCTTGGAGTGTAGAACATCTCAAGAAATATTTAAAAATATCAAATCCACTGATTGAAATGAAATGAAAAGAACCTTTTTTGATACGTATGATGTCTCAATACAATGTTGAATAAAATTTACAAGGCCTCAATTCTTGGTTCTAGGTTTATCCTAAGGTCTAAGGACCAAATGTGAGTTACAAGGCTTCAATCCTTGGCTCGAGGGTTAACCTAAGGTATACGGACACAATGAAACTTTGCAGGATTCCATCCTTGGATTTAAATAAAACATTTGAGGTTCAAAAGACCTCAAACTTATGACTATATGGGGTGTAAGGCATTCATCATTAGGTCTGAATATCTCTAAGGTCTTAACCGAACTAGCAAGATCTGCATGGCATTCATCCTTAGCTCGAATGAATAGTATGAGGTCTAATGGCCCTAGAAAACGATTAGAAGAATTATTAAGGCTTTCATCACTGATTCCACCTAAGTTGACTAAGGTCTAAGGACCTATAATGGTGAGCCTAAAAGACCTTTTTTCACCTAAAATATGTTTTCAAAAAAATAAAGTATAGTAAAAAAAGTATAAAAATTCTAACAACCACCTCTCAAAACTTTTTCATTCCTCATTTAAAAAAAATAGGAAGGTCAAGCATTAAAAAAAGTGAAAAATTCTTTAAATACCATGACTGAAGAAGCAAAGACTTAGAAAAAAACTTCAATTCTCAAACTTTTTAGGAGGGCTAAGTGTTTATGTTCAAAAAAATTTCAAACTTCCTATTTGAAAAAAAAGGTGCAAAGTCCCGAATTTCTAAGGCTTTTATCCTTCATTAATATTGTTCAGAGGTCTTATGACCCTTAGCAAAATTTTATATTTTATGACACAAGGATTTCATCCTAGTGGACTATAGTTCGTAAGAATTAGGACCCTTAGTGGAACTACGTACTTCATACCACAAGGCTTTCATCATAGTGCACTACAATTCATAGGTCTTATGGAACTTTATACTTTAAACTTCTAAGGTTTTCATCCTTAGTTAGTTAAGTTCAGAGGTCTTAGGAACCTTCGTGGAACTTCAAATTTATAACTTCTAAGTCTTTTATCCTTAGTTAATTAAGTTCAGAGGTCTTAGGTACGTTTGTGGAACTTTATATTTTAAACCTCTAAGGATTTCATCCTTAATTATGTAACTTCATAGGTCTTAGGACCCATTTTGGAACTTTAAATTAACGTCTACAGATTTCATCCTTACCTATCAAAGTTTAGAGGTATTATGACCCTTAGCAAACTTATTGTTTACTTTTATTCTCAATTTTTTTTTGGGGGGGAGGGGCGATAATTGTTCATGTACAAAAGTTTTGAGATATGAATTCTTGAAAAAGTGCAACTTATGTCCAACCTAGTTGATCCAGAGATAAGGGCAAGCTTTAGATTGTTCGGTTAGGCGCACAGTCCAGGGTTTGAATCCCCTGGACAGCTGATTTGAAGTAGACCGTGTGTGAGGGTGCCTCCAACACAGAGTCCCTTATATGCCAAGTATCATCTCATCTATAACATGCAACCTCGGCCATAGCCGACCCTCACCAATCATCCAGAAGTGAGACGTTGTGACCTGGCCTGATAAGACTCAGCCAACACTCCTGGCCTCGGCCTTCGATACTGTCCAACTATGAGCTACCTGCATTGTTCCTAGTGAATGGGTATTCTCGTCCTCGGCTTTGCCCAGGCCGACAAGGACAGAACGAGATGAATCAACATCATGGGTGTCAATTCATCAGTGGTTCACAGGTCTATGAATCTATCCTCAACCAATACTGTTGGTCGAGGTCACATTGGTAATAGAGCGCGTGCATTGGGTGACACGTGGAGATGCGCAGGTGGATGTGTGACACAAGTGAGCTTAAACCGTTATAACCAAATAATTTTCTCACGTGAGGGAATATTTGATCATTATGACTCACATTTGGCGAAGACAGATGGCTTCTCCTTATTGGCTAAGAACATTATGTACATGTTTATTGCATGCTTGGGGTGCAATACACCCCCAAGGAACTATAAATACATCTCATTTTCTTCACTCTAGGGGATATCTTAATTAAAACCCTAGGTAAAACTATGCTCATTTGTATCCAAAAGAGAGAAAGTTTGAGTGTTGCAAACCGGGCCATTAATGCCATATTTGTTAGTGGATTTCACTCTCTCTCTCTCACACACACACACATACACACATTGGATGTAGGCTCCGGCCGAACCACTTAAATTTAGGTGTTCATCCTCTTCGCCTCACCTCTTTCTCCACTGTTATATTATGTGTTTACTGGCATTATTATATATCTGTTTGAGCTTCTTATATTTATGACCTGGTGGTGCCATTTTCTGTATCATCAGTCCCCCTATATAGCTTGAACAGGAAAGTACAAAGGACTCGTTCGTGTGAAGGTTAGGGGTTATAAAAACAGATCAAGTTATAAAATCCCAAAGCTTTTATGGTTCTGAGGGAAACTCAGTTTTGACTTCAAAATCCTCGACATTCATGTAGCAAAAGTCTATGGACCCTCAAATGTACTTCAGAATATATTTACTAAGAAATCGTGGGGGCTAATGGGATACTACCTCAGACAAACACAAAAATAAGGAAAATATCTTGGCAAAGCAAAGTAAAAGATTAATGGTTAAAGAGAAGTTAAAGACTTCCACAACAGATCCATTGTTATTAAAGATGAGAGAATTGGGGGATTACATCAAATATCCCATGGCCAAAACCAACAAAAACATGTATAAAGCCTCTTTAAATCTTGGGTTCAATTTTAGGATCTTTCATAGAGACTTTAGATTCCTTCACTGGGTAGTTGGAACAATCAGAGGACAATAGGCTTCATTGATTGGCATATTGATGAGCATGGGTTTCATTATTGGGCTCTCTTTCCTTAGCTTTCGAAGTAGAAATTTCGACTAATTCACTGCCACTAATACTATCACTATTGTAACTATCTTTAGTAAAGTTGGGGTCCTCGGTAAAGATAGAAGAGACATCATCCACCAGGATGAAAGTCTGATCTTCTAATTAAGATTCAAATGGATTAATCAGATAACAAGTTTTGCCAAATTCAATCTATGCCTTATAAACATGCACATCAAATTATTACTAATTTTAATCTTGAATCACTCAATTTCTAGGTTTGTATATAAGATTAGTCAGGTAATTAAACAACAATCACAATCACACAAGAGACAACAGTGTACGAGGAAAACTCAACTTTGAAAGACCTCGAACGACCAGTCCTAGACAAATTTTACTATAAATAAGGTTTTACAAGAAGACTCAAAAAAATTATGATTCTTGACTCCTTAAGCCAATGCAAATGAAATCCTCACACCTCCGTTTATAGCCACTATGTAGTCCAGTGTCAGCCTCATAGTAGATCGATGCCTTAGACTCCTTCGATAACCTCAGTTGTTACCCAATTATGTGGAATCCACCAAACCAAAATTACGTAATATGTGTGGGTTTGATCTTCATACCATGATCGAGATAATCAAGATTTGTATTTGGATTTAGGTTAAAACGAGGTTTTACACTCTGGAGGCTTAAAAATAATTTTGGTTCAAAAAAGGCTCACAAAATCTGAGAGAAAACCTTATTTTTATTAAGATTTCGCATGAGGAAAAAGTCAAAATAATTTTCTCAAGAATCATGAAGTTCATTAGAACGAGATCCTAAGGTCTTTCGAATGACCTTATCTATCTCATTGGAACGTGATCAGACTTTGTGTGAATAAATTATTGATTTCGTTCAAACGATGTTCCAAAGACTTTCAAATGGGTAAATAAAAAAAATAGATCCCAAGATGTTTCAATGTCGTTAGAAACTCGTTTGAACGAGAAAACAATGTCGTTGGAACTTTCGTTTAGACAAAAATTCCTTCTCTTTCGAACGATATTATGAATGTTATTTCAACAGCCTAATTGAGTAGAAATCTTTTCTAAGAAAAACTTTAAAGTATAAAAAATCCTCAAAATAAAAAAATCCAAATATACTTATGATTATTTTGACACATAGAAAGTCATATACCTTTGTTCTCTAGATGCGTGCAGCGCATTCAATTATGTAGAAGAAAATGTAGTCGCTTGCATGTCTCAGTTCATAGGCTTGAGTAATAAATATATGACACAAAATTAAACTTGTTTTCTTTATCGAAAAAAATAAGCCAATACAATCATAAGACTCAATTGAAAATTTTTCCTTATAAATTTCCCCCTTTAGCTATTCCGGGATAAACCTGAGACAAAATGAAAAATGCTCTGCTAGGCCGTTACACCATGTATGCCCATCTTGAAACCCAAAAAATGGACACAGACAACCTAGAAACTACTTAGCCGATGTTCCATTGTGTAGCTCATGACGCAATCATGAAGGTGGAAGCCTACACACACGAAACAATAAATACTTGTGATTAATAGGGGAATAAAAAATATAATAAAATTAAAGTAAGAAACTCCCCCTAAAAATATAATAAAATGGAAGTAAGAAACTCCCCCTATGTACCAAGACTCTTTTTTACTTGGAATCCACAAATCCAGTGATAAATTCCACTATTCTTCTTGGAATCATGCCATGCTCAAATTCCTCCAATGAATTAAAGTACCTCCAGTTTTTTATCTAGGAGCGTTAATTAATTCAAAGTATAGTAGTTTGAATTGAATAAGACACTATAGATCTGAACCAAAAGTACTCTCAATTCCCTCACCAAATCAAATATCAAGTTATAGATCTAAGTTTTAAGAATTTTGGAGGGAACAAGTGAAATTTGATAATCGAGAAGCAATGAAAAGGTCTCAACCTCGAAAATTCACTCAGAAGTGTTTTTGAATTATGAGATTTTTAGATATTTCAAAATGGGAGGTAAAGTTACCTATTTAAAAAATGTTTCGTGAAATTGCTCCACCATGTGAACTATTAGTGCAACTATGTGCATGGGTCCAGATAGGACCGTGCAAACGATTTGAAAATGGAAATCAAAAAGGCCTCAAACTTTGCACTTTATGTTAGGTCACTTCCCAAAATTGATTACATCACTCTACTGAGTAAAAAATATCACTTGTTCATCCAACTAAAACACACATTTTGAAGGAAAAAAAATGTTCAATTGTGTGTATCCTTAAGTTCAACTAAAAAAAACTACCAAAAGTATATGTCTTCAAAGTAGGTGGAAATAGAAGTCTTGTGTTGTAGAGAGGCTTGCGAGATCTTCAAGTTCAAAAGGTCATCTAATTAAAATGAGTGTGCCTCACTCTACGTATCAAACCTAAGTGGCTTGAATGACTCAACGACTTAAATGTTTTGCCATGAAATTTAGACAACTTTGATATACAAAAATTACAAAATAACATTTTCAATGTCCATTTAGCTTTAGTGGAGAGTTTAATTCTATTATAGTTAAGTTTATTATTTTATTTTTTATTCTTTTTAATATGTCGTAGATGGTTTTTATTTATTTATTTATTTTTATTTATCGTTGAAGGCTAGAATGATATAAATTGCATAGCTTACCCTATGTTCGATGTATCAGACTGATCAACTGCACGTGGAAAATAAGGGCGTTACATTAGGCACACCACTTGTTCTTTATGCCTCCTTAGCTTGTCTTTATTACCACACATTACTTATAGTTTTATTTTAGAACATGCTAAGTGACCTTAGTTTATTATAATCCCTTAAAATATAGACATATGTTTAGGCATAAAAAAATGAAATTATTCAGAGGTATAGAGACATCATTAATGGGTATATGGGTATACAACCACGTGTATGGGTACATTAATATGTATACGAGTAATAAGAGGCTGGTAGTGTATGTGATCTTTTGAAACGGAAGTCCATTATTATATGTGGGTTTAATGAAAGGTCGTCAGTATGTTTGCATGTAACAGAAGGTCGTTAATGTGTTGAGGTGTAATAAAAGGAAGACCATTAGTGTGCTGAGGTGTAACAGAAGGTCATTAATGTATTGGGGTGTAACTAAAGTGCATTCATGTGTTGAGCTTATGCTCATGAGGGGAGCCCTTGTATTGCTCCTACATACTCGTGCAGCAACAAGATTAAAGCTTATGTAGATTATGATGCCTTTTTCCACATGGAATGTGTTCCAACGTGATGTGTGTGCAAGTGCGAGGATGTGGTTGAGGAGAGCGGATAGATGATTGTTCTCATTGTAAATCCTATGTAGGGTACAGGGCATAGGAATATGTAAATGATGTCATGTTTTAGAGCTAGAAGGCAGACTCTAGTATGGTGTTTCAAAAATAGAGTGGACCAGAAGTCTCAAGCAGGGATCTTTTTATCCCTTATCAAGCAACTTATATATCTTAGGTTTAGTGTTCATTAGGTTTGTCTAATATAGTTAAGATGAACATCTTATATTATGGTTGAACTAGAGATGGAGACATCCCTAAATACAATACGTTGATAAATATATTATAAGGATTGGTCTCACGAGTGGGGTCGGTATTTTTCCTACGTACCTAGGGAGACCTAGGATAAAAGCATATGTAGTTCCAACCGGGGGGTGGGGGTTGTATTTACAGGTCTGGGTTTTGGGATACTGGGTATAAACATTACAACATTATGGTATTTAAGGATTTTAGTCCTTTTTATAGCATTTACGTTATGAATTGGAACACTATATTCGCATGTCCAAAAGTACATTATCAAAGAAAGGCGTTTGATAAGTATTTCAGGAAAAATACATCTTTGTTGGTGTCATGTTTGATATGACAACGTTTTCTCTTAGAAGTGGTAAGGATTATTCCGACTTTCGACTTTGGTTTTTTTAAGAGTCCGGCATATCCCTGTTCACTAACACTTTCCTGAAAATTAGTTGAAATATAAGAAAAACGTGTTTTCATGCGAAACTTAATCTTACCTGTTTCAGTTAGTCTTTTTAGGGTGGGAACATATTTATTAGCACAAGCTTTAAAATATAAATGCTATAAAGTGCATAAAAGGTCCTCTAATAGGGGCCATGTTATGGTATTATACAAATATAAGTGTTTCTAGGTCCCAATATTTATTTAAGATGTAGACTTAGGATTTCCTTAAAATATTTACTCTTGGAGCGTGAACCGACATTTTTGGTGGGGGAATGGCTCTAGGGAGGTGCTACCATCAAATATATTTCTTCTTTAGAAGGATCTAATACGCGGATTTGTGCAGAGGTATGACTCTCTATTGTTGCACAAGTGACTTTTTTGAATAGTCAAAACTTCGCTCGAGATGCTCGGGAAAGTGCTTCTAATAATTTTTTTTATAAATCCTTATCAACACCTGGTTTTGGAGTCCTTGGAGAGGGAATAGGGATGTAGCATGGAATTATCTTCGGGAGGTAATGGTCGTGCTGTTGGGAAGAAGTTCAACTGAGGAACTTTGTATTATTGAATTTCCACGGGGAGCGATGCTTTTTCGGGGTTTGAAAGATGCTTTTAGAAGTTAGTGTTACGCTCAAATTTCTCAAGTCTAGGCTCAGGGGAGAAGATTTTTGAAAATCAAATCTAGGGGTGCAACCGGTACGGTATGGTCGGTAATGACCCTTTACCAATACCAAAACCACATTCTATATGGTAAAATCGTACCGTACCAATTTATCGACCGGTACATCAAAACAAAAACAAAAACCAAAACCAAACCGACCGGTTTTTCGGTTTTTTCGATATTTTTGGGTTTTTTTGTTTCGGTAATTTCGGTTTCAATTCGATTTTTTCCCGATAAATACACGAATTTCAAATCGGTTTATGCATTCGGTAAATCTGGTATATATTTCGATATACCCATTTCTAGCTGTTACAATTTCTAGAATTTCTAGTTGTTTGGAACTATTAGAAACATACACAAACAGGTACAATTTCTTGCAATTGTAGCATTTGTAACAATAGATTTAAACAGATACGAGACCAAACTAACCAGTTTGCTTTTGTCAGAGCCGGAAGAGAGTGAGACGAGATGAGGGAGCTGGTGCCTGAGGAGACTGAGCCAAGATGATGAGCCTAAAAAAATAGGAGTTGTTACCTCAAAAAATGTTCGTCGAAAAGTCAAAATCATCCACACCTCCAACACCGGAAAAACAAACCTTCGCCGGAAAAGCCAACTCGTCAGGAAAAAAAATCACCAAAAAACACGGAGGGAACTCAGATCCGAATACAGCTGGCGCCAAAAAAATTGTCACCGGAAACCCGATCTCAAAACAAGGTAACCACACCAAATCGAAAGCCAAATCTCAAAAAAAAAATGGTGTTCTCAAATAAAAGTTCCCAAAAAATTATTTCTTAAAATCAACCCAAGGTTGAAGAAGAAAAAAAAATGAGAGAGAGAGAGAGCTCAAACAAAAATGACGGCCACACTTTTTGAGAGAGAAAGAGGTAAAAAAAAATGAAATGGAAACCCTAAAAAAAGATCTCTACACAAATCACAATATAAAGCCCAAATGAAATAAGGGAAAAACGAATATAGCCAACAAAACAAACGACTCTTTTTATTTTAACAAAATGCTGCCTAATTCATTTTGTGTTAAATGTTTGATTAATTAAACAAAATATATGTTTAATTAACATGATTATTTAACACTTAAACCAAATACTCAAATAAATAAATTTAAATTCAAAGAGAATATAAAAACTCACTCAAGAGAAATAAAATAAATAGAAGTAGTATGATACCCAAAATAATTTGACACTACACAAAAAGTTTGGTACCGTATTTCTGTACGGTAATTTTGGTACGATATCGGTACGGTAAATTCGGTAAATCAGTTTTTTGTATCTAAAAACAAAAACCAACCAAACACTACACCAAATCTGCACTATTGTCAAGGTCATTGACCCTGACAAATCCAACTTGTCAAGGTCAATGACCGTGACATTTCGAGGCGAGATAAATTTTTTTGTCACGGTCGTGTCACGATCATTGACCTTGACACAAAACTCGCATTTTGTGTCACGGTCGTGTCGCGGTCAATGACCGTGACACGTTTGTCACGGTTATAAACCGTGACAAAGCCGTGACCCTTTTTTAAAAAATTGTCACGGTCAATGACCGTGACAATTCTGGGCAGAATTTAAAAAAATCTGGTGGGCAGTATGGCCACAGCCACTGAGCAGCAGTATATTTGTACCTGTTATAGCAACGTTGTACTTGTTCCAAACATCATATATCCAAACAAACTAAAGATAATGCAAATATATATTCAAATAGAGACAATATGCATCACGATATAATTCAAATGTAACAACTTATAACAATTCAATTCAAACTTATAACAATTCAATTCAAACTTAAAACAATGTCACTACATGTCTGGTGTATTGTTAAAACTGAGGAGGTGAGTAGGCCACACGACATACGGACGCACCCACTAATATACGTCGTGCCGCATTGTTCGCGCAACCACAATAGGGAGTTCTCCTTCCCGGGTATGAAATGCGTGACGAGCACCCTGGACTCCATCTCTTGAAGCGCACGTCCATGAACTATTCCACCCTGGACGATATTCGGGTCCCCCAACCCCAGCCCTATCCACTGGCCATCAAATACGTCCAATATGAACACGCTCGGCCAACCAAGTGTCGACATTGGTCTGTTGAAGGGCGCCAAATAGGGAAGTGGATCATCAAAGTACGAACGTGTCGGTGATGAAGCAGCGAGGTCCACATCCTCGTCATCCTGCGCCTCGTCCTCCCGCTCCTCCTCCTCCACCGCCTTCTCCTTCCCTTTCCCTTTCCCTTTACGGTCTCCGCCCAACGTACGCTTCATGAATGCGTACATATCTTGGACCGTCGCCTCCAAACGGGACAGCTTCGCGTCGTGTGAATCCACCGTTCGAGCCAACCCGGTGTCGCTCGTCTCCAATCCGATGATCCTAGATTTGGCCACCCGCGAGCTCACCCCCTTGTCCTCCCCTTGCGATCATAGCTAAGTACTTGGCTGAGTTCATCTGTGGACAAAGATGCCTTGTCGGCATCAGACTGCGACTCATGCACTTCCTTAAGCTTTGCCTGAAACGACAAAAAGCACATGATTAGTAAAATAAGTAAACTAAAAAATTATAACGTAATTAAGTAAAATTAAACTGTCGGATTACTTACAATCGTGGCCGCGACGCTCGGGGACACCTCCTTGTCCCTCCCCTTCTTCGTCCGAAGAGCCACATAAGTATCGAGCCTATGTGGCTTACCCCCTGGCCCACTCCCTACCCCCTGAAATAAAATAAAGTAAAGTAAAATTAGTATCGGCCCCGCAAAGTAAAATAATGAAGAATAATATATTTCTGTAGTTATAGAAAAATTAAATCTTACCTGCATCCTATGCTCCACCTTGGCGTAAGAGGTCCGGCCGGAGTAGTGCACGTCCGTCTTTTTTGCCCTATTTTCCCTCCCCGATTGGCGAGATGCCAATTATCAATCCTCGATCTCATGGTCAATGAACTTCTACCATTGTGCCAATGAGATCGGCTCCTTGGGGGGGACGGATTCACGCCATTGGATAATCGACTCTCGTGTTTTCCCAAAGTACCGTGCCCGCATATTTTTTTTCCACGACTTGAGTTGCTCCCTAATCTGCTCCAACACGGGATCCCATAGCTTTGGATCCAAGTTGAATTATTCCTGTCCAACAAATACAATGTTAGTTGTGAATAAATATAAATATAAATATAAATATAAATATAAATATAAATATAAATATAAATATAAATATAAATATAAATATAAATATAAATATAAATATGAAATCGAAATCGAAATTAAAATTGAAATTGAAATTGAAATTGAAATTGAAATTGAAATTGAAATTGAAATTGAAATTGAAATATTCATATAAATATAAATATATTACTTGTAGTGCCGCCCAAATAGCTAACTTGAGCTCATATGGCACCTCCTTCCAACTCATAAACCCCGGGCCGATGACCGTCTTTAGCAGAACGAGGGATCTCGCTAATATCTCCGATTTGTTCTCGACGGTAATCCCATATTTCCCATATTTGGGGAGCCTAGAGGCGGAAGAGCCCTCGTCACCTCCACTACCACCGACCCCAGACGACATCATCATAAACTGCATCATCATCTTCGCCTTAATATCTGAAGGAGACATTTGCTGTAAAAAAATGTTATTAGTACAGATATAATATTATCACAATATGCATATCTTATAAGAGAGTCGGGTTTGGCATTAATAAAGTGAGAATTACACACACACTCACATAAAAATCTTTAATAAAATTCTCATATCTTCTTTCAATTTAAACACACACACAGTAGTGACTGTCTATTTAAAATAATCTCAATGTTAATTTAAGGTATTGAATTTCTACTATTGTTTTGTGCTTTTTATAAATCATACCCCACCCCCACCCCACCCCCACCTCCACCCCAACATGTTTACGGGCTTTCATCACCCGTCATAAATTTTTCGATCCGTGACTTACTGGCCAATTGTCTTGGGTCTTTTAGTCCCTTAACATTACTTTAAGAATTTTACCCAATCTAAATACCACATTTTCTTTCTTGTTATACACTTGAACACGTTTTGTTATTTAGTCCTTATTAATTTATCTTTGATGTATTACCAGCATCTTTACTTTTATAAACTTTATTTAATTTTCAATTTTAAGGACTATTTTCATCACTTAGTGTTCATCTAAGTTCTAGTATAACAAGTTCCCATAAAAATCTTTAATAAAGTATTATCACAAATATAAACTAAGATTGATAAAATAACTTTGAAGCATATAAATTAATTGTGACAAAGTAAGATTATGGAAACCCCACTTTTCTTTCTATAACTCCTATTTTATTAAACTTTAAATATAATTAGGGGTGTATAGAAAGAAAAGTTAAATAGGAATAAAAACAACATTTTTAAAATATGAAGGGCTCACCAATTTGATCAAATTTTTCAACAACATAGACTAATTGATCTTTATTATAAGACAATTACTACAAATTTATGCGCATCGCCCGAATTCAAAAAGTAATTTAATGACTAAAGTAATACTTTTTTTAACTTTAGTTATTCACCACAAATCTTAAAAGATATTTTATTTTTCATGCTTTTAGCAACTTCGGATGCCATTTTAACCCTTATTGTAGTTTTTTAGTTTTCATGCTTTTATTTGATGGATATAAAGTCATGTGATTATTTCACCATATAAAGTCAACAAAAAACGCCATATATGGTTTTTTTCTCCATTAGTATAAGTATATAGCGATTATTTCACACTTAAGCCGGCCTTCATTTTTTTATGAAATTTGTAGAAAATTACTTATTTATTTTGAATGAAAATAAATTGTTATCCAATATTTTTGGATATTATTTACATTTATATTTTTGGATATTATTTTTGGATATTATTTACATTTACATTTTTGGATATTATTTTTGGAAATTTATAGAAAATTACTTATTTATTTACATTTTTAACCCCTACCCCCCACCCTGCCCCTACCCTACCCCCACCCTTCCCCACCCCCCACACACGCATACACACACGCACATATATACACACATACACACATATATATATATATATACATACAAACATATATATAAATGGAAGAGAGAGAGAGAGAGAGAGAGAGAGAGAGAGAGGGAGGGAACGGCGGGAGGGAAAAAAGAAGGGGGAAAGGGTTTTTGCTGAAAATATTGTCACGGTCGTGTCAAGGTCATTGACTGTGATAATTATTTAAAGAATTTTCACGGTCAATGACCGTGACAAGTAAATTTGTCACGGCCTTGTCACGGTCATTGACCGTGATAATTCTTTGTCACGGTCGTGTCAAGGTCAATGACCGTGACATAAAACGCGTGTTTTTTATCACGGTCAATGACCTTGACAAGGGTGGCCGGCTGAAAGGTGACATTTTGGCCATTTTGGTGTAGTGAAATTTTTGACAGTATTTTCGATTTCGATAAAATCGATTTTCGGTATTTCATAATATGAAATCAAAACCATTTTTTTTCGGACCAAAACGATACGGTACGGTGAAAACCCGTACCGGTTGCACCCCTAATCAAATCAATGTTGGGTTTTAGGGATTTTTTCCCAATGATATGGGGTCCTCTTTTATAATATCGATTTTGAGACTTTTAATCGTGTGGTTAATCATAATATTTAACCATGTGGTTAAATGGCTAACCTTTCAAGTGATCTTTGTTTTAGTTAATCCCAGGTGTCATCGATCTTTTAATCGTGCGGTCAACTGAATAACCATGAGGGTAACTGATTAATCACATGGTCATTTTGTACAAATTTAATGACAGGTGGTAGAGATTTTCATAGATTTTGTGTCAGAATTTTAATCGCGCGATTAATTGATTAGTCGCGTGGTTAATTATCCAACTTAGGTGATTTTAGCAAGTAAAAAGTGGAAGCAGTGTCACTACTATGACCTTCCCACCCCCTCTCGGAGGCATGCATGATTTCTCTATTATGGAGCTCCCTCATGCGTGGTGTGTCAAAGGGACATAAGCAGTCAGCGATGGCGATGTGAGGTGTGTGAATGTGTGGAGATCAGAGTCGGCAGACTATTTTACTCAAAACAAGCAAAATAAAGAGCCACCTCCAAGGAGATAGATAAAAGACAACTACTACATGGGGAACCAAATTAAATATGGGCTAGGATACTATATTATGGAGTATGATGGTGTTCGACACCCACTCCTCCCTTTTGATCACACATGGGCTCAACAAAATGTTCTCCTTCTCATAAATGCATTATTATGTCTGTATGAGGAAAATGTATCGTGTGAGCAAAGTGAATATATACATGAATGTTTGTGTTTGTGTTTGTGTGTGTGGAGTTGAATCATAACATACACATCATGGGAAGGGTAGTAATGAATCCTCTTAACGAAATAAAATGTGAAAGGAATTCTAAAAGCGTAATCTCACTATTGAAATAGTGAGTATGATAAATGGGATCGCTAGCAAAATAGTAAACTAACTAAACATGAATAATATACTAAATGAAATATATAAAATGACTAAAAATGTAAACGATAACTCGAAATCATGATCTCACTATGAGAAAGGGGAATACTCATATATGAGGCCCCATCTCATCCAAATATAGGGTCCCCTTACAGGTGGTATCAGAGTGGGTACACTAAATTATCGTCTTAGATCCTTTTAGACTTGAATATTGGACATTTATCATTTTTAAGGTTTCCTATTTTGATGGTTCTAACTAAGCGTACTGGAAGAGCATATGAGGTTAGCACTTAAGTCATTAGATGAGTGGGTTTGGCAAGCGATTATTAGAGGGTCGTCCCCACAAACATGTGTACTAGGAGAAGTTCGTGTTCCCAAACCTATCGACAGATAAAGTGAGTACGAGCATAGGTTAGAAAATTACAATTCGAGTGGTTTAAATTCTCTTTTTAGTGTGGTCACATCGGAGGAGTTTCGTTGTATTATGACATCCAAAATGTTTAAAGGCGCTTGGGACACACATTAACTCACACGTGAAGGTATAAGTGTTGTTAAGGCTTCCAAAGTGAAAATCCTAACCACTCAAATTGAAACCATTAAAATGGTGAATAGTGAATCCTTCGATGATTTTTATGCTAGATTGTCAAATATTGTGAACTCGTCTTTTGACTTGGGAGAGAAAATACCCAAAAATCGTGTTATCAAGAAAATATTAACTTTTTAACCTAAGCATACATCTAGGTGTGAATTTTAAGATAAAATAAGCAACCACTACGCTCGATATACAAGAAAAAACCAAATAGGAAGAATCTTGGACGACCCAGCCATAAAGTCCACTAAGTATGAAATTACGAAAAGGACATGACCGAAGACTTACATAATGAACGACACCCTCGCAAGCCTTGACACTCTTTGTTCTTTCAACCTCTGCTTAGTGACATGCAAGAGTCCACCCACTCCTCGGAGTCCACCGATAGGGCACATCAACATTCATGCATACAGATTCCACCATATGTAAACCAACGAGCACGGAATCTTTCACAAGAAGCAATTCTCTGTTATGTAGAGAATGAACATGGTGCCAAAAACTCGATCTCAAAACATATGTATCTTGGATCTAAATTGATTGGGTGTAAACTTGGTTTTTGTTTTGAAAGTTAAATCATGATTCATAACCAAAAACTTTCTTGGACTTTTGGAAAGTTATTTTCTATCTAAGTATGGAAAAAGTCCTACCGAAATCTTTTATCCTGCACTATTTAAATGAATGGAAAGAAGTAGTGGGGAGTTAAAAAACTGCTTGAAAAAATTGATTTTTTTAAAACGAGCCTAGTCGTTTGTACGTGGTACAATGTCGTTTCAACGACTTACTCAATTTCGTTTGAACGCGAAATAACGAGACTTATAGAATGATGTTAGTGCAGACCAAAATTGATCTCGTGTGGATATCACTAGAAGTCGTTCGAACAAGGCTACCAAATCTCGTTTGAACGAGTAAATAAAATCGTTGTAATGACATGAAAAAAATTAAAATATTTTTCTCTAATAAATATAAAGTCATATTAAAACCTTATAAAATAATAATACCACCCAAAAAAAAATATCCAAGACTCAAAATAAAATAAGCATTCATACCTGAGAGATCCTTGTAACGTTGATGATGAAAGATGGCACGAAACTCAGCATGATGATGTATTCTCTTTAGCTTGGCCGCTACATCTTCAACAAATATGCCATAGGCTTGAACGATCACAAACACAAGTTTTACCCTATGAATCAAACTGCTTTATCCGGAACTAATCCAATACATACAAGTTGACTCAATTATATATTTATCCTTATAGTGGAAGACAATATAAAACAACTATAAATGGATTGAGATCAAAAAATATGCAAAATGTAATTCATGATACTAGGAAGGATTTGGATTTTCAAGTACTCTTAAAATTTATTTTGAGCTCTTTTATTTCTGATTTCTAATGTGTAAATGATGGTGGTGGAGTGGCAGTTAAAGGTGGGATAAGGTGACAAAAGGGAATGTATGAGATAATTTTGGAAGAAAGGTCGATGCTAATTTTAGAATAATTGTTGCACTGAAATCAAGGTTATGTGCAAATGAGGTAATGGTTTCCTTATATAGGAAAATCCTAAATAGAAAAATGACCATTCCGCCATAGGGAACTTACGATTGGCATGGCCTCAGGTCGGCCTAATGGCAGGTGAGCTTGATTTGAGGGCTAAGGAATTCCCTGAGACCTTTACGTAGGAGAAGTGTCCTGCTTATAGGCTGACAAAAATGGTTTTGGGGCATAAATTTTGAGTCGTAAGTCTAATCCATGCACGGATGAGACCGTTTAAAAGAGGATCCATGGATCTATGATTTTGTGATGTATGGATTCTATGATTCGAAAGTCGATCAAAGTCAAATGGGACCAGGGAGAGAATTATTGTTCTCCAATTAGGGTTTGGAGGAGGAAAGGGGGTCCGGGTTTTGAAGGAACTTTGTTTGGACCCTATGTGTAAGGGTGTTAGGATATGGTGTCTAAAATCGAGTTTGAGAAGATTTATACTAAGTTTGTACCTAATCTTTATGTTATGTCATAACCAATTCTAGGTGTGGTTTCGGCGTGTTATAAGCACTATGCATGTTCTTTTTTTACGCACTGTATGGGCAGGTAGTTGTTATATGCATTCTATACTATTAATCATGTTAAATCTCCATATTATGCTAAAAAATTGCCAAGTTTTTTATTACGGATACATAATGTTAATTCTACTAGATAAACTAATTATGTTAATATACTTACCAAAATTTTATTTTATTTCTCCTCTTCTTTAACTATACTAGTAGTTTAAGCCTTGGTTTGACAGCTTGTTTTCGATCCAAGGGTCGCATGATAAGAAAGTTCTCGATTCAGTAATCATAATAAATTTCATAATCATAATAAAGTTCAGAATATAAATTGAATATAGAGATGCAACATAAGAATATGTGATGTTGGACTCATTTAGAGGTACTTTCTCAATGTTAAATATGAATTCTCTTTGTATAAGTAACTTTTACGTTTATGATATCAACAATGACTCGTACATATTGAGCGTGAAATATATACAGTACGATTAATCTTCTTATATGTGACATTAGACAGTTAGATAGAGTATATCTAATGATAATAGATTAAGTTGAGAAACTTAATTATGATGAAGCAATAACATGTGTGAATGTTAATTACAATTGTGGACATCAAAATTATAATTAAGTGAGAGAAACTTAATGTAGTGATTTAAAAGATAACATGTGAGGAATGTTACTTATATTGATAATTAACACGTGAGAGATGCTAATAAATTAATGTACTGTATAGGTGGTACGGGAACTTGGAGGTAGATAAGTCCAATTGAATACTTTAGTCTAGTTAGATTGGGTATCATATCTAGGTGCACTAAGTATATAACGTTAGGTGTGAACTATAGATGAGAGGTGAGAAAAACTCAAGAGAGAGTGTACGTGAACATGCGTAATCAATAACCGATTTTATATTGTGATAAATGCTTGATAAATATTTTCAAAACCTTATGTGTTCTAACACTTGATATATAATATTTTCAAAACCTTTAAGGTGTCCAACCACAGGGACACCAAGCATGACTTAATTCCAAGGACTCAAAGCTGTAGCACTGTGGATGCTAACAGGACTGATTTGATTATACGATTCCTCCATTCAGATCTAGTGTGGGATCTCATTTTACATTCCATGTATGGACAAGTTGTCCGTATCCAATTTTGCGTTGTTTAGTTTTCTTTTATTATTATGGAGTATTTGGTTGTGGATTTTGGCCGATGGTTTATTCGGCAAACCTCTTTAGTTTTATATATTGTTATGGTTGGATTCTATTATATTGTGGATGGTTAATTTAGTTTCAGTATGGTTCTTTTATCTGTTATTTAGGAAAGATAAAATTTGGCACCGGTCTAGTTTCACTTAAGTGGTTAGTAATTAAAAAAGTTTCGATAGTGGTGCTAAGAATGAACCAAATGAGAAACATGTTTTAATTTAATAAAGTCCCGATCAACCGATGTTTAATTAGTTGGGGTGTCACGGATAGTATCACAGCATCCGGTTCTAGTGTCCATAGGATCTGTATGGCTTACTGCGGTTTCAGCGTACCTTCATTTTGATATAGAGCCCTATTATTTGGATTGTTGTTCTATCTTTGCGTGCTTAAGATATCGTACTTCTACTATTAGACTTTTGTATAGTTGTGTACTCATACATTTTTAATTTTATTTCAGTATGCTGCAAAGGAGAGAGAGAGAGAGATGAGAGGGCGACAAACAGAGATGAGGTTAGGGAGGACCCTAAGGAGTAGTAGGTACCACCACCACCAGGGATGATTTATATTAAGAGGGCAGTGATAGTGGCTCAGACAGTCGAGACAGATATGATAGCCATGGAAGCCCACTTCCGTCAGCCTCAGGCACACCAGTCCATAGCACTAGTTGTTCAGGACCAACAAGGGTAATCCACTTAGCATAGCATCAAGGAGACCTTCCATAAGGTCCATCCGCCCGAGTTCCAAGGAGGTACGGATGTAGTGACGACATTCCAATTGAAGAAGAACATCTAGCGCCATCTTTATGTTGAATCTTTAGTGAGGTACAAAGACAGATGTTATCCACCTTCAGACAAGCTGGGGCAGCCCTACAGTGGTTAGACTCAGTGACCACCGTTTAGGAGAGGGACTTAATGATGATTTTTGAGTTCTGGTTGTGTTTTGACCGCAAGTAATTCCCGCTTGCAGTCGAGTCAGAGACGAGGAAGAAGTTTGGGTAGGTAGTACAGGGTGACCATTCAGTAGAGCACTACGAGGAGGAGTTCACCCGTCTGGAAAACTTTGTGCCAGATGAGGTGAGAAACGAAGAGAGGAAGAAAGCTAAGTTTATGGTTGGGTTGTCCTGGAGGATCAGGCAACATTTTTTTGGTAACCCTGCATTGATAACTTATACAGACGTCGTCAATGTCGCACTGGTGAATTACCATGATCATCGCTTCCATGCTAAGGGGAGCAAGATAGGTGAGCCTAAATAGCAGGCAAGGTTGGGAAGAGATATAGTAGTGGGGCACCACTTGAGCCGCAGCAGACATTGAGTTAGCACGAGCAGGACCCTCTATAGGGGAGCTCTGCCAAGAGGTTCAGATTTATAGTTCTAGGAAAATCTGCATGAGTCTGCCAATTGGCAGGTCCAGTTCCCTGCCTATTGGCAGTGTTGATCAACACCCCCTGACCCTATAAAAGGAGGGCATCACCTCACTACCAAGCAAACCATTCATCAGCATCAGTGATCTCAACAACATTCTCTAGAAATAAGCAAAGTTCCTTCATGTGAAGTTCCATTCAAGATTATCTTCCCATCCTATTTATACCCAATTTGGCAAAATCTCCTTCTCTCTCCTCTAACATTCATCTCACATTCAAGGGATTTCATCCAAGATCAAAGATCAAGCTTCAAAGAAGGTCCAAATCCTTCCCCATCTGTTTAAATTTCTTATTTTGCATAAATTACATTAGATCCATAACTTACTTCTTACTTGAGTTCATACACATTAATATCTACATTTTTATTAGTATATTGCACATACTTTATTTTCTATAGAAAAAAAAACCTAAAAAAAAGAGGGTTCCACCCATAAATTCCGAACGAGCTAATTCATCACACTTTTTCAAACCTAAAAAATATTTTTTTACACACATACATATAATAAAATCCTGTTCGGATCTATGAGATAAACCCCACCCCCATGCTGCATTCGAACTACGTGGACTTTGATGCCTTTATATGCTACGTAGGCGTTGTGGATTAAATCTTGAGACTCGAGTCCATTTTTACAATTTTCCTAAATTCCTCATTTTCATCATATTCTTTCATTAATAAACATATTATGTCTGTCAGCGTTTCATCGAATACATATTATTGTTTCATAATAACGATCAATATCGTGATAAATGAAAAAATCATATTTTCTTTATATATTATTTTGGGAACATTCCTATAAATGACTTCACTCTATCTTTCCCATGGTATGAGTTGAACGAATCTGATCTCCCCTATATATACATGCACACACACTTCACGACAAAATAAAGGAAAACAATAACACAAGCCCATGAGAGATCGAAAGGGAAGGACGGGTTCCTAACACCTTTCCATTCCATATCTTAGCCCCCGAACCTTCGAACTATTAGTTTCGTAAGCATCAGTTTGTCTTTGATTCCTCTCTCTCGAGGCTAAAACATGTTATTTTGCTTTTTTTGTGAAAAATAGGTTGGCGACTCCATCTATTTATATTAACCTCACACCTACGACGGTCGAATCATTACTAAGAAAAAAGAGGCGTGAGACCTTTCGATCCCCACCCGACGCGATATCTCGATCGGGATGGCCATAGATATCATCTCCACTTTTTGCCAGGAATGTGGTCCCCACCAGAAACAAGATGAATAGATGTTATATATGTCGTACCTGCTATGCTTTCGAAATATCCACCAATCATCCCATCAAGGCCTCCTTCAAATCATCCATGCTAACCCACTCACTACGAAGACGTGTTCTACCGGACCTAGCGAGGCCTCTATCACCTCGCTCATAAAGCAGAGAGAATAATCCACCACCACATGCATCCCCACGCATGAAAAAAAAATCTAGTAAATGCACATCGGCATCACCATTATCCCCCCCCCCCCCCACTGTAAAGCAAAAGGTAATGGTGGTATCCCACCATCTCTATCCCAGAGCGCATAAAACCACTAAAAATGCGACATCTCATCCAATTCATGCACCAAGGCCCCCGAATCCCGTGACTCGCTTTAGGTTTTGCACGGGATCCAAAAGGTTCTCCCATACACTCCTCACCCCAGTCAACCCCGAGAACATATGTCCAAAAAAGATGTCCCCACCTATAAGGCACACTTCAAATAAGTATAAAATATTCTCAAACAACTATCTTATTTTTAAAAAAAATTCAAAAAATGTCAAAATAAAAAATTGAAATAAAATTGCATAAAGAAATACTTATGCAACTTATAAGGTGAAGCACAAAACCTGA
Organism: Sambucus nigra; assembly: GCA_949130495.1. Classification (NCBI taxonomy): domain Eukaryota; kingdom Viridiplantae; phylum Streptophyta; class Magnoliopsida; order Dipsacales; family Adoxaceae; genus Sambucus; species Sambucus nigra. The sequence goes on along the minus strand of OX422221.1, from coordinate 437,938,279 downwards.
ATGGTGACTCGAGGGATCCCTCATAAGAATATGCGTGTCCGCCACTGACCTAGAACAGTGATACACATTATTTATCCTCGTTGGCCTTGCCCCAAGAATCACCAACTAAATGTTGAGTCAGTCGTCATTATGTGCTGCATTCGCAAAGGAAATTTTTCCTAAAAAAAATCTCATAAAAACACATAGAATATTGTTTCTAGAGAGAGATAGAGAGTTATATTGCAAGAGAATGGTGTGAAAAAATATCCCTCGTCCCATTTTATTGAAGGCTAGGGGGCCTACCGATCGGCGCTGGCTCGGTCTTGCCTATCGACAAGTAACCCTTTGAAATCCATGTAACCCCTCAAATTAGGTCCCCGTACAGGCAAGCAAAGGCTAGCACCTGTCGATAGACACCCCCTCTCAGATTTCCTTATAAAAATTCCTCAAAATTCTCTAAAAAATCTAAATATCCTAAAAAAGATACAACAAATCATTAAAATTATAAAAGATCAAATTCCATAAAAAGAAATCACATTTATCATAAATCATAAAAAAATCAAGCATTCAAAATTAATCAAAGATATCCAAGCCTCTCGAAAAAATCTGAAATCATTCAAAAACAATCTCATAACATCACGAAGACCTTTTTACACTCTTAAGGTCCACATAATAGACATTGGCCCTCAAAATTAGGCCGTCATTTTCATCTTGATCGCATGAATTCTCTAGATCAGCAAAATAGATCATCTCCCTCAAAATTATTCCATGATCCCCATAATGGTCCTATACACCACCAATGTCTGCGTAATAGACCATGACCATAATAATTTGTCCTTGATCGCTGTATTGGTCGCATTCACTCCTTAACAAAATAAACCTTATCCCTTAAATTAGGTCGTGATCCCCTTATTGTCCCATACACTCCTTAGGTCAGCAGAATAAACATTTTCCTTTTAAATTAGGCCGCGATCTTTGAATTGGTTTCATAGAATCTTTAAGTCTTTAGGATAGACCTTGGTATTTATAACTAAGACGCGATCCATGTATTGGTCGTATAAACTCTTTAGATCCTTAAAATTAACCTTGGACCTCAAAATTAGGTCACAATCATTGTAATGGTTGCATACACTCTTTAGGTCCTCACAATTAGGCCATGACCCCAAGCATGGTCATATCACACCTAGTACCTTAAAATCAGACCCTAACCCTCGGCTCACACTCTTTTAAGACTTCAAAACCAATCCACAATCCTGACACACTCTCTAGGACCTTAAAATCTATCCAACACCCTCGCATATACTACCATGATCCCCAGAATCAAATCCTGACTCTAAATTCAGGCCCCATTCATCATTGACATAATCACTAGTCCCTCTAAACCATACCTTAATACTCATCGAACACCCTTAAGGACCTCAGTACTAGGTCACAAATACCCATTACAATGCTTGTATACACTTTCCAATCCCTCATATATTGGTTATGACCCTTGTATAAACGATGTAGGCCCTTAGAATCAGACCCCGATCTCCAAAATCGGGCCTCAACCCTTAGCATGGTCATAACTCACCTTGGGATCTAAATGAAGACTTTTTACTCTTCGAAACATCTAATACCCACTAGAGTTATGACACCATATTCTAACACCCCTGCACATCTAAATATTGTCCAAACATAGTTCATTCAATCCCAAACCCCGGTCCTCCTCCAAATGCTAATAAAAATAATAGTGTTCATCTTGAGCCCATTTAACTTTTTTGTTAACTCCCGAATGTGGGAACCCCTCATTAAAAAATCATACATATCATAATTATCTTCTAACGGTTCTGATCGTGTGCAAATAGGACTTACGGTTCACAAGTTATTGCTAAAAAACAATTTATGTCTACATATTGGTAGGACACCTCACTTACCTATAGGAAGATTAGAGTTACTTTATCAGCAAGTCATGATAACCTACCGACATAAAGGACCCTGTAGGGCAGAATTGTCTTTTTCAATTTTAGGGTTTTCCTATATAAGAAAACCGTTACCCATTTATAGAGGACCTCAATTTTTGTGCAGTAACTATTCTAAAATAACCATACATCACTTTGACTACATTCTCTCATGCATTTCCTTATATCACCTTTCCACACCTTCAACTACCACTCCACCACCATCATCCATACATCAAAAGTCAGCCAACACAGTGTTCAAAACAATATTCAAAATTGGTTGAAGGTCAAAAACCCTATTATTAGTACAATAAATGCTATTTTGCATATTTTAGTATTCTTATTTCATTTCTATTTGTTGCATTCTATTTATATCACTAATACTACCCAATTTATTATATATCTTCAAAATCTATATTTAAAAATAAAGAAATCCAAAAAAAAGGGAGTTTAAGCTATAATTCCCAATTTAGAGCGTTCTCATATTTTTCTACACTTTTACCACATTTCATCTACTTCTCATAAATAAAAATATACACTCTAGATTTGAATTATGGGTTAGACAACAACCGTTTTCATCTTGCAAACTACCTGGACTTTGATGCCATTTTTGGATTCAAGTCCATTTTTACCTTATCATTTAGCCTACATTCCTATATTAGCACCTTATTCACGCAGTTAATATTCTTTACTCATATGGTTAGTTGTCTTATATTTATTACCCTTTTAGAAGTCTGATATGTGTGCACTCACTTTTCTATAATGAGATTGTAATTTTGGGGCATCGCTCATATTTTAGATATTTTTTACACATTTTCTTTACATTTTACTCATATTTAGTTAGTTTATTTCCTTAGGAATATTCATTCCCTTCTTTCACATGATGTGGATATAATGGCTCCACTCCTCACACACGCGCACACACTTTTACCTTCAAGTATATATTCATTTTAATCACTACACACACACGACACATCTTACACTTATAAACATACTCGTGCATTTAGAAGAATGAGAACATTTTGTATAACCCAAAAGAGACCACAAGGGAGGAGTGGGTGCCTAATACCTTCCAACTCCGTAACATAGTTATTAAATCCTTATCTCGATAGGTTTCACATGCACTAGTTACATGAATTGAGTAAAATAGGTTGGCAACTCAGTTGTCTATATTTTTTACGACCGTCATTTATAATCTTCTTTTCCATACAGTATCACACGCGTGGAAGCTCCATCTCAACGAAGGGAGCGTGAGCTCTGCCTACAAGAGATCCTAATGCCTACAATGACACTTGCATCCCTTTTCTATGTTTCATCTAAATTGGTTGTGTGACTTTAGTAGGAGTTTATGTATGTTTAGTAAAGTCTAGGGGTATATAAAGTTTGTTGCGTATTTAAAGGTATGGTTCTCGAGCATAAATTTTGTTGTGAAGTTTTCCACGAAGGAGTGAGGGTTAGAGCTACAGGTTTGGGGAGTCTAGTAGAATTTTATCTTTCTCCACACTCAACCTTATATAATGAAAAAATGAATTGATTCCTCTCAAAAAATTGCAAACCTTTAATTTAGGAATCGATGGAAATGGTTAAGAATAAAGGGATAATTTCGTTATCAAAACTGTTTGAAATCCTAGGATAATAAACGGGAGGTTGATGATGATGAAAAATGCATCACACGGTGGTGGATAATGGCCACCTTGTGGCGATACATGGAGGGATCTAGAGCCTCATTTTTTTTACAACCCATGTAACTTTTTTTTGTCTTCAATGGAATATTACAAGGGTTTTTTGCATCTTATATGATTGTTGATTTGATTTCCATCTATGTAATTAAATCTTGGATTTAACCAAATGATCTCCGCATGTTAGGAGACAGTTATATAAGTATGTATAAGATATTAATTCGAAGGAATTCGCGTCTAAGGATACCTAGGATTACGACATCCCTTGATAGACTTATAAGATTTTTTTTCACCTATAAACCAGATGAGTGGATTATTTATAATCCGGTGGAATAGAAAAATAAGTTAACTTTACGAATTAAAGAACCGATTAGATGTTGGTTAAAGTCAATTTATGAAAAATTTATTTTACAAAGACATTATCGGAGTCTTAACACGAGGAATCATATTATGTACTATTATCGACTTTGCAAATAAGACGTCATTATATTTTAGTGATTTTAGAGATAATAAAATTGGAGTGCTATCACAATTATTTAGTGGACCTAACTATGATTAAATAAAGGAAGAAAATAAAATTACGATAAATGTAATTTGGGATTTTCAAGTATATATTTGGAGCTAATTTAATTATTTGTCTTGGGTCCTTGGAGTAGTCCAAATACCCAAGTAGCTTGGTCCATACTCTCTAGATACTTAATTTTTCCTAAGCCTACCTTTTATACTTGTATATAAATATGTGGCAAAGGGGTTTAATAATTAGTATTCATCATTAGGGTTTGAGAGAAAACATTATTCACATTTTTAGTGAAGGAGTTTCGAGAGATACCACTATTTCTCAAGTTTTAGTAAAGGTTTTTATATCAAAAGGTGTCCACCCACCAACCTGACTTTGGAGAGTATCATACACTAGAAGATCCTAGCGTTCAGAAGGTTTAAGAAAGGTTTTGGAGATATAAAATAGGGCAATCCTACATCTACAATAAATACTTTTCTCCCCATCATATTACAATTGGATCTCCAAAGGTATTGTGTTCTAAACCCTATGTCTCTTCTCCAAACCTAGTTTTTGGTATTACCTCATTTTTAACATTTGATTAACCTAAGTTCCATGGCTGAGTGTTTTTATTTTGTGTATAATGATTCCCAATAATTTGTAACAAACGGTTTGGTTTAGATTAATCATCCATTGGAAGGTCTCTGTTGTCCAAATAAGAAAATCCAAGTTTTGCATGTTGTGAAATTGTGTATATATGTATATGCTTTCATACTAACATATTTTTGGAGTGATTCTTCGTGTACATCCATTCCATCATGGGCATGCTTTGTTTTTTGTATGATTGGATCTTACGGTTGTTTATCTGTAGTTATTTTTCGTCTCTTAATTCAATGTAGTTATAATAAATAAGCTTTCTAATTATTTCATATTGTTGTATTTGGAGGCATTTGGGAGGGAATGTAATGTTGTTGTTTTTTTACTTATAATCAAGTATTAGGGTTGGTTTAAGTGTTTGTAAATTTTTTTTGGACGTTTATGAAGTTTCGGGATGGCTATGGATATCTTTTCGTGCAAATTAGATAGGAGGAAGAAGACTAGGCTCGACAAGGACCGTCGATAAGTCCCCCACTGACAAACTAGTTGTTTTGACTTCAATTGTGGTTTTCGGTGATATTTTGATAGTGGCTCTTCCCCCAATTATTTCTCTACCATAAAGGATGATATTTCAGTATTCAAGACCCTCAAGAACTCTTTATATTTATGAAGTCTACATCCAACTCTTGCCCAAAAAAAATTCTTCTACAACAAGAACTCCTGGACTTGAAGAGTTTTACTTCAAGAAGAAGTGTAGGCTATGATAGAAAGGGTATTTATGTCTTTTCATTATTTTACTGCAGTTATTTATTTAATTTCTTATGTCTCATTATTTTATTATGTTGCATAATTCGTGTGCTAATTAATTGAATAATTAAGAACACCATATTTTATGGACGACATGGATTTTTATATTGAGAGCACTCTATATCACCAATTTTCTCCGAAAATTTGTGTTTAATTATTTTTTTCTAAATTAAATTAAATAGGAGTAATTAAATTTAAAGGTGTGAATTAAATTGAGATCTTTTGTGACACCTTGCCTATTTTAACCACGGTTGATCAATCCTTTATTAAAATAACTAGGAATCTCATTTGGTTCATTATTAAACACAAATTGAAATAACTGAAGGGGCCACATGCCCAAATGAAATAACTGAAACTGAAACCTACTCTAGGAATGAAGCAACTAAAGCGTCTAATCCAAATCCTGCAAGCATCCACAAGTGCTAAAGCTATGCATCCTTGAAACAAATCATTAAGCTTGGCATCCCTATGGCTGGATACCTAAAAGGTTTTGAAAATATTTTGCAAACAGGTCAGAGCCCAAAACTTTTGAAAATATTTAGCAAGTAATTATCATAGTTTAAAAGCAGTTATTAGTTACACATGTTAGTTTAACGTACACTCCCTTGAGTTCCTCACCTGTCCTCTAATGTGCACGCCTAACGTCACCTACCTAGCTATGCTACCTAACCCAACTAGGTCTTATCGATAACTATCTATCCACTAATAGGTTTAGCTCCCCCATACCACGCACAAAGTACGCTACAGTATTCCCATATTTACATATTAAGTCCTTAGTTAAATATCTCTTTAACTACCGTATACCGCCCATACAATACGTTATCGTAACACTAATAATTAACATTCCTTGTATGTTATTGTCAAATCATCGTCAACATTTCATGTATGTTATCATTAAACTATTTCATTAAGTTGCTCTACTGAAATCAACTTTTATATATATGCTATCTAACTTTAGTACCATTACACACTAAGTAGGTTATCTCATAATTACTTCATGTTTAGATATATGTTATCTATAAATACTACTTTCACACACAAGTAGCATAAATACACATGTATATAATAATATATCACACTATCTATATACATAACTCCAGTATCCCCGGGCTAAGGACCACGGTGTGAGTCTGTATACTGTTCTATCAAGTCCATGTTCCTCTAATACCCAATCAAGGACAATTGGTTAGGGATATCAACCTCGAACCATGAATCAAACAAAATACAATGGAGGCGAACATTGTTTTAATCCTTTGTTTAACGCACACACATAATGCACCCAAATGACCGGTAAAACTATCATACACAAGTAGTGCTCAACCCTAAGTTTTATGATTTGGGGCACAAGGCTAAAATCCCCTCAATGGGCTCCTTAGGATAAGACTGCTTACGATGCGGACCCTCCCATGATAGCAAGCAACATAGGTATGTTCACACACATAAGAAAACACGTAATTGGCATAAACACAGCTTGTATATATATCGCATATCGGCATACACACAACCTATAAGTATAATCCGTATAGATTAAAAAATATCCTTAATACTAAAAGCTTTGTTTACAAGATTAATAACAAATAATTATAAGTTGAGTAAACTTCGAATAAACTTTTTGGGCAAAACTCTTTTCGAAAAACACAAGATGTGCTGTAAAATCTTTTTATGAATGTATGGATTATATTAGATAATTGATTACTTTCTATTTTATTTTTTAATAAACATCTACTAACGTTACGATGCAGTCCCAATCAAAACAACAATTAAGAACATTCAAAGAAATAGACACGGGAATTTTAACATGATAAAACTCTTAAACAAGGGAAACATCCACTGTGCCTTCTACGACACAAAAACAAAAATCCACTAGAATAAAAATCAAGTTACAACACTTAAGAAAACCACAAAAATCCTAACCTAAGTTCAGAATGTACCTACACGATATTCTCCACTCCAAAGGTATTCTAAATTGGAACTTGGTCTTTTCTTGCTGCTTCTTTGTCTTTTCCTTGATCTCATTCTCTTTGAATTTCGATTCCAGTAAATCTTTCAAATTCAAGATTCTTATACAGAATCACAGTATCTAAGTGTTCGTATAAGATAATGTTTGTGATGAGATTCTACATGCAAACATGCAACTCACCCTCTCAAGATTTATACAACTTTCCTAAAAAATTACAATAGTTCTAAAATGAAAGTTATTTCTGAATATTTATATTTCATGCAACAACTTCTTAATGCTTTTATTTATCCACAGATCCCAAGGATACCTTGCTAAGATGATGGTTTAAGGTCTTAAATAATTTCTGGGTTTTAAAAATATTTTTGAAATTGTAAACCTCCAGTTGAGATCCAAACTAGACTAGAAGTCTACTTTAACAAAACAGATTCGGACTTAACATGCAAAGACTGATTCAACAAGTTTTGATATAAAACTTGTTTTCAAATCTGTACGCCCTAAAACTTTAGCAAGAGTTTTTGCTTCTTCTTTTTATTTTTGTACACCAGTATTTCATAAAATATGAAATAAAAATTAGAAACACATAACTCACTAGTTCTAAAAAATTATTTTTGAAACTAAAATATTTTATTTCAAAAAACTCATTGAAACATAATAGATCTAAAAAGAGAAACATAAACTAAACGTGAGATGTTCTCTTTTAGAAAAACTCGGTTTCAACAATGAAACTAAAGTCTTTCTTAGAGATGAGGTCTGAGAGAATCAAAGATTTTGAAAAAGTCTTCAAAATGAAAACACAACACCCAGAACACAAAATCCTAAATGGATCTAACTTTCAAAAAAGGGTTTTCTGGTGTTTGGAACAGATTTGGTTTTGGTATTTGGTTTAGGGAAAAACACTCAAGGGTTTGAACTACAAAGAAAACTTAGGGTTTCTTCTTCTTATCTCTCTCTATACTTTCCCTTTCTTTCTCCCTTCTCTCTCTTCTCTCTCTCTTCTCTCTACTCTCTCTTTTCTCTCAAACTTAATGAAATGGAAAAAGTCTCTAACTGCTGAGGGTTGATCCCTTTATATACTAACTGTAGAAGGATCGAGAACTTCAGCTTCAATCCTATGGCTGAGATTAAGTCTAAATTAGTTGACTTAAATCCAATGGTTAAACACAGGTGATGGGTTAAATGATCACTGATTGGTTTAGGCTAGGTCACATGGATTGAGTTAAATCGCATGTAGTACGTTGATTAGAATGAATCAAGTTCTTAGGATGTGTACGCATTATGTGTTTATCAGAAAACACAAATCCAACCAATATGAAACCAACACATGTATGCACTAGATGTAAACAAAAATGCGTGTTGAAAATAATTACACAACACAGCCCCAATTCTCTAGCACTTTCGGATTCTACCCAGGCAAACAATCAGCTTAGAAAACAAGTTTCTAAAATTTAATTTATGCCCACAACACGTTTTTAAAAACACATTTTAATTAATTCAAAAATCATTTGAAAATTATTTAAAATTATATAAAAGGATTTTAATTGAATTAAATTGATTTTAAAAAGATTTAAAGTGTTAACGAAACAATTAAAATAAATAGATGATATGTATCATGCAATGCAAGTGTCCTACTTGTGATTTTAGGGTTAGAATTAACATCCCTTTGATGGTTCTCTTGGATTGGATTTCTTCATGGAGCTTGTACCTTTAAGGAGATGGAGTTCTCAAACTATTCTAACCTATTTTGTCTAGATATCTAAACTAGTTGGAACTCCTATATATGCAGACTCAAGTGAGTCAATATATAGTGTGTTCTCAATCTTATGCACTCAACCTATAATATAGTCCGTATAGGTATATGAACAACACATAAATAAAATTCGTACATAATATACCTCTCGAATACTCAACGTACTATCAATAT